>OX402544.1:7500-2407500 GCA_948098915.1 Lampropteryx suffumata
GAATCCGTCTCTTGACCTTTTAACTTTTACTTTTTTATTTAATTGAGTGTAATCGATCTGACATTTTAAATTTTTACATTGTTATTTATTTTTTATTCGTTATTTAGTTTTTAAATTTACTGTTTTATTCTGCTTTGACCTTGTTTGTATTTTTTGATATTTGTACACTTTCTGTACAAATTTACAAGACTTTTATACTCTCTTTTTATTTTGTATTTTTATTTTTATTTCCATTTTAAGTGATAGACTAGGTCCTCTGACATATCGAAATGGTAGCCATCCGCACCCCAAACGTCCCCAAACGTGATGAGAAGCCCCCAGTCCAGACAGAGAGGGCAGAACCCTCAAACCCCACTATGAAAACGCCTGACCCGAGTAAAAACTCGAGGGTAAGGCGAAGTATAGAGAAATTGGAAGCGGCCGGAACACATGCCCCACCACCTCGGGTCTCAACAACACCCAAGAAGCCTGTCGACGACTTCTGCAGAGCGAAGCTGAAGCTGGTGCTACCGCAAACGTCCCGAGTAGAGCGGAGCCCACCTAAAGCGTCTGCGAAGCCGAAGTCTGTCGACAGGAAAACCGAAGCTGAGGCATGCCATAAAGAGATAGTTAGACAGCTTGACAGGTCGAAGAATATAAACGGCCTGATAAAAAAGGAAATATTAACCAAAACGGACAGACTTTTACAACTCGTCAAAGAGTTCGACCTTGTCAAGAGGTCAAGAACATCCTTGCCTCCTACAACAGTAGGTACAACCGTCGAGGTGGGCATGCAGACCGACGCACAGGACACTCCAGAAGGGAATCAAACGCTGGGTAAGGCAGAGATGGACTGCTTCTCCAAACGCTTGTTCGAGCAGTTGGAGAAGCAAGCCCATCTCATTGAAGAGAACAACCAAAAGATGGAGAGCCTGAAAGAGACCCTAGAAAAGCAAGAGAAGCAGCAAGAAAAGCAAACAATGACGTACGCCGAGGCAGCAGGGCTCCCCAAGAGGCAGCAACCGGACCTGACCGCACTTCACTCTGTGGTGGTCTCCGCCAAGGATGAGACGGAGACCGGGGAAGAAGTCCTCCAGAGGATCCGGACTGCGGTAAACGCCAAAGAAGGGGGCATTATGGTCGAAAGCGTTCGCAAGGCCAAGGACCGCAAAGTCATAGTGGGGTGCCGGACTAAAGAAGAAAGGGAGAAAGTCAAGGAGAAGCTGAAAGGGGCCGAAGAACATATTACCGTGGAAGAGGTCAGCAACAAGAACCCACTAGTCGTCCTCAGAAATGTGTTCAATTACAACACTAACGAGGACGTCATTTGCGCTTTGTGGGCACAAAACAAGAAAACACTGCAGGACATAGAACAAGACCACACAAAGACCGTAGTCCTCTTCAGAAAGAAGACCCGAAACCCACAGACGGGCCACGTGGTCATGAGGGTGCCCCCCAACATGTGGAGGCGCTTAATCGATGCAGGGTCTGTGATGATCGACCTGCAGCGAGTGACGGTTGCGGACCAGTCGCCACTAATCCAGTGCTCAATGTGCCTGGGTTACGGACATGGGCGACGGTTCTGCAAGGACACCGTCGTAAAGTGCAGCCACTGTGGGGGAAACCACATGAGATCAGCGTGTGAGGCCTGGACTTCGGGTGAGCAACCAAAGTGTACAAACTGTGTGCATACCAACCTGCCCAGAGCCGACCACAACGCATTCAGCAATGAATGCGCGGTCAGAAAGAAATGGGAGGCTCTGGCCCGATCCACAGTGGCATATTGCTGATGTGGTCCCGGGCACAGTACCAAAGAAAAAAAGGGAAAACGCCAAGGGGCAATACGTACACCGCACGACACAAACACACAATAGCAATGAAAACTTGGCCCCTTTTCATGAGAAAAGGGCACAGTTTCAGCGCGACAATAACACTGAACAGATACACAACGTAGACACACCAGACACATTTTGCCACACAGTTAAAACAAACACAAGCACAGAAACACAAACGTGCGGGGTAAGTATCCCCAAAAAGATATGCTATACGTTTTGGCAATTAGAGCGGCCAGTGCTCTAATATGTTGAACGTATTCTGAGAAATGCGCTTCTTAAGTATTAATAGTATTGGCTGTGATAACGTGTTAGAATTAGTATAGTATAAGATATAGTCAAATTTTAAACCTTCCTGTGATAAATGTATATGAAATTGTTAGTTTAGGTCCTGTATTAATGTGTTTTTAAATAGTCAAATTATTTATGACCTATGTCGCCCCACGCGGGTTTCAGTCTATTTTATAACCAGTGTAATCCTATGTATAGATGTACAAAGTCTCTGATCATGTCAGAGGATATCACGCACAGGGGTTAGGGTTTTAGTCGGTAAGAGTCCGACATAACCCGCAAGGGTATCCATGAGGATTTCCCCCCCCTAAAGCAAAAAAAAAAAAAAAAAAAAAAAAAAAAACCTAACCTAACCTAACCTAACCTAACCTAACCTAACCTAACCTAACCTAACCTAACCTAACCTAACCTAACCTAACCTAACCTAACCTAACCTAACCTAACCTAACCTAACCTAACCTAACCTAACCTAACCTAACCTAACCTAACCTAACCTAACCTAACCTAACCTAACCTAACCTAACCTAACCTAACCTAACCTAACCTAACCTAACCTAACCTAACCTAACCTAACCTAACCTAACCTAACCTAACCTAACCTAACCTAACCTAACCTAACCTAACCTAACCTAACCTAACCTAACCTAACCTAACCTAACCTAACCTAACCTAACCTAACCTAACCTAACCTAACCTAACCTAACCTAACCTAACCTAACCTAACCTAACCTAACCTAACCTAACCTAACCTAACCTAACCTAACCTAACCTAACCTAACCTAACCTAACCTAACCTAACCTAACCTAACCTAACCTAACCTAACCTAACCTAACCTAACCTAACCTAACCTAACCTAACCTAACCTAACCTAACCTAACCTAACCTAACCTAACCTAACCTAACCTAACCTAACCTAACCTAACCTAACCTAACCTAACCTAACCTAACCTAACCTAACCTAACCTAACCTAACCTAACCTAACCTAACCTAACCTAACCTAACCTAACCTAACCTAACCTAACCTAACCTAACCTAACCTAACCTAACCTAACCTAACCTAACCTAACCTAACCTAACCTAACCTAACCTAACCTAACCTAACCTAACCTAACCTAACCTAACCTAACCTAACCTAACCTAACCTAACCTAACCTAACCTAACCTAACCTAACCTAACCTAACCTAACCTAACCTAACCTAACCTAACCTAACCTAACCTAACCTAACCTAACCTAACCTAACCTAACCTAACCTAACCTAACCTAACCTAACCTAACCTAACCTAACCTAACCTAACCTAACCTAACCTAACCTAACCTAACCTAACCTAACCTAACCTAACCTAACCTAACCTAACCTAACCTAACCTAACCTAACCTAACCTAACCTAACCTAACCTAACCTAACCTAACCTAACCTAACCTAACCTAACCTAACCTAACCTAACCTAACCTAACCTAACCTAACCTAACCTAACCTAACCTAACCTAACCTAACCTAACCTAACCTAACCTAACCTAACCTAACCTAACCTAACCTAACCTAACCTAACCTAACCTAACCTAACCTAACCTAACCTAACCTAACCTAACCTAACCTAACCTAACCTAACCTAACCTAACCTAACCTAACCTAACCTAACCTAACCTAACCTAACCTAACCTAACCTAACCTAACCTAACCTAACCTAACCTAACCTAACCTAACCTAACCTAACCTAACCTAACCTAACCTAACCTAACCTAACCTAACCTAACCTAACCTAACCTAACCTAACCTAACCTAACCTAACCTAACCTAACCTAACCTAACCTAACCTAACCTAACCTAACCTAACCTAACCTAACCTAACCTAACCTAACCTAACCTAACCTAACCTAACCTAACCTAACCTAACCTAACCTAACCTAACCTAACCTAACCTAACCTAACCTAACCTAACCTAACCTAACCTAACCTAACCTAACCTAACCTAACCTAACCTAACCTAACCTAACCTAACCTAACCTAACCTAACCTAACCTAACCTAACCTAACCTAACCTAACCTAACCTAACCTAACCTAACCTAACCTAACCTAACCTAACCTAACCTAACCTAACCTAACCTAACCTAACCTAACCTAACCTAACCTAACCTAACCTAACCTAACCTAACCTAACCTAACCTAACCTAACCTAACCTAACCTAACCTAACCTAACCTAACCTAACCTAACCTAACCTAACCTAACCTAACCTAACCTAACCTAACCTAACCTAACCTAACCTAACCTAACCTAACCTAACCTAACCTAACCTAACCTAACCTAACCTAACCTAACCTAACCTAACCTAACCTAACCTAACCTAACCTAACCTAACCTAACCTAACCTAACCTAACCTAACCTAACCTAACCTAACCTAACCTAACCTAACCTAACCTAACCTAACCTAACCTAACCTAACCTAACCTAACCTAACCTAACCTAACCTAACCTAACCTAACCTAACCTAACCTAACCTAACCTAACCTAACCTAACCTAACCTAACCTAACCTAACCTAACCTAACCTAACCTAACCTAACCTAACCTAACCTAACCTAACCTAACCTAACCTAACCTAACCTAACCTAACCTAACCTAACCTAACCTAACCTAACCTAACCTAACCTAACCTAACCTAACCTAACCTAACCTAACCTAACCTAACCTAACCTAACCTAACCTAACCTAACCTAACCTAACCTAACCTAACCTAACCTAACCTAACCTAACCTAACCTAACCTAACCTAACCTAACCTAACCTAACCTAACCTAACCTAACCTAACCTAACCTAACCTAACCTAACCTAACCTAACCTAACCTAACCTAACCTAACCTAACCTAACCTAACCTAACCTAACCTAACCTAACCTAACCTAACCTAACCTAACCTAACCTAACCTAACCTAACCTAACCTAACCTAACCTAACCTAACCTAACCTAACCTAACCTAACCTAACCTAACCTAACCTAACCTAACCTAACCTAACCTAACCTAACCTAACCTAACCTAACCTAACCTAACCTAACCTAACCTAACCTAACCTAACCTAACCTAACCTAACCTAACCTAACCTAACCTAACCTAACCTAACCTAACCTAACCTAACCTAACCTAACCTAACCTAACCTAACCTAACCTAACCTAACCTAACCTAACCTAACCTAACCTAACCTAACCTAACCTAACCTAACCTAACCTAACCTAACCTAACCTAACCTAACCTAACCTAACCTAACCTAACCTAACCTAACCTAACCTAACCTAACCTAACCTAACCTAACCTAACCTAACCTAACCTAACCTAACCTAACCTAACCTAACCTAACCTAACCTAACCTAACCTAACCTAACCTAACCTAACCTAACCTAACCTAACCTAACCTAACCTAACCTAACCTAACCTAACCTAACCTAACCTAACCTAACCTAACCTAACCTAACCTAACCTAACCTAACCTAACCTAACCTAACCTAACCTAACCTAACCTAACCTAACCTAACCTAACCTAACCTAACCTAACCTAACCTAACCTAACCTAACCTAACCTAACCTAACCTAACCTAACCTAACCTAACCTAACCTAACCTAACCTAACCTAACCTAACCTAACCTAACCTAACCTAACCTAACCTAACCTAACCTAACCTAACCTAACCTAACCTAACCTAACCTAACCTAACCTAACCTAACCTAACCTAACCTAACCTAACCTAACCTAACCTAACCTAACCTAACCTAACCTAACCTAACCTAACCTAACCTAACCTAACCTAACCTAACCTAACCTAACCTAACCTAACCTAACCTAACCTAACCTAACCTAACCTAACCTAACCTAACCTAACCTAACCTAACCTAACCTAACCTAACCTAACCTAACCTAACCTAACCTAACCTAACCTAACCTAACCTAACCTAACCTAACCTAACCTAACCTAACCTAACCTAACCTAACCTAACCTAACCTAACCTAACCTAACCTAACCTAACCTAACCTAACCTAACCTAACCTAACCTAACCTAACCTAACCTAACCTAACCTAACCTAACCTAACCTAACCTAACCTAACCTAACCTAACCTAACCTAACCTAACCTAACCTAACCTAACCTAACCTAACCTAACCTAACCTAACCTAACCTAACCTAACCTAACCTAACCTAACCTAACCTAACCTAACCTAACCTAACCTAACCTAACCTAACCTAACCTAACCTAACCTAACCTAACCTAACCTAACCTAACCTAACCTAACCTAACCTAACCTAACCTAACCTAACCTAACCTAACCTAACCTAACCTAACCTAACCTAACCTAACCTAACCTAACCTAACCTAACCTAACCTAACCTAACCTAACCTAACCTAACCTAACCTAACCTAACCTAACCTAACCTAACCTAACCTAACCTAACCTAACCTAACCTAACCTAACCTAACCTAACCTAACCTAACCTAACCTAACCTAACCTAACCTAACCTAACCTAACCTAACCTAACCTAACCTAACCTAACCTAACCTAACCTAACCTAACCTAACCTAACCTAACCTAACCTAACCTAACCTAACCTAACCTAACCTAACCTAACCTAACCTAACCTAACCTAACCTAACCTAACCTAACCTAACCTAACCTAACCTAACCTAACCTAACCTAACCTAACCTAACCTAACCTAACCTAACCTAACCTAACCTAACCTAACCTAACCTAACCTAACCTAACCTAACCTAACCTAACCTAACCTAACCTAACCTAACCTAACCTAACCTAACCTAACCTAACCTAACCTAACCTAACCTAACCTAACCTAACCTAACCTAACCTAACCTAACCTAACCTAACCTAACCTAACCTAACCTAACCTAACCTAACCTAACCTAACCTAACCTAACCTAACCTAACCTAACCTAACCTAACCTAACCTAACCTAACCTAACCTAACCTAACCTAACCTAACCTAACCTAACCTAACCTAACCTAACCTAACCTAACCTAACCTAACCTAACCTAACCTAACCTAACCTAACCTAACCTAACCTAACCTAACCTAACCTAACCTAACCTAACCTAACCTAACCTAACCTAACCTAACCTAACCTAACCTAACCTAACCTAACCTAACCTAACCTAACCTAACCTAACCTAACCTAACCTAACCTAACCTAACCTAACCTAACCTAACCTAACCTAACCTAACCTAACCTAACCTAACCTAACCTAACCTAACCTAACCTAACCTAACCTAACCTAACCTAACCTAACCTAACCTAACCTAACCTAACCTAACCTAACCTAACCTAACCTAACCTAACCTAACCTAACCTAACCTAACCTAACCTAACCTAACCTAACCTAACCTAACCTAACCTAACCTAACCTAACCTAACCTAACCTAACCTAACCTAACCTAACCTAACCTAACCTAACCTAACCTAACCTAACCTAACCTAACCTAACCTAACCTAACCTAACCTAACCTAACCTAACCTAACCTAACCTAACCTAACCTAACCTAACCTAACCTAACCTAACCTAACCTAACCTAACCTAACCTAACCTAACCTAACCTAACCTAACCTAACCTAACCTAACCTAACCTAACCTAACCTAACCTAACCTAACCTAACCTAACCTAACCTAACCTAACCTAACCTAACCTAACCTAACCTAACCTAACCTAACCTAACCTAACCTAACCTAACCTAACCTAACCTAACCTAACCTAACCTAACCTAACCTAACCTAACCTAACCTAACCTAACCTAACCTAACCTAACCTAACCTAACCTAACCTAACCTAACCTAACCTAACCTAACCTAACCTAACCTAACCTAACCTAACCTAACCTAACCTAACCTAACCTAACCTAACCTAACCTAACCTAACCTAACCTAACCTAACCTAACCTAACCTAACCTAACCTAACCTAACCTAACCTAACCTAACCTAACCTAACCTAACCTAACCTAACCTAACCTAACCTAACCTAACCTAACCTAACCTAACCTAACCTAACCTAACCTAACCTAACCTAACCTAACCTAACCTAACCTAACCTAACCTAACCTAACCTAACCTAACCTAACCTAACCTAACCTAACCTAACCTAACCTAACCTAACCTAACCTAACCTAACCTAACCTAACCTAACCTAACCTAACCTAACCTAACCTAACCTAACCTAACCTAACCTAACCTAACCTAACCTAACCTAACCTAACCTAACCTAACCTAACCTAACCTAACCTAACCTAACCTAACCTAACCTAACCTAACCTAACCTAACCTAACCTAACCTAACCTAACCTAACCTAACCTAACCTAACCTAACCTAACCTAACCTAACCTAACCTAACCTAACCTAACCTAACCTAACCTAACCTAACCTAACCTAACCTAACCTAACCTAACCTAACCTAACCTAACCTAACCTAACCTAACCTAACCTAACCTAACCTAACCTAACCTTGTTAATAAACAAGGCTTTCTGTGAATCAAAGGTTGTATAGCGACTAGTAGTAGCCAGTAACGCTATAATTTCATAGATTTGTACATTTTTAAGACTAATTTTAGGTATTTTTAGCATATTAAATTCAACTTTTCAAAACTTTTTTAAACTTGTAAAAATTCTACAGACGTCAAACACTACTTTAGGGGACTAAAGCAAATTGTATTCGCATAAGAGCGTGTGCCAACAGGTAGAGACCCAGGTTTCACGATCGTAAAGACAGTTTATTCTGATAAAAATCGCATTTTTAACCTGTAATATCACCGTTTTGTGAAATAATTTGTCTTTAGTAAAGTCGATTTCTGTCCATTTCTTCTTCATCCGCACCTAAAACGCTGTTCACCAGCATACCACCGACCATCTGAAACAGAAAAGCGAAGAATTAGCGCAAAGAAAATAAAAAAGCGTCCGAGCGTTCTATCAAAAGTCTTCATACCCCGTACCAAACTCCATACATTACGGTGAAAACATTTTTTTCAAAGTGTTAATAAACAAGGCTTTCTGTGAATCAAAGGTTGTATAGCGACTAGTAGTAGCCAGTAACGCTATAATTTCATAGATTTGTACATTTTTAAGACTAATTTTAGGTATTTTTAGCATATTAAATTCAACTTTTCAAAACTTTTTTAAACTTGTAAAAATTCTACAGACGTCAAACACTACTTTAGGGGACTAAAGCAAATTGTATTCGCATAAGAGCGTGTGCCAACAGGTAGAGACCCAGGTTTCACGATCGTAAAGACAGTTTATTCTGATAAAAATCGCATTTTTAACCTGTAATATCACCGTTTTGTGAAATAATTTGTCTTTAGTAAAGTCGATTTCTGTCCATTTCTTCTTCATCCGCACCTAAAACGCTGTTCACCAGCATACCACCGACCATCTGAAACAGAAAAGCGAAGAATTAGCGCAAAGAAAATAAAAAAGCGTCCGAGCGTTCTATCAAAAGTCTTCATACCCCGTACCAAACTCCATACATTACGGTGAAAACATTTTTTTCAAAGTGTTAATAAACAAGGCTTTCTGTGAATCAAAGGTTGTATAGCGACTAGTAGTAGCCAGTAACGCTATAATTTCATAGATTTGTACATTTTTAAGACTAATTTTAGGTATTTTTAGCATATTAAATTCAACTTTTCAAAACTTTTTTAAACTTGTAAAAATTCTACAGACGTCAAACACTACTTTAGGGGACTAAAGCAAATTGTATTCGCATAAGAGCGTGTGCCAACAGGTAGAGACCCAGGTTTCACGATCGTAAAGACAGTTTATTCTGATAAAAATCGCATTTTTAACCTGTAATATCACCGTTTTGTGAAATAATTTGTCTTTAGTAAAGTCGATTTCTGTCCATTTCTTCTTCATCCGCACCTAAAACGCTGTTCACCAGCATACCACCGACCATCTGAAACAGAAAAGCGAAGAATTAGCGCAAAGAAAATAAAAAAGCGTCCGAGCGTTCTATCAAAAGTCTTCATACCCCGTACCAAACTCCATACATTACGGTGAAAACATTTTTTTCAAAGTGTTAATAAACAAGGCTTTCTGTGAATCAAAGGTTGTATAGCGACTAGTAGTAGCCAGTAACGCTATAATTTCATAGATTTGTACATTTTTAAGACTAATTTTAGGTATTTTTAGCATATTAAATTCAACTTTTCAAAACTTTTTTAAACTTGTAAAAATTCTACAGACGTCAAACACTACTTTAGGGGACTAAAGCAAATTGTATTCGCATAAGAGCGTGTGCCAACAGGTAGAGACCCAGGTTTCACGATCGTAAAGACAGTTTATTCTGATAAAAATCGCATTTTTAACCTGTAATATCACCGTTTTGTGAAATAATTTGTCTTTAGTAAAGTCGATTTCTGTCCATTTCTTCTTCATCCGCACCTAAAACGCTGTTCACCAGCATACCACCGACCATCTGAAACAGAAAAGCGAAGAATTAGCGCAAAGAAAATAAAAAAGCGTCCGAGCGTTCTATCAAAAGTCTTCATACCCCGTACCAAACTCCATACATTACGGTGAAAACATTTTTTTCAAAGTGTTAATAAACAAGGCTTTCTGTGAATCAAAGGTTGTATAGCGACTAGTAGTAGCCAGTAACGCTATAATTTCATAGATTTGTACATTTTTAAGACTAATTTTAGGTATTTTTAGCATATTAAATTCAACTTTTCAAAACTTTTTTAAACTTGTAAAAATTCTACAGACGTCAAACACTACTTTAGGGGACTAAAGCAAATTGTATTCGCATAAGAGCGTGTGCCAACAGGTAGAGACCCAGGTTTCACGATCGTAAAGACAGTTTATTCTGATAAAAATCGCATTTTTAACCTGTAATATCACCGTTTTGTGAAATAATTTGTCTTTAGTAAAGTCGATTTCTGTCCATTTCTTCTTCATCCGCACCTAAAACGCTGTTCACCAGCATACCACCGACCATCTGAAACAGAAAAGCGAAGAATTAGCGCAAAGAAAATAAAAAAGCGTCCGAGCGTTCTATCAAAAGTCTTCATACCCCGTACCAAACTCCATACATTACGGTGAAAACATTTTTTTCAAAGTGTTAATAAACAAGGCTTTCTGTGAATCAAAGGTTGTATAGCGACTAGTAGTAGCCAGTAACGCTATAATTTCATAGATTTGTACATTTTTAAGACTAATTTTAGGTATTTTTAGCATATTAAATTCAACTTTTCAAAACTTTTTTAAACTTGTAAAAATTCTACAGACGTCAAACACTACTTTAGGGGACTAAAGCAAATTGTATTCGCATAAGAGCGTGTGCCAACAGGTAGAGACCCAGGTTTCACGATCGTAAAGACAGTTTATTCTGATAAAAATCGCATTTTTAACCTGTAATATCACCGTTTTGTGAAATAATTTGTCTTTAGTAAAGTCGATTTCTGTCCATTTCTTCTTCATCCGCACCTAAAACGCTGTTCACCAGCATACCACCGACCATCTGAAACAGAAAAGCGAAGAATTAGCGCAAAGAAAATAAAAAAGCGTCCGAGCGTTCTATCAAAAGTCTTCATACCCCGTACCAAACTCCATACATTACGGTGAAAACATTTTTTTCAAAGTGTTAATAAACAAGGCTTTCTGTGAATCAAAGGTTGTATAGCGACTAGTAGTAGCCAGTAACGCTATAATTTCATAGATTTGTACATTTTTAAGACTAATTTTAGGTATTTTTAGCATATTAAATTCAACTTTTCAAAACTTTTTTAAACTTGTAAAAATTCTACAGACGTCAAACACTACTTTAGGGGACTAAAGCAAATTGTATTCGCATAAGAGCGTGTGCCAACAGGTAGAGACCCAGGTTTCACGATCGTAAAGACAGTTTATTCTGATAAAAATCGCATTTTTAACCTGTAATATCACCGTTTTGTGAAATAATTTGTCTTTAGTAAAGTCGATTTCTGTCCATTTCTTCTTCATCCGCACCTAAAACGCTGTTCACCAGCATACCACCGACCATCTGAAACAGAAAAGCGAAGAATTAGCGCAAAGAAAATAAAAAAGCGTCCGAGCGTTCTATCAAAAGTCTTCATACCCCGTACCAAACTCCATACATTACGGTGAAAACATTTTTTTCAAAGTGTTAATAAACAAGGCTTTCTGTGAATCAAAGGTTGTATAGCGACTAGTAGTAGCCAGTAACGCTATAATTTCATAGATTTGTACATTTTTAAGACTAATTTTAGGTATTTTTAGCATATTAAATTCAACTTTTCAAAACTTTTTTAAACTTGTAAAAATTCTACAGACGTCAAACACTACTTTAGGGGACTAAAGCAAATTGTATTCGCATAAGAGCGTGTGCCAACAGGTAGAGACCCAGGTTTCACGATCGTAAAGACAGTTTATTCTGATAAAAATCGCATTTTTAACCTGTAATATCACCGTTTTGTGAAATAATTTGTCTTTAGTAAAGTCGATTTCTGTCCATTTCTTCTTCATCCGCACCTAAAACGCTGTTCACCAGCATACCACCGACCATCTGAAACAGAAAAGCGAAGAATTAGCGCAAAGAAAATAAAAAAGCGTCCGAGCGTTCTATCAAAAGTCTTCATACCCCGTACCAAACTCCATACATTACGGTGAAAACATTTTTTTCAAAGTGTTAATAAACAAGGCTTTCTGTGAATCAAAGGTTGTATAGCGACTAGTAGTAGCCAGTAACGCTATAATTTCATAGATTTGTACATTTTTAAGACTAATTTTAGGTATTTTTAGCATATTAAATTCAACTTTTCAAAACTTTTTTAAACTTGTAAAAATTCTACAGACGTCAAACACTACTTTAGGGGACTAAAGCAAATTGTATTCGCATAAGAGCGTGTGCCAACAGGTAGAGACCCAGGTTTCACGATCGTAAAGACAGTTTATTCTGATAAAAATCGCATTTTTAACCTGTAATATCACCGTTTTGTGAAATAATTTGTCTTTAGTAAAGTCGATTTCTGTCCATTTCTTCTTCATCCGCACCTAAAACGCTGTTCACCAGCATACCACCGACCATCTGAAACAGAAAAGCGAAGAATTAGCGCAAAGAAAATAAAAAAGCGTCCGAGCGTTCTATCAAAAGTCTTCATACCCCGTACCAAACTCCATACATTACGGTGAAAACATTTTTTTCAAAGTGTTAATAAACAAGGCTTTCTGTGAATCAAAGGTTGTATAGCGACTAGTAGTAGCCAGTAACGCTATAATTTCATAGATTTGTACATTTTTAAGACTAATTTTAGGTATTTTTAGCATATTAAATTCAACTTTTCAAAACTTTTTTAAACTTGTAAAAATTCTACAGACGTCAAACACTACTTTAGGGGACTAAAGCAAATTGTATTCGCATAAGAGCGTGTGCCAACAGGTAGAGACCCAGGTTTCACGATCGTAAAGACAGTTTATTCTGATAAAAATCGCATTTTTAACCTGTAATATCACCGTTTTGTGAAATAATTTGTCTTTAGTAAAGTCGATTTCTGTCCATTTCTTCTTCATCCGCACCTAAAACGCTGTTCACCAGCATACCACCGACCATCTGAAACAGAAAAGCGAAGAATTAGCGCAAAGAAAATAAAAAAGCGTCCGAGCGTTCTATCAAAAGTCTTCATACCCCGTACCAAACTCCATACATTACGGTGAAAACATTTTTTTCAAAGTGTTAATAAACAAGGCTTTCTGTGAATCAAAGGTTGTATAGCGACTAGTAGTAGCCAGTAACGCTATAATTTCATAGATTTGTACATTTTTAAGACTAATTTTAGGTATTTTTAGCATATTAAATTCAACTTTTCAAAACTTTTTTAAACTTGTAAAAATTCTACAGACGTCAAACACTACTTTAGGGGACTAAAGCAAATTGTATTCGCATAAGAGCGTGTGCCAACAGGTAGAGACCCAGGTTTCACGATCGTAAAGACAGTTTATTCTGATAAAAATCGCATTTTTAACCTGTAATATCACCGTTTTGTGAAATAATTTGTCTTTAGTAAAGTCGATTTCTGTCCATTTCTTCTTCATCCGCACCTAAAACGCTGTTCACCAGCATACCACCGACCATCTGAAACAGAAAAGCGAAGAATTAGCGCAAAGAAAATAAAAAAGCGTCCGAGCGTTCTATCAAAAGTCTTCATACCCCGTACCAAACTCCATACATTACGGTGAAAACATTTTTTTCAAAGTGTTAATAAACAAGGCTTTCTGTGAATCAAAGGTTGTATAGCGACTAGTAGTAGCCAGTAACGCTATAATTTCATAGATTTGTACATTTTTAAGACTAATTTTAGGTATTTTTAGCATATTAAATTCAACTTTTCAAAACTTTTTTAAACTTGTAAAAATTCTACAGACGTCAAACACTACTTTAGGGGACTAAAGCAAATTGTATTCGCATAAGAGCGTGTGCCAACAGGTAGAGACCCAGGTTTCACGATCGTAAAGACAGTTTATTCTGATAAAAATCGCATTTTTAACCTGTAATATCACCGTTTTGTGAAATAATTTGTCTTTAGTAAAGTCGATTTCTGTCCATTTCTTCTTCATCCGCACCTAAAACGCTGTTCACCAGCATACCACCGACCATCTGAAACAGAAAAGCGAAGAATTAGCGCAAAGAAAATAAAAAAGCGTCCGAGCGTTCTATCAAAAGTCTTCATACCCCGTACCAAACTCCATACATTACGGTGAAAACATTTTTTTCAAAGTGTTAATAAACAAGGCTTTCTGTGAATCAAAGGTTGTATAGCGACTAGTAGTAGCCAGTAACGCTATAATTTCATAGATTTGTACATTTTTAAGACTAATTTTAGGTATTTTTAGCATATTAAATTCAACTTTTCAAAACTTTTTTAAACTTGTAAAAATTCTACAGACGTCAAACACTACTTTAGGGGACTAAAGCAAATTGTATTCGCATAAGAGCGTGTGCCAACAGGTAGAGACCCAGGTTTCACGATCGTAAAGACAGTTTATTCTGATAAAAATCGCATTTTTAACCTGTAATATCACCGTTTTGTGAAATAATTTGTCTTTAGTAAAGTCGATTTCTGTCCATTTCTTCTTCATCCGCACCTAAAACGCTGTTCACCAGCATACCACCGACCATCTGAAACAGAAAAGCGAAGAATTAGCGCAAAGAAAATAAAAAAGCGTCCGAGCGTTCTATCAAAAGTCTTCATACCCCGTACCAAACTCCATACATTACGGTGAAAACATTTTTTTCAAAGTGTTAATAAACAAGGCTTTCTGTGAATCAAAGGTTGTATAGCGACTAGTAGTAGCCAGTAACGCTATAATTTCATAGATTTGTACATTTTTAAGACTAATTTTAGGTATTTTTAGCATATTAAATTCAACTTTTCAAAACTTTTTTAAACTTGTAAAAATTCTACAGACGTCAAACACTACTTTAGGGGACTAAAGCAAATTGTATTCGCATAAGAGCGTGTGCCAACAGGTAGAGACCCAGGTTTCACGATCGTAAAGACAGTTTATTCTGATAAAAATCGCATTTTTAACCTGTAATATCACCGTTTTGTGAAATAATTTGTCTTTAGTAAAGTCGATTTCTGTCCATTTCTTCTTCATCCGCACCTAAAACGCTGTTCACCAGCATACCACCGACCATCTGAAACAGAAAAGCGAAGAATTAGCGCAAAGAAAATAAAAAAGCGTCCGAGCGTTCTATCAAAAGTCTTCATACCCCGTACCAAACTCCATACATTACGGTGAAAACATTTTTTTCAAAGTGTTAATAAACAAGGCTTTCTGTGAATCAAAGGTTGTATAGCGACTAGTAGTAGCCAGTAACGCTATAATTTCATAGATTTGTACATTTTTAAGACTAATTTTAGGTATTTTTAGCATATTAAATTCAACTTTTCAAAACTTTTTTAAACTTGTAAAAATTCTACAGACGTCAAACACTACTTTAGGGGACTAAAGCAAATTGTATTCGCATAAGAGCGTGTGCCAACAGGTAGAGACCCAGGTTTCACGATCGTAAAGACAGTTTATTCTGATAAAAATCGCATTTTTAACCTGTAATATCACCGTTTTGTGAAATAATTTGTCTTTAGTAAAGTCGATTTCTGTCCATTTCTTCTTCATCCGCACCTAAAACGCTGTTCACCAGCATACCACCGACCATCTGAAACAGAAAAGCGAAGAATTAGCGCAAAGAAAATAAAAAAGCGTCCGAGCGTTCTATCAAAAGTCTTCATACCCCGTACCAAACTCCATACATTACGGTGAAAAGGTCTTAGATTTTTGACATTTAAACTCGTGGATATATTTAGGTTATAGTGAAAATTTTGTAAAAGGCGTGTATCTACGAAACGATTAATTTAAGGCCACTTTGGACCACAGCCGTAGTTTCGACATAACTTCTATTACCCGGACAAAACAAAAAAAAATAAAAAAAGTCAAAAATCTATTTTTAGAATAAAAAAAACCGAATACTAAAACTTGAATAACTCTGAAACGGCAAAGGTCAGGACATTTCTGACCACGGCCTGACCTTTGTATCCGTTTCTACTACCCGGACGAAAAAGAAAAATTATAAAAAAGAAAAAATCTATTTTTAGAAAAAAAAAACACCACACAATAGTTCCTATAACTCTGGAACGGCAAAAGATAGGTCATTTTTTACCACGGCATTACCTTCATAGCCGTTTCTATTACCCGGACATAATATATAAAAAAAAAAAAAAAAAAAAAAAAAAAGTGACAAAAAAAGATAAATATCACTTTACTCAAACCAAAACGTGGCCACAATAGGCAGTGCCTAAGTCAATTTTAGTGTATTTTACCGTGTTTTAGACTTAATTTAATTAAAATTTTACTTGTAATTTGACCTTGCCCTTTTAAATTTGTTTTATTGACATATTTATATTTTAATTTTAATTTGACGCTACCTGTTTTAATTTGTTTTATATTGACATTTACTGACCTTTGCACATTTTTGTGCATTTTATTCATTTTATTTGTTTTACTTTGTTATTTGTGATAAATCTATATTTATTTTAATTTGACCTATATTTTTACAAAACTCGAGTTACAACACTTTTATACCCTTTTGGTATTTTTTATTTTAATTTTTATATTACTTTTAAGAACTCGACTAGGTCCTCCGACGTAGTAAAATGGTAGCCGTCCGCACCCCAAACATGCCCAAACGCGAAGAAAAGCCCTCCGTCCAGGCGGAGAGGGCAGGACCTTCGGGCCCCACTAGGATAACACCAGACCCAAACAAAAACTCGAAAGTCAGGCGCAGTATCGAGAAGCTGGAGGCTGTAGGAACGCACGCCCCGTCACGGCTTTCCACAACACCGAAAAAGTCCGTGGATGACATAGGTAAAGTCAGACTGAAGTTGGTGCTTCCGCAAACTAACAGAGTAGAGCGGAGCCCAACCAAAGTGACTATAAAACCGAAACTATGCGACAGGAAGGCCGAGGCGGAAGCGTGCGTGAAGGAGATCGTGAGACAGCTCGATAAATCTAAAAACATAAACGGCCAAATAAAGAAAGAGATCCTGACCAAAGCAGACAGGCTACTCGAATTGGTCAAAGAGTTCGATCTCATTAAAAGATCGAGACCATCGCTACCCCCCGGAGAAGGAAAAACCGCCGAGGTGGGGATGCAGACTGACACCGTAGACACCCCAAATGAGAGCCAAATGGTAGCCATAGCAGATATGGAAGGCTTCTCAAAGCGTATAATGGAGAGAATGGAGGAACAAGCCCATCTCATTAAGGAAAATACGCAGAAAATGGAGAACCTCCAAGAGGCCATTAAGACAAAAGATAGGGCATCGTACGCCAGTATCGCAGGGCTCCCGAAAAGACAGCAGCCAGACCAGATAGCCCTCCACTCTGTGGTGGTTTCCGCCAAGGACGAGACGGAGACTGGAGAGGAAATCCTACAGAGGATAAGGACTGCTGTCAATGCCAAGGAGGGCGGAGTGATAGTCGAAAGTGTCAGAAAGGCCAAGGACCGCAAAGTGATAGTGGGGTGCCGAACGAGGGAAGAAAGAGAAAAGGTGAAGGAAAAGCTAAAGAAGGCAGAAGACCACCTGATCGTCGAAGAGGTCAAAAATAAGAACCCACTAGTCGTCCTCAGAAATGTGTTCAACTATAACACAAACGAGGACGTCATCGATGCTATGTGGGCACAAAACAGGAAAGTATTGCAGGGCCTGGACCGAAACCTAACAAAGACTGAAGTGCTCTTCAGAAAGAAGACGCGAAATCCACAGACGGGCCACGTGGTAATCAGGGTGTCCCCCAGCATATGGAGGCGCTTGATCGATGCAGGATCTGTGATGATCGACCTGCAGCGAGTGACGGTTGCGGACCAGTCGCCACTAATCCAGTGCTCGATGTGCCTGGGTTATGGGCATGGGCGACGGTTCTGCAAGGACACCGTCGAAAAGTGCAGCCATTGCGGAGGGCCACACATGAAGTCAGTCTGCGAGGACTGGAACTCGGGAAGAAACCCCAAATGCACAAACTGCGTATGCGCCAACCAGTCCAGAGTCGACCACAACGCATTCAGCGACGAATGCGCGGTCAGGAAGAAATGGGAGGCTCTGGCACGATCCACGGTGGCGTATTGCTAAGGTGGTCCCGGGCACAGTATTGAAGATCAAACTGGAAAACGCCAAGGGGCAATACGTACACCGCACAGCACAAACACAACACAGCAATGACAACTTGGTCCCTTTTCATGAGAAAAGGGCACAGTTTCAGCGCGACAATAACACTAAACAGATACACAAAGTAGACACATCAGACACATTATGCCACACATTAGAATCAAACACAAGCACAGAAACACAGACGTGCGGGGTAAGTATCCCCAAAACAGAGGCACATTTTAGAACCAGCTCGCAGCGCTGGTCGGAACAGCCAAGGCGGAATATCCGAATACATAACTAGTCATAATATGTTGATACGTAATTCTGTGTAATACGCTTTTTGGCATTTATTAGTATTAGTTATGATAACATGTTCAAATAAGTATAACATAAGTAGGATATATTCAAGCTTTAAACGTGATCTCTTCTGTGATATATATACATTGTTAGATTTTAAGTATAGTAAGTAGCAAATAGTCCTGTAATTAAAATTGTGTAAAATCCTGTTTCTTTAAATTTAATGTTAACAATTTATTTATGTCGCCCCATGCGGGTTTAAGTATATTTTTAACCAGTTTTAACCTCACGAATAACAAAGACTCTGACCAATGTTAGAGGACGTCACGCAAAGGGGTTAGGGTTTTAGTCGGTAAGAGTCCGACATAACCCGCAAGGGTATCCATGAGGATTTCCCCCCCCTAACGCAAAAAAAAAAAAAAAAAAAAAAAAAAAAAACCTAACCTAACCTAACCTAACCTAACCTAACCTAACCTAACCTAACCTAACCTAACCTAACCTAACCTAACCTAACCTAACCTAACCTAACCTAACCTAACCTAACCTAACCTAACCTAACCTAACCTAACCTAACCTAACCTAACCTAACCTAACCTAACCTAACCTAATGGTGGCATTGTGCTGTCGATTCGCGTCCGATCCTACTCAGGTACTCACCGAACACACCGTGTCCGGTAAGTACCTGAGTAAGTCTGTAGGTGACGTTGCCGTACCCCCTTCCCAGCCAGGCTTCGAGGTTGGGCGCAATCGCGCCGACGATACGCTGACGCGAGCATCTTGGCTCCTCGAGCCGCTCGCGCCATCTACGGAGCGCACGTCGACGCTCTTGGGCCCGCACTTCAATAGGCGCGATTCCGCTCCCGTCATCATATCGAAGACGAACGTACACACGTGCGTCCGTCTCCGCTAAGATGTCGAGCGGCGGAAACCGCGCCAAGATGGTGGCCGCCTCAAAGGATATCGTCCGATATCCCCGTGCGATTCGAATGGCTATAGTGCGCTGCAGGCTGCAATAAAGCAGTCTGTAGCGCCTAACACCCGCCAGTCTATCAGACCAGACGGGTGCTCCGTAGAGAGCCATCGATCGCACTACCCCCCCGTAGAGGCGGCGAACGCCCTCCCGTGGTCCCCCGAGATTTGGCAGCAGTCTGTGCAGAGCACCCACCACCTTCTGAATCCGGGGGACAGAGCGTTTGAAGTGCTCCCCGAAGTCCCAGCGACCGTCCAAGGTGAGGCCTAGGTACTTGAGGTACCGCCCCACCTGTACGTCAACGTCACCCACGCGAATCGACAAGCTGGGTGGTTCCCTTCCCCTCGGAAGCTTGTGGAACCACAGCGCCTCGGTCTTATGAGGTGCTATCCGAAGACCCAGCTCGTGGATCTTGTCCACGACACATGCCACCCCAAGCTCGGCGAGCCCTTTGGTCCCGTCGAAGGAGACCCCGCCGGCTAATACGAGAGTGTCGTCTGCGTAGCAGACAACTCGTACGCCGACAGGGAGTTCAACGCGCAGGACCGCATCGTATGCGAGGTTCCACAACAGCGGGCCCAAAACGGACCCCTGCGGAACCCCACAACTCATCCCCCTCTGGTGCAATGCACCGTCCCCGCCCACATACTGCACACATCTGTGACGCAAGTAGGCCCCAACAATACCCTGCAGGTAGGGGGGCACTCCGTGAAACACGAGGGCCTCCCGGATCGCCCTCCAGGGCAGGGAGTTAAAGGCGTTAACGATATCCAAAGATACCGCTAACGCCCTCCCGCCCCGGGACACTACCTGGTTCGACAGAGAACGAACCCGAAGGATCGCGTCCACTGTCGAACGGGCCCGCCGGAAACCATACTGGTCATCCGACAGGTTGGGACCTTCCTGCCACAGATGTGTGCATAGACGATCGGCAATTATTCTTTCGAATAATTTGCCGGCTTCGTCTAGCAGGCAAATGGGACGATACGCAGAGGGAGAATCTGCGGCCCTGCCGTCCTTCTTCAAGAGGACCAATCTTGCCTCCTTCCACTCCTTGGGGAACACACTGAAACGAAAACAGCTGTCAAACAGCCGTCTCAGTCTGTCCCCCAAGCCGGCGGATAGAGCCAGCGCCCAGGCCCGACCGGGAATCCCGTCAGGCCCGGGCGCTGTGTTACGAGCCCTGAGGCGCCTTACCGCTCGATCCAACTCCTGGTCAGTGACCCCCAGTTCATCGGACCAGATGTTCGGTTCCGATGTGCCGGGGGGCAAGGGACTGTCCTGGACCCTAGGGAAGAGCGTATCAACGACACTTCCCACAAACTCGGGGTCCAGGGTCTCCGTCAACGGAGGGACCCACGGTCTGAGCTTGCCCAGTACCATTCGGTACGGGCGCCCCCATGGATCCCTGTTCAGTCCCTCCAGGAGTTCACTCCAAGATCGAGCTTTAGCGGCTGCTATAGCCGCCTGGAGTGCTTTGGTAGCGCCTCGGTATACCTCGTAAACTCTATCCACCTCCTCGGCAATGGCTCGCCTTCTCCTCCGGGTCCTAGTGTACTGGCGTCGGGAGCGCAAGCAGATCTCCCGCAACTGCGCTATCTCCTCCGACCACCAGTACACCGCCCTGCGCTTGGTTGGCTTGGCTCGGGGCATCGAGGCGTCGCATATCGACGTCATCGATGCCCGGAACCAAGCAGCCTCCCTCCCAGGATCGGGCAGATCCTCTCCGGCGGGGCCTTCCGGCCAGGCCGCGACGATGGTGGCGGCTTCGAACAGATCCCTGTCGAGCCGCTTGAGGGCCCATCGTCGCGGCGGGCTGCTACTGCGGCGGGACACACGTGCGGGAGGGCGGAGGGCCACACCGAAAACGATGTGGCGATGGTCGGATAGTGTGACCATCTCCTCCGCTACTCTCCATCCCGTCACCAGGTGGGTGGCAGAAGGAGTCGCCCATGATAAATCCACGATCGACTCACCCTGCCACCGCACACACGTGTTTACAGACCCCCGATTTAATAATCGGAGGTCCATACCCGCCGCCCATTCCACCACGGTCTCTCCCCTAGCGTTGTCCTGAGGACTCCCCCACGCACGAGAGTGCGCGTTGAAGTCGCCCAAGACAAGGACGGGACACGGCAGGCACCTGCGAATGCAGTTTCCCACCGCGTCCAAGTACGCCTCGTACTCGACGAGGGTACTGTTGGGAGAGACGTAGCAGCCCACAACGGCTAGGCGACCCCATTTCGTGGCCACGAAACCCTGTCCCTTCTCAATAAGGGCACAGGGGGGGTCACCTTGGCCGCCACCCCAGTAAATAGCGACGGAGTCCATATCGTCCCCGAACCAGCGAGGGTGGTCCGGTACGCGATATGGCTCCGCAACTACGGCAAGTGCAATTGACCACTGCGCGAAGGTTTGCAGGACTAGGTCCTGGGCACCCCGACAGTGGTTCAAATTGCACTGGAGGACTGTAATGGTGTGATCCATTACAAGGCCTCCATGGCCTCCTGGGGCGGCGGGCTTTGGCCCGACTGAGCGGCCCCCTTTGTTGGGGCCGCCCTGTCTTCCGGTGCTGGGGCTGAGCGGGGAGGAGGAGGAGGCTGATGCGTCTTCTTCCTCCCCTTAGGAGGGTTGCATGTTCTGCTACCCATCCTGTGGTCAGCCTTACAGCCCTTGTCGGAGCACAGCGGACACCGGTTCGGACGCGTGCACTCGCTAGCCCGATGGTCGGGTTCGCCACACGCGTAGCACAAAGTGCTGCGGTCCGCTGTGCTCTGACACATGCTGCGTACGTGCCCGTACTCCAAGCACCGGAAGCACTGAAGCGGTCTCGTGGTCAGGTAGTCGACCCGAGCAGACACCCAGCCGACGACGATGTGCTTTGCCGCTGCTAGCTTGCGCACGCAAGCTAGTGGACAACGGACCCATACCGTGCCCAGGGCAGTGGGTGAGCGGCGAATGTCGCCCACCCGCACATCATCGGTCGAGCAGCCTCCGGCCTCGGCAACCGCGACCAACACCTCACGAGGTGTGACGCTGTCGTCGAGGTCCTTCAGCCGCAACTCCCCCGTTTTCACCGGGCGTGCAACACGCACACCCAGATCGGCGAGGGCCACGCGCATGCGTTCGGCCAGGGCGTCTGCTTTGGAGGTGCAGTCGGGCCCGGACACCTCCAAAATGAGACCGCCAGTTATTGCTCTTTTTGAGCGGACCTGGTCCACTCCAACATCCGCCAGTTTGATCCGCGCCTTGGCGGTCGCCATCACCGCGGCAAGAGTGAGGTCGGAACCCTCCGGAACCGTCACTGTAATCGCCGCGGAAGATGGCAGCCTCGCAGGCGCGGGTCTCGAAGCCGCCTTGGGCCCCCCAGCCTTTTGGCTAGCCCTTGAACCGGTCCTTGGGTCAGCCCGAGGAGCGGCCTTCGGGCCGGTCTTCGGGCCAACATTCGGGCCGGGTTTTGGGCCTGCTGACGGGCCGGGATTTTGAGGCGGTGGGGCCTTCTTCCTCGTCTTCCTCCCCGTCACAGTCGCCCACGAAGACGTTGGTGCCGTTGGCACCTTAGTCCACGCGGTTTGCGACGGTACGGGTGGCGGGGAGGCCGGCATGGGCGGCGGCGGGTGTTTAGCCTGCGCCTTGCCGGTAGACCCCGAAGGTCCTGCCCTAGCGGGAGCGGGAGCTGCGCGTCCCTGGGAGGAAGTCGGCTGAGCCCGTAGAGCTGCAGCCAACTTCTGGTCCATTAGAGCCGCTATGCGCTCCATGAACCGGCCCTCCCAGTCGTTCCCTCCGGCGGCAGGTGGTGACGCCGCCGGTATGGCCGCGCTCTCAGCGCTGACCTGGGAACCGGCCTGCTGCCGACGGATTATCTCCGTCAGCTTCTCCATTTTACTGGAGAGATCGGCCATTTTGGTGCGCAGCTCGGCGTTCTCTCGCTCCAACCGCTCCACGTTGGCATCGACAGAAGCCCGCTGAGCGAGCTCCTTCGACACCGCCTCGGCCCTCCTAGCCGCAGTTCGCAGACCCTTGACAAATTCGCCCTTCAAGTTCCTTGACTTGTCGGCGATCTTCTCAACGGTCTGCAACTCGACCCTGATGCTAGCGCCCAGCTCCTCGGTCGTCTGCGCCCGCATCTCCTGCTCTAATTCGCCCTCTCTCGGCAGCTTATCCTTTGTCCTTGCGTCCAGGGGCGCTACAAGGGGGTTGAAGACGTCGTCGTCATCACCCCCCTTGTCCCTCAAAAACATGGCGCGCTTGGACTCCTGGGAGACCAAGGCACCATCACCAGCTTCCCCTAATGGCTCGATAGCCCGCTTGCGTCGCGAACTACGCAAACTACGCGACGACGATGAGGCGGCAGAGGAGACGGACCTCACTGAGCAGTCCGACTCCCCTCCGTCGCTTGCCGATGCCGGCACATTGGGTTTTCTAAAAACCCCGTTATCCCTCTCTCTGTTCTTGGAAACTTGTTTCAAGCGATTGTTGCCCCCCCCAGAATACGAGGGGCAGAGTGCCGGAGCACTGCGGGATTCTCCGACCTCTGAGAGGCCGGGACCCGCCTGGGGTAGTTTGTCTACAATGGCTTTCTTCATATTTCTTTTTTTTCCTTTTTTAACGAGGTGAGGTCCTCTTGGTGGCGCCCTAGCGGCCGGGTTCCCCCCGACCATACCGGTATGTGAGTCCAGACTTGTACCAAAAGAGCACAAGTCCCGACTCACACACCAGTACTCCCTTCGGCGAGCGCCAGACCTTGAGATTTGGTCCCTAACCTCTTTCCTTTTTTAAAGAGGTGGTTTCCTCTGTGACGCCCTAGCGGCCGGGTTCCCCCCAACCATACCGGTATGTGAGTCCAGACTTGTACCAAAAAAGGCACAGGTCCCGACTCACACACCAATACTCCCCTCGGCGAGCGTCAAACCTTGAGAATTGGCACTTCCCTGGACCGCAGGTGCGGTCCTCTCCCCCCTGCCTCGTCTCACCGTGCCCTCTGCTAATCAGAGGGACACGTGGAGAGATCCTCCGTGTCGGGTTATTGGCCACCGTGCGATACTTCTTTAGCGAACTAAAGAAGTATCCCACGGTGTTACCAGGGTGCACCACGAGGAGGTTACCCGACCTTGCACCCCAACCTAACCTAACCTTTTTTTTTTTTTTTTTTTTGACGAGGAGAAATCTGCAAACAGATTTCCAATGCACTGAGGGGTGCAAATGGAATATGTGAGGTTGGCTGTCTAAAAAACGACAGACGACTCACTAAAACTCCCCGGTGACCAGCCTCATTGCATGTCAAGGGGCTCCGGGATCTCCATAGGAACGCACCGGTGCCCCTCTCGCAAAGTGCTGCGGCCGCAGCCCATCCCAGGAGTGGCAAGCCACCCCCGCACACCCACCCGGTGCTTACGGCAGAACACGTCACACATGTTAACTGCCGCCTTCCCCGAGCCCGCGAACGGATAGCCGGGAGCCCTCACTCCGACTACCCACGGACCCAGTGCGCCGCTCAGTCCCACAAGAATCTAAAAGAAACTGCGAATACCTCGCGGCGAGACGTCGGCAAAGGAGATCCCATCTCGTAAGCCTGCTGGGTGTATAGACGACACTTACTCGCAGAGTGCCGCCGCCGGTCAGAACTAGTGGTACTGCGGGGTCCCCCGCCAGAATTCTTATCCAGGCAACTACACGCCAAGCTCGTCCCCGCTTCAACCACTGCACCCTCATTGAAGAGACGCGCGGAGGAAGCCCCCATCCCTTCCGCCACTCGGTCCCACTAAGGTCTGGTGACCCAGCGAATACCGAGCGGCCGAACGCTGGCCAGGAGGAAAATCCCCCTTAGCCTACCTGGGTGCATGCGACGACACCTCCTCGCAAAGTGCCGTCACCCCTCCCAAGGGCCAATGACTTCGGACGCCCTAAATCCTACCATCAAAGGCCCCCAAGATCACTCGGCCCACGGGTCTCCCCGACCCAGTGTGGGGGATCTCCGAGCGGCCGCAAGTCAGAAAACGACATTGCGAGTGTCCCTTCCCGACAAGCGACTGGGAAATGCACACCAAGCACGTCCCCGCTTCGTTGCTTTCGGACGTGGCCCGCACAACTCTGTCTTGCAAAGCAGAGCGCCTTACAAGACAGAGCTCTGCGAGCCATGGCCACAAGCCCATCCCTGGACCGCAGATGCGGTCCTCTCCCCCTGTCTCGTCTCACTGTGCCCTCTGCTAATCAGAGGGACACGTGGAGAGATCCTCCGTGTCGGGTTATTGGCCACCGTGCGATACTTCTTTAGCGTACTAAAGAAGTATCCCACGATGTTACCAGGGTGCACCACGAGGAGGTTACCCGACCTTGCACCCCTAACCCTAACCTAACCTAACCTAACCTAACCTAACCTAACCTAACCTAACCTAACCTTTTTTTTTTTTTTTTTTTTTTTTTTTTGGCAGGTGGAAAATCTGCTAGCAGACACCCAACTACGAGTAAGGGTCGCAGTTGGGTAGTGTGGGGTTGTCGACCTCGACGACCCACTAAAAACCACCTGGTGGCCAGCCTCGATGCATGTCAAGGGGCTCCGGGATCTCCATACGGAACGCACCGGTGCCCCTCTCGCATCGTGCTCTGAGCACAGTCCCGGTAATGGCACCCATAGCCACGCCCGGCACCCTCGCGTGCTACGGCGACATTTGCCACAAATGTCGCCGCCCTCCCGGGATCCGTATCCAGCCAGCCAGAGCCCTCACTCCAGCCGACCACGGACCCAAAAGGTCCCCTGTTTGGCAGGGGATACCACTCGCCCCCTCACGGGGCAGGCGGTGCGGGGCGGCCGTTGTCAGCACCCCGCCGCCGCCTCCTCCGAGCGGGATCGGCCCTCTCCCGATCCCGCTCAGCGGCCTCTTTCCGAACCATAACGGTCTCACAGAAAGAGGCCACGGCCCTCCACGCCGTCTCATCCACCAGCATGGCCTCGACCACGGCTGGCAGAGAGAGATCCTGCCCGATCCTAGCGACCAGGGTCCGCCGCTCCAGGCACCACGCTGAGCACTGCTCCAGCGTGTGCTGCGCGGAATCCCTGTCGCTCCCACAATGGTGGCATTGTGCTGTCGATTCGCGTCCGATCCTACTCAGGTACTCACCGAACACACCGTGTCCGGTAAGTACCTGAGTAAGTCTGTAGGTGACGTTGCCGTACCCCCTTCCCAGCCAGGCTTCGAGGTTGGGCGCAATCGCGCCGACGATACGCTGACGCGAGCATCTTGGCTCCTCGAGCCGCTCGCGCCATCTACGGAGCGCACGTCGACGCTCTTGGGCCCGCACTTCAATAGGCGCGATTCCGCTCCCGTCATCATATCGAAGACGAACGTACACACGTGCGTCCGTCTCCGCCAAGATGTCGAGCGGCGGAAACCGCGCCAAGATGGTGGCCGCCTCAAAGGATATCGTCCGATATCCCCGTGCGATTCGAATGGCTATAGTGCGCTGCAGGCTGCAATAAAGCAGTCTGTAGCGCCTAACACCCGCCAGTCTATCAGACCAGACGGGTGCTCCGTAGAGAGCCATCGATCGCACTACCCCCCCGTAGAGGCGGCGAACGCCCTCCCGTGGTCCCCCGAGATTTGGCAGCAGTCTGTGCAGAGCACCCACCACCTTCTGAATCCGGGGGACAGAGCGTTTGAAGTGCTCCCCGAAGTCCCAGCGACCGTCCAAGGTGAGGCCCAGGTACTTGAGGTACCGCCCCACCTGTACGTCAACGTCACCCACGCGAATCGACAAGCTGGGTGGTTCCCTTCCCCTCGGAAGCTTGTGGAACCACAGCGCCTCGGTCTTATGAGGCGCTATCCGAAGACCCAGCTCGTGGATCTTGTCCACGACACATGCCACCCCAAGCTCGGCGAGCCCTTTGGTCCCGTCGAAGGAGACCCCGCCGGCTAATACGAGAGTGTCGTCTGCGTAGCAGACAACTCGTACGCCGACAGGGAGTTCAACGCGCAGGACCGCATCGTATGCGAGGTTCCACAACAGCGGGCCCAAAACGGACCCCTGCGGAACCCCACAACTCATCCCCCTCTGGTGCAATGCACCGTCCCCGCCCACATACTGCACACATCTGTCACGCAAGTAGGCCCCAACAATACCCTGCAGGTAGGGGGGCACTCCGTGAAACACGAGGGCCTCCCGGATCGCCCTCCAGGGCAGGGAGTTAAAGGCGTTAACGATATCCAAGGATACCGCTAACACCCTCCCGCCCCGGGACACTACCTGGTTCGACAGAGAACGAACCCGAAGGATCGCGTCCACTGTCGAACGGGCCCGCCGGAAACCATACTGGTCATCCGACAGGTTGGGACCTTCCTGCCACAGATGTGTGCATAGACGATCGGCAATTATTCTTTCGAATAATTTGCCGGCTTCGTCTAGCAGGCAAATGGGACGATACGCAGAGGGAGAATCTGCGGCCCTGCCGTCCTTCTTCAAGAGGACCAATCTTGCCTCCTTCCACTCCTTGGGGAACACACTGAAACGAAAACAGCTGTCAAACAGCCGTCTCAGTCTGTCCCCCAAGCCGGCGGATAGAGCCAGCGCCCAGGCCCGACCGGGAATCCCGTCAGGCCCGGGCGCTGTGTTACGAGCCCTGAGGCGCCTTACCGCTCGATCCAACTCCTGGTCAGTGACCCCCAGTTCATCGGACCAGATGGTCGGTTCCGATGTGCCGGGGGGCAAGGGACTGTCCTGGACCCTAGGGAAGAGCGTATCAACGACACTTCCCACGAACTCGGGGTCCAGGGTCTCCGTCAACGGAGGGACCCACGGTCTGAGCTTGCCCAGTACCATTCGGTACGGGCGCCCCCATGGATCCCTGTTCAGTCCCTCCAGGAGTTCACTCCAAGATCGAGCTTTAGCGGCTGCTATAGCCGCCTGGAGTGCTTTGGTAGCGCCTCGGTATACCTCGTAAACTCTATCCACCTCCTCGGCAATGGCTCGCCTTCTCCTCCGGGTCCTAGTGTACTGGCGTCGGGAGCGCAAGCAGATCTCCCGCAACTGCGCTATCTCCTCCGACCACCAGTACACCGCCCTGCGCTTGGTTGGCTTGGCTCGGGGCATCGAGGCGTCGCATATCGACGTCATCGATGCCCGGAACCAAGCAGCTTCCCTCCCAGGATCGGGCAGATCCTCTCCGGCGGGGCCTTCCGGCCAGGCCGCGACGATGGTGGCGGCTTCGAACAGATCCCTGTCGAGCCGCTTGAGGGCCCATCGTCGCGGCGGGCTGCTACTGCGGCGGGACACACGTGCGGGAGGGCGGAGGGCCACACCGAAAACGATGTGGCGATGGTCGGATAGTGTGACCATCTCCTCCGCTACTCTCCATCCCGTCACCAGGTGGGTGGCAGAAGGAGTCGCCCATGATAAATCCACGATCGACTCCCCCTGCCACCGCACACACGTGTTTACAGACCCCCGATTTAATAATCGGAGGTCCATACCCGCCGCCCATTCCACCACGGTCTCTCCCCTAGCGTTGTCCTGAGGACTTCCCCACGCACGAGAGTGCGCGTTGAAGTCGCCCAGGACAAGGACGGGACACGGCAGGCACCTGCGAATGCAGTTTCCCACCGCGTCCAAGTACGCCTCGTACTCGACGAGGGTACTGTTGGGAGAGACGTAGCAGCCCACAACGGCTAAGCGACCCCATTTCGTGGCCACGAAACCCTGTCCCTTCTCAATAAGGGCACAGGGGGGGTCACCTTGGCCGCCACCCCAGTAAATAGCGACGGAGTCCATATCGTCCCCGAACCAGCGAGGGTGGTCCGGTACGCGATAGGGCTCCGCAACTACGGCAAGTGCAATTGACCACTGCGCGAAGGTTTGCAGGACTAGGTCCTGTGCACCCCGACAGTGGTTCAAATTGCACTGGAGGACTGTAATGGTGTGATCCATTACAGGGCCTCCATGGCCTCCTGGGGCGGCGGGCTTTGGCCCGACTGGGCGGCCCCCTTTGTTGGGGCCGCCCTGTCTTCCGGTGCTGGGGCTGAGCGGGGAGGAGGAGGAGGCTGATGCGTCTTCCTCCTCCCCTTAGGAGGGTTGCATGTTTTGCTACCCATCCTGTGGTCAGCCTTACAGCCCTTGTCGGAGCACAGCGGACACCGGTTTGGACGCGTGCACTCGCTAGCCCGATGGTCGGGTTCGCCACACGCGTAGCACAAAGTGCTGCGGTCCACTGTGCTCTGACACATGCTGCGTACGTGCCCGTACTCCAAGCACCGGAAGCACTGGAGCGGTCTCGTGGTCAGGTAGTCGACCCGAGCAGACACCCAGCCGACGACGATGTGCTTTGCCGCTGCTAGCTTGCGCACGCAAGCTAGTGGACAACGGACCCATACCGTGCCCAGGGCAGTGGGTGAGCGGCGTATGTCGCCCACCCGCACATCATCGGTCTTGCAGCCTCCGGCCTCGGCGACCGCGATCAACACCTCACGAGGTGTGACGCTGTCGTCGAGGTCCTTCAGCCGCAACTCCCCCGTCTTCACCGGGCGTGCAACACGCACACCCAGATCGGCGAGGGCCACGCGCATGCGTTCGGCCAGGGCGTCTGCTTTGGAGGTGCAGTCAGGCCCGGACACCTCCAAAATGAGACCGCCAGTTATTGCTTTTTTGGAGCGGACCTGGTCCACTCCAACCTCAGCCAACTTAATCCGGGCCTTGGCGGTCGCCATCACCGCGGCAAGAGTGAGGTCGGAACCCTCCGGAACCGTCACTGTGATCGCCGCGGAAGATGGCAGCCGCGCAGGCGCGGGTTTCGGAGCCGCCTTGGGCCTCCCAGCCCTTTGGCCGGCCCTTGGGTCGGCCCGGGGAGCGGCCTTTGGGCCGGTCTTCGGGCCAACATTCGGGCCAGCTGACGGGCCGGGATTTTGAGGCGCGGGAGCCTTCTTCTTCTTCTTCCTCCCCGCCACAGTCGCCCACGTAGACGTAGGTGCCGTTGGCTCCTTAGTCCACGCGGTTTGCGACGGCGCGGGTGGCGGGGAGGCCGGCCTGGGCGGCGGTTGGTGTTTAGCCTGCCCCTTGCCGGTAGACCGGGCCGAAGGTCCTGCCCTATCGGGAGCTGGAGCTGCGCATCCCTGGGAGGAAGTCGGCTGAGCCCTTAGAGCTGCAGCCAACTTCTGGTCCATTAGAGCCGCTATGCGCTCCATGAACCTACCCTCCCAGTCGTTCCCTCCGGCGACAGGTGGTGTCGCCGCCGGAATGGCCGCGCTCTCAGCGCTGGCCTGGGAACCGGCCTGCTGCCGACGGATTACCTCCGTCAGCTTCTCCATTTGACTGGAGAGACTGGCCATCCTGGTGCGCAGCTCGGAGTTCTCGCGCTCCAGCCGCTCCACATTGGCATCGACAGAAGCCCGCTGAGCGAGCTCCTTCGATACCGCCTCAGCCCTCCTGGCCGCCGTTCGCAGACCCTTGACAAAATCGCCTCTCAAGTTCTTAGACTTGTCGGCGATCTTCTCAACGGTCTGCAACTCGACCCTGATGGAGGCGCCCAGCTCCTCAGTCGTCTGCGCCCGCATCTCCTCCTCTAGCTCCCTCTCCTTAGGTAAATTCCCCTTGGATTTAATATTCGAAGGCTCGACCAGGGGGTTGAAAACGTCGTCGTCATCATTCCCCCTGTCCTTCGAAAACATGGCGCGCTTGGTTTCCTGAGAAACCGAGGCGCCATCATCACCTTCCCGTTCGGGCTCGATCGCCCGTTTGCGTCGGGTACTCCGCAACCTACCCGACACCGATGAGGCGACAGAGGAGACGGACACGATGGAACAGTCCGACTCCCCTCCGTCACTTGCCAACCCTGGCACACCAGGTTTCCGAAAAACCTCCATTTCCTCCCCATTCGGTGAACTATGTTCGAAGCGGTTGTTGCCCCCCCCAGAATACGAGGGGCAGAGTGCCGGAGCACTGCGGGATTCTCCGGCCTCCGAGAGGCCGGGACCCGCCTGGGGTAGTCTTTTCGCAACAGCTTTTCTCATATTGATTTTCCTTTTTTAAAGAGGTGGTTTCCTCTGGCGCCCTAGCGGCCGGGTTCCCCCCGACCATACTGGTATGTGAGTCCAGACCTGTACTAAAAGAGCACAGGTCCCGACTCACACACCAATACTCCCCTCGGCGAGCGCCAGACCTTGAGATTTGGTCCCGTAACCAGCCCCGTCCTTTTTTAGAGAGGTGGTTTCCTCTTTGGCGCCCTAGCGGCCGGGTTCCCCCCGACCATACCGGTATGTGAATCCAGACTTGTACCAAAAAGGCACAGGTCCCGACCCACACACCAATACTCCCCTCGGCGAGCGCCAGACCTTGAGATTTGGCCCTTCCCTGGACCGCAGGTGCGGTCCTCTCCCCCTGCCTCGTCTCACGGTGCCCTCTGCTAATCAGAGGGACACGTGGAGAGATCCTCCGTGTCGGGTTATTGGCCACCGTGCGATACTTCCTTAGCGAACTAAAGAAGTATCCCACGGTGTTACCAGGGTGCACCACGAGGAGGTTACCCGACCTTGCACCCCAACCTAACCTAACCTAACCTAACCTAACCTAACCTAACCTAACCTAACCTAACCTAACCTAACCTAACCTAACCTAACCTAACCTAACCTAACCTAACCTAACCTAACCTAACCTAACCTAACCTAACCTAACCTAACCTAACCTAACCTAACCTAACCTAACCTAACCTAACCTAACCTAACCTAACCTAACCTAACCTAACCTAACCTAACCTAACCTAACCTAACCTAACCTAACCTAACCTAACCTAACCTAACCTAACCTAACCTAACCTAACCTAACCTAACCTAACCTAACCTAACCTAACCTAACCTAACCTAACCTAACCTAACCTAACCTAACCTAACCTAACCTAACCTAACCTAACCTAACCTAACCTAACCTAACCTAACCTAACCTAACCTAACCTAACCTAACCTAACCTAACCTAACCTAACCTAACCTAACCTAACCTAACCTAACCTAACCTAACCTAACCTAACCTAACCTAACCTAACCTAACCTAACCTAACCTAACCTAACCTAACCTAACCTAACCTAACCTAACAACCTTTCTTCAGCCACACCTAATACGCCGCTATCCAACACTCCCGCGAGCACCTGAAACGATAAAAGAAAGAATTAGCACAGGAAAAATTAAAAAGTGACCGACCGCCTTCACAAAAGTCTTCATACCCGAACGAAAACTGCTCTAAGTTAGTGTAAAAATAACATCTTTCTGCACAAATAAAGAGTTGTAAGTGTTTCATCAAGGGTAAATAACAGCTAACGGTGCCTACTAGTGCTTCTAATCAACAGTCTTAAACATTTTGGACCACATTTACAAAATTAATTTTACAATATTTTCGGCTTTAAAATTTTAAAAAAATCATTTTCGGCTATTTTAAGAAGTTTTAGAGGTTTAAAACAGATTGCATCGGCTTAAGAACGTGCGCCAGCAGGTGGAGACCTAAATTAGGGGACTATTAAGTACAGTTCTGCCTGTTAAAATCGCATTTTGCCAGTTTTAAAGTACCGTTTCATAGAAAAATAGGTCTTCGCTACAGTCGATTCCGGTCGATTCTTTCTTCAGCCACACCTAATACGCCGCTATCCAACACTCCCGCGAGCACCTGAAACGATAAAAGAAAGAATTAGCACAGGAAAAATTAAAAACGCGCCCGCCCACCCTCCCATCTTGGCTCACTTAAGTGGATTTTGGCCCAATATTCTGTATGAGGATATTAAAAATTTATTTTGAATCTTAAAACTTTATATTTTTTCGTGCGCAATATCGTTATTAGGTTTTATCTAGATTAATTAAATAGTTTACATCACTTGTTGACGCATCCCCGGACGAAAATGTTACGGACACCAAACGCGAACTCGACCGGTCGTAGGTCTATCACCAAAGGCGTCACCACCACCAGCTCGCCACAAATGACAACGTCCCCTCTCAGCACATGCGTGCCGGTAACCAAACCGAGTCCGAGGAAGGCCATTGCACCCCCTCTAAACACCACCTTTGACTTGAACTCTGCGACATCGGCAGTACGCAGGTTGAGCGGAAATTACGAGAGGAAGACCGTGGCGAAACCACCATCGCAGACAGCTAAAGCCACCACCGGGACTGTCATGGTGCATCAGATCTCGAACGTCACAAAGACCTCGACCGGGGCCGTGTCCAAGTTAAAACCAAAACCGCCAACCAACACCCCAGAGTTGACGGCGAGTGATGTCATCGCGAGTAACCGTAGTAAGCCGTTGTTAGTCGGGCTGCTCGAGCTGATATCATTCGCCAGCAACAGACTGGGAGACACAAGAAACATGAAGGGAGAAATCAAACGAGACCTGACTGAGACCTTTAAACATCTTCGGTTGACCTTGGAGGACATGAATAAGAGCGGCAAAACTGTAGCAGACAAAACAGAGTCTTTTGAACTAGCTGAGGGAAGTGCGAAAGAGGATTCGAATGTAAACGCCAAACTAGACTCCATACTTGACGAGATCCGCTCGTTGAAGGAACAGCACCAGAACACAATGCAAGCAGCAACCCCCCGGAAGGCCATCGATGCACGCCCTACACTGCATTCCGTAATCGTAACCTCCAAGAACGAGGCAGATACAGGAGATACCGTACTGGAGAGGATAAGGGAAGCAGTAGACGCGAAGGAAGGATGGGTGACCGTATCGAGGATACGGAAGGCCAAGGGAGGGAAGGTAATAATGTCATGCGACACTAAGGAAGAAAGGGAAAAAGTGAAGAAGAGGCTGGACAACGCTAGCAAAGACTTGGTAGCAGAGATTGCAAAGAATAAAGACCCCCTTATCGTCGCCAAGAGTGTCCTCAGAGCACGCTCTGACGCCGAGGTACTCGAGGCGATGCGCAAGCAAAATAAGGCAGTATTCCAAGACCTGAGTGATGAAGACAATTGCGTCGCAATTAAATATAAAAAGAAGACCCGCAACCCCCACACGCACCACATCGTATTACAGGTGTCCCCCAAGATCTGGGGCAGACTGACCAACATGGGCTTTATGCACATCGACCTGCAGAGGATTCAGGTGGAGGATCAGTCACCGCTGGTACAGTGCTCCCAATGCCTAGGCTATGGTCATAGCAGGGGTTTCTGCGGGGAGAAGGAGGTCTGGTGCAGCCATTGCGGAAATGCAGGCCATATTTTAACGGACTGCCCTACATGGACTGACGCGGGAGCCCCTCCTTCCTGCAGGAACTGCTGCCGGGCCCAGCTAACGCAAAAGGAACACAACGCCTTTAGCATGGACTGCCCTATCCGTAGGAAATGGGACCGGATGGCGCGGTCAGCAGTTCAGTATTGTTAAGGGCGCCCCAAGCAAAAACTATAGCAACTCTCCCTACCACGTAATCCAGGCGAATCTCCAAAGAAAAAGGCTCGCAACAGAGGAAGTACTACTCGAGGCTAGCAAACGACACACAGCCATTGCCCTCTTACAAGAACCGTACGTGGGCGCCGGGCATCAGATGAAGACGCAAGGAGGAGTCCGCTTATACCAAAGTGCTGGTCCAGAAAACGTCAAGGCAGTCATTGCCATCTTTGACTCGAGCCTAGACGTAACCCAACACCCGGAACTCACTACCAACAACATCGTGGTGGTAGAGGTTAAGACTAGTGCTTGGCACATAACCCTTGTTTCGTTTTACTTTGAGCCCGATCAACCCATAGAGCCTTACTTAGAACATCTAAAGAAAATAGAAGGCACATCTTTTGGTAAGAAGATGATCATAGGAGGCGATGCCAACGCCAAGAGTACGTGGTGGGGGAGCACCCAGATAGACAACCGGGGAGAGGAGATGGCGGGATTGTTGCATGAGAGTAACCTGCACATTTTGAACAGCGGCAACATACCAACCTTTGACACTATCAGAGGGAATAAGCGGTACTCCAGCTACGTCGACATAACAGCATGCTCAGAGGACTTGCTAGACTTCGTGGAAAGGTGGCGAGTAGAGGAAGGATTGACTAGTTCGGATCACAATGCTATGACCTTCCTCATATCCTTAAAAAGATCCAAGGGTATGAAAGTAGAACGCACCACCAGGCTATTTAACACCAAAAAGGCAGATTGGCAGAAATTTAGGGAAAATTTAATTAGACTAAACACAGAAAATCATATAGATACAGAAACAATAAAATTAGCAAATAGTAAAATAGAAATTGATCAATTAGCATGTAAATTTAATAATATCATAGTAGAAGCATCTAAATTATCCATACCCACTAAAAAGAAAAAAGACATACTTTCATTACCATGGTGGTCTGAAGACCTCGCGAAAATGAAGAAGAACGTTGCCACGATGAAACGCAGAGTCCGATGGGCGGCGCCTCGTCGCAGAGCTGTTGTTGTAGAAGACTATCTGAAACACAAAAGGGAGTATGAAGCCGCTGTTTCGGATGCGCAAACGAAATCGTGGAAAAATTTCTGCACACAGCAAGACCGTGAAACGGTCTGGGACAGTATTTATAGGGTTCTCAAGCGCACCACCGCCAGAGAGGAAGACCAGTTGTTGAAGCACAGAGGAACACAGCTAGACGCAGCGATGTCCGCAAAACATCTCGCGGAGACCTTCTTCCCGGAGGACCTTGAGAGCACCGATAACGACATCCATACGCACGTACGCAATCAAGCGAAAATTGCAAATGGGGAATCAGATACTGATGTATCGGACCCCCCTTTCACTAGCACTGAACTACGTATGGCTGTCAATGCTTTCAATCCCAAAAAGGCTCCAGGTGGAGACGGACTGACATCTGACATTTGCCGCATGGCTATTAACAGTGACCCCGAATTGTTTCTGTGCATTGTTAATAAATGTTTACAAAGCGGCTCTTTCCCTAGTGACTGGAAGCGGGCCACAGTAGTTATCCTAAAGAAGCCCGGTAAAGACGACTACACAGCGGCAAAGTCCTACCGCCCCATTGGTTTGCTTCCGGTACTAGGAAAAATTTATGAGAAAATGTTAGTGGGACGGATGAAATTCCATTTGTTGCCGAACATGAGCGTACACCAGTACGGCTTTATGCCGCAGAGAAGTACTGAAGACTCCTTACACACGCTGGTAAATAACATCCGATCGCAGCTCAAAGACAGGAAGATAATCACACTAGTCTCACTTGATATTGAAGGTGCGTTTGACAGTGCCTGGTGGCCGGCAATAAAGGTTAGACTTAAAGAAGAAGGGTGTCCGCTAAACCTACGAAGAGTGCTGGATGACTACATGTCAAATAGAGAGGTGACCGTTCGCTACGCAGGTGAGGAAATTCGCAAGTGCACCACAAAGGGATGTGTACAGGGCTCGATTGCCGGACCCATCTTGTGGAATCTCCTGTTGGACCCACTCCTAAAAGACCTAGAGCATAAGGGCATCACAGTGCAGGCTTTTGCTGACGATGTGGTGCTGTCGTTCGTAGGAAACACGGCCCAAGAGATTCAAGCCCAGGCTAATCCTGTTCTCGCACATGTTGAGGCGTGGGGTGTCCAGAATAAACTTAAATTTGCTGCGCATAAGACCAATTGTCTTACGATAACAAACAAGCTCAAATATGACAACCCTCGACTCAGCATGGGCGGAATAGCGATCGATCACAAGCCGGAGATCAAACTCTTGGGCCTCACAATAGATAACAAGCTCACCTTTAACTCACATGTAGCCAATATTTGTAAGAAATCAGCGGGCTTCTACAGGCAGCTCACAAAAGCGGCCAGAGTTAACTGGGGCCTCAACCACGAAATTGTAAAAACCATCTACATGGCGGCGGTAGAACCCGTTATAACGTATGCAGCTGGCGCATGGGCCTCGGCTGCGGACAAGATCTCCACGCGCAAGCAGCTGGATATGTTGCAACGGGGATTTGCGCAAAAAATGTGCAAAGCATACCGCACAGTTTCCCTCAATTCGGCCCTGGTTCTGACTGGGACACTTCCACTGGACCTCCGTATAAAAGAGGCAGCCGCCCTTTATAAGGCCAGGAGGGGGATGCCCAGGCCTGATCTATGTGGCCGAGACATTGAAACTCCACACTCATTTCTACACACACCACACCCAGCAGAACACATAGACATCGACATAACACACATCACCGAAGACACACAGATACACACACACGCACACGACATTTTCATTTACACAGACGGAAGTAAGATTGACGGTAAGGTGGGGGCGGCACTATCCTTATGGAATGGAGCCGCCGAAACCAAAGCCGTGAAGCTTACATTGCCGTCATATGCCACAGTATATCAAGCAGAGATACTAGCACTCAAAAAAGCCTCGGAAGTGATACTGAGTAGGAAGGAAGTTTCTTTTGGAGTGTACAGCGACTCGATGGCAGCCCTACTAACTGTCGTTAATGTCTCTGCCCTCCACCCCTTAGCTGTAGAATCGCGTGAAAACCTTAAGCGAGCTTTTGGACAGGGCAAGTCTGTAGACTTGTACTGGATAAAGGCACACGCGGGGTTGGAGGGAAATGAAAGGGCCGATCAGCTTGCCAAGGAAGCCGCCTTGTACTCCAAGAGAAAACCGGATTACGATAGGTGCCCTGTTTCGTTCGTGAAGCGGCTCATCAGGGATGAAACGCTTGACGAGTGGAATAGGCGTTACCAGTCTGGTACCACGGCCGAGGTGACAAAATTATTCTTTCCTGACATCACCGCCGCTTACAAAATCACGCGCAAAATCACATCCACACAATACACTACACAGGTGCTCACGGGTCACGGCGGGTTCTCAGCGTACTTGAATCGCTTCAAGTGCAAGGACAGCCCGTCGTGCGCCTGCGACCCAGACACTGACGAAACTCTGGTACACATCCTCTCTGAGTGCCCTATACACACTTTGGAGAGGTACAACATTGAGGCATACCTGGGCACCCAAGTAGTTCCCAAGAATTACGCAGAGATAGTGGCTGGTGACGACAGGGACAAGTTCCTGACGTATTGCATCAAAGTGACAGAAGTAGTAAGAAAGAGAAATAAAACATAGCTGTGTATAGATATATGATGATGATGATATGCTCTGATGTGAATGTAGTTTAGATGTAGATATAAAATGAAAAAAAAAAAAAAAAAAAAAAAAAAAAAAAAAAAAATGGGGAATGTAGAAAGCTAGGATCTTAAGATTCTATGTCAGAGTACACATTCCACCAACAAAAAAAAAAAAAAAAAAAAAAAAAAAAAAAAAGTGTATAGTATAATAAATGTAATAAATGTATAAAGTGTATAGTATGATAAATGTAAGATATATAATGTTGCAGTAAAATTTGTAAATTAGTTATAAGTATTTTAGTTAAGCCATATAGCCCCACGGGGGCATAGCAAATGTAAATAAAACAGCAGTTAAAATATTCCAGCTCAGTAAATACAGTCTCTGATCATGTCAGAGGGAAACACGCAAAGGGTGGTGGGTTTTAGTCGGTAGGTCGCCTACAAGGCGGAGTCCGACATAACCCGCAAGGGTATCCATGAGGATTTCCCACCCCCTAAAGCAAAAAAAAAAAAAAAAAAAAAAAAAAAAAAACCTAACCTAACCTAACCTAACCTAACCAAGGTCTTGAACATTGACACGCTTGCAAAAATATTCACTGACGGAAGCAAGATAGAGGGAAAGGTTGGAGCCGCTGCATCCTGGTGGGAAAACGGGGCAGAGAGGAGGAACTCAAGCTTTCTCTTGGCTTCTTATTGTTCAGTGTATCAGGCTGAGCTCGCGGCTATCTTGAGGGCTCTGGAGATGTTTGCGAAGTCTAAAGTCCAAAATGCCAGCATAATAAGTGACTCAAGATCATCACTAGAGGCTATCGCTGATCCGTCCAACACACACCCCATGGTGGCTGAAATCCAAGTGCAAATCCACGAACTTCAAAACGACAGTAAAAACGTACAGTTATACTGGATTAAGGCACATGAAGGTTTTGTGGGGAATGAAAGAGCCGATGAACTGGCGAAGGCAGCTGCTCTCACCAAAAAGACAAGTCCCGTATACGACAAGATCCCTATATCATATGTAAAATTTAGTATTCGCCAAAAAACAATAGATGTGTGGAACAAAAGATATACTGAAGCGGAAGCGGGAAAAATTACAAAGCTGTTCTTCCCAAATGCCCGCGCGGGATACAAAGTAATCCTTAAGACACAAATGTCTAACATCATGTCGCAGTTGTTCACCGGGCACGGAGGTTTCCGCGAGTATCTCTACCGCTTCAAGTTGTCACCGACCCAGAGTTGCATCTGTGATTCAGTTACACCGGAGACTGTGCCTCACCTTCTGGATGACTGCCCTAGGTACGGCGCTTGGCGCCAGCAAATTAGCTCTAGGTTTAGAATTAATATTACATGTAATAACTATAGCAAGTTTGTTGGAGACAGCGACTATCGTAATGAGTTTTTAAAATACGCAGAGCGTATAGTGAGATCCGCAGGGAGGGCAAATGGAAGCACCGTGTGTTGAATGTACCCGGTATTCCAAGCTCATAAATTAATAAATAAGTATAGGTTGTATTGTGTGATGATATGTTCTTGTCAATGTATTCGCTTTAAATTATAAAACATGTTTATGTGATCTAGCTTCTATCACAGCATTCTATCACATTGTTGCAATAATACTTCAAGTTTGTCAAAGTGTGACTGTTTGGTATAATGATTTCTGATCACTATTGTTAATATAATATTATGGTTAAATTAATAATCAAAATGTAAAGACCAAATGTGACTCATAAATGGAATTGAATGATTACAGTTAATAAAGTGTGTATTTTGTTAATTTATTTTAGTATTAAGGTAACATATAGCATATTGGAATAAGAAGTCATTTAAATGTAGTTAAAGATATCAATTTCACCTACCTAATTTCACCTATTTATTAATGGAATGAATCTATTGGACAAAATAAAATTCGTAAAAATGGGGTAGGGGGGCAGACTACCTAGTATTTAAGCGTATTCGTAATAATAATGTAGAATAAACCGCCGCAAAATAAATAGTGGCGAGATCTCCTAGTGCCGTTTCGAGACGGCAAAAAAAAAAAAAAAAAAAACCTAACCTAACCTTTTTTTTTTTTTTTTTTTTTTTTACCCAGGAAAATCCTTTATGGATACCACCTGCCCGGGGGAGCAAGGTGGTTATGTGGGAGTCTCCGCCTACCTCACGGCGGCATACCCACTAAAAACCTGGGATGAGTCCCTCTTCCACCTTTCTGGGACAAGATGGGGTCGCGTTAGCATTCAACCATCTTGCCCCGGTGGTTGGCCCTAAAAAGGGCCCTTTCTCCTCTATGGAGGGGTAAATTTGCTCATACCAAAAATCACCCCTCGTGCCCTCACACAGGGGGGTCGTGCAGACCGTTAGAGAGTCCCCCGATTCTCCAACAGTAACCCCCCCTTGCGCCCTGAAAAGGGCGTCCCGCCTGCGCGAGATGCGCTGCATAAAGCACCGCACGAAGTGCCGCCCCACTCGGAATCCCGCAAGGAAACTGACCCATACAGCCGACTCGCGGAAAACCGGGCAGGACGACGCAACCCTCCCTCCTTTGGTGTTTGGTCCGCGCCGGTAAACCGGTAGCTCCCATTTCTGGGAGCCGATCCCCTATCCGCCACCTGGGGACGCGCCACGTCGGGGTTCACCTCCCCGCCCACTAGGACAACCTAGCAGGTCCGTGGAACCTAACCTAACCTAACCTAACCTAACCTAACCTTTTTTTTTTTTTTTTTTTTTTTTTTTTTGACCCAGGAAAATCCTTTATGGATACCACCTGCCCGGGGGAGCAAGGTGGTTATGTGGGAGTCTCCGCCTACCTCACGGCGGCATACCCACTAAAAACCTGGGATGAGTCCCTCTTCCACCTTTGTGGGACAAGATGGGGTCGCGTTAGCATTCAACCATCTTGCCCCGGTGGTTGGCCCTAAAAAGGGCCCTTTCTCCTCTATAGAGGGGTGAATTTGCTCATACCAAAAATCACCCCTCGTGCCCTCATGCAGGGGGGTCGTGCAGACCGTTAGAGAGTCCCCCGATTCTCCAACAGTAACCCCCCCTTGCGCCCTGAAAAGGGCGTCCCGCCTGCGCGAGATGCGCTGCACGAAGCACCGCACGAAGCACCACCCCACTCGGAATCCCGCAAGGAAACTGACCCATACAGCCGACTCGCGGAAAACCGGGCAGGACGACGCAACACTCCCTCCTTTGGTGTTTGGTCCGCGCCGGTAAACCGGTAGCTCCCATTTCTGGGAGCCGATCCCCTATCCGCCACCTGGGGACGCGCCACGTCGGGGTTCACCTCCCCGCCCACTAGGACAACCTAGCAGGTCCGTGGAAATTTGTCCCGCGGCGGGAATCGATCCCGCAACCTTTTGCGTTTCAGCCAGAGCTAAGCCCACTGCACCACCGAGGTCCTCTGTCTTGTTGACAACCTTTTTTTTTTTTTTTTTTTTTTTGACGAGGAGAAATCTGCAAACAGATTTCCAATGCACTGAGGGGTGCAAATGGAATATGTGAGGTTGGCTGTCTAAAAAACGACAGACGACTCACTAAAACTCCCCGGTGACCAGCCTCATTGCATGTCAAGGGGCTCCGGGATCTCCATAGGAACGCACCGGTGCCCCTCTCGCAAAGTGCTGCGGCCGCAGCCCATCCCAGGAGTGGCAAGCCACCCCCGCACACCCACCCGGTGCTTACGGCAGAACACGTCACACATGTTAACTGCCGCCTTCCCCGAGCCCGCGAACGGATAGCCGGGAGCCCTCACTCCGACTACCCACGGACCCAGTGCGCCGCTCAGTCCCACAAGAATCTAAAAGAAACTGCGAATACCTCGCGGCGAGACGTCGGCAAAGGAGATCCCATCTCATAAGCCTGCTGGGTGTAATAGCGACATTTACTCGCAGAATGCCGCCGCTGGTCAGAAGTAGGGGTAATGCGGGGTCCCCCGCCAACTTCACATACCAACACATACACGCCAAGCTCGTCCCCGCTTCAACCACTGCACCCTCATTGAAGAGACGCGCGGAGGAAGCCCCCATCCCTTCCGCCACTCGGTCCCACTAAGGTCTGGCGACCCAGCGAATACCGAGCGGCCGAACGCTGGCCAGGAGGAAAATCCCCCTTAGCCTACCTGGGTGCATGCGACGACACCTCCTCGCAAAGTGCCGTCACCCCTCCCAAGGGCCAATGACTTCGGACGCCCTAAATCCTACCATCAAAGGCCCCCAAGATCACTCGGCCCACGGGTCTCCCCGACCCAGTGTGGGGGATCTCCGAGCGGCCGCAAGTCAGAAAACGACATTGCGAGTGTCCCTTCCCGACAAGCGACCGGGAAATGCACACCAAGCACGTCCCCGCTTCGTTGCTTTCGGACGTGGCCCGCACAACTCTGTCTTGCAAAGCAGAGCGCCTTACAAGACAGAGCTCTGCGAGCCATGGCCACAAGCCCATCCCTGGACCGCAGATGCGGTCCTCTCCCCCTGTCTCGTCTCACTGTGCCCTCTGCTAATCAGAGGGACACGTGGAGAGATCCTCCGTGTCGGGTTATTGGCCACCGTGCGATACTTCTTTAGCGTACTAAAGAAGTATCCCACGATGTTACCAGGGTGCACCACGAGGAGGTTACCCGACCTTGCACCCCAACCTAACCTAACCTAACCTAACCTAACCTAACCTAACCTAACCTAACCTAACCTAACCTAACCTAACCTAACCTAACAACCTTTCTTCAGCCACACCTAATACGCCGCTATCCAACACTCCCGCGTTAGGTTAGGTTAGGTTGTCTTGTTGACAACCTAACCTAACCTAACCTAACCTAACCTAACCTTTTTTTTTTTTTTTTTTTTTATTGACAGGTGGAAAAATCTGCTTGCAGACGCCCAACTACGAGTGAGGGTCGCAGTTGGGTAGTGTGGGGTTGTCGGACTCGACGACCCACTAAAAAACCACCTGGTGGCCAGCCTCGATGCATGTCAAGGGGCTCCGGGATCTCAATACGAACGCACCGGTGCCCCTCTCGCATCGTGCTCTGAGCACAGTCCCGGTAATGGCACCCATAGCCACGCCCGGCAACCTCGCGTGCTACGGCGACATTTGCCACAAATGCCGCCGCCCTCCCGGGATCCGTATCTAGCCAGCAAGAGCCCTCACTCTAGCCGACCACGGACCCAAAAGGTCCCCTGTTTGGCAGGGGATACCACTCGACCCCTTGCGGGGCAGGCCTCCCAGCGGGATCGGCCCTTTCCCGATCTGCTACGAACGGCCTCTTTCCGAACCTAAAGGTCTCACAGAAAGAGGCCTTGGCCTCACGGATCCATTACAAGGCCTCCATGGCCTCCTGGGGTGGCGGGCTTTGGCCCGACTGAGCGGCCCCCTTTGTTGGGGGCGCCCCGTCTTCCGGTGCTGGGGCTGCGCGGGGAGGAGGAGGAGGCTGATGCATCTTCTTCCTCCCCTTAGGAGGGTTGCATGTTCTGCCACCCATCCTGTGGTCAGCCTTACAGCCCTTGTCGGAGCACAGCGGACACCGGTTCGGACGCGTGCACTCACTAGCCCGATGGTCGGGTTCGCCACACGCGTAGCACAAAGTGCTGCGGTCCACTGTGCTCTGGCACATGCTGCGTACGTGCCCGTACTCCAAGCATCGGAAGCACTGGAGCGGTCTCGCGGTCAGGTAATCGACCCGAGCAGACACCCAGCCGACGACGATGTGCTTTGCCGCTGCTAGCTTGCGCACGCAAGCTAGTGGACAACGGACCCACACCGTGCCCAGAGCAGTGGGTGAGCGGCGTATGTCGCCCACCCGCACATCATCGGTCTTGCAGCCTCCGGCCTCGGCAACCGCGATCAACACCTCACGAGGTGTGACGCTGTCGTCGAGGTCCTTTAGCCGCAACTCCCCCGTTTTCACCGGGCGTGCAACACGCACACCCAGATCAGCGAGGGCCACGCGCATGCGTTCGGCCAGGGCGTCTGCTTTGGAGGTGCAGTCAGGCCCGGAAATCTCCAGAATGAGACCGCCAGTTATCGCCTTTTTGGAGCGAACCTGGTCCACTCCAACATCAGCCAGTTTGATCCGCGCCTTGGCGGTCGCCATCACCGCGGCAAGAGTGAGGTCGGAACCCTCCGGAACCGTCACTGTTATCGCCGCGGAAGATGGCAGCCGCGCAGGTGCGGGTCTCGTACCCGCCTTGGGTCTCCCATCCTTTTGGCTAGCCTTTGGGTCAGCCCGAGGGGCGTCCTTCGGGCCGGTCCCCGGGCCAACATTCGGGCCAGGTTTTGGGCCAGCTGACGAGCCGGAGTTTTGAGGCGGTGGGGCCTTCTTCTTCGTCTTCTTCCTCCCTGTCACGGTCGCCCACGAAGACTTTGGTGCCGTTGGCACCTTAGTCCACGCGGTTTGCGACGGCGCGGATGGCGGGGAGGCCGGCATGGGCGGCGGTGGGTGCTTAGCTTGCGCCTTACCGGTAGACCCCGAAGGTCCTGCCCTAGCAGGAGCTGCGCCTCCCTGGGAGGAAGTCGGCTGAGCCCTAAGAGCTGCAGCCAACTTTTGGTCCATTAAAGCCGCTATGCGCTCCATGAACCGGCCCTCCCAGTCGTTCCCACCGGCGGCAGATGGTGTCGTCGCCGGTATGGCCGCGCTCTCAGCGCTGGCCTGGGAACCGGCCTGCTGCCGACGGATTATCTCCGTCAGCTTCTCCATTTTACTGGAGAGATCGGCCATTTTAGTGCGCAGCTCGGCGTTCTCTCGCTCCAACCGTTCCACATTGGCATCGACAGAAGCCCGCTGAGCGAGCTCCTTCGACACCGCCTCGGCTCTCCTTGCCGCAGTTCGCAGACCCTTGATAAAATCGCCCTTCAAGTTCTTAGACTTGTCGGCGATCTTCTCAACGGTCTGCAACTCGGCCCTGATGGCAGTGCCCAGCTCCTCAGTCGTCTGTGCCCGCATTTCCTTCTCCAATTCCCCCTCACTCGGCAGCTTTGTCTTAGTCTTTGCCTTTGAGGGCTCAACAAGGTGGTCAAAAACATCGCTGTCATCATCGCTGTCCCTATGAAACATGGCGCGCTTGGACTCCTGGGAGACCAAGGCGCCATCGGCTCCTACCTGTGCAGGCTCAATCGCCCGTTTGCGTCGGGCACTCCGCAACCTACCCGACACCCATGATGCTACAGAGGAGACGGACATCACCGAACCATCCGACTCCCCTCCGTCGCTTGCCGATCCTGGCATGCTGGGTTTTCGGAAAACCCCGATTTCCCCCTCTGTTGTTGATAACGATTTATCACAAATGAAGCGCTTGTTGCCCCCCCCAGAATACGAGGGGCAGAGTGCCGGAGCACTGCGGGATTCTCCGACCTCTGAGAGGCCGGGACCCGCCTGGGGTAGTTTTTGTACAGTCGCTTTCTTCATGGTTTTTAATTTCCTTTTTTATCGAGGTGAGGTCCTCTTGGTGGCGCCCTAGCGGCCGGGTTCCCCCCGACCATACCGGTATGTGAGTCCAGACTTGTACCAAAAGAGCACAAGTCCCGACTCACACACCAGTACTCCCTTCGGCGAGCGCCAGACCTTGAGATTTGGTCCCTAACCTCTTTCCTTTTTTAAAGAGGTGGTTTCCTCTGTGACGCCCTAGCGGTCGGGTTCCCCCCGACCATACCGGTATGTGAGTCCAGACTTGTACCAAAAGAGCACAGGTCCCGACTCACACACCAATACTCCCCTCGGCGAGCGCCAAACCTTGAGAATTGGCCCTTCCCTGGACCGCAGGTGCGGTCCTCTCCCCCTGCCTCGTCTCACGGTGCCCTCTGCTAAACAGAGGGACACGTGGAGAGATCCTCCGTGTCGGGTTATTGGCCACCGTGCGATACTTCTTTAGCGAACTAAAGAAGTATCCCACGGTGTTACCAGGGTGCACCACGAGGAGGTTACCCGACCTTGCACCCCAACCTAACCTAACCTTTTTTTTTTTTTTTTTTTTTGACCCAGGAAAATCCTTTATGGATACCACCTGCCCGGGGGAGCAAGGTGGTTATGTGGGAGTCTCCGCCTACCTCACAGCGGCATACCCACTAAAAACCTGGGATGAGTCCCTCTTCCACCTTTCTGGGACAAGATGGGGTCGCGTTAGCATTCAACCATCTTGCCCCGGTGGTTGGCCCTAAAAAGGGCCCTTTCTCCTCTATGGAGGGGTGAATTTGCTCATACCAAAAATCACCCCTCGTGCCCTCACACAGGGGGGTCGTGCAGACCGTTAGAGAGTCCCCCGATTCTCCAACAGTAACCCCCCCTTGCGCCCTGAAAAGGGCGTCCCGCCTGCGCGAGATGCGCTGCACAAAGCACCGCACGAAGTGCCGCCCCACTCGGAATCCCGCAAGGAAACTGACCCATACAGCCGACTCGCGGAAAACCGGGCAGGACGACGCAACCCTCCCTCCTTTGGTGTTTGGTCCGCGCCGGTAAACCGGTAGCTCCCATTTCTGGGAGCCGATCCCCTATCCGCCACCTGGGGACGCGCCACGTCGGGGTTCACCTCCCCGCCCACTAGGACAACCTAGCAGGTCCGTGGAACCTAACCTAACCTAACCTAACCTAACCTAACCTAACCACAGTTCCCTAAAACAATTGTAACTTCGGCTCTAAAGGTCGCAGCTGTTTGGCGTTTTAACTGGTGGCATCGCCTTTGCTCAACCTTTCATCCTACAGCCTCCAGAACTCTACATAGAGTCACCTTACAAACACCCTTTCTGACATAAGGAAGAGATAGGCATAGGCGAGGACACCGTAGGGACTCCAAGCACCTGCATTCTAGGCTAAAAACTGAGGTAGTAGCAGGGAATTGAAATTTCGGCAGCCATTTTGGCCGCCATTTTGTAAATATTGTAAAGCTCGTATCTCCTAAACCACTGGACCAAATCAAACGCGGTTTTCTTTGACAAACGGAGCATCGTGGGCACTACCATTTAGAAGGTAAAGACTGACTCTACGAAGAGTCCAAAAAAAAAAAAAAAAAAAACTTTTTTGTAGAGCGATACTCTACTTTTCGGGTAAAGCTTGACTGTTTTGTACGCTTTTACGGCAACCAAATTTGACCCTATATTAGTATAGATAATTTTATTTTTCGTGTTAATTTTAGGAATTTATTATATTGACTTGTGTTTTAAACTAAATTGTACAATTGTAAGACCGACATGTTCCGGACACCCGCAAAAAGTGGGAAAGAAAGTGAGAGTCGCCTCCCAATACACTCTAGATCCCCGAAATCCCCGACAAACATGGAGGCAGGACCCTCCGGCGCAGCCAACACCACTTACGATCTCGTCGACCTAGCGAAAACTTCGGTGGACGTTAGGAAAAGTATCGAGAGGCTGGAGGTGGCTGGAAGAAAAATGTCAAAATCGCCAGAAGCCAAAATTACACCTGAACCTGTTGTAGAGCCAAAACTGCAGACACCACCAGGGAAAAAACCCGAGACGAAATTGACCCACGGTCTGAGACCCACAACCACGCGCTCGAAGGAATCAACACCGCCAAAAAAGACCGCTCCACAGGCACTGGAAGTTGAAGAAATAGTGGAGACTCAACAACAAAAAACACAGAAGAGCCCCTCGCCAAAAAAGGACGAGCCGCACGCTCCAGTAACGATCAAAACAAGAGCTGACATACACACGGAGCCAACAGAAGGATCGGGACTGGGCAGGAAGGCCAAACAGACCCCCAAAAACCCAGCAAACCAGTCGGTCGAGAGCCAGGAGAGCCCCTTGAGAGCCGGGACAAGGACAGCCGAGGCACGGAAAGCTGCCGCAAAAGCTAAGCACTACCTTGGCCAAGGGAATAACATCAGGCGTGACATAAAAACCGAAGTCACCCTGGCGATCGACCGACTTTACCAACTGGTAAAAGAAGGCGAAGAACAACCAAGAGAGAAGCAACGAGCAGGAACAAACGGGAAAACAGGGGAGAAAGGTAAAGCAATGATAGAGGATACAGATAAAGTAGAGAAAGGGGAAAAAGAGGAGAAAAGGGAAAACCAAGAGGAGGTAAAAGATCTCAAAATAAAAATAGCAGAACACAGCATCCTCCTCCGGGAAAATACCCAGAGAATGGAGAGATTGCAAGAAGCCCTGGACCTGCAAAAAGAGACCCTAGAAAAGACCACATACGCGAGTGTGACCGCAGGACAGAACAGAAGGTATCCTAGCGACTCAACCACATTACACTCCGTAGTGGTCTCTTCAAAGGACGAAGGAGACACAGGAGAGCAGGTCCTAAACAAAATAAGAGAGGTAGTGAATGCGAAGGAGGGAGGTATAAGGGTGGACAGGGTAAGAAAGGCCAAAGACAGAAAGATAATAGTTGGATGTCGAACCGAAGGAGAAAGAGACAAGATAAAAGAAAGGTTAAAAAGGGCAGAGGAACACCTTGTCGTTGAGGATATAAGGAATAAGGACCCCCTCCTAATCCTTAAAAATGTACTTGAGTACAATACGGACGAGGATATCCTGAAAGCTCTAAGGACCCAAAACGACAAGGTGTTCCGAAACCTCGACGGTCAAGATAGGCTCGAGGTGCGTTACAGGCGGAAAACCAGGAACCCGTACTTGAACCACGTAGTAGTGAAGGTCTCCCCACAAGTATGGAACCGAATGCTAGACATAGGAGAGGTACACATCGACCTCCAAAGAGTAAAAGTAGAGGACCAATCGCCGCTAGTACAATGCTCCCTGTGCCTAGCGTTCGGCTATGGCAGGCGTTTCTGCCAAGAAACGATAGAGAAGTGTAGCCACTGTGGGGGACCGCACTTAAAAGCCAAATGCCCAGAATGGCTCGCTGATGAACCGCCATCCTGCTGTAACTGCGCTCACGCCAAAATAGATAGAAAAGAGCACAATGCCTTTAGCCAGGAGTGCCCGGTAAGAAAAAAGTGGGACACCTTGGCACGAGCCTCGGTGGCCTATTGCTAAGGTGGTCTCACGGGAACAAATGCCGCCCAACCCCCCCTCTGGAAAAGCATACTGTGTCGTGCAAGCCAACCTCCAGCGCAGACAACTGGCCACGCAAGAACTGATGCTGGAAGCAGTGGAAAGGAACGTGGCAATTGCGCTACTGCAGGAGCCATACGTGGGGGCTATAGGTAGAATGAGACAAAGCAGAGGAACCAGGATCTTCCAGTGCGCGAGCCAGGATGACAAAAGCGTCAAGGCCGCTATCGTAGTGTTCGACAGCGAACTTGACGTCATCATGTACCCGGATCTGACCACACATAACATCGTGGTGGCCAAGATAAGAACGAGCGCCTGGGAAATAGTGCTAGTCTCATTTTACTTTGAGCCCGAAGGCTCAAGTACACCGTATAAGCCGTACCTTGATCACCTAGAAAAGGTACAACAGGCCATAAAAACCACGAAGGTCATATACGGAGGAGATGCAAACGCACACAATACCTGGTGGGGCTCGCAGGTGCTTGACCAGAGGGGAACAGACCTAGCCGGAACTCTGGAGGACATGGGCATGCAAATCCTCAACGATGGCGAAACCCCGACTTTCGACACAATACGAGGGAATAAAAGGTACTCCAGCTTCGTTGACATCACGGCATGCTCAGTGGATCTCCTCAGCTACGTGGAAGACTGGAAGGTAGACGAGCGGTTCATAAACTCCGACCACAACGCCATAGTTTTCCGGATGAGGTTGGACAAGGCAAAGGGCATGGACATAGCTAGAACCACTAGGATCTACAATAGCAAAAAAGCAAATTGGGATCAGTTTCATGAGAAACTGACCCGATTGCGAACAGAAAAAATGCTAAAGAAAGAACATATAGATCAAATAACAGACACAAATGAACTAGAAGAGGTAATAGACACATATACAAGCACTATAACCAAAGCATGCAACCACGCCATCCCAAAAAAGAAAGCAAATAGTAAATTTTCCCTACCTTGGTGGTCGGAGGAGCTCGCCCGCCTGAAGAAAGAGGTCCGCACGAGGAAGAGGAGAATCCGCTGCGCAGCGCCAGTCCGAAGAGACGCAGTCATCCGGGAGTATCTGAAACATAAAGAAATATATGAAACAAGGGTTACACAAGCACAAACAGAAAGTTGGAAGGAGTTTTGTGGAAAGCAGGACAGAGAAGGGATGTGGGAAGGGATATATAGGGTAATTGGGAGGACGACAAGGAGACAAGAAGACTTGACACTAGAAAGGGATGGGAAATTTCTAACACCCAGGCAATCCGCAGAATTGCTCGCTGATGTCTTTTACCCGGAAGATAGGCACGATCAAGACAATACGGATCATAGGCATATTAGAAAGCTAGCAGACCAGGTAAACGGGCCGGGGCATGATGAAAACCATGACCCGCCGTTTACCCTTGAAGAAGTCACAAGAGCGGTCGCTAGCTTCAATCCGAGGAAGGCCCCGGGATCGGACGGGTTTACGGCGGACATATGTCAGCACGCAGTAATGAACGAACCGGAGGCTTTCCTTGCGATTGCAAATAGATGTTTGAGTCTGGGACATTTTCCAAGGCCCTGGAAGGAGGCAGCCGTAGTAGTACTCAAAAAACCGGATAAGAAGAGCTACACAGACCCGAAATCATATAGACCCATTGGTCTGCTTTCAGTGCTGGGTAAAACGCTGGAGAAGATGTTGGTCGGCAGGATTAAGTGGCACATTGTACCGAGACTCAGTACTCGCCAGTACGGATTCATGCCACAAAAAAGCACGGAAGACGCCCTCTATGACCTAATGAAACATATTCACCAAAAACTACACCACAAAAAAGTTGTCACAGTGGTATCATTGGACATAGAGGGCGCCTTCGACAGTGCATGGTGGCCAGCTATAAGAGTCCGACTGGCTGAGGAAGGCTGTCCGTACAACCTCAGAAAGGTAATGGATAGTTACCTTGAGGAGAGAAGAGTAGCACTGAGATACGCCGGAGAAGAGGTCACAAGGCGGACCACGAAGGGATGTGTACAGGGGTCGATTGGTGGGCCGCTTCTCTGGAACATACTCATTGACCCTCTTCTCAGGGAACTACAACAAACAGGCCACTATAATCAAGCTTTTGCCGACGACATTGTACTGGTGTTTGATGGAGACTCTGGCGCAGAAGTGCAAGAACATGCTAATGTCACCCTCGCACGTGTTCGGGAGTGGGGGGTCAAAAATAAGCTGAGGTTCGCTCCGCACAAAACCGTTGCGATGGTGGTAACGCGAAAACTTAAATTTGACACCCCACGACTGAGGATGGGCGGGGTTGACATTGTCATGTCAAAACAGATGAAAATCTTAGGGCTCACCATTGACGACAAGCTGACCTTTAACCAGCATACCGTCAATGTGTGCAAAAAAGCCCAAAACTTTTACAAGCGCCTTTCCAGAGCCGCGAAGATAAGCTGGGGTCTCAATCCCGAAATAGTTCGCACGATATATACGGCGGTGGTGGAACCGGTGGTGATGTACGCGTCCAGTGTCTGGGCTCCGGCCACCAATAAAATCTGCATACAGAAACAACTCAACAACGTTCAGAGAGGATTCGCCCAGAAGCTATGTAAGGCATACCGAACGGTCTCCTTGAACTCGGCACTGGTGCTGGCTGGCATACTACCCCTCGACCTCAGAATACAAGAGGCAGCCGCCCTGTATGAGGCAAGGAGGGGTGTCCCCCAGCTAACACTAGGAGACAGGGAGACTGAAAAAATGTCGACGTACTCTGAAAAGCCTCATCCTGCAGAGCATTTGACCATCGAGTTCGGATGCCTGGAAGACCAACAGCAGCTGGACACCCATAGCGACTACGCAGTACAGGTGTTCACGGACGGTAGTAAGCTTGAGGGTAAAGTCGGAGCTGCATTATCCATATGGAGTAATGGAGCAGAGACCAAAACCCTGAAGCTGAAGCTTTCGTCCCACTGCACAGTCTACCAGGCAGAACTATTGGCCATCTGCAAAGCAACAGAGGAAATACTGGGAAATCCTGCAACTCACTTTGCAGTTTACAGTGACTCCAGATCGTCCCTACAGACCATCGTAAACCACGAATCCACTCACCCACTAGCTGTGCAAATACGCGGCAACCTCAAGGCGTGCATAGACCAAAATAAGAGGGTGTCCTTATTTTGGATAAGAGCGCACGCGGGGTTAGTAGGAAACGAACGTGCAGACGCCCTGGCAAAGGACGCTGCGCTGAAAAGTAAGACAAAGCCTATATATGATGCCTGTCCGGTTTCGTTCATCAAGCGACAGATCCGCGAAGGTACTCTCGATAAATGGAACCGGAGGTACAAGGCAAGCGATAGGGCGACCATTACCAAAATGTTCTTCCCCGATGCAGTAAAAGCGTATAAACTAGTTAGAAAGATAATTCCGACCGGCATCATGACGCAGGTCATGACGGGGCACGGTGGATTCTCTGAGTACCTGAATAGATTTAGGTGCAAAGGGGATCCGTCCTGCCCATGTGAACCAGGCGTAAATGAAAGTGTCCCCCACGTTTTGTTTGAGTGCCCAATGTACGGCGTCGAGAGATATGAAGCCGAAATGAAATATAACATAGAAATTATGGCAAAAAATGTAAGCAGATATATTAAGGATAAAGACACCAGAACTAACTTTATAACATATTGTATTAATATAGCGAAAAAGGTAATAAATAGAAATAAGGAAAAGTAAATATTGGTAAATATAATATTGTTATATTATAGTTTAGCAATAGCAATATGAGATAACAACAGTTAGGTATAATATGATATAAAATGTTAGCACTAAGAAACTGTTAGATATAAATATAGACATTATGGCACAAAATGTGAGTAGGTATATATATAAGTAATAAAAATATTAAAGATAATTCTATAACATACATAGCAAATAGGTAAAATATAAAAAATAAGGAAAAGTAAATATTGATATATATAATATTGTGAAATATTATAGATTACAATAGAAATATAAGATAACAAAATTAGGTAGAAATAAGATGTAATATGTAATAGGCATAGTAGCTCTAAGAAACTGTTAGATATAGACCATAGATGTAAGTATATCGAACAGATAAGACCATATTTGTAAAAGAGAAAATTTTGATCCAAAATCCTCACAACCCCCAGAGGGAAACTTAATAAATGAAAAACCCTGTATTTTACTACCTCTAGCAACTAATGACTCTGATTCAGTCAGAGGGCTTCGCTTCTAGTGACGTTTCGAGACGTCAAAAAAAAAAAAAAAAAAACCTAACCACAGTCCAACTCCGGACGGCCTGAAATCGCCAGCTCTAAGTCGAAGTTCCGCGCGAGAAAATTCAAAGTGTGTGGTCAAAGTGAACAAAAATACCCGGACAGCACATCAAAAGTTGCGGAAAGACGAGGCGAACACGCTCGTATAAACCGCGCCGCGCTACTACAAAAAACCGGGAAATTTTGAACAGTCTAACTGCGGACGTTGACAAAACGCAAGCTCTAAAACGTCGATCCGCGCTTAAAAATCCGTTTTAGTAGCAAAAAAGCTCCAAAAATCACCAAAATTGCAGTGTTTGTGCGCGCTGTGACATAAACACCGATAGTGAAAAAATAGTTGCAAAAAGTGAAAAACCGAGTGAACTGGACCCAAAAAACCACCGAGATAACCTCTGAAAAACTAAAACCTCGTGCGCTGCCGGATTTTCAGCGGCGACCTATAGGTTTTTCAGAGTGATCCGGTGCGTTACACAGAGGAGCAACTTTTTGCGAAGTTTCGGATTTTTCGGACCACTTTTGAGGAAGTTTGGTGAGTTCAAAACCCGACCACGTTGCTAAGATTTAGCACGTAGCACGACGTGCGATAGCTCAAAAGCTGTGTCACCACTAGGCCTCCTCAAGGAAGTAAAAAGTTTGGAAATTGGACTAAAACTGACTGACCTGGAACCCAAAAACCACTCTATACACGTGCACAAAACAGTTCCCGTCATCTGACGACCAAACGGGATCTGTGACCCACCACTTTGCCACCGGGAAATCAATCCACACACTGCTCCCGACATTCCCACCAAATTCGGGAATTTTCCGGTGGAAAAAACCCGAGATCTGGGATATTCGAGTCGAACACGTGGACACGTGGTATCCAGAATCCAGCTCCGGGAGCGGCCCCGACGGTGCCAACTGTCTTGTAGGAAGACAGACTCGACGGATCAGGGAAGATTTTTGACGTCCCGGCCCAGGTTCCAGTCAAAAAGGCCTTTTTGCGGTTTTCACGAAATTTGGTAAAATTCTGACAGGCTACCAAAAATCCGGGAAACCAGGAGCACTCCAGACGAACCTTGGAGTGGGAGCCGGAGTCTGTGGGTAACAAAAGTGCCGAAGGTCGGGAACGGATCGGGATAAGGATCGATTTTTCGCGAATTTTCTAGGCGATCAAGGCCGGAAAACGCCATTACCGAATAAGTTGGTCGGGCCTATAACCCTGGAACGGAGCGTCGGATCGCAAAAATAACCACATTTTCGTTCTCTGACTCGAGAAGCGATCTTAGGGGCAGCGAACAAGATCCATCCACCATCAGCCCTCCAGGAGCAGTTCTAGACCTTCCAGCGTGTACTAGGCCTCCCCAGAACACCAGATCGGGGACCTGGAGATCCCAGTTAAGAGAGAACTGCCGCCCCTACCATCCAGAAAAATCAGATCGAGTCCAGCTCTTCCCGTTTAGAAGTTGGCTTTTTGCGGTCGACCACCAGTCTCCCGTTTTCTTCCAGGTGGGATATCTGGAGAACGCCATCGCTTAAGGGATAGGAACAAACGCACTGGCCAGCAGAAAACCCGCCCCAACAAAACAACGCTAGTCCCGGACCCCAGAGACCAGTGGATCCAGAGCCAGAGGCCGAAACCCGTGAAACAGGTCAGTTTACCAACCGCAAAAAGGCCGACAAAGCGATTATCTCGGGAACGGTGCGTCCTAGAGGAAAACGGACGAAATTTCGGGGGCCCCCCCCCTATCTACCCCCCCACGGTTTGGTACCCAAACCCTTTGGGACCCATCAAGTCCACCCCCAGGAGGACCAACCCCCAGGACCAGATCACCCCCGGGACTTAGACGAAAAATTGTAAATATTTTATATATAAGTTAACTTAAGTACTAATTGTAAGAATTGACCTAGTGTACCCACCACCGCCCCCACCGCCCCCACCGCCCCCACCCCCCACCCCCCCCTCTCTCCCCAACCCGACAACAAGGTAACCAAACAGTGTAGATAGCCCAGACAAAAAGACCCCCCCCCCCCGTGACCCCCCCCCCCCCCCCCCCCCCGCCCTGAAAATTAAAGATAACGACAAGGGCTTCCTTGGGGAAAAAACCCCAATATCCTAGGTGTAAAACTGACCGAGATACAGAACTCGCATTATCTGGCAGCCATTTTGGCGGCCATCTTGAAAATCTTAAAAGCTTCGTATCTCTCAAACTACTGGACCAAATTGAACGCGGTTTTCTCTGACACTATCAGCAACGTGAGTACTACATTTTTTTCACAGAGAAAAAACCGACTCTACGTAGAGTCCAAAAAATTTTTTGTAGAGTGGTACTCTACTTTTCGGGTAAAGCCTAAGTATTGTGTACGCTTTTACGGCAACCAAATTTGACTCTATATTAGTATAGATAACTTTATTTTTCGTGTTAATTTTAGGAATTTATTATATTGACTTGTGTTTTAAATTAAATTGTACAACTGTGAGACCGACATGTTCCGGACACCCGCAAAAAGTGGGAAAGAAAGTGAGAGTCGCCTCCCAATACCCTCAAAATCCCCAAAATCCCCGACAAACATGGAGGCAGGACCCTCCGGCGCAGTCAACACCACCTACGACCTGGTAGACCTGGCGAAAACTTCGGTGGATGTCAGAAAAAAAAAAAAGCATCGAAAGGCTGGAGGTGGCTGGAAGAAACCTGACGAAATCTCCAGAGACCAAAAAGACACCAGAGCCTGCTACTGTAGAAACGCAACCAACCCTGAGACCGCGACTCACAACTTCGAGTTCGAAAGAACTAACGCCACCAAAAAAGACCGCACCACTGACCGACATGGCGTCAGTACAGGAAATACTGGACAGTCCCTCGCCAAAAAAGGTTGATTTACAGGCCCCAGCCACGGTCAAAACAAGAGCCGAAGTACACACGGAGCCGATAGAAGGATCGGGACTGGGCAGAAAGGCCAAGCAGACCCTCAAAAACCCAGCAAATCAGTCGGTAGAGAGCCAGGAGAGCCCCTTGAGAGCCGGAACAAGGACAGCCGAGGCACGGAAAGCTGCAGCAAAGGCTAAGCACTACCTCGGCCAAGGTAACAACATCAGGCGAGACATAAAAACCGAAGTCACCCTGGCGATCGACCGACTCTACCAGCTGGTAAAAGAAGGCGAAGAACAGCCAAGAGAGAAGCAACGAGGAGGTACAAACGGGAAAACAGGGGAAAAAGAAAAAGGTAAAGCAACGATAGAGGATACAGACAAAGTAACGAGAGAGGAAAAAGAGGAGAAGAGAGAAAACCTAGAGGAGGTAAAAGACCTCAAAATAACAATAGAGGAACACATCATCCTGCTCCGGGAAAACACCCGGAGAATGGAGAGATTACAAGAAGCCCTGGACTTACAAAAAGAGGCCTTGGAAAAGACCACATACGCGAGTGTGGCCGCAGGGCAGACCAGAAGGCAGCCTAGCGAGTCAACTACACTACACTCCGTAGTGGTCTCTTCAAAGGACGAAGGAGATACAGGAGAGCAAATCCTAAACAAAATAAGAGAAGTAGTCAATGCGAAGGAAGGAGGTATAAGAGTAGACAGGGTAAGGAAAGCCAAAGACAGAAAAGTAATAGTTGGATGTCGAACCGAAGGAGAAAGAGACAAGATAAAAGAAAGGCTAAAAAAGGCGGAGGAACACCTTACCGTAGAGGAGATCAAGAATAAAGACCCTCTCATAATCCTCAAAGATGTCCTTGAGTATAATACAGATGAGGACATCTTAAAAGCTCTGAGGACCCAAAACGATAAGGTGTTCAGAAACCTAAGTGGACAAGACAGGCTTGAGGTGCGGTACAGGCGGAAAACCAGGAACCCGTACTTAAACCACGTGGTAGTGAAGGTCTCCCCACAAATATGGAACCGGATGTTGGACATAGGAGAGGTGCACATTGACCTCCAGAGAATAAAAGTGGCGGATCAGTCGCCACTAGTACAATGCTCCCTATGTCTAGCATTCGGCCATGGCAGGCGTTTCTGTAAAGAAACGGTCGAGAAGTGCAGCCACTGTGGGGGGCCGCACTTAAAAGCTAAATGTGCAGAATGGCTGGCCGACCAACCGCCTTCCTGCTGTAACTGCACTCACGCCAAGCTGGATAGGAATGAACATAACGCCTTTAGCCAAGAATGTCCGGTAAGGAAAAAGTGGGACACCTTGGCACGAGCCTCGGTGGCCTATTGCTAAGGTGGTCTCACGGGAACAAACGCCGTCCAACCCCCCATCTGGGAAAGCATACCGCATAGTCCAAGCCAATCTCCAGCGCAGACAACTGGCCACGCAAGAACTCATGTTGGAAGCAACAAAGCGGAATATGGCTATTGCACTACTGCAGGAGCCGTACGTGGGGGCTATAGGTAGAATGAGACAAAGCAGAGGAACCAGGATCTTCCAGTGCGCTAGTCAGGACGACCAAAACGTCAAGGCCGCTATAGTGGTATTCGACAGCGAACTTGATGTCATCCTGTACCCGGACCTGACCACGCATAACATCGTTGTGGTCAAAATAAGAACGAGCGCCTGGGAGATCGTGCTAGTCTCATTCTACTTTGAGCCCGAAGGCTCAAGCACACCATATCAGCCGTACCTTGAACATCTGGAAAAGGTACAGAAGGCCACTAAATCCACGAAGGTCATATGTGGAGGAGATGCGAACGCACACAACACCTGGTGGGGCTCGCAAGTGCTTGACCAAAGGGGAATTGATCTAGCCGGAACTCTGGAGGACATGGGCATGCAAGTCATCAACGACGGTGAAACCCCAACTTTCGACACAATACGAGGGAACAAAAGGTACTCCAGCTTCGTTGACATCACGGCATGCTCGGTGGATCTCCTCAGCTACGTGGAGGACTGGAAGGTGGACGAGCAGTGTATAAACTCCGACCACAACGCAATTGTTTTCAGAATAAGGTTAGAAAAGGCAAAGGGCATGGACATAGCTAGAACAACAAGGATATATAATAGCAAAAAAGCGAATTGGGATCAGTTTCATGAGAAACTGACCCAATCGCAAATAGATAAAAAGCTAAACAAAGATTACATAGAACAAATATCAGACATAAGAGAACTAGAAGCAGCAATAGACATATACACAAGCACCATAACCGAAGCATGCAACCACGCCATCCCTAAAAAGAAAACAAAGAGCAAATTCTCCTTACCTTGGTGGTCGGAAGAGCTCGTCTGCCTGAAGAAAGAGGTCCACACGAAGAAGAGGAGAATCCGCTGCGCAGCGCCAGTCCGAAGAGAAGGAGTCATCCGGGAGTACCTGAAACAGAAAGAAATATACGAAACAAGGGTTACACAAGCACAAATAGACAGTTGGAAGGAGTTTTGTGGGAAGCAGGACAGAGAAGGGATGTGGGAAGGGATATATAGAGTAATTGGGAGGACGACAAGAAGACAGGAAGACTTGCCATTGGAAAAAGACGGGAAATCCCTAACACCAAGGGAATCCGCTGTTATGCTTGCCGAGACCTTCTTTCCAGAAGACAAGCATGAGCACGATAACGCGGACCACCGAATTGTGAGGCAACTGGCAGACCAAGTAAACGGACCGGGTCATGCTGAGAATCATGACCCACCGTTTACCTCAGATGAAATAAACACAGCGGTCACCAGTTTTAACCCCAAAAAGGCTCCAGGGTCAGAAGGATTCACAGCCGATATCTGCCACCATGCTATAATAAACGACCCTGAAACCTTCCAGGCAATCACAAACAAGTGCCTAGAACTTGGTTGCTTCCCAACGATCTGGAAGGAAGCGACAGTGGTCGTCTTACGAAAGCCAGGGAAGAAGAACTACCTAGACCCTAAATCCTATAGACCGATAGGGCTGCTTCCAGTATTGGGAAAAATACTTGAAAAAATGGTAATCAGCAGGATAAAATGGCACATACTACCAAAGCTCAGTACTCGCCAGTACGGATTCACGCCACAAAAAAGCACGGAAGACGCCCTCTATGATCTAATAAAACATATCAACCAAAAACTCGACTGTAAAAAAGTCACAACAGTGGTTTCCTCGGACATAGAGGGTGCATTTGATAGCGCTTGGTGGCCCGCGATACGAGTCCGACTGGCTGAGGAAGGATGCCCAAGTAATATCAGAAAAATGGTAGACAGCTACCTTGACGGAAGAAGGGTCAACCTGAGATACGCAGGTGAAGAAGTCTCCAGAAAAACAACGAAAGGCTGCGTACAGGGCTCAATCGGAGGACCAGTACTCTGGAACCTGCTGATCGACCCTCTCCTCAAGGAACTGCAAGAACACGGCCATTACAATCAAGCCTTCGCCGATGATGTGGTACTGGTATTCGATGGCGACACCGGCTTAGAAGTCCAGAGACAGGCAAATGCTGCTCTCGCCCGTGTTCAGCAGTGGGGTATCAAGAATAAGCTGAAGTTCGCGCCACATAAAACAAATGCCATGGTAATAACAAGGAAGCTAAAATTTGATACACCACGGCTGACGATGGGCGGGATCGACATTGCCATGTCTAGGGAAATTAAAATATTGGGGCTAACCATCGACGATAAGTTGACCTTCAATCAACATGTGGTCAATGTTTGCAAAAAGGCGCAAAACATCTACAAATGCCTATCGAAAGCAGCCAAAATCAGCTGGGGTCTGCATCCGCAAGTTGTACGATCCATTTACACGGCGGTGGTGGAGCCGGTGATTGTGTACGCGTCAGGAGTTTGGGCTCCAGCCACAAAGAAGATCTTGGTCCAAAAACAGTTAAACAACGTCCAAAGGGGTTTTGCTCAAAAGCTATGTCGAGCATACAGAACTGTCTCCCTGAACTCAGCACTAGTGCTGGCCGGCATACTTCCTCTCGACCTCAGGATACAGGAGGCAGCCGCCCTGTATGAGGTAAGAAGAGGCGTCCCCCGACCAGCACTTGGAGACAGGGAGGTAGAAAAAATGACGGCATACTCCAGAAAACCTCATCCAGCAGAACAAAAGGCCTTGGAATTCGTGTGCCTGGAAGACCAAGAGCAAGTGGACGCACACAGCGATTACGCAATCCGCGTGTTCACGGACGGCAGTAAGATTGAGGGTAAGGTCGGAGCCGCATTGTCTATATGGACACATGAGACCGAGACCAAAACCCTCAAACTGAAGCTTTCGTCCCACTGCACGGTCTACCAGGCGGAATTGCTGGCCATTTGGAAAGCCACAGAGGAAATTTTGAGGACCAAGGACACAAGACACGCCATCTATAGTGACTCGAGAGCGGCACTACAATCTGTGGTTAATCACGACTCCACCCATCCGTTGGCAGTGAAGACCCGCGAAAACATGAAGAAGTGCACAGAGCTGAACAAGATGGTCGCTCTATACTGGATTAGAGCACACGCGGGTCTGATTGGCAATGAACGCGCCGACGCACTTGCCAAAGAAGCAGCCATTAGAACAAAAATTAAACCACATTACGATGTGTGTCCTGTTTCATTCATTAAGCGACAAATCCGAGAAGGAACACTTAATGAATGGAACAGGAGATACCAAACCAGCGATAGGGCGGCCATAACTAAACTGTTTTTTCCCGATGCCGTAAAAGCGTATGAATTAGTGAGAAAGATTATCCCGACCGGCATCATAACGCAGGTCATGACGGGGCACGGCGGATTCTCAGAGTACCTAAACCGATTTAGGTGCAAAGGGGATCCGTCCTGCCCATGTGAACCAGGCGTTGAGGAAAACATCCCCCACGTACTGTTCGAGTGTCCAATATACGGCAAAGAGAGATACGAAGCTGAAATGAAATATGATATAGATATTATTCCAAAAAATGTAAGTAGATTTATAAGTGATAAAAATATTAGAGATAATTTTATATCATATTGTACAAACATAGCAAAAAAGGTAATATATAAAAATAAGGACAAGTAAATATTGATAAATATAATATTGTGTAATATTATAGTTTACAATAGCAATATAAGATAACAATAAATAGGTAGAAATAAGATATAAAATGTTAGCAGTAATAGATAAATATAGATGTAATAGATGTAATTAGATATAATATTTCATAAATATTGTACAGAAATAAAACAGAAAGTAACAAATAGAAATAAGCAAATGTATAAAATATGATGAATATATATTTAAGAATATATATAACCAGCATATAATAAACTAAGTTAAGCAAATGTTGTAAGATTAAAATGTACAATATATAAGAATAAACATTAGTGATAAGAAAACAACACAATAAAAACCCCACACGATACACACACGATACAAATCCCACGTGTTAAATCCCATCCTTCCCATTGAGGAAAGAGAGAATAGAATGAAATTGAGACCGGCAATGCAATAGATGATGGATGCGCAAAGACTCTGAATACCATGTCAGAGGATCAACTAGTACCGTTTCGAGACGGAAAAAAAAAAAAAAAAAAAAAAAAAAAAAAAAAAAAAAAAAAAAAAAAAAACTAACCTAACCTAACCTAACCTAACCTGAAATCGGCGAGGCTTCGATTCGGTGAGAAGTAAACGCCTATTACTGCAATTCCGCCTACGACGGCCAGCACGCATCCCCTACCTTTTGCTACTCTATCAAAAGGAGGGGAGCCAGCAGCGGATGGAGCTATGATAGCCACCAGGTCGTCACAGTCACCTACCCAGTCATCCCGGACAGGAACCACGTACGGCTCGGCGACTACGGCTACTTTGATCATGTACTGCGCCATGCTCTGGACCAACAGGTCCTGAGCCCTGGCGCAATGCATGATGTTCGCTTGCATAAATGGAGTAGCCATCTAAATTGCGGTGTCCATCGAGTCCTCTTCCGCAGTTGTGCGCTGAGACAACTGTGAGGCCTTGGGGCCCTCCTGAGTCTGCGTCCTCTTCCCACGACCTCTATGGCTCCGTCCAGGCCCTTTGGCATCAGGACATTCTTTACTACCGACCTGATGTGATGCCGACTTGCCAGCCGCCGCACATACAGCGCAATGCAGTTCAGCATCACAATCCCGAGCCTTGTGGCCAGGTTTACCGCAACGGAAACAGAGGCCGTCAGGGCTTCCCTACCGACGTGGCCAGCTTCGAGGCATCGGAAGCATCTCAAAGGTTTAGGGTCGAGCAGTGTTACCCTCGCTGAAATCCAGCCCACCTTAAGCCGGCCAGCATTAATCACCTTATTAACGGCCTCAACAGGGCAAGTCAGCAAAATTGAGCCACGTGCCGATATTGCGCCGGCTTTAACGGCCTCTACGGCGCAGTCACCTTGCTCGGCCATGGCAGCCGTGACCTCTACTGCTGTTACAGAGTCATCAAGCCTAGTGACACGTATATCGGCACGCTTTATCGGCCGTTGCACTCGTACCGCATCGGGGCTCAAGACCTCCTTAAGTTTCTCCGCCAAAGAGTCGGCCTTTTTGGCACCCGTTTCACCCGAGACCTCCAGCATCCGGCCTCCAGTTGCCGTCGTTCGGATGCGTAGATCATCAATGCCCAGGCTCTTGATGTCTATACACTTTCTAGCCTCTGTGAGTAAGGTAGCGTAGGTAGCGCCTTTCTCCACAGCACCGGCTTGCAGGGTAAGCGTGATGACTGCCGACTGAGGGGCGCGGAGCTTTATCGCACGCTGCTAGGATTTTTTTACCACAGGGACACCGGGTGCAGGGACGCTGGCTGCCTGTTTGTCCGCCCGCTTTGCCGCTTGCTTGGATTTCTTTCCAGCAGCTGTCGTCCACGCCCCATCCTTCGGAGGGGTTGAGGAAGGCTTGGAGAGTGTTTCCTTTGCCGCCTCCTTGGCTGCCTCTTTAGCCGCCAAGCTTTCCTTTCCTTTCTTTCTCTTGTGTGCAGAGCTGGTTGGGTTCTCAGATGACGTAGACGCTTTCGGTAAAGGCATATTTGCCGGGCTCGCCCTGGTTTCCACGTGTACAGACTCAGCGTCTGCCTTCCGTTCTCGATGTTTGTCCGCAGCCAATGGAGGGCGCAGACGAACCTCCGGAAGAAGCCTCTCTTCAATGGCCCCCAACCGGGCATTTACCATGGTTCCAACTTGGACCATGATAATACGCGACCTGTCCTGTCTGAGGCTCTGTCACTAATCGGGACTGCCGTATCTCCGTTCTTATTTCCGCAAACTCCTTACGTAGAGCAGCAAGCTCTGTCTGCAGGCGTGTATTGTCCGCCTGCAACTTTGCTGTCTCTTCAGAGATGGAGCGCTTGCGGAGCACTTCCACGGCCTCTACTATGTACTGCGTCGCTTCGTTGAGGGGCTTCTGGAACGGGCCACTTAGGTGGCTGGACTTGCGCGATACCGTTTTTATCACCTCTACACAGTCTAACACCTGCTTGTTGAGTGATGACGCTAGCTGGTCGTCAACTTCACCTGCCAGAAGCCCAGCCATGCATGCCGGGCGCGTCACTCTCGTGCGCCGCGTCTTCTCCATCGCTTGCGTCACCTCCTCAGTTGCTTCATGGAGAAACTCCTCTCGCCTGGTGGTGTTCAGAGACTCCTTCGCCTGCCATGGCGGGCGGCCTCTACCACTTCCCTTCACAGACTTTGTCACCTTCGGTAACGATGTCCCTCCTGAACTGACGGTCCAGGTCTCTTCCGCCAAAATCGAGAGGTTGCATCGGACGCCACCGTCTCCAAGCTTCTGTCGGTGTCTGACTCCGACATGCGCTCCATTATTACTCGGGGTTCCATAGGAAAGCCAGGGTCTTTGGTGTTGGCGCACGCCTTCGGGGCGAGCGCTTTCACCTCCAGTTCGTCTTTATCCATATCGTTTGCAATTTCAGATTCCGCTTTGTTCATGCTAGTGTCGTGTTTACGAAGGCGGGCAGAACGCCGACCTACGGAGCAGTTGTTGCCCCCCCCAGAGTACAAGGGGCTGCCCTCCACTGAAGCGGAAGGGTGGGATTCGCCCTTTCGGGGACCCACCTGGGGATCATTTTTGCAACTACTTAAATCCATTTTCCTTTACTCCAATGCTCCACATCGTCGTCTCTTTTTTCAGGGGTGAGCTCCCCTGTCAGTGCGCCCTAAAAAGGCGCATCTAGGCAGCAAAAATGCATCTATGCGCCACCGCACCACTTCGTCGGGTGCGGGGCGGTTGCTCAGGCTCCGGGCATGCGCCCGTTGCCAGTAGTCACCGAGGATTGAGCCTCGGCTTCTGAGGATGCTTGAAGGATTAAGAATCGATTTTAAAACTCCCCCCTCTTCCACCATTTTTCTCCCCCCCTGTTAAGGTGTACCCAGAAAGCGTCATGTTGGAATTGAAATTTTAGTGGGGTCGTATAGAGGATACTCGGAATAATAATAATAATAATAATAATAATGATAATAATAATAAAAATAATAATAATGTTGCTCAAGACCCTTTTCCCTTGTAACGGCCCGAGGTTCCGATCTCCGGGCCGCTACGTTGTTGGCCACTGCCGGTGTCGCGGCAGTGGTGTCGAGGATTCGGCGACTGGGGCTGGAGGTGGCCCCTTTTTTTTTTATGTCGCCGTCTCGAAACGGCACTATCTTAGTTCCTCTGACATATTAATCAGAGTCTTTGTTTATCGGGTGCTTGTCCTAGCTGAATTTACCTAGTTACAATGTAGGATGTAGGGTTTAACAGGGTTTCTTTATTTCTTTATTATAAAATTTTTATCGTTCACAAATTTTCTTTCTTAAATCTAGCAGGCTTACAGTATTTCTTTATTATTACTGTCTATGTTTTATTTTCTCTATTTTTATTATATATGTTGTTTATCTAGCCTAAAGTATTGCCTATCTTATTCTAGCGCTTTGACTACAAGTAATTACAGTTTTTATTTCTAAGGGGGTTATATACTAGAGCAGTTTTCTGTTTTTACATTTTCTTATGACTATCTTATTTATAACATTTTCCTTTATAGCACATTTTACATACACTTTGTTTCATTTATGCTGGGGGTATATATATTCAAATATATAATCAGCATAACTTATTTCATCTATTTTGTTTTATTTCTTAATATAACTTTATTTGCAATGTACTCTAAATATTTTACAAAAACGATTTTGAAACTCCCCCCTCTCCCCCCATTTTTCTCACCCCCCTTCAAGGTATACTCAGAAGGCGTCAAGTTGGAATTTAAATTTTAGTAAGATCGTATAGAGGATGCTCGGAAGAGTTGAAAAAAGTTGTGTGACCTCCCCTCTTTGCCTCCCTTTTGACCCCCCAACATTATCTCGGAAACTACAAGTCGGAGAGGGTTGGTGCTCAAACTAATGTTGCTCAAGACCCTTTTTAATATCCGAATCTATAAAAAAAAAGATGGCCGCCATACAAAAAAATATTGTCCCATACAAAAATGTGCACTCCCATACAAAATCTCGCAGACTTGATGGCATCATGTAGGGTTGTACACTTCGATGGGATCGTATAGAGGATGCTTCGTAGATTTGAAAAAAATGTGTTACCCGACCCCCCGTCCTTGCCACCTCTGCCCCCTCTCTCTCTCTCCACTTATCTCGGAAACTACAAGTCGAAGAGGGATGGTGCTCTATCAAATGTTGCTCAAGAACTACTTCATTATCCGATTCAGAAATAAAAAACTTTAAACTGCCATAACTTCTAAACGGTTCTAGATAGACATTGCAAACTTTACCTTGGGTTGTAAGGAATTTTAGTGTTTTTTTTGAGGATTTGTATACATGGTGCTTTAAGAAATACAAAAAAAAATTTTAACTCCCCCCTTTTAAAGTGTACCCGGAAGGCGTCATGATGGAATTGAAATTTTTGTAGCATCTTATAGAGGATGTTCCAAGGATTAAAAAACAATTTTTAAACTCCCCCCCTCCCCCCATTTTTCTCACCCCCCTTTAAGGTATACCCGGAAGGCGTCATGTTGGAATTTAAATTTTAGTGGGATCGTATAAAGGATGCTTGAAGGATTCAGAAGGACTTCCCCCATTTTTCTCCCCCCCTTTTAAGGTATACCCAGAAGGCGTCATGTTGGAATTGAAATTTTATTATGATCTTATAGAGGATGCTCCTAAGATTAAGAAACAATTTAAAACTCCTCCCTCTTCCCTTCAGGATTTGTATAGATGGTGCTTCAAGAAATACAAAAGTTTTTTTAAACTGCACCCCCCCCCATTTTTCACCCCCTCCACCCCTTTTAAGGTATACCCAGAAGGCGTTATGTTGAAATTGAAATTTTATTGGGATCGTATAGAGGATGCTTGAAGGATTAAGAAACGATTTTAAAACTCCCCCCTCTCCCACCATTTTTCTCCCACCCCCTTTTAAGGTGTACCCAGAAAGCGTCATGTTGGAATTGAAATTTTAGTGGGATCGTATAGAGGATACTCGGAAGAGTTGAAAAAAGTTGTGTGACTTCCCCTCTTTGCCCCCCTTTTTGACCCCCTCCACATTATCTCGGAAACTACAAGTCGGAGAGGGTTGGTGCTCCAACTAATGTTGCTCAAGACCCTTTTCAATATCCGAATATAAAAAAAAAGATGGCCGCTATACAAAAAAAATATTGGCCCATACAAAAATGTGCACTCCCATACAAAAACGTAAAACACCTGTATCTTCTTTGTAAATACTTAGGCAGACCAAGATGTCATCATGTTGGGTAGTACATTTTGGTGGGATCGTATAGAGGATGCTAAGTAGAGTTGAAAAAATATGTTTTACCCACCCCCGTCCTTGCCCCCTTTTCCCCCCTCTCTCATTATCTCGGAAACTACAAGTCTGAGACGGATCGTGCTCAAACAAATGTTGCTCAAAACCCTCTTCATTATCCGATTCAGAAATAAAAAACTTTAAACCTTCATAACTTCTAAACGGTGCTAGATAGACATAGCAAACTTGACCTTGGGGTTTTTAGGGGTTATTAGGGGTTGTAGGGGTTTGTAGGGGTTTTTAGGGGTTGTAGGGGTTTTTAGGGGTTGTAGGGGTTTTTAGGGGTTAAAGGGATTTTTATGGGTTATAGGGATTTGTAGGGATGTGTAGGGGTTGCAGGTGTTTTTAGGGGTTGTAGGGGTTTTTAGGGGTCGTAGGGATTTGTAGGGGTTTGTATGATTTTTGTGGGTTGAAGGGGTTCGTAGGGGTTGTAGGGGTTTGTAGGGGTTTTTAGGGTTGTAGAGGTTTTTAGAGGTTGTAGGGGTTTGTTGGATTTTTAATTGGTTTTAGGGGTTTTTAGGGGTTGTAGGGATTTTTAGGGGTTGTAGAGGTTTTTAGGGGTTGTAGGGATTTTTAGGGGTTATAGGGATTTTTAGGGGTTGTAGGGATTTTTAGGGTTTGTAGGGATTTCTAGGGGTTTTTAGGGGTTGTAGGGGTTTGTAAGGGTTTTTAGGGGTTGCAGGTGTTTTTAGGGGTTGTAGGGGTTTTTAGGAGTTGTAGGGATTTGTAGGGGTTTTTAGGGGTTGTAGGGGTTTTTAGGGGTTGTAGGGTTTTTTAGGGGTTGTAGGGGTTTTTAGGAGTTGTAGGGGTTTGTAGGGTTTTTTAGGGGTTGTAGAGGTTTTTAGGGGTTGTAGGGGTTTGTTGGATTTTTGATTGGTTGTAGGGGTTTTTAGGGGTCGTAGGGATTTTTAGGGGTTGTAGGGGTTTTTAGGGGTTGTAGGGGTTTGTAGGATTTTTTAGGGAATGTAGGGGTTTTTAGGGGTTGTAGAGGTTTTAAGGGGTTGTAGGGGTTTGTTGGATTTTTAATTGGTTGTAGGGGTTTTTAGGGGTCGTAGGGATTTTTAGGGGTTGTAGAGGTTTGTAGGGGTTGTAGGGGTTTGTAGGATTTTTTAGGGGTTGTAGGGGTTTTTAGGGGTTGTAGGGGTTATAGGGGTTTTTAAGGGTTGTAGGGGTTTTTAGGGGTTGTAGGGGTTGTAGGGGTTTGTAGGATTTTTTAGGGGTTGTAGGGGTTTTTAGGGGTTGTAGGGGTTTTAAGGGGTTTTAGGGGTTTGTAGGATTTTTTATTGGTTGTAGGGGTTTTTAGGGGTTGTAGGGATTTTTAGGGGTTGTAGGGGTTTTTAGGGGCTGTAGGGGTTTGTAGGATTTTTTAGGGGTTGTAGGGGTTTTAAGGGGTTGTTGGGGTTTTAGGGGTTTTTAGGTGTTGTAGGGGTTTTTAGGGGTTGTAGGGGATTTTAGGGGTTTTAGGGGTTTGTAGGATTTTTTAGGGGTTTTAGGGGTTTTAGGGGTTTTTAGGGGTTTTTAGGGGTTGTTTGGGTTTTTAGGGGTTGTTAGGGGTTTGTAGGGGTTTTTAGGGGTCGTAGGGGTTTGTAGGGGTTTTAGGGGTTGTAGGGGTTTTTAGGGGTTGTAGGGATTTAAGGGGTTGTAGGGGATTTTAGGGCTTGTAGGGGTTTGTAGGATTTTTTAGGGGTTGTAGGGGTTTTTAGGGGTTGTTGGGGTTATTAGGGGTTGTTAGGGGTTGTAGGGGTTTGTAGGGGTTTTTAGGGGTTGTAGGGGTTTTTAGGGGTTGTAGGGATTTTTAGGGATTTGTAGGGGTTTTTAGGGCTTGTAGGGGTTTTTAGGGGTAGTAGGGGTTTGTAGGATTTTTTATTGGTTGTAGGGGTTTTTAGGGGTTGTAGGGAGTTTTAGGGGTTGTAGGGGTTTTTAGGGGTTGTAGGGGTTTGTAGGATTTTTTAGGGTTTGTAGGGGTTTTTAGGGGTTTTAGGGTTTTGTAGGATATTTTAGGGTTTGTAGGGGTTTTTAGGGGTTGTAGGGGTTTGTAGGATTTTTTATTGGTTGTAGGGGTTTTTAGGGGTTGTAGGGAGTTTTAGGGGTTGTAGGGGTTTTTAGGGGTTGTAGGGGTTTGTAGGATTTTTTAGGGTTTGTAGGGGTTTTTAGGGGTTGTAGGGGTTTGTAGGATATTTTAGGGTTTGTAGGGGTTTTTAGGGGTTGTAGGGGTTCTTAGGGGTTTTTAGGGGTTGTAGGGGTTTGTAGGGGTATTTAGGGGTTGTAGGGGTTCGTAGGGGTTGTAGGGGTTTTAGGGGTTCTTAGGGGTTTTTAGGGGTTGTAGGGGTTTATAGGGGTATTTAGGGGTTGTAGGGGTTTTTAGGGGTTGTAGGGATTTTTAGGGGTTGTAGGGGTTTTTGGGGTTGTAGGGGTTTTTGTGGGTTGTAGGGGTTCGTAGGGGTTGTAGGGGTTGTAGGGGTTGTAGGGATTTTTAGGGGTTGTAGGGGTTTTTGGGGTTGTAGGGGTTTTTGTGGGTTGTAGGGGTTCGTAGGGGTTGTAGGGGTTGTAGGGGTTTTTAGGGGTTTTTAGGGGTTGTAGGGGTTTTTTAGGGATTTTAGGGGTTCTTAGGGGTTGTAGGGATTTTTATGGGTTGTAGGGGTTTGTAGGGGTTGTAGGGGTTGTAGGATTTTTTAGGGGTTGTAGGGGTTTTTAGGGGTTGTAGAGGTTTTAAGGGGTTTTTAGGGGTTGTAGGGGTTTTTAGGGATTGTAGGGGTTCTTAGGGGTTGTAGGGATTTTTAGGGGTTGTAGGGGTTTTTAGGGGCTGTAGGGGTTTGTAGGATTTTTAAGGGGTTGTAAGGGTTTTAAGGGGTTGTTGGGGTTTTAGGGGTTTTTAGGGGTTGTAGGGGTTTTTAGGGGTTGTAGGGGATTTTAGGGGTTTTAGGGGTTTGTAGGATTTTTTAGGGGTTTTAGGGGTTTTAGGGGTTTTTAGGGGTTTTTAGGGGTTGTTTGGGTTTTTAGGGGTTGTTAGGGGTTTTTAGGGGTTGTATGGATTTTTAGGGGTTGTAGGGGTTTTTAGGGGCTGTAGGGGTTTGTAGGATTTTTTAGGGGTTGTAGGGGTTTTTAAGGGTTGTAGGGGATTTTAGGGGTTTTAGGGGTTTGTAGGATTTTTTAGGGGTTTTAGGGGTTTTAGGGGTTTTTAGGGGTTTTTAGGGGTTGTAGGGGTTTTTTAGGGATTGTAGGGGTTTTTAGGGGTTGTAGGGATTTTTAGGGGTTGTAGGGGTTTTTAGGGGCTGTAGGGGTTTGTAGGATTTTTTAGGGGTTGTAGGGGTTTTAAGGGGTTGTTGGGGTTTTAGGGGTTTTTAGGGGTTGTAGGGGTTTTTAGGGGTTGTAGGGGATTTTAGGGGTTTTAGGGGTTTGTAGGATTTTTTAGGGGTTTTAGGGGTTTTAGGGGTTTTTAGGGGTTTTTAGGGGTTGATTGGGTTTTTAGGGGTTGTTAGGGGTTTGTAGGGGTTTTTAGGGGTCGTAGGGGTTTGTAGGGGTTTTAGAGGTTGTAGGGGTTTTTAGGGGTTGTAGGGATTTAAGGGGTTGTAGGGGATTTTAGGGCTTGTAGGGGTTTGGAGGATTTTTTAGGGGTTGTAGGGGTTTTTAGGGGTTGTTGGGGTTATTAGGGGTTGTTAGGGGTTGTAGGGGTTTGTAGGGGTTTTTAGGGGTTGTAGGGGTTTTTAGGGGTTGTAGGGATTTTTAGGGATTTGTAGGGGTTTTTAGGGCTTGTAGGGGTTTTTAGGGGTAGTAGGGGTTTGTAGGATTTTTTATTGGTTGTAGGGGTTTTTAGGGGTTGTAGGGAGTTTTAGGGGTTTTTAGGGGTTGTAGGGATTTGTAGGATTTTTTAGGGTTTGTAGGGGTTTTTAGGGGTTGTAGGGGTTCTTAGGGGTTTTTAGGGGTTGTAGGGGTTTGTAGGGGTATTTAGGGGTTGTAGGGGTTCGTAGGGGTTTTAGGGGTTTTAGGGGTTGTAGGGGTTGTAGGGGTTTTAAGGGGTTTTTAGGGGTTGTAGGGGTTTTTTAGGGATTGTAGGGGTTCTTAGGGGTTGTAGGGATTTTTAGGGGTTGTAGGGGTTTGTAGGGGTTGTAGGGGTTGTAGGGGTTGTAGGGGTTCTTAGGGGTTTTTAGGGGTTCTAGGTGTTTATAGGGGTATTTAGGGGTTGTAGGGGTTTTTAGGGGTTGTAGGGATTTTTAGGGGTTGTAGGGGTTTTTGGGGTTGTAGGGGTTTTTGTGGGTTGTAGGGGTTCGTAGGGGTTGTAGGGGTTTTAGGGGTTGTAGGGGTTGTAGGGGTTTTTAGGGGTTTTTAGGGGTTGTAGGGGTTTTTTAGGGATTTTAGGGGTTCTTAGGGGTTGTAGGGATTTTTATGGGTTGTAGGGGTTTGTAGGGGTTGTAGGGGTTGTAGGATTTTTTAGGGGTTGTAGGGGTTTTTAGGGGTTGTAGGGGTTTTAAGGGGTTTTTAGGGGTTGTAGGGGTTTTTTAGGGATTGTAGGGGTTCTTAGGGGTTGTAGGGATTTTTAGGGGTTGTGGGGTTGTAGGATTTTTTAGGGGTTGTAGGGGTTTTTAGGGGTTGTATTTATTTATGTATTTCGGTTGTATGTATTTTCTAATGGCCCGACCTTGCACCGCTGCGACGTCGCAACCCCCTATCGCTGCGACCGCCGCCACCACCTCCTCTTTGGTGACCGAATCATCCAGATCGGTCACCTTGTAGCTTGGCTGCAAAGAGGTCCGCATTGGCACTGCCTTTAACCTTTGGGAACTCGAAAATTCGAGCCCCGGTTCGGGTTCTGCGGCACGCGACTGCTCCGATCCCCAGTTGGGTTGGATCGGCGTTTGTACAGCCCGCTTCAAGACGGACTCGTACGTTTCCCCTCGCTCCACAGCCTCTGTGGTGAGCGTCACCACGACGGCCGCAGTTTTGGAAGGTGCTCGTAGCTTTCTCCCACCGGCTTTTTTGAAGGACGGGTCTGGCTCCTCGGTATCGACCATTAAAAAGCCCAAGAAAAAGGTGAAAGCCAAGAAGGCACCCAGGGTAGCAGACACCCATGATGTGGGTCTTGAAGAAGCCCAACGCCAGCTTAATTTAGCTCAGCGGGTGCAGCGTGAGGAGAGGGTCGCTGCTAAGGAGCAGCAGGCATGCGCCACGCGGGCGAAGTCCGGGTACGGCGCGTCCTGCGTTCTGTACGCGGACCATTCTCTAGCCGAGCTAGAGCGCATGGCGCAGGAAGACGAAGGAGAGATAGTGGAGGTAGGGATTTGTAGGGGTTTTTAGGGGTTGTAGGGGTTTGTAGGATTTTTTAGGGTTTGTAGGGGTTTTTAGGGGTTGTAGGGGTTTGTAGGATTTTTTAGAGGTTCTTGGGGTTTTAGGGATTGTAGAGGTTTTCAGAGATTTGTAGGGGTTTTTAGGGGTTGTAGGGGTTTGTAGGATTTTTTAGAGGTTGTAGGGGTTTTAGGGGTTGTAGGGTTTTTAGGGATTTCTAGGGGTTTGTAGGGGTTGTAGTGGTTTGTAGGGGTTGTAGAGTTTTTTAGGGATTGTAGGGTCTTTAGGGTCCGTAGAGGTTGTAGGGATTTTTAGGGGTTGCAGGGACTTTTCCTTACGTAACTTAACCAGCACAAAACTTAACCCGCGAGCTGCAAGCAGCTCGCGCACTACGCAACCTCTAGTATTATATATAGCTCGATTACCACTGACTGACTCACTGATTGATATCATTGTTCTCGCGATCGGTGGAGGGAGAGGTATGTTTTTTTTTATGGAAAGCTGTAGAGGGGGTTCCGGTGAGTAGGGGAAAAATCCTAAAGTGCCTCTTCCCCTTTTCCCCAGATGGCATCATGTTGGGTAGTACATTTTGGTGGGATCGTATAGAGGATGCTTCGTAGAGTAGAAAAAATATGTTTTACCCACACCCGTACATGCCCCCTTTTCCCCCCTCTCTCATTATCTCGGAAACTACAAGTCTGACAGGGATGGTGCTCGAACAAATGTTGCTCAAGACCCTTTTCATTATCCTATTCAGAAATAAAAAACTTTAAACCCTCAAAACTTCTAAACGGTGCTGGATAGACGTAGCAAACTTAACCTGGTTTGTAAGGAATTTTAGTGTTTTTTTTTTTATATGGTGTATTTGTATATGGTTGTTCAAAAATACAAAAGTTTTTTTAAACTGCACCCTTTCCCCATTTTTCTCCCTCCCCCCCCCTTAAACGTATACCTAGAAGGCGTCATGTTGGAATTGAAATTTTTGTGGGATCGTATAGAGGATGCTCTTTGGATTAAGAAACCTTTTAAAAACTTTCCCCCCTTCCCTTATTTTCTCCCCTCCCTTTAAGGTATACCCAAAAGGCGTCATGTTGGAAATGAAATTTAAGTGAGATCATATAGAAGATGCTTCTAGGGTTAAGAAACTTTTTAAAACTTCCCCCCCTTCCCTCATTTTTCTTACCCCCCTTTAAGGTATACCCAGAAGGCGTCATGTTGGAATTGAAATTTTAGTGGGATCATATGGAGGATGCTCCGAAGAGTTGAAAAAAGTTGTGTCTTTCGCCCTCCTTGCCCCCTTTTTGCCCCCCCCCCCCCCCCCAACATTATCTCGGAAGTTACAAGAGGTTTTTAGGGGTTGTAGGGATTTGTAGGGGTTTTTAGAGGTTGTAGGGGTTTTTAGGGATTGTAGCGTTTGTAGGATTTTTTAGGGGTTTTTAGGGGTTGTAGGGGTTTTTATGGATTTGTAGGGGTTTGTAAGGGTTGTAGGGGTTTGTAGGATTTTATTTTTTTTGGTTTTTTATATAAAGCGTGTTTTTTCGTTTTTTTTCTTTCAACTACGTAGTATCATTAATTATCGTATCATATAGTGTTATCATTAGTTTGATATGAAATGTTTGCATTCGATTAAAAAGATACTGGCTGATAATAAAAACCGGCTGAATAAAACCGACTTGGTGAATAAAAACAAATGGCGCACATTTTGTACCAATGTAAAACTTTGATTTTTCATGTAAGTATTTAGTTTAAGTAGATATATTTTATCACAGTAGGTAGATAGGTAGTTGAAAGAAAAGTAAATTACGCACCTGGCTAAAGAGAGTCATTAATGCACGCGTGTTAATTCAGTGCCCTGGCTTACGCTCGGGCACCAACATAACACTCGTGCATTAATAACTCACTTTGCGCTCGGTGCAACAATCTACTATTAAACTATTATTTATTTTCTACTTTTTAGTTTTAGGATAATCGGTATTTTTTTATATTTTTATTCGAATTATTTCATTGTCATTGTCTTTGACAGGTGTGCAAAATTTGAATGAAATCTGGCCGTTTAAAATGGGTCAAAATCGCGTCCTAAGAAGTCGGTTACAAACATACATGCATAGAAGTGAAGCTAATATAAAGTGTATAAACATATCAAAATCGGTCCAGCCGTTTAGGAGGAGTTTAATTAAAAACACACGCACAGAAGATTTATATTTACCATCGTATAAACATTGACAAATATTGACATTAATATTTATACGATACTAACAACACTCAATTGTTTTGCCTTCCCGGAACCTCTCCACTAACACTTAAACTTTATGGTATGGTATTAAAGTTCAAATTGACTTTTAGGTATTATTACGAATCGATTGTATGGGAGTATAAAAAAGTGTTGTTTTTAGACATTTTCAGGCAATTTTTTAACTATTTTTAATTAAGAACCATCCTCGTACTTCAAGGAATTTTCTAAAAAAAGAATTAGCGAAATCGGTTCAGCTGCTCTCGAGATTAGCCCTTAGCAACACATTCAGCGATTCATTTTTATATTATAAGATTAATCATATAAGAACATATTTTAACTTTTGTTAGTACCTAAGTAATTTATTGTTTGTCTATTTTGACGACCTCTGTGGCGCAGTGGGCCAAGGTCCGGCTAAGACGCAGAAGGATGCGGGTTCGATTCCCATCGCGAGACAAATGTTTGTTAGATCTACAAGTATTTATCGCGGGTCTGGTTGTTTCTAGGTATAATATTTATGTATTAAAAAAAAGTATATCAGTAGTAATATCAGTCATGTGGTACCCATAACACAAGCTCTGCTTACTTTGGGCCCAGATGATGTTGTGTGAAAAGTCAGGTATTATTTATTTATTTCATTTTCAGACTAAATATTATTTGTTGTACATCCAACTATTTTATTTCACTGTTGGCTCATCGCCAATAGCCAATTAGGATGGTTGAGCTATAATTTTAGGTATTTTTAGGTACAGACAAATTGAGACCTTAGGCTAGGCTAGACAATGGACATTTGTGCACGAGCAGTCTGATGGCATGCTCATCTCACGCAGAGGCGAGGACGAGAACTGACCACCGAGATGGTAATATCCAACGTTGTTGCACTTTGGAGTTTCCTTATGTCGCAGGTTTATATTCCGAATAACTTAATAGGTATACCTCAAAAAAGTCATTGATAGGATTTTCAAATAAAATTCGGTAACCACTCACTCACTGTTTTCTATAATTTTTATCTACCGTCCCCTACCGTCTGACTGAGACGCAGAAGGTTGCGGGTTCGATTCCCGCCGCAGGACAAATATTTGTATGATCTGCAAGTATTTGTCTCAGGTCTAGGTGTTTCTATATACTTAATATAATATGTATGTAGTATTTACAGCTCTGCTTACCTTGGGCCCAGATGATGCTGTGTCAAATGTCCGGAATTATTTATTTATTAATATTGAAAAACCCATTATAAGGTAAGTATCCGTGTTGTACTTCCGAACCCGTAAAGTGACTCAAGGCTAATCCAAAAATAGAAATAGAATCCATAAATTTTTAATTAATTATGGTGGGTGAGTAAAGTACCTTCTTAGGTAACACCTTAAGCTAAAATATTTTATGAAATAAGCCTAACTAGGTACCTATTTGTTTGTATTAGTTATTACTTAGCGACCTACCGTTTCCGATAGGGTAGGTACCTACGCAAGCGCTGCTGAGGGTTCATTATGAGTTTTTGCCAGTTCCGATCGAGGTGAGACAACGATCGATTTAGCTGCCGATTCGAAACCTGTAAAAACCAGTGCGGGTGGAGATTTTGTATGAAAATGTGAATAAGCGACCGTCACTGCGAGCTGTTAGAACTTAGACGTAAGGGAAGGTGTCGATCGGTTTGCGTGTGCTGACGGCGCGGCGGATGGCGCCGACTCAAGTCAAGCGAGATAGTGACAAGGTATAGGTAGAGGGCGGTGTGCGCCTGCGCGGCGGCGGCGACGACGCTTGCCTCGAGTCCCGCGCGCGCCAGCTGCCGCTGCCGCCAGCCGCCAACCGCTAGCCGCCAGCCGCCAGCCGCCACACGCCACACTCCACAGTCGCGAGCGCGCCGTACAGTCGTACACTCGCGCACGCGCATCATGAGCTCCGGCAAGAGGAAGCTCTCCTTCGTGGGATTCGCGCCGCAGCTTCCGCAGGTCAGTCAGTCTCAGTCTCCCGTCCTGAGCCGCTCGGTCGATTAGCATTGACACTCCTTTCGGTTACTTTCACGAGTCACACCGTTACTCTACCTCTGGTGTTGGCAGTTATATTTTTACAAAAAATAGGAACCTTAAAAAATCAAACTTAATTATGTACTTAATAGTATGACTCGGTTGTAAGTAACCAAAATTCAAAATATTTATCACAGTTAGGAAGGTGCAAAGTATTTTTTGTAAAGTGAAAATGAATTCCTCGAAGTTGTTACCTAGGTAGAGGTAGGTACTATTATAGCAGTCTAGTTATCTGGGCAGGTACGGTACTTACTCAGTCTGCTACTGCTAAATGAATGCACTGCAAGTTTGTCGTCGCAAATTGCATATACAGGTACCTAAGTATACCTAAGTATACCTACATACTTAGTATAATAATAATGCATATACCTATATACTACTACACTACTAAACTACAAACCCAAATACTTACATATATCAATAATTCCCCCTTATTTTCACTAAGCTAACGTCTAGCTGCTAAGATATGTTTAATACCTACGTATCTACATAATAATAATAATATTTGATTGCCAAAAACTGTGTTACATGGGCGTATAATTAAGTAGGTAGGTAAGTATAAAACCTAGTTGTTACTTACTTCATCATCTCTCATGATGCCCTGAACCCGGCATAGAGGGTTGGCATATGAGAGGTCGGCACAATATGCCTACCTACCTAGTTTTCTTCCAGTTCCGTCTTCTCGGTCGTCACTCCTTTCTTAATCTTCTCGTCTTTCCATCACACAATCCCTTCATCTTTGCCTCTCCTACCTACCTCAACCTCACAAGTTCTGTGTCCATCCACATTAATATCTCTTCTCGTCACATATACTTACCTACCTAACCTAACACTAATCTCTCCTTATGCTATGGCATGCCCAGCCCATACCAGGCAAACTTTTAGATTGTTACCGACTTACCTACATATCCTAAATAGGTGTAATAAATATGGTACTTTCGTCGAACGATGAGTTAGGTATCTAGCGTTACGTTACGAGTTACCTACAAACGTCGTTACTTTGGATAGCGTCTCTGGGCTACTTATCATTGTTTGGTCCCATTCAGTTCAGTTCAGGTGTCATAAACACTTAACGTGAACAAACAGACAGACAGAGGCACTTTCGCATGTTTTAGTACTTAGTTTGTATGGGTTTTAGACAGTAAACATTATGGTTGCTTTATTACCATCCCATCACGTAGTTGAGATTGATCGAAATGCGTTTAGCACGACTGAAACTTGAAAATAAAAAAATGAATGGGAGCTCACTTCACAATGGAAATAGGTATATTGTACTTATTACGTAGTTTTTCATAATCTAAACATCCTTTAATTAAAATAACAACAATTTGGAAAGAACAATCAAAATAATAAATTGAAAGTAGCCTGTACCTCCTGTACGTAGGTAGGTACACCTACACAGCCTTCAGTGGGCGCAACTCGGCGCAACTCGGCGCAAGGGCGCGCGCGGTCTTTTCTTGGGTAACGAACTTATGTTCGGTCCCGATGCCCGTTCGTAGGCACATTATTTCACAATGACAGCTATTTTTATACGCTTTATATTAGCTTCACTTGTATGTATGTTTGTATGTTTGTAACCGACTCCTTAGGACGCGATTTTGACCCACTTTAAACGGCCAGATTTCATTCAAATTTTGCAAATTTTGCAAATTTTGGGTGTATGTTGTCAATAGTTATAAACATTTCATTGACAGATATGAGAAGAAGGATTATCATTTCGATAATATTTTAAAAAGCACCCTACGCTTTTTTTAAATCATTTTTTTCTTACTTACATTTATTAAAATTTATTTTCTATTATTTAGTTTGGTTTTCTATATAAAGCGTGTTTTTTAGTTTTTAAACTATTATTTATTTTTGTAAAGTTTTTCAAAGAAAATGTTTCTCTCGCAGAACGGCTCATGTTGCAGTAGGTACTTACATAAAATAATAATGAACCCAATAAAAATGTAAACTTTTCATGTGAACAAATATTCCTGAGAAAATAAAGAATTTGCTAATAAGGCTAGAGATTAAAATTGGGGCAGACTGAACTTTATACAATGTGCACGAATTTCTTGGAAGCTAGTGACATCAAATTATTGTCGAATTCTAAAATCGAATATTAGATACCTATATACAATTTAAATAATGTTTTTTACAAAAATGTATATGTCATGTTCATTGGTGAAGAGTATGAGAACTTACTGTATGACTCAATTATTTCCTAACATATTTCCTACAAGTAAACTCTTTCTAATCCAAAAATAAGGAGTTTCCAATAATTAGGAGCGTATTAAAAACTTTAATGAGTTGTAGTTGTAGGTGCTATTCATTTAGATTAACACGGGTTACTAAGGTCGCCCGTCGCCCGTCGCCCGTAGCCCGTAGCCCGTAGCGCGAACCGTGAACACGAGTGGCAAATCTCGGTTCATACTCACCTTGAAGATTCTCTAGATGAATCAAAACAACGTCGGTGCCTCCATTGACTAAATAGTACGTGAGAAAAGCCAGTTTTGTATAATTAGGTGGGTACCTATTTATTTAAAAAAACAGTACTTACCTACTTACTCAGTACCTTTACCTCAAAAACCGTAGCCATGACATGACATCCCGCTGGGTTTAGTTCTCTTATACCTTCTTACGTAAGTTCCTTAAAGAAGGTACTTACGTACCCTTGTTTTATTATTCAGATTTGAATATTTGAACAACTTTAAAATACTGTCTGATTGTTTTGACGTTTTGACGTTCAGCCTTGCGATTAGATTAGGTAGTAGGTAATCTTCGTACCTACTAGGTATGTAGGTACTTACATAACTAGGTACTTAGGTAGGTATTATCTACTTCTACAATCTGCATGTATACGAGTATATAATAATTATTATAGTAACCTAACAAAATATCCAATATTAGGTAGGTATAATATATAGGCAAAGCGCTTGTCGGACATTGCACAGCTGAGGCTTGAGGCCTGCAAGCTACAAGCTACAACCCAATGAATCGGAATGACTCACTAGTGAAAACTTCAAGTCCACTGTCAGCTCCCAGACTAATTCAATACATTCTAGTAAGCAAAATTAAAAAAAACATATGGAGCTTGCGTTATTTTGTAAAGTTTTTAAATTAGGTTGTTACTTATAAGTTGTAATCTATATTAAATCCTTATTAGCCGTGTTTATTTTCTGTAAGTATAGTTACATCGTTATAATATGCCAGGTACTATTTTGAAAACTATTCAGAGAAATCCCCAACAACGATTAGCCGGCCCCTACCTACCCCTACCTCCGGGGTAGGGACGCAATTTCCTTGCTTCTTTGCAATTTCCTTGAAAGTACATCCCTAATAATACATAGGACATCAATATATAAAATAAATTTTATCTACATAATTGTACAATATTACGCTTTGGATTAAAATGGTTAGTTTAGTACCTACCTCAGACCGATGTAAAAATGAAAAAAATGTGGTCGTTTATTGATAAACAAATCAATTATTATGTTGTGCACTTCTCTATTAGGTTCATAACGGTGTATTTTTTTGTAACCTTCACGATCAGGATTCATACTGGTTTAGTTGTTAACGTGTATTTATCGCGTATTACCTTTAGGCCCAAAATGTAAGTTATGTTGCAATAACCGTGGTCGCGGGCTGACTGCTTGCCTAACAATAACCGTGGTCGCGGGCTGACTGCTTGCCTAACAAGTTTGCGCCGACTAGCCATGCTTGTTTATTTCATCGACATCTATTGAGCTATTGAGCTATTTAGAGGAAATTCTTTTAAAACCCTCTTACCCACGCCTCGCCTCGCCCCGTCGATAGCTTGTGTAGCTGTGTAGCCTCCGTTGCCTGTTCTGTTATTCTGAGCTGTGCTGTGCTGTGTACTTGAGACAGAATGTAAAGAGTAGTACATCAATTCGGTATGTAGGTATGTAGCTATTTATAATCATAAACATACGTATGGATGAAAAAACAAGCCAATGTAATACTAATCATATTTATATTGATAAGATTAAAAACGAAAAACCTTGTTATTAAGTAATATTAATATTTTTAAATTTCTGCCGTTTCGAGCTTAGCGTTTGGGAAATAGTTTCTTGTTTAGAAATATTGTGAAATCGAGAATCGAGATATTTTTCTATTACTTACACATTTAATTAAATTCACCTACCCTATGCTCGCTTGGAAAATCATGCTCGACTTCCAGATTTTCAAAAACATGATCGTTCCTTTTTCGTTTAGCATTTTATTTTTGTTTCATTATTCCTGCATGGGAATCTAAAATTTTACGAAATTAAAATTTTACTTTTAGTATATCAGAATCATATTACAAATTATCAAACTTCATGCCAACTGTGTTCCATGAGGTTTTGTGTTCCAAATAACCTGAAAACTTACAACTTATATTTAATAAAAAGGTGTTATTCGAAGTACTTGCAAGTGAATAGTGATTCCGTGGAGTTTTTTTTTGTTTTACTGTAATTTTTACGACTTTTCACCGCACAGGAAGGCATAGTGTTTTTTTGCTAAGTTGTTAACTGTATGGCGATGTGACGTGTACTAATATAGCTAGGCGCACGGTTTGGTGTATGACTGTGCGTGCGTGCGTTTATTTACATAAAATAGATTTTATGGCTTCAATTTGGTTGATAGCGGCAATAAGTCTATCTGAGGTACCTACATACTCTTACTCACGTTACTCACGTACCTATCTAACACTGGGGTATTACATTAGTTTGACAGTTTCTAGTAGAGTTCAATCAGAGGGCTGATTATGAGTTTGACAGTTTTTCTATCAACGTAAGTCACTTTTTAGCAGGTCTCGTAGTGACTCGCTCAAAATCAGCTGTATCTACCTTCTTTGAATTTTGTACTTATGAAAATTAATAAGTGCCCCAAGCGATCACTCTGGTAAACTATTTGTACGGTACTTATTAAGAACGTTACTCACTTTATTGGTAATATTTACTTGTAAGTATTTTATCTTTTTAATGATTATTGTTTCATTGTGTGCTGCAGTGTGTGTGCCGTATGCAATAATCCGTTTTCTGGCAGATTTGACACGTCCATGGAGCATTACCGTAAGCGTATGCACTAAGAAGGCACCTACCTACCTTCCCAACTTCCTACTCCTTTCGGTACATCAGGCTGGACATATGACATAAGTACCTACTTGTTTACTCATTTTCATAATGTAGCTAAGTTTTTGACAGATTCTCAATTAAGGTGAGCACTTCGATCGGTCAAGGTGCTTGCTCAAAATCAGCTTGGCAACTTTAGACCAAATAAATATTTATTTATTTAGATAGATAGATAAAGGCATTTCTTTGTAATAGCTACAAACACACAGATACAGAAAATACTTAACAAAAGAAAAATATTCATTCATGTATTCATCCAATAAACTCAAATTTCACATTGTCACTATCTTACTTTGAGTGAACAGTTCGCTCAAGAGCTTCGATCAAGAGCTTCGATCAAGAGCTCTCTTCAACTGAGAAACTAAGAAACTTATAATCAGCCCTCTTGATGGAGATTGAAGGTAAGGTAAGTAGCTACCTAGGTACCCGAGTTACGTTACGTTAGTAACTACCTAACTAGTCGATACGTATAGAACCTATTTATATATTGTATCTACAATTGAACATTAGTTCTTAGGTAGATACAATACAATATAACCTACCTACCTATTTAGTTAGGTATGAATGGACGTAGAAAATATTAAAAACGGTACTTACTTAATTGGTTTTAATTTCGCACCGAGCAAGCAAATAACCAAATTCTTTAAAAAGCTACAAAAAGTGAAGATGCTCGCGGTGGGTTTTGTAGATCCGTCTGCTGTCAATTACTTTTTTGTGAATTTGTTTCGATAAAAGTAAGGCCTAGTACGTACTAGCGAATTAAGCCATACCGCAGATAACATAAAACTATAGCCATGCCATTTAGAAGCATGTAGGTACCTATATATTTTTGAACGTGGTCTTCTCCACTAGTGCGTGAAAAAATAATTGAACTCGACGCATCAATTATTATATTACAAACTAACTGACACGACAGACGTTGTCCTGTCTTAATATGAATACTGAATTCGAACTGGTATGATTTAAAAAAAAAAGCCTAAATAGCGCGCCAACTGTCAAACGACTGACAGTTGTGTCAAACGCCATAAGGATACATTAGAAAAGTTTATAATTGTCAAATGAACATCGATGAACAAATGTACACAAAACAAAAGAACAAATCTACTTTACGGTCTATTTGCCAACTGCAAATGTAAGTTTGTATTTTAGTGATAATCAAAACTACAGTGAAAATATAACTTTTAATACCTAATAACTAGGTACTAATTATTCTTAGATTGTTCCTTTACTTGGGCTGTGAAAACGTACTTCTTGGTAGAAATTTGTTTTTAGATTTTGATGTACCTATGCACTGTCTATTATTTTATTAAATTATACTTTTTTATTTAATTTTTTGCAGCTCTAAGGAGCCGTAGACCGTAGTATTTACGTGCTCCCGAGAAAGAGTTTTGCAGCTCTATGGAGCCGTAGACCGTAGTATTTACGTGTTCCTGAGAAAGAGTTTTGCAGCTCTATGGAGCCGTAGACCGTAGTATTTACGTGCTCCTGAGAAAGTGTTTTGCAGCTCTATGGAGCCGTAGACCGTAGTATTTACGTACTCCTGAGAAAGAGTTTTGCATCTCTAAGGAGCCGTAGACCGTAGTATTTACGTGCTCCTGAGAAAGAGTTTTGCATCTCTAAGGAGCCGTAGACCGTAGTATTTACGTGCTCCTGAGAAAGAGTTTTGCATCTCTAAGGAGCCGTAGACCGTAGTATTTACATGCTCCTGAGAAAGAGTTTTGCATCTCTAAGGAGCCATAGACCGTAGTATTTACGTGCTCCTGAGAAAGACTTTTGCCAGACAGACGAACAACGATGTGATCCTGTAGGAGTTTCTTATTTCCTATGAGGTACGGAACCCAAAATATCGTTACTCTCTGACTGTACACCAGTCTAAAAATGACGTCGTTCAGAAACATAACATTAATCGTGGGTTTATTTATTATCTACTTTGTAGTTACTAGTTAACTGCTTAGTGCTTATACATTTGTGTAAATAAATATATTTTGACGTATATATCTACTTATACAGGGTGGCCTGGAACTAGTATTTTAAGCCTGAACGAGAAGATTCCGACCATGAAAACTAACAGTTGTGGGGGTACAACTCCTAAGAATTATTATTTTCAGATTTCCATACAAAAAAATTCAAGAAATAAAATTGACAACCCTTATTATTTTGTCAACAATGTTTCTAAGTGCGTTACCTGCCTACATCGTTTCGCGTGAGTTCAAATTGCTTACTAAGCTAGGCTAGATAGGTACCTAGGTTGGTGTTACATTACATACTGACTGCGGTATTCACACAAGCCATGGTGTTTCGTTTGTAGCACCATTAATCACTAGACTCATGTTAAGGCTACTTACAGAAAAAGAACCAGTGACAAAACAAATTCAGCACAGAGTGACCAAGAAAAAACCTATGATAGAATTAATCAATAAATTAATGAATAAAATAAATAAAGTCTTAATCGGAACAATGACTAAAAATAAATACCTACGGAACCAATTTCTGACAAAATAATAAATGTCGGCTAATTACAAAGGTAGAGTACCTTTGGAATTAGCCGAGATTTATTGTTTTATATGTGGATTGAACTCTTCTGATTGGTTGTCGGTTTTGTTTGACACCTTTGATAAAAAGCCACGAAGTCACAGAGTCGCACAATGAGGTGGACAGATAAAACTATGGAAAAATATGGGATAGACAAGATTTTTCATAGAAATTCAAATTATTAGATACCTAGCCTGAAGAAATGTTAATAAGAAATCTATCTACCTACCTAAGAAAAATGTTGTAGATTGGGTACCTAATGCTTTGAATTTCTATGAAGATTTACCTACCTATGTAATCTACCTAATTACGAAAAATGTTGGTTAGATACCTACCTACCCAATGCTTAAAATTTCTATGAAGATCCAAATAAAGTTGTTCTAATAAAGAGTTGTGAACATGTTATCATCATCATCATCATCATAATCCCGTTTAGTTGAAAATGTTTGCTTGTCAACAAAAATTAAATGCAATAAGTCCGAAAATTTAATAAGATTCTTATAAAAATTGCAGCTGATCTCAACAAAAACACAAAAATTTACTTTCTTCTCAGAGGCATCACAATGTAGGCAACTTTTATGTTTGTGTTGCGTGAACTCAACGATACTTCATTTTGGGGTCACGCTCAGAGTTCAATAAACAGCTGATTTTAGGGACGTTACCATTTGTAGTAAGTGCAGTTTTGAAGCAAACTTTGCTGCTCATTTCTTCAATGAAAAACATTGAACTTATAAAAGAGGTAAAACATATGTTGTTCACGTAAGTATCGAGAATCGGCCCACCCCGGCATAACATACTAGTTCCGGGACACGCGGTATAATATATCAATATAATTAACGACACGACACGGATCGACACGGCTCGAAACGACCGCACACTGACGACACGGCACCGTGCCGGCCAGCGGCATTTTATATTATTTTATGTCCTTACTATAATATTATAAATTTGAAAGTAACTCTGTCTATCTGTCTGTCTGTCTGTCTGTCACGTTTTCACGCCTAAACAGCTGAAGGATTTTGATGAATTGATTGGTATAGAGATTAGAGATAGATGGGACCTTGGAGAAGGACATAAGCTACTTTTTATGTAGGTAATACGCGTGCGAAGCTGCGGGCAGCAACTAGTATAATATATTGCTGTGCCAGTCTCACAAAAACTAGAAAATGGCTCGACCGATTAACATTTTTATTTTGTTTTTTTTTTTGCGTCAATAGTTGTATGGTTTACAATGAAATCAATTAAAGGAGTCACGAAGTTCACAGGGTGCTCTGGTTGGTAATAGTTTAGCTTACCTATGTACATAAAGATAATGGTGGAAATTCGGTTGGTTCATTTCTAAAATTAGGAATTGTCTAAAATATATTTAAGTGAGTATATATTACATATCTTTAACATAGCTGCCGCAGGGGAGGGGCGGGGCGGTAGATGATAGTCGATAGATCACGGCACGGTAGATCGATCAAATAGGTCGATGCGGTTGCCGAAGCCGACATGACGCGAGACGCGAGACGCGAGACGGTGCGTCGCCGACGCCGCCGTCAGCAGTGCGGCAGCTTCAGTAGCTGTGCGTGCGATGGCGTAGCCGACGGCTGTTTCTGACTTTTTGTCAGTTTGTCAATCGATGTGAGTCACTTAGAGCGCTCGAGGTGACACGCACCAGTGCTTTGGTTTCTAGTATGAAAATTCAATAAGCGTCTCTAGCGGCTCTCGCATACTGAAGGGTATGGCAACTCACACTTAAGTTTCCATACAAAAAATCAAAAAATAGCCGAATTTGATGAATCTCCTCGAATAATTGAAGTGAATCGAGGCGAGTCCTCGATTCAGTATCAAAAAACTATCAAAAACTCGTAATATTGCCTCGTCAGTGCAGTTGAAGAGTTTAGATACGAGTAGGAACGTGACGATGTTGTAGTAGTGTAGCGGTGGTAGCGGTCACAAATAGTTAGACGTCATAAAATTTCGTAGCCGATCAACAATTGGGTATTTTAGGGTTCCGCGCCTCAAAAAAAAAAGAAACCCATAAAGAATCACTTCGGTGTCCGTCTGTCCAGACATTTTATTTCAGGAACGCGTGGCACAAGTATTATAAAGTTGTAACTAATATCAAATACATGCTCTTACTTCGGTCTCTAAGAGACCGTAGTAAGACATAGGCAAAGCAATTAAAAAAGTCGGCCTTATGCTGCAAATTTTGACATTCGCCAATAAATCAAAACCTTTGGGGTCTCAGCAAACAAGATCTCGCACACGCAAAAGAAAATGCGAAAATCCGAAAATCCGAAAAACCGTTAATTTGTCGTTAGTGCCATAGCATTTGATGTATGGGAACATGTTTTGAGGTACAAACTTAGTATGTCCTTCAACCCTTATCCTTTGTTTAGTTTAGAGCAATGGTCGTTGCTTTCATAGTGTAGTGAAACCCTAATAGAATAGTGGCCCTGAACTGGACTAGCAATTGTAACCGACGGTACTAGAACCATGATGATGAATGAAACAAGTCAGTAGGTAAGGTACGGTACCCTCTCAGGCGTGACTTACGCACTTGACCGTTTTACTTTTCGCTAAAATACATCTATAGGACAAGGTGCCAAAGAAACAGTTTCTGGACACTTTCCAAGCGTTTATTATAAATATCGCACTTAGTGCGGAAATACGTTTACATAATATATTATTATGTAGGTACACAGGTACGTAGGCATCTACCTAGCTACCTGGTTCCTACTAGGTCATTCTGCGCATTATTTACGCACCTACTTATCTTACCTATTAGCACGGACGCACACACAACCTTGCGCACACAACGGATTCTTCCGCGGCGAATATTTTATTCGAATATTTTCGCGCGAAAACGCGCGGCTGGTAAATTGGTGCGACGCACTAGAGGTAATTTTTTCCAATGCTCAAGATAATTTCCACCAATCGAGGTTTTAATACGAACGTTTGTTTTCGCTTACCGCGGTCTTACCACTAATTAATCGCGGTTCAAACTGCAATTAAATAGCAAACCTGCCAGCGATGAACCGCACCAGCTAATTTGGAAGTACGTAGTGCTAAGTCTGATTCTATCTTCCACAGAAAAGCACGAAATAATTTGCCACGGAACGGACTGTTGTTCTGTGTGCGCGGCCATAGCGAAATATACTTAAAAGTACATAGGTACTTACCAAACGGAGCACATAATGAATATTAGTACTAACAGTAAGGTACGAGTAGTAGGTAAGGTAGAGTAAGGTAACCTACCTACCTACTTATCGGTAACGAATTTACAGACCTACCTAATAAGTAAGTACCCACTGAGTTATCCTGGCGCTGACAAAAAGCCCGAAGTGCGATAATAATATCATCAATCGCTAGCTGTTGCCCGCGGCATTAGGCCTAGCACGCTATGCGAATTAGTTTGCGCGGTTTAAGCCGTGCTCGTAATTGCGTATGTAATTACCTACCTACTTGGTTTTTTTTCAGCTAGTACGTGCGTCTACCTCTGATTCTACGTTCCAGAGAAAAGCGCAATAAAAATCGTCACTGATTAATCCGCAGTGCGCGCTACCGTGCCTCGCGCCGGTAGGCCTTACCTGCGTAGTACGTAGATAAATAGTAGCATTGAGATGTTATTCCTGATCCAAATCTATATCGTTATGGGTCTATCCTATATCTATCTAAGTGACACCGCTGTCTTGTGTAAATATGTATAACCATAACCACATAAAGAACCAGGTTGGCGTTAACCCTACAGGTGGTTGGCAGCGCGTGTACGCTCTGTCCTTGCCATTCGAATATGACAGCACAGAACGTTACCACCAGTAGGCCTACACTACATTATACACAATATTAAACAAATGCGCAGGCGCATGTGACCAGTGAGCGAGCACGCACAGGCACAGTGAAGCCTTCCGAAGCCAGTTAGGATAGGATAGTTCCAAACCAATTCAAAACCATCTAGTTAAGTACTTGCCACAAAATGTATGTACCTATTTTGAGAGTTATTTAAGGTTTACCAGCAAGACTATTACTATTACTCAAACTTGATCCAGTAAAGCGTAAGGCTTTGAGCTGAGATCATTTCAGAATATATGTAATTATCGAAATATAGTAAGTATAAAGAACCTAATAGGTATAAAAGAAAGATTAAGTGAATAAAAAATATTCAACTCATATTACCCATAAAGAAGCTTACTTATAGTTTTTTTGTCTACCTACACACTTATCGCAGAGCAAGCTTACAATGTATGCCTATCTACCTAACACAATAAATACCTACCTGCTATAATTATCTACGAGTATTTATTAAGGTAGTGTGAGCCACGTGTGAGCCACGTGTGAGCCAAGTTTCGAGGATGTCCTACTAAGTGACTGGTTTACTTTTGAGTATACCCAATGTTTTTATGCCTCCTTGATGTACATGTATGAATGTATATTTGTAACATTTAAAGGTTTAATAAAGTACCTACCTACTAATATTATTGTTATTTTATAATTTAATAGCGGCCACTAAAACGTATTACCTACCGTCCAAATTTTCATCACGATGAAACGAATGATCTGCGTGCTAGAGCTTTATTTGATTAGGGCCAAAGAGATAGACAGTCAGACAAACGGACGGACGTCATGGTGAAATTGTAAGACATATTGGATTACGGAACCCTAATAAAAAATAGGGATTCTAATTGATTACTTTACAATCGGTCAAATTCAGGACAACTACACCGTCGTAAACAAGTACCTACCTATTTGCACAGAACATTGTTCTAGTGAAATGATAAGTTGTATTGAATGAAGGACAATAACATTTTTTTAACCTATATCGTCCCACTGCAAGGCCTCGCCAAATCTTTCCAACTAGCTCCATCTTTCGAGATCGCCCACCATCCTCTCTCAAAGTTGTCAAGATCGTCCCATAATCGCTTTTTCGGTCGACCGCGACGCCGCTGTCCGACATGTCAGGCTGCCAGGGTGTTTTATTACACGCATCAGAACTGTTGCATGATACTGTTTCGAACTCGGTCGGTGCGTTTCAATCCGAGAATGGATTTCTGCAGCTCGGTCAGCGACCAGGTGTGTGCGTCGTAGGTTAGGACGGGCAAGATACACATGTCAATGAGTTTGCGCTTCGGTGTCAGCACATGAAGGGAGACCTTCCGTCTCCCTTCATGTACGCTTTCATTGCCCAGTAGCTCCTCCAGGCATTATCAATTCGGCGACCGATTTCCTTGCCTGCCTGTTTTCAAAGCTTGCTAACTGACCCAAGTAAATGTACTCATCGACATTCTTGGGTCACGTAAAGTATCTACCAGACGCCCTGAAATAATTGTGACATGTGAAGCCTTTAATGTGCGCGGACACTTGCGCTTGCCTCATTCTAGAACGCGCTTCTAAATCTAAACGGAACCAATGCCAGGCTGCCTACTCTTACAATCAATTGCGATACATGGAAACGATAACGACAGTGCTGCGAATTATTCGAACGTACCATACTCGTAGAAAAGTTCGTGATCGTCATCGATGTCGTATTACGTATCGATTATTCGGAACGAATGTTAATGAAATAATGGGGCTTGCAATAAAGACTTTTGGTCTAAATCACCTTTTTTAGACGGTTGACATTTTTTTAGGATATACCTAGTGGTAACACATTCTGTAGAAAAATAGTAAGACGACATTCGTCAAAGTCAAATCAACAAAACAAAATTACCACGGCTCTACAGTTTTACAGTCACAGTTTGAAATAATATCATTTTAAAGTATTTTAGAATGTTTAACATTTTTGCAAATAACGGACCCTTCTTCTTACCAAGGATACACAAGAAAGGGGTTTAACGTATTGATGCATTTCAAAATAGATTATGTCAAACTGCACAGGAGATCAATTAATTGCGTTGCTGGACTAATTAGACCACAAAGATTTGCTGAGGTCTGCCGATGACCGCCTAAGGGCCAAGGTGTTGTACCACGAGTTGTCAGAACTTCTTAACGCTTTAGGCAGCTGTGTAAAGTTTGTCCCACAATGGCAGAAGGTATATGTACCTACCTATCTTGTTTGATTTAGTAAAAACATCTTCCGAAGTTGCGCCCAACTGTAATAACTCCTAACTTTACCTAAGTACCTACGTAATTCAGTATTTCATTATGTTTAGGTGTGGACCGACAGGAAACCCATAGCAATAAAAAAATGCGGCCACAAACACAAGTTTTTGTTGGTAGATGGCTTCCATGGCCAAAAAATATACCGCTATTCAATCTACCTATAACACATTTTTAGTATTTAAGTGGCAGTGAATTTAAGATCAAAGTATTTAATAAGTAGGTAAACGTAGGTAGCTAGCTTGGTAGCTAGTTAACTTTGGGTTTGTATATACAAAAATTTTTATGGGTATTTGATGATCCAATCACAAGGCAAATCGAGAGTCTGTAAGGCACTAGTCGAACAAAATGAATGCGCAGTCAAGGGAATAGCCAGGGGTTCGAAAGAATAGTAGAGCACAGAGTCCGGACTCAACAAAATGAGAATAATTTGGAGCAGAAATAGGGAAAAGATAACGTACACGATAGCGAATTCTCGTCGTTGAAATGTTCGACGAATTGACAGTTCTTCCGGTATAAATTTCAAATTATCGTAATGTCCGTATTGGTGTTAGAGAAGAATTTCGAAATCGATTGTCAAAAGTATTGTCTGTCGTTCCATCGTTCAAATCGATAGTCGAAACCATGTTACTAAGAGTAGGTTTTGCACGATTATTGTCCCGATATAATCGTTTATCGGTGCTTATCGGAGTAGGCCCCCAGATCCGAGACAGAAGTTTTTATGTTTATTAAAAGTGTCGCTCGCAGTCGCGTGGTGCCTAAGTACAAAAAAAGTTAGCCTTTGTTCGTCCCTAAGGTATAATCTATTTCCTTACCAATTTTAGCAAGATCGCCGTTTAGCCAAGAAAATGTAATAAATTAACAAACTGACAGATAGACACACTTTCGTAAATAAATTTCGTATAACTATATATATAATATATAGATAATATTAGCCACATGATATAGAAGTAAGTAAGTATGGTTAAGACATTACCAAAACTTGTTGATTTTTACTTATTTATTTCTTGAAAACCAGCAGCGGCACAAAAACACAACCTTGCAACCTTGCAAACATGCAAACATGCAAACATGCAAACATGCAAACATGCAAACATGCAAACATGCTTTAAACTAAAAGGCAATCTAAAGATCTTCGCTAATTTAGGTGCATTCTACTCTCGAAATTGCTATTACAGTGTTAATAAATATTCATAGTTTGTAGCTGTTACCTAAGTAAGGGTAGGTGTACATAATAGTTAGATTTTTCATAATCCACAGGACGATAGGTATCACTCTTATGCTGGGTAAACCTCCGCACCAGCGCATCCAGACATATAGGATCCAAATCGCAAAGTATCTTTGTGATAAAAATAAGTGTACCTACCTACCTCCATATACATAGGTAAGAGTAGATCAAATACTGACGATTCGTTGGATAGTAATTTAAAGATATCTAGGATGTTACTTGAACTACATAGTTGTTGTATAAAATAGAGTCGCTTCCGCTGTCTGTTCGCTTCGATCTTTTAACTACTCAACGGATTTTAATGCAGTTTTCAGCAATAGATTCAAGAGTAAGGTTTGTATGTATAATACATACATATTATAGTACAGAAAAGCCGAAAAATTCAAAGATTTGTAGTGACATGTGATGTCGTATCAAACATATTTTTGTGCGCGTAAATCCCAAACTCTGCCTACGAGATAGATCAAATTAATGTACTTCAACGGAATTGTATATTTTACAAAGATAGTTAAAAAAAATCTACGATACTATATATTTATCTTCTAAGGATAACCCACAGTAGGTAACCATTTTTATCTTTAACGTATTATAAAAAGAATGTGTTATTTACCAAGCTGTTTTATACAATACTAGGTATCATTCTTATCTATCATACGTGAAGCAAAAACTTTGAACCCCTTTTTACGAAGGATTATGAAGTTTCGCACACTTACTAGTTTACCTATATAGAGGAGAAGTGCAGAATGTTAATCTTTTTTTTAAATTATGCATAAAAACACATTAATTATTAATTAATAACGGTCGAATTTCGACTAATAGAGCCAATGATATTATATTAAAAATAGTAAAATATCATTGAATAGAGCCCAATTAAATACATTACATACGTCGTACATTTAATGTAGATCCAAACTGCTCCTAACAGCATTTCATTAAAATTGATATCATAAAAGATACATCAGTGATTTAAAAAGCAGAGGCACAGCGGCTGGCGGGCCGTACGTTTCGTCCCGGTTGGCAGCGGTCGGCGGGCGCGGGGTGCGGGGTGCACCATCACCCCTACATAATATTGTAAATGCGAAAGTAACTCTGTCTGTCTGTCTGTCTGTTTATTTGTTACGTTTTCACGCTTAAACAGCTGAACCGATTTTGATGAATTATGGTATAGAGATACTTAGATGGGACCTTGGAGAAGGACATGTGCTTCTTTTTAGGTAGGTACCAAGCGCGCGAAGCCGCAGGGAGCGAGGGAGTGAATATATACTTACACAAAAGTATTAATACTTAATATTAATACGGCTTACGTGAGGTTATAGATTGTAAATAATGTGTATACCTACTTATAATGTATTATCGCACGTAAACCGTCGCGTCAGGTCGGTCGGCAAGCAAGTGATTACATACTCATCGTTACCCGTGCGTTGTGTTGTGTGGCGAGCAGGGCGCGGCCGAGGACGATGACGAAGTGCGGCTGGACGAGGAGATGGAGCGCGTGGTGTGGAGCGAGGGCGGAGCCGGCCCGCGTCGGGACCACGCCGCGCCGCCGCCCTACCGGGGTGAGTGTCTCTCTGCGCTCTCTGCGCCCACCCGTGAGTTTGTGACCCACCACTCCCGTTCCGTTACAGAGGAGGCGAGCCGGAGGCCGGAGGACGAGCCCGCGACGCTGCCGCTGAGGGTGAGCGAAGGCGAAGCCCGCGCAGACTGATGTCAGCGTCGACTTGTCGAGTGATGCGACCTCGTTCTGTCCTCAGGAGTCACCGCGGCGCATGCAGTGGGACGGCGTCTCCGCGACAAACGACGCCGCGGAGAGTGAGCGCCGCCAGGAACGACTCGCGTACGTATCCGAACCTTATTACCTATCCTTACTTCCTTACTATAATAATATTATAAACGCGAATGTTTTCATGTACGTTTGTTACTCTTTCACGCAAAAACTACTAAATGGATTTTAATGACACTTTACAATGATATAGCTTATACATCAAAATAACACATAGGCCATAATTTATAAAGATATTTTGTGAATTGTCCGAAATAAATCGATAAGTGTCAAATACGTAGGAAAAAATTCTGCCATCTGCGAGCTATTCTGGCGTGCGCTGCAAAAACCGTTAGAATTATAGGTACGCATATAATTTACCTATAATGGAAATGTTTATCTTAAATAATCCTAAATAAAAGCCCGCGACAGCATATATATCTATATCTTATGTGTAAGCCATTAACGCCAAAATAGTTAACCATAACTACAATAAAAATTGATAATTTATTTCAAATGCACATTTAGTAGTAACAAATTGATTCTTATACCAAAATAAATACTTTCATCGCTTCTAGTACTGACGGTAATTTATAGTAAAATATATACAAGGATCTCTCAAAGTAACTCCGTCTGTCTGTTATGCCTTCACGACTAAACCGCAGAACCAATTTTGGAATTTTGGTATAAAGATAGATAGGACCTTGGAGAAGAAAATAAGCTGATCAAAGTACTAATCCTGCGCAGATGAAATCGCGGGCACCACCTAGTATTATATAACCGCCTACTGCTGCGCCTGCGCCTGCTACTGCTACGCTGCGCCAATTCTCTTCTCTTATGTGACCGGTTCGTTTATTTACTTAGAGCGCAGAATAATGAATAGTGCAAGTCGCTCGCTCCTTGTGCGCCGACCGCATTCCGGCCTCCGTTACCGGTAACCGTTACCGGTAACCGTGGTCTGCATCCTCGTGAGTGAGCGGTGCAGGAGATCGTAGCTGCCGCGCGCGAACCTTGTAGTGTAGACGTAGAGGAGATCGTAGCTACCGCGCCCGAACCTTGTAGTGTAGACGTAGAGGAGATCGTAGCTACCGCGCCCGAACCTTGTAGTGTAGACGTAGAGGAGATCGTAGCTGCCGCGCGCGAACCTTGTAGTGTAGACGTAGAGGAGATCGTAGCTACCGCGCCCGAACCTTGTAGTGTAGACGTAGAGGAGATCGTAGCTACCGCGCCCGAACCTTGTAGTGTAGACGTAGAGGAGATCGTAGCTGCCGCGCGCGAACCTTGTAGTGTAGACGTAGAGGAGATCGTAGCTACCGCGCCCGAACCTTGTAGTGTAGACGTAGAGGAGATCGTAGCTACCGCGCCCGAACCTTGTAGTGTAGACGTAGAGGAGATCGTAGCTACCGCGCCCGAACCTTGTAGTGTAGACGTAGAGGAGATCGTAGCTACCGCGCCCGAACCTTGTAGTGTAGACGTAGAGGAGATCGTAGCTACCGCGCCCGAACCTTGTAGTGTAGACGTAGAGGAGATCGTAGCTACCGCGCCCGAACCTTGTAGTGTAGACGTAGAGGAGATCGTAGCTACCGCGCCCGAACCTTGTAGTGTAGACGTAGAGGAGATCGTAGCTACCGCGCCCGAACCTTGTAGTGTAGACGTAGAGGAGATCGTAGCTACCGCGCCCGAACCTTGTAGTGTAGACGTAGAGGGCCGCGCCGATGCCGATGCCGAAGCACCGCTGCTGTAGTTCGACCGAGCGAGACTCGTCTTTTTTTTTATGTAGGTACTTACTTCAATTCAATTAATTTATTCATTCACAATGATCGTAATCGTTTTAGAAGTTACATGAATATAACTACATAATAACAGGATCAACCTTTCAGTAAAATCTCACCGATTTTCCGAGGACGCATTCCCGATAAGCCGGTTAGAGGTTTTGTAATTTTTCTGGAGACGAGAGGTCTTCCGGACCGCAGTGCGTCGGTCGTCGAGAGAGTCGAGCGTCCATCGACCTCTCGGCGACCCCCGGCCTCTCCCGATCGCGTCCGCGTCCGCGTCTGCGGCGACGGAGAAACTCATCCACCGCTCCGCATTCCAGGCGCCCGCCGCTGCCGCCCGCCGCGCGGCTCCGTGCGACCGGGCCCGACCACTCGCCCGACGACTCGTCGCCGGCGCCGGCGGCCTGCGACCGCACTCCGCACTCGGTGAGGCGAGGGCCCAGAGAACGGGGGGCCGGGGGCCGGGGGGCGGCGGTCTCGTGACTCTCGGCTCTCGGTTGCAGGTGTTCGTGCAGCTGGACGAGCTGACGGCGACGGCGAGCGAGGCGGAGGGCGACAGCGAGTGGCGCGAGGCCGCGCGCTGGATCAAGTACGAGGAGGACGTGGAAGAGGGCTCGGCGCGCTGGGGGCGGCCGCACGTGGCGTCGCTGTCCTTCCGCTCGCTGCTGAACGTGCGGCGCTGCCTGGAGACGGGCGCCGTGCTGTTGGACGCGGCCGAGCGCGACCTGCCGGCGCTGGCGAGCCGCGTGGCGCAGGAGATGGTGGCCGAGGGCCTGCTGGCGGAGGCCGAGCGGCCTGCCGTGCTGACGGCGTTGCTGCTGCGTCACCACCGCGTGCACGACGACCGCTTCCGGTTCTCCATCGGCAGCCGCAAGCCCTCCGAGCTCTCCAGCCTGCAGGTACTCTCCGCGTCCGAGCATCTTCCTCGACTCTCAAAACGCTAACTAGTTTTCGATGAATCTTCCGCGGAGGTACCGCGCTTCGTTTATTTGATTACCTACCTATTTTATAATTATTATACGCTTTATATTAGCTTCACTTGTATGTATGTTTGTATGTTTGTAACCGACTCCTGAGGACGCGATTTTGACCCACTTTAAACGGCCAGATTTCATTCAAATTTTGCACACCTGTCAAAGACCGATGACAATGCAACAATTCGAAATAAATGAAAAAAAAAAGAATATCCGATTATCCTAAAACTAAAAAGTAGAAAATAAATAATAGTTTAAAAAAACTAAAAAACACGCTTTATATAGAAAACCAATCTAAAAAATAGATAATATCTTAAAAAGCACCCCACGCTTTTTTTAAATAAACATTTTTTTCATGCTTACATTTATTAAAATTTATTTTCTATTTTTGAGTTTGGTTTTCTATATAAAGCGTAGTTTTTAGTTTTTTTAAACTATTATTTATTTGCTTAATTATTATTTCGATCGACCTACCGCACGGAAACGCACCTACGATTACCTACCCAGGTAAAAATATACAAGATTGTAATCTTAATGCGATATAGGAAGGAGGTAATCTTATAATTCTGATGATAGCGAGTCACGTTTTATCGAACGTCTGTCGATTTCGATAACTGACATTTTGGCAAGTAGGTACCTGATATTAAATAGATATTGATACTTAGATAGGTATAAAGTAAAGGAAGGCTATCGGAAATCGTGTTTGTGAAAATGTTCAAGATCAATCCGATAGGAAGGGCTTAAGGTATGAATTATAGATATGTAAGTTTTGTAGGTATTTGACGACCTCTGTGGCGCAGTAAGCTAAGGTCCGGCTGAGACGCAGAAGGTTGCGGGTGCGATTCCCGCCGTGGGACATATGTTTCTATGATCTGCAAGTATTTGTCTCAGGTCTGGGTGTTTCTATGTATTATATGTATGTATTTACAAAAAATAAACGTACTTACCTATTTAAGGAGTAGATAATATATCAGTCATGTGGTGCCCATAACACAAGCTCTGCTTACTTTGGGGCCAGATATGATGCTGTGTGACATTGACCGGTATTATTATTATTACGATCGCGAGAACCGAACGGGCCCTTGCCCAGCCGGCTGCTCCACTGCTCCACTGCGGGGGACAACATCAACATAGCGAGTGGACTCGTCGCTTCGTGCTGCGTAAACATTTAATATAATAAACCAATAAATACCTAAGTAGTTATGTTAATTAAATATTCTTTAGGTAGGTACTCCAAACTTGACTAATTACAATTATTATCCACCCCACTTGACAATTATTAGTATCCTGATAAACGGGTAGGAAACGGGTGGGTAGGAGTACAAGTTTGGATCTCCCAGACCTAACGCGTCAACGAATTTAGCTAAGGACTGACCGTGGTGAGCTACGCTACTCTCTCTACCTGTGCTAAGAATTTCAATTGAAATATTTAATGACAAAACCTTAAAAGTTTACAATGATCCCTCCGCTCGGGACCCGTGGAAGCGTGGGTAGGTGCCCACCCGATGCGTAGTAGGTAAAGTACCTGTTCGGTCGGATAAGGAATTAGTAGCTAACGTTCACGGTGGGTGTTGTTTCCCGGGTTTGTATGCGCAGTCACTGCGCCTGGAGCTGGGAGGCGTGGCGAGGGGCGCGCGGGGCTCGCTGGGTGCCGCCCCCTCGCCCCCGGCCCCGCCCCCTACCTCCGCCCCGCCCCTCGCCGCCCGCAGGCACAGCGCGCTGCCGCGGCTTTGCCTCCTGCCGCGGGTAGGCGAGCTCGCCGCAAGTCGCATGCCCTGCCTGCTCACGACCATCGGAACGCATTCGCGCCATCCGCATGACTTCGATTCTCATCAAAATACATCCTCTACTGTCGGTTGAGACAGCGTTTTTCGCTTTCGGAACTTTCGCACCATCCCTCGATAGACGCAGCGGGTGCGGTCGCGACTCGTTGCTTACCTACGTGCGTGCGTACCTACCCGATGTTGTCCCGCGTAGGTAAGTTCCGGTCGGTGTGTCCGCAGAGCCTGACGGAGGGTCGGCGCCGACGCAGCTCGCACGCGCTGCCGGCGGCCGAGGCGCGCAAGAAGTCGTCGGCGGCGGGTCTGGAGCCGCGCGAGCTGGAGCGGCTGGCCGGCGAGAGCGCGGGCAGCCGCGACTCGCTGCGGTCGCACGACGAGGCCCTGATGCGGCGCATCCCCGCCGACGCGGAGGCCGCCTCGGTGCTGGTGGGCGCGGTGGACTTCCTCTCGCGGCCCACGATCGCGTTCGTGCGACTCGCGGAGGCGGTGCCGATGCCGGCGGTGACCGAGGTGCCGGTGCCGGTTCGCTTCCTGTTCGTGCTGCTCGGTCCGCTGGACGCGGACGTCGACCACCGCGAGGTGGGCCGCTCGTTCTCGACGCTGATGTCGAACCCGGCGTTCCACACGATCGCGTACCGCGCCACTCGGCGGAGCGAGCTGCTGTTCGCGATCAACGAGTTCCTCGACGAGGCCATCGTGCTGCCTCCCGGCGACTGGGAGCGTCGCGCGCTGCTGCCGATGGACGAGCTGCGCGCCAAGAGCGAGATGATCCGACGCCGCAAGCGGGAAGCCCTCGAGCGCCGCCACGCCGCCTCCCCCGCCCTCGCCCCCGTCCCCCTCGCCGCGCTCGCCCCGCTCTCCGAGAAGCAGGCGCTGCTGGAAGCCGGGGGCGGTCTGCCGCCCAAGGAGCCCGACGACCCGCTGTCCCGCACCGGACGGCTCTTCGGCGGTGAGTAGCCGAACCGGAAGGTCCTCCGAAGGCGCCCTCGCGTCGGCCGCTAGGTTGCGAGCTTCGATCGGTCGCACTCGCGATCGGTCGCGTCGCATCGGTCCATCGTGAACCGCTTCCTTCGATTCGCAGGGGTGATTCGCGACATGAAGAGGCGTTACCCGCACTACGTTTCGGACTTCGCGGACGCGCTCAACGGGCAGTGCCTGGCCGCCGCCATCTTCATGTACTTCGCCGCGCTCTCCTCGGCGATAACGTTCGGCGGGCTGCTCGCGGAGAAGACGCACGGCCAGATCGGGATCTCCGAAACTCTGGTGAGTCCGAAGCCGGCGACGTCCCGACGAGGAGGCCGGTCGCGGTCTGCGAACCCGCAGTGATGCAGGCGGTGATGTGGCAGGTATTCACGAGCGCGGGGGGCGTGCTGTTCGCGCTGGCCGCCGGGCAGCCCATGATGATAACGGGAGCCACGGGCCCGCTGCTGCTGCTGGACGAGTCGCTGGCCAGCTTCTGTCGCGCCTCGGGGTTCGACTTCCTCGCCGCGCGCATGTACGCCGGACTCTGGATGGTCGTCATCGCGCTCGCGGTCGCCGCCGTCGAGGGCAGCGTCGCCGTCAAGAAGATAACCAGGTGCGCGGACGGTCCCGAGTGGATCTCTAGCGCTCTCGAGCTGCGTCAACCGACCGCTTCTCTTCGGCCCCCAGGTTCACCGAAGACATATTCGCGTTCCTGATCTCGCTCATCTTCATCTCGGAGCCGATCACGGCGACGCTGGGGGTGTATCGCGCGCATCCGCTCGGCGCTAACTACTGCGCCAACGCCACGAGCGTCACCGACGCCACCGACGCCACCGATGCGACATTCAACTCCACCGATGCGACATTCAACTCCACGGCGCTTCCGGGTGAGTCACCTCGATGAGAAACCGCGGGCGATGCCGATAACGGTCAATCGGCGATCGGATGGCGCCGCGATCACTAAAAAAATATAATCGACGCGACGCGACGATGAGAATTTCGATTGCGGATCGCGGCTCTTACGGAGCGGGTTCCTGCACGTTCGCTGCATCGTTCCAGGCGCGGGCTCGCGTCTCGCGGAGGGGCCGCATCCTAACACGGCGCTGTGGTGCACCATCCTGACGCTCGCCACCTTCATCATCGCTTACTACCTGCGCATCTTCCGCAACGGCAAGTTCCTCGGTCGCAGCGTGAGTACCTTCCCGATCGGGCGCTCGCGACGAGCCGGCGGCGAGCCAGCGAGCGCCCGATCGGGAAGGTTGACCTCGCTGCGTTACAGGTGCGGCGCGCGCTCGGTGACTTCGGCGTGCCGATAGCGATAGTGGTGATGGTGGCTGCGGCATGCGGCGCGCCCGTGTGGACGGACACGTTGCACGTGCCGGCCGGCCTCACGCCCACGGCCGCGCGGCCCTGGCTGGTGCCGCTATCGGCCCCCGCGCTCGCCTCCATCCCCGCCTGGGCCGCGCTGGCCATGGCGCTGCCCGCGCTCATGGTCTACATCATCGTCTTTATGGAAACGCACATCGCCGAGTGAGTGGCTTTGGCTCAGCGCCTTCCTTCGTTCTGCGGTTCTGAAGTTCGACGTCGATGCATCTGAAACTTCCCCGGGCGACCGATTATCGTAGAAAACCTATCGGCGCGCGGAACTTTCGGATGAATCGACGCAGGGAATCATTTTTACGAGCCGAGATGTCGGTCGCGACAAGTTTAATCCTGATCTACTTAAATGAGGATCGATCGATTCACCGCGAGCGTTACGGTTTTAGTTAGTTTCGCGAGGGTCCGGGGCCGGGCTTAAAAGCGAAACCTTACCTACCGACCGAGCCGGCTCCGGTGTACTCCGGGCCGATCGTTCGGCGGGATTACGATAACTCAGAATCGGCTCTCGGCTCGCTCAGGTTGATCGTGGACAAGCCCGAGCGGAAGCTGCGCAAGGGCAGCGGGTTCCACATGGACGTCGTGCTGATGTCGCTGGTGAACGCGCTGTGCGGCCTGTGCGGCGCGCCGTGGCAGTGCGTGGCCACCGTGCGCTCCGTGAGCCACGTGGCCGCGCTCACCGTCATGTCCAGCACGCACGCGCCGGGCGACCGGCCGCACATCGTGGAGGTGAAGGAGCAGCGGCTGACGGCGCTGGCCGTGGCGCTGCTGGTGGGCGCGTCGGTGCTGGCGGCGCGCTGGCTGAGCCTCGTGCCCATGGCGGTGCTGTTCGGCGTGTTCCTGTACATGGGCATCTCCGCGCTCGCCACCATCCAGCTGTGGGAGCGCGTCGTGCTGCTGCTGAAGCCGGTGAAGCACCACCCGCAGGTGCCTTACGTGCGCCGGGTGAGTGCTGCCCCTCCCCCCGCCACCCCCCGCCCGCCTCGGCCGCGACTCACGCAGCGCGCTTCCCGTCGGTTGCAGGTGCCGACGTCGCGGATGCACCTGTACACGCTGGTGCAGGTGGCGGGACTGGCGCTGCTGTACGCGGTGAAGTCGTCGCGCTTCTCGCTCGCGCTGCCCTTCTTCCTGGTGCTGATGGTGCCGCTGCGGATGGCGCTCGCGTTCCTCTTCACGCCGCTGCAGCTGAGAGCGGTGAGCGCGAGACCTAATTTTTTTTATTTGGTTCACAAATCGAAGTAAACACCTCATCGAGAACTATAAATCTAGCTTATCCTATAGGTAAGTACGTTTTCTTTTCTAAAAACGGTGTACACTGCATGCATTAAACGTAACCGGACGTGGAAAATAAATAATTATTTTAATAATAAAAACTAACCTAAGTATACATATATTTATATAAGTATCATCATATATCAGCCTTTAGAAAGTCCACCGCTGAACGTAGGCCACCCCAACTCGATTGATTTCCAGGAAGAACGATTCTGAGCCCTCTCCATCCACCGACTTAATTCGATCTTTACAATGTCGACAGTCCATCGGGTGGGGGATCGTCCTACGCTTCGTTTTCCTGTCCTTAGTCGCCATCCGAGAACTTTGACTCCCCCACGGTTATCGGTTCTGCGAGCTATATGGCCTGCCCATGGCCAATTCAACATGCAAATTTTAAGTGCTATGTCGGTGACTTTGGTTCTACGGATTTCCTCGTTGCGGATTTTATCACGCAGTGAAACACCCAACATAGCTCTCTCCATAGCGATAAGCTTGTGTATGAGTCCAATAGTTTGCTACCAATTCTCAGTTCCATTTATGTCATCACTGGCAACACGCACCGATTAAAGACTTTCGTCATGAGGCTCTGCGGTATCTGTGAAGAGAAGATGTGCCGTAATTACCCGAACGCTGCCCATCCAAGTCGGATTCGTCGGCTGACCTCTTTGTCGTAGTTGGACTTGCCTAGTTGAATCGTCTGACCCAAATAGACATAATGGTCTACAACTTCGATTATATCGCCGTTACCGGTACCGCTGCAACATGAGCATGTGACATGATTTTTGTCTTGCTCATGTTCATTTTAAGACCCACCTGTTGGGAGATGATATTGAGATCGCTGAGCATTGTGCCAAGGTCTTCCAGAGATTCTGCCATGAGGACTATATCGTCGGCAAATCGAAGGTGAGTGATGTGTTCGCCATTGATGTTGATACCATGTCTATGCCAGTACAAGAGCTTGAAAATATCCTCCAATGCAGAGGTGAACAGTTTCAAAGAAATAACATCTCCCTGTCTCACCCCTTTATGCAATGGGATTAGATTTGTGCTCTGGTCCTGGAGTCGGATAGACATGGTGGCGTTACTGTACAGACATTTCAACACTTCGATATACCGATAGTCTATATGGCACCGCTGGAGTGACCGCAACACTGCCCAGGTTTCGACAGAATTAAAGGCTTTCTCAGTCCACAAACGCTAAACAAAGTGGCCGGTTATACTCTTCGGTCTTCTGTATAACCTGCCTGAGCGTATGGATGTGGTCTATGGTGTTAAAGCCTTTTCGGAACCCGGCTTGTTCGGGAGGCTGGAAGTCGTCAAACCTACGAGCGAGACGATTAGTAACTACTCTCGAAAACAGCTTATAGCCATGGCTCAACAGCGAGATGGGTCTGTAATTCTTTAAGAGGGTGTTATTGCCTTTCTTAAAGAACAGTACCACCACGCTCCTGTTCCACGCCTCTGGCGTAGTTCCCTCGAGGATGACGGAGTTGAACAGCTTCTGGAGGGCCTTAAGTACCGGTGTTCCACCCGCTCTCAGAATCTCGTATAGGCTGACGTCCGGAATGTCTCCAGTGTAGGGTCGGGTTAGGCGGGCTCTTGCATCGCTAGTCGTGCTTGTAGCAGCGCTTTGCGATGAGGTGTATAGTTGTCCATAGAACTTCTCGAGCTCTCGTAAAATTTCTGTAGGGGATATAATTTATGTAGGGGATATCGACTTGTGTTTTAAGTCTTCTAATTTACTCTGTTTCGCTGATGACATGAAAATCTACTCTACTGTGTCATCTAATCAGGATACGATTGCCCTTCAAGCTGATCTATCTCGTTTGGAAGAGTATTGTTTTATCAATAAGCTTGAGCTCAATCCAAATAAATGTTCTTTTATAACATTTACTCGAAAATATAATATTGTACCTACATTCTAACCTTGCAAGGTCAACTACTTCTCAAAGGGATAATATACGTGATCTTGCAGTTCATCATGGCTCCAAATTACTTTTTGATACTCATGTCGACAAAATAGTCAGTAAAGCTTCAAAATCCGTAGGATTTGTTATGCGGCTGTCTAAAAATTTTAATAATGCTAAAACTTTTAAAATATGTACTATATTGCTCGTTTGTTAGAAGCCATCTGGAATATGCGTCTCAGGTATGGAACCCGTGCTATGGCACTTACATTGATCGTATTGAAGCTATTTAAAAAACGATTTTTAAGATACCTATGCTACAGAGTTCATACCCCTTACGATTCTAGTAACTATATTAACCTCTGCAAAAAAAATCACTTTTTACCTCTATCAATTCGTGGTGACATATCTGATTATTTATTTATGTTAAAAAAAAATCTAATGATATTGACTGCCCCGACCTTCTCTTTAAAATTAATTTTAATATCCCGCATAGAACGTTCAGATTCAACCCCCCTCTTGATGTACCTGGAGCTTCTACTAATTACAGACAAAATTCGTTTATAATGCGAGCGAGTTCAACCATCAACGGTTTTAGTAAGTTATTAGACATTGATCCATTCAATATTAGTATTGGCAAGGCACGGCGTTGCATTACTTTGAATTTTTTTAGCACCTAGGCAACCCAGGTATTATATGATACTTTTTGATGTTCTTACTTTTATTTTATATTATTTATTTTATTTTTTTAATATATAAATAAATTTATATATCTATTTAGTGCGATAAAAAAGTGTTCTCACTTTTGACTATACCTAATGATTCCATCAGTGAAAACCTGTAATTGGCTCTCTGTTTCTATTTTTAGTACTATGTTGTTTTATTAGCTGTTGGTTTTCCAAATATAAATAAATAAATAAATAATGATATTCTTTGATACCCAAACCCTTTCATAAGTCCAAGTACTCACCTAAGTACCTAGGTATCTACTAAACGTTTTTCTTACTTGCTTCCAGCTGGATGGGGCCCAGAAAGACATAGAGCAAGACGACGAGCCTGACTTCTACCAAGAAGCCCCGCTACCTGGATAGTATCGTATAGGCATCGTAACGTAACCGTAACGTAGGTACCAACTAATAACTAATTTATACTGAAGTACTTACCCAAGCAAGTACCTAATTATTGTGATATTATGTTCACTATAAGTGTACCTACCTATCAGTAGAGGTTCGTTTAACACGTCTTGACTTGAATCAAGTCGGTTAACATTGTATCTAATATAACTAGTCAGAACAGTAGGTAATTCCTCGTATCTAACTAGTAGATACACATACAATACTTACTACAAAATATAATTCGTTAAATAGTACCTAACTAGGTGGGTATTAGGTTCATACCTACCTACCTAGTAAACGTATTAATGTAAGTACTTATAGGATTAGAATAAAACCATCAATACACTAATTTATTTTGTCTGGAAGATATCGCAATATATGCGATAAGATTGCTGTTGGCAGTACGTTATTATATCCTAGCCGTAGCATACATTTCAAGCTGTACCCACCTAAAAAGTAATGGCCTCAATAAAGATTATGTAATAAAATACTATTAATTTAATTGCTTGCCCTCGTAGTCGTAGTAAACTAGCGACCCAAGCCGGAGGCTTCGCACGGGTGAAATTACACTTGTAATTTAAACGTATCGACGACGCGACGTTGTATATAATCAACCTTGATTATGAAACTATTTAGTAAAATTAGGAAAATCATGATGCCAATGTCATCAAAATACGGGTATAATTACGTTTTAAAAACTAAAAAATAAACCGACTTAATTGAATGAAATTTGAGGCTATAATACATTTTTAGTGGAATGTAGATGTATTTTGTATATATATATATAATATGGGTAGGCCAAATAAACGCACCGCTCCAATGAGACACCGAGGTATCGAAGTACATGAAAACATCATCGATGTATACAATTTTTAGATTTTCGTTGATTTTTCAGCTTGACCGATTTTGATAACATTTATATGGGACCACCTGTGAAGTATACCCTTTCAAACAAAAAAAGAATTTTCCAAATCGGTTCAGCCGTTTTCGAGTAATCGGTGAACAAACATAAAAAAAACGACGAATTGAGAACCTCCTCCTTTTTGATAAAGTCGGTTAAAAATCAAAATACTAGTAGAATCGATAGCAGCATCTATCGATTCTACCCGTATTTTGATATTGTATGAGCTAGCTAGCTAGATGTACACACATGTACAATGAACTTTTAATAATAGATATTTTATATATAAATTACTGCACCTATGCGTAGCTTGCATTGCCTTACGCTGCAATTATTATCGATCATTTTCAGAAGAAGCAGTTGTAGGTACTACTACACCCACCGGGTTCGGCCATTTAACTCTCTTCGGATTGACCACCCCACAGCTAGCTTCCCTTAGCAGTTTAACTCTCTTCGGATTGACCACCCCACAGCTAGCTTCCCTTAGCAGTTTAACTCTCTTCGGATTGACCACCCCACAGCTAGCTTCCCTTAGCAGTTTAACTCTCTTCGGATTGACCACCCCACAGCCAGCTTCCCTTAGCAGTTTAACTCTCTTCGGATTGACCACCCCACAGCTAGCTTCCCTTAGCAGTTTAACTCTCTTCGGATTGACCACCCCACAGCTAGCTTCCCTTAGCAGTTTAACTCTCTTCGGATTGACCACCCCACAGCTAGCTTCCCTTAGCAGTTTAACTCTCTTCAGATTGACCACCCCACAGCTAGCTTCCCTTAGCAGTTTAACCGCAGCTTTACGTATTGTGGGGTTCATAGCCCTACATTTGGCTGCCTGCGCCTTTGAGTATTTCTATTACCTAACTGATGCTGTAGTTCTTCAGTATCTTTGATAGTGTAGTAAATCATCCATAAATAATGCTCTTCTAATGCTGCTGCGGCAAGGGGGTATTTTGAGGCTTCGTCTTTAGCAAGCTGACGCAAGATGAACTAGATGTATGAGCTAACGCACACATGTACATTTAAATTTTAGTAATACCTACTTATATATTTTATATTCAAATAGCTATAAACTCTATCTACGATGACTACGTGTTGAATAGGGCATGCATGCATCATCCCACGAGTCATTAGCAACAGTTCATTATCTAAGCGATCTTGGCCTCATATCCAACATATGAATTTAGAGATCCCGAGTATAATGTCGAAGTCTATCGACATTTTGCTAGACGCTTGTATATACTCAGATATAATAATGAGTGGTCTAGTCATAGTACGAAATCCGAAATACTAGGTTGCCTATGATAATGTGGCCGCTAGTATTTTTAATTAATTTATTGTTAATTGATTTTTGGGAAAAAATTCATTCACTTGTTTTTATTATACGCTTTATATTAGCTTCACTTGTATGTATGTTTGTGTGTTAGTATGTTTGTATGTTTGTATGTAACCGACTCCTTAGGAAGCGATTTTGACCCACTTTAAACGGCCAGATTACCATTCAAATTTTGCACACCTGTCAAAGACCTATGACAATGCAATAATTCGAAAAAAAAAATAAAAAAAAAACATAAAAAAAAATAAGATATCCGGTTATCCTAAAACTAAAAGGTAGAAAATAAATAATAGTTTAAAAAAACTAAAAAACACGCTTTGTATAGAAAACCAAACTAAAAAATAGAAAATAAATTAAAAAAAATGTAAGTAAGAAAAACATGTTTTATATAAAAAAAAAGCGTGGTGTGCATGGTGTCAATAGTTATAAATATTTCATTGACAGATAAGGATTTTCATTTCGATAATATCTTAAAAAGCACCGCACGCTTTTTTTTTATTAAAACATTTTTTTCTTACATTTATTAAAATTTATTTTCTATTTTTAGTTTGGTTTAAAATAAAGCGTGTTTTTTAGTTTTTTTTAACTATTATTTATTTTTAGTTTGGTTTTCTATATAAAGCGTGTTTTTAAGTTTTTTAAAACTATTATTTATTATAAAATATCGTCCACATCACGGCAATATATATAGACTGAAAAAACACGGTTGCCGTTGTGCACTTAGCCGCTCCTCTTCGCAGCCAGGTGTAAACAGGTATGATTTCAGAGTGCAAAAATTCTGCAGCCGGATCTTAGACTATCAAAGGTTCTGTCCACGCGCCAATAGCTCAACAAACAAAGTTAGGCTGGATTGTGTCGGGAAACGTCAAAACATTTAGCTGCAGTAAACTGCTGAGGGAAGCTAGCTGATGTGGTGTAGGTGGTCACTCCACACAGAGTTTAATGATCGAACCCGTTGAGTGCAGTAGTACGTAGTAGTACCTACAACTGCTTTATTGTTTCCACCAATGATCGATAATAATTGCAGCGTAAGGCATTCCAAGCTACGCATAGTTGCAGAAATTTAAATATAAATATTTAAATATCTATTAGGTTCCTACTAAAAGTTCATGGTTCATGTGTGCGTTAGCTCATACAGATATTGATTGACTAATTTGAACAAAAAGCTGTTATAATTATATTATTAAAAGCTGTTATTATTAACTGTAATAATTAGCCTTGCAGACTAATGAGTAGGTACCTACCTACTATAAATTAAATTAAAATTAAATTAAATTTTATTTCAGGCAACCAAATTAAGTGTATGAAATACAATAACAAGGGCCCATAGAAAATAAATTCCTTATAGACTTACATATATATACATATAAACTTATGAACTACACAAAAAGTCAGGGCACTTTCTTCGTAAGCGGTGCTTCCCTATACCGTCGGTAGACAACTCCTGCTGAAATAAATCCTAATCCTAATCCTAAATCGACACGGTAGGCTCCACCGACTGCAGAGAGAGCCCAGCAGAGAGCGGAGCGGTACCTCGCCGATTTCGGGAAGTTTCGGTCGACGTTTCTTCTTCACGATAGTGAAGCCTTCATCGTCGACCTTATGCAAGCCACCGCTAGGCTTCTTCGGCCGTGCCTGACTCATTCGGTGCGTCTCGGCGTCGGGCGCCGGGCGTGCCGGCTGAGGATGGCGGGACACCTGCGCGTAACTCTTCTTCTGCTGGCGGCGCGGGAGCCGGGGGGGGGCTTACGTTCCGGGGGCCGAGGTCAGCTAAGCCGGTCGGTCATTTCGGCGTGTATACCTGCGTATCGGTGTAAAGCGTCGCGTCTTCATAACTGCTGACAGGTAAAGTCCGGCATCGGATTGCACCGCGTCGCATATTTACGTTTTGCGCTGATTGCGGCGAAATAGCTGGCACTGCACTGCCATTTTACGTCGCGGTGACTCACGCGAATAATCTAGGTCAACATTGAGATAGCCACTACGAAGCGACCGTTCAAGCTGGTGGAAACGATGCGACTGACTATAAACATGGTAGTGCAAAACTACACGGGAACCACAAATTGAAACACTTTCGATGACGATGTCGTCTGCAAACCGCAGGTTAGAGATGTGTGCGCCATTTATGTTGATGCCGCAACCTTTCCAGTCCAGCGTCTTGAACATATCTTCCAGAGCGTTGGTGATCAGTTTCGGTGATATGACATCACCCTGTCGCACTCCGCGGCGCAGGTGAATATGTTCAGTCTGCTGGATCTGTACTTGGACGGTCATCGTTGCGGTTTCATAAAGGCTTTTCATCACCTCGATGTATCGCCAATCGTCCGAGGAGTCCAAAAAAGACCAGGTTTCGACAGTGTCAAAGGCTTTTTCGTAGTCCACAAAGGCTAGACACAGGGGTCGATTATATTCTGCAGTCTTCTGTATAATCTGCCGCACTGTGTGGATGTGGTCTATAGTCCCGTAGCCACTTCGAAATCCGGCCTGTTCCGGCGGTTGAAACTCGTCGAGTCTTCGCGCAAGACGGTTCGAGATGATCCTTGAAAACAGCTTGCATGGCTCAGCAGCGATATGGGTCGATAGTTTTTTAAGAGTTTTGTCACCCTTTTTTGAAAAACAGAATGACTACGCCACTGTTCCATGCATGCGGAGTTCTCCCAGTGAAGCGGACAGCATTATATAACTCCTGAAGCTCCTTAAGTACGGGGGTTTCTCCCGCTTTCAGAAGCTCAGTCGTAACACCATCCTCACCTGGGGCTTTTCCATTTTTAAGCTGCTTTAGGGCCAACTCGATCTCATCTAAACTGATCTCGGGCAAGTCCTCCGTGAAGTGGCGTGTAAGGGTGGCTCTTGGACCTTCACTGGCAGTTTCTGGACGAGGTTCGTGTGAGGTGTAGAGCTGGCTATAGAAATCCTTTACTTCCGAGAGGATCTCCGGCCTAGAAACGACGACAGTACCCATTTGTGTAGTTAACTTTGTTAAGTGGCTTGTCCCGAGTGGCTGGACGAATACTTTTATTACAGTAAAAACAGAGTAAATCCTCATGACTATAGCGGTAGGTACCTAGTCTAATAGGACATTAATATACAAAGTAATAGAGCCCAATGAATAAGCTGTTCATACGACTCAGTGGCTTGCTAATGAAGCTATAGCTAGCTACAAGTATTATTTTAGCTACTTCCATAGTAATTCCGTAATAATGTTATTTTTATAACATAACTAGCTGGTGCCCGCGACTTCGTCTGCGCAGGATTAGTACTTCGTGTAATTCTAACGGTTTTTGCAGCGCAAGCTAGAATAGCTTGCAGAAGGCAGATTTTTTCCCATTTACTTGACACTTATCGTTATATTTTGGACAATTCACACAATATCTCTGTATTCTGATTTATAAGTTATGTTATTGTAAAGTTTCATTAAAATCTATTCAGTAGTTTTTGCGTGAAAGAGTAACAAAAATACATACAAACTTTCGCGTTTATAATATTAGTAAGGATAGTAGGGGACTTGGGTTACCCAAGCGGGGATTTTGGAGATTTACTCGAGCGCGGCAGAATTAGATAAGGAGGGCAACCTTGCACCTGGTGAAGTACTCCCACCATACCTGAGCCCTTTATATAGAGGCGAACGTTAGGGCTAGGCCAGCCGATCAGATTAGTAAAAAAAAAAAACTCGAGTACTTCTGATTAAGGATAAGGTAAGTTAATTACATTCAGTAAAGTGTGCATTTCAAGAAACTGACAATTTGAGCTTGACATAAGGAAATGGGAGAGTCACAAAGTCGCAAAAAAAACGTCACCTGGACATTCTCGAGCACGGTTAAATTTTTTTATCTTGAAGGATTAGTTACGAGTCACGGAAATAACATATTCTGCCGATTTTTTCAAGGTCACGATTTTTTCAGGTCTGGAGGGATCACATTGAGAAGGGATGTATCTTCGTACGGCCAACCCCACCATGGCAAACCGGCAGATTCATATTATTGTGAGATTTTGCGTGAGGCGCATACATACACTATTAATATCAGAAGCGCTAGAGTACCTTTTTCTTGACTGTTTTTTTACATTTTTGAAAACCTGTACACGCTTCCCCCACCAGTGAAAATGTGTAGATCATTTAAACTTTTTTTTAGCATGTAACCTCCAATTCACAATCCTCCAATAGGTCCCCACGACGCTCGAGTAAATCCCTATTTAGCCTCTTGGGCTCCTCTACTATGTTCAAAGTAATATTGAAATAAATTAATATTCTCATATAAGCTTCACAATATTTAAACCAATATATACTTAGTACTCATATAAATAGAGACGTGTTCATTTCAGTAAAGAAGTATTTCACAGAATCAACAGAAACAAATGTAACATTCCTTAGTTTAGACTAGAAAAAGTAAATAGGTCCTTTAAAGGGAACACGGTGCGGTTCTATAATAAGCTTCCTGAAAATGAAACTAATGCTATTAAGATGTTTACGTAAGGTTTAGAATATTGTAAGTATTATTTATAACCTACTTCTTCTTCTTATGATGTAGGTATCTAGTTCTTTCGCACCGCGCCTAAGAGGCTCCTTTCGTGCACTTGGCACAGGTCTGTTACCATGTAGGTATGCTTTCTTCGTAGATAAGTGTAGTGCCAAAAAAGCGCTAGGACAAGGACTAGGTTCTTGTCAGTTTATCTCGGACTTGGGTTCGGAGGAACTGTTAATATCCATTGTTAATGTCCATAACAAAGCATTAAAAATGTGTGACGTGTCATGTCACGTCATCACTACATATTATAAAACAAAGTCGCCTCCCGCCGTCTGTCTGTCCCGATGTATGCTTAGATCTTTAAAACTACGCAACTGATTTTGATGCAGTCTTTTTTAATAGATATAATGATTCAAGAGGAAGGTTTATATGTATAATACATGCATAATATAGTAGAGAAAACCTGTTAATTTTAGAGGTTAGTGTATATTGGTTCAACGTTTTAGAACTACTGAGCTACAGCAACGCGTGGCCGGGTCAGCTAGTACTTAATAAAAAAATACGAACGACGCTATTCTCAGGCGGGCAGACAGAATGACATGGCGAAACTATCAGTGTTCCTTGTGTACTTCGGGATCCCAAAAATGCTTCCGTACATTCTCGAATTAGTCTCTCCTTCTCTGTGGAAATGAACTTGAAAATACTGAAATGCTGGCTAAAGGCCAGAGTTGTTGTAGGTACTTACCTAATAATCTATTCTGTGCCAAACTGTAGACGGCTCTTGTACTATAAGTCTAACCTTAGGACAAAACATAATTAACAATAGAACAAGTATGTTGTTTCTTGATATTTCGTCACTACCTGTGTATATAGTTACCTATCATTTATCGGGCGGCTTGAGTAGCGGCATCCACTCGTCACGCAGGCGGCAGCGGCCTACAACTCCACGCACCAAATACCTTACCTACCTATCATTGTGCGTGTACTTGTATGGTACCTACCTAACTACCTATCTTTGGAAGAACGTTAAGGGTTGCAGGATTTATCGACACTAAGCACAGAGTTATTTCCTGCCAGACGATCATGCTATTTTAATACTATGCTTTCAGTTACTATATTGATGAACTAGCTGTCCCGCACACGACTTCGCCCGCGTGTTTTAATAATGCTGGACATTTCACACAGCATCATCTGGCCCCAAAGTATGCAGAACTTGTGTACTTGTGGGTGCCACATGATTGATTTACTTACTTTACTACTTATATATAGGTACTTACTTTATTTTTCATAAACACATTCATATTATACGAGTACATAGAAACACCCAGACCCGAGACAAACACTTGCAGATCATACAAACATTTATCCCGCGGCGGGAATCGAACCCTCAACCTTTTGCGTCTCAGCCCACTGCGCCACAGAGGTCGTCGTCGTAAATACCTAGTATTTATGAAAGAACAAGGTAGATATAAAAACAACAATCTTAAAGTACGGTATATATACCTACCTACCTATATTAAAGTATATACCTACCTACCTATATCAGCATTAGTTATTTAACTTTTTCTCTGTACCTACTTTTTATTTTAATATTAATTGATTATATTAATAAATTAAGCATTTATAAAACCATAACCAATATAATAGATTATTGTTGAGTAGGTAGTTTAAATAAAAAATAGGCAGGTAGGACCTAGCCCAGACTCTATACATTTGAGAAAGTATCCTTTGTGATCCGTATCGGGCTCCGTATCAAACACCTGTCACCTGTAGCCAACATTTATCTGCACAACAGTATATGCGCATTCCATTTTTGCGCGTAGCTTCAGAGCTTCAGAGCGAGAAAGATCCAGTGTGAGTATTGTACTCGTACTCGTACTCGTACTCGTACTTAGGTGATTCGAGATAAAACCGATAAAAGACTGGACTCTCAGTTTCGTTGATACCTAGTAGCTCCTAGTAGCCTTTAGGTTGTGGGTTTTAAATTCACAGGCAGGGTAAATATTTGTGTCATCAATAAAAACAAAACTACCCGCCAAATATTCTATGTTTGATTGATGCCACTGTGCGGCTTACCATTCCAGTGGCATATTCAATTCAACCTATATTTTCGATATTTAAACCTCTAACCATGAAAACTCTGATGTCATGGTTAGATATCATGGTTGGTTAGTAAACTCTGCTCTACAAATTCAGGTTCTGTTTTTTTAGAAAATTCATATTTTTGTTTGAAAGGGTCGAGCCGGTCGAGCTGAAAAATCAACGAAAATCTAAAAATTTTAAGTATACATCGATGATGTATTCATGTACTTCTCACTGTCTCATTGGAGCGGTGCGTTTATTTGGCCTACCTATATTACCATATTATATAATATACAAAATACATCTACTTACTTTCCACTAAAAATGTATTATAGGCTCAGATTTCATCCAATGAAGTCGGTTTCTTTTTAGTTTTTAAAACGTAATTATTTAATAAGTTTTTTGACATTGACAGACATTTGCTTTCAACAAAATGTCATCAAACAAGACTAGGCACAAACGGTCTACATATTTTACATATTATTTTTGCATATATATTTTTATTTCTATATATATATATATATATAATTTTATTTCTACATTTGCTTAATTTACAAGTTTTTTAAGATTTCGAAGAGCTGGTTAACTTTCTTAACATTTCGGACTTTGTTTCATGGGCTCAGAATCCACCCACTGGTCCCCTAATTTCGTACCCTGGAATAAAAGTTGTAGATTCGGCCCCTATATAGGTTACCCATTGGTCCCCAGGTAGGAGACCACTCATTATTAATTTATTTTTAAGGTACCTGGAAAATAAGTTATAGATTCGGCACCTGCTTAGGTGCCTTTTGGTTCCCTGATAGAAAACCAGCCATATTACTATTGTTGTATTATTATTTTTTTATCATAGTTAACTAGTTAGTTTAGAGTTGTTTTTGTTTGTTTTCAGTTGATATAGATTTTTAGTCACAAAATTTTCTAATACTGGCCTCTTACGTGCAAAGGACAAACATACCTATATAGGTATTAATAATAATAATAAATATTTATTTGGAACCACAAACAATAGCCACAAAGGCCATTTGCCAAGAACTGAACTGCACTCATTAATGGTAATGAAATGTTCTTGAGGAAAAGGCTGATATTTTATTTAGTAACTTTTCACTTAAGTACGAGTACATAAAAATGTCTGATGAACTTGCAGTAACGGTTTGACGAGAATAGAATATATATCTTCTGAAAGAGGTGGATTAATTTTAATACGAGGAGGATATCATTTTATAAGAAGGAATATAAAAATGGTTCATTTTATTACAATTCACGAGAACCGAATGTTATCGCTTATTTATGCACACCAAATACGAAAAGAAATAAGCCTAAAAAATCATTATTCATGTAAGAAACAAGCTTCTGAAAGAAAAGGGTCAATACAAAATATATATGACGAGGAAATTTCGTAATCGAAAAATAAAGGCCTAGACTTTGTCAAAAAAATTCCCGAGTTAAAAAATCTCAAACATGGGCTCCACAATACGCGTAAAAAAGTAAATAGCTCTAATCGTCTGAGTTTTAAAAAAGTAGATCAAGAGGTACCAAAAATAATTCAACAATTTTTGATAAGTATGCGATTACCAAGATATTTCAATCAAACCGAATCTTGATAAGTATTTTGTCTGGAAAATTAGTTTTGAAAATAGTTGTCTGAAAATATACCATTCACACTATACTGATACTGGAAGCTCTCTCTAGTTCTCAACAGTAAGAATATTGTACCAATAGTATTTGCGCTGCTTTTAAATAAAAGCAAACATCGTATAAAAATCTGTTTCATTGGCGGTCACGGCAGTTCAAAATTGATTTCGAGATGAGAGATCGATGAGACGGTCGGACGGGTGGCAAACAAATAATCGGACACCTGAATCTATGAAAAATGAAGCAAGAATAAATCACATGACTACTCAATTTCTTAAAATACAGATTTCCCTATTCCCTAGGCCACTGCCTGGGAAAACCATGTAAATATAAACAAGCAAATCTCAGATCACTATAAACATTTTGATTTGTCTAGGTTAGTAGTTCAATAGGTTAAAAGGTTATAAAAAAGGTTATAAGTTCAGTATGTGGTACTCATAAAACAAGCTCTGCTTACTTTGGGGCCAGATGATGCTGTGTGAAATGTCCGGGATTATTGTAGAGCTATATTTTGTTAGTTTAAAGATATGATTTAACATGTGACCTCGGTTACTCAGTAAGACTCAGCGGTTAGTACAGCGCGAGCAAAATGCATGTTGTCGATTCTGTTTTAATTTCCCCCCCTAGGAATCGCATTACTCCTTTCTTAAACAATGCCTCTATGCTAAATATGGACTCTCGCAGAGAACTCCATTTAGCTGGACTTGTCTTTGATGTTCTTAAGTTTAAAAAACCAGAGTACTTGCACACGAAGATAAAGTTTGCAAATCAAAACTCTAAAAAAGAACTTATAAGGTCAGCACTACTATATCACAGTCATAAAACAGCGGCATTTAAGGGTAGTTTCCGATATTTGGCGACGAAGTGTTGGAATAATATCCCCCCACCCATAAGAAATCTCAATACAAAGTACACCTTTAAATTTAAATTCAAAACGTATCTTCTAGAAAATTAAACACAAGACATTCCAAAACACTTCGTTCGCCGACTATAGGTAATCTGCCATCTGAGTGCTATTGCACAACCAGCACATTACTAAATACACTCGCCCTTAACTACTACTCTGGTCGTCTAAACCTTCCCATCTTGGGGTTTAGGTAAGGGCCTCGACATCTTTGTCATTACCCTGGCTTCAACTCACAGGGGCGAGTGGGTCAATGGGTCAGTGGCTCCCTGGGTCAGTGGGTCTCGTTGCATTCTGCAACGGTACGCTGCCTTCTTGGCGTTAGCGGTGGCCTTCATGGGGTTTGTGCGCTTCCTAAATCCGCGTCTGCGGAGTTAGGTGCGTCCAGGACGTCTCGCGGAGTGGGCCGCCACGGTCCTGGGTAATCTGGGGGGCGCGCGTGCAGGGGCGCTAAGGCGTTCAGGTGGGCGTGGTGGCAGTTGTCGGCGGTGGCGAACATTCGACGCGCCAACATTACCACAAACTCTTCCACACTCTTCATGTGCACGTCGCGGGCTATGACGTCGTTCCGGACGTAGCGGCCTGCTCCTGTGCACATCCGCAGGGCGACAGTTCTGCGCAGTCTGGAGCATGCGTCGGTTGGTCTTTGAGAGCGCGCCTACCACGCTGGGGCTGCATAGGTGAGTCGGGACCGGATGTAGGTTTTGTAGATGCGCAGCTTGGTCCTCAAGGGAAGGTGCGAAGAGAGGACAGGTCGGAGCTGGGCCTGGGCGGCGTGCGCTTAGTTTCGCGCGCGGTTTGCCTGTGGGCCCATCCTCAACGACCTGTCGATTTCGATCCCGAGGTACCGAGCCGACCTCTTCCATTCTACGTCCTGGCCCCAAAGTTGTAGTGGTTGCGGTGGTGTGCGGTGGCTAGACACGAAGAGCGCGGTCGTCTTCCCCACGTTGACGGCCATGCGCCATTTGTCGAGCCAATAAGGGAGGATGTCGAGGAGGCGTTGCATCCTTCTTGTAGCGATGGCTGGGCTGCGCGAGGAGGTGAAGTAGGCGCTGTCGTCCGCGAATAGCGCCAACGTCACATCCCTTTCCCCGAGGATGAGGTGCCCCTCCAGGGTTGGGATGTCGTCGGTGTAAAGCGCGTAGAGCGCGGGCGACAGGCAGCTCCCTTGCGGAACTCCGGCGGTGATGTTCCGCAGTCCGGAGTTGGCGGTTTCCAACGAGACGTAAAACTTCCTGTCCGCGAGAAATGAAGCTACGGTGTGGATGAGGGCTGGCGGCGTGCTTGTCTGGGTCAACTTAAACAGGAGGCCTGTTACAGTTACAGGAGGCGTGTGGGTGCCACACGCGGTCAAAGGCTTTCTCGATATCGAGAAAGACCGCGGTGGTGCTGCGCCCGGCGTTAAGCTCGCGTTATAGTACGCGCGTCAGTTGGAATGTGGTTGAGTGCTTGCTTCGAAACCCGTACTGCTCTAGGCGGGGCTCGATGGTCGGAGCTAGCCGCCACAGAAACAGGCGCTCGAAGAGCTTGGAGATCGTGCTGAGTAAGGTAATAGGCCGGTAGCTTGCGGGGTAGCGCCTGTCCTTCCCTGGCTTGGGTAAGACGATGACTTTCCCGGTCTTCCACTGAGTGGGGAAGTGGCAAGTCCTGAGGATCCCGTTAAAAATGCGTGACAGCGCTGTCACTCCTCTCCTGGGCAGGTATCTGAGGGCCGTGTTAGTGATCCCATCACAGCCTGGAGCCTTTCGCCTGTGTAGGCGAAGGACTGCCGTCCGTACTTCCGAGGGGGAAATGAAGTACTCCCCTCGGAGTGTTGGGGTTAGGTGTGACAGGAACTCCTCTACGGCCTCTTCTCGCCCTTAACTTCCACATGCACGTGGGCTTCTTTTGTTAACAAGACTCTTAAGAGACTGCTGCTATCAGAAGAGACCCACACTACACGACACGAATACAAATTCATTCTCCCACTCGATACACACACACACACACATACTTTATGCACGCCTCTTTTCACTCGTACACACTCGAACAGTAGGTACACTGAATGTTGTATTGCGCTCGTTTTCGACTCGTCATCTCGAGGGTAATAGCTGAAAATCAGTGTTTGCTTCTTAAGCAATATTATCGCTGAGCTATGACCGTTTTGATATTGCAACACACATGCACTTATAGTTTTAAGTACCTAGTATCTAACCTAAAGTTTTATAAATTAAATTAAATTTGATTTCAGGCAACAACATTAAATGTAAGAAATACAATAACAGGCCCTTGTTATTTTTTTTTAAGTTTACATAGAAAATAAATACCTTATAGACTAACATATATATACATATAAACTTATAAACTACACAAAAAGTCAGGGCACTTTCTTCTTAAACGGTGCTTCCCTATACCGTCGGTAGACAACTCCTGCTGACCAGAAGTCGGGTGCGAGAAATACGTCCTTGTACTTAGCAGCTACCCGGAGCACATACGACTTGAAGTTGGTCTCTCTATTTGATTCTAACCGCTTCAAGCCATGCACAAGTACAGCGGGCGGCTCCCTGATCCGGCATCGGCCTCTCTCGTCCACGTACCGGAGAATACTCTCCTTCGTAGTGGTCGGGTCTAACCGAAACACATAAATCGACACGGTAGGCTCCACCGTCTGCAGAGTGAGCCCAGCAGATAGCGGAGCGGTACCTCGCCGATTTCGGGACGATTTCGGTCGACGTTTCTTCTCCACGATAGTGAAGCCTTCATCGTCGACCTTATGCAAGCCACCGCTAGGCTTCTTCGGCCGTGCCTGACTAATTCGGTGCGTCTCGGCGTTGGGCGCCGGGCGTGCCAGCTGTGGATGGCGGGACACCTGCGCGTAACTCTTCTTCTGCTGGCGGCGCGGGAGCCGGGGGGGCTCGGGGAGCAGGAGGGGGCGCAGAAATCGCAGACTGCGGGGCTGACGTTCCGGGAGCCGAAGCCGGTCGGTCATTTACCTGCGTATCGGTGTAAAGCGTCGCGTCTTCATAACTGCTGACAGGTGAAGTCCGGCATCGGATTGCACCTCGTCGCATATTTACATTTTGCGCTGATTACGGCGAAATAGCTGGCACTGCATTTACATTGCGCAATGCCACAATTTCGAGCTTCAACTCGGATACAGTTGTTTGCTCCGAAAGTTGAAGTTGCGCCTGGATGCTGGAGACATCTGCCTTCAGCTGTGTTATCTGTTTAAGGACACACGTAACGTCCACGTGTTCCCAAGTCAGCGGCGGAAGAGAGGTGAGGTCTCGACAAACAAACGTCGGGACGTCATCAGGATCAGTCTCCAGGAACACCTGCTACGCTACGCTTCCGTACTCGCTTGCTAACAGAAACCTGTCATACAATTTTAAAGCTTGGTGCACAGCAATACAATGGCTTCTACACGAGCGGCCGTGTGTAAAACCAAGCGCACGCCTCCTAGACCACTAAGCGAAGCTGTTTCTCAACCAGACATATATGGATCCCCAGAGCTACAGGAGGCAGACTGTAACACCACGTTCAGGAAGAGGAAGTATACAGATGATGTTACTCAAACAATTAATGATATGTTTAGTAATGTCTTGCAGATGTTTAAAGAGTTAAAGACTAGCCAAGATGAGCAATTTTCAAAGATAAGCGATGAGATCGGAGCATTGAAGTGTCAAAACGAAAGCTTACTTGCCGCAAACGTCGAAATAAAAAAAACCTTGGCAACAATAAAGGAGGACCAGAATGGGCTGAAAGCGCGTATAGAGAACCTGGAGATTGAAGGAAAATCCTCACAGGAATACGTGTGTGCACTCAAAGAACAGTTGGAAAATGTTGAGAGGAAAATTAGAGAAAGCTACGTCGAAATAAACAACCTGCCTACAGAAAACAATGAAGAAATGATGGTTGCCGTTGAAAATATCCACAAAACTCTTAAACTTGAGTACGACCCACGCGATGTACGGGACGCGTACCGAATTACAACTAAAGGTAGCCGTCCAAGACCTATCATAATTGAATTTACCACAACACAAAAGAAGATATCTCTACTGCGGGCTTTTAAAGAGTACAACAAGAGACAAAAAGATGGCAAGTTCAGTACTAGCATCATCGGCACTGCGGGAGAAAATAGACCGATACACATGAGTGAACTCTTGACCAAAAAGGGAAGACATCTCCATTACCTGGCCAGAGACCTCGTCAAAAAGTCTAGCTGGAAGTTTTGCTGGTCTGCACGTGGAAAAATTTTGATCAGGAAAGAAGAAGGCCAGTCAGCTGTCGAAGTAAAAAGCGAACACCAATTAATGGCTTTGGAATCGGCCACGGGCATTGACGACTGACTAGGCCCGCTTAATGGGAATCTTTGCCCATCTCTACATTTTAGATTAGTGATAACAGTCTTCTCATACAATTCTGTGTTCAACATAGGTCATAAGAATATCTTTAGTTTTTATAAAATAGTTTTTAGAATAGTTTTTGATACATTGCCAAATAGTTTACACTCTACACACACATTGCACCTTAAAATTACTCCTCACATACACAAACCTCAAACATCTACAATAAAAATGCAACAAACTGCATCTAAGTACTTTCCACAGCCAAAGCCTGAGTTCAACAGGAAGAAGAAAGGTAAACTGGAGGCTGCGCAGTATGATCTGCGCTACTTATCTAATATAAAATCATGTCGTTAGATCTCCAAGATTTACTAACAGACATTAACAAGGTCAATGTCTCAAAATCACTCCTGTTGAACGAACCCGAGAACTGTGGAAGGTATTTGAGTAGTAATAAAAACAACAATTCTATATTAACAATGAATATTCGTAGCATCAACAAAAATTTCGATGATTTCCTGGTTTTGTTAGATCGCATTGACCTAGAAATTGATTTATTGGTTTTTACTGAATGTAGGCTAAATCAAAATTACAGCCCAGCTCTACTAGCGAACTATACTGCATTCTACACTAAAAGCTATATAAACCAAAACGATGGCATTGTAGTATATGTTAAAAATAGCCTTAGTAACTTTAAGGTTTACGAGCCAACATTTTGTGATGCCAGTTGTCTAATAACAGAGGTAGGACAAGAACTTTGTATTATCTCCGTTTACCGATCACCCTCGTTCAGTAATACTACTAATTTTATGAACTCCCTTGATAATACACTTCTGAACTTAAAATCATACCCAAATATGATTGTAGTTGGCGACATAAACATTAACATTTCGGATGAAAACGTCGATAGACACTCTGAAGAATATCTTACTCTCTTGTCTAGCCACGGCCTTCTGCCGGGACATACACTCGCCACGAGAGAAGATGCCTGCCTCGATCACTGTATGATAAAAACAAAAAATCAAGCTACGACACTTGTACTTCCTACTTCAATTACAGATCACTCACCTGTTTTAGTACAGTTAATAACACAAAATGAACACAAGAAACAAGTTGTTAATACATTTACCCAAATTGATTACAACGCCATATGCGATGCTCTATCAAGGCTAGACTGGAATAAAGTCTTAGACTACTCGGACCTAGAGAAAGCAACGGAAATGTTTATAAATATTATCAGTAACATTATGCATACTTATACTAAAACTAAAACAATATCAAGACGAAAAGTGAACATAAAACCATGGATAACGCCAGGCCTATTAAGATGCATGAGACGCCGAGATAAACTGCACTTGAAACTCAAGAAAGACCCTGAAAATTTGGAAGTACGAAACACATACATACGTTATAGAAACACTTGTAACAAAATACTAAAAAACCTCAAGCGAAAGTACGAAAGGCAAGAGCTGCAAAAATATAATCGTGACAACAAAAAAACATGGAAAACAATAAAAAGAATATGTAACTTTCAATCAAAATCGAATCCGCTAGATAACTTATTGAGCTGCCGTCAGACGCCCGCTGATTCCCTTAACTACATAAATACCGCAATTCTCGCAAAACTACAGTTGCTTGGCATTCGAGGTACTCCACTACGATGGTTTCAAAGCTATCTGTCCGAAAGAACACAAAGAGTCAGGATAGGAAACTACCAAAGCGACGAAACGAATATGGACTTTGGAGTACCACAAGGCAATATCCCAACCAAAGACTCCTCTCAAATTGAAAATTCATTTGACTACATGTGTAAGCGTTGATACTTGTGTATGCGCATACCTCAAACCAACAGAGGAAATCAGATACCTGGGCGTCACAATAGATAAAAAACTAAACTTGGAAGCACAGATCAAACAATTGGCTGGGCGTACAAGAAAGCTAATATATATCTTTAAGCAGCTGAGACATGTCTTACCACTAAAATCACTACATAATGTCTACCAATGTCTCGTACAATCTATCCTAGCTTACTGTAACATGGCTTGGGGAACTGCAGCCAAGACCCACCTTATTAAGCTCGAAAGAGCACAGAGAGCGCTCTTAAAAGTCATGACATTTAAACCCAGGCTGTACTCCACTGATCAACTGTATAAGGATTGTTCGGTACTTAATGTGAGACAGCTTTTTATTAAAGCAATAATAACAAAACAGCATTCCCTAATAAATGTTAATATTCTTGACAAACTAAAAACACAGCGGAGGCAAGATCAAATTTTTAACCTAGACTATATAACCGCATCAGTGGAACCATTGAGATTTTGACCCTAAATTGCAACCATTTAAAGAAAGCTATCCTCAACTATCTACTTTATTTAACTTACAGAGAAACGGAAAATCTTCTAGACACTGTTGAATGATTCTATTAGTAATATTCATGGAAACCCACACACACATAATAGTAGCACACACATAAACTCACGCACACACTAACACTCACACGCAAGGATACCTTACATACGCACACACATACAAATACTCAAGCCCAAATCCACCTACAAACTCACACTTTCATCACACGCAAACATCCAACTATCTACACACTTGGCAACGTTTTATCTGTTTTATCTTTCTCATGTACCATGTACCAACATTATTTGTTTTGTTTCCCTTTTTTTTTTTAATATCGATTTTTTTTGAGTTTTTCTTTATTTCTTATGACACACTCATTGTACAAGTATTAAATCTAAACGAGTCCGTAGCGAGTCCCTGTGACCCCACTATACAGGCTTTTTAGTCCTAGTGTAGGGAACAGAGTCACTTAGCGGTACTACTTTTATATTTATATAGAGGAAAATTATTATAAGAACATAAATTTTATGTGTACCAGCTCTCTGTTTTGAAAATAAATTATTTATTATTATTTTTTATTATTAATCACAATAGTGTCTGATCTTTTTGGACTAGCCATTTTACGTCGCGTTGACTCACGCGAATAATCTAGGTTAACATTGAGGTAGCCACTACGAAGCGACCGTTCAAGCTGATGGAAACGATGCGACTGATTATTTATGTATTTACCATTATGTACAAATGGTACCATCGATTGTACGTGTGTGCTGGTTTGTCAAATAAATGTTGTATCTATCTATCTATCCATCTATGTGTTTTTGTTGAAACAAAGAGTTGATTATTTATTGTTGATAATTATTTAGTTTCTTGTTTGTAAATGCGATTGTGAATCTATAGGTGTGCACATCCTTTAATTAGTTAATAATCTCTGTAGGTAAGTTTAAAAATTCAAAAAAACTAATCATTTGTTTTCTAGAAGACTGATTGTCACTAAAACTTGTTTTTTGAAACTGTTTTATAAATTATCTGTTAATTCATAAAAAAACATTATTAGAAATATATATGATATTAACCTATTTACTACACTCGAGAGCAATTAATCCGGGTCACTTAAAGACATCTATAAATCTCGGAAACTAAGAATGCTAGATTAATGAAATAAATTGTGTTTAATAGACAATTAAATGCTCCATAAATTAAGGTATTCAAACTTCTTAGTTATTGTAAAGTTATGTCATAAAAAATCTAATTTGAAAAAAGGGAGACTTTCGAAGATGGAACTACGAAATTACTGGATTTAATTGTGCTTTTGTTTCTTATCTGTCATTAAAGTGGGTATATAAACCATATTGTTAGTGTTCAATATTTATTATTCAAGCTGTAATCATGTCGCTTACACCTGAAGAATGCACCAAAATTCTCACAATGTTCCAGCATTGTGAGAATTCTGGTGCACAGGCCGGTGTCAGCGCGATACAGCCAGGACTGTCGGTGTGTCGCTGTTAACAGTACAAAGAGTTCTCCGACGTTACGAGGAAACTGGCTCTAACCTACGCAGACCTGGAACGGGCAGAACCAGGTGTATCACAGGACGAGAAGATCGATTCTTGGTGAACACCATGCTTCGTAATCGCTTTCTAAATAAACAAATGTCTATGTCTATGTCTATGTCTATGTCTTTCTCACAGGAACTTGTTATGTTTTATTTACATATGGTAGGAATAACCATGTAAACCATCGTACAAATTCTTAATATTGTATTTTTTCATTGGATATGCCATATTTTTTTAGTACTTATATTTAGTTTAGTTCCTGTCTTAATCTGTACTTTAATGCCTATTACATGTACAAAATAATTTTAATGTTTTACATCTGCCAGCCGTCACGTGAGGGCTCACATTTATGTTTAAATGCGAAGGGCGAAGTACTAACTGAAAAAAGTACGAAAAAAGTATAATCACAACCACGTAATTTTGCTTACCTAGACGTTTTTGCAAATACTTAGTCATTTTGCGTCAATAAAATAAAACAAGTGTCGAAAGGTTAAACCTATGTGACCCTGGCTGTTTAGTTTGCCTAGAAACAATGCCTAATAAAATAAATGATTCCCATATAGTAGGTACGTAATACCTACATACAAGTACCCATCATACTTTAATAATGATTGCTAGGTTTGCACTTACCTATGTACCTACTCTTAAAATTACACCACAGATAGATTTTACGAAATGCGTCGCTCCGACAGACAGTGACAGCGCTATATTTAAGAAGCATTTCGCGTTCACTGCCTACCAACTAGGTACCTAAAATGCCGCGTTTTACACAGTGCCCCGAACGCATTAACGCGTCGCTCAAAATGGGTATCGGTATGCCAGAAACGCGGATACGCGTTCAGAAACAAACCTAAATGCCTTTGACGCACATGTGCGTTTTGGATTGCAACCGCTGCAACAATAGAAGTACCCAAAGAACAATAGGGAAGGTTTGTTCTATAGGTACATACCTACCTAATCTTAATTATGTAGGTACTAATCTTTATTCTGTGGTAACATTTCGTTTTACTACGGAGCCATTACCATTGCGGCGCCGAACATACTGGTATAAAATGGTTCTCTGAATGCTACATTGATGACAGGTGCCTACCTACCTATATATACCTATGTATGAATTGAACATCAAGTTACTATCTACCTTATTATTAATAAGGTAGTTGTAAATTTTATCTACCTACCTCCTACCACCTGCGAATGTTTGAAGTAGGTAGGTACCTACAGTGGATAATACTTTATTTTGTTCAGTCAATAGAGTCGTAAATATAATATAAATATAAATAGAATAAATATATATATATAAATAGAGGTATGTATGATTAGTCCATACATACCTTCCTAATCCTAATTAGGTACCTACTAATCTTTATTTTTCGTTAAGTTAGTTCTACTATGTACCTACCTACCTAATTATCACAAATTACGCGGGTAATTTCACTCGCTTGCCCAGCGAAATAGGTACATACAAACTAGCGGAGTGGCTTGTTGAGAATACACTTAACACAGAACAACTTTTTTTTAATTAAAATATGAGCCGCCGTTTGGCACATTTTTCTTGACGGCGGCAATGGCCACGCCGACATGTTTTTCTGTGGCAGTGGTCATTGCAACACCAGCCTCGCAGCCTTTGATTAAAACAAATAAGCGGTTTTTGTTATTTACCGCTAATTTGTTTTCATCAAAGCCCGCAGCCGGCTATTTCGCCTGCAATGCTCCCGGCCGCATCCCCTCAACTCAAGTGGCAGTAGGGTTGCCAGATGGCCGGGAATTCCGGGAAAGTCTTGGAATTTCACGTGTTGTCCCGTGTCCAGTAATTACACCTTACTGTTCCGAAATTCATGAACACTAGTTTTTTCCACAAAATTACGACACAGGGGGCGGAAAGAGTTGCGAAAGAATTTTTAGTCTAATAAATAATTTATGGACTAGAGCAAAACAGAATGTCCATTGATCAAGTCTGAACTGCAAACTCGTATCAATTTTATAGTCTTGCTCAGAAATTGTATCGTTTTTCTCCGTCAGTGACAGAGAAAAACTGATACAATTTCTGAGCAAGACTCTTTATAATGGAATGGAATGGAAAAAAATGGAAATGGAAAAATCTAGTGATAAATAGATATACTAGTACCAAAGTTTGATTAATAAGATTTTAAGAGATGCTCAATTTCCGTTTCAAGTTTAGTTTATTTTATTTTTTGTGAATACCTGAAGTTGATTTTTCTTTAAAAGAGGTGCTTAATTTTTTTTTTAACTAAAAGAGACCAGTATGTGATTGTGTATGGAATGTATATATATATATACATTCCATATATATATTATATCTATCTAAAGATTTAAAAAAAAATGTTTTTAATCTTAATAGATACTAGTAGTCAAAATTACTAGTACTACTTACTAGTAATTTTGTAATACTTTTTCTATTGCCCTCCCAACAGCAAACATTAGTAGTCTCTAAAGCTCCAACGCCGTTTGTAACCCCAGAAATGTCCAGGAAATGATAAGCCCGTATCTGGCAACCCTAAGTGGCAGTGCCCATGCCCACTATCGCAGGACGGGATGGGCCGGCGTTTCGGCAACATTTCGGGAGACATAATTTGATCTGTAAGTGAAAATTTTGCAATTATTCAGATGTCACGGCAAGTACCTATAATGTAGATAAAAAAACTAGATACAAAGCTAGAGGGACCTATTAAATACCTAGGCACAATATCAATCCAACCCTTTTTCGTTCCAAATGGTTTTATGCAAAGAATACATAATAAAAGTTCTGAACTTACCACTCCAGTATTTTTTTCCAGCACTTTTATACTGTTTTATTGTCGAATCGTTACCGCAAGATGGCGTTGCGTTGAATGTACAGAACGTTCACCGGAAGTTGTCCCTAGCCGTCATGTTGGCACTATTGATTGTCAATCAGTAGTTGTCAAATTCCACCCAATCTCTCGCGTCGCCGCCATGACAGGTTAGTAAAATAGGGATACCAGCTTCCGGCAAAATAATATAATATAATAATAATAATAATAATAATGCCGGACATTTCACACAGCATCATCTGGCCCCAAAGTAAGCAGAGCTTGTGTTATGGGTGCCACATGACTGATATACTACTTAAATACTTTTTTTTTTTGTAAATACATACATATTATACATAAAAACACCCAGACCCGAGACAAATACTTGCAGATCATACAAACATTTGTCCCGTGGCGGGAATCGAACCCGCAACCTTCTGCGTCTCAGCCAGACCTTAGTCCACTGCGCCACAGAGGTCGTCAAAATGCCTTTAGTATGGGTTATTAGAATATAAGCGCGATGTCTGCATGGATAATATTACTGATAAATTCATAATTGAACTAGGAAATGACAGCAGCACAGATTCAGATACGACAGATGATGATGACGTTTATGCAAGTAACAGTGATATATCTGGAATCGTTACTTTCAACCATAATTACTGTCAGTGACATCTTACGGTGAACGATCTATAGTTATCAATGCGAGTGAATGATGAATGAAACACTAAAATGATTAGCATAAGTTGTCAGAACCTACCTAGTTGAACACAAATTAAGGGAAAACTTATGGATAGTTATAATATTCGTGTTTAAACTTATGTACAATACTATTTATTCAAAAGACTTACGAGCTAACTTACAAACTAACTTACGATATAATTTACAAACTTACGATTTAATTTACAAACTTACGATCTAACTTAGGAACTAACGTACGATCTAATTTACAAACTTACGAGCTAACTTACGATCTAACCTACAATCTAACTTACGATCTAACTTACGAGCTAACTTAAGAACTAACTTTTTTTTTTTTTTTATCTTTTATATATAAAGGAGTTTTGTCACTCACTGACTATGTCACTCCCATTAAGGCTAAGCACATGCTAAATATATACTATGCTAATCTACCTACTTTTCTATTTACCTAATAATACACACTTATTACACCTAAATACTTCTAAGTACCAATGACGACAAAAAAAGAACACTAACAAAAACCTGCGCTCGTCATACTTCGCGGAAATATAGTTTTGCCAGCATATGAACTAACTTATGGTAATGACTTATTTTCTAGATGGTACGGACCGTAGCATCCTAGGCAAAGTCCTATGCTACAGTCCGTACAAAACAACCCGCAGTCCTTGCGTTTTTTATTGACGGCCCAACATTTAGGACATTTCCTCCGCTTAATCACCCCATTTGCATTTCGCTTCAGTTCTCTTGGCATGTGGGTGGAGTGCTGCGGAGGGAGTGTCCTATTTTTCGGTGGAAGTAGTCCCGACAAAACTTTATCTCTAAAAGATTCTAAAGATAAAGTTTTGCCGATACCTTTTTTGTACAAGAAGTAGGAATTCACGAACATTGTCTGAAATATGTGAATTCCTATCTTTTTGTACCACCGAATTGTCTTGTGCTCGCAGGGGCAGTATGCCAGCATTTTGGTCGTGCCTGTCAACGCCCTTCATATATTAATTATATTGAATTATAATATTGGGCTTTGAAACAGCACGAAAACGCCGGCTTATAATATCCCTATGGTCGGGTGTATGCTCGGTGGAAAGAGTAAGCACATCTTTTTTGTCTTTCCACTTCATGGCGCATACACCCTTTCCATTCACACGGTAAATACTACTTACTACCCCTGGTTAATTTTTTACTGGTCACCGATACAGAATTACCTTTTCGACCCTTTGTACATAATTATGTACTCTGTGTACAAGACCATTAGGGTCAGCCAATATATATAGTTTTATGCCAAACTTGTGCATTTTGTTTTTATGTACTGGCGTATCAAAAGTCTTCCTCTAAACAATACCATAGACTCGTCAATTGACAGTTCTTTTTCGGGATACACAATGTTTTTCATAAGATTATTAAAGTAATCAATTAAAGGCTCCACTTTGTCATAAATGTTTGTTTCTGTGGAGCCTAATTTAAAATACAACATTCTTAAAATTAACAAAAAACGGTTCCGGCTCATATAAGCACCTAAGTTCAATTTATGCAGGTGTGTTTTTGCCCAGTACTTGCTTATTGTTCAGTACAATAAGCAAGTACTGGGCAAAAACACACCTTACGCTCCCCATATAAAATAAAATCCCTAGAAAAGTTAACAGTTAAAAGGGGGAGAGGAACTGTTAACTATGTTAGTACTCTCGTTCTCTATAGATTATAAATCGGCCAGGAATCAGGATTTAAACAAGTTCAATGATTGTCGGCCATGATCTGATGCGTTAGCATCCTATAGTTTGTGTTCGTGACTATTGTATTGTGCACATCCTATAGTTTGTGGCTTGGTTTGTGGTATTGTGTTTGCGTACGTACAACCGTACAACCGGACACCGGTACAAGTAAGTTCTGCAACTGAGTTTACAGTTTATTGAGCTGAGGTATACCTCAGCTCAATAAACTGAAAAATATGGGTGAGAGGTAAGTTTGTGACTTGATCATGACACTTTTATGTTTCCTAAGTAGGTACTTACCTATATTTTACACCACTGATATCCCAAATTTTCACAATTAGAAATGGTGTATAAATTTGTTAGATTATAAACACGTTTATGACCGAAATGCTTACCTAACCTAAATGCTTACTAACCTAACCTAACCATGCTCTAAAACTTGGTCTTGTCTTGATGTACCTAACTACTGTCTACCTCTTGAATGAATAAGTTGATAAAGGCACTAAGAGCTGAAACAAGCTTGGCATGGAAATTGGCTGATTGATTGCAAAACTATTATTACCTGCCTAATGATACCTACTTTTAACTAAATCATATTCTGATCCCAATTTATTTTTGAAAAACTGCTTCTATGGTTTTGGGTAAGCTTGCAAAAATAACGATTATTTTCAGAGACCCTATTCTGGGAGTGAGGCAGCGAGGCAGCGGCGTGCGTTGGTGGCAGAGGTGCTGGAGTTGGTGCTCTGTGTAAGTATTACCTATATTATATTACAGTTGGTAAGTAGGTATGTACTAAACATAGATTCAGACGAGACTACTAAACCATAATCTAATTAAAGTAGCAACTTAGTACTAAATTCAAATCAAATGGATAGTGAGTCAAACTAACATTATCATGGTTAGTGTAGGTTTCGATATTTGGGCGCTTGTAGATCAGTAGACCAATATACTTGCTTAGTTTCTAGCCAGTTGAAGAAAAGCTCAGTGCACCAATAAAAATTATTGTGGGGTAAAGAAACTGATAATATACAGAGATCTTCTTGTAAAATAATCTTAAATGAAAGCCTTTAGCCTTTATACATAAATATGCATTTAATCATATATAAAAAATATATCTGTGATTTGGATTTGGCTACAGTGTTGAGTAAAATATCCACCAATATACATATATATTTTATTTAATTATCAAGTATTTTTTATTGTTCTAGGTGTAAAACTGCTCAATTAGAGCATGGAGCTGTGTCAACTGCACCTCCACCTCCAACACCACCTCTGTCTACTCCCAGTCTGCGCTCTATAGGAGCAATCGAAAACTAACTGAAAGGCTCGGCCTTAGGGAGGGTAGAGAGCTCCGAAGACCTCCCCTCTCTAAGGCCAGAGTAGAAGAGCTCCAAAGCAGGCGGAAGGCAGCAGTGGCTGGCAGTGGCCACATCACGCACCTGTTTGGGGAGCTCTACTGACAATTAACATTTTGTCAGTAGAGCTCCCCAATTACCAATGAACTTGTAATATACCTATTTAGTTTATAAAAACATTTTCTTTTTGTTTTATCTAAACCATTATACCTAACCCAAATAGGTAGGACTATCATATCCTATAGATTGTGTGGATTTTTGTTTGATGCCTAAATGGCTGACTGATATTTTTTGTAATAGATGAAATACCTACCTCAACTAAACCATAACCTAATTCCAGTGGCCACTTACTAAATTTTGCTCCTGGCTTCAAACCTAGTGGATGGTGGGTCAAAGTAACCATAATCATTGTTAGCGTAGATTTAGATGTTTATTTTGGAGCTTACAGATAAGTAGACCAATATACCTAGTTAGTTTGAGTTGAAGTAAAGCTACTTTATAATGCAAGGACGCGTGCTGAGCCAAACATAATCTAGGATGGATACAATACAACAATGTTAGTTTAGCCATTACCATTGCGCGGAACTTGGTATAAAATGGGTTTTTGCATTGATGACTTGAGTCGATAAGTAAGGTGTTCCAGGGTAAGACCGGACGATTTTTTAGGAAACCATTCGCATGTCGCAAAATATTTTTTTTCTCCACCATTAAATTGTTGGCAAACTTAAAATTTTGCTAGAGCTTTGTATAAAAGGTTTATAAATAGATATTTTCGATAACCCTCTAAACACAACGGTGGCCGAGTTATAGGTAATTAAAGTAATAGTATTTTTTATAAAACCACGGGAAAGATCGGACCTTGACGGGGTAACATCGGACTACATTCTAAAACCGCCTCTGTGGCTCCAAACATAAGCATGTACATAAGGTACATATAATAAAAATATCCGGTCTTACCCAACAATAAAGCATCTATATCGATTTTCGGGATACTGTTTGAATGAACGACAAAAATGAGAGGCAAAATTTTTTTTTTATCATTCTGATGTTACCCCGGTACAGAAAAAATGAAGTTTTTATGTTTCTCAAACTTTGACAAACCTAACCTAACCATGGCGCGTAGGTAGGAATACCTACGAAGATACAAAGGTTTAGCAAGCACCTCATAGTTTGTTTTATTAACTTACCAGCCTTATCATTGTAGCAAATTAGATCCTGTAGGTACCTATTGACCTGTTTTGTTTATTTTTCTCGGCTATAAAGTTAAATTTAAGATTCTTAATGTTAGACGAAAATGAATAAGTAAATAATTTTTTACCGAATTTTTAATAAATAAAACTTTTATTAGAATCAATAAGTACTTAGTAACTAAAATTCAAAATTCAAAATTAAACAACTTACCTATCATATCAATCAATAAAAAAAAAGTAAGAGCTTGGGAGGCGATGAACGTTCGGGACGTCCAAAAACTCCAACGTCTGACGAAAACATCGCTAAAGTTCACCAAATGGTGCTAGACGACCGCCGAATCTAAAGACGACTAAAGACTAAAGTGAGAGATAGCAGAGGCTATGCACATGTCAAATGAACGTGTTTGTCACATATTAAATCAACATTTAGACATGAGAAAGCTGTCCGTGCGTTTGGTGCCGCGTTTGCTCACAACAACGTCAATGCACCGTCTCACACCTCAGCGGTTGTCATGGCGAAAATCCATGAATTACGGATTGAACTGCTTGCCTTACTCACCAGATCTAGCCCCAAACAACTTCTTCAAGGGAACAAAATCCCTCATTCAAAAATTGCACTCGGAGGATAGATATTTTCATCAAATGATGAGGCAATCACCTTCGTGAACAAGTGTTTTGCAGAGAAAAACGCCGAGTACTATTTAGACGGGTTACAGAGATGGGAGCATCGCTGGGAGAAGTGTGTAGAGTTACAATGAGACTAGGTATGTTGAAAAAAAATCGGAAAAAAGTTTTTGTATCTTTGTTAGGTCGTAACTTTTCAGACCACCCTCGTATATAATATATAATACATACATATATTATATAATTACAGCTTTTAGCTTTTATTATCAGGCAAATCGGCTAACAAAATCGTAAAAAATTTAATTAAAAATTTAGTTAAAATATTTTTTTTAAGTTTGAAAAACTGATTATATTTTACAGTTGGGAAAGATCGGACAGAATTCATCCGAACTTTACCCATTCAAATTTAGATGGGGAAAGACCGGATCTCAGTCTACATACAGTTTTAACGTGTCTAGATCACTTTAATCAGCCAAAAAGTTGTCGCATTGATATGATAACCCACAAAGCTCGTAAAAAACACAGCCGTTACACCAGAATTTACAATAAAAGTTGCCGGGGGTAAGTCCGGATCCTTAAAAAATCTCATTTTATGTACCCTTTTCATATCCAAGTGAGCGGAACACGTACTGACGCTCCGAGCGACTGGCAACGGCTCATAGGATGGGCACAACAAAATGCCATTGCAGGCAATATTTACAACAATCAAAAAATAGCCTACATTAGGGAGATATTCGATTTATTCAATCTTACCCCTGATCCGATCTTACCCTGGAACACCTTACCTATATTAAATTAAATAAATAATCCTGGACATTTCACACACCATCATCTGCCCCCAATGTAAGCAGAGCTTGTGTTATGGGTACATGACTGATATACTACTTAGGGGGCGTCAATAAATTACGTGAGATGTTTAAGGGGGGGAGGGGGTCGAGTCAAATCTCATCTAATGTTACGTTGGAGAGAAAAAAAAAAAATTTAAAAAACTCTTCACGTAATTTATGAACGCCCCCTTATATAGGTACCTACTTTTTTTTGTAAATACATACATATTATAGGTACATAGAAACACCCAGACCCGAGACAAATACTTGCAGATCATACAAACATTTGAACATCAATATTCAATTTAACAAGCCATCAGTATCCACTAGCAGATTTAACGTAAGTTTATAGGAGTTAGGTAGGTAGTTCATATTACTCACTGTAGAGGCGCTGTACCAACATAACCCTGTTGCTGTGATCTCGTGCCTTCTTATGTATGTTCCAATGAGAATACACCTACTGCCACAGAATAGATTGTAGTACTCCATTCTCCTATACTAAACAACGTAGACAGAGAAAACAATAGACCCATGGTGATCGTGCCGCGTGTGAGATAGAACGATAGGTGGGTGGTGTTGCCACATTAAAACTTTTACCCTATTCCTAAGTAATCCTAGATTTATTCGAGACGTTATGTTGTAGTAGAAATCTCTAGAACTTTCCTCTCTATCACAAAACTCAAACTTTTTAACAGATGTGTGATATAGAAAACATATAACAACATTTGTGTACTTAATTGTTTACTTATTATTAAAGCTAAGCAGAACATTACAGAATAAAAAATCATAAATATAACACAAAGTCAAAAGATACTTCAATCACAAGGATCACTTTGAAACTAAGTCTTACCTACTAGGTAAATTTAGGTTTCAATTTATAATCCAAGCCCGAGAAGAGAAACTCGTCCTGGTCCTAGCGCATTTTTGCATGATCCATCTTATAACTAAATTAGCTACGATATACTTATACATGAGTTTATACATTTCAAGCGTGTCGGTTAACTGTCTGAGGGCAGAGCGACATGAGGCCATGCGTTCTTATCAATAATATAGTCATTTATATTATAATAAGCTTTCTTCAAAAGACTCTTTTATGTAAGCTTTAAATTTCTTAATAGGTAGTTTAGTTGCATTTTCAGGAAGCTTATTATAGAAGCGCACCGTGTTCCCGATAAAGGACTTATTTACTTTTTCTAGTCGAAAAGTATTGATCAGTATCTACCTACCTACAGAATAAAAACTCATAAATCATATATTTACTAACCACCAGTGGAACAGCATTAGGATACAGAATAGTTAATTTATTCTTCTTAAACAAGACATTTTTCTCAAAATGGGTACTACAAATCCTCGAAGAGTTTTTGGGTGTCTAGATTTTTCAGCCTGTGGTTTCAACCCACAGCAAACGTACATTATCGTTTGATGGAAAACTGTAACAAATGAATAGCGAGGTGTTTTATTTTACAATGTAAGAATCATTTTAATCTATTTATTTATACAGGGCGGTATGGTTATTGTCGCTGACAGGACATTATTTCACAATCAATTGACATCAAAATGTATGAATGGTTTCCTCAGACCGATTTTAAGCAGCTTTTGCCTTTACCTTGCCTCCATATATTCATCTATCAACATTGTACGATACTTACGTTAAATTGAATTATTAAAATTCATACGAAATGTAAAACATATTTTATGTAAAATTTATGTAGGTACCTAGTCTGGGGAATGTTAAGGTCGAATGCAGGCAACACCAAAATAAATAAATTATTTGTTATGATTTATGAATTATGCTGTAGCGAATAAAGTTCGAAATGCTGTTATCTATTGTGTATATTATTAAAAAAAAAACAGTTTGAAAGCTAATAACTACTCAAAAATACTTGTACTTACGAGTAAAGAGACAAATCGGGGTGTTTCCGTTCACTATCCTAAAACGATACATCGAACCATTATCTTTACAAAATCCGGTAAAGGAATTTGTTATTTGCAATTCGCAAGTAATTCAGCGTGTTCACAATTTATTATTAACTGTTTTTTTCCGGTTATTTCACACAAAGCGAGCACAAACCATCCAAACAATGGCAAACTGTCAAACGTTGCTTTGCACAATCTGGTGGGGATCTTGAAAAAACAGGCACGCGACATGAAACAAAAAATCAAACCATTCTATCTCGTTTCTTTACAGTATCTGCACATAAGTTGTTCTCTTTCTTGTATGAATGCGACGGATGCTATCTAGTCGTCTATTAGCTTCTCTGTCTACCCTAAACAATGAACGGTGGCAATTTGTAATGGCAGAGTCAAATTGTATGAAACGCGCATGTGCGTCAATGGCATATAGTGTTGATGTGATAAACGCACAGACGCGTCGACGGCTGCGATTGTGATATGTTATAAAGGATATGCGAGCTGAATTGAACTTTGTTGCGTCGCAGCAAGTGTCTCTATTTATTTTCCATCATAGCGCGGCGAAGCGTCGCCACTGCCTGTATCGCCAGGTCAACAACTAGGTTTACCCCTAGCCTATAGATGTTTCACATCAATAATACATTTTGCCACCTAGTCGCTCACACAGACGTTTACAATCCCGACCATGTGAAATTAACCCATCATTACAAGTCAACATTAAAATTCAAAAATAGTGTATGGTTTAGTGTGCGACTGTACCACACCCACAGGAGCGAAAGGAAACATCAAAATTAGTATAAATGATTTTAAAATAGGGTGGATGTACCAGTCTCAAACCAAATAAGGACAAATTTTCACTATAACATTTTGTTATATACCTAAGTTAGGTGCGAGATTTGCTGTTAGTTTAATTTTTCGTTTTTTTAGTTTAACTCTCTAATAATACTATTCTGTTATCACTGAATAGTATTATTAGAGGGTTTGAACATTTCTTATAAGAAAACGAAAGTTTGTGTATTTACAAGACCTTATACTAGGAACTAAAACAGATACAATGTAAATTTATATGTAAATAATGAACGTATTCAACAAGTCGATAGCGTAAAATACTTAGGAATGTGGTTTGACAGAAGCCTGAATTGGGGTAGACACATTAATGAAACGCGAGATAAGGTACTTGAATTTATCAACATATTTAAAGTATTGGCTGGTTCCAAATCGGGCATACACCCAATGCATTTGAGGCATCTTTATATTTCACTAATTAGAAGTCGACTAGATTAAGGATGTTTTTTGTATGATAATAGCGTTAAGAGTCACTTATACAAGCTGGATAATATACAGAAACAAGCGATGAGGGTAATAGCTGGGTTTATTAGGAGTACCCCCATACACGTTATGGAGAGTGAACTGTGCCTCCAAGCGTTGATTGTTCGCAGGATATATCTCGCGGCTAAGTTTTGGTTCAAGTCTAAATCAATTAGTAGGTAATAATGTAAACATTCAAGCAATAGAAGAACTAAATAACTTACGTCTGGGCGAATACTGGAGGAACAAAAAACTACCTTTACTAGTTGACACCCATAGAAAGTATCACAATCTCGATATTAACTGTGATACTTTCAGGGATTGGATCAGTAGATACGATATATCTGTTAATATTAAGACCACAGTAGAAGGAATAACATGTGCCAAAAAACATTTGGTATCAATAACTTACAGAATCTATGCAACGAGTACTTGTACGACAATACACATTACAAGCTTTATACAGATGGATCAAAGGACGAATGCGGATGTGGATCAGCTTTTGTTGATCCGCAGATGGATATTTGTGTAGGATTTAATATCAGCGCCGATGTTTCTATTATGCACTGTGAGCTTATTGCTATAACAGAAGCGTTATCGTACGCGGAATCAGTAGACTATAACAAATTCACCATCTTATCCGATTCAAAAAGTTTTATGCATGGGTATAGCGTAGGTACTTGTAATGGCATTTTGTCTCGCCCGCTATCGGAGGAAGCCAATATGCTGGCTAAACTATATTTCCGCGCAGTATGACGAGCGCAGGTTTTTGTTAGTGTTTTTTTTTGTCGTCATTGGTAGGTACTTAGAAGTATTTAGGTGTAATAAGTGTGTACCATTGTATTATTAGGTACCGTGAAATCCTCCAACTTTGGTTTCTAAAGGTAACATTGGCCGAAACAAAAAAAAAAACTAAATTAGCTCGTACCACTGAAATTAAGTGAGGTATTTATATTTTTCTAACAGTGGTAGAAAATAAATTATATTTCTGGCACCACTAATTAATTGTTTGCTTATATATGTCATTAAGTTGTCTGTCAGCCGTGGTTAAAGTGACCCTATTCAAATGTGGACCAATTTCTACGTTTGAACTTTGATTCGTCAGCCTGTTACAATGAAGCCTGGGTAAGTAGTTTCTAAATATGTTATAGAATGATGTCAGGTGAACATTTTGATATGATTTATAACCTACGATTGATGTTTGTGTTTGAGAAATGTGAGCGGCCAATGTTACAAACCAGTTCTCCATACCTAGGGTGTAAACATTGGCCGGTGTTAATTATGCATTAGGGCTGCTACCTGCTAGTAAATTTATCCTATTAAGATTTTTGCTCCAAAAGTTTGGTACATAGGTACTTATTATAATTAACTTTATAATATTGAAAAATAGAAAAGTGTAATATACAGCCATCAAAAACAAAATTAAAAAAAAAAACAAGTCTCGAAATTCAGTTCTTCTACTGTAAAAAGTAGTGAGATCCATGTAAAACGAAGTCGGTTAATTTAGTCAGTCCCTACTTTAGGGAACTTCTGTCTAAGTTATTACGTAATTAGCTAACCTAACAACATCTTATAGTGACCAAATCAATATAAAAATCTTTTACGTTTTTAATAAAACAGATTGACTTGGCCATCGCACGACAACACATTGTATGTATCTCACAAGTAATACATATTATATATTAAATAATTGACGTATAAGACGAACGACGAATAAGATTGTTTAGTGCGATTGACAAGTAGGTAGTATAAAAAATCTATTCAAATATATACTTGACTATAAAGTAGCAATGAGCTATGATATTTATTTCAGGAACAAAAGAAAAGCGAAATCCAGACAGGGAGAAAGAAAAAGACGTATTGGGGCCGGTGAATATAAAAACTATAGCCAAGAAATGCTTTTTTAACTAGCAGTTGAATTAGTGGAAAAAAAAGTTATCAGCACGAGCAGCTGCAAACCAGTTTTAAATGACTGACTGAGGCCCAGCGCCGTCGTTTTGATTTTATTTACATACCTACGTTTTCTAGTCGAACGCGCATGAACGCGCATTTAGTAGTTTCCTAATTTTTATTAAAACAATTAATTGTCTAACATCAGTGTTTTAATTTCTTTATCTTTTTTTGCGACAACCCTAGTAACTAAAATCAGTTGTATGGATATTAGCAAAAATTACCAGTTAACATTGGCCACTGTGATAAATAGTGAAAATGGCCTCTTTTGGTATTTTACTTTATTTTGTTGCCTTCTTTGGCCATATTTTTACCATGGCTTTTAACAATATGCAAATAAGGCTGATAATTCAGAAGATATAAGCTGTGGACAATGTTGACAAAAAGTCGAGCTAACTTTGGCCAGTCTCTAAAGTTCCTTTTTAGACAAAAAATCAGTTATTTTTAACAGATTCCTTATGATTGACTAATAGTAATTAGTGTATAAAAGACGTTTACGTCATAAAATTAATTTCCTATTCATTTTTGGTGTAGCAACCAATTTTCTATAAAATGTGGGCAAAGTTGGAGGATTTCACGGTAGGTAAATAGAAAAGTAGGTAGATTAGCATAGTATATATTTAGCATGTGTTTAATCTTAACGGGAGTGACAAAACTCCTTTAAATAAAAAAGATAAAAAAAAAGTTTAATTTTTATATTATGCTTTGTTTTATTGATGTTAACATAAGAAAATAAGAAAACTTAAATCCTTTTGTTTTTTATTTTTATTACACATAAAAATCAAAAAACTGGAATGTTTGGACGAGCCAGTCCCAGTAGTTGACAAGTTTTGTTCCAAAAGTTGACCATTTTTTATAAGTAGTTTATAAGGTCTACCCATGAAAGGTAGAGCATTAAAAATAGGATAAATTAATCGAATAATATTTTGCCTTGTTATAACAACAAAACCAACAAAAAACATAAAAAACTGCTTATTACGTATAAATCAAATTAAGAGATAAAACTAATTCTGTAATTCTAACTAATAATTTATGCCCATATATTAACAAAAGCACAGGAAATTTCACGTTTGCGTTACGTAAAGCTGGCACCAAATGAATTGCCTATGTACCCATAGAATACAAGAGATGTAAGCCATCCTTTAGGTGACTTATCAATACACCAATCCTCGGAAATTTTTTTGCGATTTCTGCAGGTGTTCTCTCATATGGGTAAATAACCAGCACGGACATTACTTTACCGGAAGCAGTGTAAGTCCCTAACACTGTAATGCTCCTATAGGTTTTCCATGCCTCATGGCCCCAACACGATGCCTGAGGAAGGACATACTTCAAAGCCAGATCACCACTCAATATTCTATCAAGATTGTCTATTATGTCTAGTGCGTTTTCAGTCTTTAAAAACTCCTCTAATTCTGCAGTCGTTGACCAATTGGTCATTCATAGGAACACCGAGACAAATCATGTCCCTGTAGTTAACCAGTTCAAAAAACTAGAGATATATAGTGGTTAGACTGCGAATTACTTAAAAATCATAAAAATAAACTTAACTTCGTTAGAAAAATCCATAATTAAAATGGAGTTCATTAATAAACAATCCAATAAGAAATAAAAAAGTCTCACCTGACGAATCACGTGCATTACTATAATGGCGTCCGAATGTGAAGTGTCAGTGATAAGCGAAAGTAAATCGAAATTGTAGGCTACACTGTTTGTCTGATTTCAACGGCAAGGTGATTGGTTGATCTGTTTTAGATGATTTAACAATGTAGCCAACATAAAGAATACCCATAAGGTCGGGAAATCTTAATATTTACACTCAATGCCGCAAGTGGTCAACAACCGGTGTCTGGTCAACTACAGGCACGACCATCCTAAATGAAGATCATGAGACCAGTGAGAACTTGAAACATTTGAGGGGACGAATGGGCACAGGGTTCGAATTTCAAGGGACCTATCAATCATCAATAGTCCAAAAATGATTTCTTCCAATGTTAATTGTCGTCCTTTTTCCTTTTATTTCTCTGAACTGCAACATTGTTAAAACTTTAGCAGAGCTCGGTATTCTTTCATTTGTGTTCATGAATGCTGGATTTACTGTCAATTTCTTAACTGCCTTAAGACTTGCTTTCTGTTTCTTAGCCTTGCTTCGGTATTTACTAAGCTTGGCTCTAACTTTAATGCATTTTTGGCAGAGTTGGTTCCAATACTGTTTTAGCGTTTTTAGGGTTCCGTACCTCGAAAGGAAAAAACGGAACCCTTATCACTTTGTTGTCCGTCCGTCTGTCTGTCTGTCAAGAGCCTTTTTCTTAGGAACGCGTGGAGGTATCAAGCTGAAATGTATGTCAAATACTCAGGTCTACTGTCCCTTAAAGCTGTGAAAAAATCAAACTTCTAAGCCAACGCAATCAAATGATACAGCCGCAAATTTTCGACACTCGCAAGGGAATCAAAAACCTACAGAGTACTTCCCGTGAACTCAGAATCTTGAAATTTGATACTAAGAAACGTCTTATAGCACAGATAAAGGAAAAACTGCGAAACCCGTAAATTTTTAGATACATCGTCCAACTATGACTCGATTGTCGTGATGGGTGAACTTTTACTTATATACCTACTTCCAGGTTTGTACGGAACCCTCGGTGCGCGAGTCCGACTCGCACTTAGAAATAAATAAACAAATATATGTACATAAACAAAATGTATATTATCCCCAACTACATATACACAAAAAAATAACAATAGGTACAATATACATACGCAATATCCACTATAATTTTTATGCAACTAACGCGTAACATACAAATAGTCATCAACAAGCAAAGGGCGCATCATAAGTTTGGGTATCAGACAACCCTGTTTTCTGCTGCTTCAATATAATACTTTTTGTAATTCTTTTTGAAGGAATATTTAAATTTAAGCAGACGAAGTGGTGGTGGTATGTTATTCTAACACTTGGTTGCCTGGTACTGGAAACTGGCAGTTTTATGCTTAGAGTAGTGCAGTAAGTCCCTCAAGGCCTTGTGCTGTACTTACTTCGTCGACGATTGAGATTAGCATAGAGGTACTTCGGGGTTTCAGATGTCATAACGCCATGAACCAACACTGCCAGATGCATAGCCCTCCGTGAAACCATATTGAGTGTAGAGGAATTATTTAAATAGGGTGTGATGTGGGTTTGCAGAGGTACAACAGACATTCTAAATCCTCTGAACAAGACGGGAAGTTCCTTAGTTAACTGTTAACTGCTTTGAGAGTATTAGAGCTTCACAGACTTTTATTTTTATTTTTATTAAAAATTGACAATAACAAACACCACATTACACGATTAGTAGGTACCTATTCTAGGTACTACCTCCTAGGTATCCAACACAAAGAACTTATGATTGAGTTAAAAAAACACATGGTCAGTCACAATGGTCACAAGAAACGGAATGACAAAACTCATTACAGGAACTAGAAAGTTGACCGCACGACGTAGGTACAACAAAACACTGAGCTAAAATCAATTCAAAGCAAGCAAAATAAAATCCTTTGAAATTGCCGACAATTTTTTAGGGTTCATTTTTGATTCAAACCTATCACAATGATGACATTCATGTTGGTAAATACTACTTTGGTTCCTAGTGATGTTATTTTGCTTAGTTTATTCGGTAGTCATGTCACTGCTTCTTTCTTGGTCACTGAATCCTTACCACTCTAGTTCTGTCACCATTAATCACTAGACTCATGTTAAGGCTACATACAGAAAATAAAACAGTGACAAAACAAATTAATTCAGCACAGAGTGACCAAGAAAAAACCAATGACATAATAAATAAATTAATGAATAAAATAAATAAAGTCTTAATCGGCACAACGACTAAAAATAAATACCTACGGAACCAATTTCTGACAAAATAATAAATGTCGGCTTATTACAAAGGTAGACTATTTTCGGAATTAGCCGAGATTTATTATGTGGATTGAACTCTTCTGATTGGTTGTCGGTTTTGTTTGACATCTTTGATAAAAAGCCGCGAAGTCACAGAGTCGCACAATGAGGTGGACAGATAAAACTATGGGAAAATATGGGATAGACAATATTTTTCATAGAAATTCAAATTATTAGATACCTAGCCTAGAAATGTTAATAAGAAATCTATCTACCTACCTAAGAAAAATGTTTTAGGTTGGGTACCTAATACTTTGAATTTCTATGAAGATCTACCTACCTGTGTATTCTACCTACTTACGAAAAATGTTGGTTAGATACCTACCTACCCAATGCTATAAATTTCTATGAAAATCCAAATCATCATCATCATCATCATCAGAAAAAAATCCTGTTTAGTTGCAAATTTTTGTTTGTCAACAAAAATTAAATGCAATAAATCCGAAAATTTAATAAGTTTCTTATAAAAATTGCAGCTGATCTCAACAAGAACACAAAAATTTACTTTCTTCTTAGAGGCATCACAATGTAGGCAACTTATATGTTTGTGTTGCGTGAACTCAAACGATACTTCATTTTGGGGTCACGCTCAGAGTTCAATAAACAGCTGATTTTAGGGACGTTACCATTTGTAGTAAGTGCAGTTTTGAAGCAAACTTTGCTGCTCATTTCTTCAATGAAAAACATTGAACTTATAAAAGAGGTAAAACATATGTTGTTCACGTAAGTATCGAGAATCGGCCTACCCCGGCATAACATACTAGTTCCGGGACACGCGGTATGTACCAAGGAGCACACATATATGTACCAAGTTGCATATATGTATGCTCCTTGAAAACACCTGAAATTGTTAACCTAGGTTAACAATTTCAGGTGCAGCCTTTTATGACTTTATCAATATCATTGTATCTGATTCTTGTACTTTTGATTCATTACATCAGCAGCAGTTTCAGAAGCAAGACCTGAAACAGAAACAGCATTTATAAACTAGTTTCAGAGCCTACAATACAAACAAACATACAATCAAATCTTTCCTCTTTATAATATTAGTATAGAAGTATAGATTTGTCAAAGTTGTATTAATTTGACTGGACCTTATAATTTAAAATAATCACTAGGAGAGAGCCAGATAAATGGGATATCGGGAATTGGCACAACAATGGTGGCAATTCGGTTGGTTCATTTCTAAAATTAGGAATTGTCTAAAATATATTTAGTTAGTCATAGCATTTGTAAAACCTATTCGGTTGGTACCATCTAATTAAATTAGGAACGCTTAATTAAATTAAATTAGGATAAGTTGGTAGCAGCAGAATACCAAAGTTTCATTTGCCAGTTCAAAACCTAATTTTAGCTAAAATTAGTTAGGTTGGTGCTAACAGAATTGAGGCCAATATCAGCATAACAAATAACCAGTCACATACAATAGTTCAGATAGTCTGAGCCCTGAGCCCACACTAGGATTCCCTGCATCATGGCTCATGGGTATGAGAAACTATATTGTATATATAACTATATAAGTTATATTAGGAGTAAGTACTATGTTAGCAAAACACCAATACCCTTAACAAATACTTGCAGGTCATGTAATATTTGACTGAGGGAATCCTCAACCTCCCACTTCTAAACCGAGCACTCGACCGCCGCCGCACCTCCGAGGACGTCAATACAATACAATACCAATATATTGTATGTTCTGTGACTGGATCTTCTAGAAAACAGTATAAATAGTGCGAACCCAAGTGTATCTCCCGGCAAATCTTTCGCCAAAAGACCAATAAACAAGTTTACGTAAAGATTACATAAGTACGTGGTGTTGCTCCAATAAATTGCAAAATAAAATCCACAAACTATAAAATCGATCTAACCTAACCTAAAATTCACACACAACTTCAAAACAAAAACAATAACAAACAAGTAGTTTAGTACAGTCCGCGCCCCGCGCCGCCGCGCCACCCACCACCACTGGGCACTGACTGACATGCATGCAGTGCTGCCAATAAAAAAATCTCGATTCCCCGCGTCAGTGTTACCAATTCCCTGAAATTACCCGATTCTTATTGATTAATTGCCCACAAATTCCCCGAAATGATATTTTATGAATAAAAACACTGTTTTATACAAAATTTGTTTATTATAATAGCTTAATTATAACAAAACTAGCTGTTGCCCGTGTGGTACATTTTATTTTAATATACCTACCTTTTATTTCAATGTATTATATTTATATATTACTAGCTGACCCGTGCCCCCTTCGTTGGGCGATTACAACTTTACATAAAAATATTAAAGTAATTAATACTCTCGCTATTAAAATAAGACAGCTATCCAAATTATTGAAATAATTACAGAGATTAACAAAGTTATGGATAAATATTTATAGAGATTAAATATTTATACCTATAGATATATATAAAAGAAATTAATAGAATAATAGAAATTTTAATATAATATCTTACATGTTTACAATAATTTATTAATATTAATTTTATGTTTTATTATTTATATTTCCCGACCCTAGCGACCCGCCCCGGCTTCGCACAGGTACAATACTGTTGTACATTATTTTGATCTATCTCGTAGGGTTCAGCCAGCGTTTGCAATGTAAGCGCAAAAAAATGTGTTTATTTACGACATCACATTAGAAACCTCTAAAATAATCAGTGTTTCTCTTCTATATTATTCCTTTATATATATACTTCCTCTTTAATTATTCTATCTATCTAAAAAAAAAAAAAAAACAGCATCAAAATCCGTTGTGTAGTTTTAAAGATCTAAGCGCGTACATAGGGACAGACAGACAGCGGGATGCGACTTTGTTTTATACTATGTAGTGAAGGCTGCTGACAAAAATAGTACAGAGAGTAACTCTACTGATAAAAATAAAATAAAAACGACGACCTCTGTGACGCAGTGGGCCAAGGCCTGGCTGAGACGCAAAAGGTTGCGGGTTCGATTCCCGACGCGAGACAAATGTTTGTATGATCTGTAAGTATTTGTCTCGGGTCTGAGTGTTTCTATGTATAATATGTATGTATTTAAAAAAAAGTAAGTATATAAGTAGTATATCAGTCACTAGCTGACCCAGCCACGCATTGCTGTAGCTCAGTAGTTCTAATACGTTGAACCCATACACGCTAACCTGTAAAACTATCAATGTTTCTCTACTATATTATGTAAGTATTATCTATATAATAAACCTTCCTCTTGAATCACTCTATCTATTAAAAAACCGCATCAAAATCCGTTGCATAGTTTTGAAGATCTAAACATACATAGGGACAGACAGACAGCGGGAAGCGACTTTGTTTTATACTATGTAATGATAAAGATATTTCCGCATACAATGTAATTTATCAATGGAATTAACAACTATGTATTTCCTATTTCCTTTCCTTTTAGTTGGCCGGCACTTTAGATTTTGGTCCCAAAATGCATGACCTCCTATAGGTCAAAGATCTGAGTTCTAAATATATTTTAGTTTTAAAAACTGAAATTGTTAATCAATTTTGCTTAGTTGATTTTAGTTTAGTTGACTGACTGTACCTACATACATACTACATAACTAACGCGGAAATCAATATAAAAGCTTGTAAGAACAGTATTTTTTATAATGCATCTAATTATGTGCCTACTTAGGTAGGTACTTACCTACCAAAAAAAATATGAAATATACTTAGATAGGTACTTACCTGTACCTATCTCAGTATATTTCATATTTTTTTAATATAAAAGTACTGAGAGAAGCACATAGGCAGGATTATCTTTACGTAAGTGAGGGTCGAATGATAATATTGAATTGGATTAAAAACAAGCTAATGTATCACACTTTATGCTGAACATGCAACTTACCTGTTTTTTTATAGCAGCTGCACTTTTTAACCACTTTTCCATTTTTTATAAATTTGGTTAACCACTGCGTATTTTCGCGAGAAATCGACGAATTAAACATAAACAAAACCACAAACTATAGGATGCTAACGCATCAGACGGGGCACTCCAATAGACGAAATCCTGTCCAATACCTGTTCACCTTATCCCATATGACAGATAACTTTTTTATTTTGAATGAACCTTTTAGCATCAGCAAGGTATTCATTCTACCGAGTATATTTTTTTTGCTTGCTTGCATACAATTGCTTACTATTTTAAAATATTTTATTGATCTACAAAGGAAAGACCCTGATAATCATAATAAACACATTGATTATACAATTAGACATTTATTTACAGAAATATATTATATTTATTTATAGAATAATACACAATAATACAAAATACAAGTCAACAGTTGAGCTCAACAGTTGAGCTCAACAGTTGAGTTGATATTGCGTAAAACAATCTATAGATAGCCAAACTGGTCCAGAAAATTTGATTATTTCACGGAAGCGGCCTTGAATTCAAGAAAGAAAGGCATATTTGCATCTTATCAGGTCCTCAGGACCTCCCCACATGCAGCTGTCCTCACCAGCTCTAAGAGAAATCCCAGACTGTAATGGGATGCGGCAAGGGTGTCTACACAAGTAGCATCTCATATCAATGGCCCACCCATCTCTTAAGGGACAAGAGTCATCAGGCTTCTTACCATCATCACTTATCAGACTGTACAAGCCGAGAACAGCTGGTATGTTGATGTTGACATTTGAATTAGGTGTAATCTGCTTTGGAGTAGGTGTGAGCCAAATGTTGTAGTTTCATGGTGTGTAATCACATGATGATCACAGTACTATCTGGAAAAAAAAGAAATTTAAGCACACATAACCAAATGCAATAATGTTGAGTGTTTAACATTCTAAGTTGTTTCTATTGGTGTTTTTATGTATAATATGCATGTATTTACAAATAAAGGTATAAGTAAAAAATATTGCTGGACAATGCACACAACAACATCTATTTATGGTGACAAGATGACTGATAGAATACTTATAAGAGTATATTTTTAAATACATACATTTATGATACTTTATAACACCCAGATACAGAACAAACACCTATGCTTTTCACACAATTGTTTATCTTGGGAGGGAATCAAACCCTCAACTTAGAGCACAGAAGGCTACTACCAACTGAGCTGACAGGCCAGTCGATTATGTAGGTAGTTTAACAGTCACTTGGTTCCTATAACACAAGCTCTGCTTACATTATCATTATTATTATTATTTAATGATTTTGGTAAGATAAGTAGGTACAATAAGTACTTACTGGTGATTATAGCAGAAGAACACCAATAGACAGTACATTTCGGTAACAGCAGATTACGTTGGATAGGCATGTGCTCTCGAGTTGAAGCGAGAAATCTCTTCTAAAAATGCTTTCGACACACAATCATACTGCTTGCGAAGATCTTGAAAACTTCAGGTCTAGAAGTCTTTTATTCCAATCGAAGTCCAGTCCAAGAGTCCAATCTCTCTTTTCGGAAGCATAAAAAAACTGACGTCCTTTCGTTTACTAGCACAGCTCACAACACAGCACTTGTACATTACTGCGAGATTAAATAACAGGTTCAGGAATTGAGAGGATAAATATAAATTACTTCCAGAATTTAAAAATCAACGTCATTTAGCTTTGAAACTACAACAGCTGTTGCTTGTTAGTTTGGTTGGTTGGTTTGTTTGGAATGATTTGATGTCGATAGCAAAATAGGAAACAAGCACGCCTTGATCGGGCAGGAAAGAAGTATGAAAGAAGGGGGAGAGGAACTGTTAACTATGTTAGTACTATCGTTCTATATAGACTATAAATCGGCCAGGATTTAAAGTTCAATGATTGCCGGCCATGAACAAAACAATCGAATCAACAACCATAAACAATGAATAATGTAGAAATGGATGCGTTCAGAATATACAAATTTTGTTCAAATGACAGTTGCCTGCCTGCTGCATTTGAGTGCTGTTGCCAATCGAAATAATGTTATAGTGTCGCTGTCGAGCTTTACTACCTGCCAAATCCTAACGTGTTTTTTTAGTTTAAGTATTACCCGAAGTACAATAGTATAATGCTCATAATAAAAAACAGTCTAGATTCCCCGAAATTACCCGATTTTCGTCATTCCCCGCTCTCTCCCCGCGCTAACCCTCCATTCCCCACAAATCGGGGATTTTCCCCACGATTGGCTGCGCTGCATGCATGACAGTGAAGTCCGATAGACGCGGTGCTGCCACAGTGTTGTCACCTTACATTTTTTCCACGAAGTAACTCTAAAATAGGCACTTTTTATTTTTTTTACCATAAATAGTTTTAAAATAAAAACAAATCAATTTACGTATAAATGCAAAATTAACGAACTATTAGCTAAACTACTTAACTAACTACTAACTACGGTTTCCAAACATTGTTGGAATGCATCCATAGTCTGGGGTTCTATGTCATCTGCAGTATTTTTTTTCTTGAAATCGTACATTACATTCGATAACTTTCTCAATATTGCGTCTGTCGGAGAACATGTAACGCAAGACTTATAATTTATTTTCAAGCTGTACCATTGGTGGCAATATTTTTGTTTATATTTAGCAATTTTGGGAGGCATCTTTCCTAGATAAAACTTCTTTTGTTTCGGTCTCTAAACAAAACAAGAAGACAACACAATACACGAAGATGCATGCAATGAAAATATGGTGGCATGCAGAATGAATAAACCGGTTTCTCTTTGCAGACGATATCTCTCTTCCACGTACAAAAACCTTCGAGTGTGAAAGAGAAAAGTAAATTATTGTCTACTGCTAGCGGAAGTATCTGGGCCGTATGAGAACGGTACCTACATCGTCATAACCAGTTAGGTGCGTTCGGAAACACGTATAATGCGTATATGCGGATTCCGCCATGGGAATCGTGTAAAAAGTACTTTAAGGGGCTAAACATTTTGACTCTTCCTAGCCTCTTCATCTTAATAACTGTCATGGATATTGTACGGCATCCCTCTAAATATGAATCACCAGAACATGGGTGTGTGTCAATTTCAAGCGGTTAGAATATACAACTCTCTGCCTGTTGAGTTGAAAACTATTAATAGCCCAAATATATTTAAAAATAAGCTTAAAAAGCTCTTGCTGGAAGGGTGCTTTTATACCGTGGACGAACTCTCCAACTGTATTTGTTATTAAAATGTAATTATATAACATTAATATTTATTTTTATTTTCTTTAATTTAATTGTATTTTATTATTTGTTTTTTAAATATCTATTGTTTTAATTATGTGTAATTTTAGGCCAATTTAATGTAATATATTAAAATAAGATGTATATTGTTAAATGAATAAATAAATGAAATGAAATGAGCCCACCGATTATCAAGCGGTTTTTAACCAACGAAAAGTAGGAGGTTTACAAGTCACCGCGAATATTTTTACGCATAACTTTTTACAGAGTAGTCCGATTTTGATAATTATTTTTTAATGAAAAGGGTATACTCCGAAGTTGGTCCCATTTGGAAAAAAAACAACCCTAAGGGTAGGAAAACAAGGAATGGTTAGTGGTTCACTCGCTGATTGTAATGTATGATAGCGAAAGTAGGGTAGGTAGCTATTTTAATAATAATAGGTTTATTATTTTTTGCTTTTCAGTTTTTTCAGCGGTTTATTTTTTCTTTAAAAGTTTTATTATTCTGTATGAATTATTTATACAAAGGCAAAAAAAATATTAGTTATGGGTAAAATATTGTTGACAATAATTTACTATAAAGTACCTAAGGCTATTAAAATAACATGTTTTTCAGAAAATATGATTTGATTTAACATAACTTTTTGTTTATTTCAGGTGTGTAATTTTTAACCTATCTTACAGGCAACATTTAACTCTGCGATGGCAGCGCACCGTTGACAGAGAAACTAATAGACGACTAGATAGCATCCGTCGCATTCATACAAGAAAGAGAACAACTTATGTGCAGATACTGTAAAGAAATGAGATGGTTTGATTTTTTGTTTCATGTCGCGTGCCTGTTTTTTCAAGATCCGCACCAGATTGTGCAAAGCAACGTTTGACAGTTTGCCATTGTTTGGATGGTTTGTGCTCGCTTTGTGTGAAATAACCGGAAAAAAACAGTTAATAATAAATTGTGAACACGCTGAATTACTTGCGAATTGCAAATAACAAATTCCTTTACCGGATTTTGTAAAGATAATGGTTCGATGTATCGTTTTAGGATAGTGAACGGAAACACCCTGATTTGTCTCTTTACTCGTAAGTACAAGTATTTTTGAGTAGTTATTAGCTTTCAAACTGTTTTTTTTTAAATAATATACACAATAGATTAACAGCATTACGAAGTGAACTTTGTTCGCTACAGCATAATTCATAAATCATAACAAATAATTTATTTATTTTGGTGTTGCCTGCATTCGCCAGACTAGGTACCTACATAAATTTTACATAAAATATGTTTTACATTTCGTATGAATTTTAATAATTCAATTTAACGTAAGTATCGTACAATATTGATAGATGAATATACGGAGGCAAGGTAAAGGCAAAAGCTGCTTAAAATCGGTCTGAGGAAACCATTCATACATTTTGATGTCAATTGATTGTGAAATAATGTCCTGTCAGCGACAATAACCATACCGCCCTGTATAAATAAATAGATTAAAATGATTCTTACATTGTAAAATAAAACACCTCGCTATTCATTTGTTACAGTTTTCCATCAAACGATAATGTACGTTTGCTGTGGGTTGAAGCCACAGGCCGAAAAATCTAGACACCCAAAAACTCTTCGATGATTTGTAGTACCCATTTTGAGAAAAATGTCTTGTTTAAGAAGAATAAATTAACTATTCTGTATCCTAATGCTGTTCCACTGGTGGTTAGTAAATATATGATTTATGAGTTTTTATTCTGTAGGTAGGTAGATACTGATCAATACTTTTCGACTAGAAAAAGTAAATAAGTCCTTTATCGGGAACACGGTTCGCTTCTATAATAAGCTTCCTGAAAATGCAACTATACTACCTATTAAGAAATTTAAAGCTTACATAAAAGAGTCTTTTGAAGAAAGCTTATTATAATATAAATGACTATATTATTGATAAGAACGCATGGCCTCATGTCGCTCTGCCCTAAAACAGTTAACCGACACACTTGAAATGTATAAACTCATGTATACGTATATCGTAGCTAATTTAGTTATAAGATGGATCATGCAAAAATGCGCTAGGACCAGGATGAGTTTCTCTTCTCGGGCTTATATTATAAATTGGAACGTAAATTCACCTAGTAGGTAAGACTTAGTTTCAAAGTGATCCTTGTGATTGTATTGAATAAAGTATCTTTTGACTTTGTGTTATATTTATGGTTTTTTATTTCTATAATGTTATGCTTAGCTTTAATAATAAGTAAACCATTAAGTACACAAATGTTGTTATATGTTTTCTATATCACACATCTGTTAAAAATTTTGAGTTTTGTGATAGAGAGGAAAGCTCTACAGATTTCTACTACAACATAACGTTTTGAATAAATCTAGGATTACTTAGGACTAGGGTAAAAGTTTTGATGTGGCAACACCACCCATCTATCGTACCCATCTCACACGCGGCACGATCACCAGTGTCTATTGTTTTCTCTGTCTACGGTAGAGAGGTATCAAAGAATGGGCCTCTAATGTAGCTGTCATATAATTGAATGAATTGAATGTTCTGTGTTTGGATTACAGATGGAGGAGATCACCTCGCTATTTTTGCCTGTAGAGCTGAATGAAAAAATACTTGAAAGCCAAATAACCTAATGTCACATTGGTACATTTATATTTAGTCAAAAATAATTCTTAATCAGTTATTATACCACCTTAACGTTAACGGCCTGCTACATAGTAATCAATACGGATTTACTAAAGGTCGATCAACAGCTGATGCAGGTATAGCGCTCTTAAAGCATATATTTGAGGCCTGGGAGAACTCACAGGATGCAGTTGGGGTATTCTGCGATCTATCTAAGGCCTTTGACTGTGTGAGTCATGCAACCCTAATCACAAAGTTAAAATATTATGGCATTAAAAACCGGGCGATTGACCTCATACAGTCCTATCTATCCAATAGAGTCCAGAAAGTAGACGTGGGTGGTGAGAGGTCTTTGGGATCAATTATTGATATAGGGGTACCTTAGGGATCGATACTAGGCCCTTTTTTATTCCTAGTATACGTAAATGATTTACCTTTTTTTGTAAAAAAATATTTGTGTTATAGTTTTATTTGCAGACGATACGTCTTTAATTTTTAAAGTTGATAGAGGTAAAACCAGTATATGCGATAACGTAAATGAATCCTTATCGTTAGTTCTTAACTGGTTCACTGTAAATAATCTTTTGCTTAATTCCAAAAAAACTAAATGTATCAAATTCACTTTGCCAAATGTTATTCATAGCCCGTCCAACATTGAAATAAATGGAGAGGCAATGAATCTTGTAAATTCCACGATCTTCCTAGGTCAAACTACAGTGGGGACCTCAAATTGAAACGCTTGCTGGTAGGCTTAGTTCCGCTGCATATGCAGTTCGTGCGATACGGTGGCTTACTGATGAAGCTACAGCTAGACTAGTTTATTTCAGTTACTTCCATAGTGTTATGTCATACGGCATCATTCTCTGGGGAAAAGCAGCTGATATTGGTAAAATATTTGTAATTCAAAAAAGGGCAATACGTGCCATTTATAAAATGAAACCACGAGAATCTTTGAGAGAAATATTCAAAGAAATTAATATTCTCACAATAGCTTCACAACATATATATGAAAATTTGTTACATACACATAAAAATAGAGATGGGATTCAGCAAAATAGTGACCTTCATAAAATCAACACTAGGAATAAACACAAATTATAAATCCCTAGGTTTCGACTAGAAAAAGTTAATAAGTCATTTATGGGGAACACGGTGCGCTTCTATAATAAGCTTCCTGAAAATGCTACTAAACTACCTATTAAGAAATTTAAAGCATACATTAAAGGTAGTCTTTTCAAGAAAGCTTATTATAATATAGATGACTATATTATTGATAAGATGGCCTCATGTCGCTCTGCCGTCAGACAGTTAACCGACACACTTGAAATGTATAAACTCTCTTGTATTAGTATTTCGTAGTTAAGGTAGTTATAAGATGGATCATATAAAAAAGCGCTAGGACCAAGACGAGTTTCTTGCCAATTCTTCTCGAGCTTGGGTTAGGATGAATTGGCACCTAAATTCACCTAGTATGTAAGACGTTTCAAAGTGATCCTTGTGATTGTATTGAATAAATCATCTTTTGACTTGACTTGACTTAGAGTTGTACAAGAAATTCCACACTTTGCAAGCAAAATCTTAATTCTAAAAGGTGTGACAGACGTACGAGTAAGTACGCGTACTTATGGCTTGACGACCTTTTTCGCCTATGTGTCACCGTAAGTACGCGGAGTTTAAAACCGCATTCGCAAATCGTCGGCGATCCAACCGGTTTGAAATCTTGCTCGTATCTAGGTTCGTCTAGTTCGTCTAGGCTCGTACGTGTAGCAGCACTGCAAGCCGCGAGCCGACATCTTCGCCATTTTCGCCAGTTCGTGTGTTATGCGTAACGCTCGCTTGTAGTATTTGGCGTTTGTCTAATTTTTGTTAATTTTGGTTTACACGTCTAATTAATATAATTTATTAGAAATTATACGTAAGGTGGAAAGAGATTTAAAATGGTTTATGATATAACTCCTCAATATCACAAAACTTCTTCTGTCGACGACATCGCAATACATTGTGCGCAAGCTTCACGTGTGTCACTGACGTCGAGCCGAGTAAGTTCGCGATCTTAAAAACTGCATACTTAAAGTTCGTACGTCTGTCACCCCTTTAAGTTTCAGTACATTTGAACGGGAATTTCATATACCTACAAGCCCAATTTGAATCTGAATTTTACCTTATGAATCCTACATTTTTTACTTTGAGTTGGGAACGTTGAGCCAGAACCTTGCCTCATTCATCGTGGGCCTATGGGCTACTGACAAATCAGACATTTTTTTTATCACTTTCTGCAAACTAAACGACTAATTGACATTCTTTCTTATTTAAGTTTTATAACTCATTTATTACCTAATTGCTATAAGTTAAAAAAAATTAAGTTACTTTTGTGTGTTTTGAAAGTCTAGCAGTGCGTATTTGCTTGGTTGGATGAGTTGGCTGGCAGCCATCCATCAATGAATGTGCCCTAAAAATGTACTCATCCATTATTTAAAAAAAAGTAACATTCTCTATACCGTTTTCTTTTCTATCCATAGATTGTGATTCTACATGATGTCTTCTCTCTGTCTTGTGATGATAATGGCGGTGGAGGCAGCGTTCAATGTTTTCTGAATGTTGTATTTATGTATTTTGTGATGATATCTCTGCGAGCTGCTCCCGTTGTATTAGCTTGTCTAGTGATCCATGTAAATATAAAATATTAGATCTCGAGCAAGTTGGATTGGATCGCGTCGGTGTGTCGGTCGGTCGGTAATGTAAAGAAGGAGAGCGTGTATCGCGTCGTCACAGCGAAGCTGTCGGCTCGTGTGGGGCTGCGTGCGGTTAAGCGGAGGAGGTCGTGAGGTCGTGAGGACGGCGCCATGGGGGCGCAGCAGGCCAAGGAGCGCGGAACCGGCGGCGGCGCGTCCATGCGCGCCTCACGGAAGCCGCGTCCGCCCAAGGACCCCCGCGCTCTTGGCTCTAACATCTTTACGGAACACAGCGGTGAGTTGATGCCGCCTGCCGTCTGCCGTCAAATCAACTCATTTGTATTGTATTAGGTAATAAATTAACTTTCGACATAGATGCAAGCGTCGTACGAATAGTTCAATCGCGGTGACTTTATTTTGAAAATGAATAGTTCATGTTCTTTAAACATTTTTACTCTTACACATAATTAAAATCATAAAAAACACGTGATAGAATCTGTTCATGATTTACGCCAAATTAAAAAAATGGCATATTGGGACTTTTATCTTTTTTCTTATTATTTCTTACAGTGGTTTGTTTTATTCCTTGAAACCCTGCTCTTCGCTTCACTGGTTCAATGGAACAGTATTTTAATGTCATTGAATCTTGTTTGTTTTTGTGTAGATTATTTCTTTCTTTCAACCGCCACAGCAACAAGTGACACCCCTATGGTCATAAGTACTTCATTTTCTTGGCTGGTTTCTAGTTCAAATTTCGGTGTCTTTTTTGGGTTTCCGTGAAAAGCTGTTGGTCACAGGGCTTGAGTGATCTTCTTTTTAGAGGTTTTGTATTTGTTTTAGTGACAAAACCCCTTATAATGCAATATAAAACACAGCACACCATTAGCACAGAATGTTCCGTTAGCCATGTATGACGCTAAAGAACTCTCGCTTCTGATTGGTCGGCGGCTGAAGATAGCCGGGTTTGAATTTAAGGTCTTACAGATCGCCGGATTTGATTCCAACCTATGATTTCATTCAGCATTTTCAGTGACAGGTTGACGCATTTGATACTTAAAGTCAAACTGAGATGGTTTTATTCAAAATTATCTTTATTGCCATATCAATAACTCATTTTGGACAAAAAGCACAGATTGCTGCATTTGAAACTAGACGACTCATATTGTCAATTACAGGAATAAACAGCAAGAGGCAGCAATATTTATTTATTTATATGTGCATGTTCAGTGAATGTAATATCAAATAAAAGCATTCAATGTATAATTTAACAACTTGTGGATACATTAACAAGTAAAAATGAATCCTTTCATCAATCTGAATAATAGGTAAACAAGCTTCAGTCAACAATCAGTCACATCTCTGTTGGTTTGGGGTTTAAAAAGATATAGCAATTATTGTATTTTGTATGGAAATGGCATATTATAAATATCTAGTTGCTAACAATACTGAATCTGACAATCCAACAATAATCTAACGGTACTGGAATTAGAAAGGCTTTGTGTAGCAGTGCTCTCAAAAAGTGAAGGAAAAACATTGTGAAGAAATCCACAGCATAGTCAGCTCTGCATGTAATGTTGACCAAGTGTCTCTTGGGCAAGGAGCTGGCTAATACTATTTACTTTTTGTGTAATAGTGGCTAACTCTTGTGACACAGTTAATAGGCCACTTGAAGGCTTCTTTCATGGTCTAATTTATGATTAAGGTGAGAAAAGGTTATGGAAGCTGAGCAAGTTTGCTCCATCTAAAAGATGCTCCGGCCGTTACATCAGCTATAAAGAAAGAAAAAAGTTCCAAAAGAAGCTGCATATATCATCTAGATTATCCAATCAAAGGCAGGTGTTAAGTGTGTCAACCAGGAGTCTCACATCTTTTAAAGCTTAAAAGCTAAAGACTATCTCAGGCACCAGTCTCTTGCAAAACAGTTCTAAAATTTGTAAAATGCACCAAATACTTAGGCCCTAAGTACTTATAAGGAACTTTGTGAGAGAAAATAAATGAAAATGAACGAATGAAAGACTCCACATATCTATTGGATCAAAATCATTGGATTAACAGTTTTGAACATTGATGCAAGACAATCACAGGTCATTTACATTTAGACATTTTGAGTGTAAGTTTGTGTGGATGTTCTTTATCTTATTAAATATTTAACTAAGATATTTTTACAGCTGTCTAACAGGTAACCATAATTAACAGCTGAAACTGTAACTGAAAAAAATAAAAAATATTTATGGCCCTACTTATAAACACCCCTCAACTTGAACACTGCTAAAGTCTAAGTCAAAACATTCTTTATTCAATAAAATCAAAACTTTGAATCGTCGTGCCAGTTCCTCCTAGTTCCTTTTTGAATGATGGTTGCTAATTTTTTTATGGATGCCGAGTTGAGTTGAGAATCTGATATTTTATAATATGCTTTTATAGACAGTTTCTGTTTAATTACGTTTTTAAATTAGCCAATAGACCAATGTAAAACATGGCTTGCTTAAGATTTGCCCACTATGCCATCACTATTAGTAACTAACTTACAAAAAGGAATGGCATTATTTTAAACAGTGATCAACTGTTACTATTCACAGAAGTTGATAAGTAAGGATGTTGAAAAGTTGTTGTTAATAAGATGATGAGAAAAAAGAAAACTGAATAGCACAAGTAGAGTGCTAAAGATAATACTTTATGATACTGATAATTCTTTGTTATTTGTTAAATGGCCTCAATAGGCTTTTGACACAGAAGTGTGAGCACTTTTATTTACAGATGTAATTTTTTTAGGCTTTTTGTTTTTAAGCTCAACAATGAATGCTAGCAGATGTCTAACTAAGTAGATCATCTATCCATTGCACCAAAAATTATGACAACCTCTGTGGCACAGTGGGCTAAGGTCTGGCTGAGACACAGAAGGTTGCGGATTCGATTCCCGCCACAGCACAAATGTTTGTATGATCTGCAAGTAATTGTCTCAGGTCTGGGTGTTTCTATGTATAATATGTATGTATTTACGTATTATGTATGTATATAAAACAAAAGTATTTAAGTAGTATACCAATCATGTGGTACCCATAACACAAGCTCTGCTTACTTTGGGGCCTATTATAAAAATAAAAAAATCATAAGTGTGTGCGTGAATTTGTGAGTTGATATAATAACACTTAAAATGAAAATAACCTAGGTACTTAAGTATATTACCTAATTTCATGCACTAGGGAGTTGCACATTGTACATCTCCTGACTATCATCAGATTAGCTTGCTGTTAAAATTATTACATACCAACATACTTTGTGTACAGAGTTTAATCAATTAAATACTAACAAACTGAAATGTTTAATCAGATTTTAATCAATCTCATTTTAAGTTCTGACCTATGAAGTCCAATGAACAAAACTAACACAGGGTTTGATACTAGGCCCTTTTTTATTCCTAAATTTTTATTGGTTTTTTATTCCTATGTTAAAGATTTATCTTATTTTTTTAAAGATATTTGTGATATAGTTTTATTTGCTGACAATATGTCTTTAATTTTTAATTACGTATTTGCAATAACGTAAATGAATCCTTATTGTTAGTTCTGAACTGGTTTACTGTAAATAACCTTTTACTTATTCAAAAAAATACAAAATGTATTAAATTCACTTTGCCAAATGTTATTCATAGCTCAACCAATATTTAAATGAATGGAGAGGTAATAAATTTTGTAGATTCCACGATCTTCCTAGGTTGCTGGTAGCCTTAGTTCCGCTGCATATGCAGTTCGTGCGATATGGTGGCTTACTGATGAAGCTACAGCTAGACTAGTTTATTTCAGCTACTTCCACATAGTGTTATGTCATACGGCATCATTCTCTGGGGAAAAGCAGCTGATATTGGTAAAATATTTGTTATTAAAAAAAGGGCAATATGTGCAAACCACAAGAGTCTTAGAGAGAAATATTGAAAGAAATTCATATTGTCAGAATAGCTCCACAATATATTTATGAAAGTACGAATGAAAATACGCTCATAAAAAAAGAGATGGGTTTCAGCAAGATAATGTCCTTCATAGAATCAATACTAGGAATAGAAACAAATAATACATCGTTAGGTTTCAACTAGAAAAAGTAAATAATTTCTTTATGGGAAATTGGGTTAGGAGGAATTGACACCTAAATTCACCTAGTAAGTATGTAAGAAGTGTTATGTTTTAAAGTGATCTTTGTGATTGTATTGAATAATTGAATAATGTATCCTTTGACTTGAATTGACTTGAACCAATAAAAGCTCAAGTTAAAATAGTTTAGTTTATTATGTTGTACTTATCTCTAAAACAATACATCAAAAAATTTTAATAATTATGTTTAAGAATGCTTAAACAACACTTTCATATGACACCGCATTTGATACACTTGTAAAAGTTTTTCTACTTCCTATTGGAACCCCATATCTTCAATTTAATTCAATTCTTGGTTAATTCTTTGCCTTTGTGGAAGAGACCACAACTTCATCAATGTCACGTTTTATGCTTTATCCTTTGCACGAAGGAGAGTATCACCAGTATTTGTAAAAGTGGCCTGTGACCATACATTTCGTGACTACATAATTATGTACATATATAGGTATACCATATAAACAAAAAACATCTCTATCATCATCATCATAATAACAGCCTTTTTGTAGTCCACTGCTGAACATAGGCCTCCCCAAATAGATTTCCAGGAAGAACGATTTTGAGCCCTCTCCATCCACTGACTTCCTGCGATCTTTACAATGTCGTCAGTCCATCAGGTGGGGGGGGGGGTCGTCCTACGCTTCGTTTTCCTGGCCTTGGTCGCCATTCGAGAACTTTTATTCCCCAACGGTTATCAGTTCTGCGAGCTATATGGCCTGCCCATTGCCACTTTAACTTGCAACTGTATTTTTTTTAGAATACCTTAAGTATTTGAAGGTTTTCTAAAAAAAAATGTGGTTTGAGCACTGAATTCGCGTCGAGATGATTTAATCAGGGAGTCGCCTTAATATAAAAGCCCATATCCTTAACAACACAATTCCAGTCTGACAACTTACCAAATGTCATGCAATTGTATGAACAGCTGAAGAATCTAATATACAAATCCAAATCACACAAGTTGCCAGTTGCCACTGAGATATTGCTTGCTTCGTTTGCTTAATCGCTTGATATAGAGTAGGTATTGCATTTCGCGCATACTTCCACTTCCATTTCGGGACTAGCCGGTAGTCGACAAGAAACCTTGGGGGTGCTTTCGAAATAAATGTGAGACTCAACACTTATTTGTAAAACAAACCGGGGGGGTCCCAGGTTTGTTTTCTGATATTGATGCAATTGCAAATTGGAGAACACTGCTGGTTAGTAAACATTGTGACGAAACCGGCACATCCTAGAAATTAAAAAAATGAAGGTACTATGTCATTAATTGGTTAGTATTCCTATAAGCGGCGATGGGCTTGCAACCTGTCACGTACCAAATACTAGATTTAATTAAAGATTTTAATTCAGACGTATTTTGTGCACAGATTAATTTGAATATAATATAGCGTAGATAAGTGGGTATCCTACATTTACATCAAAATGTAGAAGTAACACTTGTAGATCTACATGTTTTACTTGTTTACTTGTTTTGACCCCTTGTGCCTGCTTGCTCTTCGGCAAAAGCTTAACTTACTCCAATCCTGCCTTACAATGCGTGTGCGTGGCCATGTGCCAAATAGAATGGTCGGTTGTGCCTCTGACAGGTCTAGCCCATCCTCAAAGATCTATGTAAGTAAAGGTCTGAGGTGTCTCTGGCTCCAGAGCCTGGGGATTACAGTTGAGAGCATGTTTGTTTTTATGTAGAAAAAACTCATGTGATGAGCATCTTTAGTCACTTCTGTCTGATAACTGCCACAACTACATTTAGTGCATAACTTTACGCGATTGTCACTGGTAATACACAGCTGCATATATCTATCTCATTAACCATTATTATACTTCATATAATGGTACCTTATATTAATAACAGAAATAGACAATAATATAGTATAAACAATTTATACATTAACCTCCTCACTAAGTTTATAATAAACGACAAAAACCTAGGAACCGGTGTAAGCCGCGTGATCGTTGATGACTAAAGGCATCGGCGTAGAACTTGGAGATAGATAGGTACTCTGAAGAATGGCAACCGGCAGCTGGGAGTAGGCTAGTCCACCGTTAGTTAGTCCGGAGCAGGCGGGTGAGCATTAGGCTTGCGTGTTCCAGAAGCGCTGCTGCAGAGTCGTCCGCTGCCGCACATCCCCGATCTGCCGGACGGCGAGGCCGCGGCCGGCGCCGGGCCCGCGCCCGCGGCCGCGACCCTCGTCGCGCCCGCGCCCATGCCGCTCGACTCCGCCAACAGGTGAGCCTGTCGCGAGCCTGCCCCCCGGATCGGACTCTGCTCCTAGCTAACAACGAAAGAACGGACTCCAAAGCTGAAAAAATCTACACCGGTGACCCCGATTTCCGCCACTCGGTCTGAAGGTTAAAATTCGGTTTACGTTAAAATTGCTCGCTGACGGTCAAGCGGATAATGAGTCGAGTTATCGAGTACCGCTTTGGAATGTGTAACGATGAACGGGCAAGGTTGTCGGGCTGTAAGCTTGCGCGCTGTTGCAGATGGACTTCGAAGGAGAACCTGCTGGCGCAGCACGAGGAGGAGGACCCGCAGCTGTTTGTGGCGCTGTACGACTTCCAGGCGGGTGGCGAGAACCAACTCACTCTCAAGAAAGGTAGCGCACGCAACGCGCGCCACTTTTGCTCCCATTTCGTCCATCGACGACCACTCCGAGCGCGCATTACCCACAAAAAGTAGACTAGGTTCGTCCGGATGATAGAATCTACGATCCCAAATTTCATCAATATCCGGTCGGACGTTTAGCTTCGAAAAGGTTAAAAGCAGATATTAACAGAAGGAAGAAAATGACCACTCGCTCACATCGCGATGCTGCGCGAAGCGGGGTCGTGGACGGTACCGGGTGGTGGAACAAAAATATCGAGCTATAATCGTGAACGTTACTCATCTAGGGCACGATAGGGAAGGCACGATCGAATATGAAAGTAATAGGGAAATAATAAAGGATAAAGGTAACGGTGAACCGAGCGATGATTTAAAAACAAACACGGCCACGACTGTAACCCCCAGCGCTCAGCGGGTGGGTGTAGGGTGTTGGGTATAGGGTATATAGGGTATAGGGTATATAGGGTAGGATCGGTTCGGGCGGGTGACGAGGTGCGGGTCGGTTGCAGGCGAGCAGGTGCGCATCATGAGCTACAACAAGAGCGGCGAGTGGTGCGAGGCGCACACGCTGGGCGGAGCGGCGGGCGGAGCGGCGGGCGGGGCGGGCGGCGCGGGCTGGGTGCCCAGCAACTACGTGACGCCCGTCAACTCGCTGGAGAAGCACTCGTGGTACCACGGGCCCATCTCGCGTAACGCCGCCGAGTATCTGCTCTCGTCCGGCATCAACGGCAGCTTCCTCGTGCGCGAGTCCGAGTCCAGCCCGGGCCAGCGCTCCATCTCGCTGCGCTACGAGGGCCGCGTCTACCACTATCGCATCAACGAGGACGACGACGAGAAGGTATTCTATGCTAACTGACTCTCTCCATCTCCATTTGTTTCTTGCCCTGCTTAATTGAATTTCAAAATTATTTCATCCATAAAAAAATTGATTATTAGCGAGTGACGTGGACTTATCTTATTAGAAAAAATGATATCGAACCGAGCTAGTATTACCGCGTGCAGTGAAGGCCTTCGAACTCTGCAAGGATAAGAATGTCAAAAAAAAAAAAATATAAAAATCATAATAAAGTTAGCAAAAAAAACAAATTTTATGGTTTAAAAATCGGGCTGTTACTTGAAATCTAGGAAAGCCTTACCGGCCGTGATATTTTTTGATATATTTTATCGAACACCCCAAAGTTTAGTTTAGTAGATATCTCGATCGAAAAACTGCTTAAGAAGCTTCGCGATGTTTTTAAAAGTTCCATCCGACGATCCGCGACACGATCGGGTAGTAAAATAAAAGAGAAAACCCTAACGGGGAACGAGTAACGGGTAACGGGTCGGCAGGTGTTCGTGACGATGGAGTGCAAGTTCGGCACGCTGGCCGAGCTGGTGCATCACCACTCGGTGGCCGGCGACGGACTGATCACGCAGCTGCTCTACCCGGCGCCCAAGCGCTGCAAGCCCAGCGTGTTCCCGCTGGCGCCGCCGGACCACTGGGAGATCGACCGCACCGACATCGTCATGAAGCACAAGCTGGGCGGCGGCCAGTACGGGGACGTGTACGAGGCCGCCTGGAAGCGGTTCAACATCACCGTAACTATCACTATCTCCGATGTCTATTCCTATTCCCGTTCCTAACTTCCGTTATCTCGGCGGGGATCATCCGACGGCGTGCTAGTGCGCTAACGAGTCGTCGAATTAGCTTTTTTTAAATACATCCACGAGATCATCCGGATCGCTCCTCGTAACATCATCCGACCGTTCGCCCTCGGAGGAAATCGAACTTCACCCACCACCGACATCGACCGACCGAGCCGAGAGGTCATCGAATTACCGTTTTAAAATAATCGCGGCCCGGCCGCCCGAGCCGGGAGCCGGGAGCCGGGAGCGATGGATCGTAGCGCGCGATCCGATAGCGCATCGCCGTCCGCAGGTGGCCGTGAAGACGCTGAAGGACGACACGATGGCGCTGAAGGACTTCCTCGAGGAAGCGGGCATCATGAAGGAGATGCGGCATCCCAACCTGGTCCAGCTGCTGGGCGTGTGCACGCGCGAGCCGCCCTTCTACATCATCACGGAGTTCATGTCGCGCGGGAACCTGCTGGAGTTCCTGCGCGCCTCGGCCCCCGCCCCCGCCGCCGCCCCCGCCGCCGCCCCCGCCGCCGCCCCCGCGCCGCCCTCCGCCGTGGTGCTCATGTACATGGCGACGCAGATCGCGAGCGGCATGTCCTACCTGGAGTCGCGCTCCTTCATCCACCGCGACCTCGCCGCGAGGAACTGTCTCGTCGGAGAGAACCATCTCGTCAAGGTAGGCGCTCTCGTAGACCATCGCGCGTTTATTTTATTCATTTCTAACTTTTACGATCGCTTATAATGTGTGCGATGATGATAACTCCCACGCGCGATCTTCCAAGTGAAGACTTCTAAGGTCAGGATATCTACACTAGATAGCCTGGACCATCGTAATGTTCATTTCGACGATTAATAAAAATCAAACGAATATAATTAAATCTCGATTATTAAAAATCTTGCGTTACGATATTTGTCCGAGATAACCCGTCTCAAACTTAAACCGTAGGATAGTTTTTGTCTCGATGACCTCAATATTTTTGATCGCTAATTAAATGTATTCCTACAATAAGTTCCGGAAGTTTCTGGCAGATGACGGGGTAAGTTAACTTTAACATCTATCACCATCTACATTTAAAAGACCTATCTAACGATGAGCCCCAGGATGCGGTAGTCAATTAAAATGAAGAATAAAATGCCTCTATAATAGCGTGCAGAATAGAATGACGCGAACACTATAGGATGCGAGGATGTCGAGCGGCGATTAGGGACAGCGAATGTGATGCGAGATGGGTCGGCAGGTGGCAGACTTCGGGCTGGCGCGGCTCATGCGGGACGACACGTACACGGCCCACGCGGGCGCCAAGTTCCCCATCAAGTGGACCGCGCCCGAGGGGCTCGCCTACAACACGTTCAGCACCAAGAGTGACGTGTGGGCGTTCGGCGTGCTGCTGTGGGAGATCGCCACCTACGGCATGTCGCCCTACCCCGGCGTCGACCTGGCCGACGTATACCACATGCTGGAGAAGGTACCGTCACCCACCTCATCCCGACCCACCTACGGCATGTCGCCCTACCCCGGCGTCGACCTGGCCGACGTATACCACATGCTGGAGAAGGTACCGTCACCCACCTCATCCCGACCCACCTACGGCATGTCGCCCTACCCCGGCGTCGACCTGGCCGACGTATACCACATGCTGGAGAAGGTACCGTCACCCACCTCATCCCGACCCACCTACGGCATGTCGCCCTACCCCGGCGTCGACCTGGCCGACGTATACCACATGCTGGAGAAGGTACCGTCACCCACCTCATCCCGACCCACCTACGGCATGTCGCCCTACCCCGGCGTCGACCTGGCCGACGTATACCACATGCTGGAGAAGGTACCGTCACCCACCTCATCCCGACCCACCTACGGCATGTCGCCCTACCCCGGCGTCGACCTGGCCGACGTATACCACATGCTGGAGAAGGTACCGTCACCCACCTCATCCCGACCCACCTACGGCATGTCGCCCTACCCCGGCGTCGACCTGGCCGACGTATACCACATGCTGGAGAAGGTACCGTCACCCACCTCATCCCGACCCACCTACGGCATGTCGCCCTACCCCGGCGTCGACCTGGCCGACGTATACCACATGCTGGAGAAGGTACCGTCACCCACCTCATCCCGACCCACCTACGGCATGTCGCCCTACCCCGGCGTCGACCTGGCCGACGTATACCACATGCTGGAGAAGGTACCGTCACCCACCTCATCCCGACCCACCTACGGCATGTCGCCCTACCCCGGCGTCGACCTGGCCGACGTATACCACATGCTGGAGAAGGTACCGTCACCCACCTCATCCCGACCCACCTACGGCATGTCGCCCTACCCCGGCGTCGACCTGGCCGACGTATACCACATGCTGGAGAAGGTACCGTCACCCACCTCATCCCGACCCACCTACGGCATGTCGCCCTACCCCGGCGTCGACCTGGCCGACGTATACCACATGCTGGAGAAGGTACCGTCACCCACCTCATCCCGACCCACCTACGGCATGTCGCCCTACCCCGGCGTCGACCAGCATGTGGTATACCACATGCTGGAGAAGGTACCGTCACCCACCTCATCCCGACCCACCTACGGCATGTCGCCCTACCCCGGCGTCGACCTGGCCGACGTATACCACATGCTGGAGAAGGTACCGTCACCCACCTCATCCCGACCCACCTACGGCATGTCGCCCTACCCCGGCGTCGACCTGGCCGACGTATACCACATGCTGGAGAAGGTACCGTCACCCACCTCATCCCGACCCACCTACGGCATGTCGCCCTACCCCGGCGTCGACCTGGCCGACGTATACCACATGCTGGAGAAGGTACCGTCACCCACCTCATCCCGACCCACCTACGGCATGTCGCCCTACCCCGGCGTCGACCTGGCCGACGTATACCACATGCTGGAGAAGGTACCGTCACCCACCTCATCCCGACCCACCTACGGCATGTCGCCCTACCCCGGCGTCGACCTGGCCGACGTATACCACATGCTGGAGAAGGTACCGTCACCCACCTCATCCCGACCCACCTACGGCATGTCGCCCTACCCCGGCGTCGACCTGGCCGACGTATACCACATGCTGGAGAAGGTACCGTCACCCACCTCATCCCGACCCACCTACGGCATGTCGCCCTACCCCGGCGTCGACCTGGCCGACGTATACCACATGCTGGAGAAGGTACCGTCACCCACCTCATCCCGACCCACCTACGGCATGTCGCCCTACCCCGGCGTCGACCTGGCCGACGTATACCACATGCTGGAGAAGGTACCGTCACCCACCTCATCCCGACCCACCTACGGCATGGCGCCCTACCCCGGCGTCGACCTGGCCGACGTATACCACATGCTGGAGAAGGTACCGTCACCCACCTCATCCCGACCCACCTACGGCATGTCGCCCTACCCCGGCGTCGACCTGGCCGACGTATACCACATGCTGGAGAAGGTACCGTCACCCACCTCATCCCGACCCACCTACGGCATGTCGCCCTACCCCGGCGTCGACCTGGCCGACGTATACCACATGCTGGAGAAGGTACCGTCACCCACCTCATCCCGACCCACCTACGGCATGTCGCCCTACCCCGGCGTCGACCTGGCCGACGTATACCACATGCTGGAGAAGGTACCGTCACCCACCTCATCCCGACCCACCTACGGCATGTCGCCCTACCCCGGCGTCGACCTGGCCGACGTATACCACATGCTGGAGAAGGTACCGTCACCCACCTCATCCCGACCCACCTACGGCATGTCGCCCTACCCCGGCGTCGACCTGGCCGACGTATACCACATGCTGGAGAAGGTACCGTCACCCACCTCATCCCGACCCACCTACGGCATGTCGCCCTACCCCGGCGTCGACCTGGCCGACGTATACCACATGCTGGAGAAGGTACCGTCACCCACCTCATCCCGACCCACCTACGGCATGTCGCCCTACCCCGGCGTCGACCTGGCCGACGTATACCACATGCTGGAGAAGGTACCGTCACCCACCTCATCCCGACCCACCTACGGCATGTCGCCCTACCCCGGCGTCGACCTGGCCGACGTATACCACATGCTGGAGAAGGTACCGTCACCCACCTCATCCCGACCCACCTACGGCATGTCGCCCTACCCCGGCGTCGACCTGGCCGACGTATACCACATGCTGGAGAAGGTACCGTCACCCACCTCATCCCGACCCACCTACGGCATGTCGCCCTACCCCGGCGTCGACCTGGCCGACGTATACCACATGCTGGAGAAGGTACCGTCACCCACCTCATCCCGACCCACCTACGGCATGTCGCCCTACCCCGGCGTCGACCTGGCCGACGTATACCACATGCTGGAGAAGGTACCGTCACCCACCTCATCCCGACCCACCTACGGCATGTCGCCCTACCCCGGCGTCGACCTGGCCGACGTATACCACATGCTGGAGAAGGTACCGTCACCCACCTCATCCCGACCCACCTACGGCATGTCGCCCTACCCCGGCGTCGACCTGGCCGACGTATACCACATGCTGGAGAAGGTACCGTCACCCACCTCATCCCGACCCACCTACGGCATGTCGCCCTACCCCGGCGTCGACCTGGCCGACGTATACCACATGCTGGAGAAGGTACCGTCACCCACCTCATCCCGACCCACCTACGGCATGTCGCCCTACCCCGGCGTCGACCTGGCCGACGTATACCACATGCTGGAGAAGGTACCGTCACCCACCTCATCCCGACCCACCTACGGCATGTCGCCCTACCCCGGCGTCGACCTGGCCGACGTATACCACATGCTGGAGAAGGTACCGTCACCCACCTCATCCCGACCCACCTACGGCATGTCGCCCTACCCCGGCGTCGACCTGGCCGACGTATACCACATGCTGGAGAAGGTACCGTCACCCACCTCATCCCGACCCACCTACGGCATGTCGCCCTACCCCGGCGTCGACCTGGCCGACGTATACCACATGCTGGAGAAGGTACCGTCACCCACCTCATCCCGACCCACCTACGGCATGTCGCCCTACCCCGGCGTCGACCTGGCCGACGTATACCACATGCTGGAGAAGGTACCGTCACCCACCTCATCCCGACCCACCTACGGCATGTCGCCCTACCCCGGCGTCGACCTGGCCGACGTATACCACATGCTGGAGAAGGTACCGTCACCCACCTCATCCCGACCCACCTACGGCATGTCGCCCTACCCCGGCGTCGACCTGGCCGACGTATACCACATGCTGGAGAAGGTACCGTCACCCACCTCATCCCGACCCACCTACGGCATGTCGCCCTACCCCGGCGTCGACCTGGCCGACGTATACCACATGCTGGAGAAGGTACCGTCACCCACCTCATCCCGACCCACCTACGGCATGTCGCCCTACCCCGGCGTCGACCTGGCCGACGTATACCACATGCTGGAGAAGGTACCGTCACCCACCTCATCCCGACCCACCTACGGCATGTCGCCCTACCCCGGCGTCGACCTGGCCGACGTATACCACATGCTGGAGAAGGTACCGTCACCCACCTCATCCCGACCCACCTACGGCATGTCGCCCTACCCCGGCGTCGACCTGGCCGACGTATACCACATGCTGGAGAAGGTACCGTCACCCACCTCATCCCGACCCACCTACGGCATGTCGCCCTACCCCGGCGTCGACCTGGCCGACGTATACCACATGCTGGAGAAGGTACCGTCACCCACCTCATCCCGACCCACCTACGGCATGTCGCCCTACCCCGGCGTCGACCTGGCCGACGTATACCACATGCTGGAGAAGGTACCGTCACCCACCTCATCCCGACCCACCTACGGCATGTCGCCCTACCCCGGCGTCGACCTGGCCGACGTATACCACATGCTGGAGAAGGTACCGTCACCCACCTCATCCCGACCCACCTACGGCATGTCGCCCTACCCCGGCGTCGACCTGGCCGACGTATACCACATGCTGGAGAAGGTACCGTCACCCACCTCATCCCGACCCACCTACGGCATGTCGCCCTACCCCGGCGTCGACCTGGCCGACGTATACCACATGCTGGAGAAGGTACCGTCACCCACCTCATCCCGACCCACCTACGGCATGTCGCCCTACCCCGGCGTCGACCTGGCCGACGTATACCACATGCTGGAGAAGGTACCGTCACCCACCTCATCCCGACCCACCTACGGCATGTCGCCCTACCCCGGCGTCGACCTGGCCGACGTATACCACATGCTGGAGAAGGTACCGTCACCCACCTCATCCCGACCCCCACCTCACCACTCATGCGGGATGCATGTTGCTTTAATGTATGTCCCGCGCTCGAGATGCCGCAGACGGTAGTTAGTTATCCACCGCCACGGAATGGATCATTTGTGTAAGACAATACGAGTAAGAAAATGGTGAGCACTTACATGACGAATGGAACAAAGAAACCGTTATACCAACCGTAGGTTGTACCGGCTGCACGTCAGAACGTCATCATCTTAGGGTGACTCTGGTATAAAATATACGCCTCGGTAATGTTAGCTTGCAATAACAACAATAAATATTGAAACTATTATATACTACGTTTTAACGAAGTAAATATATTCATATTAATTATTTTAGAACTTTTTTATTTATTACTTGTGCTGTGGAATCTTGCTTTTTGTCAAATTTCATGTTCTATGTTCAATGTAACTCTTCGGGATATCCATCTAGGCATACCGCTGTATATATCCATATCTGTATATATCTAGATATGCTGAACAGTTCCGGAGCTATGGCGGGGCGCGAGACACCCACGAGACCGGAGCTTTGTATTTTTTGTCTATTGAATACAATCGCAAGGATCACTTTGAATCTTCTTTCATGCTACGTGAAGTTAGGTACCGATACCTCCTAAGTCTGTCCCCACTTACAATTATATCAACATTTATCTTCAAAATATTTTGAACTACATAAAAATAATATTGATCCAACCAACAGAAACACGTGGTCACTACATTAATGTTTAGTATTATTTTAGAGCTTCGATTGTTGATTTACAATATACCCCTAAATAAACTAAGTTTATTTCATGTAATTTATTTCGCAATCTCTTTTGATGCAGTATCGGTTTAATAAAGCGTGAGAATATAACGTGATTTTGTGAGATGCTAAACAATTGTGTATGAAACGAATGCCTATTACATGTCATGGCAGGCCTCAGGCTGGCAGGCCTGATCTCATATTTAACCTACACATATAGGTCATTATGTATAAGCCTATTATCCGACATGGTGGTTGATACTACATATAGTTTATAGTTCAAATCTACAATTATAGACACGAGGTTATATTATAGATTGTTATATATACAGTCTTATCTATCCAATAGGATTCAAAAGGTCGACATGAGTGGGGTGGTGGGAGGTCTTCAGAATCAATTTATTGATATAGGGGTGCCACAGGGTTCGATTCTGGGCCCTTTTTTATTCCTAGTTTACGTTATCTGCCTTTTGTTGTATAATATATTTGTGATATAGTTTCATTTTCGGACGATACTTCTTTAATTTTTAAAGTTGATAGAGCTGAAACCAGCATATGCGATAACGTAAATTAATCCCTATGGCTCATTCTTAACTGGTTCATTGTGAATAATATTTTACTTAGTTCTAAAAACGAAATTTATTAAATTCACTTTAAGCCAAAAGTAATACATAGCCCGACCAACTTAGGTTCCACGATTTGCCTTTTGTTAATATTGATGCAAAGCTACAGTGGGGAGCACAAATGAAACATTTGCTGTTAGGATTATTCCGCTGCATATGCAGTTCGCACGATACGACGAAACTAGATGATGCAATGTCCGGCATTATTGTTTTTATTATTTTCTAGGGAAAAGCAGCTGATATTCAGGAAATGTTTGTTCTTCAAAAAGGGCAGTTCGTTACATTTACAATTTAAAACCACGAGAGTCTTTGAGATGAATATTCTCACAGTAGCTTCACAATACATATATGAAAAGGATTAGGAGTAACATTTGATTCTAAATTACTATTTGACGAACATATTAATAACATCGTTAATAAGGATTCGCGCTCTAGGCTTTGTTTTTAGAATGTCGTCGGAGTTCTCTTGCATCAAAACATTCAAAATATTATATTGTGCGCGCGTACACAGTAACCTGGAATACGCCTCGCGTCGCAAGTATGGAACCCCCGCTATGATGTTTACTCATTAAGATTAGAAAACATACAGAAAAAAAATCTTAAATATTTACAATTTCGTGCAAAGGTGTATATACCCGACTATACAGCGAGATGTCGTAAATTTCATTTTCTTCCATTATCTGAGCGAAGGGCAATGGCCGATTTGGTCTATCTTATGAGCATTGCGAATGGCACGGTGGACTGTCCGGAGTTGTTAGCACAAGTAGGACTACGCTATCACACTACTTTAAGAAAACCGAAACCACTTTATGTTCCTTTAGTTAGGACAAACTACAGGCAAAAACGCCTTTATGATTAGAGCGAGCAGCTCGTTTAACACTTTGACGGAGTCAGATCTGGATATTGATGTGTTCAATACCTCAATACCAGAGCTGAAGCGATTATTATGTGACAATTTTTTCAATATTGTTTAATCTCTTTCGTTGCTATTTTTAATTATTATACCTTTTTTACAACAGTCGTCTACCTTACTGTTTAGATTTTTATTATTACTTGTTTAAATTCTATAAGTGGAAACTTATAATTGGCCATCAGCAAACACGTACCTCATAATGTTACATAGTTTTTCTATTTATTTAACCTAGCTGTAAGTTTACTAAAGCTTCCTGAAAATAAGTAATTTATAGAGAACACGGTGCGCTTCTTTACTAAAGCTTCCTGAAAATAAGTCATTTATAGGGAACGCGGTGCGCTTCTTTACTAAAGCTTCCTGAAAATAAGTCATTTATAGGGAACGCGGTGCGCTTCTTTACTAAAGCTTCCTGAAAATAAGTCATTTATAGGGAACGCGGTGCGCTTCTTTACTAAAGCTTCCTGAAAATAAGTCATTTATAGGGAACGCGGTGCGCTTCTTTACTAAAGCTTCCTGAAAATAAGTCATTTATAGGGAACGCGGTGCGCTTCTTTACTAAAGCTTCCTGAAAATAAGTAATTTATAGGGAACGCGGTGCGCTTCTTTACTAAAGCTTTCTGAAAATAAGTCATTTATAGGGAACGCGGTGCGCTTCTTTACTAAAGCTTTCTGAAAATAAGTCATTTATAGGGAACGCGGTGCGCTTCTTTACTAAAGCTTCCTGAAAATGCAATTAAACTACCTATTAAGAATTTTAAAGCTTACATAAAAGGTAGTCTTTAACAAAACCGTATTAAAAAAAAATGACTATATTATTGATAAGAATGCATGGTCTCATGTTGCTCTGCCTTCAGACAGTTAAATGACTGATTTGAAATGTATAAACAGTAGTATCTTGTACTCGTTTTTCATAGTTCAGGTAGTTATAAGATGAATCGTACAATAAAGCGTTGAGACCAATATGGCGATTATGGAACTCTTGATACAATCAATGTCTATCAGTTTCGATTGGTAATAGGCATTATTTTAAATAATAATTCGAGTATTACGTACGTTAGTTGTCCATTCATACTTGTATGACAGCATGTGATACAATCAACGTCAATCTTCCGCAATACTAATTCATAAGTAGTAACTAAAAGCAGTTAGTATCAGAGTTACATAATCGCCCGGCAGGACGAGTTTCTTGTCAGTTCTCCTCGGACTTGGGTTAGTATGAATTGAACCTTAAATTCACCTAGTATGTATGTATGTGAAAAGTTGGTGGCTTTAAATCAGTATGCTCTGAAGTAAATTTTAACTGATGTATTGTATCAGTAACATCAGATATATTGAACTTGTGAAGTAGTGAGACGCGCGGTTTGATCAGTTTCCAGTTGTATGAATCATTTTCATTATTAAACCATTATTGTTATCTAATACAAAGGACATTTTAGGTGTCATATATTATGGTAGGTGATACAATCGCGAACTACTTCGCTGATATTAGTCAACCGCGTAAAGGGCTAAATTAGCTCAAGTTTAGTAGGTCGGTGTATGTGCTCGTACATGAACTGCATTACTATACATTTTAAAAGAATATAGAAATACGAAAATCTGTTGCTGTCTTCATTTATTGACATTTGGATGACAAGGAGAGACAGTAAAATTGTGTAGCGTTCTAAAATGTATTGATACAATGAGGTTCACTAATATAGTGTACACACTACTCAAAACAGTCGGGTTTTTTTGACCAAGGAGTTTAATGTATTTATTTCAGATCCAATCATTCATTAAACACTCTATGTAATTGAAATATTTATACTATGTATACTATGTTAATAATATGCTTTCTATATAAGGACAATTTTAGTCATCAGAAAGTTTAAAATGTAAAAAAAACTAGGTTCTTAATTGTTAGTTTAGGTCAATAAACTGGCAATAATCTACTACATAATCTACTACACTTGGCCCAGGTAGTCCTATGGAGTACTCTAGTGTGTTAACTCAACTGAGATTTCTCGTAGCAGCTGAGTATTGCTCATTGCAATACGAGTGAGTGAACTCAGCAGTAGATATTAGTAAGATGTAGGTACCAGCATGACGCGAATGCGAATGAAAACACTTTGTTTGGCTTGACACTTTGTACATTTTTGCAATTATGCAAATACCGGATTGTTCCTTCGTTTATAGGATAAACCATCGTGGTTGTTTTATTATCGGATACAAAACTAGTACACTTTTGAAAAATGGTCTCCTTAATTATATAATTGTGTGTACTCGGAACGATGGGAAATGATGATGATGAACTAACATAGGGATCAACGAAAAACCCAAACAAAAAACGTATTTATTTGAAATAGTTTATTTAAATAACATAAAAACAAAGCCGCTGGCGTGCGGCGCAACAAGAGTTAGAGTAAACAACAAGTAGGTACTGTTGGAATTGCATTCGTCGCGTTGTCGGCGTCGGCGTCGCCTCACATCGGTTAGTGTGCGACGGTACCCACCCGCCGCCTCAGATCGGTTAGTGCGCGACGGTACCCACCCGCCGCCGACTGCCGCGCGACTGGCGGGGGGCGCACGGGCGCGAATGCAAGCCGCGGCGCGTGTTTATAAACACACTCTCAATTACAGTTGCAGTTATCGAATACCGCGAAAACAATCTTAAAATCGGGTTGGATTTCATAATAACCGAGCGCGGGAGTAGATCCAACGGATACGAACCGGAAACATAATACGACTGCGTGCGAACGTCGGTCGAGATAGGTGTCGGATGTAGGGCGGGTGCGGGGTAGAGCGGGGTAGAGCGGGGTCGAGCGGGGTAGAGCGGGGTCGCTAGCAGTGCGTGGCGTCGGTGCAGAGGTGCTTCTTGCAGAGCGTGCAGGAAGGCCGCGAGACGGCGATGCGACTGAAGATCTCGGAGGCCGACAGCTCCTTGCTCAGCTTGGAGCACATGGAGTAGGAGACCGTCTTCTTGGTGAAGTCCTTGGCGGGCACGCAAGTGCGAGCTCGCACCGGCCCGATCTCCTGCCCCGTCTCCACTGCAACACACGCACAACTTACTGATACCCATTCTGCACTCTGCACTGCCACTCGTACATTTGTATTCGCGGTCGATTCGGCGGACTCACCCAGTTTAGCGGATTCGGAGGTGATGACGATGCAGAGGAACGCCATGCCGGGGATGTAGCAGTCGATGTTCGGCACCTGCGGACGCGTTAATCGTATCAACCGCGGCCGACATTATCGCGAGCCGCTCGCGGAGGGGTTAGGGATGCACTCACGGTGATGTTAGCGAAGTCGGGGTGGTCGGGGTCCCAGCAGCCGGGGTGGTCGAACGACAGGCAGTTGTAGCACTGGATGCCCTTCGTAGTGGGAGACACGAACTTCTTCGGCTTCACCTTCTTGTGCTTGCCGGCTGCGAAACAAACGATCGTTCGTCCCTTAAATTTTTAACCGACTCGGCTGCGTTTTCCTTCGAATCGGGGGGCTCACTCGTGTGAGAATCGATCACCGGCCTGATTAACGACCGGGTGAAAGTTCAATACCCGTCAGAATAAACATAATTTTTCCAATGAACTCACCGAGGACTGCGGCGGTGAGAAGCAGGAACACCGGTAGGAAGTAGACGAGCGCGTTTTTGAGCTGCATGGCGGTGAACTGTGCGAGTGCAAGTGCGAGTGCGAGTGCGAGGAAGGGAGTGCGGTGCTGGTGGCTGCTGGCTGGGTGGTGCTCTGCACTGGATGGTTGCTCGCTGCCGGTCGGAAGGCGACTGTGAAGATGCCGAGCGCCGGCCGCGTTTATACACCGAGCGGACGGACCGCGCAACTATACACAGGCTGATGCTAAAACTGCCGTCACTGGGAAATCTCCATATCGACCTAATTATTCATACATCATATATCCTATTATTCATATCGAGGAGATGGTCCTTGCTCGGGAAGTAGCGAAATATGAATAATAAGATATAAAATCGTCCAGATATTGTGCTCTTCTGTACCTATATAAATTCCCAACCGATCAGATGGACCGAATACAAAAAGTATTAGGTGCCACCTAACGCGGTGCGCTCGGTCGCTTGTATTATTCGAGCGAGGAAGACAAAAAAAATACTGAGATAGCCGACAGACAAATGTTTCGCGTTAGGTTTATCGGTAACCGTGTTACTTTTCCTTTTATCTGCATCCATATTATTTTTTCAACTTTTAACATCCCGCTGTATTATTTTTACGTTTACGTAATGCGAGGAAGGAGTTTTGTTATATTTGTTTATTTTGTGACAGCTCTCGTCTGTGGTATTTATTGTTTACTCTCGCGCTATGCGTACACAAAGTGTGAGATAGCGCGACGGCTCGCGAGTGGGCATTGTGGGCTCGCGGCATTCCGCCGGATGCCTCCGAGGGAAGGTAACGTCACATTCCGCCGGATGCCTCCGAGGGAAGGTAACGTCACATTCGCGTTGGGCGGCGCCATTGCGCAGACGAACAGGAGCTCAAAGGCCCGGGACGAGCTCGCCTGCACCTCACTTTATTTCGGTATTGATATGACTCACTATAGATTACTTGCTAGCTATTTCAACGAAACAAGAAAGGAATTGAAGCTGATTAATCGATATCTTCCATCAAATCGGGGATCAGTACAGGAAAGTAAGCCATGCTATGCCCTGCCTACCATTAAATGCGTGTTTTGTAGATCATCATCACTTGCGTTATCCGATGAAGCCATAATGACATTTTTAGGGTCGCGTACCTTAAAAGGAAAGGAATCCTAGTAAGATCACTTAGTTGCTGGTCTGTCTGTCTCACCATTTTTGTCTGGACCGCGTGTTGGTATCCAATTGATATGAATTTTAAATACTTATTACATGCACGGTCCCTTAGAGCAGTACAAAAGCAAGCCTTCTAAGTTAAAGCGATTAAAACATGCGACCGTTTGTCCCGCACAATTTGATAAATAAATAAATATTAGTTGGCAATCCACAACACCACACCATCCAGCTTCAATTTAAGAATAATAATTATAAAACTATATAACGATTTATTTCTCCACACGATGGGTTACTTACTTAGCATATGCTAATTAATAATATGCTTGTAATGCTGTTGGTGAGATGAACCAAGTAAGCCATAACTTGTACTATGGGAACTGATAGAATACTTATGTTACCTACTCGCCAATAAATCAAAACACAGAGCACTACCCGTTACCTTAGAATAATTAAATTGACCAAGAAGTGAGCTTCCTAACACAGCAACATTAAAATTAATATCCGTAAATGGTTAAATTAGTAGTTTTTCTCATTTATAATTGGCCAAGCTCGTGCCGGAGCTGACGTGCCGACGCGCAATGAAGATTAAAGCCAATAAGGTTAAGAATGGGATGTGGTCAGGATGCCAAATCAATTCAACACTATCTAAGGGACACAGGACTCTATTAAAATATACCATTTTAACGAATAATTATGTTTTACGGCTGAACCTGTGTTGGTAACCTTATCATATTTTTAAAATACCTATCGAAATAAAATATGTAAATCAACTCCACTTTACATGTAGAGGAAGGTACTCATTAGCAAAACTGATATTTACAATGTTTAATGAAATAATGAGTTAGGAGCCCCTAATACGTACGAGAGTACGGGAGTACGGGAGTACGTATAGAACAGACTTGTCTCGGTTCGACTAATGTAAGAGTAGAGTAAGAGCTCTGATTAGGGACGGACGTGGGGAGAACGCTCAGCTAATTAAATAAAGACATTGTGCGTGTTCCAACTGGAGGCTATTGCCAACTATTGCCAACTATTGCCAGTAGTCGTTGTTTACTTTATAAATATTATATTTAGTGTCGCTGGAAACCTTGCCCTCGTTCGCCAAATGTCTGTAACATGCGCTAAATAAAATAAAATATTATTTATTTGCTTGAACATATGTGATACAATTAGGTCTTATAATAGTTAGTCCATTGTATGTCCTAACATATTATTTGGCATGCTAATTATATCTAGTGTCATTAACCTAGTTCTTAGCTTTAGTTTATTTTCTTGAGAGATATATTATTAGAATGAATTCATAAATTAGGTAATTATAAACAATGTAATTTCATATAAATTAATAATAGTTAATAGGTCAAAAAATGTTAATAAGTTAATAATGATACAGTTTTGATGTCCGTATAATTAAAATATTCACTAATTGTATAAAAACACTTGTCTATAAGCCACTTTTTCAATTTAACAAAAAATGAAGTGCCAGTTAGGTGTTTAATGTTGTCAGGTAGCCTGTTATAAATTTGAACATACATGTAGTAGGCTAAAGAACTTCGCTTAAAAATGTTTCTTTGCGATTACAAACTGATATTTGCAGTTGAAGCATTTACCGTCATGTATACCGATGCATGTGAGAAAGTTTTCAATTACGAATATAGGCTTGTCTTTCAATCCGGCTTGAGAATTAATCTTGTGATACAAATAAACAATCTGCCTGTTCTCAGGATGAATCAAATATTTGTTAAACACACTCCCATCTCTCACGCTATTACAAACTGATCAGTATTATATTAACTTGAGGCTTTCATGCACAAACAGATCGATCTGGATGCATTGGAGCCAAACTGCCAAACTGTGGTCTTGGTCCACTGCTGGACCTGATAGTTTAATAAAATAAAAATAAATAATAATTCCTTGCTTTGTACGGATTTAATACATTTGGTGTAGGGCCGGGCGTTGACAGCTGTCATACAGTTAGAAGTACTAGTACCTAGTGCAGTTATCATCCTTTAGCACAAGTTGACAGCTGTCATACAGTTAGAAGTACTAGTACCTAGTGCAGTTATCATCCTTTAGCACAAGTTGACAGCTGTCATACAGTTAGAAGTACTAGTACCTAGTGCAGTTATCATCCTTTAGCACAAGTTGACAGCTGTCATACAGTTAGAAGTACTAGTACCTAGTGCAGTTATCATCCTTTAGCACAAGTTAGTATATGTTAGTATGTGTTTGTAACCGTTTTCATTGTATTGATTGTTTGATTTTTTATCGTGACTGAGTCAAACAAACATCAAACATCCTAATATTTAAACATTCAAACGTCTAAACATTCACACTAACTAGCACAATTTGAATATTATCTAGGATAGGATGAGGGTGGAAGCTACATCTCATCGCCAGGATTCTCATCAATGTTGTGTATTTAATAAATATATTTGAGCTTTCGGTGTCGGAATTCGGAATCGTTTTAGCGGTGAACAGTGAACTTGTTTATATAGCGTATAAACAACAATCTGTGATGCAACAATCGCTGGCGCAACAATGCAGCCACTACGCGTTAAATATCCGATAACGAGCATGCTAATCTAACGCGTTGTTAAATCGGATGCCTTCGTTACTCGGATACGTCCCAGAGGACATAAAGATTTTGACGTTAGACACGACCGAGGTGAGAACGGGCCTCATCTAAGCTAACCAACCTATTATTAAATATCTGAATTTAAACTATACACGGTCTAGTGGGTAGGTTCGAGTCGTTTTTTGTTTTTAGATGCTATCGTTCCGGAGGTTTTAAATTTTCGGTCAGCGGCCACTTTTGCAAATACCCCTTCCTTCGTGCACAGATGAGATGAGCGACATAGATGTGCGTTGCGTTGCAGGGGTATCGCATGGAGTGTCCGGCGGGCTGCCCCGGCGCCGTGCACGAGCTCATGCGGGGCTGCTGGCAGTGGGCGCCGGCCGACCGGCCCTCCTTCCGCGACATCCACCACGCGCTCGAGCACATGTTCCAGGACAACTCCATCACGGACGGTATGTTGCGTGCTCGTGCCCCACCCTCGAGCTAGCTAACTCGTGCTCACTCGCGCTCAACCCGCTTGCAGAGGTGGAGAAGCAGCTGCAGGAGAGGGCCCCGGAGCGCGCGGTGCAGATGCGACGGCCGACCAACCGGCGCGGCAAGCAGGCGCCCACGCCGCCCAAACGCACCAGGTACGCTGTCGCTCTCACCGCGAGTGCGATGCATCGGGTCGGTGATCTTGCTACTCGTCAATATTTTGTTGAACGTTCGATAATTATGTAAGAGACATGCCGGACATTTCACCCTCCATCATCTGAGCCCAAATTTCCAAAAATCCCGGTGGTTTTGCTATAAAAAAAGCGACCTGCCGAATTTCAACTTTCCTGCTTTAACTGTTTCGGTTCGGCGATGATGAATCGGTCGGTCGGGTTAAGCTCTTTTATAGGTATAGATATGTAGAAAAAGAAATTTTTTTTCGTTGTTTTCATTTAATTACAACTAGGAGGCGTTGTAATTAAATTAAAACAACGCGAATTTTTGTACCTCGTTAGTCCCATCATAATAAACGTGTATAATAAATGGCCATACCATGTTTCGTAACATCCATCCTCCTTGAGTTTAGATGTGCGAAATTCCTATGTAGCTTTTTGACTCCCTCCTGAGTAGAAGTTATCGGTGCTACTAGAGTCTACTGCTGTTTCCGCAGCTACTGTATTATGTATAGCCACCCCACTAATAACGGTTTCGGAAGCCAAACATAAAGGTGATCGGGCACTTTCCGACGCAACATTACGTAGCAGAGAGTCTAGCTGTTAGACATTACTAATATGTGCGACTGTGGCTACTGTCACATTGTATTGTCTTACGCTGTTTCGTAATTCAACTTTTACGTGACCATATCTGCCAGTTTTTCACCATTCGTAACATGAACTTCAATAGGCGTTATTGGCGCATGGCGTCACCGAAAACACTCCTGTTATTGCAAATGTGGTTTGTGGCTCCTGATTAAATGCACGTTACGTTCTCCTTCACAAACACTGAAAGGACTATTAAAACTTAATCGTCTGACAACTCCTACTGATAGACTGAAACATCATGACATGTCCAGGTTTTTCACACTTGCAGCTTTTACTATTCTAAATTCTAGTCCGATCTGTTTGCAGATGCTTAAGCAATTTATGTGAGCAATAGAGCAATTTGGCTTTTACGTTTACACTCGATAGTTTGATGTTGTTGTTTTGCAAATGCAATTATAATTGGATCATTCTTTGTGGTAAATAATCGCAGCTTTAAAAACATCCTCTAAAAGTCGGTGCTGATGCCGATGCCGATGCCCATGTCGCTAAGTTGTGGACCTGTTTCAGTGAAGTTGGATAAGTACGTGTGCATTTCATCAACTTCACTCAGCCTTACAGAAAAAAAATAACTCCTTAGTAAACCCTGCTGCCGACAATCCGTTATCATCATAGCTGCAAGTTCAACCATGCTTTGTGATGGGACTTGGCGTTTCGGACGCGGGGATAGGCAGAGGATGATACCGAAAAACAAACCTTTGTTAAGGCCTTATTTTTCTTTTTATGATCGTGCATTTTCTCGTGTTCTACAAAGTCATAGACCTTCGTGCATCAGGGCCATTTTCATTACAAATTTCTAGTTATGATAATCCGTGTTGCTCCTTAATTTCTCCATCGATGGAAATGGTCTAGAAGAGCCGGTCGCTGGATCGTAGCACCGGCGTCTGCACCTCCCGCTATAACCATCGTTTCTCGCTTGAACTACGAAATATAGTCATATATTTTTTCTATCGAGCAGGGTTATTTTGTTTTAATAATAAACGTTCTCGAGGTTCAAACGTAACGTTGCATAACGCCCTAGACACGCGAGAGAAGGCCTTCAACTTAAACCTGACGAGTCGGTGACGAGTATTATTTTAGTTTATAAAAAGATTCGTCCCTAATCGAGACTTCCATTAGACGATCGGCGACAGCTCTACGCACAGATATAATGTATAGCACAGTTAGAATATAAGGGGTGATCGTTCTAAGGGAATGTGTGGATGCGTGTAGTTGTGGTTGGTCAGTGAGAGTTAAGTGCGGGCGCCCGTGTGTTGTTGTGTTGCAGCCTGCTGTCGTCGTGCAGCTCCTTCCGCGAGTCGCAGTACGCGGCCGAGGAGCGCGACCTGTCCGACCTCAACGGTACGTAGTCTACACTCTACACTCTACACTCTACACTCTACAGTCTAGAGGTCTACAGCCGCGATACCTTACACTAATGTTAGCGAGCGGACGGACGCCGACTCGGGACTCGTTCTCTGTGAACGCATCACTTTAAATAGCATTTTCTCTCTGTTTGTGCGCTCGCGCAGGCGTATAGCGATAGGTTCGATCATCTCGTAAGTACATCAACATTTACCATTGTTACCTTAAATAGGAATAGTAAGTATTATAAATAGTGAATTAAAATAATATGTAGATTTAATAATACATATACATGATTATTATTACTTACTTAATAAATAATAATTGTTGTAAACGAAACATTTAAATGAATGCTTATACGAGTATTTATTTTGTATCGTGATATTGATAGCTTTAATGTAGCGTTTAGTGAGTGCCAAGTGGCTGGCAACCGGCGACTGGCCACAGGCGACTGGCCACCGGCGACTGGCCACTGGCCGCTCGCCAACTCGTCCGACCGCATGACGGGACGCTTCACCTTCATTTATATTATTTTATAGTGACAGCATTAGCCGTAACATGATTGTTCCCATCCTTGACGACATTATACACGTCATTACGTTTATTTTTAATGCCTCCATAACATCAAGCATCTTTCCATTGGCCTGGAAAGAAGCTCAGATTATTCCCTTACCTAAAAAATCTAATCCTTCATCTTTCTCTGAATATCGACCTATATCTATCCTCTCTTTCCTTTCAAAAGTTCTTGAACGTCTTATCCACCAACAACTAAGTATTTTTGTTTCTAAGAACTCCTTTCTCAACTCTTACCAATCTGGGTTCCGTCCAGGCCACAGTACCGTTACGGCTTTAGTAAAAATTACCGATGACATTCGTTTCGGAATGGACAGTGGAAAGGTCAATATATTTACACTCCTCGACTTCAGCTGTGCTTTTTGTAATGTTGATTTTGACCTTCTTTTGGGTGTGCTTAGCTCTCTTAATATATCTCCGCCGGCAGTTGACTGGTTCCGTAGCTACTTATTCGATCGGCAGCAGCGCATTCGTGTTGAGGACACATTCTCTACATGGTGTAACCTCACTGCTGGCGTCCCCCAAGGCGGCGTCCTCTCTCCTCTTCTCTTTACTATTTTTATTAATTCCATAACGTTAAATCTTTCATCTTCCTACCACCTGTATGCAGATGATCTTCAAATATACTGTCATACTACTGTAGATAATGTCAATGGAGCCATTAGTCTGATTAACTCTGATCTAGGCAGAGTGAATGGAGTAAGTCTTACGGACTTACTGTCAATCCAAGCAAAACTCAGGCCATCATAATTGGTAGTTCTAGGCAAATCGCTAAACTTAATCATAATCTTCTCTCACCTATATTATTTAATGGTACACATATTCCGATCAGTCAGTCAGTCAGTTAAAAATTTAGGTATTATAATGGACACTAAGTTGACATGGCAGCCGTGGATTAATGAAATTAGTCGAAAAATGTTCGCATCATCTGCGTCTTTACGAAGACTTCGTAATTTTCTGCCAACCGCTACCAAAGTTATGCTTGCACAATCCCTGCTCCATCCAATATTAGATTATGCAGACGCCAGCTATCTTGATCTATCCGAAGTCTATCTTAACAAACTTGAGCGTCTTCAAAACCTCTGCATTCGGTTTATATTTGGCTTGCGCAAATATGACCATGTTTCAGAATTTCGCATGAAGCTCAAGTGGCTCCCTATTCGTTTTCGCCGGAATGCTCATATCCTGACGCTGTTATACAACATCCTTTATCTGTCTTCATCTCCCCACTATTTAAAGGAACGTTTTATTTTTCTGCACCAGTCAAACGATCGTGATCTGCGTTCGTCTGACACTCTCCAACTCCTTACTCCTGTTCAGCTATCTATGGTGAATCCTTCACTGTTCAAGCTGTACACTTATGGAACTCCTTACCTTTATCTATTCGCTTATCTAAATCTATTCATATATTTAAAATCAAAGTCCATAACCTTTATCTGTCTTTATCTGGAAACTGCTAACTGGTTGTTAGCTTCTATCACTATAGAAAGTTGTTTGATGGTGGGTATGTATGTCATCTTTCTTTGTGTATTTTTTGTCATTTTTATAGTTATGAATTATAGGCATTTTTATAGTTATTGTTATATTTTGTATTTTTATGTATTAGATTAAGTATAGGTAACTTTTTTTTGTACACCGCCGACTTTTTGGTATTTTGTCTATCCTGTCCATCCAAAGGTTGCCTGAAAGAGATCGCTTTTAGCGATAAGGCCGCCCATTGTACAACTGTACTGCTAATCATTTTTTTTTTTGTATATTCTCTTGTGTACAATAAAGTGTTTATCTATCTGTCTATCTATCTATCTATATTTGCTTCAAGAACAGGAAACCACTATTACATTCAAAGTTAGTTTTCTATTCATTGTACAGGAATACATAAATCAAACTGCCTGCGCTCAGGCACATAACATACATTAGGTCGTTGACTTATTATCGATATACATTTTAAAAGTTAAAATATATATATATATTTTTAATTTGTTAATTTTTTTGGTGTCAATTTGAAACATGCGCAGAACATTTAAGTATGGCTAACTAATTTAATTAGGGAGCGTGCACGACACATTTTCTTAATGCATAAGAACCACTAACAATTATAAAGTTTGACTTGATCCCTCTGTAAAAAGATAAATACATATATAATACTATAGAATGGGGAATTCTGTCCCCATTGTATAGTATTGTATTAACAACAATAGCTCTACATTCTTTCTATTTGTCAATCGGCTGCCCAATCGAGAAACCTTTAAATCAAGGTGTCTTAGAGAATCAGGACTGTCTACCGAGCCATGTATTTTGTACAGAAATAATATATCTGATTCCTTTCAGCAAACACTATAATTTTAATTGTATAATTGATCATAATCGGTTGTATAATTTATAACAACACTCGCTTCATCGCGACTTAATCAAGATTTTTTATTCAATTTCTGTCCAATGAACTAGGAATTGTGGTAAATCATTTGAAAGGTAATTTTGTTAGCTATTAACCAATAAACAAAGAAACCGCTCTAAGTGTCAGCCTAATTCAGCAAGTGTTGTCTCAGCGCTCGACAGCTTCACCTAAACCAGTCCTGTGTCTCCAAGGTGTACAAGAGATTCAGGGAGACGGCGATGCACTACGTCACAGGATGATCGATTTATTGTCACCACTTCTCTCCGAAATCGACGTACAGCAACTAAGAGAAGTTCGAAGAAAGGCTGTGAACGAGTGTACAGTCAGACGAAGACTCAAAAGAAGCGAACTTGATCCCAAAAAGGCCAGCCACAGGACCCAAATTGTCTCCAGCCCACCGACAAGCCCGGCTTTAGTTTGCTCGCGATCACTTGGATTGGGATGTGGAGCAATGGAGTCGAGTCCTGTTCTCGGTCGAAACCAGAATGTGCCTACATGGTAGCGACCGTCGGTGTAGTCTATAGGAGACCGGGAGAGCGATTCGCACAATGCTGTTTTGCGGAAACAGTGGCATACGGGAGTGGGTCTTGTATGATGTGGGCGGGTATTTCTATTGAAGCAAAAACGAAGCTAATTTTCATATCTGGTGGCGGTCGGTGAGGCGGACTAACCGAAGAAAGATACATCAACGACACTCTTCTAGGCCATGTGCTTCCATGCGCCGGGCTTATTGGCGAAGTTTTCCTGCTAATGTACGATAATGCCTGCTGCAGTGACTAGACACTAGACAGTGCCTGGACGGCATGACGGCATTCCCATACTAGACTGGCCAGCCCTCATTCCTCACGAACCCAATCTGAGCATATGTGGCATGAGCTAAAACTGCGGGTACGAGGAAGATATCCAGCTCCGACGTCGATAGAAGACCTGAAAACTGCTTCAGTCGAAGAGGGGCAGGAAATCCCACAGGATTCCATCAGGAAACTTATTAGGTCAATGAAAAACCTTTTACAAGCGGTAATTAGGGCCAGGGGTAACACAAAAAAAATTAGGGGTTTAATTTTGTAAGAAATTTAATTAATTTTAAATCTTCTGATATCACTTGAGAGCTAACAAAATTACTTTTCAAATGATAACAACAACAATTATAACAAACCCCAGTAGTCACCATCTTTGCTGTAGATGTATACCCACTGATACGTACTCGTACCAGTTAGTAGCTACTTGTTTTCAAGGTACGAGTATGATGCTCATCATACCTACGCCACAACGCAACAATGTACCATGAATTCCCATATTTTATATATTCTCCAGAAATAGAACATGTAATTAAATCAAATGTTTTTGTAAAATCTATTAATAGCATGCATGCATTGCCTCTTGATTTCCAAATTATCGTTCAAAAAAGCCATCAAATTGGTAGTGTTAGACTTTAATGCTCTGATTTATTTATGTAACGATTTATATTTCCTTTACATGCCAGTATCGACACTAGCCGAAAATTTATATAGGAATTAGCGGCGCCTTATTTATGTATCGGTACCAAAGGTATTTTGTTTTACTTTAAGTGAAATAGTCATCACTATGAGATTTGCTGCTTTGCGCCAACAGTGGCCTTGATAGGTTTTCTGCACAATGTTTTAGGAAAATATTTGTTAATGTGTTTAACGAAGTAGCCTGTCAGTGAATCCAACCTTATGAAAGCAATGGTAAACTCACTCTATCAAACGAAGCTTACTAAAAGATAGGCAATTTTCTTGATTTATTGAGAGTTTACCTTTAGTTAATAACTTATATTTGGTGTGCTATAAACCGATTGAAAGTACTGTGAGAGAAGTTCACAACCTGGCCCGTTTAATTACCTTGTACTAGTTGATTAGGGATAGTGGAAGTGTTACGTTTTAGGTCGATCGCGTAGGACCGGCTATATATACGAGATACTTAGTGTGTAGGAAATGTAGTGCCAGCGCTATCTTTAAATTTTCTTTTAAATCTTTTATGTAAAGTCTCGGGAAAACAATCGCATCGCAATAGTTTACTGGGTTCTTTGGAACTTTAATTATTATAATTGTTTACGGAACATGGTTCTATACGTCTCGACTTGCTGCTTATTGCTCATGTTAATTAATTGTTATTCAATTGAGTTAGGAGTTAGTTTTTATACGCTTTATATTAGCTTCACTTGTATGTACGTTTGTATGTTTGTATGTTTGTAACCGACTCCTTAGGACGTCAATTTAGTCGAATATTTCATTCTATTTCGTTAGACTAGTGGGCTGAATAGTTTAAATATTTTATTTACTTGTTTTTGAAAATGGGCAGCTCATCAATGCATTAATTAGAAATTTAGCTAACTTTACGTATATTAATAATGTTTTTAGATATACTTATCCATAGTTATAAAATCTGGTCGTTTAGCACTTCGATCGTAGGACTGTCGCGTAAAATTAAAATAATACATCTGCGATATCCTTTCGAGAACCGATCCTCACGTCCGGCGTGCGTCGTCAGGTGGAGGTCGCGGGGGCGGGGCGGGAGGGGCGGGGGGGGCGCGCGAGGCCTCCTCCGAGGGCTCGCTGGCCGAGGGCACGCCCGACACCGACGAGTCCGGGGCCGGCGCCGACACCCGCCACCGCGCCAAACGTCGCCACCATCCGCACCACCACGAGCCCGCGCACAAGGTAAGCGCACCGGAGTCGCTCGTCCGTCCCCGCCCCCTCGCACACCCCACTCACCATGGCCCCGCGGGGCTGTTGCAGGCGGCGCCGGCCGGCGGCGTGCAGGTGGCCGCGCTCGAGGTGCAGAACGTGAAGCGCGCCATCAACCGGTACGGCACGCTGCCCAAGGGCGCGCGCATCGGCGCCTACCTCGAGTCTCTGCGCCAGAGCGGAGCCCCGCCGCACCCCGCCGCGTCCTGCCCCGCGCCCCACCCCGCGCCGCCCGCCGGCGAGGAGGCGCGGTCGCTCTCCCCGCGCACCGGTCGCGCCGCGCCGCACATGATCCGCTCCAACTCGTCCGGCGGCGTCACCGGCGGGGGCGCGCCCGCCTCGCCCCGCGCGCGCCCCTTCCCCTCGCCCGGCAAGCCGCGCCCGCGTCTCGCCGACCTCGAGTTCCCGCCGCCCCCGCCCCCGGAGGACGCGCCGCCCCCGCTCGCGGCCCCCCCGCCGCCGCCGCCGCCCCCGCCGCCCGCCCCCCTCGTCGAGGCGCCCGACAAGCGCGCCATGAAGGAGATGCTCGAGCTGAAGCTGGTCGCGGAGATCAAGGAGCGCGCCGACAAGAAGAGGCCGGGGCGCGCGGAGTCCCCCCCCGCGCCGGAGCCCCCCGCGCGGCACCAGGACCCCGCCGCGCGGCTGGTCTCCGAGCTGTCGGAGAGCTTGCAGCTGCACGCGGAGCCGGCGGCGCCGCCGCGCAAGCCCTCGCTCGCCGCGGACCCGAAGGCGCAACCGAGGAGAGGGGAGGCGCGCGGGAGGGGCGCGGGGGCCGAGGAGGGGCCGCGCTCCTTCATCGAGCTCAAGGCGCGCCTGCGCAAGGTGGACGGCGCCGGCAACGGCCGCGCGGCCCCGGCGCCGGCGCCCGCCTCGCCCGACTCCGTCGCCGAGGACGAGGACAAGCGCCGAAGCACCGGCAGCATCAGCAGCCTCAAGAAGCTGTGGGAGAGCAAGGAGAGCGAGGAGCGGCTCAGCCCCAAGCCGGGCGAGGGCTCGCCGGAGGAGAGCGCGCGCGCCGCGCGTCCCGCCCTCGCCAGCAAGCCCCGCAAGCCGCCCGGCATCTACGCCACGCCTCACCCCGCCCCCGCCCCCGCCCCAGCCCCCGCGCCCGCGGCCGCGCCCCACCCCGCCGCGCGCGAGGACGACGACACGGACCTGCTGGCCGCACTGCGCGTCACACTCGACTGCACCACCAACGAGGTACTACATCGCCCGCGAGTAATGGCGTCGTTCCATGAACACCTTTTTAATACGAATACTATATAGAATACAGGTGTTCATGTGGCGTGGCTCCGGTACCCCCCCCATGCATGTATGCAGCTCCTGGGCTGTGCTGTGCGCTGCGCTGCAAATATTATGATTAAATGCTATAAGTCTATATTTACCAGTCACGTTTTAGACTGGTTTATACTTAGACTAGCGACCCGCCCCGGCTTCGCACGGGTGCAATGCTGATACTAATTATACTACAGAATGGTTATCCCTAAGAGATAGACATATCCCATCGCGGACTTTTTTGGAGACCTTGTGAGGGAGTACTTTACTGTAGTACATTATTTTGATCCATCTCGTAGGGTTCAGCCAGCGTTTGCAATGTAAGCGCAAAAAAAATGTGTTTATTTACGAGAAACCTCTGAAATTATCAGTGTTTCTCTACTTTATTATGCATGTTTTATACATATAAACCTTCCTCTTGAATTACTCCATCTATTAAAAAAAACCGCATCAAAATCCGTTGCATAGTTTTAAAGATCTAAGCATACAACGGGACAGACAGACAGCGGGAGGCGACTTTGTTTTATACTATGTAATGATATATTTCATGGCTAAACTCGTATTACCAAGTTTACTCAAATCGTTTGAGGTAATGTCATGATGTTGGGAATAGTTGTCGAGTAGCGCTGAATGACGCTCCCTATTCAGCTGGCCCATGACTCGCCTATGACTCGCCTATGACTCGCCTATGACTCGCCTATGACCTCCCTATGACTTGAACCGTAACAAATTAATTGATCACCAGTATAACTATAGCGATATACATGGATCCAGTATTCGGTCGTATAAACCATTATATTCTTGCCAAGCTCTGCTATACTTCTTGCTATGCTGCCGATATAAGAGTGCTGGTTTATATCTTATGTCCAGGGACACTGCCAAACTATGGTCTTGAGTGGTTTTGCATCGGACGCATCGCTGATTTCCTGTAGCGTATCCCAGGGCTCAATTCGCAGTCCACTATTAATTATCATGTTTGTCAATGAAATTGACTTATTTTTCAATTATTCGTACTTTCTTCTGTTTGCAGACGATAATGTAAATTTTCAGAAATAAGAATTCACCCATGAACTGCTACTATTGCAAAGCGAATTGGACAATCTACATTCCTACTGCAGAGCAAACAAACTAGATCTAGACAAACTAAAAATGCTTCTGCATCACATTTACTAGAACACCTAACACTCGATTTGGCTACAGTATAATCAATAGTCAAATATTCGTGAGAACTAACTCTGTGGTGGATCTTAGAGTCACTTTAGACTCTAAACTGTTGTTCGACCAGCATGTCGGAAGAATCATTGCTTATGCAATGAAGATGGCTTCCTTTTTAGGTTGACAGAAAAATACTTCTCTTAATGCTCTTAAAGCGGTAAAACTGTTCACTCGTTCGGAGCCACCTTGAATACGCCTCCAGGTTCGGAACTTCCAATAAGATAAATATATCACACTGCTCGAAAACCCCAAAGAAAATATTTTAAGTACAACACAAACCACATGTAATAAATTTCGATGTTTGTTACTCAATCACATTGTATCAGGTAAATTAGGTAATAGGTCCGCGTGGTGATGTGTAAATAGGCTGTTACTTTTGTTGTACTTTTATTATTGCTCTGTGCTTCTGTGAATCACGACACAATTATTAGGTATGTTATCATCATCATCAACATTATCATTCATCCCGATTGCACCCACTGCTGGGTAGGCTTTTTCTTTTTTACGCCACTCTTTCCGGTTCCTAGCAAGTCTCATGTTATGATTTTAAATTATTCAATAATGTTTCAGTTACCTTTTAGGATAAAACACGCCATCCCTTAGCAACTTTGTTTGATTGTTAATGATGAATATTTTAAGCAGGAGCATTGACGGTATACTCGTTCAATGTGCGTTGGTACATAGCATTTGCGTTGATGCTGCACCGTACGTACGTTGCACTACGTATTATTAGAAGCTCTGTAGCGATTGTATGGATGGCCATACAATCGCTACTGAGCATCAAATCAATTTTAAAACAAAGATTACATTTTTGATGTTGCCCTGATTCTGTATCTATGACTACAATTATGAAGTTGTTTACATCGTGTCTGTTTAACACCAATTTAAAGCCCTCAAATATCAAAAATTAAAAAAGGCAGTGGATGTTTTGCTCAGGATCCACCCAATGCAATGCTCTTGCGATGTGTAGGTATTAGGGCATGCAAACCGATAATCGATAACCGATAATTTATCGGTAATCAGTAAATTTTTGTCAGCGATAATTATCGATAAATATCGATAAAAATACCGATAAACGATAATTTCATAAAGGTTTTATGTAATCATTCCTAGCACTACCGCGAGTCTAATAAACCCATAAAATAAATAAACAAATCAATTATTATGTTTTGCACTACTACAACTAATAACGGTGTATTCTTTTGTAACCTTCACGATCAGGGTTCATTTTCTTTTACAAGTTAACGGGTATTTATCGCGTGTTACCGCGTATTATAATTCATGCCTAATATTTCGGTTATGTATGTTTATTACATCGCCATTTATTGAGCTAATAATCAACTCTGATTATTTTAAAAATGCTTTTCGAGATATCCGATAATGGATATTCGTTTTTGATCAAAGTCAAAGTCAAAAGATGATATATTCAATACAATCACAAGGATCACTTTGAAACGTCTTACATACTAGGTGAGTTTAGGTGCCAATTCATCCTAACCCAAGCTCGAGAAGAATTGGCAAGAAACTCGTCTTGGTCCTAGCGCTTTTTTATATGATCCATCTTATAACTACCTTAATTACGAAATACTAATACAAGAGAGTTTATACATTTCAAGTGTGTCGGTTAACTGTCTGATGGCAGAGCGACATGAGGCCATGCATTCTTATCAATAATATAGTCATCTATATTATAATAAGCTTTCTTCAAAAGACTACCTTTAATGTATGCTTTAAATTTCTTAATAGGTAGTTTAGTAGCATTTTCAGGAAGCTTATTATAGAAGCGCACCATAAATGACTTATTAACTTTTTCTAGTCGAAACCTAGGGATGTATAATTTATGTTTATTCCTAGTGTTGATTTTATGAAGGTCACTATTTTGCTGAATCCCATCTCTATTTTTATGTGTGTATAACAAATTTTCATATATATTGTGAAGCTATTGTGAGAATATTAATTTCTTTGAATATTTCTCTCAAAGATTCTCGTGATTTCATTTTATAAATGGCACTTATTGCCCTTTTTTGAATTACAAATTTTTTACCAATATCAGCTGCTTTCTCCCAGAGAATGATGCCGTATGACATAACACTATGATCACACGATTAAGTCCAAAACTAGTTATGCACAAGTCATAGTATTCAAAATTATTTGAACAAACCACGCTTGTTTTCGATGGATTTGTGGAGCCATTGTGGATTAATTTAACAGTTTCTTATAGCAGTGATTCATTTTATTTTTCTTTCACTGTTTCTGCTTGAGAACTTAAAACTTTGAGAATTTTATTTGATATCAAAATAATCTATAAAAGAGCTTAACCTGACTGACTGATTCATCATCGCCGAGCCGAAACCGCTGAAGCTAGAAAGCTGAAATTTGGAAGGTTTGAGATTTCCTTTTACAGCAAAACCACCCACTAAGGCGGGGTTTTTTTGAAATTCAAGCCCTAAGAGGGTGAAAAGGGTTGAAAACGATAAAATGCGCAATAAATGGACACTGTGTTTCAGGATTTTCCAAAATAACCTTAACAAAGAGGTAAAATGGAGTGTCAAAGTTTGTATGTTTTTAATGGGTGGTCAGGTGATTAGTTTGAAACTTATCAATTAAATTTGGCTACAATTCATTAAAAAAAATGCGGAGCAACAGCAAGTATAAGATAATAGCATTGACTAGGGAAATTTTAAAATATATTCTGGCAAGCATCGCGTTTTATGCCAAGTGTGTCAATGAGGATTTGTGTTCCAAATAACCTTAAAACTTACGTAGTATATTTAATAAAAAGGTGTTATTAGAAGTACTTACAAGTGAAAAGTGATACCGTGGCACAATTTTTTAGTTTACACCGAACTTTACGCCGCACAGGGAGGCATAGTGTTTTTTTTGCTACGATATATTTTACTTTATGGCGATGTGACGTGTACTGAGAGCATTGCGCACGGTTTGGGTGTCTGACTGTGCGTGCGTTCTTGTATTAACATAAAGTAGCACGGTTTTATGGCTTCACTATGGTTGATAGCGGCGAAGCGTCTATATATATTTCCCTCGGTCTGAGATTATCAAATAAAGAATTTATGAACCAACAAATTTGCAAAATTGGCTTTGTAGACACGTCGGTCGTCTTCAAAATGACTGATTTGAAATAGTTAAAATAGATACAAAAGTACGAACTTATAAGTAGGTTTACTACCTTGGACTGTTTTACTACATACCTTAGTATATTGTACTGTACTTATTTCAGAAAAAAATATTTTATTAGTTTAGTTTTTAATGTTAGGTAACAATGACTAGTGCTATTTAGATTCAGACTTGATTTTTATGTATAAATTTGTAGTTGAATTGAAATAAATCCATATTATCGAAAAAATAATTATTTTAATTCAATAATAAAAGACGTAAAATGTTCTTGTATACTATGGATATGGACAAAGAAAGCAATTCTACGAGAGAGTTATTTTTCTTATATTTATTGAAAAAATACCCGATAAAAATCGGATTATCGTTTATCGAAAAGTTTCGATAATTGCATGCCCTAGTAGGTATCCATTCTGCTCTATTAGACGCTTAACGAGAGCGTTCTGCCATACTGAATCGTTTGAAGGACTTAATAAGGTACAACCATCGCGTCTATGTAAGAATCCAGTTATATCACGCATTCCCATTGTATTCTGCATTGGACTATTTGAGAATTATTTAGACCTCGAGCCCGCTAAGGCGGTAGGTATGCCAATACCGCCGTCTATTCGGTAGACGTGACCCTCCTTTTCGTTTGACCTTAGTGACAATTTACATGTTATTTAGCTTTACTTATAAGTAAGAAGTGGTGGCGCTGCTGTCGCATAGTAAAGATCGGCTCCGTAAACATTTTGGTATTTAAAATAGATAAAAACAGTGAAATAGTAAGATAGGACTTCTAATCAGTGAACAAACTAGTGAAAATTCATTGCGGACGTTATCTCAACAAAATAAGTTTAAGAGTGAACAAGTCGATTATCTTTCCATACAAACGTCGAAGGGTGATCACACCACCGTCTGATGATGAACAACCAAAACTAAAAGTGATATAAATTTGTCTTGTCATAATCTATGCTTGTATCAATACAGAATTGTGAAAATAATATGGGTTTGAAAGATACAAGACTCAAAAAAAATCGTTTTTTATCACTGATTTTAGCGCAACTTTAGGTGTGAATAAATAACAAACGGAGTACGCAAACTAAAAAATTGTTCCTATACAAACATAGATTATTTATTCAAGAGCTCAAATAACTTTTTTTATAATTACATTCAGTAGTTTTTTCATGAGAACCCTTGAGCCAAAGGTCTATTCATTATTTTTACGCAATCGTTTTTTAGAAATCATAGATTAATCTGATCATATTACTCGAAATTATAATCACGCTATCTCCTTACTGCTCATCTCTATCCTTGGTGCACGTCATACCTTTTCTCACACTAAGCTAGGTAAAATAGCATGCATTTTAGCTGCGCCCACTAACGAGTTTGTACCGCTGACTTGTGTATCCTTAATTGTTGATTTTATCGAGAAATCAATGTCTCGTTTGTGACTCAGTGACAGTGCAAAAAACAAAAGCTAAAAGTCTTGTTATTGACACTTACTTAAATAAATCTTGTGATTCTAGTTGTCACGTGCAGATGAGTGGCAATTGTTGACTTGTATTTGGTGAATGTATTGCAATTCTACGAAATATATTATTGCTCTAAATAAAAAAAAATGGCTAAATGAAGGTAGCAAAATAATAAAAACTGGTGACAAACCAAACCGCAACATTTATCGGTCTACAAGCGATCACTAATTTCGCACCCTCACTTATGATAAAATTGGTCGAGCGGTTTACCCCTTCGACTGTCGTGGCAGACACCTAAGTTCGAATCTCACGTTCGTCTTTTTGTAAGAATTAAAGAAATATCTCAGAATATAATTATAAAGTCAATATGGATGAGCAACTGATGAGTGCCTTAAAATAAATTGGTAAACAAATTAATGATAGTGAAAGCAAACTCTCTGCCAAAATAGACTCTATTGATGAGAAATTAGGAACATTTAAAGCGCAACTAGACGATTTAAAGATAATACAAGATAAGCAAGAAGAACGTTTGGATTATTTAGAGAAAGAAATTAGAATGCGTAATGTTGTTTTCTTTAGAATACCAGAACAGGAAATGACCTATGATGACCTTGAGAACGTCTTCATAAAAACAATAATCGAAAACCTACAAATCGAATGTAATAAAAATGAAATACAACATGCAACAAGAATCGGACAAAAGAAGGGAAAATCAAGGCAACATTTGGAAAAAAGGTGCAAATTATGAAGAATAAATATAAATTAGCTGAAACAGACTATTTATTATATTAAGGAAGACTACCCCCCTAAAGTTCTAAAAGAAAGAATCTACAGGAGCAGCTAAACATTGAAATTGAAGGAGAAAAGAAAGCGTTTATTAAATATAATAGGTTGGTTGTAGTGCCACAAACAGTCGAACATACCAGCAAAGATCAAAGTAACACAAACAGGAATAAAAAACGAGCTCTTCCGAAAGAACCTAGCCCAAATTTCATCAAAGGAGAATGCAGTAGGCCACTGAAGAAAACCAAATCTACAAAGGATAACAGAAACATAACTCATTATTTATCGTATGAATATAAAAACCCAGCACAAAATAACAACTAAGGAAAGTTCAACAAAGAACTAAGCAAAGCATAAGTGCCACCGCCACAAAAGATACAAAATATAATAATAATACTTACTTAATTATGATTTATAATAATAATGATAACATTCGTTTATAATATATATATATATATATATATTATAAAAATCATTTATTAATTTATTTAAATATATTAAATTGTTAACATAATAAATGAAAATATAATTATACATACATTATATATTAAATATTCATACATTTATATTAACTTACTTACTTATTAACTAGGTATTACATTAAAATTAATGTAATATAAATGTATGAATATTTAATATATAATTATATGCATATTTTATGATGGAAATTTTCTAAGAACAATTTGAAACATATTATTGGGAAATAAATGGCTTATAATAATAACAATAAGTAAGAAATGTTGATGCGTTTTAAGTGACAAGATATTAGTCTAAATGTATCAGATATCAGATTAAGTAAGTTATTTACAAAATAGAATTGAACACAAAGTTTCCCTCCCTCGTACCATGAATCGATGATCCAGATGTTCTTTTCACCACATTGAATAATTAAAGCGAAAAATTTGCTAGATTTGCGGACTGGCCTACAACAAGTATCTATAGAAATTAGGAATACATTGTACGAATTATATGCTTCCACAAAGACAATGTTAGATGATCCAGTTTTTATCTTACATGTTAACTATTCCACAAGGTTTGTCACGCAGCTAAATCACTGTTTTAGAGAAATATAATAGAACAAAGTTTGTAATTTTGTAAAAAATAATATGAACCTGTTCCCACAATACTCACGACCCGAAAACCTTAGGCAACGAAGAAGGCTAGCCCGACCTAACTCAACATTACAAATGATACATTCTGGACCATATGTAATAGGCAATGTGTGCAAAAATATATAATAAAATTCCTGATAGCATTAAACTTGAAAACATGACAAAAATCCAAAAATATTTTGAAAAAATACTTGATTGAAAACTGTTTTTATTCATTACAAGAATTCTTAAATTCTTATTTTATTTTATCAGAAATAATTTAATTGTCTGTTAATTATAGTTAGTTATATTAGTTTTTAATTATTATAAGATACATTATTGATGTTATAAGGACAATAAGGACAGGAAAACGACGACGGGTGGGGACCCGATGGACTGACGACGTTGTAAAGATCGCAGGAAGTCGGTGGATGGAGAGGGCTCAAAATCGTTCTTCCTGACAATCAATTGGGGAGGCCTATGTCCAGCACTGGACTTCATAAAGGCTGAGATGATGATGATGATGACATTATTGATATCTCCATCGTATGTTTCAGAAATGTTTTAAAAATAAATAACTTTGATTGATTTAGGATCAACTTATCAAAGTTGTAGTATCTACACTAATAGTTGTAATACATTATTAGTTAAGATAGTAGTTAATTAGTTATCAGAGTATAGTAATAGCGCCCCTAGTTAAGTATTGCTTTGCCCTAACAGGGCTTATGTTTGAGACTAAAACAATGTATCATCATCTTACTGTAACAACATAAGTACAATCAATATTTCTGCAAAATGGAAGAATGAGTTTAGTCTTAGCTATATTAATGAGGCCAGTAAAAGCATTCAAGTTAATTAATATAAAAAATACATAAGATCTTTGGGGAATGTCTACAAAGGTGCTAGGTGTCATTGTCTTAGATGTTGTACCATGATAAGCTTATATTTTTAACAGATGTATCGATGAGGGAGTTTTTACCGATTTTATGAAACACAGTAAACTCATTCCTATGTTTAAGTCTGGAAGTGAAAGTGATCTCGCTAATTATAGATACTATACCGATATCGATACTACCTGCGTTAGGTTAAATCTTTGAAAAAAAAACATTCTGAATCAGGTATTATCTCACTTTAACGTTAACGAGCTGAGCTAACCATGATTATTACCTTAAATATCATTTATTTAAGGTAATAATCATGGTTAAAATCCAATTCCTAATTGATTCTGATACAATAAATTACTAACTATGTCAATTGCATCTTTACACATTTAAAATAAAATAGAAAAAATGATTTATTTACGCCATAACTATAAATGTAATTATAGCATTTATTTCCAATTAAAACATTTATACCTATCTTATATATTTTAGGAGCCAGTTCTTCAAATAATTCTAAAGTCTCTGGTAAGAAACTTCGGCTGCTCCTATGTGTCTGCCGTTTTCGCCCACAGCTCATAAATGGATCCGAAGTCAGCAAAAGCCTATTTATTAAACACATAATTATTACATAATTCTCTCGAGCATTTTCTAGAGAAATCGAGTCTGTATGATCTAAAATATTTATTTCGAGCTTCAGCAGCTTCCTCAGATAGTTGCCCTATCGGCAGAAGGGCATGTTTAATAATGGCAGAGCCATGTACGAGGATTATATGTAGTGTAGGTGTCATTGGGTGCCAATTATATAATGCGACATATAATTCTGCTATCTCGTTTGCGAATTTAGCAAACTTGCTTTCATTCATTTCATGTCCAGAGCAAATAGCTTCTAATATTATTCTCAGCTTCTGTTTAAGACGAATATGGATGCCTGTTATTTTAGCAGCTGTTTCAGGATCGCTGAAAAACCTTCTGGATGTATTGCTGGAGTTTGAGTTTCCGAAGCCGGCTTTAGGAACATCAACGATTAGTCATGTTCTTTCCTTAAAATCTTTCTGTATTTTTTCTTTTGTTTGTTTTTCAATGTTTTTGTCATTTTGTCCCCTAGCTTGCCATTTTTTTAAAGGTAGTTTGCAGGTAATATGTAAAAGAGTTTCAAATAATCACATTTTAGAATGTAAAGTTGAAATATAAATGGGGGCGTGCTCCAAGGTGGTGTTCTTTCACCTCTCCTCTTCTCAGTTTTCATTAATGGCATCACTCAAGTCATTTCTTCTAATCATCATCTTTATGCTGATGACTTGCAAATTTATAACCATTTTAATGTTAATGAGTTCTCTGTTGGTATTAACCAAATAAACGCTGACCTGAATAGTATCTACTCATGGGCGAAGGCTTTTGGCCTTCTGGTTAATCCATCCAAGTCTCAGGCGTTAATTTTTGGAAGCTCTTATATGCTGAGTTTCATACATAAATCTTCCCTGCCTCCTCTAATGTACGCTAACTCTCCCATTTGTTTCACAGCTAACGCTAAGAACCTGGGTATCATTTTTGATTCTCAGTTGTCTTGGGTAAACCATATCAATGAAATCAGTAAAAGAGTCCATTGTTCATTCCAGTCTCTCAAGCGATTCCAGAAATTTTTACCTCATGAGACCAAAGTCATTCCAGCACAAACGTTGTTACTTCCTCTTATTGATTATGCCGACTGCTGTTTCATTGATGCCACGGAGGAGTACCTTAATAAACTGGAACGTCTTCAGAACTTGTGCATCCGATTTATATTTGGACTGCGGAAGTTTGACCATGTTTCATTGCTCAGAGCCCAGTTAAAATGGCTACCCATTCGTCGGTGCCGAGATTTGCATGTGGTATCTCTTCTTTTTAACATTCTCAACAACCAAATAAACAAATATTATTGATAATAATGCATGGCCTCATGTTGCTCTGCCCTCAAACTAATAACTGACACATTTGAAATGTATGAACTCTCTTTTATTCGTATTTAGTAGTCAGATGGATCAGATGGATCATGCAAAAAAGCGCTAGGACCAGGACGAATTTATTGCCAGTTTTTCTTGGGCTTGGGTTTGGAGGAATTGACACCTAAATTCACCTAGTATGTAAGACGTTTCAAAGTGATTCTTGTAAAATAGTATAGAAGAAAATATATATATCTATGTAAAATATGTATCGTGGTCGCATTCTAAATGGCTTTGGATATTTTATTGCTTCGTGTTACTATACAATAATAACAGACATTCTATTTTTGTATAAAGACCAATATTGTTGTATTGTTACAACAATTTAGTGGTACACCACACACCTAAAATGGGTATTTTCTAAAAACCGTTGTTTTGCAAATATCCTAAAACTATAAACTTGATGTGATACATTGCTATAGCTAAATTCATAAAAGTATAATGACTAGTTTCTATTACTCCCTCCAGCAGATACAATCTAATTGGCCCATAATTATATTTTATAAGCATCTTTATTAAAACTACTTAAAACTACTCATTTTATCAATAAACTAATTTTCTGTTATTTTGTCATATCTACATTTTTATTTTACTCGTCGTATTAAGCCATAAAATCGGTATCTAAATATGATATAAACTAGTACAATCAATAATAATAATAATAGGTATCCACAAAAAGTATCTACAAGTATTTAAATTAATCATTTTTATGGCAAATTTTAATTATTGTATAATACTAGGTTTTGCGAGTAACACGAGTTTCAAAAATTCGCGTCTACAAGTTGGTGCTGGTTTCTGAAAGACGCGAGTTTTTATAGCCGAATTAAAATAAGAACTTGAGACAAGAACTCAACGAAGAAGAAGCCATTAACGAAGAAGAAGACCTATCATACTGAACAGGATTACAGCCAACTGATAAAACTGAATCTGTCAGGTAGTACATATTCATCGGGTGAAGACAACAAAACTACTCGAAACTGCTTGGATCGTCTTCTGACACGTCTTACAAAAGTCTGCAAAACGAGCTTTGATACTCGGACATTTCCAAGGGTTCTAAATATATCTGTTCATCATTATCATCACCATATCAGCCCCTAGAAGTCCACTGCTGAGCATAGGCCTCCCAATAGATTTCCAGGAAGAACGATTTTGAGCCCTCTCCATCCACCGATTTCCCATCTTTCATCATCACGTCACATCATCATCAAGACGTCCCATCTCGGCCGTTTTTGAACGCTTTGTACATAAGCACGTGTTTTTGATATAGTCGATGCACCGTAAGCCTTCTGTAACATTTTCAGGGACTCCGAAAACGAAATTCTATTGGCGATGCAAAATTTAAGACTAACTCATTGTTCGATGTCTTTGTCCATTAAGAAATTCGCAATACATACTAGATATGATCTAACTAAAACAGCACTTTATTTAATCTAAATAACAGATGCAACACAAACTCCGCGTCCAAATGGAAATCAGTTGTGCCAATTTAACAATAAAAAAAAATATGAATTTGAAACAAATCATCCATTCCCGTTATTTTTGACAGAATGTATGCTTATCGAGATAATAACAAGACTAGAGAAGCAAACCTCATTATCACGCGTCAAAAAATTATAACCACTTAATATACTTATAGTCCATTGAAAAGTTACATTTGGGTATGCATTTGTCAGAGGACGCAATTTTATTTTTTTAATGTGTAGGGGGGGTCAGTAGAAGCTTAAGTTCAAGTTTGTGGGGTCGGCACCCTTGTCCCCCGGCCGCCATCTTGGAAAAGGGGGTGCAAAGGGTTTTCGCGCTGTATCTCGTAAACTAGTTACCTTACAGAAAATTTAATCAAACATAAAATGTAGCAAATTAAATTTCCTACAATTTTATTTCTATTACTTTTTATCGTCAAGTGACCAACAAAAAAGTTATAAACAAAAATAAATGAAAATTTTGTTTGTTTGTTCTAGGTTTTACAGCGCTCCAAACTTAAACGGATTCTCGAATGCTCATAGGGATGCAATAAAAACTAAAAATTAGGCTTACTTTTCTATCTATATTTTTTTTATTCATACAATTTATTATGATCTTAACATTCCTATGCTATTATTGAACTATGTTTGACCCTTTTACCCACCACCTATGAGGTATAACATGGGCAAAGTCAAATTTATAAAAATTTAATGCATTTTTTAATGCATTTTTTGTCACTGTCTTAGCAAATCGTTTGTATCGCAGAGTGTCTAGAGTATCGTCTTTATTTCCGCCATATAAAAAGACGAAAAAACGTTCGCCAACAACACTGAGTAACGATGACTCGACTTTCTCACTCATAAATAATTTAGTTCCACTTGCTAACTCTGGATGCTTCTGCAAAATTTTTATAAATTTGACTTTGCCCATGTTATACCTCATAGGTGGTGGGTAAAAGGGTCAAACATAGTTCAATAATAGCATAGGAATGTTAAGATCATAATAAATTGTATGAATAAAAAAAATATAGATAGAAAAGTAAGCCTAATTTTTAGTTTTTATTGCATCCCTATGAGCATTCGAGAATCCGTTTAAGTTTGGAGCGCTGTAAAACCTAGAACAAACAAACAAAATTTTCATTTATTTTTGTTTATAACTTTTTTGTTGGTCACTTGACGATAAAAAGTAATAGAAATAAAATTGTAGGAAATTTAATTTGCTACATTTTATGTTTGATTAAATTTTCTGTAAGGTAACTAGTTTACGAGATACAGCGCGAAAACCCTTTGCACCCCCTTTTCCAAGATGGCGGCCGGGGGACAAGGGTGCCGACCCCACAAACTTGAACTTAAGCTTCTACTGACCCCCCCTACACATTAAAAAAATAAAATTGCGTCCTCTGACAAATGCACACTAAGGCCTAAAAAATGTAACATTTTAATGGACTATTAATATAAAAATAAAGTTTAACGAGACTTGCAGTGTTGCAGTGGGCAATGTTGCCAATGTTGAGCCCGATTTATTGCTGGCGGATGCAATTTATTTCCGATACTTTTTGAGGGCTAATCTATTTCCTAGAAGAACCGAACAACTCTTCAGTATACATTTTGATAAACACGGGTATTCACGTATTATTTTGTCGATGGAGACATCGGCACTGTTTCGATTTATCTAGAGAGTCTTCACCAGGGTGAGTTTGATCCGCGGTGCGCTCGTTGCCGCTCGAGTTCACGGTTCGCACAGCTCTCCAGTAGCACGAACTGCAGGCATAGTCACGGGTAATGGATTAAATACATTTAATCCATTACTATGCCTGCAGTTCGTGCTACTGGAGAGCTGTGCGAACCGTGAACTCGAGCGGCAACGAGCGCACCACGGATAATCCATCTCCAAAATAATTTAAAAAATATACCAACCAACTAGCCCCAACTAAGCTGAGCATGTACTATGGGGACGACGTAGCTTTGAAACCATAGACATTTTGAAGTAAACAAATGACACCTATTTTACTACTTCGAAAATGACATTGATTTTGATAGAGATAGCTATACTACTTCAAGCGTAAACAGAGAAAACAATAGACACATGGTGATCGTGCCGCGTGTGAGATAGAACGATAGGTGGGTGGTGTTGCCACATTAAAACTTTTACCCTAGTCCTAAGTAATCCTAGATTTATTCGAGACGTTATGTTGTAGTAGAAATCTTTAGAGCTTTCCTCTTTATCACAAAACTCAAACTTTTTAACAGATGTGTGATATAGAAAACATATAACAACATTTGTGTACTTAATTGTTTACTTATTATTAAAGCTAAGCATAACATTTCAGAATTAAAAACACCATAAATATAACACAAAGTCAAAAGATACTTTATTCAATACAATCACAAGGATCACTTTGAAACTAAGTCTTACCTACTAAGTGAATTTAGGTTCCAATTTATAATCCAAGCCCGAGAAGAGAAAATCGTCCTGGTCCTAGCGCATTTTTGCATGATCCATCTTATAACTAAATTAGCTACGATATACTTATACATGAGTTTATACATGTCAAGCGTGTCGGTTAAGTGTCTGAGGGCAGAGCGACATGAGGCCATGCGTTCTTATCAATAGAAAGCTTTCTTCAAAAGACTCTTTTATGTAAGCTTTAAATTTCTTAATAGGTAGTTTAGTTGCATTTTCAGGAAGCTTATTATAGAAGCGCACCGTGTTCCCGATAAAGGACTTATTTACTTATTCTAGTCGAAAAGTATTGAACAGTATCTACCTACCTACAGAATAAAAACGCATAAATCATATATTTACTAACCACCAGTGGAACAGCATTAGGATACAGAATAGTTAATTTATTCTTCTTAAACAAGACATTTTTCTCAAAATGGGTACTACAAATCCTCGAAGAGTTTTATGGGTGTCCAGATTTTTCGGCCTGTGGCTTCAACCCACAGCAAAGGTACATTATCGTTTGATGGAAAACTGTAACAAATTAATAGCAAGGTGTTTTATTTTACAATGTAAGAATCATTTTAATCTATTTATTTATACAGAGCGGTATGGTTATTGTCGCTGACAGGACATTATTTCACAATCAATTGACATCAAAATGTATGAAAGGTTTCCTCAGACCCGTTTTTACGCAGCTTTTGCCTTTACCTTTCCTCCATATATTCATCTATCAACATTGTACGATACTTACGTTAAATTGAATTATTAAAATTCATACGAAATGTAAAACATATTTTATGCAAAATTTATGTACCTAGTCTGGGGAATGTTAAGGTCGAATGCAGGCAATACCAAAATAAATAAATTATTTGTTATGATTTATGAATTATGCTGTAGCGAACAAAGTTCACTTCGAAATGCTGTTAATCTATTGTGTATATTATTAAAAAAACAGTTTGAAACCTAATAACTACTCAAAAATACTTGTACTTACGAGTAAAAAGACAAATCGGAGTGTTTCCGTTCACATCACTTTTACATCATAAAACGAACCATTATCTTTACAAAATCCAGTAAAGGAATTTGTTATTAGCAGTTCGCAAGTAATTCAGCGTGTTCACAATTTATTAATCTCCGGTTTTTTTTTCGGTTATTTCACACAAAGCGAGCACAAACCATCCAAACAATGGCAAACTGTCAAACGTTGATTTGCACAATCTGGTGCGGATCTTGAAAAACAGGCACGCGACATGAAACAAAAAATCAAACCATTCTATCTCGTTTCTTTCCAGTATCTGCACATAAGTTGTTCTCTTTCTTGTATGAATGCGACGGATGCTATCTAGTCGTCTATGAGTTTTTCTGTCTACGGCTTCAAGTAGGAAACTTGGTGCCGCCAACTATTTAGAATTAACTGTGTAATGAACGTATTTACTTAAATTAACCTAGCAGGATTCAAAGTGATCCTTGTGGTTCTTGTATTGTATTGTATTAAATACAAATGATGTAAATTGAGTTGAATCGAGTGTGAGTAATTTGTTAGTGTAAGCATAAAAGAACCTAAATTGCTGAGAGGCGCTGAACACTTTTAGATACTAAACTAAGATACTGTTACGAGCCGGCTGATAAATTGTGAAACTGATTTTACCAATTAATAACTTTAGTTTCGAAGTTACCACACACAGAACTTAATCCACTGATGATTGATTCTACTAGTATCTATAATATTAATACGTGAAGCAAAATCTTTGTACCCCTTTTAACGAAAACTGCGCGGACGGAGGAGTATGAAATTTCGCACACCTATCATTACATTACATATAGTATAAAACAAAGTCGCCTCCTGCTGTCTGTCTGTCCCGTTGTATGCTTAGATCTTTAAAACTATGGAAGGGATTTTGATGCGGTTTTTTTGAATAGATTATAATTAGTAACGAGTAATTCAAGAGGAAGGTTTATATGTATAATACATACATAATATAGTAGAGAAACACTGATAATTTTAGAGGTTAGCGTATATGGGTTCAACGTATTAGAACTACTGAGCTACAGCAACGCGTGGCCGGGTGAGCTAGTAGTTTATATAGAGAAGAAGTGCAGAATGCTAATATTTTATTTTATTTTTAGTTATGTATAAAAAATACATTAAATCAACAAAAAAACATTACACACACACATACATATATGAGCATAATACGAGTATAAGAGCACATGAGCATAGATACTCTTTTGTCTATACTTATTTGTTTATTGTTAAAGTGTGTTCTCAATATGACCACATATTGAGAATAGATTTCTGAAAACATACTCTCAGAAAATATTTGGAACTCTGAAAAATGAAGATTGTACTTTGATGAATACTGATACACTTAATGATATTCCTGGAGAACAGCTAACATATCATAGCTATGATAAAATAATTTGTGATAATGACAATGCCATCAATAACTATCCGGTAGAGTTTTTAAATTCTTTGACTGTTAGTGGTTTACCACCACATAAGTTAGTATTGAAAGTTAATTGCATCGTTTTGCTGATCCGAAACTTAAATACAAAGGAAGCATTAGTCAATGGAACAAGAATTCGCATCAAATAACAAAAAACAAAAAACATCGTTTACAGAGAAGTTTTGTATCATTAATTAAATTATCGAAATATGTAAGTATGTAAGTAAATATGCAAGTAAGTAAATATCTAAGTAAGTAAATATGTAGGTAATTCGACAGCATTGTTTTTTGTTGCAATAAAAAAAAATAAAGAGGTATTCGTTATTTTAATAAATATTCCATTTTTTTAATGAAATTTCATATAATTTGTTTGAAAAAAAATAGGCAAATCAATAGTGTAGCCTCGGCGAAATCTGTGATTATTGAGTATTCTTTGACAATAGGACCTTAATAATGTTCAAACTTATAATTAAAATTAATTATGGTCGAATTTCGACCACTGGCCGACCACTAGTACTACTAAATACAACACAATAAAAGTCACAACACAAATGATAACACTTGGAAACTATCGCACTTGTATCTTGATGTTTTCTGTGAAAAGTAGTCCCACTTGTTCTATTATTTGCGCATAACACTTCACTACACATTTGGTCATTTTGTTAAAAATAAACTGGTCGATGTTTTGGTTGACTGATATAATAATTTTATTTATTTATTTATTTTTATAAAAGTACTTACATTATTTTTACAGAGGCCCCTAATGCAATAGTGTAAAAAAATAATTAATCGTAGCATAATTATTTGTCAGACCTAGATAATATAAATAAACATGAACTAAAAATTTAAAATTTACACAATCCCTATGTATATAAAAATCTTGTGTCAGCTTGACCGATTTTGATGAAATTTTATATGTATATTCAGTAGGTCTGAGAATAGGTTTATAACAAATTTTTATACCCCTAAGTGTTAAGGGTGGCTCACCCCAAAAACATTTTTTTTATGTTCAATAAGACAAAACAACGTTTGCCGGGTCAGCTAGTCTATATATATAAAAATGTTATATTGGTTTGTGTACGCTTCAAAAACTCATAAAGTTGTGCACCGATCGAGCTGAAATTTTAGTATGATATATAATCCGCATCGAGGATTGTTTTTATCTATTTCTTTTTTGTGCCACAGCGAGGCGTGGCGAGGTACAGCTAGTATCATATAAAAATTATTCAATTAATAACTTCGAATTACATAATGTCGAACGAAAAGTCAATTGTAAACAAAGTAATGATACGTAAGTATTACCGCTCAGGGAGCAGTAAAAAAGATCGACTCTCTCCGCTACTAGATTGAGCGTGTGAATGCAACGCGTTACAGGTGCCTTATTCAAGAGGTTAGTCCTTCCTCTTGATACAGCCAATAGGGCGGGCCGCCTCCGTCGGTGCACAAACTCATCAGACATATTTAACCGCAATTCCTCTAAACTGCCTGGGTTGGCGATCATCCGACGAAATATCGTAACCAAGTACAGAGCGAGCGCTGCATCTCTCCTCACATCCAGTTTGTTGTATCCAACCATGCCTATAATAAACAAGGTTGGATACATCAACGGGAACAATGGATAGATGCCATAGATCTTCAAGTACAGAAATCTGGTAAATTTATTTTGAATGCGCTCCACCATACCGCAATATTAAACTCTAAATGGCTTCTGAGCAATGCGACGTATAGAGTCTTTACTGCATTTATATTTGTAAAGTTGTTCGTCTGACGGAGTACAAATCCTAGGGTCTTAAATGCTTTCTTGCAGATGTTAGCCCACATGTACACGGTAAATAATAGAAGCAAGTAGGTTATTTGACTCTGTTAGAGTTATTATACGATTCGTTATCTTTTTTATATAAATCTATGTGTTTGCTCATCTATTCTTATTTATCTCGATGTGTAAAGCAATTATATCAATCAGTCAGTAGTTATTAAGCTATATATAAATTTATATAGGTATAGACCTATAAAAGAGCTTAACCTGACTGACTGATTCATCATCGCCGAGCCTAAACCGCTGAAGCTACAAAGCTGAAATTTGGAAGGTCCCTTTTACAGCAAAACTATCCCACTAATGCGAGATTTTTTGAAATTCAACCCTTAAGAGGGCAAAAAGTAATGTATGAAACTTTTTAACGCGTGGTGCGATTTGTTTGAAACTTGATATAAATAAATAAAATGAAAAATAAATGGACGCGTGTTTTAGGGTTTTTCAAAATAAACTCAACAAAGGGGTAAAATTGGGTGTTTGTACAAGAGCTTTTTAACGGGTGATTAGATTTCTTAGAAACTTGGTTGAATTTTGATTTCTTAGAAATAAATGGACCCGTGTTTCAGTAAATAACCCTCGTAACGGAATAAAATGGAGTGCGAATGTTTGGATGGAAACTTTTTAATCGGTGGTGGGTGGGATCGGTTTGAAACTTACCTGTAAAATTTGGCAAGGAGATAAAATGCGTCCTATTTAAGCTATAATTTCTTTCAAAAAAATGCAGACGAAGTCGCGAGCAACAGATGGTAATCAATAATTTAGGTGCTCTGAACTATATAATATAAAATGCTTCCAGGTTATAAGATGTTATCGTGAAATAACGTCACATTGTCGTGGAAATTCGAACAAACGAATGTTTGCACTGAAGCTGCTTCAGTAGTAATAATAGGATCAGCATGCTGTGGATGTAAGCGTGATGTGCGAGCCATGCGTGCAGGTGCGGCGGGGGTGCGGCGCGGGGGCGGGGGCGCGGGGCTCGCTGTGGCGCCTGCAGACGTCGGAGCGGCTGGCGCGGCTGGGCGCGGCGTGCGGCGTGGCCGGGGGGGTGGGGGGGACCGGGGGGACAGGGGGCGGGGCCCGCCTGCCTCCCGCCCTGCGGCTGCAGCTGCGTGCGGCGGCCCAGCGGCTGGAGGCGGAGGCGCGCGCGCTGGCCTCGCCCGCGCCGCACTCGCACCACCTCGCCGACGCCGTCGACACCGCGCTCAACGACCTCGCCAACATTGTCAACAGGTACACCCCCCCACCCCCCTCTCCTCACCTCTCCTCACCTCACGCTATCCGCCCATCTTTCCCGGCGACCTGTAACTTTTAATACGTCGTCGACCCGTTATTACGGCGGACGTCCTCCTCTCCGGTCCTTTTATATATATATGTCCTTTGCATTAGCTCTTTTCCAAGAAATGGAAACATGGCAAGGTGCACGTAACCGTCTCCAGAAGCCCACGTCCACCGTTGATGTTTGGAATGGAGGTTTCGGTTGCCCTTGCGTTGAAGCCGAGCTGGATGGCTCCTGAAGTATATTCACGTAGCTGTTATCGATCTTGCAGTGACGAAAAGAGTTAACACACCCCCAGCCCGATGCTATCGAAACCCATTTCGTAATCTACGAAAGCCATGATACAAATAGGTACCTACTCTCTGTGTACTCTTGACTCTTCTCCATCAGCTACTTCACCGTGTGGATTAGACTATGATCGATAAACTAGATCGTCCAACAGGATGATAGGTACTTATCGAGTTGGCAGTTTAGTCCATTGCTATTAGTTTCAGAAGAATTTCCATCACCTAGGACACCTAGTGTCCTCCTACGCTGTGTGGCTCAGACACACAGCCATTTCATTTTATTTGCTAGTATTTTCAAAAGTCTAGCTCTAACAGGGGAAACTATTGTACTCCTTCTCATCATCTATCTGATCAACAAATTGTTCATTATCGTCTATCATCTATCGTTCGTCACCTGAGTAGTCGCTCCTCTCTTACCCATGTCTTCCTTCGCTCAGTTCATTTCAGTCTATTGTATCACATTGTATTGGTTCGATATCATCAGATTGAACAGCGTATATGTGTCCATAGAGCTTTTCAACGCCTAACAATGTTTTCATTAAACTTTACCCCTTTCCCTTTCCACCTATACTTCTCTACCTATACCTCCAAAGCGTCTTCCGTTTTTTAATTTAATAAAAGAGATTTTAAAGTCGCCCACCAGGTTTTATATGGACAGAGTTAGTTAGTTACGGCATCTCTGTCTCCATAGATTTCTTCTATTTCATTATCAGGATGGTCAGACATTGGTGTATATACTATACCTGTACATGTTTTAGTTAGTGCTTTATCAGTTTACTGATAGTGTAGTGTAGCAATCTCTGCCAGAGTATATGGTTTTGAAGTTCTGAGTAGAACTAGGAGAAGCTTTTTACAATAAATCCCAGATTTCCGTAAGTGGAATCTTCATGTCTTCTAAAGTGAAATAGATACCCTATTCAACATGGTTAAGTCTTCCACATTCTGCAAATCTCAGAAAGACTTAACTTATTTGACTTATTTAACGATATCTGATTCATCTTGAAGTTTGACTAATCTTTTGTCCGTTCTCAGCATTCGGGCTTACATATAACACGCCAAGGTCAGGGTAATTGTGTTTTGGCAACTGGGATTCTACCAGCATTTCTTAGCACCCTTTGCGTCGCCGGATCCGTGACCGTCAGAATCAGCAGGGCTGATGAGGACTGAGACCGAGGCTTATTGGCGTCAATCGTAAATCGTTTTAGTATTTTGCAATTATTGTAGTACTTAATTTTTATTGTTGGTTTTTCTTTTGTTTTTTAATTTACCTATTCATACATACCTATACTATCCATGAGTTATAAGCGAGTTGAATACAAAATGTGGATTCAAATTGGTTAAAGTTTGGCATATCTACACTTTATTATATTAAACTAAATTAATAACTGTGAATCCTAGATTACGATAAATAAATAAATAAAACGAGTTTTATATCCATACATTGGATGTTCCCGCAGCCGTGGACGCCAACAGAAAGTGGCGCGTCTCGTCCCGCCTCGAGCACTCGCCCTCGGCACCTCGCCCTGGCTGACTATGATATCTGTTACAGATAAACCGGGAAAGAGCATCGCTCCTGTCTAACCAAAGAAGAGTGACTATTGATTGCCGCAGCGCACTGCGCTAGTCCCGCACTGGATGCCGCGGACTGCCGCGGACGGACCTGTACATATTGTTCAGTAACAGTGCCAAATAATATGTTTTAAGATGTCTCTTTCGTAACGCAACGAAACATTTACATAATTTATAAAATGATTCAAATAATCCGAAATTACAATGAAAATCAATTTGACTTTGAGACGCAGCCGCATTGGAACGAACAGAACCATAATGTCATTGTAACTATAAGCTATCGCACATTGTTATACTCGCAGTATAGCCTGCGGTACATAACGCTAACGCCACATTCCACATTCCACATTCTCCCACATTCTCTACTTCTCTACTGGCCGTGCGTGTCCTGGCTGACCCGACTAGTGCGATGTAGGCCATCAGTCTGACGTGTATGCATTCTTATATTAGTACCTTATCTCTAAGAAGCATTGAAATACCTTAGGTTACTTGTCTATATGAACTATAATGTGTGTTAGAATATTTATTAAACTCGGACCAATAGCGAGCGCTTGTTCTCGTAGTACTTGCGCCAGTACTGGCAACTAGCAACTGGCAAGGAGCGCTGGCCGAGCGAGCCTCCGTCGCGCTCGACTCCCCGAGAGTCGAACTATCGAACTTTGATACTTAATTATTGTAATACGCCACAAACTTAGCGACGCGACGTACTTACTTCGTGATTCTGTTACTTATTCTTAATTATTTTATACATTCATAATAATGTACAAAATGGCGCTTCTATGTGACACAAGCGCTAAGTTGACGTAGCTGTGATAAGGCTTCTAAAATTGGTATAATAATTATGCTCAATATTTTAATTTGATTATGTATAAAATTGAATGAATCGAAATAGTATTGTATTGTAATGGATCGCTTGTACCGTAGCTGCAAGGACTGCATGTAGAGTACGCGTGTACGGCGACGGTCGCGCCATCTGCCGGAGACAACCGGAGACAAGGTGCCCGCGACCCGTTCACGACGCGAGTTTAACATTTAATATGCTAGTCTTTATTATTATTATTATTATTATGATTACAAACGTTTTCTGTTAAGTAAATATGTACGTAAGTTTCCATTATTTATAGTTATAACCTTTCCGTATATAGAACACTATTTTAGTAATGATGTATTATAAGGTTTGTGGCCGGTCTGAGCTGTGCTTCGCGTCGTCGCCTCCTCGCCTCCTCGCCTCCTCTAGCCACTCCTTCCTGGTCATGTTAGTGTTCACAGTATTGATAGTATTCATACGGGCATTGTGCGTTGTGCGTCAGTCAAACGTAACATTGTCTTACCGATCGACTTCCACGAAAGCTCTCGTTGAAATATTTATTATAATGTTGAGCGATGATGCGACGATGCGGCGACCGATCTATCCGGAAGTATGCTCTTGCGACCATTGGAAATCATTAATAGTTCGAATGTTAAGTAGCAAGCCTTTTCATCCTTCGCACTAGTAGAACTACTGGGAAAGAAACATTTCCAACCCGTGTCTACTATCATTATTAGTAGACATACTTTTCAAAATTATTTTTTTTCTAGTAAATTATATATCTAGTATATATATCTTATATCTAGTATTAATGTATGCCTTACCTGACATTATTGCGTGACCTTGTGATCGCTTTTGCCGTCTGCGCTTGATTACTTGTATAGATTGAGATGTGATACTATATACTTATTTCGGTTTCGGTATTTTCGCTATGTGTGAAAACCTATGAAACCGCGCATGTAGTTTGTAGTACTTACGTTATACTTCCTTCTCCTGTTTGATTATTTATTTCGTTTCTTGATCGTCATGCCGAATTGGAAAGTAAATGTCCGATGAATCGCGGAGGAATTCCCAGTAGTCCTACTAGGACATATTTGGTTATAAACAGAACTACTGGAGACGGCCCAAAAGGTATGAAAGGGATATGATAACGAATGCTCCCAGGCTTCTGTGTTAGACATCTTGTTTGTGTATACTTTTCCTATTTATATAACAAAAATGTATATTTAGTTATGTGGATTATCCATTAGTGTCCGGCGTTGTAGAAGGCCTCTGTTAGAAAGCTAAGCGTCTACATTACCATTACCTACCCGGGTAGCCCGGATACGAAGAACCCTATAATATGTATAATATTCAAAAAAAATATAAATCACGAGTCTTAATATAAAATAATCGCACTGAAAAATATACTTACAATAATATAAAATGCATGTGAAACAGTTGAGCTACCTAATAACTTTTTATAACTATGTAAAGATAGCTCAACCGATTCAGGCACTGCCAGAGCAGCAGCGTCCTCCAGGCATTGGCGGCATCGCCACTTCCAATGACAATGCTAATGCGCTGAGCCAGGTTTACATTTTTGTAACCGAGGTGTCAAGACGAGCCTCTCCGAGCCTCTCCCGGCGACAACAGAGAAGTTGGACGCTTAGCTTTATAAAGCAATAAGTTGCACACATGTAGCACACATATAGCATGTGCCTAGCGCCTCTGAACACTTCCTAGGATCGAAACATTGCGCGTGGAGGGATAGATGCAGCCAGGGGGGGCGGCTGCTACTCCGGCACTGCTATTACGTAAAAGCAGCTGCATTTAGGTTGTAGCTTTTACGATAGAAATATGTACCTACTTACTCACTTGTAATCCAATATTTTAACTACAATTTTATGTAATTAGTCTTTAAAAAGTTTTTAAATCATTGATTACCATAATACACGATTTAAACCAACGAACTGAGCGCGTCGGAGCGCATTTAACACAATAAAAGTAATATTGTGAATGAGTTCCTGGTTGCATCACAGATAGAAGCCGAGACTAGACGCTAAGTCTAGCAGCAGCTACAACAAATTGCTCTCTCAGTGATACTCTGACTCAGGTGAGGGCCACCACAATTACTTAGTCTTAGATCATGTTAGACGAATCGTACACATCGCAACTCTACATGAAAACTGTCAGTTGAAATGTTACGTCGAAACAAAACTATCTTTCAGAATGTCAAAAATACTTATATTGTCCTTAAAACGTAATTAATATAACAGTTAATAAAAAAATAGAGCGAAGTTAAAAGTTTATTGAACAGTACAAGTGTAAATTTGCATCTAATGTTTAAAAACAGTACTGTAATGCAAAATAACCATCTTCGATATATTTTCACCTAAACAGTCGCAACTAAAATCAACAAAGAAATTTCTCAGCTAAACTACATTAGCATGAAATTAAATAATTACGAATATATTTCACGTACGTTTCACGTAATTCAAAATAAGCCAGCTTGGAACCAGGGCCTCTATTCACTTTGCCGAAAGACAATTGAAAACGACGCAGTAGCATCTATTCGGTTCATCCGTGCTTAAGTTCATTCAACTAAACTGACGCGTCCAGGGCCATTCTCATTCGCTTGATACAATGCAACACGCTTTGTAAGTAAGCTCCACTAAATTAGTTTTGTCTATTTTGACTTAAGTCATTTGTGTTGAATGTGCTTCGACAGGCTTCGGTATGGCTAAATCGTCTTATACTTACTCATTATTATAAAGGTGATACCTTAAGTATAGCTACCTATTAGAGTCACCGACTGCACTTTTACCCTTCGTTCGCATTTCTGTATTTAATAAGAATGTCTACTTAAAATCCAAAGATTGCATGACAATGTCCAATGAAATAATGAAATTGTAATGGAAATAAAAGGGATGATTCTTTAAGAGTAATGCGTGGTTTTATTTGCAAATATTTAGCTAATTTAATAAGAACCCCGCTAGTCGAGTTTCGTTAGATCGTGAAAGGATGGCAGCGCATGTGTACCTACGCGTGTTGCCGAACCTTTGCCGGAATCAATTGTAGTAGGGTAGTCGGACCAATAGATGAACGCCCCCCAGTAGATGAACGAAACGAACATTAAGTTTAATTTTAAGAATTGAGTGATGCCTTACCTGTAGAAATATATTATTTTTGAAGCGACAACTCTGTACCTTTCATTTATATCCAACAAACCGTCACTCATCGCTCTAGGAGCTCATTCAGTGCACACGTGTTTTGGTCATTTGCACTTTGTATGGAGAACGAGCTAAGATGAGTTTACCAGTTTCTTAAGCTTATGAGTAGATTGCCGATTTATTGATATTATTAGGCCCCAATTAATCGTTTCTTTGCAATTAAGACTATTTTCTCAAGTAGAAAGTCAAAGAAAATATGTTATTTTTAATAAGGTTTTTGAGATATTGAGTGTTAAATTACTGGTCTAAAAAAAAGAGGCATAAAACTTATTTGTGAACCAGTGTTCAGAATTAACTCTGCCCTGTAAACTTTGTTTTGATATTGTAGATTGTATCTTTGATTTTTGATTGATGTTTTATATTTTTCTTAATTGCTGTGAATACATAATTATATGAACTAAAACATGAATGGAGGTTATTAATTACAGAAAAAACGTTGTTTTGATTTGTTATTACTTCAGCTGTTCATGATTATTCCACATTGCATTTGTGAACTAAGAATTTGAATGGTTCATAATTAGGACTTTAAAATATAATTATGAACTAATACTGATTTTAACAATGTTTCAATATAATTGTTGTGTAATTTTATTACGAGTTCATCTAAGTAGACTTAATTGAGATCGGTTATGTAGGTAGTATGTACCTATTTTATATGTTTTCTACTAGCTGTCCCGGCAAACGTTGTTTTGCCATTTTAGCCATTTTTAGGAAACATTTTTATAGGTAAATATGATGTTTAAAAAATAAGGGTTGATCGTAGAGGGGTGAAAATTTAGGGTTGCATGTATTTTTGTATGATGTATCATAAAAAAATAAAAACAAAAAATTTTGTCTGAAAAATAAAAAAAAAAAATTAAGGGCTGGACCACCCTTAACATTTAGGGGGATGAAAAATAGATGTTGTTCGATTCTCCCCCCTGACTAATATCCTCGCTAAGGATCACGAAAATCGGTCGAGCCGTTTCGGAGGAGTTCGATTACGCACCCCGTGACAGAAGAATTTTATATATTAGATTAATTATTTTTAGCAACAGGTACACAAGCAACTTCATAGCTGTCATAATAATGTCCGAGGTAATATACCTCAGGATACCCGGACTTATAAGTGAAATTTCTTAGCCTTTCATTTTCTTAGTTAATAAATGAGGCTGATTTTGTTCAGTATTAGTTCCAAATCGTTCACAATTGGGGCCAGACACTTTTTTGATATTTTCGCAATTTACATTATTAGAAATATAAATTATTAAAAAGTTTTAACTAGTTAATGTATCACATATCTATCTAATTATACAACCAAAAACAACGAATATTCATTGTATAGGAGATTTGACAAAAAATAAAACAAATTGTATTCCGCTTAACGATTCATGTATTGGTCCAACTACCCTATGTTTTATCATTTTCGACACGTTAGATAGTTTTGCAAGGGCTGGTCGCAGCTAAAACAAAATGTACGTTAAAAAGCGTTTATTAAAAGTAGAATAATACATAAAGATGTACATACGATACATTGATAACTACCATACAAATGCAACATAACTTTCATTTTGAAACCATAAAAGAGCAGCTTTGAGCAGCTAGCGATGCAACTTTCCACTTCACTGCCTCACACTCCAAATATGCATATTCTATGATGTCACTAAAACTATTCAGTTTAGGTAGGTACAATGTATAAGTCACTCTTAAAACATACAATTTATCGTTTGGCTCGACACTCAGGTTAGTTATACATTTATTTTCTTAAGCTAAATAGCCTACATTAAATAATTAAAACAAATGTTCCTAGGTTTAATATTAAAATATTGTTTGTTAAATAAAGGCGAGATGTTGCTAATAGGTATGTAGTTAATGTATTAAATTGATTATGTATGTATTATTATCAGGATTACTAAAAGAATAAACCTTTGGAGGTGCTTTAAATAGATATCCGAATGAATAGGTCGTGCGGTGCATATTGTTTGTGCAATGCATGTACATGTATGTAGACGAAGAGCAAGGTGTTTTGTGCTTGACTGCCGGGCGACAATGTTTAACTGGAGTTTCGTTAGAGTAATGTCTATGTAGGGTGACCATCCACCATCTAAGTCGTATTGTGAGAGCGTAGCATGGGATGGGCTAAGTATCTACCACAGTTTCTTGTGATAGAACTTTACGTCGAAGAAGCCCTTGTCGGTGAGCTGAGAATCAAGGCGCGAGGGCGCCCCCGCTGGCGTCTGGTCGGCGGAGCCCGGGGGGAGCGGGGGCGCGGAGGGCGCGGGGGGTGGGGGCGCCACGGGCAGGGTGCGCGGCCGTGATGTCATCCCCGCCTGACCCCTGCCCCCAAACCCCACGCCCACGCCCACGCCCACGCCCGCACCAATCGCGCCAACCGCCGAGCCAGGCGACGGCGACGGAGCGACGCTCACGCTTTTCTCACTTGCAACCATTCACATTAACACTATAAGTACTAAAAAAAACAAAAATGTTTAACAACCGTGGCAACCGGCAGGTGTTATTAGGGGGAAAATGGAAACGGTAGTTGTGTAGCTTCCCCCCGTGTCGGTGTCAGCCTGTCAGGCGTAGGGTGTTTCAATACATAATTAATTGTTTTTATACGCTTTATATTAGCTTCACTTGTATGTATGTTTGTATGTAACCGACTCCTTAGGACGCGATTTTGACCCACTTAACGGCCAGATTTCATTCAAATTTTGCACACCTGCAACTGACCGATGACAATGCAATAATTAGAAAGAAAAAATTAAAAAAAAAATATCCGGTTATCCTAAAACTAAAAAGTGGAAAATAAATAATAGTTTTAAATAGAAAACCAAACTAAACAATAGAAAATAAATTTTAATAAATGTAAGTAAGAAAAAAATGTTTTATTTAAAAAAAAGCGTGGGGTGCTTTTTAAGATATTATCGAATTGATAATCCTTCCACCATGCAGTAATTCCTGTGTATGGGAACGGAAACAGTGAAAAGCCTTGGCGAGGTCTAAAAATACTCCCAAGCAGTAAAAATCCAATATTGGTCAAGATGGCCGTCCACTATTCTAATATCAAGCTGCTTATAAAACATTGTGGGTTTCTAGATATTGAACTAGGTAAACAATGTAACATTGTGGGTTTCTAGATATTGAACTAGGTAAACAATGTAACATTGTGGGTTTCTAGATATTGAACTAGGTAAACAATGTAACATTGTGGGTTTCTAGATATTGAACTAGGTAAACAATGTAACATTTTTTCAAAAACCCATGCTAAGACATTTAGGAGCGAAATCCGGCGATAATAATAATGTGGAATACTCGTGGCACGGTGAGCTGAGTGTAGGAATAGGTAAAGCTGAGGAGACTGTCCAGTCGCATACAGCGCACTAAACCGGCCATAAAGGGCAAAACCAAGGCTTCAGGATTAGATTATTAGATGTATTCATCTAATAAGTGCTTTTTTACCGACGAAAAAACCAGGTGGGTACATTTTTTCCCCAAAAGTGACTTCGGTATTAGTCGTTCTTATACAATAATCTTATAAGACTAGCCTGTCACCTCAGTCGGTATCGGAAGTAGCTCTGCCTACAGCGCTGCAGGTTGAGGCTGCAGGGTTGCAAATGTTTGTCTTGGGTTGGACTCGTTGGACCCAGGACAAACAGTAGTGTGATGGACATGTGTTTGTTCTGTTTCTGTGTGTTCATAAGTATGCACTTCAAAATTATATTAGCTATAGTATTCTATCAGCTATCCGGTTACCTGAATAAAAGCTGTGCTTAGTTTGGGGCTAGATGATGTTGTGTGCATTGTCCCCCAATATGTGTTATTATATGAACACATTATATGAGTTATATGAGCACAATTGTATGAAGTTGATGCAAATCCATGTCCATGTCTGGCAAAAATATAATAATGTATTAAAAAATAAAAATCGATATGATATTAAAAAATATAAGCATCAAAATAAAGTCTTACAGATATTGAGAACGCTTCCCCGTTCGACGCACGTTCTTTCTAACCAATAGGGTGGTACTCGTATTTATCTCGTGCCCATGTATTAGAATTTAAACAATAGACATTAGGAATAAGTAGGTGTGGGTACAAATGGGAACATAAATATAATGTTTCGAGTGGATGGGAGCTAAATGCCTGGGTAGAAAAATTTGGGTCGAACAGGGATGCACCCGATATTATCGCACCTGAACAATATTTAAAATACAACCATTACAAATAGTTAGCCTAAATTATAAATTAAATTTTATCACAGTGCAATAACAACATAGTTTTGTGTCTTTTAAAAAATAAATTAAATTAATTATACTGACATTTGAGATAAGTTGATCACTTGTCTCAGGCACTACACTACACTATGGAGACATTCTCACTAAGAGCAAAGCTTAGAGTAGTGCCAACGAGCGTGCCGATGCACTCTGCTGCTGCACTCTATTACACATTCATTACTATAATCTATTAGTGGGATACATGAGACAGTAACATCACAAACTAATTAAAACATAATTTGTTTGAGCAGAAAACAATAAGTTGCAGAGCACAGATACTAGAGAGACACGCCAGCATCGACCGGTCACCCTACCCCCACACGAGCACACGAGTACACGAGTACACGAGCACAAGGCACAGTGCAGGTACAAGTATACTACTAATACTAGCTGCTCAAAAGTATTCACTGAATATTTGTTTGTCAAAAGCGTATGCAATAAGCATATAATGTATCTCTTTTATTCACTTTGTATACGAGTATTACTGACATTGTGGTCTGGATAGTCCTTTTTGCTGACGACAAACTGTAGTAGTTAGTGATAAGAACAGAGAAAAGTGTGTACTAAAAAGTGTAAAGTCAGAAACGCAGATATTTAATCAATGGTTTAAAGCTAATAATTTACTATTGAATGTAGATTAAACTAATATTGTAATTTTCTTTTGAATGACAAGACAATGACGAACTAGTTAAGCATACATTGCTAATTAAGCAAACACTTTTTGACTACTCTTTACAGCATACAACATTTTTAGGCATTAGGTATATTTGGAAAAATCATTTGACACTCTCGTTGGGAGATTAGCAGTTGATTATCTCTATTGCCTCAACTGCAGACTTAGTGACATAAAAGCTGCAAAAATGGTTTATCATGCGTATTTTCATTCCATTATGGTGTATGGCATTTTAGTTTGGGGAAATACATCGCAGTCCAATAGAAATTTCATGCTGCAAGAAAGTGCATTCCGTTTGATTTAACTTTGATTTAACGAAAAGCTGAGAATCGGGTGGCTAAAGTTTAAGAAATTATGACAAAGGCTAGAGAATCAAATTATGACAAGGGCTAGAGAATCAAATTATGACAAGGGCTAGAGAATCAAATTGTGACAAGGGCTAGAGAATCAAATTATGACAAGGGCTAGAGAATCAAATTATGACAAGGGCTAGAGAATCAAAATTATTTATTATAAAATATATTATAAAAATATAATTTGTGCTGTGTTCATTAAAGTAAAATAAAAATACATGCGTAGGGGTGACCAGTTCATACGGACGTGTAAAAATACGTAAAAATAAAAGCATGCACTTAACAAAGTCCATCTCGCTATCGAGTATATAGCGTGTGGCGGTACACTGTAGATGAAGATAAAGATAAGAGGAATCTGTTACAGGTAGAGAGCGGACTATCTAGGTTGATGTCGACTTTCTCAGTAGACTCGGCCTGTATCGAGGGAGCCTCAACTTCATCAGTCATTATTATTTTAATCTAAATTAATAAAGATGCCTTCTTTGATGTTAGAGCAAACCCTCCCTTAACGCCACCGGTACCGCACCGGCACCGCAGCCGATTACGCGATTACGAGATGGAGGATACAAATAAGTAACTTAATCGAGTGCAAAAGCGAAGAGGCGTGGTAAGTTGACTCGGTGATAGATGCAGTGAACATTTCCACCGCCGGCATCGGTCGGCTGGCAAACCGAGCCCGACACCGAGCCCGACGCCGAGCCGTTTAAGTGTGTGTCGACACAGCAAAGCTACGCTGCTTTAACGAGTGTCAACGCTTCTTGAATGGAGTTCGTCGAAGCATCGAGATACGGCATACGGCTGTTGCAACGTTACATATTCGACGTAGAGTTAAGTAAGAATGCGATGCGATGATGTATAAATGCGTTGCGAGCGGGCTCCTCTACTGGAAGAGTGGGTGGTGCGGTGTGACGGTGTGAACGCGACGGCGGTTCTGGCCCCACGGCTCCTGCTCGCACGCTCTACGCAGCACAAACGAAACAAAACATAAAAATTACAAAGCAACACTATCTACCTTCAAGCTTTTATAAAAGCACATCTATCAACCGAGCTCGTCCTAATTTGACATCTGCTTACATTCTAACTACATAATCACCCCTACTAATATTATAAAAGCGAAAGTAACTCTGTGTCTCTGTCTGTCTGTCACGTTTTCACGCCTAAACTGCTGAACCGATTTTGATGAATGTTGGTATAGAGATAGATGGGACCTTGGAGAATAACATAGGCTACTTTTTAAGTAAGTACCACGCGCGAGAAGCCGCGGGCAGCACCTAGTATTTATATAAAAGGTGAGGTACTTAAAAAAAACGATGTAACAAGTACCAGCATCGTCCCATTGGACAAGTCGTTCGAGGACCACCTGACCACAGCTGTTGAGAATGTTGAGATCGTTCATGCTCAAGTCGGTCAGTGGCTATCCCTGACGATAAGCTATGGCACGCCTGACTATCACCATCATGATCTAACCAGGACCGACATTTAACATGTCTGCAAAGCACAGAACTATTGAAATAATTAAAAGAATTTAAGGGTTAGTATTGGTCAAATTTGTCAACGCAATATGGGTCTATCCATCAATACTTAGAATAGCAAGTATACTAAGACTGTATACTTGCTGGTTATAATAAGCGATTGGTGCAACCCTTTTATAACCGCACTCACAGTTTTAGTTAATTTAGTAACTCTTTAGGACAGTACATGAAATGTCTTTACTGCGTGTTGTCAGCACCTATACAAGGGGGTACTCCCCAGCGCAGGCCGCTCCTCTCGCAAGACATCTTTGAGGAAACACCGTTCTGTCCTAGGTTTTTTTTAACGACGACCTTTGTAACGTAGAGGACGAAGGCACGCCTGAGACGCAGAAGGTTGCGGATTCGATTCCCGCCGCAGGTCAAATGTTTGTATAATCTACAAGTATTTGTCTTGAGTTTGGGTGTTTCTGTTTATATTTAGGTAGGTATGTATTTACAAAAAAAAGTACTTATACAAGTAGCCGAGCCGGTGGTGTAGTGTAGCCAGCCACCGGCTCTGCTTACTTTGGGGACAGATGTTTCTGTTATTTTTTTTTTACGAAATTTTGGGTCAAATATAATATATTTTCTATGCCAGCATATACTGAGTGAATTATCTAAGTTGGAAGGACCCTGAGTGCGAATATTAAAGTAGGATTGAAAGTAAACAGAATGCAGAGTGAAGCGAGGAAGAGGCATATGCGGTGCAGAGTGAGAGCGAGAGGAAGCGGTTGGTTACCCATTGGAGTTGAAGAGCTGGCCCGCGGGCATCGCGACCGTCGCCCCGCGCGCCCCGCCGCCGTGGATCACCTGCGGGAGAGAGAACCAATAGTTACGAAGAGAGAATATAATAAATAGCGAGCGAATTTTACAGTAGCTGGTAATAACCTTCGTAATAAGAAACATTAACATTATATCCTAAATTCGTTTTTATAACAGCACACTTTACACACACAACACTAGGTTAAGCGCACAGTTGATGCGTTCTCTTTCTCGTCACACATGAGCACACTGTTGCTTGACAGTACCAACCTCTCGGAAAATGGGTTATACCATCTGACGGCCATCAATACCGCGCTCGCTTCCCCGACTTTCTGTTATACACCTCCGCCCCTTTTTACGAAATCAATTCCACAAATTGCAGGAAAGATCAAAATGAATAGTTTCATTCAGATTCGAGTACCCTAAGCAAGTCGATCGCTATCAAAATCATTTGTCCCTAAGCGACATAGGTCATAGGAGTGTTTCAATGTTCCGTGACGCCCACTTAGTATGCATAGATCTGTACTGTACTGTACTGTGGCTTGCTTGACGGATGTCTGAGGCAGTCAGTCAACATAACGGTACGAAGTAAGCACGTAGCACGTCATATTATAAATTAGAAAATGTTCGTCTATCTGATTGTCAGTTAGTCTGGCCGAAGATATTGATGAAATTTGGTAAGAAAAATATTGTATTTTGAACAAAGACATAGCCTACTCCTGATGTAAGTATTACGAGAGTAAAGTAATGGGTAGCAGCTCGATTATTGTAAAAAAAATCATAAAATGTGGTGTAAGTGATGACTACTTCTCTACGTGTCAATATTAGATTATTATGAAGGTGTTTTTATAATAATGCTGTGTGCTGCGTACTGTGAAGTGTGTAGGGTGAGTGGGGTGTGGGGTGGGGGTTGTGGGGTGTGGGTGTACGTACGTTGCCGATGGACGAGTGCGGTTTGTGCGCGGTGTAACGTCCCACGGCGCCGCCGGCCGGCGTCGTCGCGCTGTCTCCGACCTGGCTGCGACACAAACACAACCTCTCAACACGACTCGCACTAAACATAATATTATAACATTTGTTGTGTCATTTACACATCGCTACTATACCTCTCCTACTAATCGCGTTTATCCTTACCAATATTATAAACGCGAAAGTTTGTATGTATGGATCTATGGATGTTTATTACTCTTTCACGAAAAAACTACTGAATGGATTTTAATGAAACTTTACAATAATATAGCTAATACATCAGAATAAAACATCACTACATAATATAAAACAAAGTCGCCTCCCGCTGTCTGTCTGTCCCTATGTATGCTTAGATCTTTAAAACTACGCAACGGATTTTGATGCGGTTTATTTTGATAGATATAGTAATTCAAAAGGAAGGTTTATATGTATAATACATGCGTAAAATGGTAGAGAAATCCTGATAATTTTAGAGGTTTCTAATGTCATGTCGTAAACAAACAAATTGTTTTTGCGCTTACATTGCAAACGCTGGCTGAACCCTACGAGATAAATCAAAATAATGTACTACAGTATTTACATTGTACACTTTCAAAAGTTCTACACAAATATGTATACATCTATCTCTCAGGTTATGTTATTCTCTTAGATAACGTTGTATATAAAGACATTCTGTAGTATAATTGGTATCAGCATTGCACCCGTGCGAAGCCGGGGCGGGTCGCTAGTATGCTATAATTTATAAAAATATTGTGTGAATTGTCCAAAATATAACGATAAGTGTCAAGTAAGTAGGAAAAATTCTGCCATTTGCAAGCTATTGGTATACAAACCAAGTTTCTAAGACATCACACATCCCGTTAAAAAGTTCCCACACAAACTTTGAAACCCCATTTTACCCCTTTATAAGGATTATTTTGAATAATTCTGAAACACGTGTCCATTTATTTTGCATTTTAATTATTCAAATCAAGTTTCAAGCAAATCGCACCACGCGTTAAAAATTTTCATACATTCGTTGTCAGCCTCTTATGGATTTAATTAAAAAACCACGCCTTAGTGGGAGGTTTTGCTGTAAAAAGAAGCTACCTTCCAAATTTCAGCTTTCTAGCTTCAGCGATTTCGGCTCGGCGATGGTGAATCAGTCGGTCAGTCAGTCAGTCAGTCAGTCAGTCAGTCAGGTTAAGCTCTTTTATAGGTATAGATATATAATGTAAATGTTTATCCCGCCCGCGACACTGTATATGTATAACTTATGTGTAAGCCATCATCGCCAAAATAATCAACCATAAATACAATAAAAATTGATAGTTAATTTCTAATGCACATTTGGTAACAAACTGATCTTTATACCAAAATAAATAATTTTTTCGCTTCTGATATAAAATACATGTGAAACAGTTAAGCTATCTAAGGACCGTTTAAAACGATCTATAGATAGCTCAACTGATTCAGATCACTGGCAGAGGGCAGCGTGCCCAAGACACTAGCGGCATTGCCACGTTGAATGTCAATGCTTATACGCTGAGCTAGATTGGAGCCAGCTTTTGGGTCACGCCATGTGACGCAGTGAAATAATTTTAGAAACGCGGTGGGCTCCTGTTCCCCACGGACCAGGGTCCGGGCCCGGGTCTCCACTCCAAAAGGCTCAAATATGCAAGCCTCTATCTATATATATAAAAGGCGATGTGTGTATGTATGTTCCCGAACGACTCCGAAACGGCTGGACCGATTTCGATGAAATGTTTAGGAAATCTTCAGATTAGTCTAGCAGGTAATCCTGTGAATCCTGTGATAGAAATCTAATAAACCGAACTTTTTTGCATCCAACAAGTTTGTTATGGATAGATATAGATCTCAGGAACGGACATGGGCTAATAATAAATAATGCCGGACATTTCACACAGCCCCATCTGCTCCCAAAGTAGGCACAGCTTGTGTTATTGATAACACAATCACTGATATACTACACTTTTTTTGTAAATCATCATCATCACATCATGGTCTTTGTTTATATGTTAAAGATGATTTAGGTGGCGTCAGTAAAGTTACAGAGCAGTTAATTGTAATTGCGAACTTCCGTTTATGGATCCACTCCAGCAAGCTGAGGTGGGTGAAGTTTCCTTTGCATTCACTGACGATACTCTGCTTGGGATTGTGTTTGATAGCGCAGGCCCGCCTGTGGGTACCTGCCCACACCTGCCTGTAACGGCTGGCACTATTGTTAGCTCTTCTATTAGTTAGTTTGTGAATACATACATATTATACATAGAAAAACACTATGTATAATATGTATACATAGACAAATACTTGCAGATTATACAAACATTTGTCTCGCGGCGGGAACCGAACCCGCAGCCTTCTGCGTCTCAGCCGAGCCTTGGCTCACTACACTCCAGAGGTCATCATGGACAGAATAAAGAAGAGTATATTTTTTATGTTTGTATGTTATTCAAGATAATATATCAATATTGGCAGAGCTGATCTTAATGTAGCTTGGTAGAGGCTAATTAACAATTGAACATAGGAAACGTTTCAGCTACCTTTATTTAAAATGTCATCCAAGTCGGTTCAGCCATTATTGTGTGATCGAGCAATAACAAACCTCCATGGATATGAACTTATCAACCATCACATTTATAATAGCGAAGCGAGCCATATCCTCAAACATTTTCTTTCTTTCTTATTGATTTATCTCCAATTATTAATTTCATGACTATGACTGAATTAGTTTATTTGACGTTCGGAAATCCATCATTAGACAGAACTTTCTTACTTTTCACTTTTACTTTAATTATGGGAATGACAGCTATTCTAGTGTATTCTAGTGTATTCTAGTGTATTCTAGTGTATTCTAGTGTATTCTAGTGTAGGTACTTGTAGATTAAAATAATGTTATTATAAAACGAGTATAAACGTTGGAAGGTTTCAAATGAACTACTGCTATGTCCACTGTCTCCAGATAACTGTGATGAAACAGACGGAGACAAGAAGCAGTGGGCATTTGGGCGAGTGGCGAGGGGCGAGGGGGCGGTAGGGGCACACCTGGACTGGATGTCACTCAGGATGTTCTTGCGACGTTTCCAGCACCTGTGAAATATTACCGTTACGAGGAGAATTCCAAGCTCCTTTTGCTCACCTTTCTCCAAAAGAAACTGCTTTAGAGTACTTTTTTGAATAAATGCAGTCTACAATTAATAACGAATAGAATAGAATAGAATAGAAAATATTTATTAAACGTCACATATCAAATACAGTGCAAATGTAATACAAACTAGTCTATGTACAGCGACGAAAAAAAGGTTAACACTCAGCATATGATACAGAACTGTGAAGGCTGCTGTATCGCTGGTTTTCAGTGGCGCCATAAATAAATAAACATCTTTATTTAAACCTAAATTGCATCACACAATGGTCAAGCAAATAAATAATATGTATTGAGGCCAAAATCATGTATACTGTATAACCTACTAAATAAGTAACACTGTAAGCAGATCGCACAAGGTCTATGTTCAAACTATAATCTGGTTATCGTTTATGTATTTTATAAAATTATAAAATACATAGGAAAACAACGATAACTAGATTGAAGAAACTCATTTATTGAAGTATTTACTTGAAGTAAATACTTCAATAAATGAGTCTCTAAACAGCAATCGTCGGGTTCCGTTAGTTCCCCAACCTTCGTACATCTAACAAGTGGAATGAAGAGAAGCAATAGTGCCTCTTAGCTAACGCTAACAGCAGGCAGACCATGGAGGGTATGGTGTATAAGAGCGGAGGCTGGAGATTGCGTGTACCTGAGGTCCGCGGGCAGATCATCGAAGAATTGCGGCGAGACGGCGAAGTTGTTGGTCTGACGCAGCAACCCGCTCACTCCGTAGTTCTTGCGCAGGAAGTTGACCATGTTGTCGGACGGCCCGTCCACGGCCAGCCGCCGCGCCGTGGTGCCTGCCTCCTGCACACACGCACACATTACTACCATTATATTTACCTACATAGTGCCTCTCTTTCTATAGAGTCGCGCGGCACTGCTTTGCAGAACAGGTTGGATGCGACAATTTACTTACTTATTTATTTACTCGTGAAATGTTATTAATATAATAATTTTGTTTTTTTTTAATTCGAACTCTTATTCGAATGATATTAAACAATCTTAATTTTTCATTCAATCGATGTACGCTAATGTCATGTCAATATTTGACCAGCTTTAACTTAGCTGGAAATGGTTCTGCGTTTTGCCCACCCAGTACAAATATATAAAATAAAAATCAATTGCTGTTCGTTAGTCTGGCTAAAACTCGAGAACGGCTAGACTGATTTAGCTGATTTTGGTGTTGAAATGTTTGTCGTAGTCCAGGGAAGGTTTAAAAGGTGAGTAAATATGAAAAAAATGCTTGCTTTTTTATTTATTGATTCTGCGGCGGTACGAAGTGTCGCCGGGTCAGCGGTCAGCTAGTATTCAATATATACATGGTGCATGTTCTATCGAGGTGTCAATAAACAATATATTTAAAAGAATATAAGTATTTAATCAGTCATCTGGTATCCCATAACACAAGCTTTGCTTAGTTCAGGGTGTAATGTTGTGTAAAACGTCCACATTTATTAATTTATTTTCCTAGACGTCTCTGACGTGGTGAGGGCACTTTGTTTTATAATATGAAGTGAGTTGTGCGTGTTTCGAACAGTATACAAAGTGTGTCGTTAGTAGTTGGAGTTGGAGTTAGAGTTGCACCTGCAGCATGCGATCAAAGAGCGCGCGGCCGACGCCGCGGCGCTGGTAGTCGCGCAGCACGAAGAAGTCGAGCACGCACAGCGGCTCCACCTCGCGCACCACCTGCTGTGCGTCGAACAGGAACAAGTGCTTGCGGCCCACCTTCAGCATGCCGAGCACCTCCCCCTTGCCGCTGGAACACGCACAAGCACAACCACCTCTCTCATCAACCAACTACTCGCACATACATACTTTTCGCTCAAAACAGAATATTTACCATGATATATGTGAATTTTTGCGTTTCCCGATATGTTTTTTTGATGTCACTTTTGAATATCAAGTACTTATGTAAACACGCGCGCAGTCTTCGTGTACCATTATACTTGCAATTCATGTGTAGTTACAATAAGTGCAGTTAATTATATTTCGGCACAGTTCACGAGATCCATAATCACGGATCATGGTAAATATCCCGTTTTAGATGAAAACTTTGGTAGTTTTAAAAATGATACCTATAACTCATTAGAAACCACTAATCAAGTTAAACTCGAAGAGTACTACGACTAGGACTAGGACGGTGCCCGCAACAAATTTGTAGCACTTTTGTATGGAAATAATGAGTCGTTCTTTAACCGCTATTTAGTGAGTATCTGCTCGTTCATTGAAAGAATAAAAAAGATATAGTATGTATTATGAAAAGTTTGCCGGCTACTTCCTCGTTTCTAATTGTTTTTAAAGTAACTGTTAGTTTTATAACTTAATTATGAAATATTATGTCTTAATAATGATGTCCCAATAATGATGTCTCAAAATATTAAATAATCATCATCTTTTCCTAAATGTGACGTCGATTTAACTTGCAGCTTACATTATTTACATTAATATGCGCTAATTAAAACATTACCGTTCATCTTTTTTCAGAATTTCTTATTTGAATGTTTTCTGATAAATAAAACCGAGATTTGAGCGCCGTGAACACGCGTCAAAATCATTTAATCAGGGAGTCGACTTAACAATATTCTTACAGGATATTTAATCAGGGAGTCGACTTAACAATATTCTTACAGGATATTTAATCAGGGAGTCGACTTAACAATATTCTTACAGGATATTTAATCAGGGAGTCGACTTAACAATATTCTTACAGGATATTTTTAAGTACCTACAAAGAATACATTTCGTTGTACTTAAAATCATAATAATAACTTGTATTAAAAGTTGTAGGTACTTCACAAGTTGTAGATACTTCACAAGTTGTAGGTACTTCACAAGTGAGTGGATCAGCTTAGTGGTGTGACTCAGTATTATCTAGTTGGAGAATGGGCACATTCACTTAGAAATATCAAAGTTCCCATAACATACCTAATTCCCTGTTATCAGTCAGTTTTCAGTCGCCGATTATGTAACACTGATACTATCAAAACACTGAGACCAAAAGCTTTCAGTTACTACTGAGGAATTGGTGTGTTACGGAAAATTGATGTTGATGATGGTGTTGTACAAATAGAAACCGAACGCACGTAACATAATAGGTTGGGGAAAAAGTTTCTTCGCATTTTTTAAGAAAATTCATAACATTTTTTTATATAGTTTATTTACATTACAACTAAAGTATGTAGGTACCATTTTGTTCGATAACTTTTTGCCATCTTGTAGGTAAAGACATGATCCCATTGCTATAGAAATTTTGGGACTTCTGATCAAAATACCGCGACAAGTAGTTTTGGCAGTCCTCTCGTGATGTTAACCTGACGCTGCCTAAAGAATTCTGAAGAGACCGAAACAGGTGGAAATCTGAAGGTGCAACGTCAGGACTATACGGCGGATGAATTAACACCTCCCAGCCAAACTCTCGTAATTTTTGCTGAGTGGCTAAAGATGTGTGAGGTCTAAGCGTTATCATGATGAAAAACCACACCCCTTCTGTTGATTAATTCCGGCCGCTTTCTCTCAACTTCTTGCTTTAATCTCATCAGTTGTTCGCAGTAGAGTTCAGAATCGATGCTCCTGTCTGGTGGTAACAGCTCGTAATGAATTATGCCCTTCCAATCCCACCACACACACAGCATCACCTTGTTGCGAGTTAACCCGGGTTTCGCCACAGTCTGTGAAGCCTGACCGGCCTTTGACCACGACCCTTTTCGCACGTTCTTGTCGTACGTGATCCACTTTTCATCACCAGTTATCAGCTTCTTCAAAAATGGTTCGGTTTCATTACGTCGTAATAAAGAATCACAAATGAGTACACGGTTCATTAGGTTTCTTTCAGTGAGCTCGTGAGCTTTTTTGTGTACCCAGTTTTTTTCAAATGCGCCAAAACTGTTTTGTGGTCAATTCCCAGTTCTTCAGCTACGTCGTAACTACTGATATGCCGATCTTACTCCACTTTTTCAAAATTGGCATCTATTTTATCCGTAATAGGGCGACCAGAGCGACGTGCATCTTTGACATCAAAATTTCCGGATTGCAAACGCTTAAACCAAATTTGTGGTTCTCTCACAGACACACAGACACACAGACACACAGACACAGAAACTAGGTTCATAAACATCGCAAATTTTTTTCGAGGCTTGCGTTGCATTTTTACCTTTTTAGTAGTATAATTTTAAAATGTATTGAATTTCTTCATTAGATTCACTCATCTTGACAGTACGAAAAACAAATAAAAATCACACATTTTCCTAATTTGAATTTGGAATTATGTTCTTTAAAATTTAAACTTTTAATGATACCAAAACCAGTCAGATACAAATAGTATAGCCAAAGAGATTTTATTACAAGTTCATACATACTATAATGCGAAAAGACTTTTTCCCCAACCTAATAATACCAACCCATGAAATAATACCGCTTATCAAAGCTGATAAACATTGATTGTATCCAAAGTTCATTATTTATGTATTTTGTTTAAAGCATACATAGCCTGATGAGGATTATCCCGCATACCTATTAGTTTTTGTTACATATTCGCTTTATTGCTCGACTCTGAGGCCGGCTGAAGTCGAACCATGTGAGCGCAGCTATAGAGTTCTCAAATTTGCTAAAAAAGCTCTCTTAAATCATAAATTGTTTTATTTTGTATTTAAGATAATATTTATTTTTACCAATTAATTATTGTACTGTGTTGTTTTATGTCTTATGGCATTTTGTTGTGGGGGAGTGCTGCTGATATTAACACCATATTTGTGTTGCAGAAGAGGGCTGTTCGTGCAATTTATAACATGGGCCCCAGATAATCACTTAGAGATAAGTTTAAAGAAATTAATATTATGAGTGCCTTGTCAGTACCTATATATACGAAAATTTTATGTATGTGCACAAAAATGTTCATTTATTCAAAAAAAATTGCGATAATCATAGTATTAACACCAGAAATAAAGATAAACTCGCTGTTCCCACTGTTAGGCTCGCTAAAGTTAATAAGTCTTTTATAGGGCAATGTGTACGCTTCTATAACAAGGTCCCAAGCGACGTGTTAGATTTGTCGATTGGCAAATTTAAAAACGTAATTAAACATAAACTGTCTATTAAAGCATATTATAAAATATCTGATTATTTAGAAGACAAAAAAGCTTGGGATGAATCTGCTCCAACTCGACTCGGCATCCGTAACAAAATTGTCAAGGATCATACAAAAAAGTGTTAAGACCAGACAAGTTTCTTGCCGGATTCTTCTTGAACTGGGGTTAGGAGGAACCGGCACCTAGATTCACTAGCATGTAAGAAGACGATTCAAAGTGGTCCTTGTGATTGTAATGAATAAAGTTATTTTGAATTTGAATTTAATTTGAATTTTTAATATGTATAACTATTTGTTATTTTAATGAAACCTCTTTACAAAGTAGCTGTACATAGCACTGTTACAAGTTTAGAGAAACCAACCGTAGCCGCAAGAGCAACGGAGCGCGCCCGAAGCCGGCGCAGGGTCACGTGACGCGAGACAGCACCGCCCGCCGTGCGCCACCAACGTGCTCATTCACTTCACTTTCTAATTCGCACCGAACTTGCGATGTCTTAGCTGCCTTAATAAGGAGCTAGGAAAGAAGTTAAAGAAGTTTCACGGGCGGCGGTACCGACGACTTTACCGCTCCAACTGCACTGTAGTTGGTAGTAGCTCTGCCTTCTGAGTTGTAGCTTGTGGGTTCGATCCCCACCCAAAACAATAATTTGTGTGAAGAACATATATATACAGTGGTGATCATATATAATTAAGAACGCTGATATAAAGGGAAGATTTATTCCAACTAAGATGCAAAACTAATTGCATGAATTTTTTTTTTATTTCTCTCGGTATCGTAAAACATTTCCATAATACCACTGTATTCATAACAATTCATAAAAAATCATGATTAGCTAAAAATAAATAGACAAACTTCTTACACTACATCTAAACATTGTATTCCTATTTACTGGCTGGTCACGTAATTAAGAACGCTAAATAGTTCATACCTTTATTCAAATTTAAATAGAGAACACTCAGTCGATTTGTTACTGTTTGTATAATTTTGGTGCCATTTAGTGCTGTAAAAGATTAAAAGTGATTGCTTCTTATGAAAAAACATTCGGAAAAAATTAAAGTTGTGATAAATCTACAAGGGAAGTAATAATAAAACTTCGCCGGAAGAATTGGTATTATAAAGAGATAGCCGAACATCTGCAATGTTCAAAAACAATGGTTTTTCACGCTGTAAAGCATTTTGCTACGTATCAAACTGCTTCGAATGTTCCACGTGTACCTAAACAGAGAAAAACAACTCCTCGAGGTGACCGAAACATCGTTTGTATGGCAAAACAAAATCCTAAAGGGTCCAATGAGCTGATAAAAGAATATTTTGGTGAAAACAACCCTTCAGTAATCTCAGCACGCACTATTCGAAGACGTTTGGTAAAAGAAAAATTGCACGGTAGGATAGCAAGAAAGGTACCCATGTTGAAACTTTGCCACACACAAGCCCGGCTTGCATTTGCGAGAAAGTATGAAAACTGGACTGTGCGACAGTGGAAAAATGAACTTTTTTTCTGACGAAACGAAAATAAACAGAGTATGTTCTGATGGAAAACGATATGTACGACGTCCCTCGAATACAGCATTCGACCCTAAGTACACGATAGTTACAATAAAGCACGGTGGTGGAAATGTGAAAATTTAGGGGTGCTTTTCTGGACAGGGTGTTGGACCTGTAAAGTTGATAGAAGGTAACATGGATCAGTTCCAATACAAAAATATACTGATGTTACCTTATGCTGAAGACGTTCTACCGGTTATTAGGACATTCCAGCATGACCATGATCCAAACCAAAGCACACTGCACGCACCGTAAAGGAATTTCTTACAGCGCAATCAGTTTCTGTCTTAGACTGGCCAGCTAACAGCCCAGATCTAAACCCAATAGAGAATCTGTGGTTCGAAGTAAATATCAAATACACGGTGTGGGAATTTAAGAGAGCTGTACGACGTTTTTTTAGAAGAGTGGAACTCTATTTCTCTTGCGAAATGTCAAAAATGAATAGAGTCAATGCCTCGCCGGTGTAAAGCAGTAATTAGAAACCGTGGATATGCTATTAACTATGAATTTTAGTTAAAAATGTATTAAATTGATTTTAAAATTTTCTGCGCTACATATTATGTGATTTTTTAAATGTAAGTGTCATACAAAACAATTCCCGACCAGTTTAATAAATCGTTCTTAATTATTTGTCCAGCTTCAGTACTATTTGAATGTGTTACTTTGGTAAAATAAATAAAATGTGAAAAAAAAAATAGTTTGTGATTTTATTCTTTATTCCTGAGCTCGTTGCTTCTCTGAAGGTACACATCTCTGTGAAAGACACGTATTAAACAATAAACTTCTATAACTTCAAATCATTCTTAATTATATGACCACAACTGTATTATCTTGTCTGACCATAAGTGTGTATTTAAAGGTATGTTAGTATTATCATAATATTATCGATTTACTTTTTTTGTAAAAAATATTTGTGATAGGTATATAGTTTTATTTGCAGACAATACTTTAATATTTAATTTTCTATAATTTTTTAAGTTGATAGAGGTAAAACCAATATTTGCGATAACGTAAATGAATCCATATCGTTAGTTCTTAACTGGTTCACTGTAAATAACCTTTTGCTTAATTAAAAAAAAAATAAGAAGTAAAAAAAATTAACTTTGCCAAATGTTATTCATAGCTTGACCAAAATTGAAATGAACAGAGAGGCAATGGATCTTGTAGTTTCCACGATCTTCCTAGGTCTTAATATTGATGCAAAACTACAGTGGGGACCACAAATTGAAATACTTGCTTGGTAGGCTTAGTTCCGCTGCATATGATGTATTTAGATGACAAAAAAGCTTGTGATGAATCTGCTCCAACTCGACTCGGCATCCGTAACAAAAAAGTGTTAAAACCAGACAAGTTTCTTGCCAGTTCTTCTCGGGCTTGGGTTAGGATTAATTGGCACCTAAATTCACCTAGTATGTAAGATGTTTCAAAGTGATCCTTGTGATTGTATTGAATAAAGTATCTTTTGATTTTGACTTGACTTTATCAGTCATATCATATGGGTTTCTTCGTATAAGCTTAGGTTAGTTTTTTGTGAAACATCCAACAATATATGAATACTGGCTGAGATCATTGTGTATGTTGGATGTTGAAGACAAATTTCTAATAAAGAGGCAACTTCGTTTATTTGGTAGTCTAGTTAACTGTTCTGCTAAATACATTTTCTTAAAAAAAACGAAAAGTTTAGTAGTACCTACCTACTAAACTTTTCGTAAAGCTTAAGCTTACTTCATGAACCTAATCCTCAAAACCTTAAGAAGCGGCGCGCGACTACGAACTACGAGTTACTAGGCAGTATGATACTGATACTGTCTGATTTTAATCATACAAGTGAGATGAAGAACGATAGTGAAAAGTTTCATTTCATTCATTCTACAATAACTATAGTGTATATACTTCGCAGATCAGTAAAGGCAAAGCAAATCCAATATTGTGAAGGCGCTATAGAATAGACAGGAACTCACTCTCTCGCGCCGGCGTCCTTGAAGAGGTATAGCGAGTGCGAGTCTGCAGTCCGCAGCTTCTCCGCCGTGGTGATCACTTTGTTGAGGCCCTGTGCCTGCGCCGACTGCTCGCCCAGCCGGTCAACCAACTTGCTCAGGCTGTCTTGCATCAACCTGTGTGATATGTTATAGTCCCTTCACCGATCATACCATCCATGAAGAGACTTAACCATTACTAGGTGCTACTCATTAAAATTGTGAAAATAAGACAGAAGGAATCTACAAAACGGGATCAGACACAAGATGTCTCCATCAATCCAACGCAATAGGGCAAACATAACAATGTTACGAACCAACTCCCAACTCAATCCATTCTTTTTGAAACAAATAAACTTGCTCACAACTGCACTCTCTTGTCTCTGTGGTCACTCAAATCTTTTGCTTCCTTAGTTTAATGTCTTGACGTGTCTAATAAGAGTTCAAAATGTATTCTGTATGTGAGAGGCTGCACGCCCACACTCATTTATAAGAATACCACAAATAACACACCTTCAAATTTAAGTTTAAGGATGTCCATAGTTCGCCTCCTCTCTGAATCAGTTTTGTTTAAAGTAGTAAAGTTCTAGTACTTTAAGTGGTGTTTTAATTTGGCAAGTACTTAGCTGTACATGCATATTTCACAAGTCACAAGGCATGACTCGCCTCAGCACAGTCCATTACTATTGGTATTCCCTTTCTATATGGTGTTGTGTGCATTCTCCACCAATATGTATTTAATTGTTTTATTTTTTATATTCAATCATTATTTAACCTTTTCAGGCTGATATTATAAATGTCAAATTTTGTGTAATGTTTCAATGTTTTTATATTTGTTTTTTGTCAATCACAACAATACTGGTCAGATTTTAAGGAACATAAATATAGGCTACTTTCATCTACATACCAAGCAGGCAAGCAAGCAAACTGCTGGATTACTTGCTTGCCTCAGCCAGTGTGTTATAATGTCACATTACTAGTTTTATGAATTGAATCAGTAAATATTATAAATGTAGGCACAAAGTACTGAATACAGGGCTAATGGTAGTGCATAAACATTTACTTTTTGTTACATCATTCTCTTTTTAAAGTGTAAGTATCTATACATACCAAAGTTAAAATCATTTATTCAATAGGTACAATCACAAGAATCACATTCAACTATTCAATGTTTTCGGCACCCACGCATTGAATGGTTGAGCAAAATGTTTAGCAATTACTATTTAATTTACCTTGAGAGTGAGCCTTCACTGCCCTGATGCAGCCTCTAATGTAATAGGTATGCGCGTCTCACCTTGTGCGGTACCTGAGTAAGGCGGCGCAGTGCGGCGTGCATGCATCAACGGTCTCATGACGGCGACGGAGGAATAGAACCGGCATGATGCTGCACATACCTGATGCTACGCACGTCGCCTTCGAAGCCTGGCGGGAGCAGCGAATTGGTGATCTTCGTGATCTCATCTTTTAATATTTCGTTAACATCTAACGACCACTCCATTGCTATTTTACTATTCGTCGTCGTATGATCTAATAATTTATACGAAGATGTAAGTACAAAAACGTGAGGTTTGTTGGGTTGACTAACGAATGATGATGCAGATTCAAAAAGTATTTTATATCCGATCGTTAAATTGAATTTATTTCTACAAGACAACGAACTACGATACGAACAGACAGAACATGAAATATATCCTGCATGTGAGTGAATGTGAACTTTATTGAGATTTGAATGGAATTGGAGAGGGCATAGAGTAATGGGGGGAGAGGGGAGGGAAACAGACTAGATGGATGATGAACTCACGTCTTACCCACTCATTCATTCGCTCATCAACAAACCAAACTCGCTCGCAGTTCGCAGTGAGTGAACTTACGCTAAGTGAGATTGGTAAAATTACACCAAAACAGATTAAAATATTTCCCATAATAACAATGCAAGGCCAAAATCAAAAGTCCGATTACAACGAACGAATGACCGTGTATAACCGAATATGAAACACAGACAAGTAACAGTTGGAACGGACGGGCGAAACAAACTCAGCTTCTAACATCGGTCCGGCTAAACCAGCATAGTTTAGGCTTACTACCAAGCCGTCCTTAATTTATTTTACTTGGACCCGGACCATGACCTTTAGCTTAACCCTCTGCAAATAAAATGCCCTAGTTTGTACAATAATTCTGTTGACGTGGTAGCGCACCAGACACCACTTTGACAGCTCATAACTCTATATATGTCTTTGGAATAGGTACCTTATTTATTTTAATGGTTATATTTTAAACGTTTGACCTTTATTATTTATTATTAAAAATAAATAATTATGTTAAGATATACAATGTAGGTTTTACTAAAGTTTATTCAGAAAGCTTAAATCAGTATCTAACAAACTTACACCTCTAAAAAAATTAAAAATTAAATTAATTTAAAAATCGGGTTGCACTCCGGGAGTGCCGACAGAAGTGAAAACTTATTTTGGCGCGTTAGAGTTTAATAATAAATCACTTCAAAATCAGTAATTATGGCGACTGCCAATCAAATACTGAACGAACACAAAATTAAATGATGAAATATTTTTTGTTCAGAATTTAGATAATATATCAAAGAACCTAACTCAGTAAACTTCTCCATACAAAAGTAGACTGTAAACATGTGAATTAAAGTTTATAATCAAATGGGGCGAGCGCGGCAACCGGCTGCGTCTCGGTAACGGTGTCGCAAATCCAGATGTTTTACCTCATCTAAAAATATAAAGAGAGAGCGAGCATGCACACACTCGTTCATTTAGTTGCTTTCCAGTATTTATGAACAGACGTGTTTCACTATGTGGTCTAACGAACGAGAATTAAAATTTTTGGAGTGCTATCAAACAGAACCTGTAGTGCTTCTGAAATAAAGATACATTTCTATTAATTTTTAAAAATACAATAAAATACATTGACTATACTATTCATGAAGTTTTATTATGTATTTACCTGTTTCTTTTGCGGTGCATAGTTATCATCCACCATCTTCTTTTTCTCCATGGTTTACAAATTTTCTTTTTATAGTAAATGTTTAAAAAATTATAATAGCTCACGGCACATAGACAAATAGCAGCAGCAATTTCTACGTCCATTGTCGCGTAAGTCTTCAGTTCAAATGTTAGAACGAGTGTGTACAGGCATGCTCTCGACGAGAGTGTTCTCGGCCTAGGCTCTCGGCGAGAGGCCCTCGTCGAGTGTGTACAGCCGCCATGACAATCTTTCATTCCACACGCGGGCTTTCATAGATCTAATCTAAGAATTAGATCTAGCACTAATTTTATTGCCATATTCAATATGAAAAAGCCGCTCCACAAATTAGATATAAGACAAAGCTGTTTTTGCCTGCTATATTCAATATTTGCTAAAAAATCACCATAGGCCAACGATGAGTTTTGCGGCTGCATTAATATCAAGCATAAATTCTTGTCAATTTCGTCAATTCCTCCATTAGTGTGACTGTAGTCAGCAATCATAACTGATTTCCTCGTGTCAGTGTCGTTTCTCGGTTGTGATTAGAAGAGGAAATCAGCAGGACTGCTTTGTCTTTTTTCGGGTCACATGAGAGCACCGTATTTTAGTCTTTCTCGTAAAACCATACAGAGAACTTCCAATTTCTCTTATCTCAGCTTTATTTTTCTGGAGCGTTCTGGATGTAAATCAGTCTTTTTTTCCAGCAATATTTCCATAAGCGGGGTCAAATTAAATTAATTATCTGTAAAAACTCAAACCGTAGTTTTCGACTTTAGGCCTCAAAATTTTATTTGATCAAACCATATGTAAATAAACAATAATTTCAGTTTTGACTCTTACCCAAGAAAACAAGCCTATTACGTATGTAAATAAATGTCAAACAAACAACAAATTAGACGTTAAAAAGAACTATTGAATCTATTGTTGACGTGTTGTCTAGGAAACATTATGAAAATATAACTACACTCGCGACCTTAAAACTGGAATCGCTTCATCGCGAGTTGATCAAGACAATTTTTTGCAATTTCTGTTCAACAAACTAAGCATTGTGGTATATAATTATAAAGGTAATATTGTAGCTTGCAAGTGATAATAAGATGATTTAAAATTAATTAAATTTACCTAAATTTAGGGAATTATTGCAATATGTCGGTTGTGGACATCTAAAAATAGTAATATGAAATATCTGGGGGCACGGCAGTGCTCCCGCCAAGTCGAGCAAAAAAGCGGCACGGCCGTACCATACCTTTCTCGAAGCAGTTCAGGCCTTTTTCGACCCCCTATAACTTCGTTGTGGAACCTAGAATCCTGAATTTTCAGTAACCAAGCAGCCATTGTATAAACACAGTATATTTCAAATTTCATTCAATTTGAACCATTAGTTTAAGAATTATATCTAGTCAAAGTTTTTTAAAATTGTCACTCACTGACTGATCGATCATCAAAACTCTAAAGCACTTCTAGCAGACATAGAAGCTTCAAATTTAGAATAGAAAGAATGAAAGGAAAAACTTAAATATTTAGCAATTTTGGTTCAGTTTTCTAGATACTTACACCAACTGCATAAATAACTTTGTAATCCTATATCCTCCTGAGCCCTCGCGGTCTTTTTTTGGAACAAAATAAAACATGTCACCGAGTCCGGCTTCTAGAAAACACGACCTTTCTTAGAGAACGGATGTTCCAAAAACTAACCATAATATTTGTTTGCTTGTCTCTCAAAATCTAGTCTTTCAGCATTGCTGCATTTTGTGTAAATTAAAACTTAATATATCTGTGCCTCTTTCGCAAAAAAAATGTTTACTATAACATAGACGCACAGCACAGTGTTTCGCCGTTCATCCATCGAGATGGCAGACCACACCGGCAGGGGTATGTAAAATCTTTAATTTTCACGATTATCTGCTACTAATTAGTAACATTTTTGTTAGTTTATCTTCATTTTGAATGGCAAAATGGTGATACAATTATTATTTTAATTTTGCACCAAAAAATGTAATCGTAAAATTTTGTTCCGAAAAAGTCCATTTCGTCGGCTATTAAAATTATAAGTATGCGACGTTCCGGGGTAGTAGGTTCTCCCTTTCAGTCCGCAGGTAGGTAGATGTTTAGGGTCGTGGGAATAAAAGCTGGTTTTTAGAGACTCAGGATTTTATTGTCCATAACATTATACAGCCGCACAGTTCCGCACTAGGGGTCACAAAATAGTCACTGGCCTGAACACTCGCGAACACTGGTCTGCGCGACCGATTTCTCCGTTCCAGGTCCAGTTGTCAGGTGTGTCCTCCTTCCCCGAAGGTATCGGTATCAGCGGTATGTTGGACTGCGCGATTAAGAGAAGCGGCGGCTTGCAGGATAGCGGCAAGCGGTCGCAGGTTAAGCGCAACGGCAGAAGATAATTCCTCGTAGTGGAATCCTGGAATGAGAGTGGGATGTCTGAGGATCCATTCTAGAAAGACAGTTGACCGCCATGACGTGTTAGAGGTCACGGCTCGCGCAAGCTTGAGTGCAAGGTCCAACGACCGTTGTGACCATTTAAAATAACGGCAGTTAGCTTTAGACAATGCAGACAGCTTTAAAAGGGGATAGAAATGCTAAGCGCTAACAGACAACAGTGGGTATTTAAGAATACTGTGAACTCACCCTAGAGGGATTCCAATTCCAACCACAATTTCGGATAGTAGATAGTTGTTATAAGTCGTGCGTTCGTCGCAAGGGTTTGCTTTGCTGGCTTCTGACGAGCGAGGCGAGGGGGGACCGTTTTTATTTGCCGTGGCTCGGAGACACAGAATAGGGCATAGTAGGTATCTACGCGGTGCTGTTATTTTAGATTTTCGTAAGTAGGTACTATTGAATTAGCGGTAGATTAAGTTATTATAGTAGATAATGTTATTTTACAGTAATTGCGCTAGACGCAACGTTACAAGTAGTTCTATTTTGTTCTGAAACAGGTACCTTCGTATCCAATTATAAATATAGGTATCGATTTATTGTTCCATAAAACTCCGTACTCAGTCAAAGCTAAATTCTTCATGCTTGTTCACCAATTTGTCAATTTTTTGACATAAAATGAAAAGGGCTTAAGCTTTGTTTTGTATCAGCTCGCTGTTACTTAGTAAAAGAGCTTTAAAAAATATTTATTCAATAAAAATTTATTGTTTTAGTTTTATAAAATGCTGAATTGAGTGCATTATTGAACAACTCAGAATATGAAGATGGACTCTGATGCTGGATAACCAACTGACAATGAGCCAGAATATTTACCAGAGAGTTCTTCTGCTTCGGAATATAACCTCAGTAAAATTGATGAAGGCAACCATTTCGAACAAACGAATCCGCGAGGCCGCACTCCTGCTAGTCCTGCTACAAATCGAACTCGTACGTCCAAATCCTATTCGTCTTCGTGCTCGCACCCGTGGTGGTATACGTCGTATCGGTCGCACATGTGCTCCCAATGGTCTAAGAAGATTTAGGTCTCCAAGTCATCGTTTTTATTGGAACAGAGCCTCCTTTTGGAAACCTGCACCTGTTCTTACAGAACCATCCTAACCCCCGTCACATATCGGTGTAATTGATGTTTACGATTACTTCAAAGAGTACATAGTCAAAAATGTTTTCGTGTTGATAGTTCAAAAAACAAACCAGAGCTCTGTAGAAAGAACTGGAAGAAGTTTAAGGTTAACCAAAGAAGAAACCATGCTCATGTCTTGCATAAATTATCCTCAAATCAAAATGTACTGGAATCAACGTTGGGCAACGTTCTCTTATAACTGAAGCTATGTCACGTTATTTTATTTTATGAAATTGAAGGTGGCAGAAAATCTAAATAGCATGGGTTTTAAGTGCGCTAGAACCATTATGCGAATACCTTGCATAAAAGATCAATTAGAATGTGATAGGACATTAGGAAGATCAGAAAGAGGAAGCCACGACGTGCTCGTGAGTCCAGATGGCATGGTAGCTTTCGCAAAATGGTTTGATAATAAACCTGTTATGTTTTAGTCAACCATTCACGCAGCTGATGAACCTGATTATTGTCGTAGGTATGACAGAAGTCTACGTCAATATATTTAGGTGCCAACACCAGAAGTAGTCAAAGAGTGCAACGCAAGCATGGGCCGTGTTTATTTGAACTGATAGACTGCTAGCTGTATTTCCAGCACGAGGGCGCACTAAGAAATGGACAGTCCGATTTGTTTCACTTTGTTTCGATCTGTCAATTACAAATGCGTGGATCAAATACAAAGCAGAACAAAAAGCAGAATTACTAAATAAATAAATACTTGAAAAAACCAAAAATGTGTATTCTGTTTTGCCATTACCTAGTTTCGTAAAAATACTCAAAAGTAAGGACGAGTGTACCAAAAAACGAACAAATTGTGGGTAATTCAAATTGAACTCTATGTGTTCCTTACGAATACCCAAAACAACTTTGTTCTGGCGAAAATGCAGTAAATGTAGTCTAAGGCTTATTACAAACACATTAAGGTTCAGGTCTTAGGGGTATCAATCAATTTGTTCCAAAAATTGGACAGTCGTTCTTAAAGACCAAGTGCTATTTTCAAATTCAGGGCTTAGGAGGATATAAATCTATATATTTATTACAAAGTTACATTTGCTGTGAATTAATCAGTGTACCAGCCTGTATATGAATAATATAATGGAATAATAGGTGTAGATACGTTCCTAGAAATAATAATGTTCAAAGGTAACTTGTAAAAAGTAGGACTATCTACAAAAAGAAATGAGATGCCATCAAAAGCATACCTTTTTAGAAAAACCACGTCTCACGCTACTAAGTTCTTCTACCGTTAAAAATTGTAAGATCCATGTTATACCAAGTCGGTTAATTTATTCAGTCCCTGGAACCTTCTGTCTTAAGTTATAAGTAATTAGCTTACCTAACAACATCTTATAGTGACTAGTACTTATATCATAATTGAACATCTTTTATGTTTTAAATATACAAATTGAATTGGCTAAAGACCGGTTTTTCATTGACCTAATAAGTTTCCTGAAGGAATCCTGTGGGATTTCCTGCCACTATTCGACTAAAGCAGTTTTCAGGTCTTCTATCGACGCTGGAGCTGGACATTTTCCTCGTACCCGCCATTTTACTCCATCCTGTCTTAAACCCAATCGAGCATAATGTAATGCTTTGGGTTCGAGTCAGGACTGAGGGCTAGCCAGTCTGTGTGGGAATGCCGACATCTTCCAGGTAGCGGTGCAGCGGTGTGGCAGCGGGCAGGCATTATCGTGCATTAGCAGGAAATCTTCGCCAATAAACCCGGCGTACGGGAGCACATGGCCTAGAAGAATGTCGTTTTTTCGGTATTTTTGCGGTTAGTCCGCCTTCCCGACCGCCACCAGGTATGAAAATTAGCTCCGTTTTTGAATCATTAGAAATCCCCATTCACATCATACAAGAACGCATACCCCCGTATGCCACTGTTACCGCAAACAGCATTGTGCGAATCGCTCTCCCGGTCTCTTCTAGATTATACGTTGACGGTCGCTACCATATATGTAGGCACATTCTGGTTTCGTCCGAGAACAGGACTCGACTCCATTGCTCCATATCCCAATCTAAGTGAGCAAACTGAAGCCGGGCTTGTCGGTGGGCTGGAAACAATTTGGATCCCGTGGTTGGCTTTTTAGGGGTCAAGTTCGCTTCTTTGAATCTTCGTCTGACTGTCCACTTGCTCACAATCCCTCCCTCGAATTTCTCTAAGCTGCTGCTGGACGTCTACGCCGGTCAGGTGTCGATTTCGGGAGAAGTGGTGAAAATAAATCGATCATCTCTTGACATAGTTCATCGCCGTCGTCCAGATCCTGGTCTTCGGAATAAGTTTCCAGTCTCCCTGAATTTTGTACACCTTGGAGACACAGGACTGGCATAGGTGAAGCTCTCGAGCGATACTGCGCTGAAACAACCCTGCGGAATTAGGCTGACGGTTAGAATGGCTTCTGTGGCTGTGGTTTCCATTTTTCTTAAGTTCAACTGTTCCCAGTAGAGTAAAACCTTGGACTGACGATCAATTTTTATAAACGCCCACTTTTTATAGGGTTCCAGGCTCCAGGCAATTTGTTTTGATCAACTCGCAATGAAACGATTCCAGTTTAAAGCTCGCGAGTGTATTTCACTGAGGTGGTTGTTTAATAGACCCATACCTTAACGCTCTCGTGTATGATGCGTAGACACTTTTCTACTTAGAAATACGTGTACAGCGCACTCCACAAACGCTTGCAGTTGACTGAAGAACGCTTAAGCGTGCGCTAGGAAGGTACTTAAAACGCGACAGTCATATTTAATTTTTTGAAATAACGACACCGCGAAATGGAAACAGATGCTTATGTTTGTCCATTTTGCGGTGTCTGTCATACTACCACGCTAGTCGCAGAGGGTTAAGCTCAGAAAGTGAGATATTTCACGCAGAAGACGTAATCATCTCACCCGAAAAAATATTAATATTCGAATTCAATATTGACGGGACAACATTATGTAGGTTCACCTGTCTTTCGGGTCAGCTAATTACTTACCTACTAATATAAAACATTACCTACAGGTTTATTACCCAATGCGTTCGATGTGGACATCATACATATAAGTTAGTACTTTTGTGGTAGTCTGAAGAGTTGTCTTAGTTTTGATTGTTTTCTCAGAAATTCATATGTTACCTGAATGAAATGGGAGAGGGCACTGACTTCCTTCAGTAACACACACAGGTTTTTAAGTACCTACTTAGCTCAAGAGTCAGAGACATCATAGGATGTCTGTGAATACTTAACATTTATGTCATTAGACATTTATTATTATTATTATTATTATCATTATTATTAATACCATGTGCGCCAATAAAGTCGCCGCATCCGTAGAATTTTGATATTTTTATATGTTGTGCTATAGGTAAACTAAACTGTAGGTACTTTTGATTTCTCGTCGCGTAGGTAACGTAGGACATAAGTATGCCGAGCAACTTGTTTCAGTAAAACAGTAGGTAGGTTAATGGTTATGTGTGAGACAGACCCCGAATCTTTATTTTGAGATAAATACTCTTTTCGAATAAAGTGAAACTCTTGATTTCCATCAACATAAACCATAAGTCATATTTTCTTGTGCTTTTTTAGTCTTGTTTAGGTCTGTCTGGAATGGTAGCCTTCCGATCCTACTAAGGTCGTGGGCTCAAATCCGGTTATGTAGCAATGGATTTTTCTTATCGAAAAATGTAGTGCGCTATAGGTAGGTACCAGTACCAGTACTCTCAAACGGTGAAGGAACATCGTAAGGAAACCGGCATGTTTTAGAACCTATTCAAAGACATGTCGCTAAGTGTACGAAAGCAGTCTTCTGAGAAGCCCCTAAATCCTTTAACCACACTGGCTCGAAATACAACCGAAACATTAGGAAGAAGAGCTAGTGAAAACCCTCTGTTCGATTTCTACCGTTGAATTGAGGGTAGTTTGGTAAACCACCACCAAACCCTTTTCGACAGACCAACCGCCTGAGAAGGCAGGTACATTGTGAGCGATGAGATGACCAGACGTTCTGCGTCTACTCAATAGTGATCGTGGATTTTCCTCAAAGCTAGACGTTCTAGCAACTGTATTGTGTTTATGGGTTCACTGCCGTGTAGTGTGCATTTTTCAAGAAACATTGAACTTAGGATAGCCGTGCTAACCTTAAATTTCCATCCAAACTGTCTGCGGCGTGCCGAGCACGCTTGGACCAGATCTTCTGCCTTTCTGGAGCTAACATCCTACCCCCCGGGAGTCGATAGAGGTAGGTGGTGTTCAATTGCCTTCTTGAAGACTGTAGGAACGAACTTTTCCACTCACCAACACTATACATACATTATAAAAAATCACAAAAGCCGCCAGTATAATTTAATCTAAAAAGATAGTGTTAAAACCGCACAATCTAAATGGTCCTTCGTAAGCCGGATTGGTTTTTTGTGATTCTAGAACTCGTAGTTCTAATCTAGCCGTGCTAGAATGATTTCGTAACTAACACGTGGTTAGTAGAAAAAAGTCGTACAGACGTTCTGTATCGTCTTATTTCATCCATCTGACCGTGTCAGATTCTAATTTATCTGTAAATATTTCTAAGCAAAGCAAAGACGTTCTTTACTGTGCTTATTTCTAGCCGTGCTAGAATCATTCTCCCATCGCCATACATGTTATCTTTCGCTGGCAGCTTCTTACATATTTACACATATATTTGACGAAATGACGACCTCTGTGGCACAGTTGGCTAAGACCCGGCTGAGATGCAGAAGGTTGCGGGTTCGATTCCCGCCGCGGGACAAATGTTTGTACGATCTGCAAGTATTTGTCTCGGGTCTGGGTGTTTCTATGTATAATAAGTATGTATTTACAAAAAAAATAAAGTATCTAAGTAGTATATCAGTCATGTGGTACCCATAACACAAGCTCTGCTTACTTTGGGGCCAGATGATGTTGTGTGAAATGTCCGGGATTATTTATTTATTTATTTATTTATTTATTTATCGTATATATCCCACCTCCGATAAAATAGGGTTACAACTTGAAAAACCTAAATTTTCAGGAGAGTTAAAATAAACTCTCAAATTTTGTATACGGTCTACGTCTATACAATTTTATTAAAATATATAACAAGTTGTATATATTTGAAAAGGCTGAAAAAAAACCTACCAAAGTGCATATTTAGTTTATCTATTTTCCTGAAAAAAACCATAAAATTTTTCAGTTGTAACACTGTTTCAGATAGCTATTGGCAAATTTGTGTGAAACACTTACAGATTTAACTAGTATCAATGTTTATTTTCATGAGAAATAAGTAGTTTCGGGCTCATCACTTCAGTAAAATATCTTTATTCTGTTCTAAACTTACGAAAAAATTCACTATAGAATAACTTTTTCGACAATCAGACCATATTAAACTTATTAGCCGTTCTAAACATTACAATTTATCATTTATCACTAATCAGTACCATTTTTAGATAGTCTAACATTAAGTTTCTTCTAGTAACCTCTTCCTAAATTAATCAACCACCTTGGTGGCATACAGAAGCACCTGTTGAGTGTTATTAATTTAATTTATAAATGCTTAAAAGCTCTAATTGTTACATAAGAACCAAATCACTTATAAAACAGACACATTTGGATTATGTAAGGTAGGTAAATCTCGTTACAATTGGTTATAAAATGGTACGTAGAAATGTGGAACATGATTACTTTATACCAAACTCATTAAATCAGCTTTATTTCTTTCGCTTTTAGGCACCTGAATATTATAGGCAGGTTTTAGTACGGGCAGAACTTCAGGTTGTTTGCGCCAGATTTTAGCTTTGGAGAATCGCTCCTTTTCATAAGAGTTTTTATAAAGATAAGATTAGATTAGAAGATTAGATCTATACAAGGTGTTTCTTTCATAAATTTTACGTCTTTAACTTCTATTAATTTTAATGCTACCCATACTCAAACGCAGTTCTGCATATAGTTTATTTAAGGATGTAAAGTCAGTGAATTAAAGCTCATTTACAGAGTAGGGAGATAAGGTTTTCTTAGCAATTCTTATTATTTGCGCATACTGAGAAAGCACGTAAATCGAGCAGGACTTTAGGCTTCGGTTTATGCATTTTTTTTATACCAAAGTGAACTGAATGGCCTTCATTATGCGTGTGTCCAGTCACAAAAAAATTGTGAATTATGAAATTTAGTTTAGCGTATTTGAGTACGCAATACACTTACAAAGCCATTATGAAATTGTTTTTATTTTGTCCTTCACAACTACCATTTGCAGCAGAACCGCGATTACCAGCTCCCTCGGGCCAGAAGTCACTTTCTGTTTTTTATTGTGGAAAGATCAGACACTTTTAAGTTAAAGCAGTTCGGACACGTTTCTTTTTTGAACTAGTAGAACAATAAATAAATAATAATAAATAAATAATCCTGGACATTTCACACAACATCATCTGGTCCCAAAGTAAGCACAGCTTGTGTTATGGGTACCACATGAGTGATATACTACTTATATCGTTTTTTTTTGTAAATACATACATATTATACATAGAAACACCCAGATAGAACATACATAGAACAGCTGGAAGATCATACACAGCAACTATATGTATATCGGAAGCGTTGTCTTGGTCGTTTTGTTTTTCTTGGCGTGATAATTGCTTTTCTTTTAGGTGTTTATCATCATTTTCTTGAAGATATTCCTTGTCCTTTGTATTTTCATAGGCAACACAGCTCGGAAGATTTATTGTTTTACGATTAACTGCGGTAGATTTTTATTATACGTTAATGCTAAACGCAATATTACATCGTTTCGCTTCATCTTTACCCTAGATAGCTAGCTAGATAGCTGCATACAAATTATAAATACATAATATCTTTTTATACTTAACAAAAAAAAGACATACATACACCTTGTTATAAATTAAAATACTATGTATGTATTTCAATATTTTTAGACAATATATTTTTATCAAATAGTGTTATAATTTGAAAAATAACACTTTATTTTAACTAAACGATTCTAAAACATTGATACATTTTAAAATAAAACACTTTATTCTAACACTCTAATATTTCCTCAGAATAATTTTAACACTATACCGTAATAATTTAACTTGTTGCTTTTTATTCGAAAACAATATCTATGAAAATATAATATTCCTGTCAATAAGACCGGTACGTTTTGGTTTGTAACACTATTTTGTGTAAGCAAATGCACGATCACCTTGCACAATACAAAATGTTACACTAATTGAGAACAATAAGGAGCAAAAATGTCTTAAGGGTGTAGCGTTACAATTCCATCTAGCGGAGAGTTTTTAGAGTTACAACAATTGTTGAGAAGAAAGACAATTAAATTTCAAGCATTTCTGTATAATTAACTCAAAATTCAACATTTTCAAGTTGTAACCCTATTTTATCGGAGGTGCGATATTATATCTCGTGTATTTATGATTAATTTGCATTATTTTAATAGTTGATTTCGTTGTTTTGTAACATTTTCTTTGTCCACGCCAACTGCGCAGTTAGATTAACAAAATGGCGGCTCCTTTGAAAAGTAAAAAAGTAGGTAGCGATGAAGACGAAAGCAAATGTCATGATTTAACCGTGTTAATTCATAAGAAACAACGAATGTTTGAGTAAATGCAAAATGCATTTGATTTGTCAAAAAATATCTCGGATTCTGACACAAAAGAGTTTTTTTTGCTACGCGTGTCTGATATCGATAAATTGCGTTCTTCATTTGAGAACATTATCTTTCAAATATTCGAAAGGGAACTGGAACATGAACCGACATCATCTCTTCGTAATCATGAATTGACCAGTTTTGATGACTTATATTTTCGAGTAAATTTGATAGCATCGAAATGTGAGCCTAACGCCCATTGCGTTAGAGCCGAAACCATTTCTCGCTCTGTAGAATCTCGACTACGATTTCCAAAGTTAGAACTTTTTACGTTTGACGGAAATATTGAAAATTTTAATACATTTTTTGAGACATCTGTTCTGTTCTCTGGTTCATAATCAGACAAATATTCTGAAAATAGATAAATTCCACTACTTATTATCGTGTACAAAGGTTCTTGCGTTAAATATTGTAAAAAGCTTACCCATTGTTGAGAATAACTATGACCTCGTTTGGAAATCTCTTCTTGATAAATATCAAGTTAACAGAAGGTTGGTCGGTAGGTATTTAGATAAAATACTGAACTTTTCGCCGCTTCAAAAGGAATCATTTGATCATTTGAACTCGTTCATAGAAAACTTTGACCATTCATACAAGGCTATTTTTAAGAAAAACGCCAATGTATTTAATTGAGGAGGAACGATCAAGTGGTGTACAACTGCAAGATGCTGAGACTGTATCTCTAGAACAAGTGTGGGCATAGATAGAATAAGAAGTGGGGGGTTGAGATGCTGTAGATGGTGAAAAGGTCATAAACTTGGTTTTACTGACGTTAAGGGTAAGTAAATTGTTGGAAAGCCAGGGCATAACAGACCAAAGAGCCTGCTCGGAAAAGTCATGGGCTTCCTGCCAGTTTCTTCCGTGGATGATCAGGGCAGTGTCATCAGCATAGGTTATTATTTTACAATTAGGGAGGGTTAAATTGCACAATTCATTTATATATACTAGGAATAGGAATAGTGTGGGTCCCAAAACACTACCTTGTGGTACTCCAAAGCCTATCTGCTGTACACCGCTCCTGATCCCATTAATAGTGACATATTGAGTCCGATCTGAAAGGTAACTACTAAATAATTCAAGAAACGATGCCCCGTACACCGATTGCCATAAGTTTGGAGAGAAGAATTGAGACAGTGTCAAAAGCTTTCGAAAGATCAAGAAAGACAGCTATAGTCTTTAGTTTTTTGTCAAAGTTTTTGATGACTCCATCTGTAAGCTCTAAGATAGCATCCTCTGTGGATTTACCACCTCTAAAACTGTAAAAGGGTAGGAATGTCTATGGTGGATCCCTATCACCTCTTAGCAGTTTGGGTTTGGTATGGTGAATTTAAATGGTTTATATTGGAAAGAAAGTCCCTTGGTCTCGTGATAGAATTATAATAATAATTAATAAATGGTAAAACTAGTAAAATGAACTTAATGGTTTAATGGTTGGTGCAATGATAGAAATGGTTTGGTTTGGTAATTGAGCACGCGGGTGTCTCAAATGGTCCGAGTTCGCGTACTGACGAAACCGTCAGATTTGGTGAAACTTGCGCGCGATATGCCTAGCGTTGCACAAATGCATAACGCTGATGTGTTCGGATTACCTCGAACATACTCCCGAGCACAAGAAGGTGAGATGAGGTGGATGAGATGAAAACTTAGTACAGAACATACTTATAAATGATATTATTTTACATATAAATGGTAGGTCTTGAAGATAATAACACAATGATAAAATTATTTACATTATTTATAGGGCAACGCTTGGCGTAACTATAATGTAACGTCATTATTGCTTTCTTTGCATAAATCATTAACACTTAACACTGCACAATGCACTGGGACAGTTATTATTGGCTGTGACGGTGTCTCCACGGAATCCCGCTGCTGGCGCCGAGATGGTCGCGAAGGCGGCGGCGTCACCGCAGACTCCTGCCGGCGGCGACGCGCGCCGCTGCTGCTCGGTGTGGGTCTGCAACACAGACGGCAGCTTCCGCTCCTCCACATCCAAATTGCTGTTCCACATAGCGCTGCTGCTGCCAGCATGTAGCTGATAACGTAATGGTGTATGTCATGGGTTGATAATATGTCATCGACTTCAGCACTACTTTGTTTTAACGCCTTCACGGCGTTTTCGACGCTAGTCATGGATGCGTTCAGACTTATGTCATCTGTTGTGGCCACATCGGGTATTTTTATTTGTATCAAATGGTTTATTTGGTCAAATATTGGTATGTAAACATTTGGTGATATATGTATTTGGTTCGATTCATGGCGTAAGGGCAACAATGTAAAGTCCTTGCCCTTTATGACACACTTTTGATCAACACCGATAACCCCCCGCTCGACTCAGGCTTTGAACGGAAATTTGATCATAGCATATGATTTTTACGGTGTAATTGTCACAACAGAAGTATATGTATATCATGTGCAACGCTGCCCATTTATTGTGGCATGTTGACTTACTAACTTTACAACTGTTATTATTCTCGGTGTTGACGTCACAAAAGTCTGCGTCATTTTTTATGTTTAGTATTGGCTTAAGCGACTGACACATGTAAGTTTCTCCATGGTATAAACATGCTGTTAGATCATTGGCTGTCAAGCCGAAGTAAGCATCATTTTGTAGACTCACGGCAACATATTCGGAGACAGGTGATATACTGACCATGTTTGCTTTAATTTGGTGTGGAACTGGTATTAATTTATAAACTTGGAAACTATCTCTGGCTATGAGTGGAAAGGTGACTTCAATTATGATGTAGCTCCGTGTAGCTCTAGCTCTTACTTTTAGTAATTAATAAATATACTGTAGATCTGTCTCGATGTTACGTATTGGTAGGGTGAGATCACTAGGCATCTGGCCGGTGTTGGTTTGAATGGTTTGAAGCTCTCTTTTGAGTTGTGTTGGTGTCAGTAGGTGTATGCTTATTTGACCATGGTAGACGTCTGTGATCGTATCGAGCAGTGTATCCTGCAGCCTCTTCAAGCCCTGTAGCAAACTGGTGCCGGCCATTGCAGTCAAAGTAAAATCTTGTAAATAAGAAATGTTTTGAATGTTTCGTTGAAGGATGCTGGAGTTTTCCTGTAAATCGTTCAACTTCTTATTTACTAATTTGTGTTGTCTCTCCACGGTGCCTTCCATTCTCTTCATTAGGTTAAACTCTGCTTTTGTTGGTCGGTTGGTTTTTCTTTGTGAATAGGAAGTACCGATAGCTTGACGACTGGCCTTTTTAATTCCCCATTTTTGGTTTTTAAGGTTACGGCACGGACCAAACCGTCATCACCTGGGTGCGTGTCGATCACACGTCCGAGCCCCCACCTTCCAGCCGGCAAGTTTTCGTCTTGAATTGTGACTAGATCGCCGATTTCTATATTAGTTCGTGATTCTGTCCACTTGTTTCTTGCGGAAAGCAGGGTCAAGTATTCGTATTTCCATCTTTTCCACAGGTCTTGAAAGAGCTTTGACGTCAAATGCCACCTGGTTCTGGCATCTTGCTCCGTTTCAATTACTGTTAGACCTGGTCTTCCTGATAGAAAATGAGCCGGTGTGAGGCATTTAAGATCATCAGGATCCTCTGATAAGGCACATAGTGGACGGCTGTTCAGACATGCCTCCAGTTTAATAAGCAATGTAGTGTACTCCTCAAAGGTTAATTTTTGATTCCCGATTACTCTTTTGAGATGGTGTTTGAGGCTGCGTACCGCTCGCTCCCACAGTCCCCCAGCGTTCGGCCAGCTTGGTATGTTGAAATGCCATTCTATTCTCTCTGCTCTGTGTACTGGAGTGTCAATGTCAGACGTGCTCGATTTTTTTCCTTATTTTCTACTCCTTCCTATGCAAACCGGCAGATTAATATTTTTCCGTTATCAGAAGAACGTGGGGCGCATACACTATTAATATCCGAAGCGCTCGACTATTTCTTTGTGACTGAATTTTTTACATTTTTGAAAACCTATAGGAACTTCCTCGCTCCCCCCACCAGTGAAGGGTATACATCGCATAAACATTTTTATTTTTAGCATCTAACCTTCACAATCCAATAGGTCCCCACGACGCTCGAGTAAATCTTTATTTAGCTTCTTGGGCTGCCCTACAATTATTTTTGTGAGTTGAATTTATTGTGATTGTGCTCCGCTTTGTAATAAATAATGGCTGACGAAGCATGTTCACGTAGACGTAAGCAAGGTCTAATAAATATGCGATGATGCTATCTTTGCTAGATTAAATTCACTTGAGCAGTCACTGGCGATACAGGCGGTGGCGATGCCTCGCCGCGCTATGATGGAATATAAATAGCGACTCTTGCGGCTATGCAACAAAGTTAAATTCAGCTCTCATACCCTCCATAACATAGCCAAACGCTTCTTACATATAGCGCTATCACTGTCTGGGCCGGAGTGACACATTCCGTAATGCTACATTTCCATGCTTGCCAAGCTTCGGCAAACGTCCACAAGCACAAACGTGTAAAGAGGGCGTTTACCTTGACTGGCGTGAGCTTGTAGACGCTTGTCTCCGATCCCTTCTAGTGTCGGTTTTTTGACACAGATCAAAGGGCGCTTACGTTGAACCTATATATGCTAACCTCTAAAATTATCAGTGTTTCTCTGCTATATTATGCATGTTTTATACATATAAAACTTCCTCTTGAATTACTCTATCTACTAAAAAAAAACAGCATCAAAATCTGTTGCATAGTTTTAGATATCTAAGCATAGGTACATCGGGACAGGCAGACAGCGGGAGGCGACTTTGTTTTATACTATGTAATGATGGGTAGGCCAAATAAACGCACCGCTCCAATAAGACAGCGACGTATCGAAGGACAAGAAAACATCATCGATTTATAAAACTTTTAGATTTTCGTTGATTTTTCAGCTCGACCGATTTTGATAAAATTTAAATGGGACCACCCTTTCAAACAAAAAAAGAATATTGCACTTTCAAAACTTTCGTGAGTTGTACTATACATTTTGATAAACACGGGCTTTACTCACGTATTATTTTGTCGATGGAGGCACCGACATTTGATTAAAAAATGTGAAACGGTTCGTTTATTTGAGAACAAAACGTATCAAACTTGAATGTGGCTTAATGTTTGTGAAAAAGTGTCGTGAAGCTGGTGTAACACCGAAGCTCATGCGGATCGAACCTATAAAATGCATTCGGGAATATGATAAATTCTTCAAAAAAGTGAACGATGACCTGTGTGTGCAAGTAGCGCGGGATTATTTTCGCAACATCGCTATTTTATCGGAGGAATTGTTTCGTCTGCATTTACGTCTGGCGAGTACTTTGTCACCAGATTTATGGAACATCTTGGACGCCATGTCCTTTAACAGGTCGGATAATGTAAAAAACAGGGTTTCAAGAACGCATAACTTGAAATTTAAGCGCCTGATACCATTTGCAGAGCGAAAATCAAAGATGCATTGCCCCACTGAAGTAGACAGGTTAGTGGTGAATCTATCTTCACAAATGCTCACTGATGATATGAAACAAGTGTTGGCTAAAGGTTTGAATTTTGCTCCTACACCACATAGAGTACCAGTGAAGGCAATCATTACAAGCGTCGAGGCTACTATAGCACATAATAAGATACCAACACACGAGTCGGATTGTTTACGTCAGGATGTGGCCTCTATGGTGTGAAAAGCTAAGTTACCGAAGCGTAATACAACAAAACCTGATATCCGAGCATTATTGAGTTTGAAGAAAAACCAGGATTTGTTGATACTACAAGCTGATAAAGGCAACGCCACGGTAGTGGTAGATACGGTGGCCTACGAACAAAAATATAGTGGACTTAGTGACACACATACTTATAAACAGGTCTCGTACAACCCTACGGCAAGAGTAGTAACAAAGCTCAAAGAGTTACTTCTGACCATGCCTAATGACGTGTATGGAAGGTTATTGCCTACAAACCCTACGGTGCCTAAAATCTATGGTCTCCCAAAAATACACTAATTCACAAGGCAAACTGGCCTCTTCGTCCAATTGTTAGCGAAATAGACTCACCAACGTATAAAACAGCTCGGTATATGTCGGACGTACTACTGCCTCTCACAGGAAAAACCGCGAGCTTCGTGAGAGATTCTACGCATTTTACACAGTTGCTAAAAGATGTGGTAGTTGACAATGGAGAGCTAATGGTGAGTTTTGATGTCACTTCTTTATTCACTAATGTACCGATAGCGGACACCATCCTTATTATAGAAGATTTGTTAAAGACCACAGACTTATCTATCGAGTACATGACAGTGATAAAGTATATCTTGACGAATGGTTATTTCTCCTGGCGAGGGGATTATTTTCTGCAGCTGGAGGGAGTAGCGATGGGTTCACCCATAGCACCTGTCGTAGCTAACCTATATATGGAGTGGTTCGAAGCTACCGCGCTACAAAATGCACCCTGTAGGCCAACATAGGTGGCGGTATGTAGATGATGTATTTGCAAATGTACAGGAGGATCAAATAGATACGTTATTGACACACCTAAATACACAGCACCCTAAAATTGCATTTACAGTAGAGCACGAGCAAAATGGTGAGTTACTTTTTCTGGACGTGTTGGTTAAACGTGAACATACAGGTCGCCTATCCCACTCGGTATACCGCAAACCAACACACACAGATAGGTACCTAAGAGCCGACTCTCACCATCATCCCACCTTTCATCAGTACCTAGGACACTGATTAATAGGGCTTTGAGACTATGCCTCCCTCAATATCTAGATGCAGAGATATCACACGTTAGGAATGCACTGGAGAAGAATGGCTACGGATGGAATCAAAGTTTTCGCATTGCCAATTCATCCTCAAGAAAACGTCAGATGTCAGTAGAGAGAGCTGCAGCTTACCTACCGTTTGTGAAAGGGGTGACGGATAAAATTGGACACTTGTTGCTAAGGAAATATGGCATCAAGACAATATTCCGACCACTTACTCAACTTAGACAATTGATACGCTCTCCTAAAGACAAATACCCTTTGAGTGTACCTGGGGTCTACAGGATTCCTTGTGATTGCGGTAGCTCCTACGTAGGTGAAACTAAGAGGAACATTTCTACCAGGCTGACTGAACATATTCGTGTCGTGAAGAACGCTGACATTGAAAAGTCAGCAATTGCAGAGCACTCGCTAACCTCTGGCTCTACACATTACATTCGGTTTGATAAGGCTCAGGTACTATCAAGAGAAAGATTCTTTGTACCTCGAAAGATCCACGAAGCAATCGAAATCGGCCGTGTTCAAAATTCAACAGAGACAAAGGTTGGTTTCTTTCTCCAGCCTGGAAACCTTGTCTGCATGGAACGGATTATAGTAACGATGTGGAGCCGGTTAGTGATAGTGTCAGTGCTGTATGTTTGACGGTTCCCAATGTTGTGGGCACGAGTGGCGAAGTCGAAGAGCCAGTACTAGCACCAAATTTGTTACCGCCTGCCGTGACAACGTTTCCCCCTCTACCCGCACGCACGACTCGCGTCGCAAGATACCTCACCCGCAGTGCGAACCGTGAACTCGAGCGGCAACGAGCGGACCGCGGATCAAACTCACCCTGATGAAGATTCTCTAGATGAATCGAAACAATGTCGGTGCCTCCATCAACGAAATAATACGTGAGTAAAGCCCGTGTTTATCAAAAAAAGAATATTCCAAATCGGTTCAGGCGTTTTCGAGTAATCGGTGAACATACATAAAAAAAAATGATTCCGACGAATTGAAAACCTCCTCCTTTTTGATGAAGTCGGTAAAAATTGATAATAGCCCCTGATAAATAAATAACCCCGGGACATTTCACTCAGCATCATCTGGCCCCAAAGTAAGCAGAGATTGTGTTATGGGTACCACATGACTGATATACTACTTATATACTTTTTTTGTAAATACTTACATAATATACATAGAAACACCCAGACCCGAGATATATACTTGCAGATCATACAAACATTTGACTCGCGGCGGGAATTGAACCGGTATGTCTCTATGTCTCAGCCGGACCTTAGCCCACTGCGCCACAGAGGTCGTCCCAAAATATATCGTCGATAAAATATAGACTATATAGATACATAAATAAATAAAGGATAAAAAAAAAGTTCATTAAACCAAACGCATACGTGTCCGTCATGCTTGGGTGTACGTAGCACACTGACGCATTCACATCACAAGCATGTAAACGACTTCCAAATGCAAAGCGAGATTTGTGGACAATTGCGGCTTGTGGACGTTTGCCGGCGCTTGGCAAGCATGGAAATGTAGCATAAAATCTATCTGAGGTGTAATTTCAAGAGTAGGTACATAGTAGATAATTAGTAAGTGCAAACCTAGCAATCATTATTAAAGTATGTTGGGTACTTGTATGTAGGTATTACGTACCTACTTTTTGGGAATTATTTATTATACGTGGGTTCTAGGCAAACTAAACAGCTAGGCTCACCTAGGTATGAAGATTAAAGTAGTACATTAAAGATTAAGGTAGTCTTCTTGTAGGTACCTACCTAACCTTCCGAAACTTGTTTAAGTTTTATTAACATACCTACCTAAACCATCGTACAAATTCGTAATATTGTATTTTTCATCATGTCATTTATAGTTTCTGTCTTAATCTGCCTATAATGCCTATTACTTGTACAAAATAATTTCTGCTGAACTGCTGAACATATGCCTCCTCAATAGATTTCCAGGAAGAACGATTTTGAGCCCTCTCCATCCACCGACTTCCTGCGATCTTTACAATATCGTCAGTCCATCGGGTGGGGGGTCGTCCTACGCTTCGTTTTCCTGTCCTTGGTCGCCATTCGAGAACTTTTATTCCCCAACGGTTATCAGTTCTGCGAGCTATATGGCCTGCCCATTGCCACTTCAACTTGAAAATTTTGAAAGCTATGTCGGTGACTTTGGTTCTTCTACGGATTTCCGGATTTTATTATGTAGTTAAACACCCAACATAGCGCTCTCCATAGCACGTTGCGCGACTCTGAGCTTGTGTATGAGGCCAATTGTTAGCGACCAAGTCTCAGTTCCATAAGTCATCACTGGCAACACGCACTGATAATAGACATTGGTCTTGAGGCTCTGTGGTATCTGTGACAAGAAGATGTGCCGTAATTTCCCGAACGCTGCCCATCCGAGTTGGATTCGTCGCCTGACCTCTTTGTCGAAGTTGGACTTGCCTAGTTGAATCGTCTGACCCAAATAGACATAATGGTCTACAACTTCCATTATATCGCTCCCAATATGTAGCGGTACGAGTGCAACATGAGAATTAGACAAGATTTTTGTCTTGCTCATGTTCATTTTAAGACCCACCTGGTGGGAGACGATATTGAGGTCGCTAAGCATTGTGCCTAGGTCTTCCAGTGATTCTGCCATGATGACTATATCGTCGGCAAATTGAAGGTGAGTGACGTGTTCGCCATTGATGTTGATACCATGTCCATGCCAGTACAAGAGCTTGAAAACATCCTCCAATGCAGAGGTAAATCGTTTCGGAGAAACAACATCTCCCTGTCTCACCCCTTTATGCAATGGGATTGGATTCGTGATCTGGTCCTGGAGTCGGATAGACATGGTGGCGTTACTGTACAGACATTTCAACACTTCGATATACCGATGGTCAGTTTGGCACCACTGGAGTGACCGCAACACTGCCCTGGTTTCGACTTTGAGATGAGGGGTACAGTTGTCTTGTCCATAGAACTTCTCGAGCTCTCGTAAAACTTCTGGCTTCGAGGAAACGACACTGCCACTGGCGGTCTTCAGCTTCGTCAACAGGCTCTGCCCAATGGACAGATCTCTCGCGAACACTTTGGAGCCTTGTTGCGCTCTTTTCTCTATTGCGTTCTTTATATTATAAGTATTAAAGAGACGCAAATCGCGTCGCATAGTCTTAGAGATTTGTTTATTGAGCGTGCTGTATGGCGACATGTCCACTAAAGACTGCAGTTTCATTTCGCTACGTTCTACCTTTGCGCTAGGTCTTACAGAACTTTGACCCAACGGCAACGACAATTTCCACCAGCCCGTCATTTATTTCATCCACGGATCCGCATTCGGCGAGGTATTGGAAGCGATCTTGGAATTCTAACTGAAAGCTCTCGGGGTTTTGGATTTGAGCAGGACTTGGGCGAAGAATAGATTTCATCAGACGGGACCTTTCTAGCTTTACATTAAGATTTAATGAGCCTCTAACCATTCGGTGATCACTGCCGGGTTTGACCCTGTTGATCACTGAGACATCATTAAATGCTAGATATTTTGTAGTCATGATGAAATCTATCTCGCGTTTGTGTCCACCAGGGTGAAGCCACGTCCATTTCCTGGACGACCGCTTCTTGAAAAAGGAGTTCATCATAAAGAGTCCCTCCTTTCCCATGAAGTCGGCCAATCGCTGACCCCGTTGGTTCCGCTGTCCAAATCCAAATTACTCCACTCTCAGTTCATCGTTATTCCTCACACCTAGCCGCGCGTTGAAGTCCATCACAACCGTAAAGTGTGTTTTCGAGGCTTGCATGGCATTTGAAATGTCATCATACTCCATTTCATCGTCTAGACGTTTCGAGTGAGGTGCGTACACCTGCATGACCTTAAGCGAATACCGTTTGGTTATTCTCAGTATAAGGTATACCACCCTGCTCGACACGCTTTCGATCTTTACAATGTTGTTAACGAGGGACTTCTGGACGAGAAACCAGACACCGCGCTATGATAGTTGATCGCCCTTCCGGTAGTAGAACAAGTTGCCGGAATTTAGGATTATCGTGTCCTCTCCCTCTCTTCGGACTTCTGATAACCCTATAATATCCCAGTACAACTTATTTACTACTTTTTCCAGCTCTATCAACTTCTCGTCGGTCTTCAGAGTGCGTGCGTTGTATTTGTATGTTGCCAGGGCCAGTGGTGATTAGGATTGGTAGCTGGCCCTCTGCTGGAGATTCTTCGCACCCCCATTCTTCCGCCGTTACCGTGGCCGCCACCTATGTCAAGAATAGGAGAACTGCCGGGAACTGGGGGTCGTCTTCTAATTGTGTCTATCATTGATTGGGGGTTTTGCCATAGTCACCAAGCTTGGCAGGCGGATTGGTGACCGCAGATTTAGTACCTATTATTTTGCTCGGGGGCTGCTGCTGGGCAGCATCCAATCCCCCGGTGTGTGTTCCCTAAGTCGTCTTTTACGACATCCACGGGAGGAGATGGAGGGGTCCTATTCTATGCCAGAACCACTACGGCCAAAGTTGAATAATTATGGTTATAGATATTTATTTCTCAAAGAACAAGGTTTAGATAATATATGATTACAATGTTTGTACAATAAGTACTGGTTTGGATCCAGTGTTATAAGAATTTAATTATTACTTATTTAAAAACTAATAAGATATTAGTCGTGTTATAGAAGTGTTTTTCAGTATATAATTTCTTACTTATTTTTTTTTTGAATATAAAATGAAATGAAATCTAATGAAATAAATTTATTTTGACACACACAAGCAGATACAAGTTACGATAATATAGCAGGTACACAGATCCAACCAAACTAATTAACTAACTAATACTAAACCTACGTGTACCCACCTTGTTCTAAACCTAGTCTGCGTTTGTCAAAAAAGCACAGTCTCAGCTTTGTGCTATTTCACACAGTGCGAAATAGCGCTGGTTTTCAGACTGCGCCGAACAAGGAGGGTGACATCATGCCGTTATATACCGTTATATATATATATATGTCAGTCAATATAGACTTGTGGCTTCTTTAATACAGCTAGGTAATTTGTTGTAAAGTTGTCCTCCTTCATATGTTATGTTTTTTTACCACAGCTAATTCTGGGTGGGTCGAGTACCAAATTTTTTGAGCCTCTTGCGTTTATTTGTGTATTTGATTCGTTCGTTGGAATGTTATGTTTGTGTATGTTTCTTTCTTAATTATTTTACGTATGAGCAGGAAAGTGTTATTAATGTAGATTTGATTTAGGTACGCTCATGATTTGGGTTTTCTTATAGAGTTTTTCTGTCCGAGTAAAGAAGTCATTATTGAATAAGACATTGATAATTTTGTTCTGTGCAGTTTGCAGAACCCTTAGGTTTGATTTAGCTGCGGTTCCCCACACCTCTACCAGAAATGTTGGTGTGGAGGAGTAGCCTACACCCGGAATATTCTCCCAGCCACAAAACACAACCAATGCAGAAGAGTGCAAGGGTGCTGGGTCTGATGAGAGAGTCTACTCCCACCTGTTCTGTTAAATAGTTCTGTTGGCAGAACTATTCGTTTTTTTTACCATTAGTTCTGGTCACAGAACAAATGGGAAAAAAATTCCCAGTAGTTCACGAATCTTGTGACTTGAAATTCAGATCGAAACCAGATGGTTAGGTTATGTTAGAGTATAGAAAACAATGTGCTAGGCGAGCGAGCAAAGCGAGCGTGCCGCAACAGATGCCGCCGAAGCGCCAGAAGAATATAGTTCGTTTGTCGATGGGATTGAAGCCAGAGGTAAAGCATAGTCTTATAAGTCACAGAACTAAATTCCAATAGTTCTGCCAACAGAACTATTCAACAGAACGGGTGGCAGTAGACGGATGAGAAGCCCGGTCGGGAGATCGTGACCACTCTTAGGGAGAAATTCGAATGCTCTCAGAGCCATTACTTATAATTAAGATTTAAAAAAATATTGGTAGGATAGTATGGTTAGTCTATTGAACACAATCTGTGGCGTAGTTGGCGAATTCCCGCCAGAGATGCAGATGGTTGTGGGTTCGATTCTCACCGCGGAACAAATGATTGTACGATCTGCAATTATTTGCCTCTGGTCCCTTGTTTTTCTATGTAAAATATTTATGTATTTTAAAAACAAAGTAATGTATGTAAGTAGTGATATAGTCATGTGGTTTCCATGATACAAGCTCAAGATTTTTTTGTAAATATGCATACTTAAATATATAAAAAAAATCTCTAAGGATAAAATGGTCAAAACGCATAAAGGTCTTCGGCTCAGGATTTTAAATTAGAAATTGTTTACAACTATTACAAATAAAACTGCTAGATATTTTTACAACAAGTATTTATTTGATAGTTCTGTTAAATGTGACATCAACTTTTGTAAGAGGCCTCAGCTTCCTATTATTAGCATGACTGAATTCTATTTACTTTCAACAATGTATTGCGCTCTCACTAGTTCCTTGTAAGGGATCCGGCCTGGGCTTCCATTTTCAGCGATAGACGTCCATTTCTTGCTATGCATAAGTTTATCATTTCCATCAGGAAGTTCTACAAAGGTGGTCAATAATGTCTGTCTGTTATTTTCTACAATTCCGTGCTTAACAAACAGTGATATTATGTACTACTAATAATTACAGTCAATTTGATTATTAATGAAAAATAATAAGCGTATTTTCTAGAAAATGCATAAACAACGAAAATCACGTTTTATTTTTAAATTTGCCTCCCTCCACCCTGCCACGAACCACCTTCATTTTCAATTAGCTGTTAAGTCTCTCGTCTCAAGCATGACGAAATGCAAGTTGTAATGGGCGCCATTGCAGATGTTCTACAGGGTGGGAATTCACACAAGAGGAACAGATCATATATTGTGTAAAAACAACGTATTTCATCGGCTCAAAGCTGCGCAATATATAAATTAATAAAGTGGGTTGATTTAAACATCTCTAAAGACGTATTTTAGTTAATCAAAATAAGCGAAGTGTCAAAGCCAAGAATGAATGCCCAGTTCAAACTTACAGATAGAAGGTTGAATTATAATAGTTATCAGCTGGGCGTTAGCATACAAGACTACACAATCCACTCCCACTACACATTACTCCTACCCTGCACAGAATTCAGTCACGAGTATAAGTTCACGCGGGAGAAGAAGGCAGGTCTTGGTGACATGACGCAGGCAGCCTGAATAACTACTTACATCACGACTACTATGGGTTTGATATTGTAAATGAAAATATTTTATTATTTGGTTTGGATGTTGCATCGGGTACTTGTTTAATAGTAACGTGGTTCACAAAGAGCGTAACACGATCTACCTACATGGGGATGGATCGTTCGTATGGGGCAGTAGGGGCAGAGCAGCTGTCAGAATCGTTGCAGTTGCAGGGAAATTGTTTTAACATTTGAAATATACGCTACCGCCCGCCGCATCCAAAAATGACTATGTACAAGCAACGAGTAAAGTACATTACGTTTTTATGATATTTGTTTTTCGAGGTCACAATATATTTTATATATTAATATTACTATTGCAACTATACTATACTATACTATATTAATCCCGAACAAAATGTATTATCTATGGTGGTACTACGAAATGTATAGGTACTGCTTTCTTAGTATTTTCTCAATATTTTTCACAATAAGTATTTGATTTAACAAGGGTAGGATACAAACCGAATGGTATATAAAAATGCCGAAACGAATAATTTGAAAGGTTAGAGTTAGTCTCCTAAAACCATTGATCTGCAGCTGCAACTGTTGGCCTGGCTGCTTCAGGCGAACGTCCCACCCTGTACTTGCCATGTATGTAATGAATGAAGGAATGAATGAATGTATGTATGTATGCCATGCAGGTACCTACAGCACACATTATTTAATTATAAAGCTCACGCACCGTTGGTATCTTTGTAAGCGTACGTGCGTGGAACAGCTTTCTACTCGCATGCTGCGAACTAGAACCGCTGGGAACTGCTAGGAATAGCGCAAGTCACAGTTTATTATTATGCTTGATAAGTTCGCGCTGTTAGCCATGTCACCAAACTCTACTGGTAGCGCTCTTCTTCACCGCTTTAGTGCCGTTTCATATTCTAAAGTAAAATATTGTAAGTAGCTACGAGTACATTATCAATAATAACATTACTACTTAAGTGACATTTACTACTAAACCTTATATTCGTATAAAAAAAGGTAAAAATCGGAGAAAGTATACATACAATTTGATAAATTAAAAGTAATCATATACAGCACTACAATTAAAGCTTAGCGCTTTGGAGACGTTCGTAATTCCGAATTAGCACGATTATGCAACCAATGTCCAGCTGTCCCATGGGTCGTGACGGCTCCAGCGGGCTTCAAAGGCACGTGACGTTCCAGAATTTGGATGTATTAACATTTTTTTATCAAAAATAAACCTACGTTTGACCACGATCTCGCCTGATGTTAAGCGACGATGTGACCGACGATGGGGCACGCAGGTCTAGAAGACACCCATTTACTCGAGACTTGAAGAGACCTAGATTGTAGTTTTCAGGAAAGACAGACGACGGCAAAGCATTCCAATCCTTGGCTGTACGCATTATAAATGTGGAAGCAAAGCGCTTTGTTCGTAAGGGTGGTAGGTTGACAAGGTATGGATGGTATTGAGCGGTACATCTGTTTGTCCTGTTGTGAAAAGGAGATTGTGGAATCAGATCATGTAATTCCTGGGCACATTCTCCGAAATGTATCCTATAAAAGATCGAAAGGCAAGCAACTTTACGACGGTGCTCGAGACTATGGAACTTAGTCTCAGCGTTAAGCTGTTCACCCATCATCCTCAATGCTCTACGCTCGATCGAGTCTAAGGCAGCCAGCTGGTGTTTGGCTGAACCATCCCATAGATGACAGCAATACTCCATACCCGACCGGACTTGAGCTTTGTATAAAGTGGATAGCTGTCCAGGTGTGAAGTATAGCCTCACCTTGTTGAGGATGCCAAGCTTCATGGCAGCAGTTTTGGCCTTGGACTCGATATAGGAGCCAAAATTGAGAGTCCGTGTAAGTGAAACTCCCAAGAGTTCGAGATGATCTTCTATAGTTACCGGTACATTTCGGAAAACCGGGACTTGGAGAAACTCACTTTTTTTCGCCGAAAAGAGACAAGCTTGCGTTTTGGATGCGTTGAATTTAACCAGATTGAAATTGCCCCAATCGGACACGATCTGGAGAGTCGAATTCAGACGAATAACTTAACTTATTAATAAAAAGCTATCAACAGTTGTATCATTGTAATTTTTTTTTATGGTAAACGACGAACCGGCTTTTCTTCGACATGCAGGGTATCGGATAAATAGAATGCGCGGATTTAATTATTTGAATCCTTTACGCGGATCATTTGAAGCTTTTCACTGTTGGCGGATCTCAGGATGATTGCTTGGCGCTTCAGCGGGACATTGATGCATTGATGCGAGGCTTACTTTCCATGACCATATCGCGACCATTGCCAAGAAGTCAAAGAATATTGGGCTTTGTGTTTTAGAATGCAAGAGACTACCAAAGTGGGCGCGTCATACGGCTGTTAGTCAGTGCATTGGTACGGAGCAAGCTAACGTTTGGCTCTTGTGTCTGGAACCCGCACGAGGTGACATACGCTCTTCTTCTAGAGAAGGTACAAAAGAAGTTTCATACATACCTTTTAAAACGTGTTGCGGGATACTACCCTTATATTTCTTTTTGGGTATTTAGGATATAGTTCCCTTGAGACTAAGCGTATAATCAGAGATCATATACAAAGTGTTACGCAACACAATAGACGCACCCGATTTGTTTAACGAGTCACTTCGCCTCTACGTCCCGGATATCTTAGTAGCAGGACACGAACTTTTTGGTGTCCCTCGTGCGCGTTCTAATGAACCACGCTCATCGCCCACAATCGCCCACAATGAGCTACTAGCTGGCACCTAAGAATGTGATGTGTTTGCGTATGAATGGAATAAATAAGAATAAGACTACATAGTTTTGTTATTCTTAAAGTATTTAAGAATGGCAGATGATTGGAATCTGACATTATATTATTAATTGACAGTATCTACTACACCTACACCTAGTACCTACTACACTTAACAAATTCTTATTCTATGACATGTAATTTGTTTTTTTTATCATCTGATATCCTTGCGTTCTATTGATTTAATTAGAGTAATTGGTTGTACCGTTCTAATTAATAATTAAATAAATAGCAATAGACTTTTTGGATTCTAGTCATTTTCAAAATGGATTCCAAATATTGAAATGAGAAATGCTTATTAGGTTATTAGGTAGAATTCTGTAAAATATTACCTACGTATGCTACGTATATTTTTATTTTTGAATTGGGGTTAATGAGTTACAAATCGATAAATGGATATATCAATAAAGCTTAAGCCACGTTGTCAAGGCCACTGACATATTTCTGCAAATAAAAGCATAAGGCAAAAATAATAGCTTACCGTTTGTCGCCAAATAATGGATAGGGAGCCAAAACAAACTTTTACACAATTACGATTTAAAAAATAGCCTAATCTTTATAAAATAAGCGTCTAATAACACGATGGAGTTTTAGTTAATTTATTTGGATATTTTTCGAATTTTTATTATAACAGTCTGACGTCTAAAAATATACACTCGTGAGCAAAAAAATCGACTCAAGACGCACGCTCGCAGTTAAAAATCACTAGCAAAAAATCTGAAGCTTTCATTCTATTTCTGATTTTAACATCTCAAAGCTGTTAGTTTTTAGCTTTAAAATAAGTGGTCTACGTTGTCATTTTATTATTTGTAATGAAAAAATATTGAATGAGAAGTCTTAAGCAATGAAAAGAGCAATGATAATTAACAGTAAAGAAAATTCCAGCTTAAATTCGTCAAAATACTTCAGATTTTTTGCTAGAGTTTTTTAACTGCGAGCGTGCGTCTTGAGTCGATTTTTTTGCTCACGAGTGTATATTATTGTTGTAAAAGCTTTAGATGAATATCTCTATCGGGCGATCGTATTTCGATGAAATTAATAGATGATGCATAGATGAAATTTGCTGAGGCGCTAAGTTTAAATTGTAGTACTGTAAGAAGGTACATAGGTACACCCAATAACGTTGACATAGTAAGACTTCTTAAGTATACCTACAACATGTTATCGCACAGATATTATGAGTACATAAGAAAGTACCTGCTCTTAAAACAGACAAATACAGATAGGTGGACTGCGGGCTACACCACCATAACAGCTAGGATTTTTAATTAGCCAGGTGTACCTACTACTACTAGTACATATCAGGTATAACTATAAGAGTAATCATGATTACATAATATTATGGTAACAAGATGTTGGCCTTCACTTCATCATCCTAATTCGCCTGTTCTGTTGCATGCACAGGGAGGTAATTCTACTAATTTCTGTTAGCTCGACTGGAATCGAACCACAGCTGAAAGCAGCTTCGTATTCTGTTAATGAACATAGACTCGGCTTACGCTACGTTAACGAAGTCGTCAACGATCGATCGAATGTTTTCTTTTGTTTGGTCATAGAGATAACAAAATAGGTTTTTGGGTAATTATCGAACCGTTATTGGAGCCGAAACGTAGATGGATTAGAATGGAACGATAACCGTTGTTAATTAACAGAAATACCCCCTGGGCTGTTGTTCAGTGCATCATTAAGCCTTCGCAGCCGTTATTTAGACGAAAGCAGCACATAGCTGTGCGAACACATCAATGAATACAAAGATCTAAGTATAATTATTATAACTATTTAAAGTTAACTAATATTAAATAGTTAGATATCTTATAGTTATTATTTTAGAGTACATCTATCTCACGAAATCCTGTGTTTGCGATGACATTTTGACAATGACAATAAGTAGGTAAATTATCAATGACAAAAATACTATAATTAAAATCAAAATGTTGGATTGTCCATGTTGTACATTAAGATGTTATACGTTGTACAGTTCATAGTTCATACGAGTAGTTAACTCTGGTGCGAATTTACATATTATAAAAGCAGAAAGGCAAAATAATTGACCGCACTTCTTTGAAATAAACCAACTTTCAGGTAACTGACTATAAAGAAAACAAAAAAATGGAGTAATGTGTCATCTTATACCAGAAGATGACCATAACACATTTTTAATCAACTCTCTATTATTACAGTGAAAAATTACTTAAATAGGAGCTTTCAAAGTGGGTTTTACATTTCATAGGGTTCGATTATCTGAGTATTGAGGATATCTATAAAAATTACGTAATTACCCGAAGGGCGAGAGACGGAGAGAGCATGGCCGGCTTGTCGCAGCCGAGCGTGTGCGACGCGCGCGCATTGTGCAGAGCCACCGACCGACGCCGACACCGGCGCCAACAGCAATGCCAACGCTGACGCCGACACCGACTTAAACGACAACGCCGACGCCGACACCGACTTAAACGACAACGCCGACGCCGACACCACCGCCAACAGCAATGCCAACGCTGATGCCGACACCGACTTAAACGACAACGCCGACGCCGACACCACCGCCAACAGCAATGCCAACGGTGATGCCGACACCGACTTAAACGACAACGCCGACGCCGACGCCAATGATTAGGGTCACGCCGACACTGGCGAAGACTTCGCGCCGCTTCCGACCGTACATCAGAAATAATCGAAACGATCTCTAAGCTTAGTAAAACGTGATGCCTGTTGGTGGGCGGTGGCTCACCTATATATTGAAAAACAATCTGTAATGCATACAGGAAGATGAAATGGATATTATATGGCTAACAATATTACCTATTTTAAGTGTCCATCAGTTGGTGTCACCAATTCATAATATCTATCATTTATTACAACTTATAGCATAAAAACAACAAATAGTAAAAAGCTTATGTATGTAAAAGTGGTGATTTAAAAAAATACATTGTAGTTGATTCTCTTTTTGATTGTGAGGAAAGATTTATGTTTTAAAGATTTTAATAGATATATATTTCAGTGCGCATGCGCACGCTTTATGATCCATCATAACAAACAAACCTTAACCAATGCATGAAACATGTTACTTAATATCAATTACTAAACTACTAATACGTTCAACTATAGTCATAACAATAATAGACTTACATACTTACATACAACACAGCAGGCTAAGCTTATAAAGGTAGGTTTAAAACTTACAACAATAATTAGGTATGTAGATTAAATAATATTAGCTGCAAGAAGGCAGGTAGGTATGTTCGGTATTGTACGCTAAGATAAGTAGCTAAGTATTTTAAAGATTTGGGGAAGGTCGCTCTAAAAGGGTACTCCGCCTAAAGTAATGAAACATTTTAAAGATTTGGGGAAGGTCGCTCTAAAAGGGTACTCCGCCTAAAGTAATGAAACATTTTAAAGATTTGGGGAAGGTCGCTCTAAAAGGGTACTCCGCCTAAAGTAATGAAACATTTTAAAGATTTGGGGAAGGTCGCTCTAAAAGGGTACTCCGCCTAAAGTAATGAAACATTTTAAAGATTTGAGGAAGGTCGCTCTAAGAGGGTACTCCGCCTAAAGTAATGAAACATTTTAAAGATTTGGGGAAGGTCGCTCTTAGAGGGTACTCCCGCCTAATGTAAAGAAACATTTTCAAGATTTGGGGAAGGTCGCTCTAAGAGGATACTCCCGCCAAATCTTGATGATGATTTCGTTAAAAACCAGAATGGGCAATTTTAGGTTACAAGCTGTTAACTAAATTAACCTAATCTCATATTTTTAATCACTACCAGCTTTGCTCAAAGGACCTACCTACTTTGAGTCCCCTACGGGTAGAGCGGGTTTGGTTTTTAATATTTTTTATAATTAAAATAACTTATTTTTTTAGTATGTTTTAACGTACACAAGTTTTAAGAAGTATGCTTATAGCTTTAGTAATATGTGAGTACGAAAAAAGCTTAACAAAGTTGAAATTAAAGTGTTTCTTACTAATTGCCTTAGCGCACCCGCATCGAGCGACCTTCCACGTAGACATCAACTAATTAGAAATGATAAATATTTCAACTAGTGTGATCAACGGCTCTGTACCTACTCTTAACTCTATGAACATTCAACAGCCTATTATGTCTAGTAGGTATGAGTATGTACCTACAATATATTAGAACACCTACTTGCGCGTATCTAATAATTTACCTATTCTAAAATACTTATCGAGGAACAAACTAATAAGAGCTAGTTGTTCCGTTGTTTAATAAACAACGGAACAACTAGCCAGAACCTGTCGTCTATGTCCAGTTTGTATTGCAATATATATGAATATATACTTGCTTGTGCTACAGTAGGTACTATTAGGTTTATATAATACCTTCTGCCTAAAAAAAATTATGTCCTTTCTCAAGTTACAATCTATATTCGTCATTAAGATCGGGTCAAGATCCGGTCAGCTGTTTAGCGGTTAAAACGTAACAACCTAACAATCAGCGCCTTATTAAATCATACAGCTTTAATATATATTACAATCAAACTGTCACGATTTAGTAATATACGCGCTTGCGCAGGAGATCCAAAACCTTACTATCTTTAATCTCTATCTGCTAAAACATCAATGGATTACATATTTGTGCTAAAAGCACATTCCTACTCAGATCTAAATACACGACTATATCGTGGACACAGAAGATAAAAGCCTTAATGATTAAGAATGGTTTACTTAGAGACTTACTATACTTATACTATACTATACTTACTTACTATCTCCGCAACGCAACGTGCTGAGGCGAACGTCTTGGGAGCTGGGTGTCTCGGCCCCGGGAGCTCGATGGCACGGTTACTGCTAAGCAACGGAAGTTCTGCGTTCTGCGTTCACTCATATCAGTCACGTTGTGGTTGCGTTGCGTGCGATCATATCTCTTTGCGCTGCTGTAACACTTACAGTACCTTCCTATTCAATTAATCTAACCAATTCATAATTATCCTCATCTATCTACAACTTTATATTTTTACTTGTTATTAAATAAAATTAGTTCAAATTAAGTAAGAGTTACCAGCACAAAAATGATGTAGGTAGGTAATGTAGGTATTTCAGCTCGGTCAGACAGTGGAAGGCCATGGCGCGCGAAGGGCCCGAGCGTACGTGTTTGAGCCCTAGTGAATCAAAAGTATTTGTCTTCAAATATGCAGATAAATCTACTGCAATACATTATTTAAACTTATAAAATATTTTTAAACAAGGGCTTACATATGTACTTAGGTATAGTAATTTTTTTGGTATTTTTTTTTTTACACTGATTATTTTTATGTATGTACTTAGGTACCTGCCTACTTAAAGTATTTTTTCTCATTGAAACGAACGAAGTTTGAGATAGAATGTTTAAAAAAAGTTAATTGTTCTAATAATTTACACGTCAGCAACGCGATGATAGCGACGACTCAGTATACTTCATGTCGCGGAGTGAGGCCGTCCGGCCGTCGTCCGGCGGTCTTCCGGACTGTCCGTCTAAGCTCGTCCTAAGAGTAACAATAAATTGGTCCGCAAGAGCGTCTCCGCCGGCGTAACCGGCTGCTGCCCCGCTGCCCCGATGTCCCGCTGCCCCGCTGCCCTGCTGCCCCACTGCCCTGCTGCCCCGCTGCCACGCCCCGACCGTGTTACACACGGCGCCGGCGGTTCCAAATTCGTTTAACAATGCAGTTGGTCCAACGTTCTCCTTCGGTCGTCATCAGTCTTTACCGTGTAGCGTTCCACCTTAGTGTCAATTTTCATCAGGTGAGTTACCTATCAAACATTGAGCATTCGAGCGGACTGATCTATCGTTTTTTGTTCGATGAAAAGTCTATAAGAAAATAAGAAATGCTCAGCGTTTAGTGCGAGCAAATCTTCAAACTACTTGAATCCAACCTAACCTAAACGATGAGCGCTCCGGGCGCTCCGGGCGAAGAGGGTGACGCGCGCGAGGGGGGCGCAGCGGGAGCAGAGGGCGCGGCCCCCCCGTCCGCAGGCAGGTGCCCATGCATCGGGTTCTCGATGATGCTGAGCTCTTCCAAGTCGACGTCAGCGGGCGGCGCAGGGCGCGACAGCTTGCGCCGAAACAGGAAGTCTGCAAAGCTAATAGTACGACGCTCGCTGTTACTCTTGGCCTCCTTCGCGAAATGGTTACGCGCAGCGCGGCTCGGTAACGCGTCCCCGGGGTCGCCGTCAGCGGAGTAGGCCCGTGACAATAGCAGCTCGGCTATGTGCGGCAGGCCGGGCCCGTCCGCCAGCGAGTGCGGCCGCTCCAGGCGACGCAGCACGCGCGCGCGCACTCCAGCCGGGCTCGTATCCAGCACCTCGCCCGCCGACTCGGACACGCGCCGTGGGCCCACACCAACCCTACTGCCCCTACTGCCTCTACTGCCCCTACTGCTCCCACTGCAACCGCTACCTCCACTGCCTCTACTGCCCCCCCGACCCGACGCCAGCGGCAGTGCTCGCTCCGACGACGAGCTGACAGGACGCTCTGAACCAAAAAAAACAACAACTTCAATTTCTTACTATATCTATTTACTAATGTTCGAAACAAATCGCGAGCATTGGTGATTATGTATTTTTCCACACTCTCGTTTTGTAGACTACTCGATAAGTAAACCTCAATATATAATAAACACATACCTCAATAAACTCAATAAACACATACCTCGAGATATGGAAGGTCTCGCTGAGGACCCGGGGTGTTCGATGGAGGCACGTCCTGCCTCTTCATCGGCGCCGCCCTCGACCAGCGTCTCGAGGCGGTGGGGCGCCGGGGGTACGGGGGGCGCATGGGGCGCTGGAGTTGCAGCTGGCGTGCGTGGCGGTGGCCTATAGTAGTACTCGTCACCGTCATCCTCATCGTCCTCATCATCGTCGTCCATATAGCGGCGAGGCGGCGGCCGGTGCCCCCATCCGCTTCCGCCGATGCCGCTGCTAGTGCTGGCACCGCTAGTGCCGGCGCCGATTGTGCTGGCTCCGCTAGTGCTGGCACCGCTTCCACCGGCCCCGGTGAAAGGCTTCGACGTCCCCGAAGTGGACGGTTGCGGGTTCTGTATGATTATTCGCATTTAAAATCATTTAACACATAGCCAATCAGCCAGATAGGCTTAATAAAACGGTCTAGTGCAAAAGTCGCGCCGAGAAGGTACTCTACCCACGCACCTAATTGTATCACGATCAGGTTTTTTTAAGAAGTTTTTTCTCATAAGAATTACAAAAAATACCTAAATGAGAGCTTATTATTAGCAAGTATATAATTTAAATAATGATTGCATACACGAACGTGATATGTCATTAGATAGTACCTAGATTAATTAACATTTTGTTGTGTTTCATAACAATCAAAACATATGAAATGAAATGAAATGAAATGAAACTTATTGAGAGAATAACAAACATGAGTAATCAGTGTACAATCATAACTTAACCTAATTAGTATATTTCTATAATTATTGGTTTTTTATTACTGATTGGACGAACATTGGTACCCAAACTAGGATCGGTGTCCTGTGATATGGTGTACCAACGCCCACCGCCGGACGATTTGGTTGAGGATAGTAATATTCATTACTAATACACAAAACATATGCTATATAAAGGTAAATACAATTCACAAGGTGTTGTAGTTAGGTAGTTTTCAAGTTTACAAGAGCAAACGAGTGCGTTGCGGAACAAAATACACAGATCGGCGCCGGTGATAACTAGATGTGCCAAACGTTTAATAAAGTTAGAATACGAAAATTTTGGTAAATCTGCAATTGTTACGTTTATAGTTTGGATAAATGGTCATGTAACTTTATGAATTCGTGTGTTTTTTTGAAGCGAAAACTTCTTTAACATCGTTGTGATTCGAAAGTCGATGAAACGAAAAAGCGACAATAAAAAGAGACACACATAAATTCATAAGATTTAACGTGGCAGAAAATGAGATAGGAAGCATTAGGTATACGTGTTTATTATTACGTGTTTGTACGCGCATGCGTAGCTTGCCTTGATTGATGCCTTTTCTCAAGCTTGAGAAAATGCATCACAACAACTGTGGTGTTTTATATACGTGTACATAAACGTTTGTTTTTTGAAGGTTTCACTTCTACCACGTGTGAATTGCACACATGTTTTTTTTTTGGTTCAATCATCATGGTTTGTAAGGGTATTCCTTACACCTTAGATGATATTGATTGTACGGGCCAAACCCCCACATTCAGCATTAGTAGCATAAGCAAGCACTTTTAGTTTATAATAAATCAGTTGCAATTATACCTCGGCGACGAGCGGTCATTTTAATTATCATCCCGGTCCCATCAATTAGCATAGCATAGGTACTTTATCATCGTAATGTATAGGGAAATAACTATCTCCCCGTACATACTGGTCCTTCGAGCATCGTAAGTGGTCTCGCTTACGATCAGCGCGAATTACCCATAATTTGGATGCAGTGGTGGGTGTAAGTGGTTTCGTCAAAAAAAAAACAGGCACTGAGCATATCAACGATCTCTGGCTAGCTTAAAAGCCGCCGAGACAAGCAGCAACGGTTCTAGGCACAGCAATCAAGTGCCAGATTCAGATTTTTTATTGAACTTTTAAGTTATAAAAGTTACATGTCAAAGTCCAAGTTACATTGTCATTAATATTAATTAAAGTTAATAAATTAATATATAAAAACAAAAATAGTCAATTATACTAACATTGAATTAAGTACATTAAAAATACATTGTAAAAGTATTCACATTGTAAAAATAATATATATAATAATATATTTTTCAACACACTTGCTCATAAAGTGGCTTTAAGGTCACCGCAATTAGGCACAGAATGACACCCATAATCAAACTGTGACTTTTTCATTGCTATAACTCACTAGTGAGTTATAGTTTTTTTTTTAATTTTATTGGTTGAGGTGCATTGTTCTTAAAAAAGTTTTTATTCAAAAAAAGATCGTGTTTAATAGAACAAATAAATTAATGTTCCTATTGCTTGCTCATTTCACGCAACTTCTTATTTAAATAGATAATTTTAACTCGTACGTGTTTAATAAATAAAACTTTCACTCAAATATAAATTTTGTTTTCTCTGTAATAAAAGAAAACTTCAAATTCCCCATTTCGTACGTGCGTGGCAGAAAAGGCGCAAACCCTATGCGCGGAAAATAAAAAAAAAACCTCATCCCTTTAGTCTGTGGCTGATCGCATTGCGCGCGCATAGGAAAACTGATTAATTTTTCCCGCCATAGCGAATCATTTTTCACAACTCGTTTTCATTTCACTGTTGAAGAGTTTTTATTGTTATTTTATTCACAAGTGTGTCGAAAAACGTATGATACACGTGTGTATTGATGATTACCGTCCTCGGCTCTCTTAAGACCCTCACCTAACGGCTCGGGTCTCAAAGGCGCCTCAGTGGTAATCACCAACATTACACACTAGTACCATAATGTACTAAAACATTTTTTTATCTTATGTCATGTCGTAAAGAAACATTTATCAAAAAACTCGTCAATTCTATAAAAGTTTTACTCGATAAGCCAGTTTTTTTAGCTTGTTTTTAAAGGATTGCGTTGATAGCGCAGTTGTAATACGCTCCGGTAGACGGTTGTAGATAGCAGGCCCCATTGCGTGAACCAGTTTTGTAGATTATACCGGCAGCCACTTTTCCACTCGCAGTCTTTTGGGCGTGTCAGGTTGGGTATCTATGAACGTCGCCGAGTCTCGCGAATTCGTCCAAGTGGAGGCGAGCATACATAGCTGAGTTAAAGAGGACGAGGGCGGGTATAGTTAATATTTTTAAGCAAGAGGGGGCAAACAGAGGAGTCCCAAGATACCTTCATAATAGCACGGACAGCCCTCTTTTGCATTTTAAACGCTCGCTCCTAGTCGGCAGCTCCACCCCACAGCTCCACGCCGTATTGAAGGAGCGAGTGAACGGATGCAAAGTAGCAACTTCTGGTCAGCCCCTTTTCAAGAGTCGCCGATAGACGTTATAAAGCGAAGCAGGCCTTGCCTACTCTCTTGCAGAGTCTATCAATATGCAGATCCCACTTCAGACCCTCATCTAAGATAAATCCCAAAAAAGTAGCGTGCTTGACCCGAGTGATTATGGTGCCCTCGAGTGATACATTTAGGCTTCTTTAGGTACGGCCTGCAAGGTTGAAGTGCACAAAGTTTGTTTTATTCACGTTTAAAAGAAGCCCGTTATCAAAGAACCGCGCGTGCAGCTTCTCAGCTACCATATTCAAACTCCTCTCCAAGACGTCCACGGTAGGGCGCCGTGATGACAGCAGCAACATCGTCTGCATTCATAAGTGCATGCGCGTCACCCATCATTAAGGAGAAGGGAGAACATAATATATTATGTTCTCCGAAGATCATCAATGTCCAAAAGGACATTGATCCTTGAGCCACAGCTATAGACGTTTTGAGAGACTTCGACTAGATGTTTCCTCCTTCTGTCACGGTCTGCGACCTATTTTTCATAATATCAAGAGAGCTAAAGCGGGCCCATCTATACCGTAGTGTGCTAACTTAGTTGTGAGCACACCATTATCTGCGACATCGAAGGCCTTCGAAAGATCGCACAGTATGACTGCCACATGCAGTCGCTCCTCGCGAGTCCGCAGCAGTGGACCTTCTCGTTCTATATGCAAATTGCCTATCAGAAAGGGATTGCGTATCCGCCAGGTATTATATGCGACCTTAGACACAATAAGTTTGATGTTGATAATCTTGATACATTGATATGATATTTATTGATACTATTTCGTTGCACTTCCTCTGGCTCAAATCGATAACAGTGATCGGAGGTGACAAGTTTGAGTTGTGACGCTTAAACCCTAGTATTTGCACAAGGTTTTCTAATATGATTGATACTTGTGCATCTTGATCTAGAAGTGTCCGGGCTTTTATTAATGTGCCATCGGCTGCCCTCAATTTTACCAATGCTGTAGGTAAAAGTGTTTCTTTGACCTCAAACCCAACATGATGAACCTGGTTTTGATTATCTTTAGACGTGGGAACCGATGTGCTTGCACGTGCAGGATCATGTAACATTGTATTATGTTCTGCATTGCACTCCTTGCAACGCTTCGTAGAAGTGCACGGTTTAGCGTAGTGCTTATATAAGCAATTTTTGCAAGCTTGTAACGTGAGAACGGTTTTCAACCGAGCTTCAGGTGTCATTTCAGTAAACTGGTGGCATGCAAATAAATCATGATTCTTTTTGCATAATAAACACCGCGATGTATTTGTTGCTAGGACTTGATAGTTCTTATCTGACTGAGAATAAGATTTTTTGTTCTGTGTCGTCCTTGTATAATATGAGTTTGAGCGTTGTTTGTTTAGCTGATGGTTTGATGCAGGCGTAATTGCTACCTCTTTTTCTTTTTAGTAGACTGGTTCTAAGATGTTTTTGAAAAACAAATTCATGATTTGTTTTCCAAAAACATCATGAACTCTCCGAATTTAGGTAGCTTCCTGGGTGCTTTTCAATGTTCCTTGTAATCCGTGTATGTTTTTGGGTCTAGCTTCTTGCACAAAAGATGCACAATTAGTGGGTCCCACGCTAGTATATCTGCACCAAGGTGGTGGATAGCGTGGATACATTCGTTAGTCGTGTCATACAGTTTTCGCAGTTCGAATGACGTTTCTTTTGTTTTATTATGTTTATTTAATAAATTCTCGATATTTTTGGTAACAGTACATTTAAATTGTTGTATATGTGGACGAGAATATCCCATGCAGTATCATAGTTTTTAGCCGTGATATGTAAATGTGATATAAGACGTTATGCTTCACCATTGGTTTTTCCTTTCAAATGTTGAAATTTCTGTACTTTTGATAAGTTTTGATTGTTATGATATATTTCCGTGAAGAGATCGAAAAAAATTAGACAATGCAAGTACTTGCCACTAAAAGATGGTATCTCTAGTGTTGGTGTACATTGTTTCAAGTGAGTATTAGACTCGAGCTTTTAATTGAGGGTCCTTTTTGTATTTTTTTATGACTTCACAATTTTCAGATACTAGTCTTCATATGTGATATCGCCTCTTGCTACTATCTTGTCTATTTGAATGTAAAGGTTGTCGTTCGCCTTCCATTTTGTTTGAAGATTTTTTAATTCGTCTTCAATTTCTTATCTGATATGATGTCTACATTTATGCCCTAAAGTTGACAACTGTAAGCTCTGAATTGAGTACGCTGAAACATAAGTAGTTAGATGATGATAGTCAGACCAAGGCGACCTTGCCTAGTTCTGTGATAATGATAATAACGTAATCTCTGTGTGAGCTCACGTAAATGATACTCAACATTTCAATCAAATTCAACCAACTCAATTAAAAAAATTCAATGAAATTAACGATACACCTTACGTATCATATGGTTTTATTTTTCGCGATTAGACCACACGCACTTTGATCCAAAATATTGTCCTTGCATCGAAAACGCTCGAAGGACCAAAATAATGTAAGGGTATTCTTTACACCTTAGATGATACTGATATTGATTGATACGTATGATATGTAATAAATGAGAACCACCCGAGTCCGTAGCAGAAAGTGAACTGATTTATTTTGCTGAATGATTATGTACATGATGCGAGCGTGTAGGAAACCGCGTAAACAAAATGAATATAATAATAATAATAATGGCAGATAATGCCAGACATTTTCACACAACATCATCTGGCCCCAGAGTAAGCAGAGCTTGTGTTATGGGTACCACATGACTGATATACTAATTATATACTTATTTTTTGTTGTAAATACATACATATTATACCTACATAGAAACACCCAGACCAGAGACAAATACTTGCAGATCATACAAACATTTGTCCCGCGACGGGAATCGAACCCGTAACCTTCTGCGTCTCAGCCGGGCTATGGCCCACTCCGTCACAGAGGTCGTCTGTGAATATAGACTGTACATGGTTCTTTTAACATCGGTTACTTTTATACTCGGTGCTTTTACAGTGGACAAGAATTACTTGTAAAACTGTAAAAGCACCGAACGTAACTCTAACGAAGATATTAAGTCGGAGTGATGGACAAAGTCAGCCAAGTTGTTTCCATACATCGATGTAAGGACGTTTGTTTGTTTGCATAAACATTCCTTTTATACATATTTAGTAAGTATTAGGCAGTACTCGTATTTAGAAAAAAACTCACGTTGTAGACAACGTCGTAGTGGGTGGGGGCGGGGCGGTCATACGAGGCAGGGTCGTCCGTCTCCTCGCCGAAGTCATCCAGGAAGTAGGTGGTCATGACGCCCTTGCCTTTCACCTCGATCTCCCCCCGGCACCGCAGCTGGTAGCCACGCTCCTTCAGGATGTTGTAAACTTCCTCCGTCACCTGCGCACACGTCGCCTCACGTCACACTCCCTTCCTCTCTGCGGGTGCCGCATAGAACCAAGTAGCCTATCTCAAGTTGCAATGCTCAATAATTTTGCAGTCGCGTTGCAAGCTAGGATTGCTTTGTTGTGTAAGTGTAAGTACGGAAATTATATTAGCTATTACCTGTGATAGTACGCTCAACTTTTAACTTATTATGAATTAACAAAACAACACTTACACATTGTAGCCTGTTTTAAAAATTTTAGAAATCATTATTATTTGAAAGTTCCATGCATTTTTAGATAAAGGCGCCAGCAAGCAGCTGGCTTGTTCCAGCATGCTCTTCTCATTCGTTTGACGAGAACTGCAATGTCTGAGCTCGTAAAACATTAAATACAAATAAACTGAGATTAGGATACTTAACTTAAGTTGCAACTTATTTGTTTACAAGTAATACAGAGAATAGATAGTTATGTTGCTAGGCAGCCTGCCGTGCTTGGAGTGGGCTCATGGAGGCGGGGGGGAGCTGGTAGGTACCTGAATGAGGTCTGAGACGCCGGTGGAGTCCATGCGTGAGGCGACATTAACGGCGTTGCCCCAGATGTCGTACTGCGGCTTCCGCGCGCCGATGACGCCGGCCACCACCGGCCCGATGTTGATGCCTGCGTAACACAACCACACTCTATCACTCCGATCACAACGTAACGTACTCAGCAGGGCAGCCGAGCCGCGGTAAATTACTCTCGCGCCGAACGCTCGCAGAGAGAATCTCGCAAAGCATGTGCCAGCGCGCTCTCTTACCTATCCGGATGCGGAAACTGTTGAAGGAGTGTTCGTTGACGTACTTAAGTTGCTTGCGCAGGCGCAGCGCGTAATCAGCCATCGACATCACGTGTTCGAAGTCTACAGTGTCTCGCGTCGCCTCCGTCAGCCCTGCAACATGCAACGGGGCGCAATGTCCGCGTCAAGAACCGACGATAACATATATGTGATGTTGGAAGGCTGGGTGGTAGCAGTCGTTAGGGTGGTGCGAGATAATGAAAAGACGGACCTGAAGCTGCCATGTATGTGGCGCCGGTGCTTTTGATCTTCTCGATGTACATGAATCGCTCCTCGGCCAGGATCTCGTCGAAGTCGGCGATGATCTCGTTGAGCAGGCGTAGGCACTCCACGCCCTCGTTGTTCCCCTCTAGTTCCACGTAGAAGTCGCTGAAGTTGGGGATAGTCGCGAACAACACGCACACCGACTCGCACTGCTCGTGGTACAACTCCTGCTTTAGAGCAAACGTATATTGCCTCGTGCTGGATGCAAGCCGCACCTGGCTAACGAGCCCTTCCACACATATCAGCGTGTACAAACTACCTAATCTCAATTACACCTTTATGCCATGACATATGGTTTATGCCTAGCAGTTTTTTTAATATAACCCTTGAATATAAATACTATTTCAATACATTTATTCATATTCAGATTCGTAAATATACACAAAATGAACCGTTTCATAGTTATAAAATTGTTATTATCAAATTGATATGTCTGAAAAAGCTCGTTAGATAAATTATAAATATTTGGTTTTTTGCTGTAAGCTGGTTATAAAAGCGGCTGAACCGAGTTCAACCAATCACGGACACCCAGCCGTCTGGCGGTTCGTATATACGAGTATTTATATAAAAAATGCCAATTGGAAATAATAAAACCAAAAAAAATTGTGATCGTAAATGGGAGGTGAACTTCGGCCAATCGTGAAGAATTTTCCTCTTCGTATTTGTAGGTAATAATTTTGAAAAGAGAGAGTATGTTGTGGTTTTATCGGCCCAAAATGGCTGAACAGAGTTTGCCGTTTTTGCATGCACCTAGCAAGTCAAGCCACAGGGCAGGCAACATTTAGACATAATATAATATAATATGAAGGTAAGTGTTACTAAGTTTTGGTTAAATATCATAAGAATACATAAAGAACACTACTAAAGAATGAAAGATATCAAATTTGCGATTTTGAATGTTTTTTTGCAGCGTCTTTGTTAAGTATGCGGCACATTTGAGTAGAAGTAAAAGCAAGTATGGCTTGCAGACATAAGCGACGTGTTGTAACAATCACTTACGTCCCAGCTCATATCCTGAGTTGCCGAAGAAACAGAGTAAAAACTCCGTATTAGTGTTATATTGATGGAAATGACAAGTTGGATGGATTTGACAAGATGGTGTTGGTGAAAATGGTGATAACATGTACCTATGACGGATTAAAGAAACAATATGAGTATTCCAGCAACACATTTATTGGTCGAGTGTCCCCACCGCACCGCAAACATGTACCTATACTACTGCATAATTAGGTAAAGAATTGATTTTGATTTTCTTTAGGGATTAGAGAGGATGGCTGAAGGCTCTTGGCTCTAAGCTTCAGGCCAGGGAGAGGGGACGTGAGGTGACGGGGGAGCGTTGCCCCTCGAGTGTACTTACATCGATGTTCTTCTCGTTGCGCAGGAAGTGCTGCGCGACATGATCTGGCAGGATGTTAGCAAGCAGCTTCCGGTTGTATGCTTCCAGGTGGTCCATCTCCTCCTTCTCCTCTGAACCAGAAAACCCTCACTTGAGTAGAGTTAGCCTACTTACCGGCACCGGCACCGGTACTACAACCACACTACTACTACAGTCTGGCAACGCTAATTCTGCAAGGGAATAAACGGGCAACCCAAAAAGATTTGTTCAGTTTGTTCAGATTTGTTCAGGTCAACCCTGACCCAGATTTGTCAAGAACTTTAGTTTCTTTTTTTTATTAGTTTAACAATGGTTCCTAGAACCATGTATAGATTTCTAATTTCCAAATTTATTTGTTTGAATCCTGCCGGGTTAGCGTAGCCATACTCCGTCTGCTAATACCGGGTTCCGTGAATGTGTTTTCGAATTAAAAGTTCAAAAATCAAAATCAAAATGTATTTATTTGGGAGCATAAACAAAAATATATCAAAAACATGGGAAGAACGATAACATTACGCAGAAGTTAAATGTAACTGTTAGTTCCATTCAAGCTTTGGAAAAACGGTTCTCATTATTTAGTTCCGACTAAACACATTAATTATTATGTAGTATGCACGTTCGGAACATTCAAGATGCAAGGACCAAAACGAGTTTTTTGCCAAATCAGATTCTTCTGACTCTGAAAAATCAGTACAAAAATTAACTACATGTGAGACGATTAAATAAAACTGATTAGAATAAACTTGATACATGCTCGGTGGGGGTACCTTTTGCCTGCAGTTTCCAGATGAAGTCGAGTCGGTAGCCGGTCTCAGTCTGCAGCGCGTGCAGCACCAGCGCGGCGGCGCCTGCGCACACCAGCACCGCCTCTCCCCACACCTCACTCCACCCCGGCCCGCACCGCGCCCTACGCACCCCAAACCACATTCTGATCATTCACATTGCTGATGTTCTGCCGGTCTAGATAATATTTCGTAAAATAGGAATGGACTTTTTTGTCTGCATCAAAGGCTAACTGAACCGGAACAGTTCAAATGATAGTTCTTAAATTTACTAAATGACGTGTGACTGACGTAATTTAGCTCATTTTGGTTGCCGTATAAACTAAAGTGGTGTTCAATAAAACTTGATTCTTAATTGTTGTTCTTGTTCTTGTTTGTCATTTCATGAAGTAAGATAGCACTTTTAAATTAATTATTTTTTCTCGGTCTATTGCATGTTATGTTCAATAATCTTAGCGAAATATTAATCAATAAATTGTGACTTCATAGCACAATTAATGAACAATTGAATTATAAGTATATTATGGTGCAACGAACGACGAGGAATCTCTATAAAGTACTAGTGACCAATCCGCAAAGGAGTTTAGATTAGCCAAGTGACGATCGACATTCGACACAATCAAACAGTCACTTGACATTGGCAAAATTGACATTATTATGACACATGCCATTAACGAAGAAGAAGAATAAAAATAGCAATAAAAATTAATTTAAATTTTAACTTATAGATCATACAAACATTTGTCCCGTAGCGGGAATCGAACCCGCAACCATCTGCGTCTCAGCCAGTATTTTACGACCTCGGTGGCGCATAACTTATTTTAAAGCTGTCATTTCGATATGTTGCTGTAACTTGTGACTTGTGTTTAAAAATAAGATCGTTCGGATGTAATAAAATTGTAGCTAGCCTTGCAACCAACATTATGCAGCAGGTACAGTGGCATAATGCGAGGGTAGTCAACTGACCCGTAGTCGTGGAAGGTGTCGTTGTACGTGTTGCGAGCGTGCATCGACACCATCACGAACGCCAGTGACAACAGCATCTGCACCAGGGACTTGGCCATCGCGCTGAGCACCTGGTGCGCAGCGCACGTCATCATTGCCAGCAGCGTCGTCATCAAGTAAAACTGCGAATACAAAGATACTTATCACATCACAACAGTATTATACCCAGGCCCTGATTGAAAACCAGCGCTGCTTTACGTGGTATCTAAGGCAGCATTTTTGTTTTCAATTTTGTTTTAAAGTTGGATCTGAATCAACTAGTCCCCCTCTCTATATGCAGACAGGGGGATTAGTTGATGCAGATCCAACTGTCTACCATAAAAGGTTGGTAGTTTTTCCTGTTTCTTTATGTACCTAACTTCAGTAATTGTTATTATTATTCCTGTTTTCCGTTTTGTCCTGTGATGTCAAATAATCTCTATTTTTGTTTCATTGTATGACGTAAGAAGACAAGAAAACATGAGTGGCTGTTACCTCGCTGATATCGTGGGGGCAGTACTTCATCTCCACCTGGTAGCGGGCGATCAGGTCGACACGCTTCGAGAGTGTAAACAGTGCTTCAATCTGTTACATAATAACACTCTATATTTCTGAACATCAAATAAAATATTATTAGAACATTTAAATAATGTATGAACAATTTAAATAATGCATGAAATGTGAAATGATATTCAATTAAAGAAAATGATCGAGCCTATCGAACGGAAGGCGTAGCGACCGATCGCATTAAGTCATTGCTACGAGCCGACGAAGAGACGTATGAATGTATTAATGATGTCAATAAATACCCTCCAGTAAGTTTCCCCTTTGGTATCAATATTTTGAAAAATGAAATATCTAACTCAACATCCAGCAATCGTATAATTTTATAATGTGGGTACTTGAGATATTGAGATGAGAAGTGATGAGGTGAGATGAGGTGAGATGAGGTGAGATGAGAGGGTGAACCCGGCGACCGACGTCCTCACCATGACCACCTGGACCTGCAGCATCACTGCGCTGACCACTATGAAGGAGAAGATCTGCGCCAGCATGCGGTTCTTATGGATGCGCATCGAGACACGGCGCATGCGCGTAGACCACTGCGCATACAGACCGCACCACATAAACTTATTTATTGATTATTTATATTATTTATTGATTTATCAAAGTGAACTTGCGCGCTACAGTTTTACTATAACGAATCGTAGACGTATCCAGCGGATGTAGCAAGTTTACAAAAGCTGTTTTATAAAGTTTCTCCAAAATGGTAAGTATCCATGAGCGCACTCACCCGGAGTTGGTAGGAGACCACGAAGAAGGTAGCGATGAGGATCATGGCGCAGCAAGCCAGCATGGAGACGATGCCCACCAGCGAGCTGCAGAGACAGAGCGTGTCAGCATAGCGCGCCGGGCCCGGGCCAGATTGGCCACTGGACCCGTAAAAAAATAGGATAGCGGCTTGCTCTCGTGCAACCGGAAGGCGACGGAAGGAGGCACAATACGAAGGTTACCTTCCCCTCACCCGCCGCAAGTGTACAGGAGTCATCAAACAATTTGTGTGATGAATGATGTTTGTTGTTTGCAATAAAGTATGTACTAGTATATATATATATACATACTAGTATATATATATATATATATATATATATATATATACTATTTTTATTTATATATATATATATATATATATATTTATTGACGACCTCTGTGGCGCAGTGGGCTAAGTTCCGGCCGAGACGCAGAAGGTTGCGGGTTCGATCCCGCCGCGGGACAAATGTTTGTATGATGTGCAAGTATTTGTTTCGGGTCTGGGTGTTTCTATGTATAATATGTATGTATTTACAAAAAAAAGTATATAAGTAGTATATCAGTCATGTGGTACCCATAACACAAGCTCTGCTTACTTTGGGGCCAGATGATGTTGTGTGAAATGTCCGGGATTACTTATATTACTTATATTACTTATATATATATTGTATCAGTCATCTGGTTACCGGAGAACAAACTATGCTTATTTCGGGGCTAGTTGGTGTTGTGGGATTGTCCTCCAATATTTATTAGTTATTTACTCATTTGAAAATGATTTAGTAAGCGCCTATGTTTAGTTTGTTATATCTGTTAACAGTAACTTGATTATATGTTACAAAGAAATTGTATTGTTTACAACACGTTTACTTTGATATTTGTAGTTCAAACTACGAATGCTACACTGAAATCAATTAAATGGTTTTGTTCAGCGTCGAGAGGGCTGCAGTTAAGTGTAGGTGTAGTGTAAGAAGAGAGTGCTTACACGTCGTAGGCGATGAGTTGTATGAGCGAGATGGCGGAGTAGGTGAGCAGGGAGCACACAAAGTAGACGTTTAGCATGCGGTCGCGCTGCAGTTTGTACTGTGGAACAGACGGCAGAGTTAGTAAACAGTTAGTAACAGACATTGCACTCAATTAGATCTTATAAACAAGTGCTTGAACTTCAAATACTGATTCTGCTAAAGCCTAGATAGAAGCTTTAGTTTATAGATATAAGTTAATAATTAAGGGTCCTAGATGTGTGCGTCAATCAGTCAGATTGTTTAAGTATGAGTACCTAGTTAGTTTGGTTCAGACCGGATAAGTACCTTGCTCTCGATATCTAAGTCTCTGAAGATGAGCAGGAAGGCATAGCAGTGCTCGAAACGCAGCCTGTCGATGGACCGCGCGTCAATCGCCTTCATCAGGTAGTCGTTCACCTCGTCTTCAGGCTTTTTCTTCTCCGCGATCGGGTCCGCCCTAAAACGCACTCACTCCGTACATCATCGGTTTGCTACCCGTCATGCCCTGCATGCAGGGTAGGCACAGTCCTATGAACCTATTGCACCAATAAGTAACTGAATAGACGCTATGAGCTACACTGCTACACTGCCATTATGTCTATTATCTCATGTCTCTACAAATTTAATGTACATTTTTTATGTAATTTTTTTAATTTCATAAACTACCAGATTGATTAAAAAATTCAGTCATCTGGTTACCATAATACAAGTTATGCTTAGTTTGGGCTTAGATGGTGTTGTGTGTATTGTTCAACATTATTTATATTTTTTAAATTAGAAGACAAAATTGTTTTTTTATATATTTAGGTACTTAATATGTTTTTTTTATACATTTTGTGTCGTATGATTTTTATTCTCTCTGTTTTACAGTGACTAGGAGGGTCCTTTAGAATCATTTAGAAAACTCTACCACCACCACTCTCTAGCACTCTATTCTACCTATGGAAACAACAAACTTAGTATCGGAATGTACCTTCAATGCTGATGTTAAAACCGGCGCGTATGAGAAGCCCAACAGACCGGGCTGTTTGTTTCTTAGCTTCCCAGTATCATGTCACACCGATTATTCACGAATTACCTGCTTTATTTTTAGTTGACACGAACACGACTACGTGAAAGTTGAAAACTGTAATTGAAAGTGATAGCGTTCATTGCCAAAATTCCACGACAAAAATCTATCTATAAACATCAGCCCCATCACATCTAGCCGTTTACATTTTACCCCCAAAGTCGGCTTAAAATAACAGGCTGATGCGGAACTCAGAAAGCTTGTGAACTCACTTGTGCTTGTTGTTCGGCGTGTCATGGCCCATGACTCTCATCTCCTTGGAAACGCTGGCGCCGTTGATGTTCATGCCATGCTGCGGCCGCTTGTCCTGCACACGACACACACATGTACACCTCTGCTCCATAGACAGCTCACAGCGGCCTCAAGGCACGAGCACTCACCACGCGGCTAGTGTTGTCCGGTACGATGAGGAAGGTCTCGATTTGGTTGTCCCTGAGATATGCGTTGCGCTGGTCGCCATGGCCTGGCTCCACCTGGTACTCGTCGCCGAGGCAGTTCAGCGTCTCCGTCGTAATATGCACGCGTCTGAAACACCACCCTTATTATCAACACTAGAGCGACGATCAAACTAGACCCGCACTCTCTCCAGGAGCTCGTGGCACGTGCTCGAACGTCAAGACACGGATTCAACCTCTCCAGTCACTGGGATGGCCAGTCGCCAGCAATCTTGATTTACACTTTCGCTTTTGACCGAGAATCGGTTCAGTATCATCTTGGTATGGTAGGTAATGCTATACAGAGTCTCCCTTTGTTAACTCATAAATCGATTTTGTTATATTAGTGTGGTTAGTACCATACCAATATTATAAATTAGAAAGTCTTTCTGTCTGTCTATTTTTTTTATTTATTGTTATGTTACCGTTTCACGATTGAACGGATCTTGATGAAATTTGGTAAAAAGAGAGATAGTATCTTGGAGACGGAGATAGAGTGCTTGAGCTTGTAATAAATAAAAGTAAACATACGAGTAAACCCAGTGGCGGTGTGTGGCACTCACCCAGCGATGCCGCCGCTCTCCATGTGGTTGGCGAGCGTGACGTCGTTGGACCACACGTCGAACTGCCACTTGCGCAGGCCGAGTACGACGCAGTGCACGCGTCCCGTGTGAATGCCCACGCGCATATTCACATTCACGTTCATCACCTCGCGCACCAGCCTGAGCGACAAACGGCACATTCACCACCATTTACTATTCACTAATTCATTTATAAATAAACGTTGGTGCACTTTTCAGCTTACAAACATCAATCATTCATCACACATACTCGTAATATGTTCGTCTTTGATAACAGGTCCTTGAGACACAAAGAGCTGAGCGTCTAGCGTTACGAGGACGCGCGGACGTGTGTACATACAGAAGGCTAATTAGTAATACAGCAGTTGGTAGTAGCTCTACCTTCAGCACTATAGGTTGTGAGTTAAATTCCCAACCAGGTGATTCATTTGAGTAAAAAGGTTAGTTGTGTGGGTGTTATAAAATATTATAAATATGTAATTAAATATATTTATAATATATGTACTGATAGATATCAGTCATCTGGTACCCGTAGTACAAGCTATGCTTAGTTTGCTGCTAGGCGGTGCTGTCCATCAATATTTATATTTGACTTGTCTCTAAGCTCGGTCGGTAGTAGCTCTGCCTCTGCGCTGATTATGTGTTGGTTCTGTGTCTGGGTGTTAAATTATCATAAGTATCTATTTAAAAATATATAAGTATTCTATCAGTCATATGGTCACCATAATACAAGCCATGCTTAGTTTGGGGCTAGATGGTTTTGTGTGCATTGTCCACCAATATTATTTACTTAATTATATAAGCAAACGTACGCAATAGCATCAATCATGTCGAGGCCCATCTCGACGCAGCATTTGGCGTGGTCATCGCGCGCTTCGGGCAGCCCCGACACGCAGTAGTAGCAGTCGCCCAGCAGCTTGATGCGCAGGCAGTTGTGCTCGGCCGCCAGCCGGTCAAACCTAAACCGCAAACCAGAATTCTGACCACTGACGACTAACCACTAACCACTAACCGCCTCCACGTCGACCTTTCATGCGCACGATATCATGTTCGATGCACAATGCTTGATATATCCCTTTTCAATATTTTGTGAGTTGATAAGTTTTGAGAAACACGAGTTCTTACTTGCGTATTATATAGTGCAAACAATTTATAAACACTTACAGAGTTAGGATGCACGAGCGTCTGTCCTAAATGAGCGCGTTGAAATATTTTTTATAAATGTATTTGTCTGGCGTTTCCTTCGGCGTTGCTCGGTGCGCATGGTTTCATAGCATTTCATACAAATAATTCAAACGTGTTGCTGTAATTCGATTTGTCCGAGCCGAGTTAAATCTGCGCGACAACGCACTGGAAAGGGATATTTACTCTATTGAATGTTCACTTGCTGCTGGCTATAAATTATTGATGGGCAAAATATTCATTATGCCTATAGTGAATAAACAAATGTGAAAGAGATGAGGTAGAGTTTATGAACGAGTCAAGTGATTATTTTGTACAACGTTGCCTCTCGAGTCACTCTGCCTCGCTGCAATCTTTAAACTGTTTAGACGGTTTGTGTACACTTTATTTTATATCCTACTTATATCCGTACTGTCTACTGTCTACGTAGCATGCTTGAGTAATTAGTCGCTACGCAGCAGCTACGCCATTGCTATGCAGCATGGTGCAGTAATTAGTCGCTACGTAGCTGCTACGCCATCGCTACGAAGACATACGACGGCATGACGTGACGCGACGCGAAAAGTGCAACAAAGCCTGATGAAATATGTATGAGAGCAGCTGACGCGTTCTGAAGCGTTTTATTCATCAATCGCACTTCAATTTGATTTTATTCTAATGGCTGTATTTTCGTTTACTTTGTCAAGAAGAGTTCATACTTATTTGAATCATTATTAATTACGATTACGATTACGATTAGCCCATTGTGTCCCACTGCTAGGCAAATACCTCCCCTTGATCTCTTCAGTCATCTTGGTTTTGAGCTGTTTGGACACAAGCTCTATCAAAGGTGTCGAGATCATCTCGCCATCTCTTTTTTGGTCTACCACGGCGCCGTCTCGCTGTCTCAGGGCTCCTCTGAGTGGTTATTTTGGCCCACAGCTCATCCGGCATGCGACAGATATGATCAGCCCAGCTTCACTTAAGCTTCACAACGTTTCGAGCTACATCAGCATCAGCGACCGCATGTGTTGCGTATGCGGCCGGTACGTTTAACACCGAGAAAGCTGCGCTCCATCGCCCGTTGACAAATCTAAAGTTCAGACTTATTATTATTAAAAAAATATACAAAAATGTTTTTATGAGTTATATTACAGACGTTGGTTTCCTTATGAAACGTATTTGAATATTTTACGTAAGTAAGTAGGAAAGTACTTCAGAATCGAGCACTCCTTTCATTTAATTTTTCAGGCAGCATTAAAACACTATTGGGATTATATTTCGGAATCTGCAGTTTTGCTTCAGACTTTGCTTTTGAATCTATGAGTTCATGACGACTGTTGATATTACTGTTCTGTTTTAATTCCTATCATAACAGCGTATTGCTGATGGATTCCTAGACATAACCATGACATTGTTATGCAATATATATTATATACTAGATGGCACCACCGGGAAAATTAGAACGCCCTATCGCTGCGTTTTGGAATTTCTATAAATATTCCGTACCTATGCCGATTAAAATATTTATATAATTTACCGCGTTGCGCGCTTCGTCCCTACATAAAAAGCCTTTTATTATTTTTACTGCGGAATACAAATAATACTAAGCGGTGTACTCGCCTCGCGGCCCACGGCTCCCGGAGCGGCTAGTGGAAGCCACGACTCTCACTAAGCTACACACCGCAAGACGATTACAAAACTGCAAGTTGATACTTGCACACACTTGTTGATACCGCCGGCTCCTCTGGGAGCTAGGTATAAGATGACATTTAATAGGACCCATTCCATTCAATTTATTGTTTTATTTTACTGACGGTATCTGTTTACACGAAAGCTGCTATTCTTCAATAATTGATTTCGTTATTTGCATTGTTGTCCATGGCCTTTCACATCTCTGGCAAATCTGGCTAAATGGAGCAAAATTCAATCGCGTTCCTAAGACATTGATACTGATAGCTTTTAGTTACATTGGTATACATTGTATTGGTTGGTACATTGGTACTATACATTGGTAGGTATTACGGAAGGTTGATGTTGATAGTCAGACATGAATAAAAACCTCAGGCAAAGTAAATATAATAAAAGTGCGCCGTGATCAAACATAGTCAAGCTTTAAAACCGGCTCCTCTATGTAAATACATGCACTCACGCCTACACGTACACCCCAAATCATGCTACTTGCTCTTTGTACATTGTCACGTCGTCAACCAGTAACCATCGTATAAAATGCTTTTGACCTAAAGACCTAAAGACCTAAAGTGTTCATAATAGCCTAAACATATACGAATTATATCTAAAAAAATATAACTTATAAAACTGTCATGGTATTGCACATAATTTTCACAAAAAATAAGATATTTACCATGATATATGAGTTTTATCTGTTCATCTCGTGATCATGGCAAATGCAAGTGAGCCGAAATATCGGGAAACAGAATAACTCATATATATAAATATCCCGTTTTGAGTGAACATTATCTAAAAAATGTGTTATTTCAAGTGAAAAGTGATACCGTGTCAATTTTTTGGTCACGGAATCCCCTCAAAAAGAAGGAAAGCATAATGTTTGTTTGTATGGTGTTTACTAGACGACGATATGACAGAATAGGTACTTGTTAGTAAAAATACGTACGCATGAACTATGTACGTATGTAGATACAAGGTCCATTATTTGGGTGAATACGTGTGTGTAATTGCGTGTAATTGTGTAGTTGCATATAACACAGAAGGTCACGGTTTTTTGGTCTGAGACAGAAACCGAATTTACGTAATACTATCCATTTTGTCAATACTGGTTTCAGTTACAACCAGACTAATGTCTTAAATTTTGACGATTGCTAATTGAAATACAGATTCATATTCATATTCATATTCATATTCATATGAAATGCCGATTATAGCGATTATGGATCTTTTGATTCATATCAAAAGATCCATAATCGCCATGCAGGTAATGTTACGTGCATTAAAGCTTTAAGAACAGAAAAATATATATGAGTAGCGATAAATATCAAAGTCATTCAAATTGTTGCGGGGCACAGGTGGGAATTGCGGGAGGGGGAAGGATTCCGGATCAGAGATAAATAGAATTCCGGATACCTGTTCAAGGCACCCCCGTCTTGAACAGGTATCCGGAATTATGTTTAAAAATTATCTAATTTATGTAATAATTGCTCGCCTTTTATCTCCTACTAATATTTGTTTTTTGAACTCAGCGGAAAAATGTTTTGCTTTTGTAATTATTAATAATGAGGCAACAAGAAAACCATTATCCCGTTAAACATATGGCAGTTTATTTGTAACATAACCATTATTGTAACGCAAAAGGTTGCGGGTTCGATTCCCGCCGCGAGACAAATGTTTGTATGATTTGCAAGTATTTGTCTCTGGTCTGGGTGTTTCTATGTAGGTATAATATGTATGTATTTACAACTAAAAATAAGTATATAAGTAGTATATCAGTCATGTGGTACCCATAACACAAGCTCTGCTTACTTTGGGGCCAGATGATGCTGTGTCAAATGTCCGGGATTATTATTATTATTATTATTATTATTATTAATAATAATAATAATAAAGCTTTGTAAAGTCAAGATTATTTTATTGTTTTATTTATGTTAATTTATGGTGAAATGTGTAACTGGCATTATGCTATAGGCTGAATAATAAAAATAACAATGACCGCTAAAGTTAGATACGATAGGAAAGGGTGAGGGGGGTTCTCACCGAGCAAACAATTCGTTGAGCAGGCGCACCAGCTCCTCAGCAGTACATTGGTCCGAGAGGGAGGTGAATCCGCAGATGTCGGCAAACAAGATGCTGAAACAAAATAATACAATAACATACAATAGCATACAATCAATCATTACAAATCACCAACTTCACTGATTAGGTACACAGCTCAGCTGGTACTTACTAATATTAAATACGGTCTACGGTTTGCGGTCTCTTGGACCTGTCAAAATCAAGCTTCCATGTTAAAGTTATCAGAAGATATGGCCTAAATACAGCTACTGCACGGCTACGGCACTCCACTAAATCAAAACCTATTGCATATTTTCTGTTGACCAGACATCATGAAATATGCCAATAAGGAAGAGAAAGGAGACATAAAGAAAATCTTTAATTTGTAGCTATATCACATTTAAAAGATACGAGTATATCTTTAGGTAAAAAAATAAAGTTGGTTGCAATTTTGAAAATTGACAGTAACGTTACGCCACAACACAAGAGCCCAAACCTTCAGGTAGCAATCTCGTCGAACCAGTAACAATTATTTATCAAGAACTGTAGCTACTTATGTATTCATAATAATAAATAACTCCTGACTTTCCACACAGCATCATCTGGCCCCAAAGTAAGCAGAGCTTGTGTTATGGGTACCACATGACTAATATACTACTTATATACTGTTTTTTTTAAATACATACATATCATACAAAGAAACACCCAGACCCGCAGGTATTAAATTATATAAGTTTTCAATAATCGAATACTTAAGTATTTAATTATATTTTTTTTTCGATTACAGTAGGTCTGTACCTAATGTTTGATATTTTTATTAAATTTTAATTTCAATAATTAAAACTAAATTATCACCTTCAAATTGGCACTTCCTTTTTCTTATAATAATGAAGGGACCGTATCATAACAAACCATAATGATGGAAGAAGTTTTAAACACGCTAAAATCAATAAAAAAGGAACTGGACGAACAAAGAATTGAAATTAGGGAAACCGGAGAAAAATTTACGGAACAAGTCACACAAAATATTACCAGTATATTCGAGGAGAAATTTTCGGCCTGGGAAGGAAAACATGGAGAAATTAAAGAAAATGTGGAAAATCAAGAAAAAATAATGTATTACCTGGAAAAACAAGCAAGAGTAAGAAACTTGGTATTTTTCGGTATCGAGGAAAACAAAACATCATATAAGAGTTTTGAAGAAAATATAATTAAATGGATTGAGCAATAATTCTCTACTAAACTGGCCTACAGCGACATTCAGGAGATAAAAAGACTGGGAATGAAAGGAGAGAGACCATTTTTTTTTTTGTTTTGAGGAAAATCCTTCATGGATGCCATTTGCCTTCGGGTTGACAAATGGGTATGTCAGACTCCTACTGACTAAAAACCTCAAATATCCTGCGGAGCGCCTTTGTATCGCAACTACGGGAACAACAATATACACTACCGCGGCCACGACGACGCTGACTCGTTGTTTAAGTCCACCTTCCAACCCGATTCACCTTTTTGAGGCGCATGTGCGCTACCTCGTGACATTAGGGCAGTGCATTTCTGAACTCACCACCCTAACTTTCGTTATGGAGGCTGAAAGGAAGCATACAGCCTCCTTCTGCGCCCTACTCTCCGGCTGCGGATAGGGAGATTGGTCGATCTCTCTCTCTCCCTTTCTGCAGCCTCTTTCTGCGCTATGATGGTTTCACAGAAAGTTAATACCGCCCGCCATTTGTTCTCATCATCAACCATAGCTTTAATAGCCCTGGAAGTGAGAGGTTGTCTCCTACAACAGCAACAAGGTCACGACGTTCACTGTCCCACGCCGGGCACATCTCCAACGTGTGTTGCGCCGTATCTTCTTGGCAATCACAGTGGTGGCATTTTTTGCTAGGTTCCCTTCCTGCTATACAGCACAGGTACTAGGACAGGTAAAGCACAGGTAAAGGAGAGAGACCACGTCCAACTGTTGTAACTTTCATAACACTAGGAATAAAAATCAAAATATTTAAACAAAAAGGAGCGCCGAAAGATACATAGTACTATATGAAAGAAGATTTCCCTTAATATGTACTTGAAAAAAGGAAGGAGCTACAGGAGCAACTGAAACTAGAGAGAGAAAAGGGAAATACAGCTATACTCAAATATGACAAATTGATCGTATCAAAATACCAAAGTAAAAGAAAATTCCGGTCATCACCAGACAACACCACAGAAACTAAAATGGACAAGCATACTCAGGCTAGTAAAAAAAACAAGACACAACAGTTTGGAAAGACAGTCACTAGGTCGAACAGCAGTTCAGAAGGAGTCATAAAACCTAGCATGCTCAACTTCTTGGTCAACAAAAAAGCAACCAAAACTAACAATAACCAAGAACGTAATAGCGAGAATATATAGCAACTAAGCCCTAACAAACAAAAATGTAATAGAAAATAAATTCTATAGCAATAGGGTCATGTCCCTACCTACAAGATGGCAAAAAGTTATTGAACAAAATGGTACCTACATACTTTAGTTAAATGTATTTTTATTAGGCTGAGACGCAGAAGATTGCGGGTTCGATTCCCGCCGCGGGACAAATGTTTATATGATCTGCAAGTATTTGTCTCGGGTCTGGGTGTTTCTATGTATAATATGTATGTATTAAAAAAAAAGTATATAAGTAGGGATATCAGTCATGTCATATCAGTCATATCAGTCATTCGTATCAGTACCCATAACACAAGCTCAGCTTACTTTGGGGCCAGATGATGTTGTGTGAAATGTCCGGAATTATTTATTATTATTAATACCTATCTATTTATTTATTATTCCTCTGAAACCAATGCGTTAAGCGTAATATGCGTTTATTTTAAGATTCAGACAGAAACAGTATAAAACGCCCTGGAAAGCTATAGAAAGACAGACATCCATAATTTTTTTGCTTTTTGTGTATGTTCCTGACAACAGTTTCGGTTAGTTCAATGACAGGGTCCTTCGTGGACCTCCCACTCCTGGACTCATACTGGTTAGAGGATAATATGTCCCATTCACTCAAAAATGTAGTTAACCTACAGTTAATAATTTTCTCAAAAATTTGTAACAGCCTCTCGGTCCCCACTTTTAAATGCTAGATGAACAATCGTTTTTTTAAATGCACGTGGAATGCACGTCCTAGCTAATATGGTCTTAAGACACCTTCGTCCTCTGCTAGTAGATCTTTTGCCCAAATCGCATGATCGTATTCTTGGCTTGGAGGGGCTTAAGCGAATGTGATCAGGTCACTGTGCGACTAATAAGCCTGAGTACCTGGGAAGGTGTTCTAACAGTTATAATAAATTGCTGGCAATTAAATGAAATTCTTCATTAATAAGTCAAAAGATATTTTATTCAATACACGGATCAAATAATTTGAGACGTCTTTCATACTAGGTTAATTTAAATGCAAATTCAAAAAAAAAAAATGAAACCTCGAGAGTCTAAGAATTAATACTCGTATTCCCACAAGAGCTTCACAATATTATATATTTATGAAAATTTGTTATACACTCAAAAAAAATAGAGAATTAGGGTTTCAGAAAATTAGTGATCTTCATAGATTCAATATTAAAGGAACGGAAACAAATTATACATCCCCAGGTTTCGACTAGAAAAAGTATATAAGTCTTTTATGGGGAACACGGCGTGCTTCTATAATAAGAAGAAGCGCCTTCCTTCCTAAAAATGCAACTAAGCTATGGAATTTAAAGCTTACATTAAGAGCAGTTTTTTGAAGAAAGTGTATAATAATATAAATTACTATACTACTGAGGCCAACCTCAACGCCAACGGCCAACGGCCCGTGGTACTACCTGCCGAACAACAAACGAGGCTCTGGCGCCCTACCCACCAACCCACACTGGACCAGCGTGGTGGGTTATGGTCCAAACCCCTTCGAGTTATGATAGTACAACATAGAGATAGGCCCCAAGTGCCCGGCGGCGATGGACGTGCTGCTGATGACGGAAAGCAGTCATCCTCCGTGGCCAGGGGTGCGAAGAATCCCGGGTGGGAACGATCCCTCGTCAAACGACCCAGGTTAACGTTAAACCAGACACCGATAGATCGCTTAACATTGTGACATTTAATGTAAAAACCCTAAAATCAGAGGAACGTTTATTAGAATTAGAAAATGCACTATCATACATTAAATGTGACATAATGGGTTTATGTGAAGTAAGAAGGCTAGGAGAGGACACCATAGAAAGGCACGATACCATATTCTATCACTATGGAGAATCAGGTAGTTTGTACGGCGTGGGTTTCATTTTAGCCAAGAAATGGAAGGACAATGTGCTAGAGTTTATCGGATTATCAGACAGACTGGCCTTGCTAAAGTTGATATTTACTAACGAACAGACATTAACCGTGATACAAACACACGCTCCAACATGCTCACATCCAGACGAAGAAATCGAGGAATTCTACGACACAGTTAATAGGGCAATAGACGAACATCGTGGCACTTTCAACTTAGTGTTGGGGGAATTAAATGCTAAGATTGGAAGCAGGCAAGTTTCTGATAGCTGCAACATCTTAGGGTCACACGGCTTAGGCGTTCGAATCGAACGAGGCACGCGTCTTCTTCAGTTTGCTTTCGGGCAAAGTTTATGTTTTGGAAATAGATTTTTCCATAAAAAACCCCAACGTAGATGGACATGGGAGTCACCAGGCGGTTTATACCGAAACGAAATCGATTTTATTCTTTCATCCTCAAAAACGTAGAAGATCTTAACACCTTTAAATTCAGTTCTGATCATCGTCCTGTTCGAACCACAGTTAAATTTGACTTTAAACTTATAAGACAGAAACAATTTTGACAAAACAAACTTCATTATTCCAAAATTTACTCTTGACATACAGCGGTGTCTGCCTGGCGGTCTGTCCATAGTAGGACTATTATGTATACCGTTCGTTCCAAAACATGGACGAAACAAAATAAAATATTTCTCACTAATTACTCATATGTGAAAAACCAACATCAAGCATAATATACCTACTCATTAAGTTAGTTGTACCTAGTACCTACTGCAACAATACAAAATAAATAATTCTTACTCGTCATTATTGTAGTCATCGCCCTTCAGCAAGCACCAAGAAAATCTTCAAAATTGCTCACCGCAATGTTTATCGGTGAATTAAGCATTAAGTGTAATATAAAAAGAATCAATTCAGTGGCTTTGAACGGCTTTCGCTTACGATTCTGAGCGTAATCCGGTGGCGACTGAATGGAGCTCTCGCGAGTGTAAGTCGCTTACAAATTATCTCCAAGGGAACCCACAAATCGAATGAGAGTTTGAGAAGGGAGCGGTTCCACGTGTTCAACGAATTGCGGCTTTGACGAGTAAGTATTTACTTACCTACATGAGTTAGGACCACTGAGAGAAAAGTTTTCGTATCAATCAATACTTTTGTATTGATACAGACTCATTTATTTTTGCGAAGGGTACTGCGTGAACTTTAAACGATAGACGTGTTATTCAACACGACAGCTGCGACAGCCAGATTCGTTCATTATAGGTATTACCTATGACTGTAGGTGTAAAGAGGCTTGTCCAAGAACTCGCCAAACTTTTTTCCTCAAGTTCGGAAACGCAAATCCTGTTCCTGTAGATCCACCAAATACTCGCCTCGACTCCATTATACAACTTTTATTCATTAAATCAGCGTCAACTTTAATTAATTATATATGCTCACATCATTTCACGTGGAAAACCATTAAAATGATGAACTAGTTTCTGTTCACAGTTGCACGTGCGAGGTGTGTAAAGTATAGTTATAGGCCTATGAGTTGCCCTATGAGGTTGTTGACGTACAATATCTATTTTTTATTTTATTTTATTTATTTAAGTATCAGTTGACGACCTCTGTGGCGCAGTGGGCTTAGGTCCGGCTGAGACGCAAAAGGTTGCGGGTTCGATTCCTGCTGCGGGACAAATGTTTGTATGATCTGCAAGTATTTGTCTCGGGTCTGGGTGTTTCTATGTATGTATTTACAAAAAAAAAAGTATTATAAGTAGTATATCAGTCATGTGGTACCCATAACACAAGCTCTGCTTACTTTGGGGCCAGATGATGCTGTGTGAAATGTCCGGCATTATTATTTATTATTATTATTATTATAATTAGAACAGCGAAAACACCAATTACACCAATTAATTGTTTATATGCAAACAATGAAACTTATAAAACTACATTAAATTGAAATTATATAAATTAAATAAAAAATGACACAGTAAAATTATCAATTTAATTTAATTGTTAATAATAATATTAACAATTTAATTTATTATTTTTTGTTTTTTCTCAATAGAGAAAAAACAAAAAATAATAATAATAATCGGTCATCCATCCCTCTCACAAATACAAATAAAAATACAAATGTTTTATTTCGCTTCCGAAGATACATAAATTAGAACAATGACAAAACCCCCTTTCAAGTAAAGAATACTTGTCATAGGAGATTTCGCTCTTCATTCAAGTTTCATCTAAATCCGTCCAGCCGTTGAACCATAATCAAACTATAATCTTAATTTGGTGACCTCTGTGGCGCAGTGGTCGCAGGCCCGCCTGAAACGCAAAGGGTTGGGTTCGTTTCCCGCCGCCTAATATTTTTCGAGGGCCTGGGTGTTTTTTTATGTTTATTATAAATTGACTAGCGATTCCGCCCGCGACTTCATCTGCGCGTTTTAATTAGAAAAATATACGACAATAAATAGCATTTTAAAGCAGTCGAGACAATCTAGTTATCAATTTAATTAATCTTCCAATCAAATTAAGCTCATCTCTATCCAAGGGTTGTCTGGAAGAAATCACTTCCTTAGCGACAAGACCGTCCATTGTACATAATTTTTCGTAAGTATATTTAGTGGTCAAATTGGATTTTAAGGTGTACAATAAAGAATGTTCGTTAATTAATGAATTCTAGCTATAAGAAAGTATCAGAGACAGAAAAGGTAAACTACGCAACTGATTTTGATGCGGTTTTTTTAATAGAGTGATTCAAGAGGAAGGTTTATATGTATAATACATATATAATATAGTAGAGAAATACTGTCAATTTTAGAGGTTAGCGTATATTGGTTCAACGTATTATAACTACTGAGCTACAGCAACGCGTGGCTGGGTCAGCTAGTTTATTACTAAACATATATCAGAATAAAACATTTTGCTTGACTTAGCATGACAGAATTGTTCATGCGTGCACTATGGCAACTGTCACGACCTAACAAACCGAACATCGGCACAGCTTGTAAAACTATAATAAGCACTTTCATCTTTAATATTTTTTTTTAAATAATAAAAAAAATCTGATGAGAATAATATAATAAAAATAATAACCTAATTTATTATCTCTTTGATTATTCTGCTTATTCTGCATTATTCTAGTTATTCTGCTATTTGAAGTGGAGATAAATGCAACAAATCAAAAAACATGAAAATCGGTCTAGCCGTTCTCGAGGTTTTAAATAAAGACTTTGTTTTATATATATATTTATTTATTATTTATATAGATTGATGCTACTGAAAATAAAAGGATCACGTGCCTAACTGCAAATATTAATAACTAAACAAACATTTCTTATATAATATGTTATAATTACAAATTAACGATTTTATGTTTTTTTCTTCAATTGGCAAACAGGGTAGGCGCCCCATGGTTGGGGTAGGATAGGTAGGATGGGATATCTCGACGTTGGTTGAAGCCAAACCCTGTTCAAATTATTAAGTAGATATGTATTATTTTTAGGTATAATCAGTGTAATTTTGAATATCAACTGATTTCTATAATATATATATCTACATACATATACATATATTATTGAATCTCCATGATGTTTTGCGTGTTTGAAAATGAGCGAGCTGCGATCCAGCTTGTAAAGTGTGGTGTGGATATTGCTAGCTTTAAATTTGGAAATATGTAGGAAATTGGAGATTTCCTTCGCTGTTATAAAATAATGTAAAATTAGTTAACTGCACGGCACGGTTGTACGTACCTTACATTCTCGTAGCGCTGGATGTATATCTTATGGAATTGCTCCTTCCTCGGCTTGCAGGCGATGTCAGCCTTCATCTCCATGGCCACGTGACGGGGAAGAACCGAAAGAAGTAGACGCTCCTGAAACAATATCACAATCTAACAACATCTCTATGTAAGCAGGTAGATCACTCGAACCTCACTCAGACTCGAAATGTATTCATATGTGCAATTTTACCGTCGTTATGTTTTCCCACTGGATAATCACAAGTCCCTCTGTAAAGCCATGCATGCAAGAGCTTCTCCTAACGAGCTACGACAATATTATAATATTCAAACAATATCCAATTACAAAATATCCTATACTTTTACCTGAAGCAACCTGTAAATTCTAGAGTTATATCTGTCTTTGTTTGCTCAAATCAAACGTTACACATCGTAAGTACATCGTTCCTAGGACAGGACTAGCTTGGCTTGACAGGTTCGCTTGTTAGATAAAATAATAAAATAATTAGTATTCCATTTAAAGTCCATCTAATTGTACCAACTTACATCCAGTAAACGATTAACTAGTTACAACGTGCACGTGCCTAACAGAATCAACTCGATTGTAGCCACTCGTGTACGTGCCTGTGTCTACCTATAAGAGAAAGCTAACACGTCAGATTGTTGTACGAATGGAATTACAGCGCTCCGGTGGTGATAATTATCGAATGCAATTGAATTCACGTCACAGGCATTCCACTAGTAACGAGCGAATACCAAACTCGTAGTGAGTAGGTATGTCCATCTATTGCTTTCAAATTATTTTACATTCGAGAAGATTGAAGGCGGCTCTTTCATGTAGTGACAACTTCTGGAAACTTCTATATAAATATTGGTTTATTGGATCTAAAGGTACTTATGCTGAGTATCAAATACCCTGGTTTCTACTGGTTATTACTATGATCTTCTGTATTAATTTGTTTGTTATATCGTATCTTCTTGTACCTGTCTGTCTTTCTATCGAGTTGGGTTCCAGTCAGTTATGGAAGCTTGCAAAATAAGTTACTGATAATTCATTTAAATCTGACTCCAATTAGGATTAGGAGTAAGAAACCAAGAAATACCGAATGAAGCGAGGAGCGAATCTAGCTGCTAGAGCTCGTCTATCTACGATACCAGTACTTGCGTGTTCTAACACTTCACTGCTAACAAAGTTCGCACGGCCGGCGTAGTTAACTCGGAGTGGCCGTTTGTGGATCTTGTCCACTTCGACAGTGGACAAGTGGACTCGAAGATGTGCTACCGCAGAAAGGAACATTTTCGATTTCTAATTTAATTACTGTGCATAATATTTATCTCTATTTGCTGTCTGCTATAAATCTGAAGGAATAAGAATCCTAAGTTTATTGATTTGATTGAACACCGATACTAGAACTAGATTACAACACTTTCAAACAAAATCCTTATCCTTATCCTTACTTCCTTACTAATATTATAAATGTGAAAGTAACTCTGTCAGTCTGTCTCGCTTTCACGCCAAAACTACTGAACCGATTTAAATGAAATGTGGTACACAGATAGTCTAAAGCCTGAGAAAGGACTTTTTAATTGGAAAAGTGTTGTAAAGGGTTGAAAAGGGGGATGATAGATTGTATGAAAGTATTGTCATTTTCAGAACTAGAAGCATTAAATTTTAGGCTGTTGATTCCTACTAATATTATAAATGTGAAAGTAACTCTGTCTGTCTGTCTGCAACGTTTTCACGTCTAAACCGCTCAAGCGATTTTGATGAATTTTGGTAGAGAGATAAATGGGACCTTGGAGAAGGACATAGGCTACTTTTTATGTAAATAGCAAGCATGCGAAGCCGCGGGCAGCAGCTTGTAATATAATAGTATTATTCTGAACATTATTTGATTATCACAGTAGAGTGTTTGCGCTAACAAGAAACCTCGCAAACCCAAACAAAAAAGAAAACACAAAGAGTGATCTCATAGAAAAAAAATGGGAAGTTTGAAATTATAATATATAATACATTAGTTTCAAGTTCTTTCAGCTTACAGGATGAAATAGAGGGCGGCTACTGGGCACATAGTCACAGCTAGTCGTGGGTGCCATGGTACATGGCAGGCGTATTTCGGGCAGCAGGCGACAGTATTCGACTGCTGTCAGAAATATGGCGCGACGTCTGCTAAGGAACCGAGCCTCTGCTTTTATCCGATTAAGCGTTGCAGAAGCTGGGATGATCAACATTTAGAAAACGCAAGGCAGAAGCGTGGTCGGTGAGTGTGAGGCACGAATGTGACTGACCTGTTGTTGGTTTTCGCGCTGAGTAACGAGGCGGGCCTCGATACAGTCGCGCGTCTCAATGAAAGTACGGCGCTGCGTCAGCTCGCGCGGTCGGTGCGTGAGCACGCCAGCTATGTTGGTCGCCAACAGGCAGAGCACGCTCGCCATCAGCTGTCGACAACGTGCATGCTCATTGAGTCCTCCGTTCAACACCCGACGACATGACTAGCCGTCAGTTCGCATGGATCGCGTGCGTCAAACGCTCGGTCACCGTTAGGTTAGAAAGGTGGGGTGGTTCGGCGAGCGTGATGGAGGACAGAGTGATGCAGAGGTGACAGACCTGCACTACGGAGGGCGAGGGCTGCAGGCACTGCAACGTGAGGTTGAGCACGGCGAGTGCCGCGCCACCCAAGTTCGCCTCGTACAGACGCACGGGCAGCACCGAGTGTATCAGGTACGTGAACAGCGCTGCCGTCCCGCCGCACGTACGGACCGCCCTGCAACACACACAAAGCAGGCCTTACAAGGGGCGATCAGCTCGCGACGCGAACTGTATCCGCACCGCTCGTCACTAATCATTTCCTCCGATCTTTCAGATACATTCTAAAGTATACCATATACCATAACGGTTTCATTCGAACACAGCGTTTGTTGCTAGTCATATTTTTACGGTATAAATTTATGTATATTAATTACTACTGAAGAACAAGCTTCCGATATCACTGAACCACCTCCAATGTGACTTCGATCCACAGAGCCAAAGTAACGACTTTAAATGCCCGCAGGCTACAAGGCGCGGCAGGGACAAGGCGAGGGCTAGCCAACGACACAAACGACTGTAAACGATGGTGCTGCAAACTCTCTCTCTGACACTCCAGCCTTTTCCAGATCCTGGCTCATGTACCTTTAGCATGCCAAAATATACATTCCCACCTAAAAAACGCTATTAACGTAGCGCAGCCACTCAGATAATTGTATTTGTAAAACGACTGAATGTCCCAATCTCAACGTATTCCCCAAAGTTCCGGTTCCGAATCCGGTAAAAACGCTTTTACCGGAGGTATTATTATCATTGGTAAGTATCGCAAAAAGCAAATCGTAAAACGATAACGACGACAGAGCACTTTCATGAACCTGTGTACAGTGCTGTCGAGAGCCGCGAGTTGGCTTAGGTCAGGTAGTTTATACTGTAACATACATATAAAACCATTTATGTCACAGTTTATGATATAATTATTAACTAATGCAGACGATAAGCATCAAGGATCCTACGATAGGCCTACGATATAATTTTAGTTGATAAATCAATAATCAACTACTGAATTTACCAAACGATTCGAGACTGATAATAATACGCCACATCGCATGAGGAGTAATAATACTAATAATGCGGGTTCTCTACCGACATGTGCCGATGTAAGAACGGTCGTACAAGAGTTGTTTACAAGCGAAATGAAGAACTTTTTTTTTCGTCTCGGACAACAGGTGAGATCCTTTGTGGCAGCGGAACTGGCTCCGCTTAAAAAAGAAATCTCGGATTGAAAGGCGTCGATCTCTTATATCAATGAGCAATGTGAAGGCATCATCACTCAACTCAACGAATTTAAAAAAATCCTTGCAGAAAATGCTTCATTACGACTAAAGAATTTGGACGTAACTGCCAAAATAAACCAGCTAGAACAGTAGGGGAAATAATGTGGAGATACAATGTGTTCCGGAGAAAAACAATGGGAAGGTTATCAGCGTTATAAAAAAACATAAGCACCACTATTAACTGCATAATTAAGGATAAGAACATTCAAAGCTGCAGCCGTATCGCTAAGATGAACCAGAATACTACGAGGCCTCGTTCCATCGTGGTCCAGTTCAACTCGCCTCGGGTTTGCGACACGTTTCTGGCATCCTCCATAAAGGTTAATAAGTCTAAACAGAAATATTTCCCGTGGATCTGCAGCGCTTCCGGCATGTTCGCTGAGGCTCGCACGGACGGTTTCCATGCATGCTTGCGGAAGAAAGTGCCTCTTTACTATGCAAGCTGCATGGGAGTCCTAACATCATTTTGAACGCATTATCCAATAAATGGGATAGCCCGTTCCTCAAGCACTATAATCGAGTAATGATGAAATAATTTTATCATTACCATTTATTTAGTTGCAGTGTTTTAATTTATTTTTTATTTTTTATAAAATAAAAATATTAATGTTATTTTCTTGTACTAACGTAGAGTAAGACAAATACTAACATTCTATGGACCTAAAATTTAATAATTTTTATGTTGTCTGAAACAAACTATTTTTTTAATAGCCTTAACAGCATGCATAAAGGATTGACTGTCTCCAAGATAGAAGTCTCCAATTGACATCCTATTTATTTTAAACAAAGCAGTTCACTTGGCGGCTAGGTCAGCGGCAAGGAGAAGGGCTACAAGTTTGTCTGGGTGCGCATACAAAATTAATAATTGTCTTGTATTGCATGTTACGTTACCGGCTATGTCTAAGCGATTTATTTGTTTAAAGTTAGCTGTTCTTTTGACTACTATTCTATAATTCATTTATTTATGTCATCGGTTAAAGTGTTTTATCAAAATGTACGAAGATTGAGAACTAAAATAAATACGTTTTGTCGTAACCTTTGTTGTTCTAATTATGACGTTCTTATTCTTACTGAAACAAGGCTTAACATTCATGGTTTCAATTGAATTTCAAATTCAATTGGTTTCATGTTTAGCTTAAGACAATTTAGTAAGTATGATACATATCATTTACTCATGTGTAAACTGTTGGTAAACCTAATAAATAAATAAATAGAGTAGGTACATAACACATTGAATTTTAATGGTTTACGAATTGAGTGTGTATCTGTGGTGTGGTCACAGTGTATCGCATCAATAGTTCAAGCAAGTCCTTTATCATTCAAATCCGAAATAAATAAAATAAACCCTTGCTCTGTGGTCTGTTTGAATGACACGGATAAAAACTTTACTTCAAAGTAAGCCGGCCAACGCGCTGCGTTCGTCTCTCGCCCGGCGGCGGCGGCCGCTACTCGCGAAGAACCTTTACAAAGGCTTTCGGGGAGTTTGTTTAAGCGAATGCGGTCGTTTGTAATGAAATAGTTCTTGATACAATGGCGACTTATTTCTCGCAGCAACAAGAAACACTTTAGGGTGCTCAAACAGTTTGCACAACTATTTTGTGACCTTTTTGTGTTCAATTATGTATTGTTTAACAACTAACATGTTCTGGCAGTTTAATGAGGGATGAAAGGAACCTTTTAGGTCGAGCAGTGCGGTGCACACTCAATCCTTTTCTAGCGATACGGTGCGGTGATTTCCATTACTTACCTTTTTCAAAACATAAAAATGGATAGAGATGCCAATGGGGATAGAAAGTTGATTAGATGAAAGGCCAAATGAGTTTTGAGTTTGTATAATAGATGCGGTTTGTGTGTTGAGCAATTGAGAATTGAGAATGTTGAGCCAGCGGCACCCCCAACTAGGTAGGTAAAGTACTTACTGAAACACTGCCGTGGCGGATAGCGAAACGTCGATCATCACGAAGCTCGCCATCACGAAGTACGAGATCGTGAGCAGGTAGATCTCGTTAATGGCTGGCCGGCTCAGGAAAAACAACAGACCTGCATAATGCACCACTTCTTACATCGTCAACAGTTCATATTTTATCTTTATTTTACTTATATAAATAATAATAATATACAATAGTACAAAGTTAAACAAAACGTCTATAATTTAATATTAATATGTATTTGAAAAGTATTCTGCCTCGTGTTACAAAGGTCCAAATTTTTCTAATAAATAGAGTTTAGGCATGAGTAGTTCGTAAGTGGTATGAGTTTCTGCGGCAGTTATGGTACAGAAGAGCACATGATTTCTCTTTTATTTTTTATCATTTTACCAACTATATTTTTTCTGTTTTCAGGGTGCCTCAAAAAGAAAAGGAGGGTATAGGATCACTTTGTTGTTCGTCTGTCTGTCTGTTTGTCTGTCTGTATGTTAAGACCATATTTCTCAAGAACGTGACAAAATATTAAGGTGAAATTAATATCAAATACTAAGGTCCACGGTCCCTTGAAGTTATAAAAAAATCAAGCTTTCATGTCGGACCAATTAAAAATACGACCTAAATACCAATACGTCGACCCTAGCCAGTAAATTAAAACTCAGAAAATTCAGAAGTTCAGTTCAGAGTTCGTAGCGAGTCCCTAAACAAGACAAAGTGGCCTTTTAGTTCTGGTGTGGGCACAGTCACTTAGTAGTTCTACCATGATATATATTGGAAAGTTATATCGTAGTAAACTAAGAATCAGTTCTCTATTAGAAGAAGAACAAGTTCTCTATTAAAAAAAAATACTTTTTTTTTGTATTCGTACTGAGCAGGAGTGTGACTTACACGCGTAGATGACCGCCGCGAGGCTGATGGTGCAGAAGTTGATGATATTTGCAAGTCGCCGCTGGTACGCGTGGAACACCCCCAGGGTGAACTGCTCCATAGTCATGTTCAGCTCAACCAGCCTCGACAGGTCCGGACTGATTCAACAAAATATAATCAATTATTCTACTCCACATTACAAAACACGCTTCAGTTTATAAAAATAATCCTAGTGAAGCAATCGTTCAAAGTGAATGAAAATGACATTGAAAAACACATCCGGATTTAGTAAGAATAAAATTCACTGAAATAGGCAAACGCTGCGGCTCGAGTGGCTCGTTCAGGTCGCTACACACTGAGACGCTCGCCTCCGACTCAGGAGTCACGCGGAGTGGCACTTACTTCAAGGTGTAGGTGTCGTTGTAGTACATCAGTTCGAGGTGCGCCAGGTAGATGTTGTAGCCGTGCACCAGGGCCAGCGTGATAATCATCGCCAGGAACAACATCATGCAGTGTGAGATGTTGTTCTGGTTTGTGTGCAGGAAGTAGCGCTGGTACAACATCTCCACCTGCAGAACAACTCACCTTTGAGTGTTAGTGGCTAACCGAGTGCTGACGACAGATCATAAGCCCACTCCTGAGTAGCGTTTTTTAAGGTGCCAAAGTTCACATGCCCTTATATGTAGTTTCGTCATATACCTCTGTCTTTCTGTCTGTCCACTCCATATCAGAAATCTGTGTATCGCGATGGAAATTGCTTGGTAATATGGAAATATGCTTGCTTGCTTAGGGACCCTGACAAAATAAAGAAATGAAAATTATAGTATTTATTATTATTATTATAAAATATAATAATTATTATGTAAGGGTTACCTACCCATAAAGAGAGGTTAGTTTTACTACCCCATTGTGTAGAAAATATCCCTTCAATGATCTTTCAAAGACACTACAAGCTTTTTTAAACAGTCGATACAGATATGATAAATATTGAGTTCTGAAGTGATTGTTTTCATTTAGTTATTATTTATTAGGCATCAGCAACAGTACATAGAAGAAACATATGAATCTAATAAAATAACATTTTATGGAATATGCACTAATTACAGGTATGCTGATTGACTGATTCATGGAGTCAAGTGTTTTTTATAAGTAAAATTATGACGGCTAGTAAGACTTTACTAGCTTACGAGTAACAACTTGATTTGTAAACCATAACAAATCATAAAAGCTCCAAAAGCTTCATTGGTTTTTGTTATTCTTTTATTTTACTAAATAATTATTGTTCAATTGGTTTAGAACCTAACCACTGGTCGTTATTTTCCTTACTGACTTCAGAAGCCTGCACTGAGCGTTGTCTGCCATGCACTTGCCTGCCATTAAGTTTATGATTTGCGCACCTACTTACGTGAAATTCAATTGATAAAATCTAAATAAGTTAAACATAAATACTTTTTTACAACCTGCACCTTTTGTACTTTTTGCAAAACTAATGTACCATAATTCGTTAGATTTATTTCAAAAATTGCAAATTAGTGCTCCGTCGAGGTGTTGGTCAGCCTGAAATTAGCATGAGCATGAGTCGCGGTTACCGCGCGGGCAGGGCGTCGGACGGCTATCTCGGCCAGTTATTACCTTCACCATTTTGGGGAGCACTCTCGGCTCGGAGTGAAACCTTAATAGCGCGGCGCAGACGATTCCCTTCACTTTCGACGTTTTCATTTAATTTCAGTATTTTTTCCCTGTTCAGGGGTGAGATCCTTATAAAGTAGAGTTGGAAAACACAACGCGCGCCCGGCTCCAGCAACGGGTAAGAGGTAAGGCTTCGATTATCTATCCAAAACGATTATTTAAAAAGTATATCTTTATAAAACCCTCAATCAAATTTAATAATTGCCGCCGCAAGAGTGAGAAAATCTAGGAAGAAAACACTAATTGCATTGCATTGCATGTCTTTTTGTTCGTGAAAAAATTGAAACAGCGGTTCATTGTGATCCCGAGCTGAATAGGGCGCTGCGGATACTCCATCTGGTTTATTTGCTTCGGCAACTATTTAGACTTTACAATTTAATGTGAATTTAATGTTTTAATTTCAACTAGTAGTAAGATATTTTTGAATATTTTAGTAAAATATTCACTAAAAGCGTTTTGCATATTAGTCTTCTTCTTATCGTGCGAGTAGTTATTTCTAACCAGTGTGGTGAAAGGAATAAAGCGCTTTCTTACTATTAGTATTTTCTATACTTGTATATTATGGTACGGAATGGATGAGAGAGGCGAGGGCTTTCCCTTTAAGGCAACGTCCTTTTGGACATATAGAGAGATTCAGCAATAGTCGCCTTAGAGGCGACTATTGCGACAAATTTAGCCAGACACACAGAGGGTGTGGGTTCAATTCCCGGTGCGGGACAAAGGTTTTAATGATCTGCAAGTATTTGTCTCGGGTCTGGGAGTGTCTAAGTATGCGTTTACAAAAAAAAGTATATAATTAGTATATCAGTCATGTGGTACAGTTGACCCAAGCTCTGCTTACTTTGAGGCCAGATCATGGTGTATGCAATGTCCGGCATTATTTATTCATTTATATATATTTATATTCATTCGGTGAAGTTTGTTGCAAGGTGTGCTGATGTCTCCTATCACCCATTAGTCGCGTTCAGTTTGGATTTTTGTTGTTAGTTGTTAGGCCTCGATGGAGGCCTAGAGGCCACTGATTCTAATGGAAGTAAAGGTGGCTTGGATTTAGATGTAACCTAGCTACAATATACATACGGAAATATATGAATTGTAAAATAATTACAGACATAAAATGAATAGCAGGCGCCACATGGAGAAGGAAGACACAAGACCGCTTTTTATGGCAAGCTTTTAAGGGGAGGCTTATGCCGAGTAGCGACAATCTTTGCAAAACTGGTGTCTATGTTAAATATTTTAGTATATAAGAAATATGTTTTTAGGCTTTATTAAGTATTATTAATTACAGAAATTTACAGAATAATATTAAATAAATGTAAAACAGTTGAGCTATCTAAAGATCGCTCAAAAGATTTATAGATAGCTCAACTGATCTAGGTCACAGCCAGTGCGTCCCCAAGACACTGGCTGTATTGCCACAAGCCAGCTCTTGTGTCACGCGGTGTTTCTACCAGACGCCGTGAAATAATTTTGAAAACGCGATGGCTTTCTGTTACCCACAAGCCCGACTGAAAAAGGCTCAAATACTCGTAGGCCCTATCGAGACGGTGTATTTGCACCTTTTGTGGTCCTATGGGTATACCCATACTAAGTTTCATCCAAATCGGTTTTGCTAGTATTGTGTGATTGAGAAGCAATGTAACACCCAAACCTTTATTTTAATATGAAGGTTTACTAACCTTCATACTATTCTAATAAAAGTGTAAGTGGAGCAATTCGTAAAGTACACACATTACATCAATTATTAGGAAAACGGTGTCTAAATAAATAGGAGCCAATTTGGTTTTAGCGCTCGCCAGCCTCTGCCGCAGTCCGCTTCGCTCGGCTCGGCTCGTGCGGTCTTCATTACTCAAACCATGCTCTATGCTCGTCGCTACCCTCGGGGCAACCTATTTGCTGTTGGTCTGACATAATAGTGTGATAGAATAGGGTGAAGGTGAAACGGACCCAAAATTTGTGTAGTTATAGTATTAGTAGGATTGCTTAGAATCCTGAATGACAAAATAGTCGTCGGGTATAATTGAAAAGGCGTAGACACTGTACACTGTTGCATGGTGCTACGCCGTAGCATGGTACTATGCCGTAGCGTGATGCTACAACGTAGCATGGTGATATGCCGTAGCGTGATGCTACGCCGTAGCATAGTGCTACAACATCAAATAATGTTAGCCTTATACAATACTTCGTGCCCTGTTGGCCCCATCTTTCTTGGTGCTAGGCCACGAGGGAAGCCTTCAGGCGGTCTATTAACTCTGTCACTAGCGTTAGCCACCGACTCACACGAAAGTAGTATAACAATTCTATCCCTCTACAATTATAAATGCGTAAGTTCGTTTGAATGTTTGTATATTTATATATTTGGTTTTTGGCTCAATCACGTAACGGCTGAATGAATTTGAATGAAAACGCTGTGACTTGGAATAGCATATAGGCATATACATTTTATGTAGGTAGTGGCGTGGTGCGTGTGAGGCCGGGGCCAGACGCTAGCTTACTTAACATTTGTATTTAGATTCCGAACCCAGGTAGCGAGGAGCGAGCCTGGCGTTAACGTGGTAAGATATAATCCCGATAAAATGAATTCTTTGTGACCCAAGTCGCAAGCGCAAGTTTTTTAAACTTACGCGATCAGAACACATTATTAATGTTTGTGTGGATAACGTTCATCAATAAAATTAAATTATTAATGTTTGTGTGGATAACGTTCATCAATAAAATAAAACTATTAATGTTTGTGTGGATAACGTTCATCAATAAAATTAAATTATTAATGTTTGTGTGGATAACGTTCGTCAATAAAATTAAATTATTAATGTTTGTATGGATAACGTTCGTCAATAAAATTAAATTATTAATGTTTGTGTAGATAACGTTCGTCCATAAAAATACTATAGTTTTTCTGAAACCTACGCTTGCTGAACTTGCTGAGCTATATTTATAAGTCATCTTTATGTATAAAGATAACATTTTAATAAATTGAAAATAAATATAAGAAACTTATGTAATAAGGACTTTACTTTGCAAAATAGGGACATAATCTATATATCTATATATATGAAACAAAGTCATGTTAGTTACACCATTTATAACTCGAAAACGGCTGGACTAATTTTCATGATTTTTGATTTGTAAGATTTTTCTCATACCAGAAAACCTATAAAAAAAATTGTATAATAAAAAAAAAGTTATGATTTTTCGTGGTGAGATCAGTTTAATACAATCTTTGACGATGTTGGGTTTGTTAGGTTATGACAGTTGCCATTGTGCGCGCATTAATATTTGTGTCATATAGAAAAGTCAAACAAAATGTTTTATTCTGATATACTTTCATTTTTAAAACGCGCGGACGAACGCGAACGGGACAGCTAGTATCATATATAATTTCAGGTTTAATTAATTTACGATAACCTGCTGCCTGCGGCTTCGCACACGTGGTACCTACATAAAAAAACATAAAATTCATCAAATCGGTTCAGCGGTTTAGGCGTGAAAACGAACAAAACAACAGAGAAACAACAAAAAGACAGACAGAGTTACTTTCACAATTATAATATTAGTATCATCATCATCATTTTAGCCCGATTGCACCCACTGCTGGGTATAGGCCTCCTCTTTATTATGCCACTCTTTCCGGTCCCTAGCAAGTCTCATTCAGTGGTTCCCGACAACGCTGACTATATCGTTCAACCATCGGGCGGGTGGTCTGCCTCTTGCCCGTTGAGCATCCTTTGGCCACCATTGCGTTGCGTTCTTTGTCCATCTCCCGTTATCCATTCTTGCCAAGTGTCCCGCCCATTTCAACTTCAACCTGGCGATCTGCATACCTATGTCCAAGACTTTCGTCCGACGTCTAATTTCGACATTGGGTATGTAATCCAAATGTGATATTCCGAGCATGGCACGCTCCATTGCCCGTTGTGCTACTCTGATTGTATGCATGTATTCCTTTGTGAGCGCCCATGTCTCGGATCCATAAGTTAGTATAGGCAGGACACATTGGTTGAACATCTTGGTTTTCAGGCTCTGATGGATTTTCGATTTCAAGACGTCCTACAACTTACTAAAGGCGGCCCAACCTAGCTGGATTCGTCTTGAGATCTCTTTTAATTGGGACTGTGGGCCGAAAGATAAACAATATTAGTATAGATATATATATTAGTAAGGCTTAACAGCCTAAAACATTGTTCTTCTAGTTCTGAAAATGACAATACTTTCGTGCAACCTTTCATCCCTCTTTTCAACTATTTACAACATTTTTTTCCAATTAAAAGTAGCCTATGTCCTTTATCTGGCTTTAGACTATCTGTGTACCAAATTTCATTTAAATCGGTTTAGTAGTTTTGGCCTGAAAGCAAGACAGACAGACAAACAGACAGAGATACTTTCGCATTTATAATATTAGTCAGGAAGTAAGGATAAATGAGTAACGTAACGTACCTAGTATACAAAATGTTTCAAAAAGGAATAAAAATAATAAAATTTGAATTTGAACAATTGAAGCAATAATAGCAAAATAGATTTGGATTAAACTTCGTATAAATATAGATGTGGACCTGGATTAATGTATAGACTACGTAACATGCGGCTCAAGTCGCGGGCAGAGTAGGTACTCAATAAAACTGGAATATTTCAACAAGAAAATAGAATCAATAAAAATAATTGGTATAAAATCCATCCGCCGCCGCAGCCACCCCACGAATCCCTGGAACGTGCTGTTTGTTGATTCTTTTGCTCCGTGGCTCCTTCCGGTAGTATGCAGCTTCTTGTTATCGTGTCATTACTTCTATCGAACCATTGTGGTGAAAGGATTAAAGTGCGCTTCAGAGGCTTATTTCGTGCACTTAGCACATGTTTTGGAACTTATGACGTTCTACGACATGCCTGTTTCCTCACGATGTTTTTCTTCACCGTTTGATAGTTTTCGAAGAGAAAAATCAATGCACGTCCGTATTCGAACGTTTGATGTTAAAGCAGACAGACAGACACATAGACAGACAGACACTTGCGCTCATTCTTGTAAACAGTCTGTAGCCTGCGAGCTAAACCTTCCGAACTCGATGAACCATTTTTGACACGGAGTTTAGAAAACGTTAGCGTATAGAACATGAGCCTGTCAGTCGTAAATCTAAATCATCTTTTCTTCCGATTTATTTTCTGAGAATATTATTAAATGTTATAATAGAAGGGAGCTTTATTCCTACTCTAGCATTTCTTAGCTAAGACGCCAAAATGCTGATCGCTTGTCAGTGTTTAGTGAGACCCATAGGTAGGTAGACCCAGTGTGTCAAGTAGCTTGTAGACACGACTAAGCCCGAGCATTAAAAAGCAAAAGTCAGTGTCTAGTCTACACAGATAACTCAGTAAACTTCGAGTAAACTTCGAGATATTGTAGACAGTGCCCTATTTATTACTGGTAGTGACGTCGATGCCCAGTAGGCATGCTCCTCACATTAGCTAATAAATATATTCAATAAATGCCAGTAAATGCTTTGACATGCTAGTGCATGTCAGCTGCATTAAGCTTAAAGTCCACCGCCAGTCTCGCTAGGATGAGTACGACGGCACGACCTGCGAAATATTTCACTTCAATTTCGGCTCGGTGTTTCCTGACTGTAAGTTGGCATGTACTAAGTGCATACTCCTAAGGCTTGCTGTGAATTTTCTGACACGATAACATTAAGCAAAGTCAATGCAGAGGCTAAAAGCGCCTGTCGGTTTGAGTTCAGAGAACATGCCGTGGTGCACAAGAGCATGGACAATGATTTTGCTAGTGCGTACTAAGCCTTAGATATCGTTGCATATATCGTCTGCTTACTGTGTAAACCGAATAAATGCATGTGATGCCGTTTTGAGTAAATCGCATTTTAAGGTTTGACCTTTTATTTTACCTATTTAAAATTTAATAACTTAGAAATGTCTAATGCAAAATGATGCAATAATTATCCATCTTTAAAGGTGCATTCCTAATTTACTAGTCGCTAAAGCGAAAACTCCATAAAATTCAATTATTATGCAGAGGGGAATGCATTTATTTAGTATTACTTGTAATTAGATAATGTACTCTGTTTTCTTTAAAATGTATCTATCTTCTGTTTTATCCACCTTGAAAAGCTAATTGAAGCATTCGGAATTTTATTTCTTGTATCCAAGTTAAATTCAGATTTGAAAATTATAATTTCGTTAATATTTGCTTCAGAAACCCTGATTTTTTTTATTTACTTAGTTTTACTTGCAGGCATTTTATAAAATATCATTATTTATGCAATGCAACATACAAAATGACTAATAAGTTATTAATAAAGCTAATTTTAATTTTAAACACTAAATAATTAATAAATAAAACGAATTATTAATTTAAAAACATTAAGGCATTTATTTAAAAACATTAAGGCATTTATTTAGGTAGGTACGTGAAGCTGTAATAAACAATACTTTCATGATGGTATGGCAATCAAAAACTGTGATTAGCTTGTCCCTTTTTCACGGTGAATAAACCTTAATTTGAAGGGATTCCTCATTCTTCAGATGACTCTTCATCCACGGAAGGGCCGGGTAGACGATCTGCTCCTGTATGCGTTGGCAAAGAGTTTGAGTACCAGCTATGGTATTCTTCAGGAATAATTTGTTTGTTGCATAAAGCGAGAAGATCTTTATTTTTGGCTTCACTTACTTAGGTATACGTAAACGTTTCAGATAAAGTGATTTTAACTGAACTGCAGTAGGTACTTGGACTTTCTTGAAGTGCTTGGGGTTGAGGAGCACTATTTATCACGCGATTTTTCCCACTTGTGTTGACACGAACAGTCTCAACATTTTGAGTAGCATGCATAGCAGATTGTCAGACATATCATAATTGAAATAGATTTTTGAAGGTTCTTTCTTCAGATACTACATTCTCTTAATTTTCAGCCTTTTCACTTGTTTGCATTTTCAGTCTTTAGAACGATTACTGATTGTATTGCTAGCCAGTTTTTTGAAATCATAAAATTCGTTGAATTTAAACTCTAGTTTTGAAGGGTGTTTTCTTTGATCTAGCTCTTTTGAAAATTTACATGTAATCAGACATGCAGTAGATCTCGCAGTTTTTTTTTACTTTTCCAAATGACAGCACTTCTTTTTTGCCAAATGTTCCTCGTATTCCGTATTCAACAGTGCCCTTTCGTCATTACTACCTCTGTTATATTTAGAGCATGTTAAACATTGATCCTTCTTAGTAACATAAAAGCTGAAATTGTACTCATTACAAAATATCCTCTTGTATGTTATTTTAGATACTGAGGTCATGTTCAGTACTCTTTTGTATGTACAGGATGTGAAATTTGGTGATTGATAGCGATGATGTTTTGATGTTTTCACTATATAGTGGGGCTCCATGACAGGGAAGGATTCTATGTGCTTTTTCACAAAGTTCACATCGATTTTGTTCGTCTTGTTGGGGGGTTCATGTTTACCTCTCTTGTCATTTTGTTTGTAAAGACCTAATTCATTCTTGTTTCGAATAGCATCATTCACGATGGATGATAAAATAGCTTTATGATTGTCGCTGTTTCTTTCGTACACGAACAGCAAGCACTCTTTTCGGACCACAAACTGTCACATTTTTCAGAATTTTTCTCAACAAAGCCAAATCCAGTCTTCGACATAAATTCTCTCTTTCTTCTGGAGAAAAAACGTTACACTTATAATAACACTTCTCACAGTTAATCTTCTTTGGTATTTTTGCGCTTCTTTTTTTATTTCGTGTGATATAAGGTAAGCCGTCGATTCGATTTTTCTTAGCAATATTTGTTTTCCAATTTTGAGGATCCGAATTCATCCAACGTTTTCTGTTTGTTATGCAACTGAATACTCTTGTAAGTAAGAGTTCACACAAAAATATTACGATTTGACGTGAATTCGATTCGGGTAATTATTGTTCTATCAAAATCTGAGCTTCATGAGCTGGAACTGCTTCGACATAATCAAATGGAGCTGCTATGTCAGCATCATCAATATTGTCTCCATAGAACTGCAAAAAGTTACCCATGTCGTCATTCTTTCTACTTGCCCATTGTTCACCAATTAAATCCACTGGTTGGAACAATGAGCCTGGATCAGGGTCGTAGTTGGGATCCTGAACAGAATCATCGCTGTTATCAAAATGTGCTCCATTTCCGCCACTATTTTCTCTCTAGAGTCGCACAAGATCGAATAGCTGCAGTTACCTCAAAACCTCAAAAAACTTCATATTACGCAGCCAAACCTGCCAAACCAAGCTTTGGGTTTATTTATCATAGACACTAATTGTTTTCCTCTGGATTCCATTTTACTATCAATGAACACCATTCATTGATACACATGGAAACTGTATTTTCTTAACAAAGATACACGTTGCGGCGCGCACGCAATCCGAGTAAACAATGACAATCACTAGTGATGTTATAGTGAAACCTGCATAAATGGCATTTATTAAGTTTTCGCTATAGAGAAATTGTAGAACTTAAAGCAAGTACCTATTACAAGTAAAACGGGATAAATACTTATAGAATGTTCTACCTGTTCAAGTTATATGGTTTTTTTGAAGTAAATGCGTTTAATACTTTTTGAATGAAACTATTGCATTGCTTTTCTATTTGACCTGCTACATGACAAAACGCATAACCATATTTATATATATTTACCAGTATAGTCTTGAATATATCATGCCATAAGATGGTTTACGATGTAGTAGCAGTAGAAATATATTTTTTTATGTTATTTATTATTTTTTCACACTGGCTATCTATGGAACCGTAGTTCGTAGCCGTTATTCAGTTTTACTAGTCGATAGAGCGTAAAAAAATACATATAACTGCATTTTTAACTCAATTTTGCCAATATGTGCATTTATTCAGTTTACGCTGTAAGCAGACGATATTTTATCAAAGGCTAACTTTTACATCGCCAGTAAGCGTTTAAGCTTAAACGCAATTAGCTACTTCAAAATGTGTTATCATTTTATACATTTTTCTCTAGGAACTTTTATTACTTACAGGGCCCTTCCTTCATTCAAAAGTATAACAAAGACAGCGATCGACCTTTGAGAACAACGATTGCTTTTCCCAAGAAAATCAAAAACTGGATAACATGAGGGACAATAATGTACGTTGCTCCGACAGCGAACTTGTTGAGCGCCGATGAAAAACAATAACTCGGGGGGCAATCAGGACAGAGAAGATAACAGAGCGGCGGGAGCGGGCCGCGGGGAGTGGGGCGGGTGGTACTTGTATGTGCGACAACGGAACCTTTATTAGAGACGATAAACTGACAATGTGAAAGAGTTTCGTAAACATAAGAGCATTTTGTTATCGAGCTTGACTTATAGCGAGATCGGTTTATGTAATGAAAGTCGGGATAAGGCGCGTGTACCGGCGGCGTCAGTGTCAGCGTTGGCGTCAGCGTCGCTTGTTGCAGCGTGCGTGATAATCTGGATTCCGCACAATAAATAACAGCATTTGGCATTGCAGACTCTTTATGCAGTAACTAGCTAATACGCACTGCTGGCTATTATCTATTTAGAATGTACTATGTCACCTATGTCACTTTGGCGTACTCCGACGGGTGCCCTCAGGCTGAAGAAACAGGTTATTAATAAATACCTACTGAAGACTAAGTAACTAGCAACCCGCTCTGGCTTCGCAAGATTGAATTAAATACCTAAACATTCCATATAAATCATTCCGTCTATAGTGACAACTGTATGAAAATCCGCACGGTAGTTTTTGAGTTCATCGCGTTCAGATATACAGACAGACAGCCAGACGAGGATATGTACTGATGGTTGCAATTACCATCAAGGCAGCCTAAAAACGTTTATTCAAAGAGAACTCCGTAAGCGCCGCTAACTCCGCCGCTAGCGTTTAGTCAGATAACAAGTAAAAGACCTCGTTGAGGTTGAAGGCCTACAATGGGTAAGGCGGCCTGAGGAGGCTCCACCGCGCCGGGAGCACAGCCTCGGGACACACAGCACAAACACTATGGCAGCAAACAAAACATTTTTCATTAAAAACAACTTCGACGCAACTCGCGCGATATAACGAGATTTTCCTCAACAAACAATCGTATGGATACCTTGTTGAATAGTAGGTAGGTACGTACGTTTGTTACATTACACATTACATGTGGGTGTTTATAATAGAGTTTCGTAGTTTAGGTACCTACATAGCCGGCGATAGGGTAATTATAATGAAGATGAATCTCCTAAATAGGCACACGTAGCCCAGTAGCCCAGTAACTACACAGGCCACATAGCCTAGACTCAAATACATAGTTGGTTAGTGGCTGAATCACGACGGCTGAATGGCTGAACGGGTTTAGACGAAAATTGTTATAGGCGTAATCGGTTACTAGCTTTTTAAATAGGTGCTGTGGCAGTGGGAAGCCGCGGCTTAACCTAGTAAGTCGTAACATAAAAATATAGGTCAATAATGGCGATTGATTAAATAACTGAAACATATTTGTTTCAGTAGTTCAATTAATTGAACTGGTAACTATTCCTAACTATTTATTTAACCTAATCATAGAATGGATTCTAACAGTCGGCCCTTCCTGATTTATTTCACGTCCCGGGAAAATGTACATACCTAAATATATAATTTGTCTTAGCCCAATTATACAGCTAAGCCACTTAAAATAAAACATTGAGGCTGTATCCCCAACATTTGTCTCAGCATAAATCATACAGCCAAGCCACTTTAAATAAAACATTAAATAAATAAACAATCCCGGACATTTCACACAACATCATCTGGCCCCAAAGTAAGCAGAGCTTGTGTTATGGGTACCACATGACTGAAATACTACTTATGTACTTTTTTTTTTGTAAATACATACATATTATACATAGAAACACCCAGACCCGAGACAAATACTTGCAGATCGTACAAACATTTGTCCCGCGGCGGGAATCGAACCCGCAACTTTTTGCGTCTCAGCAGGGTCTTAGCCAACTGCGCCACAGAGGTCGTCAATTTGGGTCATATTGGGGCTGTATCCCCAACATTTGTCTCAACATAAATCATACAGCCAAGCCACTTAAAATAAAACATTGGGGCTGTATCCCCAACATTTGTCTTAGCATAAATCATACAGCCAAGCCACTTAAAATAAAACATTGGGGCTGTATCCCCAACATTTGTCTTAGCATAAATCATACAGCCAAGCTACTTAAAAAACATTGGGGCTGTAAATAAATAAAACAGCTATGCCAAAATTATGAATTCAGATCTATATACATGACAGCTTAGATGTCATCATACATCTAAACTATCTTTAAATCATAATTGTTTTAATAACTAAGTTGTGTTCAAATAGTTTAAATTTTATTCATAACAGACCTACATCATAAATGCCTAATCAATATTATAAATTATTGGTTTTACGCATAAAATGATGTCTTGATAATAATTATTTGCAATATTATTCATTTTTCTTAATCATTTTTCTTTTATTACTCTACAACTCAACCAAATCAGTGTCATCGCCATTGTTAAAGGTATCTGATTCTAAACCACTCTATTAAAATCCTTCTACGGATTAATTTTATCCAACCGAGAAGACACCGTAACTGTTCTTACCACCGTTTTGTGATCATGGCGTATAGTCCGACAAGAAAGAGTAGAAAATAAATGAGGGCGCCACTATTGTTTACATGGTATCACCATATACTATGGCAGAACGTTTTGATATTTGATATTTTTTAATATACTTATAACACATTGCAGTTCTTATTTTATCAAATTTTAAACTAAACATTTATGCTCATCACTTAAAGGTTTGCCATGAATAAGAATCAAACCCACTTGGTACCTACCTAAAAAGAAAGCTAGAATATTTTGTATACTCAGAGGGGAAAAACACAATAATAGTCAATTTTGTTGAATAATAATAGCATACTAAATCATACATAAACTACTCATATGACTCAAAGATACCCGACATCGATTCTTCTTTAGAATGTTGTGGTAGAACATAATTAGATGTTCCTACCATACCATAATTTTCACCTTCACTCTCAGATTCCGCGCTAGAGCTTTCATCACCGTGTTGTATTACCAGCTGCTCAATGTTTTGGTACATGGTTCGACCTCGCTCATAATATTATTTTTCGATTTGTTTCACATGTTCACAGCATCGCTTCCAGATAATTAAAGTATCAAAAATAAAGGATTGCACTATAAAATAGTGCAGTGTTTCCACTAGCGGAAAATTCTTCTGGTTAGTCCAACACAAATTTAAATAAGATTTCAAGAAATTATTGTTACGTCTGTTTTTTTATTCTTTATATTCTATTGTAATGAAAATAAATCTACATGCATAAATCACATCATACCTACCTATATAAATACTAATATATTTTTTTATCATTAGGTGGTTGCAATTTGTATATTATTATGTCAACAAAACCTTTTGAATGCTTGATTCTTTTAATTAAGCATGATTTTTAAATATAAGCAAAAGTAGGTATGTATCAAAGCATGACGATACTTTATCAAAAAAATACGTGCATAATATAAATTTGCAAGGAAAAGTTGAATCTGGCGACAAATTCACTACAGCGGCCACACTGGCCTTTCATAAAGAGTTGCCAGGTTATAGTAATTTTTAGTTCCTTAATAATTAATTTCTACTCTTTCTTGTCGGACTATATCTTCCATGACATATCGATCATTATTTAAAACTTCTACAATACGATATGGACCTCTAATTTTCGGGACTAACTTTCTACTTTTACTTACAGAAGGGATCTCTCTTTCGACTCTTTTAACTTCTTTCATAAATATTATATATTAAATATTTCGTTTTGCTTTACTGGCTTTCTTTAATGTGTTCAGTTATTTTTTTTCAAGTTTCTTCTAACGTGGAGCCTATATTTTCACTATCGTCTATTACATTAAGTTGAAGACAAGAACTTGAGTACTTACTAAATCTAAACCAAATAAAGCTTGTGTGGTACTTTTACTCGGTTCCCATTGTATATTCGTGCCATTAGTGTTCAGCTTTGCCATGGTTCATTATAAATTAATGCACAACGATCTCAAATAATTCTGAAAATTTTTAGGCAGTAAATGAGGTTATCAGAAATAACCGCTTTTTGACCGCTAACACTAAACGTGTGGAAATAGTTAACAGCTTTTGTACTTTTGCCTGGTACTATTATGACAAATTGTATATAAGCGTCTATAATTAGTAATTTTTTTATTATTATTATATATATTTTTATATATTATTCCGCTTGCTTCGAACAAAAGGACCCAAGTGGTCTTTGTGTTGGGTGTGGAATAGACAGTCGACTTTTACAATTCTATTTCAGGTTCTTTAAATAATCGCACAATTGTTTTGTTATTATTATTATCAGAGTTTGTTTCGTTAGTGCAGTTTTCAGCTAGATAACCTATTTTATGACAGGTTTCACACCATTTGATTGGCTGTTTACATTTGAAATATGTATAACCATTTTTGCCACAGTTGAAACATTTTGTTTTTGTTGTACATTTTGTTTTTGTTGTACATTTTGTTCTATAGCCCTTAAATACATTTATATCAGTCTCATTTTTAAATGTCCTATTAGCTACCCTAGGATCCTACTATCGATTGAGTTTATTTGGTTGCACGGACAAAGTAGAAGAGTTCTTTCGCGTTTTTGCCAACGATTCAACAATATCTTTTGATAGAAGTACTCTTCTAAAGACTCTCCTAACTGTGCCTTGCAACCAAGCATGTCCGATAACAATTGGCCAAAATTTCGTCATTTAAAAAAGCTAGCCATAATTTACTTTGCCATTCAGTTCATGAAAACAGCACACTAGGTAAACCCGTTTAGAAGGGTGAAACTCAGGTAAAACGTTTAGAACAGGGTAGCGTTCACTTACTCCGTCCGTTTAAATGCTCTCAATTAGATCTGTAATATCGTAAGTAAAATATTAGAGTCTGTATTTGTTAACCGCGCTGACAGTGTTAACAGTAGTTATAAAATAAGGTTTAAAAATAGTCCTCATCTTCTCTATGTTGTAATTTATAATTTTGTTTTTATTAAACCGGAATGTATTCAAATTTGAAGTAGGTATGTATCTTATTTTTTGTTATGGCCAAGACTTTTATGTAGGTGTTGATCAAACGAGCGAAGCGATCGGAAATCTCCGTGGCAACTTCAACGATTTGGCTTTGTGTGTTTGTTTGTTCGACGATTACTTTTATAACGATAAACATTGACAGAGGTGAGGTATATGTAACTGTTCCACCATTTCATTCCATTATCCATTCACAAGAGGCTGCTGTTCGCGATTACAAAAGATTCAACTTTTACAACGATCTTTACGATAAGATTACATAAAAAGTTCCTAGAAAACATTTTCTACTCAGAAAATGAGTTTTACGAGATACCAATTATTTTTTAACTCAGTTTTTCAGACTCGATAAAAGAATTGTAATTGAAAAATAAATACTTATTCCTCTTAATCATAACTCAATATATATACTTGCAAGTGTTATTATTTCATAGGAATATAATAATAATAATAATAATGCCAGACATTTCACACAGAATCATCTGGCCCCAAAACTAAACAGAGCTTGAGTTATGGGTACCACATGACTATCAATCATAAAACAAAAAAAATACATACTACTATTTTTTTTGTTGTTTAAATACATACATATTATACATAGAAACACCCAGACCCGAGACAAATACTTGCAGATCCCAAACGATTTTTAGGTTTTCTTATATATATATACCCTTGTTAAAATACAACGTCAAAACTGAATCATTTTAACTTGTGCTAAATTCACTTAAGTTTTGTTGATTTCATAGGTCTGAACTTTAAACGAGAGGTCGTCAATTTCTTATTTAACTTTAAATATTTTACTTTGAGAACTTTATTTAGAATTTATTTATTTAGAGTATTAAGTCTATCTGTTTAATGTTTTGTAATGAGTAATGTAATGAGTTGTTTAAGAAATATCCGTGTTTGGAGGTTTCGTCATATTTTATTCACTCTTACCTAATAAAAGCTTTAATTTGCGAATTCTGTTAAGTAGTAGTAGGCACCCAGGTTTTAATTTATCGAACGATGACACGACAAGGAGCCAACATCTCCGTTTGCGGTAAACTACTAGAAGTATAAATTTACTCACATGCAGGTTCTCGAAGCAGATGCTTTGACAGAGTAGTGCGAGCGGGTCGGGGCAGGCGTCGCGTTGGATGATCTGTATGCATCCGGCCTCTACATCGTCGCGCGCCTGCGCCTCGCCATCCTCTGCCGCGCCGACATTCTCCGCGGTAACTTCTGGACACAAAAAATCTACTTTGGACAACTCTGGATACGATGCCAGAAATACACATCTATACATACATGACTGCAGATTACTAAATAAGACGAAGATTATGAGAACCGAGATCCAAAACCAGTTCCGAACAGTATAGTCAAATCCGATAAAAATAATCGACACGCCAAATATTATATTTATTTATAACAAGCTGTCCATCTCACGACTTCGTCCGCGCATTTAATTAATAAAAATATATTACATTAAAACACAACTTAAAGCTGTGAATATTTTTTTAGAATCGTTTTAGTAGTTACAAAGATAATCTATGTACACCTAATTTTCACAAAACTACAAAAAAACGTTTTTGTATAAAGGTTCCCGTCCCGTTCCGTAAATTCCGTCGCTTATTTATAATGATCCAGGCTTCGAGGTTGTAATGACTAAAAGCCAAAGTCGAAATCAAAAGATACTTTATTCAATACAATAACAAGGATCGCTTTGAAACGTCTTACATACTAGGTGAATGTAGGTGCCAATTCATCCTAACCGAAGCCCGAGAAGAACTGGCAAAAAACTCGTCTTAGTCCTTGCGCTTTTTTACATGATCCTTCTTATAACTACCTTAACTACGAAATACTAATACAAGAGAGTTTATACATTTCAAGTGTGTCGGTTAACTGTCTGACGGCAGAGCGACATGAGGCCATGCATTTTTATCAATAATATAGTCATTTATATTATAATAAGCTTTCTTCAAAAGACTATCTTTTATGTATGCTTTACCTACCTAGGTATGTCCAAGATCCAAAATATTTACCGGAAGTGTTCACAATTCCAATTCAATTATATTCTATAAGGTCAAGTTTTGATAAAATTGTTGTGCACCTGTCTTCTTCTGAAATAGGTTTAGGTTATTCATCTATAGCATCCAATTCCAATAGGTGAGCTTTTAAAATTGGACTTTCTACAAATCGGGAGCTGTACAGTCATCCGACTCATGTCCGCCGCCTTCACTTCCGGGCCTTAGCGTTGAGCTCCGGCCCAAACCCGGCTATCGCGCCAGTCAGCCTTTCACTGGGAGCCGCCTGCCGGATCCACCGACACACTCACACGATAGGAAATTACGTGCCAGACCAAGTCTGCCGCGCTTCCTGACCCTGATCTTCAAATAGCTTTAAATACAAGAGTGTTATTATAACTCCCTGGGATTTATAGATTATTATAATATAATAGAGATGCTTTTTCAATAGTTCAGAACGTACCTTCCGTGATCTGTGCTCTAAAGCATATATTTATAGTATGTAAAATGTATGCAAATACATACTGATCACAATAGTTCTACTATACTTATAGTAAAACTTGTCAAGTTCTCTAGAAAACTATAGCGCCAAGTACCAATTGACAGTACACAGATATATATTTTTTTCGCTTCGTTTAATTAAGGATACGGGAGTATTATTAGTATTATTATTATTATTATTAATATAAAAAATAAACGAAATATATTAATTAAAAGATCATATTTTACACGTATTCTAGTAGTGGACACCCACCCTCTCATACCCCACGTCTCAAGGAACTCCCAGCGGAAATTATTGCATCATATTAATTCCAGCATCCAACGAAATCACGAGTAGTAATAACTTGCTCGCTAATATAAATTTTAAACTGCTCCAATTTATTTTCGTATTAAGGCAAATAGGTAAGTAAGTACCTATTACCGGTTAACCGTACAAATTGAATCTAGTTTGAGATTCGTCGGGAGCTCCGAGAGCTGTAGATCTCGAGTCTACACCAATGATTGGATTCTGCAATCTAGTTGCAGCTCGAATAATTGCCTACTGCCGCCTCCGTCCGTCTCGTCTCCTATTGATACAAACCTATCTAGTTAGTTTAGGCGACCGCGGCTTCGAGACCTACGGCAAATTGTTTTGCACTCAAGAGTTTAACCGGTTTTTTAAAACCAATTTTCGCAATAAAAACATCAGAATTTCTAGAGCTGTTATTTTGTATTTGTTCGACATACTCGTATTTTTGAATTGAGATTACTTTTTATCGACACAAATTTTTCGATGTAAACACTACTTATGTATTTGCAAATCATACAAATATTAGCAGCGTACTCCGTGCTTATGGATTCAAACAGCACACGTCGTGTTTTAGCCAGGCTATTTATGAAAATATGAAATGAAAAACATTTATTTATTACAGCAAAACATTATGTGGCTTATCTAAAAAAACATAGTACCTAAGCATAGTTAGGAGCATAGTAGCATAGTAACACAAGACAAATCCTCACATCTTTTAGGTATCTGGTGGTTTCCTACCTAGGCATCGCCTGTATCGCGGAAACCAATTACGAGTTTACTAAACGGATAGAGGGGCTTCGTTAATAAAAATATAGTATATACGCACTTTATTATAAATATTTTTTTTTTTTTTATTGAATTTAATTATAATTATAAAATATTACGCCAAAGAAGGTAGTTTAAAATTACATAAAATAACCATAATCTATACATAATAACGACTGACAGCGATCAACGAACAGCCTAAACCGCTAATCGTAGATACCTGAAACTTTGAAGGTGTGTTCTTTATATGACGTAGGCATCCAATAAGGATTTTCCGAAATTCTACCCCTAAGGGGGTGAAAAACGGGGGCAAAGTTTGTTTGGAACACAACGAGATTCCTTGGTCCAATCTTCTTCAAATTTAGCATAAACATTATTTAACAGAATTGATGGATGATGTGTTTCGTATTTTATTCAAACTCATCGCCTAACGAGGTTAAAAAAGGGTATGAAGTTATTTTAGGGGTGATTTGCATCACGCAATGTTATCGAGGCAACTATACTGACAGGCTGTTCTCGAGGAGAGTCTGTATTTATTCCTAGGATTCCCCTAACACCATCAAATTACCCTTTCGAATTCTAGAGAGTGCAGTTTCCTATCAAAGTCTGCTCCGTCATAACCATAAACGAAGCTCAAGGTCGAACTTTTAAGGAAGCGGGAGTAGACATGAGAGAAATATGCTTCTCTCGCGGTCAGTTGTATGTGGCATGCTCCAGAGTGAGCGCACAGAGTAACTTGGTGATTCTAGCACCCGAAGGAAAAACAAAAAAAACGTGTGTGTCTCGGGACAACTAGCGCTGTGGGTAAGAGTGAGAGAGGAGGAGCCTGCCTACCGCTGCCGTATGCGTGAGAGAAAGGGATGCCAGATAGACTAGCGCCGTGGCGCCGTAACGTTACGTAAAGATGCGGTTTACCCACCCATAAGAAGTTGTCACTTTAAAAAATAATGTTTACAATGAATTACTGTGGTAGGTGTAGTATTTCGATTTCGTTATAAATAGATGATCAAAGGCTCAAAGGCTTCGTGATCATAAAATATAACAAATTTTTATTTTATTTTCATTTTTATTTAACCTTTAAATCCCGACACTATAATAAATAATGTTATATTTTATAAGTATTCAAACATTTTAACGTCATAATTTATGTTATATTAAAATTAATAACATAAAAAACCAACTATGAATCCTATTAGAACCATTTTTGACTTCTACGCGGACGAAGTCGCGGGCAAAAGCTAGTCTGATTCTTGATGATTCTAGTCATGATTCTAGTCATGATCTTTTGATTTGTTGGATTTGTCTCCGCCCTGAATAGCAGAATAACTATAAAAAATATATTTAGTAAAAATCAATTGCTGTTCGTTAGTCTCGCCAAAACTCGAGAACGGCTGGACTGATTTAGTTGATTTTGGTGTTGAAATGTTTGTCGTAGTCCAGGGAAGGTTTAAACGGTGAGAACATTTGTGGCATTGCAACGCATGCCGGGTACAGCTAGTGTTAAATAAAAAAAAAATGGTTTAAAGTGGTGAGTGCAGTTTGATAAAACCTTTGACGATGTTCGGTTTGTTATGTTATGACAGTTGCCATTGTGCAACTGTCATAACATCAACAATTGTGTCATATAGAAGCAAAGTGTAGCAAAGTGTTGCAAAATTTTAATATAAAGTTCATGGATACGTTTTTAACAAACCTTAAAAGGGGGTGCAATGGGGCTTTAAAATTTGAATAGGAACTTTTTACCCGTAACGCGATCGATGTCAAATTTGAGTCAAGTTTTTTATTTATAATTACGTTTTAAAAACTAAAAAGAAAACCGACTTAATTGAATGAAATAATACATTTTTAGTGGAAAGTAGATGTATTTTGTATATATGTAATATGGCTAGGCCAAATGCACTGCTCTAAAGAGACAGCGAGGTGTCGGAGTAAACGAAAATATCATCGATGTATACTATTAATAGATTTTTGTTGATTTTTCATCTCGACCAATTTTGATAAAATTTATATGGGACCACATGTGAAGTATACCCTTTCAAACAAAAAAAAAATTTTCAAATCGGTCCAGCCGTTTTCGAGAAATCGGTGAAAATACATTAAAAAAAAAAACCGACGATTTGAGAACCTCCTCCTTTTTGATAAAGTCGGTTAATAAAGTCGGTAAAAAATAAAGAAGCACATATTACACCATCTTTTAAATATATCTCTGGAATGAGGAGTAACCCCATTATATTCCTTTCATGATGAAAACCTCACTGGAAAACTCAAATGTATGTATCTATGTATTTATTTTGTATTTAACCTTAAACTTTTACTTTATACTGGATTTGTATTGTATTTGTACAAGTCAAGTTTAAAGTAATTCACACTACGCGTTGAAGTCTCTATAAACATGTTTAGATCCACTGCACCGCTACTTGTGAGATGGTTTTGGAAAGCCTTGAAGTGCATGTTCCTTTATATTGTACTAGCCGTTGCTCGCTACTTCGTCCGTTGATTGTATTTTTAACTTTTTATTTTTGAGCGAGCGAAAATCTCAGCGGCAACTTGTGACTGAACGGGTGACTCTTGGCTTTGTATGTTTGTATGTGTGTATGATTGTTTATTAGTCTGACGATAACCTTCGAACCATTGATCCGATGTGCTTAAAATTTGGCAGGTTAACACTTTTGAGAAATGAGCTGGTAACGTTTTGAACCAAATCAGACAAGGGGTTGTTCAAAAGGGGCGAAATAAAAACAAAAACATTTTGTCTTGAGCTACTTTGATTTCATAGGTTAGAACGAGACTGGTCGATTTTTAATTTAATTTGAGATATTTCAGTTTGAGTAGTTTCATCAATATTTTTTGTTTAAAATATTGAACACTAGCTGATGCTATAGCTGATCTGATGATGAAGTAGAGTGCTGTTCAATGGAACTCTTCAATAAATTTGCCTATTGAGCTTAAACTTGGTATATTAAGGTAGCAGCAAACCTACTAGGTTCTTCCTGTTTGTTCCTGTTCCTGCTTTTACCTATACGAATACTATATTCTAATTGAATATTAAAAAAATCAACTGGTTAGTAATCATTTATGATGACCTCGTTATTAATACATGTTGGAAGGAGGGGACTCTTTGATCAAACCATAGATTTTGTAGGACAAATATTTTTTCAAATAATTTAGATAATTATCTTGAGATTTAACAAATAAACCCAGTTAGTAATAAATTTTTGAGAACCAACAAATCGACATATTTTATCCTTGCTACCTCTGTTAGCTACCACAATCGAGAATTTTCGCTCAGGAAATTGTTGGGCGTCTCATCGAAACGAAGATTCAGCTTGATAGTTATTATTTTTACATCAAGGATCTGTACTACAACTTTTGAGCGTAGGACCGGGATAGTACCACGTCATTTGTAGGACAATATGACTGTTAAATTATATGAATATTAACTAAGTAAAAAAATAAACAATCAGCTGGTTAGTAATCATTTATGATGACCTCGTTATCTATACATGTAGGAAGGAGGGGACTCTTTGATCAAACCATAGATTTTGTAAGACAAATATGTTTTCGAATAATTTAGATAATTATCTTGAGATTTAACAAAATAAAATTCAGTTAGTAATAAATATTTGAGAATAATTAAATCGACATATTTTATAATTGCTACCTCTGTTAGCTACCACAATCGAGAGTTTCGTACAGGAAATTGTTGAGCGTCTCATGAAAATGAAGCTACTCACGGAAAATTAGCTTGATAGTAATCAAGTGCCACAATGGACCATGGATCCTGGACTATAGTGTTAGTGCTATAGTGTTTGACTGGTTTTGTTAGAATATTGCTACGCTTCCGGTATTATACCTACTTACTGTTTTATCATGTTTCTGACAGTTTAGAACGTGCCACGATATTGTAATAATTATTAATAATTTTAGGCACTTATAGAAGAGCTGACATGCCTTTAAAACGATTAATTACTCGTAGGTACACTAATCATCGTGTAGGATGCAACAGACTAACCTCTAATGAATACAATACTTTTACTTAATCCGTAATTCATTAAGTGCACTGCTAAAACTGCCAAGCGGTGTGCATAAAGGGTTGAAGCCGATCCAGGAACTAAATATTAAAGGGGGATGTACTCGTACAAAGAGATAATTATAGGGAAATGATTCGTATGTGAGCGTTATTTGCGGTTAAGACCCGCTGCATAATTTCGAATAATAAAAATGATTAATTAAGGAGGTTACACAAATCTGACGATCTTTTCAGAAGTGGGACTGCTAGACTGCTAGACTGCAACAGTCAGGTTCTGTGGTTTCGTGCCTAACTTGGACATGATGAGTTGACCGGGGCTCTATACCTAGTAACTTGGTGTGACCATGTTGTAAGCGAGTGGCTTAAATCTAGGTATAGACCAGATAACTTTTCTTCACCATGAGCACACGCTCTGAGCTATGGCACTACGGGTGGCGAGCTGAAGCTGACGCAATCGGTGTGGGTTTGATTATTGTGGATAGCCAGAAACGATTTTACAGTATACAGTATACAATACAGTGTTTATTTCTGCGATGTCCAGCAGGACTCAGCATAACAAAACATAATAAAAGTACAGACCTATAGGTACGCCAGCCGTGGTTGGAGTTCTACAAAAAATAAAAATAAATATAAAGTTGCTCGTTTTCCTCACGGCCAAAGATGAAAAATGTGGCGTATTTTAATTACTAATTTGTTTTCTGAACAGAAAATCGAGCACTTTTCCTTTGGATATTCACGCGGGCCCTTCGCCTGAAAGTCTTGATAATGATAACTTGTTGGAGGTGTCGGTTCCTGTAGATGCCCGTTGTGGATGTACCAACAGCAGTTAGTGCCTGTGTATGGTGAACATTCGAGCTTATCGTACCTTATTCCAATTTTTTACAAAGAATAACAAAAACTAGCTATTATTCCACGTAACAAGCAGCTTTAAAAATCTTATTAAGATAGCTTATTGTCAGCTCGTGTTTGTTGAAAAGACGAGATGACTCTGCAATCTGCAGTCGCACGGCCCGCGCTTCCATACCAATTTATCGCACGTTACAAATCCTGCTCAGACATCGACGGCTATTGTTTCGCTGATTGAACCATGTTTTAGCGTTAAGCCGGAGCTGATCATATGAGAGCTTTGTTCTAGTTTGATGAACTTGTATTAGATCAGCCGGCCCTAGTCTTCCGGTGATCACTGCCTTCCGGTGAATAAATATCTTGTAATTTTGTTGTTTTAAAAAATTGAATGAAAATGATAGCGTATTTCGTTTAATGCGTCGTCGTAGATATAATTTAATAAGTTCACAAAGCGATCAACAAAGCTTCAAAGCAATCGCTATTTTCAAACAATTCGCACGTAGGTAAGTATGTGTATGTGTAAGAGAAAGTTCTCATCTGCAAGAATACCTCTACCGATAAGCCCTCCCCTGCCCTAATCTTGCGAATAAAATAACCCTTTGAAATGTATCTCCGCATCGTAACCAGCGCCGCGCCTTTTACGGAATGACGTTTTTTAGATGCCCTTTTATGGTCCATCAAAATATAATAAGGTCATTTTCATTGTTTTATCTAAAGATATCGAACCCATCCTCCAACGCCATCAAATTACCGGCCATTGAACTGCGGTACCCTAAAATAAAATTAGGGAAAGGAACGCCCCGACCTGTTACTTCGGTGTCGGGAAGCTGAACAATAAGGCGAATTTTCAGCCGTCTTGGCAAAGAACATGGCTTTTTTATTTTAATTGCTTTTCTCGTGTTAATATAGGTGTTATGTAATTTTCACGGAAATCATAACAAACGACTTCTGGTACCTACATAAAACAATAATCGCAGGGTTCTTACTGCAAGTAATCGAAAGAGCAGCTACTCGCTGGTGCAAACACTGAATCAAGCCGAGTCCACAAAGCCAGCAAGTTTTAATGCAATCGTGAAGAGTTGTGTCCACACTCACCGGGGGAACTTTGAAATTGTTCCGTTCAATTTGATCAATATCAATTTGAACACTATTTGTAGAAAAACGATTGCTCTTAGTGCTGCCTGTGGGCTGTTTCCAACAGCAACATTTATTAGATAAAACATTTAAAAAGCAGAAAACGCCTTACTTGCCGGCCATGTTACGTTATCTTAGTTATAATACAATATTTATAAAGCAGTAAACGCCTTACTTGCCGGCCAAGTTACATTCTCTTGACTTTTAATCGGTCGAATGGACTTATAGTCCATTAAAATGTTACATTTTTTAGGCCTTAGTGTGCATTTGTCAGAGGACGCAATTTTATTTTTTTAATGTGTAGGGGGGGTCAGTAGAAGCTTAAGTTCAAGTTTGTGGGGTCGGCACCCTTGTCCCCCGGCCGCCATCTTGGAAAAGGGGGTGCAAAGGGTTTTCGCGCTGTATCTCGTAAACTAGTTACCTTACAGAAAATTTAATCAAACATAAAATGTAGCAAATTAAATTTCCTACAATTTTATTTCTATTACTTTTTATCGTCAAGTGAAAAGGCAAAGTCAAATTTATAAAAATTTTGCAGAAGCATCCAGAGTTAGCAAGTGGAACTAAATTATTTATGAGTGAGAAAGTCGAGTCATCGTTACTCAGTGTTGTTGGCGAACGTTTTTTCGTCTTTTTATATGGCGGAAATAAAGACGATACTCTAGACACTCTGCGATACAAACGATTTGCTAAGACAGTGACAAAAAATGCATTTAATCTCTCTTCACTTCCTCCAACACAAGATGCAGCCCGTTTCCACAGTTTCCGAGTGTATCACCAGATTCAGTTATGGCTCGGTAAATATTGTGATCCAGAAGAATGGGGCTGGAAAAAGCATGGAAAATTTTGGATGCCAATCCAAGCTTCCAAGCCTCCAGCACCCCCCGAGCTTATGAAATTAATCTTTTGTAGATGCAAAGGAAATTGTGGAAGTGCGTGCGGTTGCCGAAAAGCAGGCCTTAAATGTTCACCAGTTTGCCTCCATTGTGGTGGTGAAAGCTGCAGCAACATCGTGGACATATCAACATTACTTGAAGAAAATGAATTAGAAGATGAATAATTATGAATGAACTGAAAAAAAGTTATAACCTCCAAAAGGAAATTTGTTACAAAATTTTCATTTATTTTTGTTTATAACTTTTTTGTTGGTCACTTGACGATAAAAAGTAATAGAAATAAAATTGTAGGAAATTTAATTTGCTACATTTTATGTTTGATTAAATTTTCTGTAAGGTAACTAGTTTACGAGATACAGCGCGAAAACCCTTTGCACCCCCTTTTCCAAGATGGCGGCCGGGGGACAAGGGTGCCGACCCCACAAACTTGAACTTAAGCTTCTACTGACCCCCCCTACACATTAAAAAAATAAAATTGCGTCCTCTGACAAATGCATACCCAAATGTAACTTTTCAATGGACTATTAACATTATTGATTTAATAATATGTTTAAACGGCACTTAAAGTACAAATTTGTGTACAGTGAGCGTTACGTTACTTTAAAGATAAGTCGCTGGGAGCAGGTAGATCCGCACATGTCAGGCTGTCAGGCTGTCAGGTAAGAAGCTGTCAACGCGATAAAATGTTTTGTCTCAAAACGTATTGTCGGCAAGCAATGGTAACGTGACAATAGCGTAGCAACACGATAACATTACAAATAGGCCCAGTTAAGATTTTCATTATAAAAATAGGTATAGCATGGAACATTATGCGCGGGCACGTCTGGCGTGCGAGCAGAATGACGACACTGGGGGCGGCGTGACGGCGAGGTGGCGTGTCGCGGGCGACAATATGTACTCAAAAAAAATCTGTGACGCAAGTCAACAGACTCAAATGACCGTCTGTCCGACTCAACACGGTTCTGTTACTCGAAGAGTTTTACTACCTCCGTGTTGTGCTCGGGTATAACTATAAGGATTGGTTAGTACCTGCCAACTACTATTGTATTATAGTGGTAGCTGGTGCCGACATGTATATACTACAGGAGTCACCTTTGGGTAGGTTTTAAGAGATATTAGGCTTCATACTCAGAGAAGCTTAGAAGTGGTGGACGGACGTCATTACCTTACCTTATGTTGTTCGCTAAGTTGAAAAGTAAATACTTATGTATGTACGTAGTATATAATATAGGAAGGCATGTAGTACATGCCTTCCTATATTCCTATGCGCGGAGTAAGAAAAGGATTATATTTCGCGGATTTCGTTCATAATTTAAAGTTAGCAAAGCTACCACATACTTAGCCAAGTTACCTATTAATAAGTATTACGTGGTTTTGCTTCATTTATTCTGAAACATTAGGGCTAAATGTGCCAAAAAGATCGACGAAGCAACGGTCTGCGAGGTCAGTACCTTAATGAGTGAGTGCAATGGCAGTTTCAAGTGGCTGCTTTCGTGCTTCGGAGTGTACGTTTACTTGTCGGTCTCAGCTTTGTAATGTCATGACGGAGGTATTTAGGCCGCCTATCCACTGTAACCAGTGGATGACCCACCACCCCACTAATGAGTGGGGCAGTTGAATTTAGGTGGTGCAGCGACAGCCACGAGGGAGCTCCCCGCCTTTGATGAGTCGCTCTGCCTGGATAATGTTCTTGTTCAAGAACAATACACCAAATTCCTAAAATATTAAGAGAACTACTGCGTACATTGTTTCAGAAAAAGTTGAAAACCATTTTAGAAGCAAAATGTTATTATTCAGTAGATGACTTCCTTAATGATAAAAAAATACTGTAAATGTGTTAATATTACTTATAATTCTTATTATTATTTTCTGACCTTAAAATTCTTTTTTTTTTGCTATTGACTTACATACAATGTGAGAAAGTCAGAGTTCATGATATTCAAGGCTGGCACCAAGAGTCCGATGTATGTTCCAGCGGCTACACTAAATGGCGTGCCTCTTAGAAGAGTGTATAACTTTAAATACCTGGGACACTTGGTGACTGTAGACCTAAAGGACGACGATGATATGGAGAGGGAACGCAGAGCACTGTCAGTCAGGGCGAATATGCTGGCCCGCAGATTCGCACGATGTACAGATGCGGTGAAGGTCACCTTATTCAGAGCATACTGTACTTCATTTTACTCAGCGAGTCTGTGGGTCAACTATACCCTAAAGGCTTACAGTGCTTTGCGGGTCCAATTCAACAACGCGTTTAGGTTGCTGTTGCGACTGCCGCGATTCTGCAGTGCCTCAACCATGTTCGCCCAGGCACGCACTGACACCTTCGAGGCCATCTGGCGAAAAAAGTCAGCCTCACTGCTCAGCAGAATCCGAGGGAGCAGCAATAGCATCCTAACCGCGATAGCTGAAAATTTGTATTGTCTTATTGTGTATAAATTGGTCCAAAGGACAAAATCTATAATTAATTTATGTAATAACCCTTAGTTAGAAGCTATGCACACAATGGACTAGAAAGTTGTCTGAATAAATAAATTGAATTATTATTATTTATTTTTTTATTTATTATTATTATTTTTTATTATTAATTTTGAATTGTGAACTGACATTTTAAATTTTATGTATCAATTAAATAAATTGTACGCCAAACATGGCAGAATACATTGTAACTTGACCAAGTGCATAATAGAAAACAACCATGTACCACATGTATTTCATACAATAAATTTTACTTTACTTTATCTAATCTTTACCAGAGCCAGGCTTACTTTTGAGTGCGGGGAATGCTCCAGAGCGGGCATTTACATGCGAAACCGCTCCAAGACGAGTGCAATGTTGCAGCACCTAACGTCGGACCATCTCGCGTACCTCCATCATGGAGACCATGGACCTCTACGTTGTGTCAACCTACTTTCAGTACGGCAACCCCATTAAACTCCATCTCCGGCAGTTGGAGAGAACATTGGACCTCTTGAAGGGCAAGTCGGTGTTGGTAGGGGTGATGTCAACGCTCACTCCCCGTTATGGCACTCTCTCCCACGTTACTACGTGGGGAGGGGCCATACCGTCAACGACCGCCGTGCCCAGATGGAGGAGTTCATGAACTGTCGTGACCTGGTCGTGCACAACGTCAACGGTCACCTGTTAACCTTAAGTACGCCGAACGGCGAATCAAATGTAGATGTCACACTCAGTACACGCTGAGTGTGACTCAGGACACGCACACATGGCGTCCGCGTCCGTGATTGGGGCGTCTTGGACATATCATCAAGCAACGACCGACTTATTACCTTTTCCGTCAATACACGAAAAAGAACAACGCTCGGGGACACGGTAACACGACCTGTAAACCCAGTGAGTTATAGAACTAGGGGCATGGACTGGAGGAGGTTCGTCTCCTTCATCCATGAAAGGGCGGGTAGGCTACCGCTGGGAGACCGTGCGGAGGATTTGACGGGGGTGTTCAATACTCAAGTCGAGTCTGCAGCCACAGAGTGCTTGGGCACAGCTAAGGCGCACACTACCTACCGCGGCTATGAATGGTGGACGCCGAAACTGGATAAATTACGACAAACATAAAACAAAGTACGACGCAAGACAGAAGGGAGGAATCACTGAAATCGATGCGAAGACACGGTTTCACGAGGCCAGAGCTTCATACCGTACATCGCAGGAACTCGCAGAGATTGAAACATTCGGAAGTTGACAGAGTCCGGTAACGACGACCCTTGGGGTCTTGCGTACAGAGAGGCGTGCGGGAGCGCTCGACCGCCGGTCAATGTGGTAAACGGTATCAGTTATATGGGCGCAGAGACTGAGGATGTGAGAGGGTCAATGACCGCACTCATGAAAGCGCTCTGCCCGGATGATGACCATATAGCTGACACCGAATACCACCGCCAGGTCAGAGTCGCCGCCTACCTGGTCCCGTCGGGACAGACTTCGTGCGTTATAAGCAGGGACGCCTTGGGCGCTATCGTCCAATCGCTTCCCAATAGCTCCCCAGGCCTCGACGGCATTGATGCTCGAATGTTGAAACGTGTGTGGAGGGCTGCATCGGCAGAGCTCACGCACTTTATCGGCAAGTGCATCGCGGAGGGCGTATTCCCATCGGTTTGGAAAGATGGGCGACTTCTCGTTATTCCCAAAGGCAACGATAGCCCGTTGACGGACCCAAAGACCTACCGGCCAATTACGCTGTTACCCGTGCTAGGTAAGATCCTAGAGCGAGCCATGCCCTGGTGCATAATGGAGCTCACGCAGGGAATTTCCAAAAACCAGCACGGGTTCATGCCTGGTCAGTCGATCACAACGGCTTTTTCTGAGCTGCTGGGGACCATAGATAGGACAGGAGTCCTTACAAGTACCTGCAGGCCATATTCCTTGACATCTCGGGTGCCTTCGAAAACGCATGGTGGCCGATGATCTTGGTTAAGGCGAAGCGCGGAGGCTGTCCGCCAAACATTCACAGAATGCTGGCCGACTACTTCCGCGACCGCAGAGTGGCCATGATCGCCGGCGACCGGGCGGTGTGGAAGACCACGACCATAGGATGCACTCAGGGCTCGGTACTGGGCCCCACCCTGTGGAATCTTCTTCTAGATGACATCTTGCGCCTCCCCATACCGGCTGGGGTATCGATACTGGCATACGCGGACGACGTGACGCTGCTGGTAGCGGGGGATGCTCGGAATGAGTTGGAGGCGAAAAGAGTTCTGGGACTGATAGAGGAGTGGGGGCCCGTAATAGGCTAAACTTCGCTCCTTCTAAGTCCCAGACGATGACCCTAAAAGGGAGATTCAAGGGGCCCCCCCTGCTTCAGACCAGTGCGGCAGGTCTTTCGATCCCAACAGTGACCGAAGCCAAGGTGCTAGGTGTTGTTATCGACGCATCACTGTTGTTCATACCGCATGCTGTCTCAATAGGTGAGCGGTTGTTTCGGGAAGATGTCGTGGGTTTCCGCTAACAGATGGGGGGTTCGGTACAAGGCTCTCCGGGTGCTGTACAGGGGCACATATGTCTCTACGCTCACATACGCAGCGGGAATATGGGACCACCGCGCCACATCGGTCCACGCCGTGAGGAGCGTACTCCTGAGGACGCAGAGGCCTTCTTGATCCTCTTGACTACGGCCTACAGGTCCACGAGTACGTCCGCCTTAGCCATGCTGGCCGGGGTGCTGCCGGCTGATCTGCAACTTGTGAGGGCAGGAAGGAGGTTTGTCGCATCCTTAGACCAGCCGAAAGATGCGCTCACCCGATTGCGGCGAGCTGTCGACGAGGATACGGTTGCGGTTGTTATCGGGCCACGCCACGGCTGCTTCCGGGAGTGACTGCTGCATATGAAGCTCTCGGGCCGCTGTCGATCCGGAGATCACAGTAAGACCCGGGACCACGTGTTGTGGGACTGCGCTCTTTACGACGACCTTAGAGTAGAGATGTTGGACGCAATTACGCATCCGGGCGCGATCCACGGTCCTATACACACGAACTAGTCAATAGCGTTGAGAACTTCAATCTATTCAGAAAGTTCGCTCGTGGATGGCACCGTAGGAGGAGACTCGAGGAGGAATAATAGGAACGTATTGTTATACCTAATACACGTATGTAACGTGTATTAGGTATATATAACTAGAATCTTACTTTGTGTATCTATATGTATATTGGAACGTATGTTTATGTATATATGATATCTTATCGTTTATAATTATTGATTGTTTTGATTGATCACATTAAAATGTTCTGATTATTCATTGTTAGGTTAGGTTTTTGACATTGTAATATATTGCATGATTACCATAATTTATCAATAATTATTTTATGTTTAATTATATTTTTAATTTAATTTATATTTCCGCATACAATGTAATTTGTCAATGGAATAAACTACTATGAACTATGAACTATCATATCTTATTTTTTTGGGACGGGAGGGAACCGGAACGGATCTCGGGTAGTCTGGTGACGATGTCCGTTTTGTGTACGGCCAGCCCCAGAAGGGGGAGAATGTGTTGTACTTGTACGGCGCACCGCTCGAAGTTTCGGTCCGTATAACCGCAAGGTTGGTTGGACCATGGGCGGTTGGAGAGAGCCGCTCACTCACTCATACGAAAAAAGATAGGCAATGAAATATAACCAATAAATTAAAACATTAAACAAACTATTATTAGGGTTAAGCTTGCCTGTGTACATACCATATGATAATGTATTTTTCAAAATGTGTTCAATGTGTGTACAATAAAGTAAAAAGAATAAATATATAATACATAATTAAGAATATTATATATCATAATCGAGCTGTTCTCGAGACAAACGATCTGATACGTGATGATGGCAAGAGGCCTGATGGTATGACTCTTGTCGCTTGAGAGATGGGTAGGTAATTGGTGTGGGAGGAACATGGCGGCATCCCACCTGTCTGGAACTTCCGTTAGAGCTGGTGCGGCGACTAAATGTGCCGAGGACCCCAACAAACACAAATATGCCTGTCTCGAGAGAACGGGCGTCTAGTAGGAACATCGCGTGACTCAAGAGATGGGTCCGATCTGGCCCAGCGTATTAGGATTGCCATTCAACGTGGCAGTATAGCAGTGATCAGGATCAGTTGAGTAATCTATAGATGGTTTGAAACGGTCCTTAGATAGTTTTACTTCAAATGTATTTTATATTGTTATTATTATATAAACATTATTAAATTATTTATCGGACGGAGGTAGTGCTTTCAATATTCAAAAGCGGTTGTACCTGGGTAATTGGGTAACTGGCTAACGAAGAGGCACGAATGGGAACTGACAGTAACAAACAACCGTAGACAGTTATCGAATAAAGCCTCAAAGCTCGTATCCTCGGCACCGGCCACAGTGAGGGCGGCGAAGCGACATCACCAAACTACTCAAATTCCAATAATACTAAAATACTAATAATGATAATTAAGGTACTCGTATGTCACTTTTAATTAATGTAGGGCCAATACAGCAGAGTGTACCAGTGGCAGCAACGACGGCTCATGATCACAAGGTCGGTAAATTTATTGTAATATTGTATGTTACAAGCCATTTCATGAAAAACTAGGTAGTTTTAGAAGTAAACAGGACATAATTCTACGTATGTACTTACTAAATTTTGTCAAAATTGGTTCAGCTGTTAAGACAAATTAGAGTACTTAACATTTTATATAAATAAAAAAAAAACAAACATTCATATTATTATAATATCACTAGCTACTGCCCGCAGCTTCGCACGTGTGTTAAATAAATAAGTAAACCAGTCGGTTCTGCTTTTATTGCGTGACTAAGAAACAAACAAAAATCTCAACAGCCACACCAATCTTCACATTTATATTATTAGTAGGTGAAGATGGGATATTAGTGGGATAGTGTAAAATTAATGTTTATCTCCTTTTGTAAATATTTTATGTAAATATATAGATAGGTATAAAATAAAGCTGTAATCTTAAATTCACCTTATTTTTCTATATATATACTTAATATATTGTATTATTATTACATGTATTATTTTGTTATCATAGTTAAAAAGTTAGTTTAGAGTTGTTTCTGTTTGTTTCCAGATGATATAGATTTGTAGTCACAAAATTTCACCGATCACAATTCTTCAAATACTGGCCTCCATCATGCAAAGGACAAAAACATAAAACGTGACGTTGGCAAAACTCAGGTCCCCCTTCCACAAAGGCCATTAACCAAGAACTGAACTGAACTGAACTATAAAAATGTCAGCCATCGTTATTCAGGTAGGTTTGCCGAACCAATAGATAGATATGTTTGTTTACTCTATTCTATTTCCATTCGTTAGTGATTGCTAAATGTCAACTAACTTCAGCCAGGGTTTCAAACGCCAGCGGACGGCAGACGGCGCCAGCGGACGGCTGCAAATTAGCATTGAGCGCCTCAAATCTTTAAGCTTTGTCAACTAAATTAAATCGTTTGCATTCCGGGCTTTCGTAGGAGTTTATTGCCAACTCCCTACGAAAGCCTGGAATGCAAATGCTCACAGTCCAGTGGTAGTATCGGGCAACGGAAGCCAGCGGAGACCGACATCCGAGACCGCAGCAATTAAACGATGTCCGCTTCAACTATCGTCTATGAGAATTTATAATTAAACCGTCAATTTACCATTTTCAATTTAATTTACAAACCAGAACACTACGATCAATTGTTCGCTAATTGATAGCCAGAAGTTAATTTCATCTCCTAAACTAAGGATTTACAGTAAAATAACTAATTCAAGTTCATCTTTGAACGGTTCACGCTCGAGCGCTCGGGCTCGCTCGACTACGTCAGTAACATTCGCGAACTTTGCCGCGCCGCGGTTACGATGAGTTCATTTGATACTAAAGTAGACGTGGATGGATCGCGTTAGATCGTTTTGTACATAAGTATAAACTTATACAGGAACATTATATTTCATGCATTTTTTTTATATTATTTACCAATCTATACGTAGACGAAGACGTACTCGTATGTCCATTGTTCATTATTATTTGTAATCAAATAAGACTGAAACACAATTGGCCCTCATTGCGAGCAATCACCTATCCTCATAGATCTTGAACGACCCTTAACCTATTTGAATTCGGTAACAAATCAAAGTCAAGGTCACTTTCTCCCTTTGCTAGTAGCTCAGGCGGAAGCAATCCGTTTCATACGTTATTTGGATTGATAAATTATTTAGATTTTTTTATATACCACATGAATTTAAAAGACAATAAAATGTTTCTATTTATTATTTATTCATACACATTTTTTCAGAAGACATTCTGACATTCTGATGTTCTGTTCAGTTGCAGACGTGTAACTGATGATTGAATTGATTGAAGCATGTGTAATTAACTTTTTAGCGGTCACAATCAAGGATGAATCGTCAATTTGGGAAATTCTTATTTTGAGCACATCTTGACCAGCGAGATAAGAAACGTATGTGGCTAAGTAAGTTCGTAGGTAAATAGATTTTTGCAAAGACATGAATATAGTAATAATAATAAATAATGCCAGACATTTCACACATCATCATCTGGCCCCAAAGAAAGCAGAGCTTGTGTTATGGGTACCACATGACTGATGACTGATGTATACATATACGTATATTTTTTTATCAATACATACATATTACACATAGAAAAACCAATACCCAAGACTAATCCTTGCAGCTCATACAAACATTTGTCCCGCGGCGGGAATCGAACCCGCAACTTCCTGCGTCTCAGCCGGACCTTGGCCCACTGTGTCACAGAGATCGTGTTAAAAGTTGTTTTACGGCGTCTATTTTAGACATATTGCCATCGTTTTAAGCTTCAACGTATGCGGCTATATTGTTCGTAATCTTCCCTGTTCTAAATTCAGTATTCTGTACTTATGGTATAGTATATTACAGTAGTAGTAAAGTCGTTATTGAATTTTCACGCGGGCTTGCCAAAACCCATTACGTATTCACGAACACTATTAGCGCTACCATCTACGTGCCAGGTACCTACCGTTATAGTATTATCCTTTTTGGCCAATCCTTTTTTAAAAGAAAATTACGAAGCTTTCGAGATTATAATGGTGGGACCATAACAATAGTGATCTTGTAGGCGTCGTGATCGTCTCTCCAACGCTTTTTTAATCGACCGCGACGACGCGGCGATGACATCCATCCACCCATCCGTCTCTTTTATTCAGCACGATTATAAACAAAGATAAGAAACAATTTGTTCGCGTACCTATCAATTCACGAATCCTCTACACGAACTCGTGCAGTTCAATAACGTGAATACATTCAACTGAAATTGCAGCCACAGATTAAGCTACAGTTGCTGCGAGCAGGTGCGCTAACAACTTCATAAAATATGTTCTGATTGAAGTCTATTTTCGAACCGTTTTCTTGGTTATTATGCATAGGGCGCTATTCGCAAAAATATTAACAGTTTGATTGACTCTTCGCGAATTGTGACGAAAGAATGAAAATAATTATTATGTTGATACAGTATGTTTGTTTGTTTGTAGTACCGATTCCCAAACCTTCTATGCACTAGTTCCAGCTAAAGCCACTGGGCCGGCTCTGAAGCAGGCATTAGATACGTGTATGCATACTAAGCGCACTCGACGCGAGCCGCTGCAGTGCAACTTAGTGCTGGACTCGACACGTTGTCTCACTACGCTTTTTTAAATAAATAAAAGCTGGTACTTGCGACATCATTTTAAGGGTTGTACATACATATATCTAGCTAGAGATACCGAACTACATCGATAATCGTGATCTTTGAATTCCTAGTGTAATTTAAGATTTCATTTCGTAAAATTTTCATTAAAACACGTAAAATTTAAACGTATTAAAATATAAGTTAGCTATTTTTTTTATTTTTTATTTAATTGTTTGATCTGGCGTTAACTACACCTACTGAGTCGCACTGTAAAAATTTTCGCATGCATCAAAGGATTTCTATATATATATACGTCACTTCCCCGCTTTGGCATTACGGAGCCTTTTTAAGATGACGCATTCAGTCGATTGAGCTAGCTGCAGTCGGGCTAGAGTCGGTGCGAGCAGACCTCTCTGTTTGCCAAGGCTGAGGAGTGTCAGCAGCTCGCTAAGAATCACCTCACGCGCACTATTATGTAACTAAGCTCCAAGAAGCGAAACTTTTCTTTGCATAGCGTTGGCTCATGCATAACGCAAGCACCGACTTTGCAATCTTCTTTGAAGACTTTTTATTCATTGGAAGCATCTTGAACTTAGTTGAAGTATCAGGGTTCCGCGTATATAATGCACGGTGTCAATATTGAAAGAAAGACGATCCTGCATGCTCTGCTATTATCTGGTTGGGATGTACGACAGCGACAAAACTAAACACAAAGTACAACTTAGACCGTTCAAGGAAGCACAGATAGCAGTTGACCTAACACACTAACTGCAAACTGCTGAGGACAAAATGGCGACTTCTCATCATAAAGGCTTTCTTTTTATCTATCTGATTTTGATCCTTTATGTATCGAAACCCTACGAAACTCCAATAAACTGTTTGCAAAACGTGTACTTCAATGTTTAATGTTGCGTAGCTTTACAGTCGCAGCACCCTCGGGAGCGCGCGTTCATACTCGCTCTTGACCCAATTTCCCTTTTGAAGTTTTGCTCGACAGATTCATCCGAGCATTAAAATCGAGCAGCTCCTCGGGCACACACTTCTCGTCTCACGTGGAAATGTGCCGCTAGTGGATTTGTGAGGGGTTTACGAGGGATTAGTAATACCAACATTTACAAATAGCATTGGTGTGTGCGGTGCAGGTGTAACGAACCAGAACTCATTCTCTCTGCACGCCGAGTCAGCGCGGCGGAGACATTATGAATCGGTGCTGTGTCCTAGTTTTCGTTCCATACAAAATTTTATGGTCTCTTTTACTCTCAAATATTTGATTCATTTTAAGACATACATTTGTTATTGTGTACTATACGAGCACATAACTGAAAGAACGATAGAACTAGTAAATGGGAGAAGCTCGCGTAACACTTAGTATGCGGAATACCGCGCACTACGAGCTCCGCTCACATAGTCGTGTTTGAAGCATGTCAGGGTAAACGTTTCTCAAAAAGAACATAAAAAAATATAAAAATGCCATATTGTGCTGTTTAGGAGTGCAGAAACGATAGCCGAACCAAAAATTTAACATAAGGGTGCATATCATATCCCCGGTAAGTATTATTTTATTGTTTTAAACGGTTTTTTTTACTTTTGTTTAAAATGCAAAACCGTCAAACAAAAACAGACTGAATCATACCAGTTAAGGTCGCGTTTCTCTTAAACCGCAGCTTTCGCTACTCAATTAGGGATGTGACTCTAATAAACTGATGAATGTGTTATCGAAAACTTCATTATGTAAATAGTTTCCCCTATTAAAAGGAAGATAGAGAAGATACAGACCGTTTTCAGATCACTTTACAGACAAAGATTTTGTAAGTACAAAAAGTGGAAACAAATACGTGGTTGAAATGGTTGGACACAGCTATACCAACTCTATATAAATGTTGTGTTTTCAGGTTATTATAGTGTTTATATTCATGACGTTTTATTATAATTAATTACCTTCATTATCATTTCATAAAATCGAAATCTAATGAAACGTATTAAAAATTACAGGCACATATTTATCAGCAGAACGGAGTTTAGAAACTTCCTCAACGCCAAATGAACACAAGCGGAAACTTGATTCAGATGACTTTTCTGTCACTCAAAAAAAATAAAAAAAATTGATACATTTAGAGCGGATAATAATGCAGTGATTTGATAAAAGCGATAACAGAACGGTACATAAATGTGCGGATCCATAATTTATTCAAATTAAACATAATACTTACAAAAAAGACAGCTTCTAAACAAGTATGTTCTATGTCAAGGACATTACATTTTCACGTAGATATGTATCAGTTCCGGTCATATAATATTTTTTCAAGTATTTACGAGTTGTAAACCAGTGGTTGTGTTAAAAAAGAAAGAAATAAACGAAAAGCTTTTTATTAGGCCCACTACAAATATGAGCTGAGACGCAGAAGGTTGCGGGTTCGATTCCTGCTGCGGGACAAATGTTTGTATGATCTGCAAGTATTTGTCTCGGGTCTGGGTGTTTCTATGTATAATATGTATGTATATACAAAAAAAAAAAAGTTGGTATATAAGTAGTATATCAGTCATGTGGTACCTATAACACAAGCTCTGCTTACTTTGGGGCCAGATGATGCTGTGTGAAATGTCCGGTATTATTATTATTTATTATTATTATTATAATATAACCTGACGTATTTTGTTACCCATCAGTGGGTAGGTATAATAATCGATATCGATACATTCGTCTTGTATCCTTTGGCACATCACTAAGGAAGTAGCTATGTTTAGTGGGCAATCAAATAACAGCCATTGCATTTTCAATTATATTTCATGTTGTTAGAGACTAAAACAAAAATCTTTCGCAAAAGCATCATCTCTTCTTTAAGTAGACTTTTAGTCCATTAAAATGTTACATTTTTTAGGCCTTAGTGTGCATTTGTCAGAGGACGCAATTTTATTTTTTTAATGTGTAGGGGGGGTCAGTAGAAGCTTAAGTTCAAGTTTGTGGGGTCGGCACCCTTGTCCCCCGGCCGCCATCTTGGAAAAGGGGGTGCAAAGGGTTTTCGCGCTGTATCTCGTAAACTAGTTACCTTACAGAAAATTTAATCAAACATAAAATGTAGCAAATTAAATTTCCTACAATTTTATTTCTATTACTTTTTATCGTCAAGTGACCAACAAAAAAGTTATAAACAAAAATAAATGAAAATTTTGTTTGTTTGTTCTAGGTTTTACAGCGCTCCAAACTTAAACGGATTCTCGAATGCTCATAGGGATGCAATAAAAACTAAAAATTAGGCTTACTTTTCTATCTATATTTTTTTTATTCATACAATTTATTATGATCTTAACATTCCTATGCTATTATTGAACTATGTTTGACCCTTTTACCCACCACCTATGAGGTATAACATGGGCAAAGTCAAATTTATAAAAATTTAATGCATTTTTTAATGCATTTTTTGTCACTGTCTTAGCAAATCGTTTGTATCGCAGAGTGTCTAGAGTATCGTCTTTATTTCCGCCATATAAAAAGACGAAAAAACGTTCGCCAACAACACTGAGTAACGATGACTCGACTTTCTCACTCATAAATAATTTAGTTCCACTTGCTAACTCTGGATGCTTCTGCAAAATTTTTATAAATTTGACTTTGCCCATGTTATACCTCATAGGTGGTGGGTAAAAGGGTCAAACATAGTTCAATAATAGCATAGGAATGTTAAGATCATAATAAATTGTATGAATAAAAAAAATATAGATAGAAAAGTAAGCCTAATTTTTAGTTTTTATTGCATCCCTATGAGCATTCGAGAATCCGTTTAAGTTTGGAGCGCTGTAAAACCTAGAACAAACAAACAAAATTTTCATTTATTTTTGTTTATAACTTTTTTGTTGGTCACTTGACGATAAAAAGTAATAGAAATAAAATTGTAGGAAATTTAATTTGCTACATTTTATGTTTGATTAAATTTTCTGTAAGGTAACTAGTTTACGAGATACAGCGCGAAAACCCTTTGCACCCCCTTTTCCAAGATGGCGGCCGGGGGACAAGGGTGCCGACCCCACAAACTTGAACTTAAGCTTCTACTGACCCCCCCTACACATTAAAAAAATAAAATTGCGTCCTCTGACAAATGCATACCCAAATGTAACTTTTCAATGGACTATTTCATTTTAGTACTGTTTATTTTATTGAGTTTTGAATTCGATATAAAACCTTCAGAACATGGAGGTTTTATATCAATAAAATTAGTTTTATGGTTTTAGGTCCTTATTAACGTTCTCTTTCAACCAATTATAACTTATATTTCTAAGTGTGTTTGTTTCTACATGTGTGAGTTTAGCTACACAGGTTCTCCTAATAAAAAGTCATCATGCTATTTCTATTGTTCTCTCTGCTCTGTGTATACGAGTAACATGCGTTTATATATACCGAATCGCCAATTACGCATTTGAGACAAACTCAAACGTTTTCGTTATCTTTAAAATGTGTATGAGTAAAGTGACGGAAACTTTACTTATGGCTTTCTTCAGAAAGCGTTTCAGTATGCAGGCAACACTGGCGTAAACATGGTAGGTATTTATATTCAAAGCAGACGACCACTTAAAGCCTGCACTAACTAAATCCGCTGCGGAAATGAGAATTCCAGTCAAATCAGCGAACTGATTCGAAAGCGTAATCAATCAAAGCTGAAAACAAGCTGCAGATCTAAGTCTCAATGAACACGCGAGCACACAAACTGCAGCAGCGGCAAGCTACCGGTGCAACCCTCCCTTCAGTTGCTTAACACACACTTTTAAACACATTATGTGTTTAAAAGTAGTGTTTTATATGAACGTTTGAGGAGCTGTGGTATTACGGATATCTAGTGACCTCGGATGATTTTACACAACCTACTTTATTACTTGCTACGTTGATTGAGTTAAGGGTAACCCAACCCTGGTGAAGGAGTTAATAAACTCTATCACTGTCGATTACGGGCCGTGATGCCTTACCACATACGCAAAACCGACAGAACAGGTCATGTTTTGCTTATTTGTGGTTTGTGTAAGAGGACCTTTAAGAAATTATCTATAAATATTCTGTTCTTAAATAGTTTGCTCTCGAGTAATAACACTTTTTGCTATAAAGTTATTTCGAGAATGTTCGAGCTACGAGCACTGATAAAACTTCGTGGAGCATCCATGATAGTTTGGAGTTGGTTGCCTATCCGCGGGATAAGCGCTTCAGCCCGCAAACTTTGAACCAACCAAATGAAAATTTATAAATGAAGTATTTTAAAGTAGGTAGGTAGAAACTTGAGTAGGAATATTATCTTGAGTGTTCATTATGACGTACCTTATTTTGTTCCCTGTAAACTTTTTTGTCCGGTTAATGACTCGACAGATTTAGATTCCATTTTTAGTGCAAAAATCCAAATGATGGTATATTACAATGATGATACACTGTTATCACCATCATTTGGATTTTTGTGGAAAGCAACATTGTGCAAATTCAGTACCTGGATAGGCATACACATAGGCATATGCGAACTCAAAGTCAGTACCTGGATAGGCATACGCATAGGCATAAGCGAACTCGATGTGCCTGTGAGAGCACGTACGCTTTTCATAAGTTATTATCTACACTAATATTATATAAAGAGGAAAGATTTGTATTTTTGTATGTAACGAATAAAATTAAAAACTACTGGACCGATTTCAAAAAATATTTTTTTTTTAGTTCGTTGTAAGTTTGATCGATATTTTAATATTAGTGTATTTTTTTTTAATTAAGTTATTGATAAGTAAACATTATAATTAGGTACCTAAATGATGGGATTTAGACTTAACTATATGCGAGCCCATATAGGCTTGTGATAGCTAAACAAGCTAATATATATTCCAGTTTGACAAGAAATATTACCAAAAATATTATCAATTTGTGTGCCTCCTTGCGTAGTTGGACAAGGTGGTAATAACGTCCTGTATCCAGCGTTCTGCATGAATGACAGTATACAAATATCTTTTAAAAAAATTTTCGTTGAAGTCTCCAATAAGTAATATTGGCATATTTGTTGTTGCAAAAAACATTTTTGTTTATGAACTCCATGAAAGTTTTGTTTGTACATCTGGGCGATACCGATCACGCCACGCCCGCGCGAATTATAATTATTATTTACTTTGTCACCTATTACAGATTTATTATTAGAAAATAATGGTTCATGGTTTATGCATAAGGTTAATGTTTATGAAATTAAATGTTTTTTTTTATTTTTATATTTGAGTTGATTGAATAAAAGGTAAATTGCAGTTTACGATTTATGACGTATTAAAAAAAACTACTTACTAGATCTCGTTCAAACCAATTTCCGGTGAAAGTTTGCATGGTAGTACATCATATATTTTTTTTAGTTATAACATTCTCTCATTTTAGAAGTTACAGGGGGGGACACACACATTTTACCACTTTAGAAGTGTCTCTCGCGCAAACTATCCAGTTTGAAAAAAAATAATTTTAGAAACCTCAATATAATTTTTGAAGACCTATCTAAAGATACCCCACACGTATAAGTTAGATGAAAAAAAAATTTTGAATTTCAGTTCTATGTATGGGGAACCACAAAAATTTATTGTTTTTTTTCTATTTTGTGTGAAAATCTCAATGCGGTTCACAGAATACATCTACATACCAAGTTTCAACTGAATAATTCTTATAGTTTCGAAAAAAAGTGGCTGTGACATACGGACGGACAGACAGACAGACATGACGAATCTATAAGGGTTCCGTTTTTTGCCATTTGGCTACGGAACCATAAAAACCCCGCCAACAGATTTTTTTGTACTAGCCCGCACGTATACCGTGAGTATTGTCAGTATCGCTAATGCACAGTTAACTACGAGTATAATGTAAGGACCATTATGACAAGATATTAAAGTGATTGTGACCCTCGCAGCCTGCCTCAAATTTTTTTTATATATTTTTTAATCTAAGAACAAAGCTCCAGCTAGGTGACATGACACCAGATCAACAAACTTATCAAAGAACTATTACCAAAAATTAGGAAAACACATACCTGACATCTGTATCATACTGATACATCTGTATCAGTTTCATTGAACTGATGAAGTATATGGCATGGTGGTGTGAAATCAGCTGTATCGGTACAGTCAACTCCAAATATTATTTAAACTTTTATGATAAATCTTCCGTTCCTGAAATAAGTGTCGTTTTTGGGGTTGATAAATCCAATTTACAAAAGTATAAATGATAGTAGTTATAAGGTTTAGTTTTTGAGCCACAAACGAGTTACATAACAACGAATAAAGTAACAAAACGAACTCAACTCAGATTAAGTACATACCTACGAGTATGCAGGATGAAACAAAAAATACTTTTCATCAACAACTAGTACAATAATCTGGATAGCCCACATAATGTGGCACTTCACATTAAAATGTACTTTCAGAATCCACCGACCTATACCAAAAGTAAGTTGGTCAAATAAAGTCGATACGGAAAGGATAGATCGCCACCGGGATAGGAGTAACCAGTTCCCGAGATTGTTCTGCGTTGATAACGCCTAGCAATGGTGAGGATCTTAAACAGTCCGGCAGCTGTTCCTGCCAAAGCCTTGCAGTATTCGGATTTATAAAGTTTTCAGCTGGCGGTGATGTGAGAAAACTGCTAATAAGTTCTAGTTCTAGTCTAATAAGGAGTCTAGAGGTGCACTATCCAAATAATTCTGATATTAAACTCCTAAAGATATAATATAGCAAGGGTTAAAATTAAAATAAAAAAATAAAAAATCGGGTTGCACTCCGGGAGTGCCGACAGAAGTGAAAACTTATTTTGGCGCGTTAGAGTTTAGTAATAAATCACTTCAAAATCAGTAATTATGGCGACTGCCAATCAAATACTAAACGAGCACAGATGATGCAATATTTTTTGTTCAGAATGTAGATAATATATCAAAGAACCTAACTCAGTAAACTTCTCCATACAAAAGTAGACTACAAGTAGAAACATGTGAATTAAGGTTTATAATCAAATGGGGCGAGCGCGGCAGCCGACTGCGTCTCGGTAACGGTGTCGCGAATCCAGAGGTTTTATCTCATCCATAAATATGCGCTAAAAGAAGTTTTCACTTCAAAAACAACTAGCACTGATGAGCACTATTAATAGAGCTGTTGTGGTGTAGTGGTAGCACCCTTGCTACAACCTTCCGTCAATGAGGTCGTAGATTCAAACTTGGTCGGGCACAAATGACTTTTCCATTCGAAAAATGTGTACTCTGAAACGGTGAAGGCAATCATCGTTAGGAAACTGGCACATCCTAGAACCGAATAAAATCGAAGTTGTGGGTCATTGGTTAGTACTCCAGTAAGCGGCGTTGTGCTTAAAACCTGTCACGTACGGAATACTAATTACTATGCAAAGTGTTGGCAAGTGTGTAATAAAATGCTTGTGACTACCCTCTTTAGACATTGTTAAAGATCTATTTAACTATTGATCTGTGGAGGTGTCTGTCCAGCCAGGGGTAACTATTGATCTGTGGAGGTGTCTGTCCAGCCAGGGGTAACTATTGATCTGTGGATGTGTCTGTCCAGCCAGGGGTAACTATTGATCTGTGGAGGTGTCTGTCCAGCCAGGGGTAACCATTGATCTGTGGAGTTGTCTGTCCAGCCAGGGGTAACAGTCGTGAACATTATTGTTTTTGTTGTTTAAATACTAAATACTAGTGAGCGAACGAAGTCGAGGTATGTTTCGCTAAATATAATAGTAGTAGCAGCGGTAGTTGGCAAAGTTGTGATGTGACACGTCACGTATTTAGCCGCGCAACAAAGCGTAAAGAATGGAGACAGTTGTAACCCTCTGATTCATGGGCTCCTTCAGGCAGGCTCCCGTCACGGCACGTTTTACCGCTATTAACACCATTATTACGTTACAATACATTTCTTATGTACTTTTATGCTATGTTAACCATGTTATTGGTGTGCTTTTTATAATAAACAGTTTTGTAAAAAAACTATTATGCACTAGCTGACCCGGCAAACTTCGTACCGCCTCAATAAATCAATAATTAAAAATAATCATATTTACTCACCTTTTAAACCTTCCCTGGACTACGACAAACATTTCAACACCAAAATCAGCTAAATCAGTCCAGCCGTTCTCGAGTTTTAGCCAGACTAACGAACAGTAATTGATTTTTATTATATGGATTATGTATTTTTTTTCAATTGAATATGTAAAAGCTTTCGCAAAATTTTTGATCAATTGAGTTATGTTAAGCTCCCGTGAGTAACGATGACATACCACACACTGGTTTCTGCCCTGCCTCAGGTCTGTAGTACCTTAACTCAAGCTAGTCACTGTTTCGATGCAGAATGAACCAGAAACAACCAGTGACGTAACAAACAAAACAGAAGACTAATTTCCGGAGGAGAAGACCGCATTAACCGTGTAGCAATACGTCATTGTTAACCGGTAAATCCGCGCCTGAATCGTCGACGGAAATTCAATATCTTTGTTTCTAGGGTTCCAAAGTCCAACAAGGAATCTCTACAGTTTCGTGCAGTTTCCGCGTCTGTTTGTCCGATCTTAATCAGAACAGAACCCTTGCTCGCAGGCTATTTATTAGTCTAATCGTGATTATATTGCGCACGGTAATAAGTTTTGGTGACGTCTTTAAGGTTCAATAAACACATTGAAGAAACGTTTTAGGGTTGTACTCGTACTTTCCTACATGACATATAGGGAGGTTTGATTGTTTTATTATTACTAACCCATTTTATTGTGTATCGTGGTTAAGTGTGTGTATAAAGTTATAAATAGTGCCGGACATTTTACACAGCATCATCTGGCACCAATGTAAGCAGAGCTTGTGTTATGGTTATGTCCATAACATATGACACATAATACATAAGACTGATAATACATACATATTATAAATTGTATTGTATATTGGTTTATTTACTGAAACTACTAGCTTACTAGGTACCATCGTTATATTAATAAGTACTGTTTATAAAATTTTAATCCGTTATTAGCTGTGTATTTGTTATAGGATCTTTAAATTGTTGACTAATGAGAGCTGTGGATTTTGTAAAATAAAAAAAATGGTGGAGTTTTAAAGATATACTTAAGTTTGCTGATCAGTTTGTACATTCAGTTTACTTATAAAATACTAGCTTCTGCCCACGGCTTCGCACGCATGGTAAGTACATACACAAAAAGTAGCCTATGTCCGTTCCTAAGATCTACTTTTCAGTCGGGCACTCTTGGTAGAGTGGTCATGGTTATGAGTGGGTCCTGATGAATGGCGGCTTTTGCTATGCGTCTCCATTCGGCTCTATTGGAGGCATTGTAGGACCAGTCGGTCATCGTGAATTTGGATTTGAATCAGATCTCCCCATCTGGTCGGAGAGCGGCCACGGCATCTCCTGCCCTTCATTCTGCTTTGGACTACAAGGCGCTTCATTGAGTCTTAATTTCGGGTTTTGTGCCCAACTTCAGTATTCGTATTTGACCAGTCGACGATAATCTCTCTTTGATGTGAAGTTCCTTTAGGATCGATACATTTTTTTTTTGGAATTTTCAGCAGACGTCTGCAGCACCACATCTCCAGTGCATCGATATTTCTCCTTGCCTCAATGTCCACGTCACAGCTTCATAGAGAAAAAATAGAAAGACGAGACTTCGTCTTACCTTTGTTGTTTTGGTTATTCTGCGGTCTTTCCAGATTTATAAAGATACAATCGTTCCTAAGATACGATATTTTAAATAAAATACAATTTGATTTGATAAAACACCAAAATAAACTTTTTTTTCTTTAACCTAAAGTGTCCCACTGCTGGGCAAAGGTATCCCCCTTAACCTTCCACTCTTTGCGCTCCAAGGCCACAGTTTTCCAATTTGGCTCGAATGCATCCAGATCGTCTCGCTATCTTTTCCTGGGTCTGCCGCGTCGTCTCCAACTATCAGGCACCCACTGCGCTCCATAGGTCTCTGGCTAATCTTGAGGTCTGATTTTAGTGACTCTGTCAATGACCATGTCTGAGCACCGTATGTCAGTATGGGCAAGATACATGTGTCGATGAATTTTCGCTTTATTGATATAGGAAGGTTACCCTTCATATGCTTGCTAGTAGTACTTCCACTAATACTGTTAGTAGCTTCCATGCGTTCTTTATGCGGCGTCTAATTTCTCTGTCATTTGATTGATGCAAAAAAATAAGTTCTGTTGATCCGATCGCTACCAACCTTCATAGGATCACCCGCAAATGTTTAGGAAATCTTCAGATTGGCCAATCTGAAGATTTCCTAAACATTTGAATGAAATCGGTCCAACCGTTTCGGAGCCTATAGAAAACATACATACATACACACATCGCTTTTTATGTATACAGATTAAACTTAGAAGTGGTAACATTGTCATCGAGTCCATTCGCCCCCACCTCTACTAGATAAAAAATAGAGATTAAGGATACCCGAAAAGTTTTCAAAATAAAATGATGACCTTATGAAGAAAACTATCACAGTTGTACTAGCTGTAGGTATATATTGAGTAACGGCCTGATTTATTAAACTCAAAAAACGAACTTCGTAAGCGTTCACGGTATGTGGCCCGACCGACGGCCGACGTCTGTTGGTTAATTTGTTTACTGCTGCTTCTACTTGTACTAACTACTATGTAGTAAAGGTAAAACTACATAGTAGTTAGTACAAGTACAAGTTTACAAGTTTATTCATTGAATTCATTATATTCGTTATATATTCATTGCAATGAATAAATAAATTAATAATGTTGAATAATGATGAAATGCACACAACACTATCTTGCTCTAAACTAAAAATAGCTTGGTTTATGATGACTGATAGAAAAAATTACATAAATAAAATATATATAAATATATACATGATAGTTTATAACATCCCGAAACAGAACAGTGTCCATTACACAAATGTTTTTCCTGGGAGGGAACCGAACCCTCACACTACAGCGCAGAAAGCAGAGCTACTACCGATTGAGTTGAGTACAGTCAATGTAAAATGTAACTGGATTTAAGAGCGACCGCAGTCCGACCGACCGACCGACCGACCGACAGACGGACCGGGCGACAGGTAGGCAGGACGCTGCGTGGCTTGCAGAGACGTCAACTGCTCGTCATGTGTCATGGTTGTCACCCCACCAGTTACTTACATATGTCATACACTAACTGACATAATATTGATAATGCCAGTGCGATGGACCGATGACTTTGTAAAGTTTAGATATAAACGGTTCGTATCGAGTGCGACATTAAAAGTGGGCTTCTTCTAAGCTTTAGCTATTGAAAATATTTTTTTACTGCGAGAATAAAATTTGAATGAATATCACGGGAAATAAGACGCTTTTAAATATTCAACGGTAAACTGAACAAAAAATAAGCCAGTCTCAATAAAATATAATTAATTCCGACCCTTGTGAGGCCGACAGTCGCAATCAGTAGATCAGCTGAAACAGTAATCGGTGCTTTATATCTACTCTATGTACTCGTTCGTACAAGAGCGTACAAGAGCGCACTAAAGCGTACAAGAGCGCTTTGCCCTGCGGACGATGTCAAATTAGAGGACGAACAAATTGCCAATTACCTACCTTCTCTTTCTAAACGAATTTATATTCTTTAAGCTGCTGTATAATTGATTTGAAATTACTTGAACCGTTTATATCGAATGGAAGTACTGTAATCGCTCTTGTTTTTATACGCTTTATATTAGCTTCACTTGTATGTATGTTTGTATGTTTGTATGTAACCGACTCCTTAGGACGCGGTTTTGACCCACTTTAAACAGCCAGATTTCATTGAAATTTTGCACACCTGTCAAAGACCGATGACAATGCAATAATTCGAAAAAAACCAAAAAAAAACCGATTATCCTAAACTAAAAAGTACTTAGATAATAAATAATTGTTTAAAAAAACTAAAAAACACGCTTTATATAGAAAACCACTTTTTTTAAACTATTATTTATTTTAATTGTCTAATTCGAACCAGTGTGTTGAAAAGATTAAAGTGGGCCTCAGATACTTCTTTTGTGTAGGTACTTGGCACATTCCTTCCAACTTTTATGGGTCTACAACATGTTGGTTTTGTCACGAGGTTTTTCATCACCGTTATAAGTGTATTTGTTTGAGATTTCGGTGAACATACATATTTTGAATAGAATAATCCATCAATGCACATTCGGATTTAGTGGGTCTACGACGTAGAATTTCCGAGCTCAGTAAATAAATATATTATGTAAAAGATGTACAAATGTCAACCTTCTTCTTCTTCTTCTTATCGTGTCACTAGTTATTTCTAACTAGTGTGGTGAATGGATAAAAGTGCGCCTCAGAGGCTCCTTTCGTGCACTAATGTCAACCTATCAACAGGTACCTACCAAGGCAAGCTAGCACCATAATATCGTCGTCATGGACGACATGACGATATTATCGAGTCGAGTTATGTTAACGTCACGCGTTACACCGGTTCAGTGGCTTCACGCCGAGATGCGACACGGTTGTCAGTTTATACCTGTTGCGGCCATCGCTTGTTTTATTTTTATTTATTTATAGAAATAGTTATAACACCATTACAGGTTTTCCAAAACGATGTTATACTTACACAAAAAACTGGTTTTAGTGTTCCGAAGTCCAGCTAGCACCTTTATAAGTTACGCAATGTACTTCTGTCTGTCTGTCTGACTCTAATCAATAAAACAGTTGATAAAAATGTTTTAGAAGGTATGTATTTCTTTTTTTTCCTTCTTTATCATTAAAAAAAATACTTTAAATTTTTAAGCCATTCTTTATATTTATATATAAGTATTTGTTTTTTTATGAAGGTAAGCAAATATATTTTTACTATATTCATTTACTTATGTATTTATAATAAGTACCTATGTACGAGTATTTGTGTGTCACCTAAGCCCTGCCTGAAAAACAGGCTGGTTTGCAAGGTATCTTATGCTGAGTTCAGGACCTGTTTAGCTGCACATGTGGAGCGGTACTAGTTGGGCCAATGAATGGCCTTCCCTAAGGAGCTAGAGATAGGTAATCTCTTCTGTTTGTTCGTTTTTAGCTCCCTTTGAGAATCTTCACTGTATCTACACTGTAAACAATTTATATTAGGTTAGGTAATCATTGTACCATTTTGTTCTATGTTGTCAAATAAACTCTATTCTTTCTTCTTTCTTTACTTCCCCTACGACACAAAGATGCGTTGATTTTTTAATACTTTCTATCCCTTGACTTATGAGCGCTTTCGTGTCTTGAACGGATGTTGGATGTCGGTGTAAGCCGTGAGCCCCTGAGCTCAGATCTGAGTACGTAAGGTCTATAATAATCTTGATAATGATAACCTTGTCGTCGTGTGCGCGTGCGTGAGGCAGATCTCATTATAAATGATAATAAACGTATCGTAGTAATCTCAAAGCTCTAACCCTCAAAGGATTTTTTGTGCTTTGAAATATTTCCATATTATTATTTTCTACAACCACACAGGGATCCGACGGAAATGAGGATTAAATATTGCATAATTATATATAAACTCGATACAATGAAATTGTCAGCCGAGGCTCAGATAAATAAAGTCCCCCGAGAACTCTATTTTACAATAATTTTGAAATATTGCAACGCGTAATGAACGTTCAAACAAACCAAATTAAATTAAAACGTACTGTGCGGAGAATTTTCAATTGTGCTCATTCACGTTCATTTAACTTTCACAAAAGGACGGCTGGAGGCATCGAGGCCGCATGCCGGCCGCACATATACTACCTGATATTATACTAATATTTTTCTCAATTATAAATAATAAATATTGATGGACATACATTAAACCCGTTGTGGGTTCATTGTATGTCCATTAACGGTGATAATCTGCGAACACTACATCAAAACAATTAATGCAGGGTTCCTCTAACATGCAAACTTTAGATAAACCAACTGGTAGATCCGACAATCAGATTTTTTATATATCGCAATATGCTAAGGTCTGACTGAGACGCAGAAGATAGCGGGTTCGATTCCCGCCGCAGGACAAATGTTTGTATGATCTGCAAGTATTTGTCTCGGGTCTGGGTATTTCTTATGTATAATATGTATGTATTTACAAAAAAGAGTATATAAGTGGTATATCAGTCATGTGGTACCCATAACACAAGCTCTGCTTACTTTGGGCCCAGATAATGTTGTGTAAAATGTCCGGGATTAGTATTATATTATAGTATTAGTATTATTAATATTATAGTATTAGTATTATTAATATTATAGTATTATTATTATTATTATTATTTTAGATTGTTTTTAAGCGAATTACTAGAATAACGTTTAATGAAAAACTACTAATGAAAAGTACTTTTGACAAAGTACAAGTAGGTGACATTGAGCTGTTATCGAGGGTTTTCACTGTGTCGTCCGGTTCGTGGGTACAACCTCACCTATATAGTCGTAAGCCTAGCCGACGTAACCCGTGAAGTATTTAACTCCATTACTAATTCGTAAGACCGAGTCGAAGACAGGCGATGTATAATTCAAAGCAGACGATTGATGTCTCAAAGGACTCATTGCCAGCAACGCTTTGAAACAATTATTTTGATTGCGTAGCTTGCCATTCGCAAGATTCGAATTCTATTGTACGTTAGAAATAGTCCAGGATCCCTGGTCCATTTTTGCTTTTGATTACTATCAAGCTAATTTTCCGTGAGTAGCTTCATTTTGATGAGACGCCCAACAATTTCCAGCACGAAACTCTCTATCGTGGTAGCTAACAAAGGAAGCAAGGATAATATATGTCGATTTTATGATTTTTAAATATTTATTACTAACTGATTTTTTTTTGGTTAAATCTCTAGATAATTATCTAAATTATTCGAAAAAATATTTGTCCTACAAAATCTATGGTTTGATCAAAGGAGGGGACCTCCTTCCAACATGTATCGATATCGAGGTCATCATAAATGATTACTAACCAGCTGATTATTTCTTTTTTTACCTAGTTAATATTTATATAATTTAAAAGTCATATTTTCCTACAAATTGCGTGGTACGTTATCCCGGTCCTGGTTAAATCTCAAGATAACCCGGTCCTGGTTAAATCTCAAGATAAGCAAAACGAAAACTGTACTTCAGGTGTAAACCAAACACGATGTTAAGAAGAGCTAAACTTTATAGGTAGACTAGGATTAAATATCTTTACACTCTCAGCGAAACTTCACAAAATAAATAGATAAATAATAATAGTCTCGGATTTTTCACACAGTAAGCAGAGCTTGTGTTATAGCTACCACATGACTTATATACTTATTTTTTTCGTAAATGTACACCCGAGACAAATACTTGCAGATCGTACAAACATTTGTCTCGAAGCGAGAATCTAACCCGCAATCTTCGTCTCAGCCGGGTCTTGGCCCACTGCGCCACAGAGGTTATTAAAAAAACAAAAGACAAAAGAGGCGAACAAGCGTGAAAGAGCTGAAAGCGGCAGGAGAGGCACCGAGTAGCAGGTTGTCCGGCCAACGAATGAAGACCTTCTCAACAAAACTCTGCTCTTTGTGTCAGTTCCTCTGCACGCGCGGAGGCGGCAAATTCAGTGAATAGTTTCTAGATTATATTATGCGGAAAGGTAACAGCTGTTTATCTCATGAGCGACACACGAGCTAGACTGCAATGAATCTGTATGCTTGTGGTTTTGTTGTTTTTACCTATACCTAATAGATAAGGTACAAAACTATCATACAATAAAGTGCTAGCTTGTCTGATTTTTCAAACTTAGCTTAGAAGGATTCTGCACCTAAAATCACATTGCATTTGAGTCGATTATCACTTTCGATGAGTCAAAAGTGAAATCTGTACATGTATTGATTAACTTTTAGGTATTGACTTTGGCTTTTTATATAAATTATCATTTTCTGTCTTTTCTAATCATTGGTTTTTATGTTCTGTTTCGGTTATTTTTTTAAGTACAAGATTCTTTTCCTGTTTGTTTCTTAAAAGAAATAAAATGAATAATTTAATGTTTTTCCCCTTGTCTCGATGTAGTAGATATTAAGTACCTAGTTTATAGTTGTGTAGGTAAACAGTACGAAACACTTACAGTTCTCACGTTCGTTCAAACAGCAAAAGTCAAGCTACATGTCAATATTTACTGGATTTGTGTTTGGTTTGGCTGATCTGTTTCCATTAAAACTGACTTGACTTACCCTGGTTGATCAACGGCTCCCGCTCAGCCGGCCGGCCCCCCGGACACAGTGGCAGCGACTTCTTCTCGGTGCGCTCGGGTTCCTCCTGCAACAACACAGACTACACTTTAATAAGATTAAACTCAGCTTAGAGTGATCAGGTCCACATGTATATCATGTCAGGTCTGTGATGCCTAAAGGAATATGTAAATGTGCAAGATCCTTAAATCCTCTAATAGGTACATTTCTGCATGAATGGCATCAAAGCCACAATACGAATTGACATCAAGCTGAATAATAATACGTCCCACGCTACAACGTCGTACATCCCGATCTTACAATATTATACCACTGATGCTTCTGTCAAAGATTTCAACTACAAAATAACATGGTGGATGCGTACCTTTTCCCTGATTCTCTAACAACTGAATGATGAGTAGGTAAAAAGGAAGTTGATGAGAGCTGACAAAGATCCACTCACATTCGTACCATCGTATGCGGTCAGCGCGTGGCATTGTCCCTGGTGAGCCTGAGCAGTCGCAAATACAAACGGGCGCTGGTAGCGTTGTATAGCACATTCTGAGCCAGCACACAGCACAGCGCGCACAACGGACCACGCGCAGCCACTCTCACTATCGCTCTTAGCATTTTATTTAAAACTAAGTATCCGATCGAATTATATTTTAGTAGAAGGAAGAACTCAAAAATTTGGTGACATTGACAGAAAAACAGAATCGGAACTCGTTGGACCACAAGCAGTATTTCTCTATGCGTTGGACTTTTTTTTCGTCACTAGTTGGACTAAGAAAAATACTAGATGGATGGAATCGATACATTTATTTCTTAGATGGGATTTGCGTATCATGTTTGATGAACAAAAAGTTTGGTTTTATTTTTCGATAGATTTACCTACTTACCCTGGCTCGCGAAAAGTAGTAAAATTGATGTTTAACCGTTTTAATTATCAATGAGCGTTTGCGCACGTGATGTAGCGGCAGTGACCCCGCCTTCCGTCGTGCACCAATGGATTTACCTCATGATAAGTCAAATAATTATTAATTTGCTAAAGCGAGATTAAACTCAACTAAAAATTCACAAAAGTTATTTCATAAAGTTCAATTTTCATAATAATTGTAGGATAAGATTACTATATAGAGGTGAAAAATGAGTGGAAGCAAGGGCTTACTGGAAATGTTCTTAGTTAAATTATTTTATTATAATAATTAGATCATCTAGTAATAGAAGTTATCATACACAATGACATGAAAGCTGTGATTATCAATTCCAATCACGCTTATAGTTAGTTTGCTATTGTCTGACGTGACACGGCTCAGGCTAACTAGCTTGATGCCGCACAGGAATACAGAATACAAGGCTCTCCAGTTTGTGGTATACCAGTGTATCTATGGCTATCGTAACTCCACTACACATAATCTCATTTACACCACCCAATCGTAAGACTTGAATTTGCCTATAATTATGACCACCAATCGTAAGATTGTAATATAGATTTCATTTTTAATTTAATTACATGTCAAAATAGTAACTTTTTTTGTTTTTACAGATAAGCACAAAAAAATAAATCATTAGTGTAAAACATAAGCAAATGGACCCATTTTTTGATAATCTACTTGTATGTATAACCATGCAAATTTTCATCATGACAAGACTAATTGGCTACAAGCTCTGATTGGGCGCGGACAGACAGACAGACAGTCTACAAGCTCTGATTGGGTGCGGGCAGACAGACAGACAATTTGTGTGCTCTCATTATTACCCAAATTCGGCTCGGAGTCCAGCTGCGTGAAACCTTGGATCATATGTTTTTCATTAGACATATGCCCCGTGCATCACCTCTTCGGTGGTGCTCATCAACATCGTCGTCTTCGGATCACTATCCCGTTCCAACTGTTGTGCGCTTTTCTTATTCTTATTGGCGTTCTTCACTCTGCACTCTCTCGCCAAATACCCACGACGGGCACAACGATAGCAGTCTATTTTGCTTTTATTACCTTGGTATTATTTTGAGTTTTTCTTTTGGTTGGCATTTGTGTTGGTGCGTCTGACGAACAGGGTCAGCTCCATAGGTCAACTACTTTTGATTTTCATACATCGTAATCTTCTGCGATCTTTACTTTCAACACTTCCGTTGATGGTAGATCATCTCGCGATTCTATTGCCGTGCGAAACATCGTAAAGGAATCCGGCAAGCCATAAAGTAGTAGAATTGCCAATAGTTCGTCAATTACTACCAAACCGATATCTTTGAGCTTTTTCAAAGCGTCAAAAATATCTGCAATGTGCTTTTTCAGGTCATCGTTTTCCTGCATACGAGTCATCTCTAGCTTTTTTAACAACGAAGCTTTCCTAGCTGGTCCACTGGCTTGTATAGAGACGTCAACTTGTGCCATATGGCTTTAGAGTTTTCCAAGCCATCCAATGCAATTAACGGCGAGCAATATGTCTACTTCGGCCTTCCCATCGTTTTTAATCCATTCCGCATACTTCAGATCCGAGGGCCCTGGGCGTGGTAATGTCCCTGTCACGTATTCCCACAAGTATTTTTTCTTCAAAATAGCTTGCATTTTAATATCTGGAAGGTGCCATAGTTATCGCCAGTTAGTGGGTCAATCTTAAACGAAGCAGCCATTGCGAAGTTTCTTCAACTCCAAAAAAAAACTATACTTCATACGATATTTTTACGTACAGAAAAAACATTATGAATAAGTCCAACGTATCAGCAGACGTCCAACGCATCGTTGAATAACACCCACGCACGTGGGTAAATCACTCTAATCACAATAAGGCACACCGGTCGCCCGACTGGTTTAGCTTACGAGTCCACTCACACTTTGTTTGAATTTATATATTTCGCTGTAAATCGATTAAGTTTTTCACAGATAACATTGTAATTCAACTGGGCCCATAACCTGAAGGATAGTGAATAATAAGGAGGTTTTTGGACACAATTAAACAGTTTATTATAAGAAAATAGGATTACATTCCAGCACTGTGTATTACGACGCAAGCGACTGCGGTAGGTAGGTATTTACTTACTACACTTATGTCTAGGTAGGTAGGCGCGGCTCACTGCTTCGATTTCTAACAGTTCCAACTAAATATTTTTCACATTTCAGATACGGTATACGGTATGCACCAATACCTGCACGGATTCCTCATTTAGTACGGTACGGTGCAAGCGACGCGTCTGCGGCACGCTGGCTAAAGTTGCTCGCACATGAACAATTCAAATAATTACCCGGCACTAATAAATAGAACTCTAGAGTTCCTTCATAAATTGTTCCTTCACTAATTGTTATTCTAAACTATGTTATGAAAGTTGTACAAAATATATCTACTTGCAACAACATACTATTCCAGCCGGGCACTTGAAACCCGCTACACACGAATCATAGCTTAAATTATCAAAATCAACCAAAAATAGAACCAGAGCATGTCGTGTTTGTGGCATTGCCATAATTGAATGTTACACGCAGCAACGTATTACCCATTTGATACTGATTAATCGAATGAGCAGGTTTAATTAATGCAACATTCATGGAGGGAACTACTTCTTGACATCTGAATTGTTGCTTGAGTAAGAGCGCCTTAGAGCATCTTGAAGCGTTGAAAGCACGTTCAAATAGTAGATAGAATATGCATATATCAGGTGAGTGTAGGTGTAGCCACATTCTGCTATGTATTAGATTCTCGTGCCAGGGAAGGTGCTACGAACTTGAAAATAAAATATTTTAAGTAATGCTACCGATCATTCTCAGTACTCTCATTAATAGTATAGTCGATGGCACTACTATCACAAAAGAAACAGTGTTTAAGAACTTTTATTAAGAATGCAGAATCACCAAGAGAGGAAAATATATAAAACGATCGTAAGACCTGTCGTATTGTATGGATCTGAGTGTTGGGCAACAAAAGGGATGGATGAACAAAAGGTGCACGTGGCTGAGATGCGAATGCTGAGATGGATGTGTGGAGTGACGCGAATGGACAGAGTAAGGAATGAGTATATAAGAAGAAGTGTGAATGTGGCGCCAGTGAATGAAAAGATGAAGAGCAACAGGCTAGCATGGTATGGCCATGTTATGAGAAGGGAAGAATGGCATCTAACTAGGAGAGTGCTTGGTATGAGTGTTGATGGATTTACGAGTAGAGGTAGGCCAAAGAAAAGATGGATGGATAGTGTGAAGGATGACTAAGGGTACTTTAAAACAATAAAATGTTAGAACAGTAGGTACTACGACGAAAGCTTGGCACCTCGCCGACGTCAGTGTTTCCGAATTAGTACGAATTACGATTATTAGCTGGCCAAGAAAGGAAGGGCCAAAATAGACTCTTAGACCGACACTTGACGGTTTTGATTACAGCGTGATATATGATGAAAATATGTGAAAATATGATAAATAATAAATAAATAAATAATCCCGGACATTTCACACAGCATCATGAACTAGTGACGAGATTAAGTCGTGCAGTTTTTATTTTATTGTTGTAGCAGCTCTAGATAAATATCACTACCGAGCGTTCGTATTTCCGATGATAGACGAAATATGCTGAGGCAAGCTTTAATAGAACTACTGTCCGATTCTTGCACTTTGTCAAATAAGATTTCTGAAATATGTAAAAGCTGTCCGCTAGCGCGTGTTCTGGGAATCCATCAAATAGACAGCAAACACAAATACAGTCTACTTGTGTTTGCTATCTATTTGATGGATCTAAAACAACTCTAAAATCTTCTCTAAATCTAACGATAATTATGAACATTCCCCGTGGACTGGCTGCGGCTGCGTGCAACCGGAAACCGAGCAGTGACCCGGAACGGATCAGACGCAACCGGCCGAAGCAGATTCGTCTCCGTCGGGAATGCAGGCACTTATGCTTAACCGCGAATACAGATATGGAGCAAATATGGTTGTTGATCAAAGCGACGGATATCTTAAAAGTAATTATCTATAAAAGTGGCAATTTTGGTTTCTGCTGAGATTTTGGACGCGCTTGTTTCCCGGCCGGTAGAATCTGACTTTGGCTGCGACTGAGGGCCGGGGCTGACGGACTGTACGAACCTAGGTATTTTAATGTGTATCTATTGCCCGGTGGAATTGTAACGGACCCTACAAATTACGTGGAAAAGGTATCTGAATAGAATGTCCATTGACCGTTGGGGAAAGGCGGGAAGGGAGGCGGGGTGGGAGGGGGAGGACTCACAATACAAATTAAATAGGTAACTGAACACGCTTACTCGAATATATTGTCCGTCCCTACCGACCGAGCTGCAGGTGGATACCTCAATTAGATGCTGTGCTTATTTTACAATATGTACCTACATGTTTGTCTGCTTAACGATGTTATCCTTTACCGTTTAAACATATAAGCAAAAGCCTTCCCTTCGCATCGAGGTCTTAAATGAAGGCAAACATACTAACGGTATTGTTAAAAGCATAAAAGCTTCGTTACTTATTGCTTTAGAAACATTCTATCAAGTTTCAAGAGGTTAAGTGAAGCGTGGTTCTGTTTATGAAAAATACAGAAATCATGTAGGCATACAAAGTATACCTACTACTACTTGCAATGTGTGAATGCAAATAACATTGTACAACGTATCTTATAAAGTAAAGTGAGAAGCTAATGGCATTATGTACATTTGTTTGGAAAGGACTTGAATAGATATTTACATTGTAATCGACACTGGGAAGGATATCTTCCTACAAGCGCATCATACGAGTTCATACGTGTAAAAAAATATTTTAGTAACTTTTTCTTATTAATACGATGGATGTTTAGTTAGATCACGTTGTAACGCCTAGACAGATTTCGATAAAACTGGTAGGTATATATGTCGTCTCTGACGTGAAATAGCATGTAAACTACTTTTACGGCTCTAAACGCATGTAACTAAGTAGGTTCCATGCGTTTGGAGCCGCGAACAGAAGCTTGTCAAAGATTAACTAATAAAAATGTATTATGCGTGTATGTAACGTGTATGTAACGTGTGGAAGTCTTCGTCATCCAGGTTCATAAAACGGGATGATTGGAAACGTTCGATTTCTTGATTTATTGACGTGACTGCAATAAATCTAACTTTGGATTTTGAAACCGGAACGCAATCCCCTACGGGAGCGATGACCGCATACTCCTTTAAATTCAAGTTCAAAATGTTACCTTTAAATGATCTATTATAAAGATAGCTCTATTGTTTGACATGTATTTGATATAATTGTTTTATTTTGTACTTTTCTGTAAATAGCTTAACTTTGTAGTTACTCTACTACTGGCCTACATATGTCAACGGAATTTTATAAAGACACAACTTATAAAGTTATAGCCGCCAAAATACTTACCTAGTTGTTGTAAAAATCTTTTTGAACATAATGTATTTAGCAACAACCTCTCGAAACTTGTTCGCTTGCGGCGCCGGCGCCGCAAGCGTACTTTTAATTACAAAATAATGTAGAGCAACTAACTTCGTGTTAATTAAATAATGAAGCATTTTTTGTGAAACATTTTCTCTTGTGGCCATAACAATGTTTTATTTGCTATTTTTGTGTTACTTTGTCTTCTAAAAACCTTATTTACATCTTAAATGTTCGGAATAATAGTTAATAATGTATACATATCAAATACATGTGGAACAGTTGGCATAAGAAACATTTCAAACGATCTATAGATCAGCTCAACTTATTTAGATCACTGTCAGAGAGTAGGGTCGATATATAAATTAATTATTTATTTTGGAAGCCCATTGTCCGCTTAACGTGTAACTAACGCGTACATCTCGTCAACGTGTAACTAACGCGTACATCTCGTCAACGTGTAACTAACGCGTACATCTCGTCAACGGAAACCGCATGCACCTTCACCGCCTCAGTAGCGTTTACGAGATGCGTAGCAATGTTCATCTCGCAACTAAATAGTTAAATCTTTCGCTTTTATGTCGACAGTTTATTATTCGCTCAACTCAGTGAGTTTAGTAGAACGTTGGATCTTTACAAAAAATAAATAAATAAATAAATAAAAATTGGTGAACAATGCACACAACACCATCTAGCCACAAACTCAGCATAGCTTGTACTGTGGTGACCAGGTAACTGATAGAATGCTTATATATTGTTAAATACATACATAAAATACTTACTTTATAACACCCAGGCACAGAACAGACACCTATCTAACACAGACGACCTCTGTGGCGCAATGGGCTAAGGTTCGGCTGAAGATTTGTCTCAAGTCTGGGTGTTTCTATGTATAATATGTATGCATTTACAAAAAAAAGTATATAAATATAGTATATCAGTCATGTGGTACCCATAACACAAGCTCTGCTTTCTTTGGGGTCAGATGATGCTGTGTGAAATGTCCGGGATTATTATTATTATCTATATTCATCACACAAATGTTTATTTGAACGGAGGGAATCGAACCCTCAACCTACAGCGCAGAAGGTAGAGCTACTACCAACAAAACTGACAGGCCAGTCAAAATACAATATAGAACAGAAAATTACAGTTATTTGCAGAAATATATAAAATATTTATTAAATGCCACCTAACAAACATAAAATAAGTACCTACAAGATAGTAGTACATTTCTTTTGATTGGACAACAAATAATGATACCGTAGGTTGTTTAGTCGTAAACATTATGTACCTATTTAGAAACGTTAGGCGCAATATTGAAATGAATTCTGACAACACATCTACATAACATGTACTTCTATGTCACTCACACAAATAGCGTAGGATTAGGCGTAGGCATTCATCTGGCAGCCTGAGTGCTCCATAGTTCACATCACATAAGAGCAGGTGATTAACAGAAACAATCAGTTATCTGTTATTATAATAAAATCGGCAGAATACCCTTTCCAACAGACAAAACATAACTTTGTATCCAAACAGTTACAGTCAATATTCCTGGAGCAAATAGCTGTAGTGTGGGAACAAGTCAAGTCAAGTGTTGTTTCTTTAGGCTAAAACTGCTATATAGGATCAAAGCTTTCTTGAATGAGGACATTAGAATAAAAGCCTGTGAAGCTCTAATACTCTCAAAGCTTAACTACGGAGATCTTGTGTACGGGCCACGATTGACGGCGAGAACTTCCCGTCTTGTACAGAGAATCCAGAATGCCTGTTGTCGATTCTGCTATGATGTACCTCCGCGAACCCACATCACACCATATTTAAATCATTCCTGTACCCTCAATATGGCTTCAAGGAGGGCTATGCATCTGGCAGTGTTGGTTCATGGCGTTATGACATCTGAAACCCCGGAGTACCTCTATGCTAAGCTCAATCGTCGACGGAGTAAGTACAGCACAAGACCCACGAGGGACTTACTGCACTACTCTAAACATAAAACTGTGGCCTTTAGGGGCAGTTTCCGGTACCAGGCGACCAAGTGTTGGAATAACATACCACCACCACTTCGTCTGCTTAAATCTAAGTATTCTTTCAAAAAGAATTACAAAAACTATTTATTGAAGCAGCAGAAAACTGGGTTGTCTGGTACCCACACTTATGATGCACCCTTTGCTTGTTGATGACCATTTATGTATGTATGTTACGCGTTAGTTGAAAAGTTATAATGGATATTGCGTATGTGTATTGTATTGTAATTTTTTTTTTTTTTTTTGTGTATATGTATAAGGCAGGCATAATAACCATTTCGTTTATGTTCATATTTGTTTATTTTCTTATATATTTCTTTTATTTCTGGCGTTTCGTAAGGTTGAGTGACTGGATCGAAGGTCTCGGCAGAATAACAGCGCTGACCTGTCATCCGACAGGGAAGCATAACGCTGAGTCGAGATCTTTTTGCTGCTGTAGCACATAGCACTGTTAGGTAGGTAAGTACGCAGAATAATTTTAAGCTGTTTAAATGTCTTTTCTCCTTATACTTTTTGATATGTGTCACTTCCTTTTTACCTAATTTTGTTACTCTTTGTTATTATTGATGTGTTTGTGTGCTTATTCAGTAAATAAACAAATGTCTATGTTTATGTCTATGTCTATGTCTAACAATGCTTTAGTAATTTTCTGCTGAATGTGAAGTACATTCGATTCAAATCAAGTGTGAACTGATAAATGGACACGGGCCAAACGAATATACCATGAATAGTATTATTAGGAGGTTTAGGAACGTACCGTACGTGGGACTGGATGATTCCCAATGCCATTGGTCCAAAAGGGTCTACTTGTGTGGTAATTGTGTAACTTGATACAGAATAGAAACTACTGTAAAATGTTGGCATGTGCCATATCTAATGCATGAACTAAGTTAATCCCAAACCAATTCAACACCATCTTGATTGCAAAATAAAACAATTTAGCGTGGAGCTTTCATGAATTCCAGACTGATACTCAGTAAATGATACAATCTATTAAAGTCTTACTAACCAGGGCCCGTAGGAAACACGGTCTTTTGGGTTTTTTTCCAAATTATATTAGGTCAAAGCGACGCGAGATTTAAGGGCTCACCTAAGGGACCAAAGGAACTCAGTGTATGTATTGCCATTCAACGTGGCAATACCAACGTCTTGACAGTGATTAGGCCCAACTAATCCTCAGACTGTAACAAACGTTTTTTATACAGCTCAACTGAGCTATATGCTGCGAGGTATCTGTGATGCCTTCGCCTTATGCTTTTACACTACAAGTTATAGAAAATAATTTAATTAGCAATGAACTCCCAACTTTGAACATGTGCAGTTTTTGTATCGGCTTCAAAATACTTAAAAAAAACAAGAAGTGTAGAAGGTGTTAAATAACGTGAGAACATGATTTCATAAAACATTCAAGCAATGAAGTAAAAATATCCAATTACACTAGACAGGCAATCTTCGGAGACTTTCAACCTATTAACATCACCGGAACCTTCCCGAGAGTAAATCTTAATGGACAATAAGTAATTCATCTGAAATATTTTTTATCTAATAATATTAAAATACGAAACGCGGGCAGCGCCTGCCCTGGGCGCGAGGTTGGCGGAGAAAGTTCGACTAAAAGAATATTGAATTACTTTTTCGAGGAAATCGTTCGGAATATGTCTTAATAGACATATTATATTCAAATTAAATAACTCTGCATTGTAGTACAAGTTTACATAAACTCCTGTTTATAAGACCTTGGGATACAAACTTGTAGATGTGTTGAATACTGCGATATATTATAATACCCAATGTGTGCTTTTAAAATACATACATACTTTGCAACACATTATTTGCATAAAAGAGTTGTAAATTGTAGATGGCTTCGATTATCTTAGTCAACACCGCAACTACTACGTATATATATTTTACGAAACAAAAATATTAACTTCAATGTAACAAGTCCATGAATCCCATGATTGCGGGGGGCTCCAGCCAGAGATAGCTCGGTGGAAGATCGTCCTTGTTCAATGGCGGATTCACAAACTTCCGTAACCGCCAAACATACCTCCGTTCTGGGAGTTTAGCCAAAGTTTTCCTAATTATTTAACGAATACTACCTTAAAAGCTTTTCTTTAGATTTTTGATGTGGGTTTTCTTGCACGGTTAGCGATATGTATTGTTTAGCGTTTTATTGATTCTGTATATTTTGGAGTTGAGGTTAGTTAACAACGCAATGTTGGCTTCAGACACATACAATTATCTACTCGTAACTATGCGCTTCCTTGATAATAGACTGCGTGTCTCAACTCTAATGGGGTTGACAAGATTCCGGAGACAGAGTAAAGTTTTATTCTACGATGACATTACGCAGCATAGCTGCATTGGTGGCAAGATGGAGTCACGTAGTTACTAACATAAACCTAACAAGATTATATTTGAACCTCGCATCACGATATTGCATGTAGATAAGTCGGCCATGCCGGAATGGATATTGCATGTAGATAAGTCGGCCATGCCGGAATGGGCTCTAAAGGTGACTGTGGTGAAAGTTACGATGCTACTCGACGGTAGAATATATGAAATGTGGCCATGAAAAGTGAGTGGCGAGACTGAGTAAGTAAGCACAGTTGAAATAAAGGCATATAATTAGATGTTTATTTTCAAAATAAGTGTAGAAGTTAGGAGCTACACACAATCCTAATAATATGTAATTTAGTCGTGAAGCAAATAAGTCGGCTGTGTTTAGTCCAACCCTCTTGACTAAAAAGTAAGTTCAATAGACAGAACATAATTTAAATATATACTCGTATTAAATGAACACAAATAAAAACAATGAACAAAGAAAAAACTATATAAAATGTATAAAAAAATTATAAAATTTTGAAATTGGGGCAGCCATTAAATTAGCTGAATGGTGGAAAAAATGTAAAAATGTAGGCTTCTGACATTGGAGTGTAAAACCGCTGACATCCAGCACAGTTTTTGAAAACAGCTGATACATTGCATCAGTCTAATGTAAAGTTCAGTTTGCTGTAGATAAGAATGTACCAGAAATATTTGAATTACTGGAATGTACAGAATAATAAATTAGTATAACCATTTCACAAAATGATGTAGATATTCTAGAACTTTAGTCAGTTATCAAAAACTATGAACTATATTTTCTAGTTGAAAATTAGAAGATTACTTTAGAAACTATTGGAACATTGTAAGGTGCCAAAACTTCTGGAAATTTTACCTCATTGAATAGCCAAACTAATCCATTGACTGAAGTGAACGCCAGCCCCATTTGACCACTGGCAGACCAGCCTCTTAAATAACTTTCAGGACTGCACCATCACAGATCAATCACTTAGAAATAAGTTTAAAGAAATTAATATTATGACAGTGCCTTGTCAGTATATATACGAAAATTTTACGTATGTGCACAAAAATTATCATTTATTTAAAGTTTTTTAAACTTACGCGATCAGAACACATTATTATAAATACTTACGGGTATTTATCGCGTTTATTTACCTATTTTTCCCGACGTTTCGACAGGTTTACACTCTGTCGTGGTCACGGGATGACGTGAGTCATCCCGTAGTCATCCCGTGACCACGACAGAGTGTAAACCTGTCGAAACGTCGGGAAAAATAGGTAAATAAACGCGATAAATACCCGTAAGTATTTATAATAATATCATTTATTTATAATAAAATGCGATAATCATAGTATAAACACTAGAAATTAAAAAAACTCGCTGGCCCCACTGTTAGTCTCGCTAAAGTTAATAAGTCTTTTAACCCTTTAAATCCCTATATATCCTTTTGCCCTCAAAGTGTACGCTTCTATAACAAGGTCCCAAGCGATGTGTTAGATTTGTCGATTGCCAAATTTAAAAACGTAATTAAACAGAAACTGTCCATTAAAGCATATTATAAAATTTCTGATTATTTAAATGACAATAAAGCTTGGGATGAATCTGCTCTAACTCGACTCGGCATTCGTAACAAAACAGGAAAGGATCAAACAAAAAAGTGTTAAGTCCAGACGAGTTTCTTGCCGAATTCTTCTTGAGCTGAGGTTAGGTGGAACCGGCACCTTAATTCACTAGCATGTAAGAAAACGATTCAAAGTGGTCCTTGTGATTTTATTGAATAAAGATTTATTGAATTTGAAAAAAAAAATACAATACGAGCGTTAATTACGTGGGTTATTCGCGAAGATTTTGTTAGTTGAAAAATTATAAAAGTGTTGATCTAGTCTAGCTATATATCCAGGCTGTGGCTGAGTGTCATTTCGGGGATTTCAATTAAATTGCCAACATTTTGTTTGAAAACGTTTGGTAGGAAATATATTTTGGTGCGTTCTGCGGCTTATCTAATATAATATAAATAATAATAATAATAATCCAGATTAATAATGGACAGGCAGCATTCAAGTTTCTGTTGAGAACGTAAGTTTCAGTTTTATACTCGTACAAAACTGTCGACTGAAAGAAACATGCATTGTACTTCTACTTACAGCTGTGGGACTTCTGGCCTGGGTGCGAGTTGAAGAGAAGTGTTCGATGACCTCCCAGTTGGACTTCTTGGGGACGGGCGTGTCTGCGGGGGAGGGAGAAGCCTGCGCGTCTGCCGCTTCTGACGACTCGTCGCCCGTGGTTGACGAACGCCCGAGCGTGGGCGCCGCCGAGCAGCTGCGGCCAGACCGCAGCGACGCGCAGCGCCTTCCGCGCATCGGCTCCTACAACAAAACCATCAGCATTAGCAATTACATTCTACTCACTTTACAACTGACCTAATGCAACAAGGACAATGTAAGCCGAAACGTTTGTGAACAGAATTGTGTCTAAATGTTATTATGAGGACGCGTTGTCGCGCTAAATAGCACGTTCAACAAATTACCGAACGAAAGATTTTCTACAGATCAAAATATTGAGCTGCTAATCATCTACCTCACTAATGCCTAGTGAATATTGAAACGCCACTTATGCAGTGCACGAAAGGAACCTCGAGGTGCAATTTGATCCATACATCGCAATAGTTTAAAAAAATGTGGCGCAATATTAATAACACTTGAGCATTTGATGGCAACTGAAACTGTAAGAATCACCGAATGACGTAGAAAGGCTAATTGGCGACGCTCGTTGTATGTCGCTAATACGAGTACGTGTGCTTCTACTTTCACAGTACACTAGTGTTTATTATCTTTGCTGGCACACCTTACCCTCACCCTTGCCACTTTATTCGAAAATATATCGATTTAGCTTCCGAATATCTTTAATCAGACTTGAGCCCGCCAGGGAGTAAATAAGAAACTGAGTACTCTTAATTTTGTAATTTGGGTCGAGAATTTAAAAATGTCCAAAAATGGTAATTTGTTAGTGGTCTTTTTTGGTGGGGATGAATGACATAGTACCTGTAAAATAGTAGGCGTGTAAAACTGTATGATTTTTTAGACCCCTGCTTATCTTTTGAGTTTGTTTGCAAATTTGTAATGTAAAATAAATAAAAAAAAATTTATTTCTAAACATCTATTAATTAACATTTACTTATTTTATTAATTATAGGTAGTCCTAAGGTAATGCAATAAGCCTGTATTATTTTATTGTTTTGTATTATACTAAATAGCTGAAATACCTCAAAATTTGATCAGAGATTTTCACTCTTACATATTCCCATATTTTATGCAGACCCAACAATAAGCAAGGCTACCTAGCTACGAACAAATGGTTCTGTGACAGCTTTGTTCTCTAAACAGCTCTAGTATAGTCAATTTCACATTTATCTATACATGTTGTATGATTTACAAGGATTTGTCTCGAGTCTGGGTGTTTCTATGTATACTTTATGTATTAATAATAAAAAAGTAAATCAGTCTTGTGGTACCCATAACAAGCACAAGCGAAATGTCCGGCATTGTTTATACTCTGTCGACTTTTATGGTTCCAAAGTCCAACAACTCTTATAGTTACACAATGTCCGTCTTTCTGTCTGTTTGTGTTTCTGTCTGTTTGACCTAGCCTAGCACAGTGAAGGCTTTCAATGTCAGTATGGAAAAGAATGACTAGCGGGAGATATGACTATTCTAAGGTTTACATATCGTACTGTTACTTGAAATCTAGTAAAGCCTTACTAGTCGTGATATTTATTTATTCTTGTAATTTCATTAATATATCCAACTGCTTTAAAAACATTTCAGGTTTCCCCAAACGGCGGTTTAGCCGGAAAGGGGTGAGGGGGAGACACTGACCTCCACCAAAAACTTTGTAAGGGTCACTAATAGTTATTACCGTTCAAAATTTCATCATGATTAAATTTATAGTCTGCGGGCACGAGCTTTGATTAGGTGTGGACTAACGGACAGATATACAGACAGACAGACAGACGGACATAGCGATTTGCTAAAAATAACACTTTTAATTTTGTAGGTAAAGATACAAACTAGACACATAAGACATGGATTAACTATATTTTGTTTAATAAATAGTAAATACCTATTGTAAACATTTTTTTAATTTCGCATTTGCTAAAATGTTTCATATTAAAGTACTTGTATTGTATTTTTATTGTTGTACTTGGTAGTTTCTACTTTAAATTCCTATTAAGTAATTATAAAATCATAAATTTTTACCTGACATGTAAGGGTACTAACATCAATTTTGCCACATAACCATTTTGCACCATATATTTATATAAAAGATGAGCAGTAAGTCGCGGCAACTTATAGTACCCCTAACTTATAGTTCCCCTAACGAGGTCAAAAAACCTACTTGCTTCTATCATAAAATAGTCGCAATCTTGCCAACGTGTAGTGAAGGAGTGTAATTCGGACGCAAACACATGAAAAAGCAAGCGGAGTTTACTTTTCACAACTAAACTCACTAAGTTATCGTTTGTAATTCGTTAAAATATTAAAAAAATAATTCAAATTATGTTAAAATTGTTTTTCAATTAGAGTTGCCAACGACAGCTATGATACTTCACAAAAATATGTTATCTCGAAAAAAGTTTCCTAAAAACGGATATTTTTTTATCTTTATCATAGGTTTTTTCTACCTATTCACATAACAATTAATTATAATTGAGTAGGTGTAGTAAGTAGGCATGTATGTATACTAATTGTAAGGCAAAAGCAGCAAAAAGGGCTATTTTTTTTTTTAAATTAGCTACTGCGGTTACTGCATAATATTTATTCCATAATTCATAATTCTTCGTGTTAAATATTCTAAAGAATTGGCACCACCAAGCTGACAACTGAAGCTGTATTACTACCTCTATCCAAACCAATGACACTTTCGATGTAATTTATTAACCGACTTTATCAAAAAGGAGGAGGTTCTCAATTCGTCGGAATCTTTTTTTTTTTTTTATGTATGTTCACCGATTACTCGAAAACGGCTGAATCGATTTGAAAAATTATTTTTTTGTTTGAAAGGGTATACTTCACAGGTGGTCCCATATAATTTTTTTCAAAATCGAGTCGAGGTGAAAAATCAAAAAAAATCTAAAAATTGTATACATCGATGATGTTTTCATGTGTTTTCATACCTCGCTGTCTCATTGGAGCGGTGCGTATATTTGGCCTACCCATATTATGTATGTACAAAATACATCTACTTTCCATTAAAAATGTATTATAGGCTCAAATTTCATTCAATGAAGTCAGTTTCTTTTTAGTTTTTAAAACGTAATTATATGAGTAAAAGAAATATGTTTATGTTTACTTCAAAATGTCTGTTGTTTCCGTAGACCGAGAAAACAATAGACACATGGTTAACGTGCCACGTGTGAGATAGAACGATAGGTTGGTGGTGTTGCCACATTTAAACTTTTACCCTAGTCCTAAGTAATCATAAATTTATTCGAGGCGTTATGTTATAGTAGAAATATCTCTATCACAAAACTCATAGAAAAAAATATAAAAACATTTGTGTACTTAATTGTTTATTATTATTAAAGCTATGCATAACTACATTACAGAAATAATAAAAACATAAAGATAATATAAATACCAAGTCAAAGTCAAAGTACAAAGTAAAAAATAGTTTATTCAATACAATCACAAGCATCACTTTGAAACGTTTTACATACTAGGTGAATTTAGGTGCCAATTCATAAACCAAGCCCGAGAAGAGAAACTCGTCCTGGTCCTAGCGCATTTTTGCATGTTCCATCTTATAACTACCTACCTTAACTACGAAATACTAATACAAGAGAGTTTATACATTTTAAGTGTGTCAGTTAACTGTTTGAAGGCAGAGCGACATGAGGCCATGCATTCTTATCAATAATATAGTAATTTATATTATAATATGCTTTCTTGAAAAGACTACTCTTTATATATGCTTTAATTTGGTATTAAGTAGTTTAGTTGCATTTTCATGAAGCTTATTTTTGAAGCGCAACGTGTTCCCCATATAGGACTTATTTACTTTTTTTAGTCGAAACCTAGGGATGTATAATTTGTGTCTATCCTAGTATTGATTCTATGAAGTTCACTATTTTGCTGAATACTGGCCTCGTTAATAGTTTAGCTAAAACTAAACTCATTCTTACATTGAGCAATACTAGATTCTAATCTCTGGAGGCTGAAGAGTCTAACGATTTGGTCACAGTTTTAGGTATATCTGAGAAAAAACCATGAAATGAATTTACCAGAATTTTCAGGGTCAAATGTAACTGTAGAATTTATTACAAAAATAAATAATTTATTTGATGTTCTTAATAGCCGAAACATAAATGCTTACGGGTTTAAAAAACCAATAAATCAAAGAAATGGCAATCAAGTTCTCGATTTCTTAGCTGAAGCAGAAACGTTTATCAAAGGGCTCAACTTAGAGGAGAGAAGTATACTGAAGTCAAACAGAAAAGTCGGCTTACTAATATGGATTCAAAGTATTAAAAATATTTATGTCAATTACATATTAACTGGTAGACTGCAATTCTCTTCGACACACTTCAACTCAATAGTTCTTTCAATAGAATGATTTCGTAGACAACGGATGAATGTTAATATTTCTAAAAAAATCTTTCCTTACTGCCCCTTAAATAGTACTAGCTTGGTGTTAATATTTCTGATTTTATCCTTTGGTTTAAATTTCTTTGTTGCATGGTGAATACGGATTTCAAAATAGCGCGCCGCAATTGCTTTGATCAACAAGATTCGATGACTACTAACAAGTGGCTGACTGTTAAAATGATTTTCAATAAACACAGTTTGCCAACTTTTCAAATTAGAAGATATAAGTTTCTGCATGATATTTTTTTCTGCAAAGAATAATGTTCCTCTATGCAAATTTTTGAGTTTTTTTTCGTAGCGCACTTCAGTGTGAGTAAGAATTGCAATTTCCTCTAAGGGGATACAATTCCCAGATGTAATACTTTTTATTTCTCCATGTACAACCAATTTTTTATAAGCGCTTTGAAACTGGAAAGCAGGGTATTGTTAAAGCCACCCCTTGACCTTATGGAACTGAAAAAATATTCTAGGTGGTCCTGGCTAAGCTTGTAAAGCGATAATAATTGCAGTTTACCACTTAATATGTAATTAACATAAATATTTTAAATACTTTGAATACATATTAGTAAGCCGAGAAATCCAACTTTTCTGTTTGACTTCAGTATACTTCTCTCCTCTAAGTTGAGCCCTTTGATAACGTTTCTGCTTCAGCTAAGAAATCGAGAACTTGATTGCCATTTCTTTGATTTATTGGTTTTTTAAACCCGTAAGCATTTATGTTTCGTCTATTAAGAACATCAAATAAATTATTTATTTTTGTAATAAATTCTACAGTAACATTTGACCCTGAAAATTCTGGTAAATTCAATTTTTGATCACAGAACTGAATAGCATCGGCTACGGAATTACTAAATGTTTGTGCCGCTAGTTTGACTTTCATGATCTGTTTACTGAAATTAATATGCTGCCTTTTAAGGCGGTTCGCTAAATGAAGACCCTCATTTTCTTGGAGCTTATTCAAGTTTTCAATAAACTGCCATGAAATTTTTTCACCGCATGCATTTACCAGCTCTTTTTTCTGACTTAAAGTATTTCTAACATGTGAGCAGGGTCTGGAAAAATGACGATCTCATGTCCACTGACTTCAAAAAATGGTGTGATGATTTCTGTATTATCAAAACTACTGATAATACTGATAATAGAATTTGTGTAGAGCTGGTGAATATTTTTTACCATATGCAGCAGGAAACAAATATTTTCTCAAAAAATCTTTGTTCACTGGATCAATTGATACCAATAAATCTCCATCCTCTTCACTGACTAGGAACTTTGCTTTGAGTTCGGCAATAACGTTATTCAGATTTGCAACTTTCTTTGTTAAACGCCTATTTTTTTCCCGGAGAGCTCGCAGTTTTTTGAGCCTATCTTCGGATTGCTTGACAGTCCGCTGTAACTTCCTTCGCATCGTTCGTAGAGAGTATGATGGTGACTTTGCCTAAAAATGGTAACAAATAATTGATTTAGGTATTTATACATAAAATCTGTGGTAACATATTACATAACATAGGTACATATATTATTGATCGAGCGAGTAAAGCAAGCGAAGATCTCCGAGTTAACTTGGGTGATCCGGCACTGTATGTATGTATGTATGTGGCAATGTTTGTCACGGCATAACTCTCGAAAGAGTTATCCAAAAGACTTGATTTTTTTTTAATGTAAAATATGTGATAGCTTTTTGACTTTACCAAACCAATGATATGATCATGAATTTTGCTGTTATATTATGTATTGATTTTAAAAGCTTTTTGACTAAGTAACTTAAGCTATGAAATCAGAACACACCGTCGCGGATTCATTTAATTGAGGACTTTCATGTGCTTCATCAGTTGCAGTGGACGTAACCTGTGGTTCTTTGGGCTGAAATAATAACAACGGAGTTATAAACAGCACCAAATAAATTATAATCGGTACGACATAATATTAATAGTGGTTAATACTTACATTATTAAACTCAGTAGATTCTAGAACCTGTGAACTTGTAGCAGATCCGGGAACATTTATGTTACATCCCTAAAAATAAGATTTACGAGTTATTAAGTAGAAGGGTGTTTAAAATATATTGGAGGAGACCATGATAGGTTATTAAAGAAAAGTAAAAGGAAAGTTATTCATCTAACTACCTACAGAATAAGAACTCATCAATCAAATATTTAGTAACCACCAGTGGAACAGCATTAGGATACAGAATGGTTCTTTTATTCTTTTTAATCAAGACATTTTTCTCAAAATGGGTGTTACAAATCCTTGAATAGTTTTTGGGTGTCCAATTTTTTCGACCTGTGGCTTCAACCCACTGCAAACGTACATTATCGTTTGATGGAAAACGATAACAAATTAATAACGAGATGTTTTTTAAAATGTAATCTATTCATTTATACAGGGCGGTATGGTTATTCTCGCTGACAGGACATTATTTCACATTAAATTGACTTCAAAATTGACTTCCTGAGACCGATTTTAAGTAGCTTTTAAAGTTAAGGTGGCTGCCCTTGCTATCATGAATTACCTTGCCTCCATATATATTCATCTATACAACACCGAACGATACTTACGTAGAATTCAATTATTAATATTCATACGAAATGTAAGACATATTTTTGTGTAAATTTTTGTAGTCTGGGGAATGTTAAGGTCGAATGCAGGCAACACCAAAATAAATAAATTATTTGTTATGATTTATGAATTATGCTGTAGCGAACAAAGTTTAATTCGAAATGCTGTTATATTTTGTGTATATTAATAAAGAAACAGTTTGAAAACTAATAACTACTCAAAAATACTTGTACTTACGAGTGAAAAGACAAATCTGGGAGTTTCCGTTCACTATCACTTTTACATCCTAAAACGCTACATCGAACCATTATCTTTACAAAATCCGGTAAAGGAATTTGTTAGTAAGGAATTCGCATGTAATTCACCGTGTTCATAATTTATTTTTAACTCTTTTTTCAGTTTATTTCACACAAAGCGAACACAAAGCATCCAAACAATGCCAAACTGTCAAACGTTGCTTTGCACATCGAGGTACGATCTTGAAAAAACCGGCACGCGACATGAAACAAAAAATCAAACCATTCTATCTCGTTTATTTACACTATCTGCACATAAGATGTTCTCTGTCTTGTATGAATGCGACGGATGATATCTAGTCGTCTATTAGTTTCTCTGTCTACGGTTGTTTCAGAGCTACGTCGTCAAAACCAAAAAGTGGTACATGTAAGTACATCTTTTTGGCGCGTGAATGAAGAGGTTTGCTCCTCTTGTTATGTTCTTCCTATAATGGCATCTGGTTGTTGTAAATTTTGCCAGTGACAAGTGATTGTTTAGTTATAAAGTTTTAGTCGATCGTCATTTGTCTATTCTAAATGTCATCGTGGTATGGCCGTCTAGAAATTTCTCGGAATTCAAATTACATTGATCTGGATCAGTTGAGCTATCTATAGATCGTTTTAAATGGTCCTAAGATAGCTCAACTATTTTACATGTATTTTATATTATTCTGTTCATTTGTCAAATTATTTTAATAAATAACATTGCAACATAATACACATATAATTCAGTTGTCCATACTTGTGCTATGAAGTTACAATTTATTGATTAAAATTCCGCTAAGATTAATAATAATAATAATAATAATAATACTGGCCATTTCACACCATTTCACCATTTCACAGCATCATCTGGCCCCAAAGTAAGCAGAGCTTGTATTATGGGTACCACATGACTGATATACTACTTATATACTTTTTTTTGTAAACACATACATATTATGCATAGAAACACCCAGACCTGAGACAAATACTTACAGATCATACAAACATTTGTCCCGCGGCAGGAATCGAACTCGAATTAATGAATAAAACATGCAATAAAATGTTTTAAATATGTTTTTAATATGAAGTAAAGTATGCATAATACGCGAGAAAAAATAATTCATTTACAAGTGCTACATTACTCCATGAAATGATAAACATAGAATCTGCGTTACTCCCTAAAAACTGTTATTTACTCGCGGCTTGTCATTTGATTCGGCGTGTTAAGGACATGTCAACACTCAAATTTACGTTAAAATGAACGTGCCGCGTTACACGAACACGTTTGGAACGAAGTCTCTTTCGTATGCAGGGTTATCATAATTAATCATTAACGTCAAGGCTCTCATTCTCCCACCCTTCTCTTTTATTTTGATAATTGATGCAATAAATAACTAAATTCATAAATTTATTTGCAATATAACAATATAACAGGTAACATATAGACGTATATCAATGATATTTATTAATTTTCATCAGAATATTCGATCATTGAAATTATTATACAGGGAATTCAGGAACTAGTATTTTAAGCCTGAACAAGGAGATTCCGACCATGAAAATTAACAGTTGTGGGGGTACAAATCCTAAGAATTAATATTTTCAGATTTTCAAACAAAAACATTCAAGAAATAAAATTGACAACCCTTATTTTGTCAACAATGTTTCTGAGTGCGTTACCTACCTACATACCTACCTACCTAGTTTCGCGTGAGTTCAAATTGTCTGCTAAGCTAGGCTAGATACCTAGGTTGGTGTTTGTAAGTATCTTTTGACGTAGGTACCTACATTACATACTGACTGCGGTATTCACACAAGCCATGTTGTTTCGTTTGTAGCACAAAACTAAGTAGATATTTATTTACTAACTACCTAGTAATCCAGCGGCTAATCTAGTTACCTATTCGTCTCTTGAAAAACTTTATGATAAAAGAAGCAACTACTTATGAAGATTACATACCGTTTAATGTCTTGTTCTAGGCGGATCCATAAAATTTTGAAAATTGACAATAACAAACACCACATTACACGATTAGTAGGTACCTATTCTAGGTACTACCTCCTAGGTATCCAACACAAAGCACTTATGATTGAGTTAAAAAAACACATGGTCACTCACAATGGTCACAAGAAACGGAATAACGAAACTCTTTACTAGAAAGTTGACCGCACGAAGTACAACAAACCACTGAGCTAAAATCAATTCAAAGCAAGCAAAATAAAATCCTTTGAAATTGCCGACAATTTTTGAGGGCTCATTTTTGATGTGAAAATTCAAACCTATCGCAATGATGACATTCATATTGGTAAATACTATTTTGGTTCTTAGTGAAGTTATTTTGCTTAGTTTATTCTGTAGTCATGTCACTGCTTCTTTCTTAGTCACTGAATCATTTAACCACTCTAGTTCTGTCACCATTAAGTCACTAGACTCGTGTTAAGGCTACATACAGAAAAAAAACCAGTGACAAAACAAATTAATTCAGCACAGAGTGACCAAGAAAAACCCAATGACAGAATTAATAAATAAATTAATGAATAAAATAAATAAAGTCTTAATCGGAACAACGACTAAAAATAAATACCTACGGAACCAACTTCTGACAAAATAATAAATATCGGCTTATTACAAAGGTAGACTATTTTCGGAATTAGCCGAAATTTATTATTTATTATGTGGATTGAACTTTTCTGATTGGTTGTCGGTTTTGTTTGACATCTTTGATAAAAAGCCGCGAAGTCACAGAGTCGCACAATGAGGTGGACAGATAAAACTATGGGAAAATATGGGATAAACAAGATTTTTCATAGAAATTCAAATTATTAGATACCTAGCCTAGAAATGTTAATAAGAAATCTATCTACCTACCTAAGAAAAATTTTGTAGGTTGGGTACCTAATACTTTGAATTTCTATGAAGATCTACCTACCTGTGTATTCTACCTACTTACGAAAAATGTTGGTTAGATACCTACCTACCCAATGCTATAAATTTCTATGAAAATCCAAATCATCATCATCATCATCATAAAAAATCCTGTTTAGTTGAAAATTTTTGTTTGTCAACAAAAATGAAATGCAATAAATCCGAAAATTTAATAAGTTTCTTATAAAAATTGCAGCTGATCTCAACAAGAACACAAAAATTTACTTTCTTCTCAGAGGCATCACAATGTAGGCAACTTTTATGTTTGTGTTGCGTGAACTCAAACGATACTTCATTTTGGGTCACGCTCAGAGTTCAACAAACAGCTGATTTTAGGGACGTTACCATTTGTAGTAAGTGCAGTTTTGAAGCAAACTTTGCTGCTCATTTCTTCAATGAAAAACATTGAAGTTATAAAAGAGGTAAAACATATGTTGTTCTCGAAAGTATCGAGAATCGGCCCACCTCGGCATAACATACTAGTTCCGGGGCACCCTGTATATATACTGGCTGTCCTGTTCGCGACTTCGTCCGCACGTTTTTAAAAATAAAAGTTATCTAATTGTAAATCTAAACCATTCTCGAATCCATTTCAACACACACAAAAAAAATCATTCAAATCGGTCCAGCCGTTTAGGAGGGGTTCAGTGACATACACACGTACAGTAGAATTATATACATATATAAAGACTAGCTGACCCGGCGACACTTCGTACCGCCTCAGAATCAATAAATAGAAAAGCAAGCATTTTTTTCATATATTATTCACCTTTTAAACCTTCCCTGTTTAAAAGGTGAGTAAATAAGATAATGTGAAAAAAAAAATGAAATATGATGATATATATATGGGTGACTAATTATTGGTCTCCTTCATTCTTTCTTTCTCTTACGATTTTTCGTAACGCGTTATATTTTTCCTTGACTAGGTTCCCTCGCTAAACCGCGATAAGGAACTTCGTTCCAAAAACCTTTAATCTATGATGTAAAGATGATTACGATATATTCAAGTGCTTCACAGCATCTTCACATCTGTCCCATACGACCATGCTATCTAATAAACAAATACCAATATATATATTCAAGTGATTCACAGTCTCTTCACATCTGTCCCATACGACCATGCTATCAAATAAACAAATACATTAACAAAACAAAAAAGTTAAAACAAGTCCTAGTAAAAACCATTATTTGGAGAATTTAGATATTTTGAATAAACCAGTAGATAAAGCGTGACGAGCTGATTACCATGATAAACTTCATTTGTGCATTATTGCCCCTTACACCGATTGAGATTTCTGTCGACGATATGAAAACAAAAGACGATTTCGTAAAATCAGAGTGGTGGGAATCAGAACTTCACTCGTGGATGTACGATTATGTACATGTTTTATTAGGGGCTAAATAATAAATTATTTGTTTGCAATTTAAATTTCACGTGCCTACACCATTATAAATAAAATAAATAATTAATGCCAGGCATTTCACACAGCATCATCTGGCCCCAAAGTAAGCAAAGCTTGTGTTATGGAAACCACATTATTGAGCTTGAGTTTGAGTTTATTTGTTAATAACAAGATTGTTATAAGTCAGTTTAATTCTTATAAATAATACATGCTATGTATTATTTATAAAAATAACACAATAATACAATAACAACACACACATTAACACAATAATACAATAAGAACACACACATTAACACAAAAATTATAGATAAAATTAATCATAAATAGTCTCTTAATAATAAATAATACTACAAAATGAATTTATAAATTAGTAACTTAATCCTTACTATATAATATTATTATATATTGAGTTATGAAGAATAAGTATTTATTTTTCAATTACAATTCTTTTATCGAGTCTGAAAAACTGAGTTAAAAAATAATTGGTATCTCGTAAAACTCATTTTCTGAGTAGAAAATGTTTTCTAGGAACTTTTTATGTAATCTTATCGTAAAGATCGTTGTAAAAGTTGAATCTTTTGTAATCGCGAACAGCAGCCTCTTGTGAATGGATAATGGAATGAAATGGTGGAACAGTTACATATACCTCACCTCTGTCAATGTTTATCGTTATAAAAGTAATCGTCGAACAAACAAACACACAAAGCCAAATCGTTGAAGTTGCCACGGAGATTTCCGATCGCTTCGCTCGTTTGATCAACACCTACATAAAAGTCTTGGCCATATAAAAAATAAGATATATACCTACTCCAAATTTGAATACATATCAGTATAATATCTCATATTTCCATAATCGAGCAGAGTCATAAGAAGTGTTGCCTTGCCTTGGGGTTCCGGTACCTAAGCTTACAATATTCAAAGAAGCAAAAAGTTTATTTGCACGCGAACTTGAGCGTGAATTTTGCAACCTGTGACTGCACCGACGGCCTGGTGGGAATCTGGCTCATATCATTAACTATAGCAATTAGGTAGGTATTTCTATATTACATACGATTTGTTGAAGTATTATCTCGTAACAATATGAAATGAAATAAAATGTAATGAAATGAAATGAAATAAAATGAAATGAAATTGTTTATTGAAAAATAAAACACATGAATAGCTGTAACACATGGTTCACACAATTAATCGTAATCAATTTCCCGTCAGTTTTTTTTTTTTTTATTATAATACCATTAGATACCTGTAAACCGACAAACGTCGTGGTTTCACATAAAAATGTGTTTTCATATTCAAAGTGGGGCTAGCTACCTTATCTGATAGATAATCTATCTTGCAATATATATTTTCATACTAATGTTATAAATTACAAAAGGGTTTCCATATGTCTTTCTGTTTATTTGAAGCCGCGGGCCGCAGCTAGTATAGTAATATATTGCGTTATTGCTTTTGACATGAAGAGCATAAAGCAAATTTATAAATGTTTATGTAAAAGCAATTTAATATGTACATGTCTCTTATATTCATCGGCTGACTAATCAAGCATCACACTCGGTACTTACTTACGTTTACTGTTGTGAGAAGACTTACGTGAAACCACATTTTATCGAACATTCCCAGAGGTAGGAACAGTTACCAGTTCAATTAATTGAACTACTGAAACAAATATGTTTCAGTTATTTAATTAATCGCCATTATTGACCTATATTGTTATGTTACGACTTACTAGGTTTAGCCGCGGCGTCCCACTGCCACAGCACCTATTTAAAAAGCTAGTAACCGATTACGCCTATATCAATTTTCGTCTAAACCCGTTCAGCCATTCAGTCACTAACCAACTATGTATTTGAGTCTAGGCTATGTGGCCTGTGTAGTTACTGGGCTACTGGGCTACGTGTGCCTATTTAGGAGATTAATCTTCATTATAATTACCCTATCGCCGGCTATGTAGGTACCTAAAGTACGAAACTCTATTATAAACACCCGCATGTAATCTGTAATGTAACAAACGTACGTACCTACCTACTATTCAACAAGGTATCCATACGATTGTTTGTTGAGGAAAATCTCGTTATATCGCGCGAGTTGCGTCGAAGTTGTTTTTAATGAAAAATGTTTTGTTTGCTGCCATAGTGTTTGTGCTGTGTGTCCCGAGGCTGTGCTCCCGGCGCGGTGGAGCCTCCTCAGGCTGCCTTACCCATTGTAGGCCTTCAACCTCAACGTGGTCTTTTACTTCTTATCTGACTAACCGCTAGCGGCGGAGTTAGCGGCGCTTACGGAGTTTTCTTTGAATAAACGTTTTTAGGCTGCCTTGATGGTAATTGCAACAATCAGTACATATCCTCGTCTGGCTGCCTGTCTGTCTATCTGAACACGATGAACTCAAAAACTACCGTGCGGATTTTCATACATTTTTCATTATAGACGGAATGATTTATGAGGAATGTTTAGGTATTTATTTCACTCTTGCGAAGCCAGGGCGGGTTGCTAGCTACTTAGAGGTATATTTAATTACTCACTATTTAATTATCAAGATTACAGTCTTCAGTAGGTATTTATTAATAACCTGTTTCTTCAGCCTGTGTAAATTCCGCATAAAATGAATCGAACAAACTCCGGGTTCTAACATGATCGTTTGTTACATTAGTTCTTCAGTGAGGACTGAGGGCACCCGTCGGAGTACGCCAAAGTGAAATAGGTGACATAGTACATTCTAAATAGATAATAGACAGCAGTTCGTATTAGCTAGTTACTGCATAAAGAGTCTGCAATGCCAAATGCTTTATGGAGTAGCGAGTGAACTTAAGCAGAATAGCAACTCCTTGTCATATACCACTCATACACTTTTATTTTGTAAATACATACATGTAGTAGAGTAGAGATGTAGAGTAAGCCCAGACCCAAGACAAATATTCAGAATCCTGCAAACATGTTTCCCGTGGCATATTGAATATTGTATCTAAGCTTTGTAATATTGATACATTGATACCAGATTTAAATTTATTTAAAATAATAATAAATAATGGGATAAGATCTACGTACCCACTTTGCGTGATCTTATCTTGCGTACTTACTATTTTGGGCTATTTGAGCTAGTAGAAGAAATGTCAGACCGTGAGTGCCGTCGCGCACGACAATCAAACAGTCGAGAGCGAGACGCGACAGGTATAGAGATCGCACTCCTGACGGTGGACTTCGGCGCACGATGGAGGCGATGTTGGAGAGGTTAACTGCGTTGGAGGACCGGTCAGCTACGCGACCAGCACGGTCACGTGAGCGTTATACACCGCCTATACCACGCAGCCTTCGCCGGTCATCGTCGCCATCGCGGCGTCGGAACTTTTCACCTCGACAGGTACACTCACTGCCTGTCTCAACGCGCGCCTTGCCACCGTCACCAACTCGATCTGTGCCGCCGATGCAGGCGCCCCATCAACTGCTTGTTGTCACGCCGCCACCACGCAGCGATGGAGATGCGGACGCGCCGTCGACGGCCACAGGTTCTACAGAAACGGATCGCATAGTAGATGCAATCCGCTCTATTGGAAATTCGGTGAGATCTATCCAATCTTATTATATTTCAAACTTTGACCCGAGTTTGCATAACATCAACGACTGGTGTGATGAGGTACCTAGATCGTGCGCGTACCCTCAATAGTTGGAGTAATCACGAATGTCTGTCGCGGGTAGGCAATTGCTTGAAAGGCAAAGCCCGAACCTGGCTAAGTGAGTGGGTGACTAATGACCGTACGTGGGCTAATTTTAAGAATGAGTTCAAACCTTTATGCCCGAAAACACCTGACATCGCGAACATTCTTTTCGAGGTTATGAACACAAATTCTGATAATTACCCTACGTACGCTGATTATGTACGACGATCACTTCTTTTCTTACGTATAGTGCGGGGACTAAGTGATGAACTAACAGTGGCGATTATTATTCGCGGAATCACTGATCCACAAATACGCGCGTCTGCTACAAACGCCAAACTTTTACCGAACGACTTGGTTGATTTTTTTGCCATTTACGTAAAGTCTGAGTCGTCAAAGACGCTACATAAACAAGATTCGTCTGGTAAAAGTAAGACTGACTTGACTTTTGTTCGAAAGCGCAAATTGCAAGATGGTAGGTGTTTCACTTGTGGCGTCTCAGGGCATAAACAGTCTTCTTGTAATAAAAAAATTAAAAACTGATGGTTCAGTTGTAAGTTCTTCGAACAAGGATGTTACTAGTTCGGGTTCGAAACCTGACTTTGTCCCACCAAAACCGGAACCCTGTTCTTACTGTAAAAAGCTGGGACACAAGGTAGAATCATGTTTTGCTAAACGAAAATTAGAGTCGTGTAATAAAAATAACGACATGTTGTTTGACAGCGGTTTTTATGCGAAATATGCACCTACTGGTGAACCCCCACGACTGTTATGTTTTATACCAAAAGGTCACAGACTTAGTCTTCTCCGTGTATTCCACGATGACCACGAACATACCAGTGTCGAAAAAAGGGTCGACCTCATTCTTAAACACTTTTGGTTTCCTGGGGTATGTAGATTCGCTAAAAAAATACATTGAACACTGTCTATAAGTGTGCTTGTCCCACAAGAAAGTTGCGCGAGCACCATTTCAGCCCATTCATTCATGGGAAAAACAAGATGTTCCGTTTGAAACCACCCATATGCATACTCTAGGACCCTTAGTAGAATCAGATGGCTATCGCCATATACTGATAATTGTTGAAGCTTTTAGCATGTTTTGCTTACTTTACCCGATGTATCGTCAAGATGCCAATGAACTGAAGCGTCATGTGACTAATGCGATTTTCTTATTTGGAACTCCTAAATTAATTGTGGGAGACAGGAGTCAAAGCACTGATTTTCTGAGTTGGGTAAAAGATATGGGTAGCGAGGTACATCTTATCACGCCGAAATGCACCAATCCAACGGACAGGTCGAGCGTTATTGCCGGACGGTGCTCAATATGATCCGCATAGAATGTAACTATCTTCAGGAACAATGGTCTAGGGTCCAGATCACCCTAGACCATTGTTCCTGAAGATAGTTACAATTGATACTTAACATTACCAAGCATAGAACGACCCAATAATCGGCACTAAATCTGTTGGTTGGTATTGATGCTGCCACGCCTCTCATTCGAAGTTTAGTGCAAGATGTAGCTCTTGAGGGTTTGAGTCCTAATAGAGAAGCGTTAGGTGAAATGAGCAGGCAAAGCACTTCAGAGCAGCTCCGGCAGAATCGGTTAAACCAAGATGCCTATGTTAATCAAAGAAGGAAACCACCGCGATCGTTAGAATTAAATTCTTTTGTTGTTCGGAAACAGGCTCAATCAACTGGCAAGCTCGACTCTGGAATGCGTGGGCCATACCATGTTATGAAGATGTTACCCCACGGGCGGTATGAGCTGGTACGAGCTGGTGGCTGGTTAGTACGGAAAGTCGACGCAAGCAGCGGCGGAGTACATTATCCCATGGCATGGAGAGTGGACTCCTGACGTCTTTGCTGCTTTCTTTCGTGGTGAGTGCCAAGTTACTGAGACATGCTAACGTCGTGCCTATATCTCAGTAGTTAAAACATCCCTAACGCCGTGCTTCTTATCTTACTTATCTAGTTACTGAGACATGCTAACGCCGTGCCTATATCTCAGTCGTTAAGATATCGCTAACGCCGTGCTTCTTATCTTACCTAACTAAAACCTAACTAGTTACTGAGACATGCTAACGCCGTGCCTATATCTCAGTCGTTAAGATATCGCTAACGCCGTGCTTCTAATCTTACCTAACTAGTTACTGAGACATGCTAACGCCGTGCTTGTATCTCAATCGCTATTGTTTTCCCCTTTTCTTACCTAACTAGTTACTGAGACATGCCAACCTCGTGCCTATGTGCTTAGTATTTAATTTGCTATTTTGTGTTTTTAATACTATTTAAGTGCTGAAGCACTGAGTATTGCTAACGTCGTGCCTAGATACTTAGTTTGCTATTTTGTTTCTGCTGCTTAATACCAACATGTATTTGTATGATCGCATACGAATATCTGTGGCTGGTTCTGTGTTGTGTTGACACTGATGACACTGATGACCAAGGCGAAGAGTCTACTCCCGCCACTGCTGCAGATCTACCCATAAGGGTAGACGAGCCACAGCCTGGTCCATCTGGGATGCAGACTTGTGCTGACTCGCACGATCGTGCCCCATGCGAAGACCAGTCCAAGATGGATGTTTCCATGCCATTGCTGGAGACCGATCCTTAAAGCTAAAGAAACTCGAGAACGGCCTCCTGTCAGGAGAGGCCGTGTTGGAGAACCGAAGATCATTTGGAGTCGAAGGGTATAAAACGTATAAAACGCCGTGCGAACACGCGGCCGCCCTCTTTCTGCTGCCAACCATCATCGAGAAAACAACTCTCTGACATTTTTTCATAGCTGCTGCCAGTTGATTTTGTTTAGTTTTCGGTTAATTTCATTTGATTAGAAGTTTAAGTTTTGTTTGTCAAATTTTGTTTTTAAAAAAATAAATTGTGTTCGAATATTCAATAATACAATAATAAAGAATACTTGTAAAACAGTTGAGCATCTACTTAGATAGCTTAAGAACCGATCTATAGATAACTCAACTGATCCAGATCACATTGTAATTAAATAGATAGTAATAAAATTACATGAATATACTTACCGACTGCCTCTTTTTTTATGCAGTGCCCAAGTGTATAACAACATTATAACCAGTTTGGGTTCTAGAATGTGGCAAAATGTAGTTAAATACTCATATTTCTACCTACCTGTGTAATATTCAAGTTGAACCAATACTTGTTCAAATGATATTATCTCAATAAAAGTGAACGGTGAAGTACTTTTGTGAGTTGAAGGTCTTCTACCCAAATTAGATCCATTACATGATAACCAATATTAATGTAAAGTTAGCTAACCTCCTCCTGAGTATAATAACCCGTGGGAGGCGCTTGAGAAATAAATATATTCACGCAGTCAGACGTCTCAAGTCACCATCACCATCACAAGCTGTGATGGTGGCCCAGCGGTACTAGAGAAGATATTCTAACATCATCCTTGCTCTCCACACTTTTATTTTTCTTTGACTTGAAGAGCCTGTCAAATTGAAATTTAAATGTTTTTATTCAATACAATCACAAGGATCACCAGTATTGTTTGTATGAAGATCACTATTTAGATATATACATATATTAAGAAATTAATAGTGAGAATATTAATTTCTTCGAATATTTCTCTCAAATACCTTCGCGGTTTCATTTTATAAATGGTCAATATTGCCCTTCTTTGAAGAACAAAATCAGTCATCTCGATAAGCCGCTACGCGTTACCCGCCGCCCGCCTTTACCGCCGCCATCCCGTTCCGAAGCCTCAACACACTTTACGACCGCATAAATCACTCATAAACATATAAAACTTATGATTTTTTGCAGTCTTATTAAACGGTACATCTGCTTTATCAGAATCATTGTTTACATGTAAATAACCAACTACCCGATCGGTAGCTGATGTTAAATGATCTGATGCTGGTGGTCAGCAGACAATAATAATTTAGCACGTCTCTGCTGTAGAACAAACCAGTCGTATCCATTTCACAGAGTGACGCTCAAAGCTATATACCTGATGGTTCCTAGACGCATCAAGCGTACAGCACAGGTTCATTCAATTTCATTAGTAGTACCAAGCTGTCCCATCCGTGCCTCATTAGGCAGCACGCCTCCATTGTATTATTGCTTTTCAACTCGTTTTAGATGGCTTATTTTGTAAGTATAACAGTGATTTCGGTACAGCTATTGTTCTTATACAGTTGTTGTGAGATCCTAAGGTCCCAGCTGAAGTTTTTCATAGATTAAAATAATTCTGTAAATGGCACAGGGTTTGACTTCTTCTTATCGTGTTGCTAGTTATTTCGCACCAGTGCACAGTGGTTTACCCCATAGGTCATAATACAAAAAAATATTTGTCAAATTACCCCATTTTCATTATCTATTACGATTTACCAATAAACAAGCTACCCTAAAGTATAAATATGTCACCTATTTTACCTGATTATCACTTACTTTTCGACCCCCGAAATGAACTCATAAATACTTTGCGCTCGCCTTATTACAAACTCATTAGCACACATTGTTTGTGTAACGGTGAATTCTCAGAATTGCATTGTTTTTCTGCGGTGTTTGTGACATGAATTTCCAAGATCAAGGTATGTTTTTACTATTTAGCTATATTTTTAAATTTTATTTGACTTATTATGGCGTATTTTTACGTGCTACGCCACGCCATGATTTCTATCAAATGTTTATCTTATAGTTGACTTTACATAGACTTACAACTACTATACTACCATATTCTACTACTCTCACATACCTTAAATATATTAAAGATTGAACTGTCTATTTTGAAAATATACAAGTGATTTTTGCATTAGTTTGCGCATTTAGGCGCTATACAACCTCTACGACTGCGTAGACTTAGGCGTAGTACGATCTACGAGACAAACGTATAATTTTTAATATTTCTTTTCAGGTTCTTTGATCAAATGTACTTTTTCATATATATATGAGATTTGGTTAGCCGTAACTTTAGCCGAGTTTGGCCTATCTCCTTTACATTCTTGGATTAGCTTTTTCGAATATTTTGTACATCTCGCTTACAGGATGGATGTTAAAAAGTGGTAGGTTAGGAGGGAAGATGAGAAGAGACAAACAGCAGATAGAAAATTGTACATACAGAATGAGTTTAATTCTGGTCAGACCACTTCCCACTTATTACAAAATGCAATTTTTAATCTTATTAGATCGAAAACTGTATTGAATACAGAATGTAAAACTCTTAAGCATGTGTGGAGAGTGAGAGATCAAGTACAAATTAATTTATACCGTAGAATGTGTACGAATAGCTTTGAAAATATTTTAGGTAAATATAAGTTTAGCAACTTTCAATGTTTAAACGTAATAAGTACATGTCGTATAGACTGTACTCACAAGGAAACTATTGACTCTTATTATAATGATAATGATGCAAATTTTAAGAAGTTTCAAAAAAAGTTAATAGGTTGGATCTATAATGTGCGGGAGCTTCACGTTAGAGCGCGAAGTTGTTTTCGCAATTGGGTATTGTATGGTAGAACATGCTCGGGAGTTTACTATGAGGCTATGTCAGCGTCGCGTAGAGAATTTAAAGCGGCTGTGAAATTTGTGCAAAATAATCAGCAGATTATAAGAATGGATATGCTGGCCCGCCAGCATACATAACGGAACTTTGTGCAGTTTTGAAAGGAAACAAAAAGAAAGTAAAATTAGTATGCCAATTAATATTGAAGGAGAAGAAGACCAGAAAAATATTGCTAACTTATTTAGAAAACACTTTAACGTAAATAACAGTTTTAATGAACTCAATAAAAAATCGATCGCAAGTAGTTATAATCGTAATGACATTGAGAACATACTTAAAAATATGAAATGAGGCTTACCTCGTTACCCGTGACCAGGAGACTTATCTCCGGGTCATGACGGCCTTAGTGTCGAGTATTTACTGTGTGCGGGTCAGCATATCTGTTCTTTGCTCGAGGAGCTTTTCAATCTCTGCCTGCGACATTTCTACTTACCAATGGAGATGATGCGTACAACTGTAGTACCAATACCGAAGAATAAAACAGGGGACGTCTCGAGCATTGCCAACTATAGGCCTATTTCGCTCGCTACGATAATGGCCAAGATAGTTGAACGAGTTATCAAAGATAATATTTTACCTTCATTGTCCATCGATGACGGCCAATTTGGTTTCAGACCACATGTGTCTACCAACATGGCAATTTTCTCCTTGAAGCAAGTGGTTGATTACTATAAGGAGGGTAAGACAAGCGTTTACGCGTGCTTTCTAGATCTAAGCCGAGCATTTGACACCATCAACCACGAGCTATTATGGGAAAAGCTATATCGCACAAACGCCCCAGATGATGTTGTTGGTTTGCTTAAATACTGGTATCGCAGCCAAACCAATAACATCAGGTGGGGTCAGGAGCAGTCTGACAGCTACAAGCTATCCTGTGGCGTGAGACAAGGAGGGGTCACCTCACCGGATTTATTTAATACCTACGTTAATGATTTGATCGTGGAGCTAAGCAGCTCCCCTGTCGGGCTCAGATTAGATGGTAGGTATGTTAATAATCTTAGTTACGCCGGCGATATGGTGCTGCTTAGCCCTTTGATCAAAAGATTAAGAAAATTAATTAAAATCTGTGAAAATTATGCCAAAGATCACGAGCTTATCTATAATGCTAAGAAGACAGAAGTGGTGGTATTTAGATCTGGTGAGGGACCCGACACCATACCCAGTACATTCCTTAACGGGCAGCCTATCAATATAGCAGATAGTTTTAGGTATCTTGGCCATATCGTGACCTCGAACCTGAAAGACGACATCGATATTGAGCGACAAAGACGCGCTCTATGCGTCGTCGGAAATATATCATATTTCCGACAATAAGAAATAGAATAAGAAAATTTTTTAAAGCATCCCGTGACGTGAAAAGGACTCTTTTTAAGTCATTCTGCCAGAATTTTTACACTGGCCAACTCTGGACGAACTACACAAAGAAAGCGCAAGACGACATTCGAGTTGCCTACAACAATATCTTTAGGCAACTCATGGGTCTGAACCGATACTGCAGCGCCTCTGGTATGTACCTGGAGGTGCGAGTCAATTCCTTTAATGCCATCCAAAAGCTAAGAATAGGTAAATAAGCGGGAAGCGGAAGCGGGATATCGAACGATGGAAATGCAGCACGAATTTTTTTTAATAATTCTGTAGTTTCAGTAGTTGCAGTATTCTGTAGTTGAAATTACTGGATTAAACAAAGATTTAATCGATCGTTGTTTCACAATTTTACAAGCATTGTCCTCGGGTTTTAATATTGATTCAGATAAAATTTATGAATATGCTTTGGAAACCGCGCGACTTTTAGTTCATAAATATCCGTGGTATAATCTCCCAGCTTCCGTTCACAAACTCATCATCCATGGTGCTGAGGTAGCACAGTATGCCTTATTATCTATTGGGGAATTATCCGAAGAGGCGGCCGATATAAACAATAAACATTATAAGGCTTTCAGACGAGATCATACGAGAAAAATGTTGCGAGAACATACGAATACAGACTTACGTAACAGACTTTTACTCAGCTTACACCCATTTATTACTAGGTAGTCTTCGGAAACTTCCCCATAAGAGAATGAGCGTTATTTCAAGGCAGGTGTTAGATTAGTTAAGAATTTAGTTTATTAACAATTAAGATAATTTGTAAGTAGTTCTAGTTATTATATAAGTAATATAAATATATATATTATGTACACAATTATAATTACAAAGAGCATTGTTAATATACACAGACGTTTTTCAGAACAAGGGACATTAAATCTTTAATATTGTCTATAAAATGTATATAGAAACAGTACTTATCGTAGTTTATTGTATTATTATGTATTACATTTGTTAAATAAAGTATGAAAGTGCATTTTTAAAGTATTTAGTTTTATTTTTCCTAAAGAAAAATCCCAATTAGCAAAGTTAGGCAATTTTGACCGCCTTTGCATGGAGCTTGAACCACTGAGTATGGTGAAAGGATTTAAGTGCGCCCTCATAGGGTCCTTCGTGCACTTGGTACATTTCTTCGAACTTTGTGTTTGACATATAGTAATTGATGACGAAAAATCTATTGTCTAATAATCGCCTACTCACGGTTGATTACAATCAACAGTTATATTATGACGCATTATAATAGGTAGGTAGTTACCACCATAACTTCATAAATATCGATCTATTTTATGGTGTATTTTAGGACAGTATATTACAGTACGGTTTAGGAATTTATTTCACACAAGAATTACAAATTCACTTACAGAGAAATGCTATTTACTAAAAAATATATAAAATGTGCCGTCATTCACACGTAGCTTAAATATTACAAAAAAATATACATTTTAAATATAAAATTAATATTTAGGTAATGTGGGTAGTTGTATAATGCAGCGAGTAGGCCGATACATAGTCGCTACAAGTAGTGCCGAGCGGCGCGATAGTATACAAATGTTTCTAAGTGATAAAAAAGCGGTGGATTCGATTGTAAACATTTTTTTTTGTATCGCTGCTGATTTAATTGACTTATATTACGAAGAACGACGAAGAAACCTTTAAAATGTGTTCTCTAAGTAGGTTTTTATAAACTATTGGCGATTTTACTGATTTTATATTCTTAGGTAATTTGTTATAGAGTTTTGTCCCTTCGTACTTAATATTATTTTTCCATAGTTACTCCTTGGTTTTATTAAATTAATGTTATTGACCTGTCTAGTTATGCGACTTTGAACATTTATCTTTTTTGTAAAAACTAATTTAAAGTGTACAGTAAAAAAATGATTTCACCTGACATCAATGCACATTATTACCTTTGAACTTTTAGTGGTTTAATAATGCATTGTGTGATGGATTTATGAAAATAACGCCTATTGTGATGTCTGTCTGGCGGCGGCCTGTACTAATAGTGATGTCTATTAGTACAGCCCGCCGCCGTTGATAGCAGGCTGGGGGCCCATCGGGGACACACCATGTAAAAGCAGTAATTTAAAAGTTTGTCGCTCGGGACTTTTTTGATAAGATGGGTTAGTTCATATGAGCTACGTAACTAATTTTAGAATTGTTCTTTAGACAGTCCCCAGTGGTCTCTCTCAATCTATAAGGATTTCATAGATTTTTATTCAGAACATAATAAGTTGTACAGATTACAATAGAACGATGAGTCTGCAAAAGTACTAAGGCTGTGTAGCAGCATCAACGCCCGCCTCCTTTAAAGAACAGTTCTGTATATTATTAGAACCATAATAAAACTATAATAGAACTAACAAACTAAAAGTAGATTTTAAATAACACCACACTTAATACTGAAGTTTGTAACAAGGTAGAATGATAAAAAGTATAAGATAAAAAAAAATAAAAAAATTAAGTTGGTCTGTAAAGTTTGACTGATGCTAGACTGATGTTTGACTGATGCTAAAGTGTGTGTATGAGTGTGTGAGTGTGTGAGAGAGAGGGTGTCTAAGGGAGTAATTTAGTTATTGAATATAAGTATTAAAAGATGAATATATTGAATATTCATTATTTTGGTGTACTCAGAGTGTCTTCAGTTTCCTCATAAAAGAGAGACTGGAGCCACTTCATACAAACAAGTTTGCATTTATAATATGAGCGGGGGTAAATATTAAGTAGTTTGTTGACTCTATTGTACAGGGAAGGGCTTAAATAACAGAAATGACGCCCGGCCGCTGCAGTTCTACGAGATATAATTCCACACACCATGTCAGTTTTACGTTTACACGTTTAACAGTACTAAGTTTAGGACCAAAACTCAGTTAAAGTGCTTTCGTAAAATGCCTCGGCTTGGAGAACATCACTTTTAGAACAGCTTTTTGTGCTCGTTCAATTCTCAATAGTTGAGTTTTTATAGCTCCTCTCCATGCAATGTTGCAATATGACAGGATAGATTGCGCGAGAGCGTGGTAAACGGTTTTTACGCAGTCAAAATCTGCAACACTTCTTAACCTTCCAAAAACAAATATCACACAACTAGACACTATACACTGAATGTGTGGAAATGAGAGGGAGCTATTTAGGACAACACCGAGATATTTTAGTGATAGTGTATGTTCTAGAGTCTGGCAGGTACAAATACCAGCAATTGGGTTGAAGCAAGAATGGGCTCGAATCGAAAAAGAAGAAGGAGATTGGGACCTGGAGGTTGAGGAAAAATTGATATTTAGTCTTGTTGACGTTGTTGTTGAGGGTTAGAAGATATGAAGATAGCCAATTTAGAACAATGACCTGGCAGATTCAGCTCGAGATTGCGCTTCTTCCCAACTTCTTCCTGCTATGATTAGGGCGGTCCCTAGAAGGACTTAATGATCTTCGTTACAGCGAAATCCCTCACTATCTCATGATCAAGATAAAAGTATTAAAATTACCTACTGAATTTTTTTTAAACAAAAATATCTGTATCGGAAGGCTCGGCCTCATGTAGTATTTCTTTATACTCGCCGTCCTGAATACTTGCGCCTCGCGCCGTCAGATAGGGGTCAGAGGGTCTTCTTCTATGTTCACCAATTACTCGAAAACGGCTGAACCGATTTGGAAAATTCGTTTTTTGTTTGAAACGGTATACTTCACAGGTCCTATATAAATTTTATCAAAATCGGTCGAGCGGAAAAATCTACGAAAAAATAAATTTTGTATACATCGATGATGTTTTCATGTACTTCGATACCTCGCTGTCTCATTGGAGCGCTGAGTTTATTTGGCCTACCAATATTATATATATACAAAATATATCTACTTTCCACTAAACATGTACTATAGGCTCAAATTACATTCAATGAAGTCGGTGTCTTTTTAGTTTTTAAAACGTAATTATTTTTATTTACACCTGAGTCAATAACTTTAGCTTTACATGAATGAAACCATAATTACAAACAAAGCCCTAAATAGCTCGGGAAAAATTAATAATGTAAGAGCGCAAAGTTTGCTTCGCAAGACAGTCAAAAATAGTATACATATAAACAAAATTGTATCTATGATGACAGTCAACGACATCGACAGTTTGTTAGCAGATTGATGTACAGCGGTTGAGCCACCAAATTATAAAGTAGATGGCAATAAATCATTGCGTTGTTGCAAAAGTCATCGCTAGATTAGCCTAGCTAGCACTTCGCCTAGTGGAAAACTAACGATGAGCGGCGGGCATCAGTCGCTTCGTTTGATTTCAAAATATAAGAATCACCTAATACTAAGGTTTTTAGGGTCCTTACCTCTTAAGATAAAATAAACCCTAAATGATCACTTCGTTTTCCGTCAGTCTGTCGGTCAGGAGCCTTTTTATCAGGAGCGCGTTGAGTTATTGATTTGAAATTAATATTAAATATTAAGTTATCTTAGCTGGAAAAACCTAGAGCTTTTAAGTCAACGCATTCATGCATTTGGCCATTTATGCCGCATAATTTGACACTCACCAGTAAATCAAAATCTACGGGGTACTTTCATTGACCAAGAAATATTAAATTTGGCAAGAATCAAGGTCTTACAGCACAAGTAAAAGAAAAAAATCCAAAAAACCTTTGGTTTGTAGTAAAACCCATGAAATAATATATTATGTAGCAATGTTCTGTGCTTTCATAGTTAACGAGTTAAATGAATTTATGAATATATTCTGAAATGGAATAGTAATTAACCGATGATAAACGAACCATGATAGGGAGAATAGTAGTACGAATATAGACTCCTACATTTTGTAGGTGCTCTAATCCCCTAGGCGCAACTTCCGCACTTGATACTTTTATTTTTAACACATAAAACTTTTACCATATTAGGATTCACTATTTGAATATTGACGACCTCTGTGACGCAGTGGGCCAAGGCCCGGCTGAGACGCAAAAGGTTGCGGGCTCGATTCCCGCCGCGGGACAAATGTTTGTATGATCTGCAAGTATTTGTCTCGGGTCTGGGTGTTTCTATGTATAATATGTATGTATTTACAAAAAAAAAAGTATATGAGTAGTATTTCGGTCATGTGGTACCCATACCCATACCACAATCTCTGCTTACTTTGGGGCCAGATGATGCTGTGTGAAATATCCGGCATTATTATTATTATTATTATTACTTTTCTAGAATACATATTCTTGCCATAATAAGACAATTAGAGATTAAAATATCTGTCGGTAACTCTGCGGATGGCTGGTCATGCACAGTTTGTAAGTAAGAAGCATCTCGACCTGCAAATGTCGGTGGTAAGGCGCGCCACTGCCACCGCCAGTCCTATGTCTTCGACGCGGTGCTACAAGTTCTGGTGTTTTGTAAGTGCATTTGACTACCGCAGATTTTTACCACTTTACCACAAAGAAGCATATGATAATTACGTTTTAAAAACTAAAAAGAAACCGACTTCATTGAATGAAATTTGAGCCTATAATACATTTTTAGTGGAAAGTAGATGTATTTTCTATATATATATAATATAGGTAGGCCAAATAAACGCACCGCTCCAATGAGACAGCGAGGTATCGAAGTACATGAAAACATCATCAATGTATGAAATTTTTAGATTTTCGTTGATTATTCAGCGATTTTGATAAAATTTATATGGGAACCTCCTCCTTTTGATAAAGTCGGTTAAAAAGGTTTTATAAATGTGTTCTTATCTTTCTCACCTGTCAGCTGTTAAAATATGTAGGTAAGTACTTCCTTGTAATGCAGTAGAAGCTTGGGCACGCGCTACACAAGCGCCGCCGGCCAACAAGAACATTTCACGGATCAAACGAATTCTCTTAGATTAGCTAATTGTTTACTGCAAAGCTCTAGTGAATTTAGGTCTTGTTTTGAGCGCAGTAAAGTATATAATTAGGTGTGATCGACAGGTGGCGAACACAAACGGCGATCGGCTCGTAAATCAACCGCATTATGAACGCGACCGAACGGTATGGAAGAAAGAAATGTGCCGCCGTGCGCAACATTTACTATTATATTGACGAACGTAATATAACGGTGATAATAGGCATAATATCTGATATTTAATTCAGTCTTTTGCGATTTTTAGATAAGTATGTCCTTTAAAAAATCCTAATCCTCTATTTTTGGCCAGTTCCCTTGGCACATGCAGTACGTAATCTTGTAGTAGATAATTAATGTCGGAGAAATACTACGTAGTATCCTGTGGTAACCCTGTGTAGTAAGTATTCAAGTCGTATAGTGTCCCAAGCGTCAGATGGACGACCAAATAGTCAGTGAAGCATCGCTCGAACCAAGTCTTTATACCAGATCTCAACCAGATACCCAATCATTTATTAAATTTGGATTTCAACCCTTAGATGTCTCACCAGTTTAATTTACTTTGATGTTTTTGATTAGGGTAGGCGCGAAGTCCTTCTAAGGAGCAACCAGTATACATAGGTATATAGGTATATAGGTATGTACTACACAATGTGTCTCTCTACGCAATCAACTGAAAATATTTTTAACAACACCATTCAAGTGGCTTTACTATTATAGATGGACCTTTTACCTATTTATTTGCTAAAAGTACATTAGCAAAATGGCGCGTCCTTTAGTTACCAGTGTGCTGGCACATATTAAAGGCGCAAATTCCCTGTCTGACTTTATGATGTCTATTTTTAGTGCATCATGCATTCAATAGAAAAATATAATCTGAAGGTTACGTCTTATTTTTGATTAAATTTCCTTGAATATTAGTGGTAGAATCTGTTCTACATAATATATTATATGTATATTGGTTCGAAAGTTTGCATTATGAACCCTGTTTCACTGACTTAAATATCTACCACGGCTTTAGCATTAACTCTTCTCTTGGTTTATTGTTAATTAACTTAGTTCAGCAGTTTTTCGTACATAAGCTAGCTATAAGAAGGATCATACAAAAAATCGCAGACAAAGAAAAGTTACTTGTTAATTCTTCTCGTTCTTGGGTTAGAAGAAATGGGCACATAAATTCATCTAGCATGTAAAATAAAGTGAAACGATTGATTGAGAAGTGATCTTTGTGATTGCATTGAAATTTAAAAGATCGTTGCTACATTGCGGTCGCCACTTCTTGAATATTAACTCTAGCTCAAAGGTTGCTATTTCGGGCGGCACTCTAACTATTGCATACTCTATAGGTACTTACTCTATTTTTGTGCATAATACAATTGTTGTGCATAATATAATTGTTTGTTACCTACATTCCAAGTAAGGAATCGTGAAACAAGCTCACGGCTGTAATTCCGGCCTAAGCTTATGTACTTAGATGTCCGAAACAGCTAAAAAAATGTTTCTGGTTCTGATACCGTACTGAAAGAACACATCTTCTGATTAAAGTTATATTAACAAAATATTTTCGTAGAACTGGCACAAGGAGGTACATAAATATACCTATAGGTAGAACTTTACGAAACGTTTGAACTCTAGGAACTTAAATAAACAAACTTTCACGAATTGAACAACAATTGAACCGTCCGTCCTAGTAAGGTAATCCTATAGTAAACTGTTTGTTTGAAAGGTTTAATATCATTGAGACAATATGAAAGTGTCGTTAATTCTTATATGACTCTTTGAATTTGAATGTGACTAGAATGTAAATTCTCGTTGGGTTAAGGTGATCTTGGTGAATATAAGAACGTCCAACGTTTTAAAACAGTGAATCGATTATAATGAACGAGATTGACGTGATGCTACACGAAAACTGAATCTCGGAACACTACACAGAACTTGTTATTAAAAAACTATAAATAAATTATATTGTGCATTTCCACAATGCATTATTCAGAAAATAAATGTTTATTCGATTTTCTGCTGGCAACTGGCAACTGGCAACTGGCAACTGGTAAGACGCTTTCGTGATTTGTATTTTTGATCGCATGATAGCTTTCTGTGATGTTTATGACTCATTTAGTAAATATAATGCAATATGTAGATACTACGTAGATCTTGGAGACAACGGTAGACAGCGGTAGAGCTTGGTGCGCTCTAGTATACAATCCATGTATACAGATCAATGAAAGATCTCTATATAGGGTGTTTTGGCGTGTAGGGTGTTTACTAGGTAGGTATCCCTAGGTAGGCCTTGCTGATGGTCCCGACTTTTAATGATCATTAAACATCGAGCACGTTTTAGTTTTGTGGAATCCTGCTTGCACAAATGTGAATGAGCCATAAAACCATCCATACCCTTTCGTAACATCGAAGCGACACCAACATGGATATGTGATTATTACAATTTATGATGGAATATATTTAAATTATCTGAACATTTGACGTTAGCAGCTAGACAGACAAATATACATCTACAACATCTTCTACTTACCAAGTTCCATGAAAACGTTTTATGATCGCTTGAATACCTTATTCAAACAGTAATACAAACTTGAAGCCAAAGCTTTGCTACGCTCCGCTCGATCGATATCGATCAATAATTAACGATATCGATAATCATCGATAATCATCGATGATTAATAGAGTGAGTGCTAGCTGGTAGGTTATTGCAACTTTTGTTTTCTAGCACTAATAATAATAATCATTGCTTGCTACTGGTATGCAGAGAGGAACCGATATCCCCAGGATGAACTAGATGATCTCACCGGCTTAGACACAGAAAAAAGTCATTCTGCATTGTGGCTCCAGATGACTACAAATCGGAGTGCTGGAGACAGGCCGCCTACACCTGCAGAGCGTCCTGGTAATCACGATCATGGACTGAAGTATACAAACCGCAAAGAAGAAGACTGGTACTCAATTTTCGCTGTAACTTGTTAGAGTCATGATTCTACAATATGGGGTTCAATCTAAAATGCCTCAAATACAAAATAAGTGTTCCGCAGAATGTAATATCTAAATATATCATTGACAGTAATGAGGAGGCAGTAACTTACCCCGCTCGGCCCTTGGCTCCGGCTACGGAGGCTCAGGCGCATCTTCCAATCTCTCTTAGAAGCCGCGCCTGCGCCTTCCTCCGAGCTGAGCGATCTCTTCATGGGGTCCGACATGATGTTTCCCTCTCACTCTAACCGTCACTGAACATTTGTTTCACTCACAACAATAGTTTGTTCTCGGTTGTTTGAGGGAATACATTGTCACATAACACACTGTTCTGTACATACACTACACTACAAGCTAGAATTACGACTACTATCATAAATTATAAACTGTAATAGTTATAAGGTGGACTGATACGGAAAACTGAAGTAGAAATTAACACACAAGAGAAGATAATCTGAAACAAAAGAAACATGAGTTAGGTTTCAGTAAAAACACGAAATGTTTTAAATCTATAGGTACAACATAAATTTATGTATTAGGTTAAATTTTGGTTTGCGGTTTGGCAAACGATTTCAAAATACCTAACAAAAAGTGCCGTTAGGACTCGCTTTAGTAAAATGTCCATGTGCGATCTCTATTTATGTAGATACCTACCTATCTAACCTACCACGGTTCCCAGGTTCGGTTTTCTAACATTCTCTGACACGCAATTACGACGTACCTATATCTCAACTTTAAAATTGTGTAATAGTAGGAGAGCACAAGCGGGGGTTTTTGGGATTTACTCGAGCGCGGTAGAATAACATAAGGATGGCAACCATGCACCCTGTAAAGTACTCCCACCATAAATAAAAAAAAACCATACCTGGGCCCTTTATATAGGGTCGCGCGTCTAGGGCAACCCATCAGATTAGTAAAAAAAATGATCATTAGAAAAACTCGAGCGCGTCAGATTAAGGTAAGGTAAGTATTAATAACATACAGAAAAGTGTGCATTTCATTCGGACAATCTGACAATTTGAGCGTGACATAAGGAAATGGAGGAGTTACAAAGTAATTTTTTTTTTCTTGAAGGAAATTAGTCATGAATCACGGAAATAAGATAATCTGCCGTTTTCTTTCAAGGTCACGATTTTTTTTTGCATTTTCACTCACTTTTACATTGTCACTTAAAATCCCTTCTCAATGCCTGACGCGGTCGAATAATTTTTTTCTTATTTTCTACACCTTAGTACGGCCACCCCCACCATGCAAACCGGCAGATTCATAATTATGCGTTATCAGAAACACGTGGGGCGCATACACTATTAATATCTGAAGCACTCGACTATTTCTTTGTGACTGTTTTTTTACATTATTGACACGCTCCTCCCACCAGTGAAAGGGTGGGGGTATACATCACATAAACTTTTTTTTAGAATCTAACCTTCTCATTCCTAAGGTCCCCACGACGCTTGAGTAAATCCCTATTTAGCCTTTTGGGCTCCCCTGCTATAACGCACATACATACGTTAGAAAATACCATCCTAGGTACTTTACATACTTAGCTAGGTATGTTGTGCGAAAGTATCGCTGTCGAGTAAACATTTTCATTAGTGTTGTTGCGGTCGGGTGCAGGTAAGCCATTGAACTGTGTTACCTATTCTGTACAGTTTTATGGAATATTTCAACGCGTTTGATACATTTGTTATCGCAAAGGATCGCAAATACACGGTGTATTTGTACGAATGCATTCATGTCAAAATTTAATGCCGATTAGGTTTAATTACCTTTTACTTTCTAATTTTTGTAGTTCAACACAAAAACTTTTATTATTTTTATTAATAATTTTATGCTGATCAGTTTTTGTAACAAAAACCATGTAACGAAAGCGTGTAAACGTTCCAATTTGAAATAATTAGAACAAAAGAAGCTTGACAGCAACAGGTAAGGCCCCTCCGTCGATCCCACTCTGGTGTTTTCTGCTTCCATAGACTTGACACAAATACCGTAGAGGAAGAGGAAAAAATATGCAAAACCTATAGATTTATATCCTCGTTGATCTTATTAAGAAGGCACAGTCGCTTCTTTATTTGACATCTGTATTAGGTAATTTATTTTTTAACAGTATTTGACTTAAAAAAATAATTTGGTAATTACAAATTATTTGTAAAGCTTTATATAGGTAGGTACATTCTAGACTTTCTTAATTATTCTTGTACCAAAAATCAATTTCTTTTATTTTTTTACCTTTATGTCCCACTGCTGGACAAAGCTCTCCCCAAAAAACCTTCAAACTGGCTCTATCCTTCGGGATCACCATTTAAGGTTTGAGAAAGCTTACTGCCCTCTGCGAGAGATATGCAAGGGAGCACGATTTGGTTCGTAATGTGAAAAAGAAATGTGAAATGTGTGATGTGAAATGTATAAACGGTGGGCTGATATTGGCACCTAACATAATTATGTAGTTATCATTTTTTATATTATTATGTACTTTCTGTATGAATTGTGTTAGTTTTTTTTTTAGTTTTTTTACGAAGGTAGTTTTAAGAAGGTATGTACAATATGGGACATGCTCCTGAAATAAAGATTATTATTATTATTATTATCATTTATTTATTTATTTATTAAATTCATAAAACAGATCACAATCAACACACCGTTTTAACTAAAATTATTTCTCAAAGGAGTCGGGATCATCCTTCAAGCGCATATTCCAAGCCTTCAATTTCTTATAACATTATCATTTATTCGATTAACGAGTAGTATATTTAAAATTCAAAATAGATAAAATATAAAATATTTATATTAGTTATATATAACAGCCGTCCCCGGCATTCACGACAGAGCTTCTATATAAAATATTATGGGCAGAGACACTGTACAACGAACCTATATAATTAAGACAGAGTAAAGTAAAACATATATCGTAAATAACTGATCAGCTAATTCCAATAAATCTCGAATCGGTCAGGAAATGACGTCATTTCGCGAGATCCCTTTGTACGGGACCCGACGGAACGGCAAACCGATTGTTTCCGGAAAATAGTGGTTAACTCTCAACTTAAATAGATATTTCTTGCCCTTCATCATGCCAAGATTAAACGAAAACACAAAGAAAAGTTTTCATTTCATTTCACCAAAGAAAACCTGAAGTTGCCTTATTCTCTATTGGTTGTTTATTTTTTACTGTTTTTATAAAATAACCTTTTATATGAAATGGTATTTTACTGTTTAGTTCACTCACGGCCTAGTGTCTATTCTGAGCAGCTCGGTCTCAGCGCTCGCACTATCCCCGTTATACGTATACGTATCTATCCAACTACTTAAGTACTTGTACTTACCCACTTACAACTTATATTAAAAATGGCTTATCAGAAAACGTTGGTAACCAGCTTTGCAGGCTGCTGATGATATTGAATTAATTAATATGAAGGAGCAGGTTATTTTTATAAAAAAGTTGCGGTAAATTCCATGGAAGCAGACTCCGGCAAGCAGTTTCTTCATTTTATTTTCCCTCGTGCACGGCTTAACGTGCTTAACCACTTGTGTATCTATTGCAAACTGATGCAAATATTCAGGTTTATCATGTATCCTTCCAGAGTTAAAGCATACAAAGAAGGTAGACTTTTATAATAATTAATTTTATACTCAATCACCGGGAATGAGATGGTCATTAGTTGAGTAATATAAATTTAATGTATCAAGTCAAGTCAAGTCAAAAGATACTTTATTCAATACAATCACAAGGATCACTTTGAAACGTTTTACATACTAGGTGAATTTAGGTGCCAATTCATCCTAACCCAAGCCCGAGAAGAACTGGCAAGAAATTCGTCTTGGTCTTAGCGCTTTTTACATGCTCCATCTTATAACTACCTTAACTACGAAATACCAATACAAGAGAGTTTATACATTTCAAGTGTGTCGGTTAACTGTCTGAGGGCAGAGCGACATAAGGCCATGCATTCTTATAAATAATATAGTCATTTATATGATAATAAGCTTTCTTCAAAAGACTTTTCTTCTCTTCTTCTTCTGAAATCTTTTAGGTATGCTTTAAATTTCCTAATAGGTAGTTTAGTAGCATTTTCAGAAAGCTTATTATAGAAGCGCACCGTGTTCCCCATAAAGAACTTATTTACTTTTTCTAGTCGGAACCTAGCGATGTATAATTTGTGTATTGAATCTAGGAAGGTCACAATGCAATCTTTATTTTTGTGATGCTATGTGAGAATATATATTTTTTTGAATATTTCTCTCAAAGATTCTCGTGGTTTCATTTTATAAATGGCACGTATTGCCCTTTTTTGAATAACAAATATTTTACCAATATCAGTTGCTTCCTTCCAGAGAATGATGCCGTATGACATAACACTATGGAAGTAACTGAAATAAACTAGTATAACTAGTTTGCTATAGCTTCATCAGTAAGCCACCGTATCGCACGAACTGCATATTAGCGGAACTAAGCCTACCAGCAAGTGTTTCAATTTGTGGTACCCACTGTAGTTTTGCATCAATACTATGGACTATGTTGTGGAATCTACAAGATTCATTGCCTCTCCATTCATTTCAATGTTGGTCGGGCTAAGAATAACATTTGGTAAAGTGAGTTTGATACATTTAGTTTTCTTTTAATAAAGCAAAAGATTATTTACAGTGAACCAGTTAAGAACTAACGATAAGGATTCAATTTACGTTATCGCGAATACTGGTTTTACCTCTATCAACTTTAAAAATTAAAGACGTATTATCTGCAAATAAATCTATATCACAAAATTTTTTTACAAAAAAAGTTTAATCGTTAATGTATACTAGGAATAAAAAAGGGCCTAGTATCGAACCCTGAGGTACCCCTATATCAATAATTGATCCTGAAGACCTCTCACCACCCACGTCTACTTACTGAACTCTATTGGATAGATAAGACTGTATGAAGTCAATAGCCCGGTTTTTAATGCCATAATATTTTAACTTTGTGATTAGGGTTGCATGACTCACCTGTACTTAAGTACTATGTATGTACAACATAGTACTTAGGTCCTAATTAAAAGCTATGAAAGGTATAATAATACATGGCTGAGAGCATGTGGGACCAAGTATAGTAAAGGCTTTCGACGTCTATAATGATAAACATGAGTGGTCGTGTGGTTCCTGTCATGAAAGCTCCTTTCATGATCAAAGGTCTATAAATCAGGTTGTTCATAATCTAGAAAAGATATTTTCTGGATTATCTTCTTAACTGTGTTAATTTTCCTTATAATTAAATCCATCTTTAATCATTTATTCAATTATTTTATGATTTTTTCAGGCAAGTATCCCATAATAGTGGTCTAACCGATGGAGTCACTGGACTCAATCAAAAATGTTCACCTCAAAGATGTACTATATATTTTAAGAGATTCTTAAAATAAATAGTACATCTTTGAGTCAAATCAAAAACCGAATCAAAAACTGTACACGAAACCTCGTATCATCTTTGAAAGTCCTATTCAAGGACATGCTTCACTATGGTATAGAAAAATAACTCTAAATTACTAATATACAAATGTTTTCTCAAAACGATATTTCGGTACAGTTGTATGCGCCATGATCACAGTGAATCTGAGGGTACGGGTAATATTCGCAGTAAAAACTGCGGAAGAAGGCAGACCGTTTTGTCTGTCAATAGCATCCAAAACTTTAGTTTAACTCGTGATCACAAAACATGCAACTGTGTCAAAATATTGAAAGTGTAAAGTGACATTTTTATTCATAATCATGATACTCGTAGTTTCAAAAGTTATATAATATACATTTTGATAAACACGGGTTTTACTCACGTATTATTTTGTCGATGGAGGCACCGACACTGTTTCGATTCATTTAGAGAATCTTCATCCGCTCGAGTTCACGGTTCGCACTCAACTCAAATCAATTCAGTGCGAACCGTGAACTCGGGCAGCAACGAGCGGACCGCGGATCAAACTCACCCTGATGATGATTCTCTAGATGAATCGAAGCAGTGTCGGAGCCTCCATCGGCAAAATAATACGTGAGTAAAGCCCGTGCTTATCAAAATGTATAGTACAACTCACGAAAGTTTTGAAAGTGAAATAGTTATATAATATACTCATATCTGCAAGCTCGATTAGGCTTGGACAAACAGACAGATGGACATGGCAAAACTTCCGAAATAATTATAGCAAGTATGTTATTGTACAAAACAAGCCCAGGGCTAGGTGTAGGTAGAATACGTCGTTGCTATGTTAGGTTGGTCCTCTACAATTTGGTTGGTATCTATCTGACATCTGCCTCGGGCCGTGAGCGACTTGTTCAAATAATATCCTGCATCTATCTACAAGTAATAATAGTTATAAAAAAATCGAGGCGTGTTGTCGAAACATCGCGTGAAGACGACTGCTGGCTCAGCTTATCAGCATTGCCATGCAACGTGCTGCCGACCAGCGTCTTGAGGATATTACTCTCTCACAATGATCTAGATTATCTAAGCTACATATAGATCGTTCGAAACGATTGTTTCTGTAGGTATCCATATATATATCACAAAGATGACCGAAGTTTCTATTTTAGAAATGAGAAAGCTGATAGGTATCCGAAAGCCGGTGCGTAATCACGCCACAGGAAGCCCACAGGTTTCTTCGTATTGGTCGCAAACAAGATTGTATGTGCTAATGTGATAAGCCCTAAGGGCAGGTATATTTTCTCGCTTTTTATTCTCTCAATCTGTTGTCTATGCGTAGGCATTTGCCTTTAAAGCCGTTTCAAATGTAACCATTTGCAAAGGCTTCCAGGTATTTGTGAAAGGTTAACGCCATCCCGGTATTAGCACTGCTCAGGAGTAGATTTGCATTTAAATTAAGATGTTTTATATTCGCTTGAGCTTTATACATGTCAAAGTTGAAGACTTTTGTAGTGTCGGTAGACGCGAGATAAAGAAATGGTTGATAGGAAGTTGCAAAACTATATTGCGCTGTGACAATCGACAACCAAAACCGAGAAAAGTAATATTATGTAAGTAACATTTAACCCTCAATTGTGTGCCAACCCTCGCCGCCGTTCTATTTAAAAAAATCGATAGTAGCTAAATATTTTGAGCATATGAGAACACACGACTCGCGCCTTCGTATCCACACAAGTATCCGTCTTTATTAGCGGTTGCTCAGCTCCTCGGCCGCTAATGGATGTGCCTTGTTCCACTCTTAATGGGGGGAAGGGTGACTGTGGTGGAGAACAGATTACCTACCGTAACATTTTTGAACTCATCATGTACCTTACGTAGATATACATACATGTCGTGCAACGTAAGTTCACCTAGGAGTGCTTGTACAAAACACCTCCTGCCTTTTCAGTAGATGTCATATCTTTGTAGTAACGCGACGCCATTATTGACATTCTATCTGTGTCGTATTCAACGACATCGCATCATTGCAAGTAGCTCGTCATTGTATTAGCTACTCCGTGGGGTTCTAGCAGCGTTGCTTTTTTTTCATAATGCGTTTTCCGGTCGGCATCGAACGAGCGGTGTAAGCCCAAAGTAACGTGAGTTTCAAGATCACAGCTCCAAGTACCTAGGTCAAGAAGTTTATCGAAGAAGCATAACGCTATAAACTCGTTAATCAGACAAACATTCTAGGTACGATGTGTTACCAACGTGATTGAGGCAGTAACTGACACTACTCTGAACAAGAAACAACATGAACAATGTACATTACGTATAGTGTTCTAATAAAACCTATTCAGCCAGCTGACGCGCCAGTATCAGGTATCTATTCTGTTGTCCTTTTTGTCCGAGTTTCAAAAGAGCCTTATAGTTTTCTCATTTTCTTTATTGTTATAAACCCGTCAGAAGTATATTTAGATACGTTCTCCTTGAGCCAGTGTTGAGATGTAATCTGCTAGGTACCAAACCACTTGTCAGTGGGCGCAAAGGCACTTTCATATTTTGTGATATTGTGCGTAGGCCCACCAGTGACTGCTTATCGCAGCGTTGGGGCACAATCACAACAAGTGCGGCTCCGTGCGTTTAAAAAGCCGAAGCCATGGCGATAGGCAATGAGCGTTATTGAAACATAACCCTAAACAAAGGTCTCGTAAAACGGTCGTAAATACAAAGGTTCAGCCACCATGCGCCATGTCAACATGTTTACGGCTTATCCCCATTAATTAATAAACGTTGAATCCGTAATAAACTAAATAATTCCATTATACAGGGGTGAAATCCTCGTACCTACTGGATGTTATCGTAATCTATGTAGTTAGCTTACACGTGCCGCGTGGAGTTGCTCGCATCAAAAGGTAAAGAAAACCTTCAATCACACTTTTATAACATTGTTCATTTTATTTGCAAAGAATCTTTAGAGTTGTTTATAATTAGAATTGAAAGCATTGTATGCCACGATCAAGCTCCACGCCCTGTGTCGGGTGCCGGGTGCCGGGTGCCGTGTGCGGTGTGACCAAACATTTTGTGTCATACAATATAATTACTTTTATGGAGTTTATACGGATTTAGTGATTGCGAAAGAACCTACCGCTCGAGGGTTTGTTAAACAAAGGTAGATGCAGATCGAGAAGTTATAAAAAAATATTTTAATCATCTCGTTAGATTGTTTCAAATGTAATGGTAGGCGTCGATAATGCTGGTTACGTATACTATGAAATGAAATAAACTGAAATTTTTTTCTTCAAGAATAGGTACAATACAAGTATTAAAGGCATGAAATATGTGTGTGTGGATGTGTATCTGTGTGTAAAGGTGTGTGTGGGTGTGTATCTATGTATGTGTGAGATTTTGTGTTTGATGTGAATATTAGGGTTAAGGAATAAAACAAAAAAAACATAGAGATATTTAATAACTTTAGAAAGACTATCCGTCTCATCATAAGTCATTTTTTGTAGCCATTCCTTCAGAGTTATCTTCACTTTGCCTACAGGTAAATGATGTATATTCTAGATTTTAACTTCATGGCTTCGTCTAGCTAGAGCAGTTTTGTGCTGTGGGATAATACATACCTGACTTTGTCTTTGTTTCTGAGACAAGAAATTTGCATCGTATGGTATCCTAGTATGTTTGCAAAGAATGGACTGCAAGACAAAAAGCTGTCTAACCGTGAGGAGACCACAGTGTGCGTACAGCTGAGTTGTCGGATACCGAAAAGGCTTACTTAACATTACTTTTAGTACAGCTCGCTGTGCTCTCTCAAGACAAATCATTTAGGAGACGTAAGTGCCTCCCCACGCCGATATACAATGAGAGATTATTGATTGAGCAAGGGCATAGTAAACTACTTTTATAGTATCCGACGCTGCAACTTTCTGTAGTTTTTTAAACACAAAAATCAACTTTCTCACCCTAGGCACCAGTATTTGCAGCTGCATATTCCAGCTCAATGTGTTATCCAGATAAATGCCTAGATACCTAAAATGGGATGTGCGTGTAAGAGGTTTACAATCCTGGCTTTCACACCTGCCCATATTCGTGCAAGTGTGTGCTTTGATCATAAATGTGTGTTCCGGAGTTAAGTTGTGAGAGAAGATTAAATATTTTGTTTTAGTTATGTTTAAAGTAAGTATGTTTTAAGAAAGGGCAGCCATGACAATTTGCAATGCATTTTCTGCATTTACACGAACATCATCCCAAGTTGCACCGCCCACTAGCAGAGCAGTGTCGTCTGCATATGTGTATACTTTACAACTTGGTAGTTTTAGTTTACATAGGTTGTTTATGTAAATAAGAAAGAGGGTTGGGCCCAAAACGCTTCCCTGAGGAATTCCGTAGCAAATGGATTCATCTGTGCTAACATAACCATCAATTTGAACACATTGTTTTCTGTGCGATAAATAATCACAGAAAATTTTATTTGCTATTCCCCGGATTTCTATCCCCTCTATTTTACTAAGCAGAAACGGAATAGAAATGGTGTCGATAGAAACTATCACTGACGTGTTTACGTGCGTTCGTACGTGCATACGTGCATACGTGCATACGTGCATACGTGCATAGGCAGCTATTATTTTACGTATCGTATCCCACGCTGCGCCTACGACGTCGTAGCACAGCTACGAGTATAGCGACGCGTAGCACAAACAAGCCCACTCAGTGAAAATAATTCAGCAAAATAAAACAGCCGTACATAGTTTTTTTTGGTTTAATTTGTATTGTCAATACCTAAATACCCACCCAGTATCTGCTGCTAGTTTGATTTATTTTATTAGAATTGAAATTATTTGTTTGTAAGTACTTCGTTCTAATAAAACATCTCGGGAACAGATCGTTAAATTAGAGACGAGAAGAATGGCCTTAGAGGGATATAAACTTTTTTTTTATATTTTATTACGTTTTTTTATTTTTTTTAACATAAATAAATGATTAATTGATCCAGTTTTACTGATTAAAAGAAGAATTAATATATCCTAGATTAAACATCGCCTAACTTGGTGGCGACTACTAGGCTGTCAAACTATTTCATTCCCTGCCAGTCGATTTGAAAGTGACTCTGAATTTCAATATATTTTTACATGTGAAAAAACTTCTTGAAGAGATGTCTCTACTCAATCGACGATTAATAAATTGTAAACATCAACTTTAACTCCATTTCGTGAGACCTGCAGTTACGCACTCATTTTATTTTACTTACTTATGGTCTAGGATATGTTCAGTTCAAACTCAATTGTACCTATTGCTATGAATAAATAAAGTTTAATGAAAACTAAATATCTAGTGCGCTTTTATTCAAAATGTTGATTTTATTTAGCTTCTGTATTTTAATTGGTAAACTGAATAAATGTTTTCTATTCTAGAAACATAAAGATAGTGACTACTAGACACCAAAGTGGAGAATTGACTCACACGTGACTCATTTTTAAACTTTCACGATCATAATTAATTTTGTTTCAGTAGTTAACGGATATTAATCGCGTGTTAGCTACGAGTATTACTGTATTCGCGAACACGGTTTTGTTGCAACAACCGTGATCCCGGGCTAACTGGATGCTGCCTAGTTAGCATGTGCAGTGCAGTCTTCAGAATCGGAAATGTCCGCGTTCACATTACAACACTAATAGAATCCACGCACTGATATAATGGAACGCGACGCATACACACCAACAATAGGATTCATCGACGAAGAGAGTGCAATTGAATTATTCAGAGCTTTATATCTGGTTTAGTACGATTAACGCGTTCAAAAGATCACGCAATACCATGGTCCGCCCTCCACTGTCTCGCTGCGGTGATCAGCCCGCCTTAAAGATAAACCTTAGTAGTTAGGTATTGTGTAGGCTGTTCTATTAGAGATAAAATATTGTATAACATTGAATTCCGTGAAGTTCACCTTCGTTTCGTTTTAGAGCTATTGTTTTCTGGTCAACCTATAATGATGAACTGTTGGGCAAAGCTGACCCCGTCTGTAAAGAGACTGTCTTTGGTAGACTGTCACGAGTCCTTCTTACACATATTGAACTCTTTATAAAAATGTGCTTATATTTGAAAAAACTTCTACTTACCTAGTTAAAACTATACAAGAGTAGGTAGGTGAATTCCAAAAGCTTGGAATAAGAGGGGTAGAATTTTTACGTTTAATTAGCAAAACAGCAACCAACTTTTATGTTGCCTGTAACGAATTGCTGATTAAAACTGATAAAAAGAAGCAGGCAAGATTAATGACTCACCTTCTCAAAAGCCAAATTAATAAATTTAACTTAATATCTGCCTATACTAAATTAATTGATACTTACTTATAGTAACTTTAGCATCATGAAACGCATTCTACATACTATTCAACGCGTATAGTTTGTGTACAGTATAAGCTTCATATAAAAAACGGAAACGTTAGAAGCTCTTGTATAGTGTCTGTTAAATACAATATAAATGCAGTATAAATACGTTACATCTATAGGTAATTAAAGTCAGAAAAGTATGAATGCCACACGAAACTGAATCTGTGTTCTCTAATTTAATTGATATATTATGGTTTTGTTGTCGACGTGGTGCGACTCGTTTTGTGCTTTCATCAAAGCAAAATGTACAAACAAAAATGAACTAGCCCACAAAATACTCACGTAAAATGTGCAAATAGCGAAACGAACAAAACGCAGAATGCACACATACAATGTTATTTATTCTCTGTGCTCTGCGCTATAAATAAAACCTTTTGATGTTTTTCAGTTTTGAACTTACTTAAAATCTAAGCGACACGAAACGTGTTGTAACATAAAAGCCCTGTAAAACCTACCTACCACCTGCCTAGCTAGGTACTTACCTATAATTAATACAGTGCCTAGATAGTATATACCTATATGAGAATCTATTGCATGATAACAAAATTAATTTTGTTGAATAAATAAATTAATAAATTCATTATCTATTCTATTACAACAATATTAATTTGCGATAATCTTAATGTTAATTCCAGATATAAAAATGTTTGCTAATGTTAGTATTTATTGTATAGGTGAATGTGTAGTTCGCTTCAAAACAATCTATAACGATGGTCCAATGCAACGAGCTAGATTTGAAGTAAATTAATCAAACTCTTAAAGCTCATTTTAAAATTTGCAAGGATCAAGCTTTTTGTCGCATTTTTCTTGATCTAGGGTTAACAGCCCCACCTGATACACCTGCCGGTATATATAAGAAGACGATTGTTTGTTTCTAATCCGGTAATTCATTCTGTCGCGTAGTCCAGTCAAGACCAAGGTTTGCTTACTGTGAATGAGCATCTGACCGATCTAACCACACTGGATTTTGTTAATAAATCTTATGGAATAATTAAATCCGTTTGGTGCAGTCGTCTGTAGGCGAGATGTTCTCTCATCCTTAGCTAGCAATGAACGTAGTCATCTATAGCTAAGGAGCGGATTATGATGGTTCGACCGTGGGAGTTTTGTTCGGCACATGAAAGGACAGACCAAGGTTTCTGTGTCGCAGAATTATTTCTTGTTAGGTATCCTTCTCGGTTCCGTTAACACAAGCTGTTTAATCTTAACACAAACTGACGCAAAACGATGCAATGTCACTGACTGATTAAAAACATGCTTAATAATCTATTTTGCTCAGCTGATTAGCTCCAGCATCATTAGAATCAGCTGATTATTTCTTTTTTACTTAGTTAATATTTTTATAATTTAAAAGTCATATTGTCCTACAAATTGCGTGGTGCGTTATCCCGGTTCTATTAGTTAATATTTATATTGTTATTTAAATTTTATTTATTAATGTGATATAAAAAATAATAAGAATTTACCTCTTTATATACAAGTTTATCTCTCGAACTAATCAATGATCATTAAACAGAAGCCGGAGGAGCCGTTGTACGAAAACAAATCTAATCCGGAACGAGTACAACGAGTACACGAGATTAAGTTACAAGAGATCATTATTTTTACACGAGTACCTACCTACTTTGCTCACTTTCGTTAGACATATACATACATACCTTGAAAAATATTGAACATAAATAAAAGTATAAGCTATTAGTCCGTATCCGGTACAACATATTTGTATTAATAATCTGCATAGAACTGTTAAAACTAGGTTATGCCGCGCTCGGAACAAACTTTTATCTCAATACAATCTAGAGCCTGGATGTATGGTGCCGCTAATACTTTATCTTATTTTTACCCCGTGCTATCTAGCAACATTTGAAACTCGTGCAAGTCGGCCGCAAAGAGCGCATAATTACATTCCGAACGATCGACTTTGAAAGGCTTAAGCCTGATAAGGTTTAGGCGCAGTGAATAATAGTAGATTGTTGCACCGAGCGCGAGCGCAACATGAGTTATTAATGCACGAGTGTTATGTTGGTGCGCAAGCGCAAGCGAGGGCACTGAATTAACACGAGTGCATTAATTACTCTCTTTAGCAAGGTGCGTAGTTTACTTTGCTTTCAACTACCAATCTACCTACTGTGATAAAAGATACCTACTCAAACTAAAAATATGAAGAATCAAAGTTTTACAATGGTACAAATTGCGCGCCATATGTTTTTTTTTTACCAAGTCGATTTTTATTATCAGCCAGTATCTTTTTGATCGAATGCAAACATTTTATATTAAACTTAATGGAAGATATTAGACCTCTGTGGTAATGTAAAAGTGCAATAATATAACATTTCTGCATCAGTAAATTTCATATAACATTTCTGCACTGTTTTGGTTCTAAGCAAAAATACATCCTTTGTGATCGGTTTTGTAGTGATTAATGATAACATTACTACGTAGTTGAAAGAAAATTTTTTACGTACTGTGCTAAAGAAGTCGGAATCCGTTCAAAAGGGTTATGCGGTAAATACCCTAGCGGGAGCAGACATCGAGAATGTAGTAGTCACAACGTAGAATGTCACTTGAATATGATGGATTTGCATTGGGATTATGGCGCTCTGTAGTTTTCATTGGTTAGAATAAATGCTGAATGCTGGGCTTTTGAATCAGTTTTGTCGACGACAGTGCGGCTGGCAGAAGTTCCTCGTCTTAAACTCTATAAGTAAGAATTTTATAAACCCATGCCTTTTTGTAAAATTATAAGCAGATAATATATTTTTACAAAAAACTGATCCTGAATATAAAACCTGTGATATCAAATAACAAATATCAAGTCCAACTCTAATTACGATACAAGAATTTTTGTCATCGTTGCGTTCCGTCCGTACCGTCATGGTCAAGGTCAAGCCCTACAGAACTGGTCTGATCAACTAACAAATGCCTATTAAGGTGTTGTCTGTGATCACCAACGCAATGCCTTAATGGCAATACATGAACTGTTTGTCGTTAATGAGTTCCACAAGGTATTTAAACTTACCATCAGTACTATGGTTAACCGATATGGTTACCTTGTTTTGGAAGCCGGTTAACCCCTTGATTACTTTAAAAAAGACAAAGGGATAGTATACGTAGGTTCATAGGAATTTATTAGTAGTTCTGAAGCACAACGCTTGTATCAGTGACGTCCGCTACGAGCCGGGCCCGTGGGAGAGGTACATTGCATTGCCTGGGAAACAGTTCTATTATTGTACAATCTCACAATAAACGTCGCTATAGATTCACAATATTATTGAATAGCAGAAAATGGCTCTTAAGCGTCTGCAGCAGTAAAGCGCTTAGAAATAATAACTGGAATTTACTTTGTGGTTTCCATAAATACAAAAGCTAATTGTATATTTATTGCTTCACATTTGCTAGTAAAAGCGGTTTTAATTCTTCTATATTTGCTTTGCTATATTATTATATCAAAGCAAATATTGTCGTTATCGAAGGTAGAGCCACCTAATTATACGAACATAATAACAACAACAAAATAACGAGTGTAATCTCCAGGTAGACACCTCCGCATATTCATAGTTATTTTGATGAAAATGGAGATGAAAAATGGCTAAGGAAAGTAGTCAGAAGCACGTCTATACATTATGTTTGGTATACAGCTCTGCCTAGTGTGGGGATCGTCAGATATTCAAATTCATTGAAACCTTATGTGTATAAACCATGTCTATTGTATTTTTTTTTGTTAAACTATTAGTTTTAAGTTTATACAACAAATTAATATTTTTTCATTTATTTTTTCATATACAATAATATTACAGAGTATAGATATGTTACGTTCCTAGTAAATTGCGTTTGAAAATAGTCGCAGTTGCATATAGATAAATAGACACAGTACAAACCACAATCATGTTCACTTGTTTCACTAATGAACGATCGACTGATACGGAAAACACAAGAGTAAGAGAGATCTTTAACCAATTGCGCTTCGATTGTCACCATGGATACACAGATTATGATTTTAAATCGAACAGAACTGACATTGGTAAAGAAGGGCACCCAGTCTATTTCGCTTCGTTGCTTACGTACAACTGCGATCCTCTCTTCTTTTCTGAACTCATTAAGAGGTAATCTATAAAATAGAAGAAATAATTGATAATATAATGATTACTTTAAAACGAGTGTTTATCGCGTTTATTATTATTTTCCCGACGTTTCGGCCGTGTTGTAACGACCAAAAAAGGTATACGCGATAAACACCCGTTCTAAAGTAATCATTATGTTATCTGATCGCGAAAGTTTGAAAAATTCTTTAATTGATAATACCTAGTTTATATTATGCAGCTGCAACCCTACAATCACGTCCCGCCTTACATACGCGCTCCAAGTTCACAATTCACATAATATACTATTAATACTCAGTCTATTTAACTTATTACAACGTTATATAAAATAATTATATAAACTAATACTGTGTTGGCACTATATATCGTCCGGCAAAAATCAATACCTACGACGACGTCGCACTTGATCTTTTAATCTATGCCGCCATCTTTATCATACGCGTGATTTAATGAAATTGCTATCCCTTTTCTTTACTGAGCACGTGTTTTCGTTGCGATTTTTTTTAAATTAACTTATACTGTGTAGTAAAAATCAAAATAAGTTGTACTTACGTGTGATATGAGATCCCTTGAGCTTTATTTATTTTAATTTGGTAATTTGTGCACTTCCGAAGCACACACGACGGCATTTTACTTAATTTTGTTCAGTTTCAGCCCGACGGTCATAGCGTCACATTCATCAACTTGTTTGGCGTGAACTGAGAGCGAGAGTGGTCAATTGGGTCTTTTATGAATCTTCAACTCGGGCGCGCTAGTAACATATCTTTACTCTGTAATATCATTGGGCACATACCTACAATTTGCACAGTTACCTACTTAGTATTGAGTGGCAGGTTGCAAGTCTAGCCGCTTTTACTCGTAGTAATACTAACCGATGACACACACTTTCGTATCTTTAGGTTCTTGGATGTGCTGATTTCCTTACGATGTTTACCTTCGCCGTTTGAGAGTTCGCCGTCTCAGTATTTTGAACAATATTATATCAATGAAAAATCCATTGCTGTACGACCAGGTTCGAACCTATCATTTGTAGGCTTCCACTACACTACCCGTGCTCGTTATCAATACATAACTATAAAATACCAAAGACGTGCTTCATCTGAAATAGCGAAAGCTTGTAATTCGAATGCAGAGGACAAAGTCAGAACTACCCTAGCACCTATGTACTTCTATTACTTTTGTAGACTGGTAACCCAAGGTTTACATCAAACAGAGATGAATGCTATCTACATTATCTCAAACATGCATAGCTCGTCGGCTGTGATGTGATCTTATAGTTTCCCTTGTAAGGCAGAGCGGGGCGGGGCGGGGCGAGGCGGAGCGGGGCGGGCTGAGAGCTACTCATAGCTCGCGGCGAGGTCCGGATGGGTTCTTTTGGAATCTAATGGAATGCGAAAGCCAGCGAAATGTGTAACGGAACTTTTGCTTTTATACAAGGTGGTTTATTCAAGGCTTTCTAGAACTCCGTCGCAAGGGCTGTACACTCCGCTTGTTACTCTTGCTAGAGTGTAGGTTCGTTGCCAACCCTAGCGGGACTTCAAAGACGATACTCACAATAAAGGTTAAAGTGTTATAGTGTGTTATAGTAAGTGTGTATAGTGTTTGTACCTACATATGTACTCGTAGCTCGACAGGTTATCTGATCTGTGCTAATCTGGTTACGCTAACCCGCTGCGACTGATTGAAACTCGTTTCAATCAGTCGCAGCGGAGCAGAGCTGAAGGATAGCTCGTTATAAATATACCTAAAGCTAAAACTGTGTTGTTTACGTCTGACTAAGGAAAGCTATCCTCTTTGAAATGTTATCTATAGAGTAAGAATCTCGCCGTCCTCTATCTTCGAAAGTCTGTTGGAAGAAAATTATTTTTGTACACTTTACTTTGTCTGTACCTACCTTTTTAAATAGGTGCCTATGTGTTTTTGTGTAACCATAACAAGATAACATGGTAGCATGGTAGCAACAAGATAGCATATTTCGCAAATTATAATTTTCTTTTTAGGTAAACTCATGAGAGTGAGCTTTATATTGTACGGCAATTGTCAACCGTGACTCAATTGAAAATCAGTGATTCTCATGTATTTTTAGAGTTGCGAAGTCCACAAGGAATCCTTACAGTTTCGTTATGTTAGTCTGTCTGTCCGCTTTCAGTCTTGCTCTTGCTTGCAAACTGTTCATTTTATCGAGATTTTGTTCGGTAATACTTATAAGTGACCCCTCAGTTATTCAATATCGATATTCATTTGTAAAATTGTAGGCTTTGAAGTGGTAATTTTTGATAGAGGACAATGTCCTCCCGCCCCCGACCGGCTAAACTGCTGTTTGGATAAACCCGAAATGTTTTACAAAATAATTAGATATATATTTAAATAAAAAGGATGAGTAAGGCTTTACTAAGTTTTTAGCAACAGTCTGATTTGTAAACCTTCATACAATTTAAAAACAAAAAACAATAAGTACAATGTGTTTTTGCAGTGAAAACTACTCGTATAAAATCCATGTCACGGGCACGTCACGTTATAGGAAAGCTCATAAATAATATATTATTTAATTTCATTTAGTAACTGGCTGTCGGTTTACAAGGTAGGATTCTACGGTGGTAGTACTGCGGTCAGTAGTACCACAGTACAAGTGCATCCACTGTTGTCTTGACTGAGCTCATATGGACACTAGTCAACAACAACTAGACACCCGAGTTCATTGCTGACAAGTCAGTCAAGTGAATAGCCTCCGCGACTCCCTAGTCAGACAAGTGCAACTGACCTCATCTAAACGCTTCTGTTTTTCGCAGTTTGAGTAATTTTTTCAAGAAACGACAACAAACTGTCTTTAAGATTATTCCAGTGACTGAATCTGAAATCTGAACCGCTGTGTCACTGGCATCATATAAATCTGCATTCAGGGCTTCCACACAAAACCGCGATGCGATGCCATACGACACCGCATCGCAAGAATTTTTTTGGGAATTGAAGGAGATATTTTTTTGATTATTTTAGAATGAACATATCTTCATAGCTCCTCAATTAAATTATGAAAATATCCACATCATATTCCCCCATTGTCTACACAACGACGGCGGCGCCAGCGTCTTTCCCCTATGCTGCGCTGTCTCAGAACGGACTAAATACGGACTAATATCGCAGGAATGCGCGATGTGAATCAGATCGGAAGTTGTTACGGTGCATTCGTGCGAGCTCGCAGATATTTGCGATGTGATGCGAATTAGCAGTTATATGTGCCCTCAGGTGGATAAGTCCACTCGGCCATCAATGATAGTTCTAGTCTTGTTGCAGTATAATTAGCCGTCAGTATGAGTAGTAATGGGCTTGTTTTAAATAGAATGTATTACCGTTCTATTTTTCTGTAAAATTATGATCTGCAATACAATAAATAACAATCAAAGAATAATAAATATGAAAATAAACTACCATCAAACAAAACCATTACGTAGGTATATGCCTAACAAATATATTTTTGTTTACCATAGATCTATAATGAGAGTATTTTAAGCATACAATATTTAAAATGTACAATCATAAATGTTTACGGCAAAAAGACATTCACTAAAATATTGAAAATTAAATAGGCATCTACTGTTGAGTAGAAACAATACCCAAGAGAGCACTCGACTGAACTTCAAATGATTACAAACAATCTCCAATCGGAAATACCTGAGAACCCTCTTAATTGGAAATCGCCTCTTTTATATCGCCGCGCCGCTCACTACTTACTACACCTTCTATTAATGGGAAAACCTGAGTTAACATCGAATATTTCCTGCGGAACTTCTGTCAGGTTGTATGTAACAGCGACACGGACGAGAGCTATGAGAGATCGCATATTACGGTAAAAAAAATGATCACAATAAAATATAGTTTGAACCCTTTCGCGATGATATAAACTGTGAAAAATATAAGTATATACAAATATATAAATAAAAAACCCTCGGAAACGTATTTTAGGAGTTTTAGGGGTGAGTTTCAAATGTTTAACGTTAATTAATTAAATTATTTGAGCACAATCGTAATAATCGTGCTCCAAATAATTTAAGCTGTAAGATTGCTCTTTTTTTAGATTATTTGTTAACAGTTTTAAATCCTTTCAAGTGGTGAAGTAAGTATCTAAGTCTATTTGAAACACAAAGTTAAATGAACGACTGTGCCTTTGCCTAAACTTACTAAACTTTGTTTCAAACAACATTATTTCAATTCAACTTCTTAACTCTTGCGTTTGAACATTCGTCGATAGATTAAAGTTTCTTTATCTGCTGAAACTTTATTAAATCATAGAAATACGCTTTTAGTAGCAGAGATACCACCTCGTACGAGTGCCTAGCAGAGGTAGCAGAGATACTGCTGCTATCTGCTGCACTTGGAACTCGTATGAGGTGGGTACGAGTTCCAAGTGCAGCAGATAGCAGTCTACTAGATACCTACCACCACAGTTTTGACACATGTGATGCATGGTTCTATTGAAATTGGCATAGGCTCGGGTCAGGTCCCTTTCGGTAACCTTTGATATAGTAACAAAAAGATACAAAGTAACAAACACTTCATCAGAGTATCTGTGAAAAGAGATAAAACCTCAAGAAGAAAGAAGCGTATGAGATAAAATTGCTGCAAAACTGATTATAATCTATCACGAAGCCGTAATCCTAATAACTACGTCAGCCATGGCGCTGATGGCCAGCTAAGTTAATATTTCATCTGTAATATGCAGAACTAATCCGATTTAAATTCAATTTCTGCAGTACCTGAAGCGACGATTGGAAATGGAATATTTCACGACGAATTGAATTGCAGAAATCCGAATGATATTTGCAATCGAACGAGTAAAATGTGTTTAAAATTTGGATGCACCACATGTGTCCCGATATCTCTCTGGAACCTTCGACAAACCTTGAAAGCTTTGTTTGCTTTCAAAAGTAGTGTGCATGAGAGGGTAGATCTGTTCACTGCGCTGCGCTGTTTGCTCAACTAATAGTCCCAATCACAGACTCCTTTGACTACCTTATGCATCTAGATAAAACTCAATGGAATTTATTCCGTTAATTATAATAGTTGTATCTAAAACTGATAAATGATTTTGGCATTTTGGCGTACGATATTCTTATTTTCTATGTATAATATGTATATATTTAAAAAAAAAAGTATATAAGTAGTGTATTAGTCATGTGGTATTCATAACACAAGCTTTGCTTACGTTGGGGCCAGATGATGCTGTGTGAAATGTCCGGGATTATTATTATTATTTAGGTATGCGATTTTAAGCTTTATAACCAAAGCATCAGAAAGTTTATCTATGCAAGAGGTCTATAAAGCAATACATCTAATGGAGTAAAGCACAGAGTTAACAGCAAATTACACGTATTAAGTTAATTACAGTCTCCAGTCGCACTATTTATTACTGAGCTACTGTGCAAGATGATAGCGATAACAAGGGTGCACACGACATGTCTTGAGTCAGAGGTCACTTGCTGTCAGAGGTACAAAGAAGAAGTCGGATTATTTTTATCAAATACTATAAGAATTTTTTGAAACATGCTTGGTGAATTTAGGTGTTAATTCCTTCTAAACTATTTCCGAGAAATATTGACCAGAAACTCGTCTTGGTCCTAGCGCTTTTATGTATGATCCTATTTATAAAAAGCTTATCCACGGAAAACATATGCAAGGTAGCGTAGGTTGTACAAAACTGTGTTTGCTGTCTGAGGGCAGACAAATATTTATTTATTTATATTTGGAAAACCAACAGCTAAAAAAAACAACATAGTACGAAAAATAGAAACAGAGAGCCAATTACAGGTTTTCACTGATGGAAACATTATAGTCAAAAGTGAGAACACTATTTTATCGCACCTTCATAAAAAGAGACACATGCTCGCCTATAACACCTGGGTTGCTAAGGTGCTAAAATATGAGGCAATTGATTCATACGAGTAACAACAATCATTTATATTATAAAACGCTTTCCTTACAAGTATACCCTTTATGTAATCTTTAAATTTTGTTGTGTATTCAGGATGTTTATTGAAGTACTCTATGTTTTCCATAAAGTACCTAATTATTTTTCTTGTCTAGTTTCTAGATGTCCATTTTTTTTCTCCTTAGTATTGATTCTATGAAGTTCACTGTTGTTGAATCATATTCATATTTTAATCAGGGTGAAATACATTTACATTTAGATATTGTAATGCTTCTGTGAGAATATTAATTTCTTTGAATATTTCTCTATAAGGTTTCGCGGCTTTATCCACAATAATGGCTTAAATAATCTAAGCTAGCTGTAGCTTCATACGTAAAACACCGTATCAACTCTTTCAATTTGAGTCCCTACTGTAGTTTCGCATTAATATTAAAACATAATCTATGAGAAAATCGTTGAGACTTCGAGGTACATTTCAATCCTTTCACGATAGGTACTGATTATTATATTTTCTCCCCGTAGAGCAGAGCACATTTTTTTGTAATCTCAGATTATCATTCTCTGAATGATTTACGACTGAACAGTTTCATCGTCTGTATAGCTTTGCTTCCAGGCCAGGCAGTGGCGACCTACTCCTGTCTAGTTACTGTTCATTATTCCCTGTACTCCATTTATTTCCTGATTAGAGCGCGCACTCGAGATTTTGATTATCTCTTCCAGTAATTACCAACGTGTTCTGACCGTTACTTGAAACTTTAATCATTAATTCCCTTCACTAAGGATGATAATCAAGGCCTTACAGTGGTAGATAATACTCATCCTCACACACTCTATTACAAAAACCTCCAGATAGTCTACGGGTTATTAAGCTATAGGCTATATTATTATATAATATACTAGTCAATTTAGTTTCTATGAGAAAGTTTAGCCTGATTTTGATTTTAGTAGCAACTGACGGATGCCACTAATGTGTATATATTTTCTAGAAACTGGACATAAGTCAGTCTAAGGGCAGAGAGCAGAGGGCAGGGTTGTAAGAGGTACACGTCGGCACTTTAATTACGAGAGGTAATTTAGAGCTCGTGAAAGCTTCTGACGAATCTGACGTTGTACTCGTTGACTCCAGTAGCACAACAGCCGACCGAGAAACACTCGCAAGGCTCTATTTGATGTCGTCAGTTGCCAATCTTCCGTTTCAGAGATATTTAGCAAATAATTATACAACTTAAGTATGTACTTGTTTGTTTTTAGAATACGGATAAAATAAATTGATTGCCTACAAATGAACTTAATAAAACAAAATAAAATAAAAACATATTGTTGAATGAGAACTAAGATACCTATTAGGCAAAAGTCAGGTAGAGGGTATTTTTAGCGGACTGTATGTAACTAGACCACAAGCTCATTATTTACTTACTGTATCAGAGGGACACAATGTCGTTGGTTATGCGCAGCGTTTTAAAAATTCAGAGGTATTTTTGCGGTGGACCCAATGAGGTTATCAAAATATCTCAAAGGTCTTCTGTTAATTACTTTTCAAGAGCGTTGCGAGATCTCGAGGGTTTCTGAGAATATAATTTATTAAATCTTTAGTTTTTTAAATATTTCTACTTACATACATCTTGTATATCTTACCTACTTGTCTTTACTGAATCATATTGCTGAGGAACTTTGCATTGTACTTTGCCGATATAAGATACATTCGAATATTTGTAGGCGTATTTACAAATGATTGACTAATTATTAATAATCGGTTTACATTGAAACTAAATCGCTCTCTATAGTAAAGCTCAAATTATTAAGAAGTGGAGTTTTTTTAATGATTTCTCCAACTATATTTATAATTGATTAATCGTTGAACTGTTGAATTGACTAAAACTCATTTACTCGATAATATCGATTATCCCAGTCGTTTGTTTGTAGATAAAAATAACTTTAATTTGTTATTTTTTTCATATAGTTCATAATGAACAAAACATTTATTGTACATTTAAAATCACTCAACATGTTCAAAGTGTGTAAATAACGAAATCAGAAGGCAGGTGCCCTCACACAATCACACCAAGTGTTAATAAAATCCGAGACTCAGCGCGGCGGGACTTACTCACTAATTATAGCCCTTTTTGCCTGAACAAACACTTATTTAATTACCTGCCAGCGTTCATAGCATAGCAGAGGCAGAGGCAGAGGCAGAGGCAAAGGCAGAGGGGGTGGAGGGTGGAGGGTGGAGGGAGAGTGGGAGGGGGAGGGTGGAGAATGAAAGGTCATAATTGAAGGAAATTTAGAACGATTGAGTTATATTGCGAGACTCATGTGAGATTATTAACAGCATCTTCGGTTCAGATGGAACACACAAAGTGAACCTTGCTGCCCCGGCTTACGACTTCTAAGGTGGTGAGAGTTAACAGGCTCATAAATACTTTTATACAGGAGTTTTATTTGTTGGATTTAATTAGAGTTTTTTTACGAGCTGCCGTTGGAAATATATCTTGTGCGTTTGTCAAACACGAATGTACCGTATCGGAAAACTCAGTAATAGTAATAGAAAATATAAAAATACCTAGTAATAAAAAAATAGCAATAATCATTGCACTAGTCTAATACTATATAAAAAGATAAACTCGCTGTTCCCACAGTAAGGCTAGCTAAAGTCAATAAATATTTTATGGGGCAAACTGTTCACCTCTATAACAAGGTCCCAAGCAACGTGTTAGATTAGTCGATTGGCAAATACAAAAACGTCATACAACAGAAACTATTTCTTATAACATATTATAAAATAACGTTTATAAGTTTATTTGCCGTGTTGAAATGTTACAATGTCATATGTTCATCGGCCTCTCTGTTCATTTGTTCCATTCCTTTATGGTTGCAGCGGGAATCATCCCCATCCATTGAGGAAGATGTTTACATGCGACCGTGACCTCTGGCGAGGAGCCAGGAAGCACGCCACAGTAGTACGTGCGAGGATGTGTACAGCGCTGTGCGACTACATCGATCTATACAATATGGAAATAGCGAAAGTATAAACGTGTCTCGCTCGCCCAGCCCTCCCTTAAAAGTTCCATAATCAAAGCTGAATATTTAATGTTGACTTTTAGCATCAACTTTTCATTGGCAACTAAATGTATAATTATATATAATGAAGCTGTATAAATATGATTATCTATATTCTATCGCAATGAACACTGTTTGATATTTGATTTAGAGTAATCAATTGTATCGTATCGGAGTTCACAGGAAGTACTTTAAAGCTGCTACGTATGGTCATAGACATAGCAGCCTTAGCAAAATCTTCTGCAATATCTTTGGTCTTGCCAAACTATAGGGAAGGCTACAGACGCTCACATAACATAATGCAACACAGGGTCTTCTCGTGACCGTGACACTGGATCCCTGGCGCGGTGCCAACTGCCCCGACAAGGTTTATGAAGTACTCATATGACAGATAAACAGAGAATATATACCCTCTTATATCGCAATACGACCAATTGTGTAAAAACACTTTTTGACAATAAAATTTTATGGTAATATCTAGTTTCATGGTTTCTTTAAATAGATCGAGAATCATATTCGAGATCTTGTCATACCAGTCCACCTCTATGACTTTAAGTTTCGGAGGACGGTTGCATTTTTATTGGTACCATTTTTAGTATGTAACTATTTTTTTAATTTTGAGAAAATTCTTATTAATATTAAGTCTTATTAATCTTCAGGGCATTTCAGAACTACATCGAGCAGTGTGAATTGCCTAATATTTATATTTATTTATTTAACTTTGTCTTGTTCACACAGGAAATACATGAGGCGAGTTTGTAAAAATAGTTCATTTGGAAAACGAGAACAAGTTCTCACCCCTACTTGTTAGCATACGGAAGGGTGGCTCCAGGGGGTGGCCTTCAACCCTAATCATGCTCCGTGAAAAACGGCAGATCTTGTATCTCACAACTTCCACAAACTTTACCAATTAATTACAGGCTTATAATGTATTATGTTATTTCGGTCAGTAGGTACCAACATGGTGACTGAATGCAAAGGCGGTTCATGGGCCCCCGTCGCGGCCTAGCGACAGTTACTTAGGTATACTTGACTTTGCACAGACAGAAGCGCTTTCACATAAACATATCTAGAAGTCACCTATTCTAATCATACAAAACATATTGAATATATAGATGAAAACAAACTTTACACATTGTATTTCAAAGCAGTAAGGTTCAAGTTTCAGTGGTTATCCAGCAATACATTACTGACGAAGGTAATTTCAACGATACCTGGGGATAGAAAACTTAGCGGTCTACGGATATTAATAATACTATGGTTGTTTGTGAGGTTAACGTGTGAGTTTGGGATTGAGGCCAACCAAAATGGACATGTATTATTGTATACTTATATATAAGTTATGTGGAACTCGTTCAACATAAACAATGGGTATCTGTGCCAAGAGTAATGAGGGAAAGACCTATAAAAACTAATATAATATAAAACCAAATATAAACGTCTAGGACGTGAGTCGGAACCTTCCAAGTTGGCTGAGCGTACTGAATGAGTTCCGCTTACACGATGTTTTGATAAGTATGACACCACTTTGCGCTGGCTTGAGTCTTTCTATATTTAGGATTCCGTGTCTGATATCGTAATGGACAACTGAATTATTTGCAGTTCTTCTAACCGTCACGCTTATATTTATCTAAAATGATTATGTAGTTCTAGGCATTAAGTCTCTGAGTCCGGTCGTCCAATGCCTTTAAAAAAAAGCATAAACTTCATTACTTCGAATGAAGTGAGAAAGCTATATCCGTGGGAAGTGCAGCGCTGAGCCCGACAGGAACCAATTCCAGCGTGCTTCCTTTCGATGTGGAGCGGATGCTGTCAGAGTTTGATCGTTCATTGGAAAAATACTATAACTTGCTCAGACTAACATAACAATACCTAACTCACTAGCACCAGTGTCATGAAAGGAACAAAGTGCACCTGAGAGACTACTTTTGTGCACTTACCACTTGTCGTACTACTTTTGATCTACGACAAAATGCCGGTTTCCTCACGATGTTATCCTTCACCGTTTGGGAGTAGGTATTGATATGGCAAAGGTACATATATTTAATTTTCACTCAAAACGGGATATTTACCATGATATATGAGTTTTTCTGCTTCTCGATATTTCGGCACAGTTGCATGCGCCATGATCACGAGATAATCATGGTAAATATCCCGTTTTGAGTGAAAATTATGTGCAAAACCATGATAGTTTTAAAAGTTGTACATATATTTTTCTAACATAAAAACGCCAATTATTATTTTAAGTCCTTCACAACATTAACTCTTAAAACACTAGTAAATATGAGTTATTGACCATTGTCTGATGACACTGTCATTGCCTCATCACTTAAACCTAATGATTTCGGTCCCGAAAGCCATCATGGTAGCGGTCAGTCAGGCGAATATGAAATTATAATACTTTAAAAATCTTGTTAGTAACAGCTTTCAATCACTATTCAAAACTTGATATTCCATAAGTATCACATGCTGTCATAATGAATACAGTTGGAACGCACCTACGTGATACAAACTCATCTTCTCAAAACAGGTTTCAGTTACAATCAGACTAATGATTCAAATATTACAGATTGCGGATCCAAATATTGATTGAATCAAGGAACCTCTAATTGCTATATGTTATTTATTGCTATATTGCTATTGTAAATGCCACTGTCGGTCCCCCAACCAATAACGAATGTGGCTTAGCTTATCTTTAGAACTAAAACATAAGTTATGCCCTGTTACAATGCAACAAAAAGTTTTAAATTAGTGAAATTCCGAACTAAATACCGAACACTAAATTCCTTCATTCATTCACATTAACATAAAATTGGTATAAACTAATTTAAAACCAACACACGCTCTCGTCCTGTAATAATCGAATGAATCAAAATAATTAGTTCCATTCCCGGCTGTAGAGTGCCCTCGACCGTTGTGAAAAGGTTTGACGAGACATTAAAGGAATTTTTGAAAAGAGGATTATTAAAAATTTATTATTAAAAACTTTTCTCTTCAGGTTATACGAGTACGGATGAAAACAGATCACCATTTGATAAATACTTTATGACGACTGCAGTAATTGTTTCCAGCACATTATGGAGTTCCGCTTCGTATTTAAATTCACCTATTATGTAAGACATTTCAAATAGATCCATGTGATTGTATTGAATCTATATAATATTATAAAAGAGAATTCCAATCACTGACTCATTACACTGACACATTCACTCATTCATTAATTCAGTGAGTAGCCGCTCGCTAAGTACGGATTTTACAAAATTCATCCCCTAAGAGGGTGAAAATGGGTAAACACGTTTGTATGAAAATAGTATTCAAGAATTCAAGTTGTAAGTTCAAGACTTACAACTCTGTTACTTTGCTTAAATGAATTTGAGCTAAAGAACTATTTAATTTTCGAGCTACTCCTAAACAAGGGTGCATTGACGACCTCTGTGGCGCAGTGGGCTTAGGTCCGGCTGAAACGCAAAAGGTTGCGGGTTCGATTCCCGCCGGGGGACAAATGTTTGTATGATCTGCAAGTATTTGTCTCGGGTCTGGGTGTTTCTATGTATAATATGTATGTATTTACAAAAAAAAAGTATATAAGTAGTATATCAGTCATGTGGTACCCATAACACAAGCTCTGCTTACTTTGGGGCTAGATGATGCTGTGTGAAATGTCCGGTATTATTATTATTATTATTATTATTATTGGGGGGTTTTAAATTTGTATAGGGACTTTTAACTCATGATGTGATTGGTTTAAAATTTGTTCATTATACTTTAAATACGAAATAAATAGACATGTATTTCAGGGTTTTCTAATACAACCGATAATAGTGACGAAATATTAATAAAAAGGGTTTAAATTTTTACGGGGGGACAACGGGGTTTTAAAGCCTAAGGGGAAAATACTTAGTTTTAAGACACAGGATAAGCACTCTACTAAGAAGTGGACCTCACTGCTGGTGTATTTTTACCAACCTTTATAATTTTTAAAGTCTAGAACATTATTAACTAACAACCTATGTATTTCAAGCAACGGGACTAAGGAGTGAAACTCATTGCCAGCATCTCATTTACTGGACTTTATAAATCTTTGAATCTCGATCACTATTCCTGTACAAAATAAACAACAGGACTGTGGAAAATTTAACCTTGTACTAAAAATACTTATTTTTCAGACACGATCTAAGCATACTTACTAAGAAGTTGTGCTCAAACACTTTTACATTTTATATTCTACTAGCTGTTACCCGCGACTTCGTACGCGTATGCTTAGAAACTTTATTTTTATTTTTGTAAGGAATGCATTCTGTGCATTTAAAGAACGTCTCATAAGTTTAATCCCATATTTTACCCCCTTCGGGGATGATTTTGCAAAAACGTTGAAACACGTATTTCTTTATTTCTTACCAAAAGCCTAAATATTAATTTTTAGATCCCTAACTTAAGAAAATATGAGTTGCCGAAACAAACTTTCATCTATTTTACCCCCCTCAAGGTTGTTCTTTGAGACAAAAAGTATATTTTTCCTCCGAATGCAATACATCTTCTTACCAAATTTCATTAAGATCCGTTTAACCATTTAGCCGTGAAAATATAGCAAACAGACAAATAGAAACACTTTCGAATTTATAATATTCGTATGGATATTACATTTTATGGAAACTATTTGTAGGTTTGTTTGTGCATTAGATGTAGAGGGTTCTCTTGTGAACTACTGAACCAATTTTAAAAACATATTCACTGATAGCTAGACGATCCTGAGTACTTTAAGTTATGATTTAATGTGATACATTTTCCATTATAAAACGCGCGGACCAAGTCGAAGAGTATTAATTTGAAATGCAACATACACCGGCATATGAATAGAAACTGAAGGTAGGAACAGTACTACGATGAAAGCTTGGCGCCTCTGTGGCGTTCGTGTTTCCGTCAGGATTAGGTAGTACGATTAAGCAACCACGGCTCGTGATGGCTCGTCAGTCACCAGTGAGCTTCAAAGGGGGTAGCACGAGCAGTTCCAGAACTTGGATGTATATTGAGCTATTAACACCCCCACATTATAAGGTCTTTTTGTGAATGTTGTCTTTTGAAGTCAATTTAATGATTCAGTAATTGATTATTGTGAGGAAGAAGAGGAATAAAATAATATGCAAAGTTTATAAGTATTTATATTTTAGTTGATACTAATGCGTTCAAAAAAATATATTGGATATTTGAATAAGTTTATGACCGCATTGTGAAGGCCACTGGGATAACTAGACAATATCTGCAAATACTAATGAAAAAGAAAGACAAAACTTGTAGCTCTGCGTTGAAGTCGCCAAAGAATAGAAAGCCAAAACAGACTTATACTTAGATTGACATTTGACATAATTACGGCGTGATACACAAGTATGATATAAATTTTCATTTTAATTAAGTTCCTACGATAAAGTCGTCAAAACTTAAACCAATAGACGCGAATGGTTTCACGATAGCACAAAGAAATATATAATTGTTGTATCAGCTCTAGATAAACATTCATACACGAAATTCAGTGATGCGCCAAGCTTATCGTAGTAATGTACGTAATATCAATCAAGGTTGCAGTATCAATCAAACTAATGCTTGACATAATGCCTATTACTAATTGAAATTGATAGATCCGAATCCATAATAGCTGTGCTAACCATAAACACCCAACCGACACATCATAGTCCTGATTCCCAATCTAGACTATAATATTATATAGAGCAAAGATTCGATATTTTTATGTTTGTTCGTAATGGATAAATTACAACTGTAAATTGCATCCGTAGGAAGTCGGGGCGAGTTGCTAGTAAGTAATATACGTTCGCTGGATATTCATCCTGCAGCAATACTAATTCAATTGATTCAATTGTGCACATGCAGAAGCAGTGCTCTTTGCATAATACGTTTTATCAAAGCATTGTTACGCTACTCAAATAAAACTAAAAGTTTCCAGTGTAAGTTCGAAGGCATGTTCAAAAAATACGAGTAGGATTACACTAAACAACACTAGCCCTCACCTAACACAACACTTGGGCCTAAATGGAAAGACGAGTGGACACTGTACAAAATCACTTAAAATATCGTCAAAACATTATCTGCCTTTTGGGCAGTTGGGTAAAAAACCCGAGAAGGAATTTATACACCACAATACTGTGAAACAGCGTCATAGTAGTCCTTGTTTCGACACAGCTAGGTCTATTATAGTTTATTCCCTGTGAAAGTTTTATTGAAGTCGGTAAGGTATCGCCAGTTCGGAGTTCACGAGGCTCGGGTGCTGAGCGGCAATAAGTAACTACTTAGCACTTTTTAAGTGGCTTTCTGTCGACCAAACCAGAGTTTTTAGATAACTATTGTCTACACTTAGTTATGTTGAAACTATAAAATCGTTGAAATGTACGTCGTACACATTCGAATTGACAGTTGCTTCATTGCCAAATTCAAATTATCGTATCGTCAGTTGTGGAGGACGACATTGATTGAAAAAGTAATGTCGGTCGATCCATCACTTAGCAAGTTCGTAGGTTCATATTGTATCGTGTATTATGTGCTGATTCCACTTCCTTGTACAATGATGGAGCGTGCGGAGAGCGCGTGGGTTCTCAAAATAAAAAAGAATCGACTTCGACTTTTGACTGGCCTGTCAGCTCTGTTGCTAGCTCTAGCGCTGCTAGCGCTGTAAGTTGAGGGTTAAAACGAGTAGAAACGATCTAACTACGAGTATGAGTAGGGTTTTGCACCCGATATATGTTTTATCGATTTCAAGGGTAGACTCCGTGGTTCTAACACAACACCGCAGCAGCAGCGACAATGATTTATTGCATTTCATTTTATTGTTTTTTGTCTTACCCTTTAGCCGCTTACGTCTGATTAATCCGACAAATATGTTCGAGTCCATTTAATCTACTTTTTCATATCATTACAGTGTATTTTATGAAAACAATATTCATAATTAGCTAAATAGTGAATCTAGTTATCATTTGCAGTTGGTTACATGCTTATTTTGTAAATATAAGTCTTCAAAATGATCCGAAGTATAAATACATTTTATTTTAGAAATGTGTATTGATATCCATCGCCCGTGACGGCAAAATCCGACAGTAGGAACGAGACATAAGGCAAAGATTCATCGATACAAAAATAAACGTAGGTTGAAATATTTTTCTTTATACTGACTATTTTACCAGAATTTTCATACAATACAATATTTAAACCAATTATTTGTGTGTATTTTGATTACTTTATTTAAAAACAAGTAAATTAACTACTGAAATGTCAGCCACGAAGATGTTTGTTCCCATCCCTAGCATGTAGTTTAGAAACCAATGTTGTCAGGATGCACAGCTCCACGGACGGATGCGAGTGCCGATTTCTGGAATTTTCCATCAGTATTGTGCTTATACGTGCGGTTTTCACTTCGTGATATCGATGACTATGTGTAAGGGTTCATTATGACAAGTGCTGAAGAATTAATACGAATTCTAGAAGGTGATGAAGATGAAGAATTTGAATCAGGTGAAGACTTGAACAGTAAAAACAAACAATGCATGTATGCAATACGAGCAAATTGATGATCCAATAATTAGAACTGCAAACATCTTGGCAGGCAGTTATTATGTTGGCGATGAATCTCGAAAAAATGAGTTTTTCGAATATTACGTAAATGTGGTCTCGTCAATAATTCGTCTTATCGATAACCCGAAATATTTTTTCATTTGACTGATACCTACCTAACTCTAACTGTTCCACTGATACTATCAATGACAAATTGTGATTATACGACTTAACTGATTTAACACTATTGAATTCACCATAGTTTACCCGAAGCACAAGCCATGAATCTCAATCTGAGCTGAAACCAGACCGCAGTCGGTCGCAGTCGGTGCTCGGAGCCTAGGAGCCTAGGACACAGCTACACCCAACTTCGTAACCTAAGAGTCTTTTTATACCGACTTCCCTTCAATGAGGTTAAATGGTTGGAAGAGCTTGTTTTTGATATTGCACGATGTTATACCAAATACAAATACAAAAGGTTTTATTACTGTAACTAAAGTAACATCAACAGCATAGTTATACTTACTTGTCTAATTAATCATATAATTACAAGGTATTTATATAATACCCTATTTATAAGCCATTGCTAAGGTTTCTTTATTTTGGCAGATTATTTTACCTATAGTATTACTAAACATTTTTCTTTTACAACAGCATTTTAATACCAACAATTTTACTAACTTGACGATGTAAACAATGCAATCTCTAAAGTTGTAACATGGTTTAATGTAAACAACTTATTACTTAACGAGAAAAAAACGAAATGCATTCGTTTTATATTGCCCGAGACGAAAATAAAGATCTCGTCGACACCACAGTATTCCTAGGCATTAAGTTAGATAATAAGCTGCAATGGGGCCCGCACATAGATAAATTGTCAGCTCTGCGGCATACGCTGTTAAAAAGATCCATCATTTTACCGACATAGATACCGCTAGACTCGTTTACTTCAGCTACTTTCATAGCATTATGTCTTATGGCATTCTGTTGTGGGGGAGTGCTGCTGATATTACCACCATATTTGTGTTGCAGAAGAGGGCTGCAATTTATAACATGGGCTCCAGAGAATCACTTAGAAATATGTTTAAATAAATTAATATTATGACAGTGCCTTGTGTCAGTATATATACGAAAATGAAATGTATGTGCACGAAAATGTTAATTTATTTAAAAAATTGCGAAAATCATAGTATTAACACTAGAAATAAAGATTCCCACTGTTAGGCTCGTTAAAGTTAATGTCTTTTTAAGGGCAATGTGTACGCTTCTATAACAAGGTTCTAAGCGACGTGTTAGATTTGTCAATTGGAAAATTTAAAAACGTAATTAAACAGAAACTGTCTATTAAAGCATATTATAAACAATCTGGTTGTTTAGATGACAAAAAAGCTTGGGATGAATCTGCTCCTACTCGACTCGGCATCCGCAACAAAATTGGCAAGGATCATATAAAAAAGTGTTAAGACCAGACGAGTTTCTTGCCGGATTCTTCATGAACTGGGGTTAGGAGAAACCGGCACCGAGATTCACTAGCATGTAAGAAGACGATTAAAAGTGATCCTTGTGATTTTATTGAGTTGAATTGAATTAAAGAAGTAGAGAGATTAGCACCGCCTGGCCCTGTGTACACTTGTACAAATAGCAATCAGCCTAATCCTTAAAGAAGTAGAGAGTTTAGCACCGTCTGGCCCGGGGTACACTTGTACAAATAGCAATCAGCCTAATCCTTAAAGAAGTAGAGAGTTTAGCACCGCCTGGCCCTGTGTACACTTGTACAAATAGCAATCAGCCTAATCCTTAAAGAAGTAGAGAGTTTAGCACCGCCTGGCCCTGGGTACACTTGTACAAATAGCAATCAGCCTAATCCTTAAAGAAATAGAGAGTTTAGCACCGCCTGGCCCTGTGTACACTTGTACAAATAGCAATCAGCCTAATCCTTAAAGAAGTAGAGAGTTTAGCACCGCCTGGCCCTGGGTACACTTGTACAAATAGCAATCAGCCTAATCCTTAAAGAAGTAGAGAGTTTAGCACCGCCTGGCCCTGTGTACACTTGTACAAATAGCAATCAGCCTAATCCTTAAAGAAGTAGAGAGTTTAGCACCGCCTGGCCCTGGGTACACTTGTACAAATAGCAATCAGCCTAATCCTTAAAGAAGTAGAGAGTTTAGCACCGCTTGGCCCTGGGTACACTTGTACAAATAGCAATCAGCCTAATCCTTAAAGAAGTAGAGAGTTTAGCACCGCCTGGCCCTGGGTACACTTGTACAAATAGCAATCAGCCTAATCCTTAAAGAAGTAGAGTTTAGCACCGCCTGGCCCTGGCCCTGGCCTTGTACAATATGGGTCAATGTCCAACAATTTACTAACATTATTCAGGGTTTCATTATAATTCATTATAATTCATTATTATTTTGAATGGAATAATAATAATAATAATAATAACAATTTAAAAATTAATTCAATATAACTAGTTACTTCAATTCAAATATTTCTCCCAGCGTACTTGCGTACCTTGGACACCAAAACATGTAGGTAATTGTTTGTGTATGGTCCACGTATGCTGGTTATAGATGAGTCCTTGTTAGATGCCTACGTAAGAGTTCACATCTATTTCATATCTCGCATAAATAACATTTTATTGAAGTTTATTGGTATTGAGAACGTAGAATATTGCATTGGCAATACTTATTTACATTCAATATAACTATGCATGTCCATGCCTTCGATCAAAGGTCCTGGCTCTAGGGTTGAGCAGCAGAGTTTGAGCAGAAAGGAGGGCTTTCGATTATCTTTTGGAAGAAACAGCATTTCACCAATGTTACCTTTAGTGACTGGGCAAAATTATAGCACGTTCGACAGAATGCTTGCTAATGAAGATTCTCTAAACGAAATAAACCGAGAAGTATTGATGCCCATATTTGAAATAATAACTATACATTTCGAGCGGCAACGAGCGGACCGCAGATCAAGTTCACCCTGATGAAGATTCTCTAGATGAATCGAAACAGTGTCGGTGCCTCCATCGACAAAATAATACGTGAGTAAAGCCCGTGTTTATCAAAATGTATAGTACAACTCACGAATGTATTGAAAGTGAAATATTAACTATTTCAGTAAACTTGGTGTTTCTCAAACTGCTGTCTGGAGCAGATATAGTTTGGAAAACCCTTTCGAAATGCAACACTCACGGTAGATCATATAACGATCTACACTGCTTATTTTGTATATATTATTTTTTATTATTATTGATATATTCATAAATATTTTAGTTTTAAAGTCGTAGATAAAGTGGCTCAGAGCAGTAACAGTAGCTTGTATATCAGTTGGACGGTCGGCCTTTACAATGATTAATCGTCAGCTGAAGGCCAGGAGGTGGAAACAATGAGCTAGGGGTGTTTTATTTATTTCTAGCTTGAGACATTATTTGCCTAACTCAAGGTTAGGCCTTGGGTTAGGCAAACGATGTGCTGTATCACATCGAGTAGTAGTTAGTACCCGCAAGTAGATACTTTCGTCTACATCATTTCTTCCTGGCAAACTCGATGCCAATAACATCTATGTCAATTTTGCAAATAAGAAGTGATTGTTTTGTTCAAGTTTTAATGGATCTGCAATAGGTCGCGGCTAAGTAACGTACCTCCGACGGGGTCAATTAACCTACTCGTTTTCATTTTACAATCGGTCACAAATGTGTATTGAAGGAGTGTAATTCGCGAAATCAAACACAAAGAAGCAAGCGATTTTCATTCGATTTTCAAGAATACTCAGGTCTAATGTCCCTTAAAGCTGTTAAAAAAACAAACTTCTAAGCCAACACAATCAATATATACAGCCGTTTATGCCGCAAATTTTCGACACTCGCAAAGGAATCAAAAAAATCAAATATAAAAAAAAAAACAAAAATCAAATCACGGGTACTTCCCGTGAACTCAGAATCTTGAAATTTGGCACGAAGCAACGTCTTATAGCACAGATAAACGGGAAATTGAGAAATCCGTAAATTTTTAATTAATTCATATAAAAAAAAAATTAAACTTACTACCCCTTTCCTCATGAACGCGTAGAAGTATTAAATTAAAATTCATATCAAGTACTCAGGTTTATAATACCTTTAAGCTGTAACAAAATAAAACTTCTATGTCAACGCAATGAAAAGAAACAGCAATTTAAGTCGCATATTTCCAAACTCGCAACTACTCCAAAGGGAATCAAAACCTAAAGAGTACTTCCAGTCGATCTAGAATCTTTAAATTTGATATGAAGCAATATTTTAAAACACATTAAAGCACACATAACTATCGTTATGTATATAAAAATTTCCGCAAATTATCGATATTCGCAAGGGAATCAAAACCTACGGGGTACTTCCCGTGAACTCAGAATCTTGAAATTTGGTACGAATTAACTTCTTATAGCACAGATAAAGGAAACATTGCGAAACCGTAAATTTTTAGATGTATTTCATTTTGCAATATAAATACCATAACTATGACTCGCTTGTCGTGATGGGTGAACTTTTACTTATATACCTACAGGTTTTTCGGAACCCTTGGTGCGCGAGTCCGACACGCACGTGGCCGCTTTTCTTTAAAATATGAGAAATATTTTTTTATTTAAATTAAAATCGCTTTTTACACAGTGTTGCTAACGAAACAGTGTGCAGGTTTTCCATAATATATAGGTTTATATCAATAGACTAAAATATAGGTTTATACCAATAGACGATTTATGGAATGAGACCATTAGTTTAGTAACCACTTAAAAAAACTAAATCTAAATCAAAAAGTTATGTCACTTCATATGAAGAAGGAAGAAATAAGAGGAAGGAATAAATCAATTCGTTAACGTTAAGACCGCCCATTGTACATAGTTTTTCTTTAGTTACCAATGATTATATGAAGTTTAATGTTTTAAGGAGTTTTAATTCACTTATTAATTCATAAAAATAGGTCGAATCAATACTTATTTTCTGTTTTAAATCAACTAGACATTTACTTATTGCATATATATTTTTTAATAATTCACAACTTTTCGGGGTAATCGGGTTTCTAAAGAGTTGGCACCACCAAGTGTCCTGCTGTAAGCTGTTTGATATTTATGAGGTTTGCCACGCATTCTATCAACGTCACAAAGTTGTACATAGTGTTTGTTGTAGTTGATCGTCATTGTACTATTCTGAACACCATCGCAGAATGGACGTCTATTCTTCTCTTCATTGAATGCCATCCAATGGCGGGCGTCTGTCTTCATTATGATGTTTATGTCAGTGTCCAGTGATTAGGTTGATTATGCTATTATACCTACAATATCGTCAACCTAATCTGCATCTCTATTTATGATTACCCTTTTAATCTTGCTATGTAATTTGCTTGTCTGTCCGTCTGTCAGTTTGACTCTAATCAGAGCCCTTGCTTGCATCGATTAGGCTTGGTATTTTCATGGGAAAAATCCCACGAACATTATATGCGATATAATGAAATTACACGTTGCATACTGCTAAGTGAGGATACATTTTGCACGTGCTAGTATTTCAAGCTAGGATAGCAACCTAGCCCTAGTAAACTAGCACGTACCTCTGGCTTCGTATGTACAGAACCAACTTTATGTCTAAGCTAAGAACCAAGTAACTAGCTTATTAGGTTCATCTCAAGTCTATGTTTTGAGTCAGTAACTACCTCCCTCCACAATTTTATTATCCTGACATGCGTACTATGCTAGCTTCGTGTGGCCGTCGAAACAAGTACGCTAGAAGCTAGTATTTAAATACAAACGTGTTGGACCGCGGTGCAGGCACTTGTCTTTTACTTTTGAGCTACTAGCTTTGTGTGGGCGTCGTCGCTAATATCCGATCGGCTAGTATGCAATGACTACGGGAAATTGTTTTTTTTTATACTGTTTACTTTTCTATTCGTACGTACATATTAGTAATAGCAATTAAACTGGCATTCAAATTCCTAGCATCATGGAAACTACTCAAGCTTGTGCCAAGCCAGGACACTAAGCCTGGATAAAATATTGGATACGTAGTTTGGAATACACGCCTCGTATAACCCGGGCTTTATTCATAATGGTGACGCCTAGAAAATAATAATGTTGTAAAAATCGATTTTGCACATTGAACAGTCTTGCGCATGTGACCACGCACAGTGCTGGCTTCCGAAGTCAGAAAAAACAAGAACGTCTATGGCCAGGTCCCAAAACAATTCAACAATTCAAAATAATTGAATTTAGTATTGAGCTTGCATATTTTTTTGACGAATGACTTCAGTGCTTAATATTTTTAAACAAATATCTGTATCTAAAAGTCGCGTAATACCTTTGAAAGACTTATCCAACGTTCGCCACACGATGGAGAATAAAATAAAAATAAATTGGCTAAGCGCGTGTGTGAGCACGCACAGCGAGGCTTCCCAAGTCAGTTAAGGGTCAGAATGACCATGCAATTAGCAAAGAAATAATTTAGTAAGCAAATTGACATTTCATACTATCTTTAAAAACCTATTTAACAATATGCCACACGATGAGTAGAAAATAAAAAAAGCAGCCAAGTGCGAGTCGGACTCGCGCACCGAGGGTTGCGAAAAACCTGTAGGAATATAAGTAAAAGTACACCCATCCCGACAATCGAGTCATAGCTATGGTATTTTTATTGCAAAATGAAACTCATCTAAAAATTTACGGTTTCCGCAATTTTTCCTTTATCTGTGCTATAAGACGTTGCTTCGTACCAAGTTTCAAGATTCTGAGTTCACGGGAAGTACCCTGTAGGTTTTGATTCCCTTGCGAATATCGAAATTTGCGGAAATTTACGGCATAAACGGCTGTATCTTTTGATTGCGTTGGTTTAGAAGTTTGTTTAAGGGTCTTGGAAGACAGACGGATGGACGGACAGACGGACGGACGGACAACAAAGTGATCCTATAAGGTTTCCGTTTTTTCCTTTCGAGGTACGGAACCCTAAAATATGTGATATAACTAAAAATTTAAGGTTTTTGGATTTTTTCCTTTAAATGTGCTATAAAACATTGCTTCATGCCAAATTTCAAGATTCTAGGTCGACTGGAAGTACCCTTTAGGTTTTGATTCCCTTGCGAGTAGTTGTGAGTTTGAAAATATGCGACTTAAATTGCTCTTTCTTTTGATTGCGTTGAGTTAGAAGTTTTATTTTGTTACAGCTTAAAAGTATTATAGACCAGAGTATTTGATATGTTAATACTTCTACGCGTTCATGAGGAAAGGGGTAGTAAGTTTAAAATTATTAAAAATATTTTTATTATGTGATGTCACTAAAAAATTACGGATTTCGGAACTTTCCCTTTATCTGTGCTATAAGACGTTGCTTCGTACCAAATTTCAAGATTCTGAGTTCACGGGAAGTACCCTGTAGGTTTTGTTTCCTTTGCGAGTGTCGAAAATTTGCGGAAATTTGCGGCGAAAACGGCTGTATCTTTTGATTACGTTGGCTTAGACGTTTGATTTTTTCACAGATTTAAGGGACAGTAGATTTAAGTATTCGATATAAATTTCAGCTTGATACTTCCACGCGTTTCTGAGAAAAAGGGTCTTGACAGACAGACGGACGGACGGACAGACGGACGGAAAACAAAGTGATCCTTTAAGGGTTCCGTTTTTTCCTTTCTAGGTACGGAACCCTAAAAAACCACCCCTTCTTTACATGTAGGGCAGATACCATGTATAATAAAACATTTTTGTGAAAGTTTTTATTTTAGGCTTGCTACATTTATATCTAATTTACCGTGCAAAATTTCGATATGACTACGAGCTTGAGCTCTGATTGAGGGCGGATAGACAAACAGACAAACGGACATGGCAAAACTATAAGAGTTCCTTGTTGGATTTAGGAACCCTTAAAAACCAACCCCATTTTTAATGTAGGGGAAGACCCCTAATAATATATTTTTCAAAGTATTTATTTCATAAGGCCATTAATGCGAGTACAAATTACCGTGAAAATTTTCTTTACGATAAGAGAATTTCGATATGACTGCGAGCTTGGGCTCTGAATAGGGGTGGAAAGACAGACGGACGGTTTTTATTTATCTGCGTCGGATAGGCCTTTCAAACGAATTAGTATATGTTCAAGAAACGAACCGTTTCTTGATATATATATTCGTTTTGATAAAGTTCAGTTATAGGTATCCCACCCCCTACAGATTAATAAGTTGTTTGGGTACCTTCGAACCCCAGGTAGAATCCGGCAAGAAACTCCTCTAGTCTTTACGCTTTTTTGTATTATTCTTGCTAATTTAGTTGCGGCTGTGTTCAAGTATTGAGCCAGTAAGATTAACTAGATAATGAGTAATATTATCCAAAATATAGATTTGTGAACCTTCAATAGATGCAAGAAATCTCAATTTTTTTGTTTTGTTACTTGGTTACTTCACATTGAATTTGTTTGGGATCTGAGCCAAGAGCCCGTTAACCCCAGACCTTCGTTATTTTATAAAAGCTGAAAGTTTGTCAGCGCATGCTCTCAATACAGTTAAGAACGATGAACCATTATGAAGTTTGGGTTACAGTGGCTTTGGCAGGTAACCGGTACTAAAGGTTTGTAAAATACCGATATAAATTCATCAAACAATACAGTGTGATTTTTTGGTATTACCTTCAGAATATTATAAAAAATTACGTTATGAATTGCCAGACACTTGACATCGTGGCAACCCCTTGCCAGACACACTTTGTTGTTTATGAAATTATAATTTTACTTATGTTATAGCATAAAAGCTGATTTTTATATATAATACTTGGGTAATTATTAGATGATTTTTCCTCATTAGCCAGACATTTTTGATAGTTCTAACCCCTTGCCAGACAAGCATGTAGGGTAGCTGTAGGAGCGAGCGCGAGGCGAGGAGACTAATTCTTATCCATACTGATTTTGGAAACTGTCATTGTGCTTGCTCCAACACGCGCTACGCAAATTATTTTATTTTTTATTGGTTTTATTAGTTTTATGGAAATGCAATCTCGGCAAAAGTTTGAAAAGAGTTAAGTTGTTTCGCCGAGTCGCCGTTTCTTTTAATACAACGTCAGTGAAAAAGCATTTCTTACATTAATCTAAGGATTTGTTCATAATCCGCAGTCCGGGCTCAGTTAACGTAGGAGTAGTTTCCAAATTATAAAATTACTAAGAACGATGACGTTCTTTCAGTTTCGAATTTAAATATTTAGTCTAAAATGTCCAAATGTTGGAAACGTGTGAAGTGCTTTTTCCTTATTGATTATCTATGGAGAAAGAAGTGATCACTTATCTTTCATTGAAACCATTGAAATTAGTGCACTTCTGTCGTTGGGCCATGACAGAGGATTTCGGCGGCTAAGAACTCCTCACAGGAACTCAACGAGGGCATTTTTAAAATAAAAAAAATAAATCAATTCAATTTATTAAATAAAACGTTAGTAAAATAAAAAACCGGCCAAGTGCGAGTCGGACTCGCGCTCCGAGGGTTCCGTACAAACTGTAGACTTGAGTATTTGATATAAATTTCAGCTTGATACCTCCACGCGTTCCTGAGAAAAAGTGTCTCGACAGACAGACGGACGGACGGACGGACAACAAAGTGATCCTATAAGGGTTCCGTTTTTTCCTTTCGAGGCACGGAACCCAAAAACATAAAGCAAAAATATTAAAGTGGTAAAAATATTAAAAATTAAATGAAAGCATAACATAAATTGTTAAAATTATATTAAAATAACATAAGAAAACTTAAACAACATAATAAAACAATAAACACAAAACAATATTTCACTTACCTTTAAAGAATTTCACTGAAAACGTTCGAAAGGATCCGCGCGATCACCGGAAGTTGGTTGCGCCGCTTGGCAGCGCGTGCTTGCGGTGAGGGGACGGGCGCGAATGCGCGAGCTCTGCGAGTCGACGGCGACGGAGCCTGTTGCTCGCGCGTGCGCGCTCACACCACACCGCACCGCACCGCCTACGGAAACTAACACTTACTAATTGCCCGCTGGAAACTCTTTTCAGCCTCTTTGGACCAGCCCGCAAGGAAAAAAAGGCGACTAACTCGACACCTCCAGTCAACACCTGCATCTTTTCAGAGAATTAGTTCGTATGCTTGTGTAGTTATCGTAATATGCCGGCGTTCAAATCTGATTCTTAAATCCCAAAGGAATGTACAGAAAACACTTAAAATACTTTTAAGTAAATGAATATTATACATAAAAACACCCAGACCCGAGATAAATACTTGCAGATCATACAAACATTTGTCCCGCACCGGGAATCGAACCCGCAACCTTTTGCATCTCAGTCGGACCTAAGCCCACTGAGCCACAGAGGTCGTCAAATATAAAAAAAATCAAAGAATAATTATCAAATAAAAATTATACATTGATTGGGATAATTATCGATTAATAAATTATCCTTGTCTAATGAAGCCTAGACTCTGGCATTGCATACAATACAAATATTGATTACTATTATTATTATTATTAAAAGTCAGAGACTGCAGAGCGAAGGCCTCCCTTCCTGTTATCCAACCGTCCCTGCTATAACAACTGTGGACCAATCCTCAAGATGGTAATTAAACATCTAATAAAAGGTACACTTCCTCTAACTTGGGAGGAACATTGCGAGAAGAGTTCTGTGTTCTCGCAATCTGTTCCTCCCCTCCTACACACAAACCTAAATTGTTAGTTCCCTAAACACCATTTTATTTAAATAGTGTTAGACGTTGAGCCATTTTGAATCCAATAGGTACAGTTTCTTTGATACTCATCTCATCACTTCTTCATTCAATGGCATCTATTTCATTATGATGCTGGTCGCTATGTTATGTTATGTTATGACGTAATAGTAGACTTCGTTTCAGTTTCGCTGTTTCCAAATTGTTTGTTCTGGACCCTTTTTCTGCACTTATTATCTTATCTCCGGCAAATATTTAGCTAGCGACCTCCTGGCGGGGAACAATATTGTTTAGATTGAGCTGAGCTGAGCTAGCCAAGCACACACTTTTGTCCTCTAAGAGTTTCCTCTACACACCTGTGAAAAAGTAACATGATTTTGTTTTTGTCTTAATAAGTTACGTTCAGTCAGTCTCCATTCATTTATCTATACACAACTGTAGCGCTCGAAAAGAACATATTTAAAAAGCAACAGAACACAATATTACGTTTTTGTCTTCCATGAGTATAATAGAAAAATACAATGGTCGTTAAAACTACTGGAGCAATTTCGATGGCACTTTCTTGTTGTCCCAGTTACTTTGTTGTCCCATTTGTCATTTGTAAGAAAAGAATAAAAACGGCGAGCCTTACAGTAGTCAAATCAAATATCTTTATTTGGAACATAATATACGTACAGTAAGCAATTTGGAAACGATGATACTCACAGAACTATAAATACTGTGTCGCAAGTACTAGCTTGCGACCAGTCAGATGGTATAACCCGGAAAATGGGTTATACCATCTGACGGGCAACTCTACAACCGCGCTCGCTCATCGGTCAAATCAAATAGCAAGTGCTTCCTCGGCTTCCTGTAACACACGTCCGTCCCTTTTTACGGAATCACTGGCACAGGTTGCAGGAAAGCGAGAGAAAAGATATAACACTTCTTTTTTTTTTATTTTTTTTATCATTAATAATAATATCATCAATTCAGAATATAATTAGGGTGGATTAGATTAAAGTAGGGATTAATGGATGAGGATAAAAGTACTTCTTTCAATGTTTTCCCCCGTATTTACAGTGCACAATCAAATATTGCTCTATCCGCGCCACTTTTGGTAGGAAATTGAATGACCATAGTGCATACAACCGGGTTGATAAAGCAATGTAAGGGAAGCCGTACAATAACTCATAGACACGTCACTAGCTATCGATTTAAAGGCGTCCGCTGAAGTAGAAGTAGGTGACTGACTTCATCAGCTAAGTGCTGCTAAATGCAGGTTGACCGGCCGGTCTCATGAGTTTGAGGATAGCCGTCTCACGTTGTTGTGTCCCTAATTCATGATTTTACAGTTACCCATGTTTGTAACTACTTATGTTTCCATTGCACATCAACAGAAATTCGAAAAACCTTATCGTAACTATACGTTTGAAAAACCGAAATACTTTCCCTTTATTCAAAATCAGAGAATCGGCTAGCGTTACATTTAAGTCTGTCTTTGTCTTTCTAATGTCAATGCATAGAGACGGTAACAGATTTAAACAACACAGTAACTAATGTATAATTACATAAGTACACAAGTAAATAGAATATGTGGATAGGTAGACTCATATTCAATAAATAATATTATATTATATTTACGTACATATTGAAAAACATTGTTTGTGAGAGGCACGGTCTGGAAATAAATCCACATAAAAAATACATCTTCAAGATATTTATTCAAAGGCGCTCCGATTTCTTTGTGATGTTTTCCTGCATCTTGTTTAATATTTCCCATGGAAAAATTAATCGGTACACGATCTAAATTCATCGGTACACGGTCTAAATTCATCGGTGCACGATCCAAATTAATCGGTACACGATCTAAATTCATCGGTACACGATCTAAATTCATCGGTGCACGTTCTAAATTCATCGGTACACTATCAAAATTTTCCAAAATTTTCCAGTTAAAACTACTTTTTACGCCCCTGGCTGACCTTCCTTGACATTTATAGTTTCCAAGCACGTCTGATGAATAATATAACTCGTCAGTTAACGACATTTAAATTAAAATAGCGCAAATCTGCACTGATAGAACTTCTTGTCATAAGTAGGAAGTCCCTTGGGGCAAGAAGTCTTCGAAATAATTTAAATAGAAAAATGATTGGTCTGGTAGGTAGACCAATCGTTTTTCTATTAATTTATAATCACTAGCGCTGAATACCTTACCTTCGATTCACAGCAATAAATATTTTATGCCACAGCTCAGATAGTAGGTATGGCTGAGCGTGTGTATTACCTATAACCAGTTGTTATGAAGTAGTTTGGGTGTTTTCTCTTGGTCCCAGATTGTGTCCAATAAATGCCACCTCGAGGGATAAGCGTGAGAAAAAGTTACGAAAGAATAGTTTTGTACGACTGTTAGGGAGAGACGTAGCTATTCTCTGTTCCGTTACCGCTTGACTTGCGCCACAGAATAAACAAGTGTAACAATCTAACCAGTAATTGCATCAGCACATTTTCAGCCGCGCAGAGTGCTTCCTCATTAAGAGCCTTCTTGGGGTCCTTAAGGTTTCATTTCGAAAACGGAGTCTGCTCCTTGGGAACTGAGGTCCGCAATTTGCTTTATAATCGATACTAAGTGTATGAATATCAGCATAACCAATGCTACTCATAACTTAGAGTTACGAGTAGCACAGGTTATACTGATACTGATACGTGATAAAATTATTATTATTGTAATTTGGTATACAGATGTTAGCATCTGTACCTTCACGAAATTGACACTAGAGTACACGCGCGGCCTACTATATATAGTAGACCCAGGTAACTCTTTTTAACTGACTTTTATCAAAAAGGAGGAGGTTCTCAATTCGTCGGAATCTTTTTTTTTTATATGTATGTTCACCGATTACTCGAAAACGGCTGAACCGATTTGGAAAATTCTTTTTTTGTTTGAAAGGGTATACTTCACAGGTGGTCCCATATAAATTTTATCAATATCGGTCGAGCTGAAATATAAACGAAAATCTAAAAATTGTATACATCGATGATGTTTTCATGTACTTTCATACCTCGCTGTCTCATTGGAGCGTTGCGTTTATTTGGCCTACCCATATTAATATATTCAAAATACATCTACTTTCCACTAAAAATTTATTATAGGCTCAAATTTCATTCAATGAAGTCGGTTTTCTTATTAGTTTTTCAAACGTATTTATGGTGTATCAAATTCAGGTTTGTATTATATATAGAAATTAAAAATAATGTGTATAGTAAAATGTACTGTAATTTTGTGTACAATGTAAAATGTAAAATGTATTTTAATTTCTTACTTTAGTTTTTTTTACAGAATTTGCGTCAAGGATGATTTACAAGTGGAAAGGCTGCAAGAGCCAGATACTGAAAATAAAGAACCGTTTGGAAGTGAAGTTGATGAAGTGCAGCCAGAGCCAGACTTGCAGGTCCTAGTCCTCGAGTCAGAACTCCGTGACAATGTAGAGGAAAGATTGAGCGAATCATACGACACATCAGGTTTAGAAGACGTTCTACTCTCGGAAGTAGCAACCAGAAGGCGCGGTGGGGTAGGCAGTCTATTAATCGAACGGAACTATTTAGTACAAAGATGTTCCAACAGCAACACGAACTCTTCCCCAAAACATCTGTTTTGAAGTGTTTTTCACGCAAGATATCTTGGACATCCTGGTAAGGTGCACTAATATATACATTGATAAAATAATTACGTTTGAAAAACTAATAAGAAAACCGACTTCATAGAATGAAATTTGAGCCTATAATACATTTTTAGTAGAAGATAGATGTATTTTGTATATATATATATATATATACTAGTAATATGAGTAGGCCAAATAAACGCACCGCTCCAATGAGACAGCAAGGTATCGAAGTACATGAAAACATCATCGATGTATACAATTTTTAGATTTCCGTTGATTTTTCAGCTCGACCGATTTTGATAAAATTTAAATGGGACCACCCTTTCAAACAAAAAAAGAATTTTGCAAATCTGTTCAGGCGTTTTCGAGTAATCGGTGAACATACATAAAAAAAAAGATTCCGACGAATTGAGTGCCTCCTCCTTTTTGATAAAGTCGGTTAATAAAGGACGATTACCAAAGAAACAGGGATGCGAAACCTACTGATGTAGTGAAAATAAGAGCATTTCTGGGCATATTATAAGTACATAACAAAACCTAGAATCATCTTGATGTGTATGAACATCCTTAGCGATAGCTTACCTGTGCCTCCTAACCGTATGCATGCCATATCAGGTGTAATAAACGAAGCTTGCACTGACGCGGTCATTTTCTTGCCAGCCTGCCTGTCCGATCTCGTAGTAGTAAATTGTGTTTGTAGTTAATTGTCATAAGTGACCAGGTAGGTCGATCTAGAGACTGGTCGTACCGGCCTAGGATGGCTTTACCAGTTTTTAAGTCAGATCCTAAGTGGCAGTCACATAGAACCAGGTGTCGATGAATGCGCCTCGTACCTAAACAGCTGTCGCCCCGAACAGTTATGAAGTGCGTACGTAATGGTAGGCCACGTAAAAATACATGTAAAAATGTAAAACCTTTTTTTTTTGTAAAACTGATTTGGAAAGTATTCTGTCTGTATGATTCTTCGAGAGATAATGCTTAGCGAGATACATATATACACTGTACATACATATACAATACAAGCCATTTTGCCATGGTCAAAGCTAAATGTTTGGTACGTAGTCGGATGTGGTGGCAGAGATAGAGATATAGAAGGTACTAGCTGGTGCCCGCTACTTCGTCTGCGCAGGATTAGTATTTCGAGTAGCTTATATTAGCGTGGCGTAGAAAAGAACGAACTTTATGACATTAAAATTATCACATAAATAATTTTTGGGTCGCATTTGAAAAATATAACAGCCTGACAATATTGAGATTCGCTCTATAATAACGTAACAATATTGTCAACATAAGAAATACGGTAATTAATCACTGCAGAGCCCTAATCATAGGCCTATAGGTCTACTGCAGTATGCTCCTATAAACTATATTTAACGATATTTTTCTTTCAGCATAAACATCATCGTCGTAACTATTAAAGTATTTGTCCAATTGATGTACCGTGAAAGACATATTTTATCTACTTTAAATACCAGAAGCGATAAAAGTATCTATTTTCATTTAGGAATCAATTTATTACTACCAAATGTGCATTTGGAATAAATTATCAATTTTTATTGTAGTTATATTGTAGTTATGGTTCACTATTTTGGCTGTAATGGCTTACACATAAGATATAGATATATACTGTGGCAGGCTTTTTTGTAGGACTTTCTAAGATAAACATTTCCATCGTACATTACATACGTGTAACTCTAGCGGTTTTGGCAGCGCACGCCAGAATAGCTCGCAGATGGTAGATTTTTTCCTACTTACTTGACACTTATACCGTCATATTTTGGACAATTCACACAATATCTTTATAAATTGTAGCCTATGTGTTATTCTGATGTATAAGCTATATTATTGTAAAGTTTCATTAAAATCCATTCAGTAGTTTTTACGTGAAAGAGTAACAAACATCCATCCATCAATCCATACTTACAAACTTTCGCGTTTATAATATTATATTAGGATAACGCGCGCGGCCGCGCCACGAGTGCCGCCCGCACCCTGGCCGCGCCCGCTGGCGGCCTGGGAACGCATCGACTTTAATGCAAGTCGTGTTCGACGCCTATAAAAAATAGGTGAAGTGATGAAAATGCCTGAATCAAAAACTAAAACTTTATTTGTTACATTCGGCCTACCTAAAGTAATTGTGTCCTATAATAATCCCATATTAAATAATAAAGAATTCTAAGATTTCTGTAAAAATAAACAGACATAACAGTTAACTTCTTACATATTCCTTCCGTGTAGTAAGGGACAAGCTGAAAATTCAGTCAAAACCTGTAAGAAAATGATCAAATGTATTTTACAAGACGTCAACAAGCTGGTAGGCTAGCAACATAATTATGTTTTAAAAACTAAAAAGAAACCGACTTCATTGAATGAAATTTGAGCCTATAATACATTTTTAGTGGAAAGTAGATGTATTTTTTTATGTATAAATGGGTATGCCAATAATATGGGTATGCCAAATACGCACCGCTCCAATGAGACAGTGAGGTATCGAAGTGCATGAAAACATCATCGATGTATACAATTTTTAGATTTTCGTTGATTTTCACGATTTTGATAAAATTTATATGGGACCACCTGTGAAGTATACCCTTTCAAACAAAAATATAATTTTCCAAATCGGTTCGGCCGTTTTCGAGTAATCGGTGAACAAACATAAAAAAAAAGTTTCCGACGAATTGAGAACCTCCTCCTTTTTAATAAAGTCGGTTAAAAAAATTAAAAATACACAAGGTAGCTACTGTAAAACCTTGAGGAGTTCCGACTGTCCTTCGTCTTCATCTCTCTCAGACCTCTAATGACAGACACAACCCATCTAGGTGTAAAGTTCTCATCAATACAAATTAATTAAGCCCAAGTCTTTCGGCTCCATCATCAGATCGACTCTAGACTTCATTAAATATTAGTGCTTTAAAATACTTAATGAAAAAAATTAACAAACGCACGAGTCGCCGCTACGATTTTCGAAGGTTCTCCTCGGTTATACTAAGATGCCATCACCAGATCCTGGTTTCCTTATCATGGTATCGCTATAACGAGCCGCATGGGAGCCGGCTTTTTGGTAATAACGTAATCTATATATTAACTAGCTGTCCCGGCAAACGTTGTTTTGCCATGTATGTTATTTTTAGGAAACATTTTTATAGGTAAATATGATGTTTAAAAAATAAGGGTTGATCGTAGAGGGGTGAAAATTTAGGGTTGCATGTATTTTTGTATGATGTATCATAAAAAAATAAAAACAAAAAATTTTGTCTGAAAAATAAAAAATAAAAATTAAGGACCCTTAACATTTAGGGGGATGAAAAATAGATGTTGTTCGATTCTCCCCCCTGACTAATATCCTCGCTAAGGATCACGAAAATCGGTCGAGCCGTTTCGGAGGAGTTCGATTACGCACCCCGTGACAGAATAATTTTATATATTAGATATATGAAGCAAAATCTTTGTACCCCTTTTTACGAAAATTTTGCGGACGGAGGAGTATGAAATTTCACACACTTAAATAGTTTATATAGAGAACAAGTGCAGAATGCTAATATTTTTTTTGTTATTGTTAAAGTCTGAGAGTCTCTTTGTTAAAATCGGTCAAATTGGGAATAGAATAGTGTGTTATTTGTCTACAGTCTTACTGAATGTCAAACATAACCATAATAAATTCATTCAAAATTCAAAATTTAACTTTATTCAATACAATCACAAGGACCACTTTGAATCGTCTTCTTAAATGCTAGTGAATCTAGGTGCCGGTTCCTCCTAACCCCAGTTCAAGAAGAATCCAGCAAGAAACTTGTCTGATCTTAACACTTTATTGTATGATCCTTGACAATTTTGTTACGGATGCCGAGTCGAGTTGGAGCAGATTCATCCCAAGCTTTTTTGTCATCTAAATAATCAGATATTTTATAATATGCTTTAATAGACATTTTCTGTTAAATTACGTTTTTAAATTTGCCAATTGACAAATCTAACACGTCGCTTGAGACCTTGTTATAGAAGCGTACACATTGCCCTTTAAAAGACTTATTAACTTTAGCGAGCCTAACAGTGGGAACAGCGAGTTTATCCTTATTTCTAGTGTTAATACTATGATAATCGCATTTTTTTTGAATAAATGAACATTTTTGTGCACATACATACAATTTTCGTATATATACTGACAAGGCACTGTCATAATATTAATTTCTTTAAACTTATTTCTAAGTGATTCTCTGATTTACCTATTACAATATTTTAATAAGTTATATATGAGCATAATACGAGTATAAGAGCACATGAGCATAGATACTGTTTTGTATATACTTTTTTATTTATTGTTAAAGTCTGTGTTCAAATTGAGAATAGATTAGTATATTATTCGTCTATAGTCTTACTGAATGTCATACATAACCATAATAAATTCATCCCGGAACTAGTATGTTTACCACTTTTATAAGTTCAATGTTTTTCATTGAAGAAATGAGCAGCAAAGTTTGCTTCAAAATTGCACTTACTACAAATAGTAACATCCTTAAAATCAGCTGTTTATTGAACTCTGAGCGTGACCTCAAAATGAAGTATGATTTCACGCAACAACACAAACATTAAAGTTGCCTACATTGTGATGCCTCTGAGAGGAAGGACAATTTATGTTTGTTAGTTGAGTTCAGCTGCTATTTTTAAAAGAATCTTGTTTGTTCTTCTGTCAAATGTGTCAACAATAATAAATCTGAAAAATTTGCAAATAAACAGGAATTGTTTATGATGATGATGATGATAACATGTTCACAACTCGTTATTAATACAACTTGATTCGGTTCTTCATAAAAAAATTAAAGCATTGGGTAACTAACTAAAATTTTCCGTAAGTAGGTAGATCTTGATAGAAATTTAATTCATAGTTTTATCTGTCCATCTCATTGTGCGACTCTGTGACTTCGCAGCTTTTTATCCGTCTCAAAGAAGGTGTCAAACAAAACCAACAACCAATCAGAAGAGTTCAATCCACATATATAAAAATAAATAATAATTCCAAAAGTCTACCTTTGTAATAAGCCGACATTTATTATTTTTTCAGAAATAGGTTCCGTAGGTATTTATTTTTTGTCGTTGTTCCGGTTAAGAATTTATTTATTTTATTCATTAATTTATTTATTAATCCTGTCATTGGTTTTATCTTGGTCACTCTGTGCTGCATTAATTTCTTTTGTCACTGGTTTTTTTTTCTGTAAATAGACTTAAAAAAAGTCTAGTGTGTTGTAAATTAATAATATTGTTAATTTACTAGTAGTTTATCAATATTCTATGTATTTAATTTACAACAAAAACACTGCTTTAGTATTTGTTAAAAGCAGTGTTTTGACTTCGATGGTTTTGGCAGATCCGCTGTACTTGACTCGACCAATCAAAGACCGGCGCCATTGTCGCCTGTTATGATTGGGAGGGGAACATTAACAAAAAGAGCACCTGACAGCCAATCTCGGCAGTCGAGCAAAAATCATCGAAGGATGAAGTACTATCTCTAATGGTTAAAGTTTTAAATCTGAATACTGTGTTTTATTGGGTAATTGCAGTGGTTATTAATATAAATGAGTGTGGTTTGAACGTGAGTACTATTTGTTTTATTTTTCTCATAACTAACCGCTTTACCTCCTATTCTAGTTAGTGCAACTTTTATTATCTGAAACGTTTTAGACATTGTAACTTGCGTTAATTAGAAATTAGGATTTTTTTTTTCTTTTACTGACTTAATTAATGCATGTACCATTCGTATTTTAATGAAAATAATTAAACTAATTTACCTACGTACATACTGAATGCCTAGTAATAATTTCCCTATAGATAAAGACCCTAGACTATAGCATAGCGTAATGCTACCAGACCTATTATATTCAAATCAATGATGCATGCCCACAAACATTTTATATCCTGCTTTAATCAAACTAATCAATGAGTTTTAATCATACCTTATATATCTATTACTGGTTATTTTACACTTGTCCGTTTAGGTACGTTTAGGCTTTGTAGTCTTGTTAACACAAATACTTTCGCGTGTTTCTATCACTTTCAGCACTACCTCATGGAAAGAATACCTAGTTCTAAAGAACGCGCAGTGGCCATGCCGACCATGAGCCCAATACTCCTGGGATCAAGTTTAATTCGGCAGACAACTGACAACCAGCGCGCCACCCTGCGTTCAGGCAGCCCAGCCGAACAACGGAGCAGCCAGCACGCCAACAACATCATTCACCAGCGTGCTTCCCAGCGCTCGAGCAGACCTACGAGCCGTCGCAGGAGTCACAGCAGTCGGCGCACCCACAGCCGCTCTAACCAGCGAGCTAATAGCCAAAACAACCAGCGTGCCACAAGCGGTATTGCCTGTCAACACGGCCGCCAGCGCACCAGCAGCCGTACTTGCCAGCGAGACAACAGATGCCACAATCAACATGCTACTCATCGGCCAGGCAGCCTTGCTAGGCGGCGCAGCAGGAGTCGCAACAGCCAGCGCGCCAGTAGCCGCGTCGGGACCACCCCGCGTTCAGGAAGCCGTGCCAATCGGTACAGCAGAAGCCGCAGCCGTATTCGCGACCGCCAGCACTCCAACAGCCCCAGAAGCCAACGAGCCAGCAGACCCAACGATCACCGTGTCTGCAGCCAGTCTTACGAGCACACCGGGCAGCACACCAAGCGGCACACCAGCAACTGCACCTGCCAACAAGCCGAAAGCAGCGGGGTTGCAAACAACCATAGGTCGCGCAGTCCACATCAACGGAGCAACGAAGGTCAGTGCCCTACTGCTAGTAATATACAAGGTAGAACACTACGATTAACTAGCCCTACGAATCCTCGATCAGAAGTTCACAATGAAACTCCTACTCAACCACAAGGTACAAATCAATATCTTGCTGATCTTGTGACAATTATAAAATCTATGTCCAGTAACAACTTAGACAGGTTAAATTCTATGAAAAATACGGTGCCCGAATTCGACCCATGTAAAAAGGAACAGACTATGACCATGTGGATTCACAAGGTCAATGAATGTGCAACCATTTATGGTTGGGCAGAAAAACAAATCATCCATTTTGCACTCCCTAAACTGAAAGGTGTTGCTCAGCGGTGGTACGAGGGTCTCCCGTCTGTCTTATTTACATGGGCTGAGTGGCAGGAGAAGCTTTTAGCTGCATTTCCTTCAGAGGAAAATTATGGGCAAATGTTAAGTGACATGTTAGCTAAGCGGGCTCGTTTCACAGATTCACTAGAGGAATATTACTACGAAAAACTGTCTCTTGTAAATAGGTGTAGTATTTCTGGAAAACGAGCTGTTGAATGTATCTTACATGGCATTGACGACCGCTCAGTTAGATTAGGCGCTGAAGCCGCACAATTTACCGATCCTAATAAATTATTGTCATTTTTGCGAAATGCCCGAAATATAAAAGCAAACATGGATCGCAGACCTGTTAGAGGGTTGCCCCTTAAACCGCAAGCAAACCCTCCATCAGCTAAGTCTTTTCGTTGCTCAAATTGTAAGAAAGACGGTCATTATACCTCACAGTGCACACAGCCTCTTAAGAAATGTACGCGATGTAATAGGATCGGTCATGAAACCGAGCAATGTTATGCCAAAATTCATACAAATGAAAAGGCTGTTATGCGTATAGATTTTGAAGATGCACTTAATACCACTTTGCCTCTTTCACCTAACACAAAGACTTCTCCAGCTGGTTTAGGAGTGGAACCTAATCAGAAGTATTATAAAACTGCAGTCGTTAATGGGTACCAAACCATGGCTTATATTGATTTTGGCAGTGAATGCTCGATGATGCGCGTTACTGAATTCAAAAATGTCGGAACCAGTTTAAGTGTCAATGACCTTCCAACGCTTCGGGGTACGCTACGCTTTTGGTAACGCTATTGTAAGTTGTATAGGAAAACAACGGGTTCAGGTTGTTATTGACGGTGTCGAAGCCGATTTGGACTTGCTGATTGCCCCAGATGAGACTATGCATGTTCCTTTACTAATAGGACAAACTTTCACCGAGCAACAACATATAGTAGTACGGAAGACTAGCAATAGTTTAGAGATCACGCGGCTTGACAATTTAGATTTCACTGTTAGCAATAAAGTCAGGATCTACTGCAGCGACAATATTGAGGTCACTGGAATCACTGTAGTAGGTGTTCACTCTGATAAAATCTCTAGTGGAGAGGTTTATGTAGAAGGTGGGGTTAGGTTTTTCAAGGGTATTCGCTACTTTGTTTTATCAGGACTATATAACTTTGGGGATGATGGCAAGGGGCACATAGTTCTTAATAATACTTCTACAACACCAATAGTGTTACCCAATGACCTCTTGATCGCTCGCGGTCTCCTAGCTCAGGCCGAAAATCTCTCTCAAATCATGACCATTACTGAACACATTTCCGCTGAAAAGCAAATTGACGAATTGACCGAATCTGATGTCAGCATTGGCAATGGCTTAAATTCCACCCAGAAGAGTAAACTACTGAATTTGCTTAATGAACACCGTAATTGTTTTGCTTTTTCTTTATCAGAACTAGGCCTTACAAAAGTTGGTAATATGACTATCAACCTCCATGATAGTGAACCTGTTGTTTATAGGCCCTACAGACTAGCTTTTAGTGAAAAGGGGAAAGTAAGAGAGATGATATCTGAGCTATTAGAAAATAACATAGTCCGTCCATCGACTTCCCCGTATGCCAGTCCCATTGTCATTGTTAGAAAGAAAACCGGGGAACTCAGGTTATGCATAGATTACCGCGCACTTAATAAAAGAAAACTACCCGATGCCACTAATCAACGATCAGTTAGATGTCCTGTCGGGCAATACATTTTACACTACCCTTGACCTCGCCTCAGGGTATTATCAGATACCAATCGATGAAGCCGACAAACACAAGACGGGGTTTGTTACGCCGGATGGACACTATGAATTCAACCGTATGCCATTCGGGCTCGCCAATGCACCAGCTACGTTTCAAAGAATAATAAACCAGGTATTAGGGACCTTGCGTCATAAAGAAGCATTAGCATATCTTGACGATATAATTATCCCAAGCACAACTTTTGACGAGGGCATAGAGAGACTGGAAGCAGTTTTGGTCCTCTTCTCTCAAGCCGGTCTAACTCTTAAACTGCCGAAATGTGTTTTCTTTGGTTCTTGTGTCAATTATTTAGGGTTTGAGGTGTCTTCTGAAGGTATACGCCCTGGTAATAGAAAGATAGATGCCATTGAGTGCTTTCCAGTACCACAAAATCAACACAATGTTCGACAATTTCTGGGTCTTGCTAGTTTCTTTCGGCGGTTTGTACCACAATTTTCTGTTATTGCAAGGCCTTTGACACAGCTTTTAAAGAAAGACTGCAAATGGGTCTGGAATACAGATCAGGAGAACTCATTTCGTCAGCTTCAAAAATTACTTTGTCAAAGACCAACTTTAGCATTATACAATCCTCAGGCTTATACCGAACTCCACACTGACGCTTGCAAAGTTGGAGTTGCTGGTATATTGTTACAAAAGGATATTCAAAATGTCCTTAAACCTGTAGCCTACTTCAGTAGACAAACTACCCCCGAAGAGCAGAATTATACATCCTATGACCTGGAAACTCTTGCTGTGGTAGCGTCATTACATAAATTTCGTGTGTATCTTATTGGGGTTTCTTTCAAGGTTGTCACAGACTGTAATTCCTTACGCGCTACTTTTCAAAAGAGGGAGATGATTCCTCGCGTAGCTCGGTGGTGGGAGCAAATGCAGGAATTCAATTTCAGCATTGAATACAGGGCAGGCCAGCGCATGGCTCATGTCGATGCGCTAAGCCGGAACCCTATCCAAGATACCCGTATGGTGCTTTCTGTCAATGATTCTGATTGGCTTTGTACTGTTCAAAGCGCCGACGATGAGATACAAAGAATTATAGGAATCTTGAAAAACCCTGACATGGACAATGTGGTCGACATAAAATCGAACTTCAAGGTGAAAAATAATAAACTGTTTAGAATCACTTCCGATGGGGACAGATGGGTTGTACCCAAAGGTGTCCGCTGGCAAATTTTAAAACAAAATCATGATGACATTGGTCATTTTGCCATTGATAAAACCCTAGATCGAATTAAAGCCACTTTTTGGTTTGCAAAAATGCGTAAATTTGTGAAAAAACATATTAATGCTTGCCTTGAATGCGCTTATTCAAAATCGTCTGGTGGAAGGAAACCAGGTATGCTACACCCAATCGAAAAAATTGACAATCCGTTCGATACTATACATTCTGACCACATTGGCCCTTTCGTCCGCAGCACAAGAGGTAATATGTATGTCCTTGTTCTTATAGATGCATTTACTCGTTACATATTTCTGAAACCAGTTAAAAACACAAAATCTCAAACCACTGTCAGAGTTTTTATGGAATATTTTGGTATATTTGGTGTTCCTCGTAGGGTCATAACGGACCGTGGTGCGTGTTTTACTAGCGAGTCCTTTAACAAATTTGTTACCGAACGAAATATAAAACATGTTCTTAACGCTGTGGCAACTCCTAGGGCAAACGGCCAAGTGGAACGCTACAATAGGACTCTGGTAGAATCATTAACGGCTAAATGTGTAGGCACGGCTGAAAATAAGTGGGACGAACACTTGCCTGATGTACAATGGGGTTTGAATAATACTTTCAATAGAGGCATAAACTGCACACCATCTGAAGCGTTGTTCGGAACCAGGCCATATGGTACTAGTGATAGTCGAATTAGAGCAGAATTGGAAGATGATGTTACATATTCATCAGATCAGGGTTTACCCAAGTTGAGAGAACAGATAAATGATCACGTTAAATCCTATCAAGAAGCCCAGAAAAAGGCTTACGATGACAAACATCGCCAATCTCCGATATATGCTGTAGGGGATCTAGTTAGAGTCGAACGTCAAATTCCCTCTACAGGCAGTAGTAGAAAACTTATACCTAAATATCAGGGCCCTTTTAGAATAACGAAAGTGTTTGGCTTAGATAGATATCAAATCGAGGATACACCGATAACAAAAAAGGGGAATAGGTTGTACTCTACTATTGTGGCTGTAGACAAAATTAAGCCTTTGCTTACCTTTAAGGGGCCACACTATGACTCTACTAGTAGTGAGGGTGAATAGAGCACATTTATATCATGAGCTGTATATATATATATATATATATACACCTCCTCGTACTATGTATATGTTGATTATGATGATTACTATAAAATAATTTTAAGGTACATTATATCCTCTGGATTATTGTCCGGCGTTGGTATAATTTAACAAAATACCCTCTGGACTATTTTACCCTCTGGATTATTGTCCGGCGTTGGTATAATAAGTCCCACAATACCCTCTGGACCAAAAATGTCCAGCGTTGGTATATTTTAACAAAATACCCTCTGGATTATTGTCTGGCGTTGGTATAATAGTCTCACGATACCCTCTGGACCAAAAAAAGTCTGGCGTTGGTATTATTTAACAAAATACCCTCTGGATTATTGTCCGGCGTTGGTATATTCTAATAAAACCTTCTAAAATACGTAGTCCATTCTTTATAATTATTGTACAATAATGAAATGATTGTGATACTAAGTAGTTGATGCACTTACACACTGTTAAATGTATTGTTAAATTTACTTATATCTAGTTAATAATTAATAAGCATGAGGTCATACTTTTGATCTTTGGATGGCCGACTGTTGTAAATTAATAATATTGTTAATTTACTAGTAGTTTATCAATATTCTATGTATTTAATTTACAACAAAAACACTGCTTTAGTATTTGTTAAAAGCAGTGTTTTGACTTCGATGGTTTTGGCAGATCCGCTGTACTTGACTCGACCAATCAAAGACCGGCGCCATTGTCGCCTGTTATGATTGGGAGGGGAACATTAACAAAAAGAGCACCTGACAGCCAATCTCGGCAGTCGAGCAAGAATCATCGAAGGATGAAGTACTATCTCTAATGGTTAAAGTTTTAAATCTGAATACTGTGTTTTATTGGGTAATTGCAGTGGTTATTAATATAAAAGAGTGTGGTTTGAACGTGAGTACTATTTGTTTTATTTTTCTCATAACTAACCGCTTTACCTCCTATTCTAGTTAGTGCAACTTTTATTATCTGAAACGTTTTAGACATAGTCAACATTTGTTTGATGGTGACAGAACCACAATGGTTAAAGGATTCAGTGACCAAGAAATAAGCAGTGACATGACTATAGAATAAACTAAACAAAATAACTTCACTAAGAACCAAAGTAGTATTTACCAACATTAATTGTCATCATTGTGATAGTTTTGATTTTTCACATAAAAAATGAACCCTAAAAAATTGACGGAAATTTCAAAGGATTTTATTTTGCTTTGAATACATTTTTGCTCAGTGATTTGTTGTACGTCGTGCTGTCAACTTCCTAGTTCCTGTAAAGAGTTCCGTCATTCCGTTTCGAGTGATCATCATGACGTCCTGTCCTACCGTACAGTAGGAGGAATACGACCGACGCGACACAATATTTATGATATTGAGTGTTGGTGCCGCGCCAAACCATGGACCATGGATTAGCAAATTGAACCATTCTTGTGACCATTGTGAGTGTGATTTTTACTTTTTTTAGATGATTTTGATTTTTTTTGAGTGACCATGTGTTTTTTTAACTCAATCATAAGTGCTTTGTATTTTTCAAGAGACGAATAGGTAGATTAGCCACCGGATTAGTAGGTAGTTACTAAATAAATATCTACTTAGTTTTTGCTACAAACGAAACAACATAGCTTGTGTGAATACCACAATCAGTATGTAATGTAGGTACCTACGTCAAAAGATGCTTACACACACCAACCTTGGTATCTAGCCTGGCTTAGCAGACAATTTGAACTCACGCGAAACTAGGTATGTAGGAAGGTAACGCACTTAGAAACATTGTTGACAAAATAAAAAGGGTTGTCAATTTAATTTCTTGAATGTTTATGTATGGAAGTCTGAAAATATTTATTCTTCAGATTTGTACCCCCACAACTGTTAATTTTCATGGTCGGAATCTCCTCGTTCAGGCTTAAAATACTAGTTCCTGAATACCCTATATATGTATATCGTTTTAAACGATCCGAAAAATACATGTGTAACTACGAAATATGTAGTTACACATGTATTTTTGTAAATATTATTGTATATCATTCTGTACATTTCTGTACGACTATACGACTAATATATCGCACACCTAGATCAAAACTAAGACAAATCAAAATACCACACTTTTCAGTAGACTAAAAAAACGTTTATCTACAACTTTTAACACTAAAGTTATGGAACTCAAAACATTTTAGTTAGTGAATTTTGCCTCAATTAATAATATAGAAAACATTATAGCTATAAAGTAAGCCTTCTAACTACAATTAATTGTTTTTGAGTTGTTATACTTTTGAACTGACATTCCTTACACAAAATAAAAAATATTTTATTTTATTTAGTTTTGAGTGATTATTTGGAGTTGACCTTGCATAAATTGTTTTTTAAATGGTTAGCAAATCTTCTGCAAAACTAGATTTTCAATTTTAATTCAAAGAAGTATTACTATGAGTCATGTGATTTGATGGAAAACTAGAAGTGGAAAGAAAATAAAAGTTCTTGTTATTCAAATCAAATCGCTTTTTTAATCACAATTATTCAGTTTTCGAATCTAAAAAGTTATACTTGGTACAAGGAACATTATTATGGTAATAGAAACTGAAAACAATTCTTGGTGAGCATACACTCAGCTTCCAGATCAATCCACGTACATTAAGGTCATAAAGTTAATATAAACTTGTTAACTATGTTATTTGTTACAAGATCATCGGCTGCTTGAGAGAGGGTAACTGTATTATTCGTAACAAGATCATCAGCTGCTTGAGCCAGAGTAACTGTTATTCGATACAAGATCATCAGCTGCTTGAGGCAGGGTAACTATGTTATTCGTAACAAGATCATCAGCTGCTTGAGGCAGAGTAACTGTTATTTTCGATACAAGATCATCAGCTGCTTGAAGCAGGGTAATTGTCTATTCGTTACAAGATCATCAGCAACTGCTTCATCATCCTTATCAGAGCTACTGCTAGAACTTGAAGTATTTGACGAACTGCAACTAGTATTACTGGAACTTGAAGAATGAATTACCTTTGGGATTACTACTTATTTCTTTTTTTTAGAAGCAGTAAAATTCGGCTCAGGATCTGAGTCTTCAATTAAACTTTCTTCGCTACATGAGATATTGTAGTCTTTGATATTGTGCTAGCCGAATTGAATTTCGGAAGTAATAGGAGTAATAGGATGGCGACTCTTGTTTCGAGACGATTGCACAATCATTGTAGACTCTTCTGCTTAAATAGCTGATTGATTTACGTCTTGTTATGGTGGTTGCTGATTTGGTAATGTTTGTTTGTTGTTGTTATAGTCATTATACGTTTTTTGGAAAATGTCTGGGGTGGTCATAGCATTTTTAATTGTCGGAGATTCTTCTGTAGATATAACTGAATGGTATTCTTTTACATTTATATTGTTGCTTTGGTCTTTTTTTGTACTATATTAACAAGAAACGAGGCCGTCGTTTATTCATTTTCCTAAAAAAAGACAATATAATAAGATGTTTGCATTCAACCATCAATAGAAAGTCAACTCAAAGAAACTTTTATAAAAAATAATAGATGCATAGTTTAATAAAAATTGCTATTTTACACAATTGTACACTTATAACCCCACATGAAGTAAATAAAGCACCTAAAATCGAAGCTAAAGCCTAAAGCTCGCATTCACTTGAGCGCCGACTTCTCTGGTGCAACTGACAATACACTAGTTTAGAGGGGGAAGGGGTGAACGTCTTTCATTCACCAAGACAAGGTTAACGCCATCTATTGGGACATTTATGATGCTTTTGTTAAATCTGTCTTCGTGGTTAGTTGCATTTAGTTATGACATTACCGAATACAAGGTTATCTCCGATTTGATGTTTTTTGACTTGTCTTAGTATTGATCTAGGTGTGCGATATATACGAGATCTCGAGATGTGCGTATCGCATCGTGTCGTATTTTTTTTTATGTAGATATTTAGGTGCTAACATATTGTGTAAGTACATAAGTACCTACACAACAAAAGAAAACGAATTAATAAGTGTAAGCTTGCATTATAGGTAAGCGCGAACGGATTCAAATGAGCCCAAACACGGGTGGCCAGCCTACTACTATTCCCTAAGAAGATCTATGGAACAGCTCCTGACTCGTTAATAATTTAGTATACCACGGTCTCTTTAATTACATACCCACGAAGTCAACGAAACGCTAGCGAATGAGCTCAAGTTAATATGGTTAGTTTTTTCGTTATATCTTAAAAACTACAGAACTTAGAATAAATATACATAGAATGTACAAACGGAATCTTTTTTTTTATGTATGTTAACCGATTACTCAAAAACGGCTGAACCGATTTGGAAAATTCTTTTTTGTTTGAAAGGGTATACTTTCCAGGTGGTCCCATTAAAATTTTATGGAAATCAGTCGAGCTGAAAAATCAAAAAAAATTAAAAAAATTATACATCGATGATATTTTCGTTTACTCCGATACCTCGCTGTCTCATTGGAGCAGTGCGTTAATTTGGCCTACCCATATCATACATATACAAAATACATCTATGTACTTTCCACTAAAAATGTATAAGCTCAAATTTAATTCAATGAAGTCGGTTTTCTTTTTAGTTTCTAAAACGTAATTATCATAAATGACAACTCGATACATTTCTATAAGTCTACTTTTTTACTCCCTTTAGAAACCCCTTATCGGGGGTCGATTCCCTCCCAGGACAAACCTTTATGTGATGAACATAGGCGTTTGTCCTCAGTCTGGGTGTTATAAAGTATCATACATACATACATAAAGTATGTATTAAAAATATATAGGTACTAGCTAGACACCATTTGCGAATTCGTCCGTGCGTTTTAAAAAGTAATATTTCTTTTAATTTATTATTATCTAGTTGAAAATCTAGACCATTCTCGAACCCACATGAACACACACAAAACATATCATCAAAATCGGTCCAGCCGTTTAGAATTTTAATTCCAAACACTCGCACAGAAGATTTATATAAGCTACATACCTATGACATGGCTGTCTCGCTTTTTATAATATTTCCAGGAATATTATTTTTACCAATGTATACAAAACAATACAATACTTGTTTCACAAAAACTCTTTGTACACAGAAAATAGATAATTTATTACCTGCGTCTAGAAAAACGTTCTGTTGTCCAATGCGAGTATTTTCTTTGAAGGGTCGTTGAATAAAATGTTTCTAGAAGGTTTTTTTACATTAATTTGTTTTATTATTAATTTCGAGCTGTTTACGAACAAAAATGTTGAACAATGTTTTGTGTAGACATATGTAGGGCAATTAGAGACACGGATGTTTTGAGACACTTCATCCTGCGATGCTGACATAAATAGGTAGGTATAATATAACGAGTATTTTGGAAGTAGATCTACTAGGTATCCACGAGCTTCGCAAAGTAAAGAGTTCACGACAAAGTTTAGCGCAGTCTATTATTACCTACTGGATGGTGGAGTTGGTTCCCAGTATCGCTTTGTCACAGATTTCCATGCAAAATAAACAGAACAACAAGTAAGTCTCGCTCATATTACATACATACGTATATGTTCGATACTTACGGGAAGTTCCAGCTGAACAATTTTACTGGTGGGAGCCTTGTTCCCGGAATTATTTGATTATTTACCTATTGGGGTTTGCTCTGTTTGTTTAGGTAGTACATTTTAACGCTAACAAATACATAATAGTAAACCAAAAAATATATATTATACACCTCACCTATTATAAGTATTAACACAAGTGGATGGAAATAAGACAACTCTGACCTTCGCGACGTAATGTGTGTCCAAAGTACCAAGGTTAATAAAGGAGCTGTCTGAAGTTCGGAAACGTCCAGCTGGTGTGCTTGTGGCCCCAGTTGTTGCTCTGTCTAATCCATCCACACCATTTTTATAAAATTCGTTAATGAATCTGTTTGTTTGATTGTCACATATCGTGATGAAGTTAGGTAAGGAGACGGATTGTATTTTGGACAATATGACAATAATGCTACTATTTACGTTATGCTTCCGCCGGGCGGTTATGGAATTCTGATACTATCAAAACATTGATAGCTTTCAGTTGCTATTGTGGATGAATTGGTATTACGGAAGGTTGATGTTGATTGCAAGACATTCTGGCATATGAATAAAAACGGAGATAGAGATTGAACGTACGTAATACCGATCCATGAAAAAATGCCTATTGCTAATCGAACCTGATGGACATTGATTATATCAAGAGTTCCGTAATCGCCAAGCAGATCCGAATTATTATGATCGTTTTAGCACCGGTATATTTTAATTGCTAATATCGAAACGTGACGACGAGTACGTAACGAAGGTTGGAGCTAAGCTGTTAAATATACCTACCAGATTAAAATGTATGTACTCGTGTACCTACTCTGTTGCCTGTTGATACTTATTTCACAAACCAGGTGGATTTTCACACAGTTTTTTTTCATTTATTTGTTATTTAGTATACCTATAAAAGAGCTTAACCTGACTGACTGACTGACTGATTCATCATCGCCGAGCCGAAACCGCTGAAGCTAGAAAGCTGAAATTTGGTAGATAGCCTCCTTTTATAGCAAAACCACCCACTAAGGCGGATTTTTTGAAATTCAACGTCTAAGAGGGTGAAAAGGGGTGAGAACAATTGTATGAAACTTTTAAACGCGTGGTGCGATTTTCTTGAAACTTGATATGAATAATTTAAATGCAAAACAAATGGACAAGTGTTTCAATATTTTTTTAAATAACCCTTACAAAGGGATAAAACGGGTTCTCTAAGATTGTATGGGACCTTTTTAACAGGTGGTGTGAATTCTTAGAAACTTGGTTTGGATACTTAAATTTGTATAATTACGTTATAAAAACTAAAAATGAACCAACTTTATTGAATGAAATTTGAGCCTATAAAACATTTTTAGTGGAAAGCTGATGTATTTTGTATATATACAATAACCCATATTATATATATACAAAATACATCAACTTTCCAAATAAACGCAAATAAACGCAACGCTCCAATGAGACAGCGAGGTATGAAAGTAGGTACATGAAAACATCATCGTTGTATACAATTTTTAGATTTTCGTTTATTTTTCAGCTCAACCGATTTTGATAAAATTTATATTCAATTTATACCTGTGAAGTATACCCTTTCAAACAAAAAAATAATTTTCCAAATCGGTTCAGCCGTTTTCGAGTAATCAGTGAACATACAGAAAAAAAAAACCGACGAATTTAGAACCTCCTCCTTTTTGATCAAGTCGGTTAAAAATGGGGTGTGAATGTTTGTATGGAACTTTTTAATGGGTGGGTGAGTGTGATTGGTTTGAAACTTGAACTGGATATAAAAATCCTGGAACACGTATTCCTTTACTTTTCATTCAAAGTAAAACATACGTCAGGCGCCAAACATACAACTTGTAACCAGTGTACAAGTACAAGTACAAGTTACATAACCTTTATTATTATTATTTATATAAATATAAATAAATAAATAATCCCGGACATGTCACACAGCATCATCTAGCCCCAAAGTAAGCAGAGCTTGTGTTATGGGTACCACATGACTGATATACTACATATACATTTTTTGTTAATACATACATATTATACACATAGAAACACCCAGACCCGAGACAAATACTTGCAGATAATACAAACATTTGTCCCGCGGCGGGAATTGAACCCGCAACCTTCTGCGTCTCAGCTGGACCTTAGCCCACTGCGCTACAGAGGTCGTCAATAAATGCTAAAGTAAACTGTCCGCTGTTATATTTATTCGTCTGAGCTGCTGAACAGATATCAATAAAATTTCTCAAGGAGATAAATTGCATCCTGGGGAAAGATTTAAGCTGCAAAATTCCTTTCAAAGCAAAAATGCGGACGAGGTAGCGAGCAACAGCTCGCTAGTAACACGCAACATTACGAAAACGTAAATGACTTCTAAAATATGCCCGCACCTGTTGCTTTTTTGTTACTGATATGAAATGTACCTATACTTATAAATAGGTCTCAGAGGCTGCTGTCTGTACAATAGTTTTTCTATTGCGATGTTGATAGAACTGTGGCTCTCTTAAGGCAGGCGCGTATCTGCTTCGACCGTAGCGCGGCTTAGTGTAGCGCATCGCAAGACCCCGTCTAGGCACCCATTAGTTTTAAATAATCTGAACAAGCGCGTGCCAGATCTATACATATAAATTGTTCAACTAACTAAGGACCTCTTAAAACGATCTACAGATAGCTCAACTGATCCAGATCACCGCCATGAGCCAGATAGGAGCCAGCTTTTGCGTCTACCAAACGATGATAAATAATTTTGACAAAGGGTCTCGACCCCAAAAGGCTCAAATATGTAGGCCCTATTAAGACCGTCATATTTTAGCCTCTTTAGGTTCTCGGTTTTCGGAATAAGTCGCCGCACAAGCTCTAACGAAAGTACCCGAACGAGGTTCCATGAACGATACGAACGATACAAATAAACGAATATTTGTATCGTTCGTATCGTTCAAGGAACCTCGTAATACCTACTTAACAAGACATATTTAATATTTAAAAAAAACCTTTAACAACATTTAAATAAATAAATATCTAGGTGCGGGGGCACTGACATGTTTATCATGTATCTTGTACATTTTAAAACTAAAAAGTAAACCGACTTGAGCCCATAAAAATACAACCGAATTGAGAACCTCTTCCTTTTTTGAAGTTGGTTAAAATTTGAATGACGACAAGACTAACAATCTGCGAGCATGAGCTCTCATTAGTACAGAGTCAGACATGGCGATACAAAAAGGGTGTAAAACGGAACCCTTTGGATTGAAAATTAATCGGTCGGATGGGTCTCCGCTCTCATCATCCACGAGAACTATGAATCGAGGAGTTCTCCAGGGCTCTATCTTAGGTCCAGTGCTGATAGTTCCTAGCAAATTCAAAATTGTAAATTCTATCTTTATGCAGATGACGTGTAGTTATATCTGTCTATGAGTACATGATTCTTGGTTCTACTCGCTTGGTTGATGGTATTCCTGTCCATAGTCCAGATGTGAACTTTACCGGTCAGCGCATTGAACGAGTTGACGAAGCTAGGAACCTATGATTAACATTTGACAGCGCTCTCCGTTTTGAAAATCACATTTTAGGATTAGTCAAGTGTTGTTTCTTTAGGTTAAAACTGTTATATAGGATCAAAGCTTTCTTGTATGAGGATATTAGAATAAAAGTCTGTGAAGCTCTTATACTCTCAAAGCTTAACTACGGAGATCTTGTGTACGAGCCACGATTGACGGCGAGAACTTCCCGTTGTCGATTCTGCTATGATGTACCTCCGCGAACCCACATCACACCCTATTTAAATAATTCCTCTATCCTCATATGGCTTTACGGAGGGCTATGCATCTGGCAGTGCTGGTTCATGGCGTTATGGCATCTGAAACCCCGGAGTACCACTATGCTAAGCTCAATCGTCGACGGAGTAAGTACAGCACAAGACCCACGAGGGACTTACTTCACTACTCTAAACATAAAACTGTGGCCTTTAGTTTCAGGCAGTTTCCGCTACCAGGCGACCAAGTGTTGGAATAATATACCGCCACCACTTCGTCTGCTTAAATCTATGTATTCTTTCAAAAAGAATTACAAAAAATATTTATTGAAGCAGGAAAAAAAACTGGGTTGTCTGGTACCCACACTTATGATGTACCCTTTGCTTGTTGATGACCATTTGTATGTTACGCGTTAGTTGGAAAATTATAGTGGATATTGCGTATGTATATTTTAAGTATTGTTATTTTTTTGTGTATATGTAGTTAGGCATAATAAACATTTCGTTTATGAACATATTTGTTATTTATTTATTTTATTTTATTATGGCGTTTCGTAAGGTTGAGTGACTGGATCAAAGGTCTCGGCAGAATAACAGCGCTGACCTGTCATCTGACAGGGAAGCATAACGCTGAGTCGAGATCTTATTGCTGCTGTAGCACACAGCACTGTTTGGTAGGTAAGTACGCACAATAATTTTAATCTTTTTAAATGTCTTTTCTCCGTTAATTTTTTGATATGTGTCACTATCTTTTTAACTGACTTTATCAAAAAGGAGGAGGTTCTCAATTCGTCAAAATCTTTTTTTTTTGTATGTTCACCGATTACTCGAAAACGGCTGAACCGATTTGGAAAATTCTTTTTTTGTTTGAAAGAGCTTCACAAGTGGTCCCATATAAATTTTATCAAAATCGGTCGAGCTGAAAAATAATCGAAAATCTAAAAATTGTATACATCGATGATGTTTTCATGTACTTTCATACCTCGCTGGCTCATTGGAGCGTGGCGTTTATTTGGCTTACCCATGTTATAATATACAAAATACATCTACTTTCCACTAAAAATGTATTATAGGCTCAAATTTCATTCAATGAAGTCGGTTTCTTTTTAGTTTTTAAAACGTAATTATTACCTAATATTGTTTATAATGGTTTCTAATATTGTTTAGTCTTCTTTGTTATTATTGATGTGTATGTGTGCTTATTCAGTATATAAACAAATGTCTATGTCTATGTCAAACTTAATACGTGGACCCCCCTTTTAGAGCCGTTCAACCCAAATTATTTTCAGTTAAGGGAATAAATAAATAATGCCGAACATTTCACACATAATTATCTGGTTCCAAAGTAAGCAGAGCTTGATTAATGGGCACCACATGAGTATAAACTTTGTTAATACACACACATTATACATACAAACATTTGTCCCGTGGCAGGAATCGAACCCGCAACCTACTGCGTCTCAAGTGGGCCTTGGCCCACTGCGCCCCAGAGATATTCCGAAAAGATATATAAATCGATTTCCAGTCGGACTGATGAGCGCTTAACTTTAGTGATCGTAGTAAACGATACATTTTGTCAGTTCATCAAGTCTTTTGAAATGCTGGTTTATTCAATCACTCTCTCATTGTATCTCGCCTGTTTTACATACTTACTAGAGGCTTAGTACGTTAGTACGTATGAGTCAGTGACAGTAATTCTGGCAATTCTGGGGACGGAGTCAGTAGACGGCCCGAAGGCCTTTGTTATTGAATACAATAAGTGTCTGCAGCGTAACACTTTGCAGACACGTCTATTACATAATCCCATAAGTTAATTAATGAATATGATATAGTATAGAGTATTTACGAGTAATAAGAAATAAGAAATTGATTCGCACCAGAGTGTTGCAACTAACAGTTAGTTAGTAAATGTTGTACTGAGTACATTTTTATGGTTCCTTGGAAGTACAAAAAACCCTTAAAGTTCGTCTGTCTGTAAGTCTGCTATACCCCTTAAGAGGGATTGTACTTCAAAGGAACCTTATAGGATCAGTACGTTGTCCGTAAGTCTGTCTGTATGTCAAGACTTTCATAGGAACGCATGGTATCCAGATGAAATTAATTTCAAATACCTTACTATTTGGTCTATTGTCTATTGAAGTTATAAAACAATCAAGTTGGCTACGCAACTAAAAAATACGCCCGAAAAAAATACGAATACGTAGTTTTATGCCGCATTGTGGTAACGATTTCCAGTTAATCAAAACCTTCCTGCTACATGCCGTTGAACTATTCAAGAAATTAGGCAAGAAGCAAGAAAATGTATAAAGTAAAGGAATAAATATGATTATTTACTTATTTATAGTTATAATACATGTTTGCGATTACAAACTTACTGCCCGTGACGTATATTAAAGCATGGGAACATTTTTTCAACTACAAAGTTAATTGTTCTTCAAAACAACTTATCTTTTCGCTAGAGCAATGTACAGTACTTTAATAGTTTGTGACGGTGAAGGTGCCTTGAATTCGACCGATGCAAAAAAACCATAATGATAAAAAGTAGGCAGGTAAATAGGAACGGTTACCCTCTCTAGCGGGGCCTATGCACTTGACCGTTTCATTTCTTTCAAAACTTTGATGAGTTGTACCTACTAGACATTTTTGTAAACACGGATTTTATTCACGTATTATTTGGTCGATGATGATGATGATGATGAATGGAAACAGTGTCGGTGCCTCCATTGACATAATAATTCGTAAGTAAAACTCGTGTTTATCAAACGTTTTATTATTTATTTGACTTTCCCCATCGTGTTTCATAATGGTTTGATATCAGTAATGAGCGATCTTTAACAATAGATCTTCATTGTTATAGATTGACATAATGTCAAATACAAAATAAAAATTACGGGTTGCACTCCGGGAGTGCCGACAGAAGTGATAACTTATTTTGGTGCGTTAGACATTTTTAGATGGGTACTAGGGTTATTGGGTTATTGGAATTGCATGTTATTTATGAATTGTATTTTATTTGTTATTAGAAACTTTAAAATACATTTAATATTCTTTTATGTGTTTGTTAGAATGTAGATAATATATCAAAGAACCTAACTCAGTAAACTTCTCCATACAAAAGTAGACTGTAAACATGTGAATTAAGGTTTATAATCAAATGGGGCGAGCGCGGCAGCCCTGCGTCTCGGTAACGGTGTCGAGACTCCAGAGGTTTTACATCTTCTAAAAATATGCGTACCGCGCTAAAAGAAGTTTTCACTTCAAAAAAAAACCAATATCAAATACAAAAAATAAAATAAAAAACTTGTCAATCAATATACAATGTCACATAATTTCACAATAACATATAAACATTCTTATACTAATAAATTATCATGTCCAATAACTACACAATGGCCTCAATTCTGTTGGCACCAAGCTAACTAATTTTAGCCAAAATTAGGTTTAAAACTGAATGAAATCAAATGAAATTTTGGTATTCTGCTGTTACCAACTTATCCTAATTTTATTTTATCTAATTTACTTAAGCGTTCCTAATTTAGTTAGATGGTACCAACCGAATAGGTTTTACAAATGCTATGACTAACTAAAATATATTACCGAATTGCCACCAATGTCAAATCGATTTATAATAGCATAGAATAAATAACAGAGTCCTGCGACATTCGCTCAGGGAGCAGTAGAAAAGATCGACTCTCTCCGCTACTAGATTGAGCGTGTGAATTTTATTTCGCTATGCGCGAAAGGAATTTGAGTATAAGCCGATATTATCAGGATATGAATAATAGCATTTACTCATCAATACCTACTTCTTTTGTCAAAAACCAACCAGTATATTCTGAAAGAACGAATAATAAGCGAATGGTGTGTTTATCACCGTTCAGGTGATACATCATTCGCTTATCATTTTTGGCGTCATCCTACCATCCTCATTTTTGTCCCGGTACCATGAAGAAGCACATAACTGACCTACTTAGTTTGAGCAACTGACCTACTTAGTTTGAGCAAATTCAGCACATTACGCCGCGCACTAAAATAAGTGAATCCATATTTTATCAATAGCTCAAAATCAACATATCAGTATAAATTTGCAATATAAATCAGTATAAAATTGAAATATAAAATTATCAATATAAATCAGTATAAAATTATTGATTTAAAAGCAACACTTGTCCTGTACGTAAATCACGTAAATCACGTAGTAGTTCTCATCCCTACTGAGTAGCGCACTGCACGCGGGCTTGCCCAATTTAGATTGTTTACCTATAAGCTAAGCTAAGCTAAGATAAGCTAAGGGTTGCTTGGTACGGATACCCCTTTTACATGTTAGTATTTATTTATTTTATATAAGTCATTTATTTAATATATTTATATCTTAGTTACATCTTATATTTTTGTAATATATTCTCACAGGGTCTTGTTACGGCTATGGTCTCGGCAGAATAACAGCGTCTACTGCGAAAACAGTAGGCATCATGCTGAGTCGGGGCCAATTTGCTGCTGTAGCATACACATACACATACCTATGCATAATTGTACCAATTTTTACATATTAGTACATAATAATTTTATTGTAAGCATTATTAGTACCGTGTGCCTTTTTTTATTTAATTTTTATTTTTTTCTTGTATTCTGTGTGTTGTGTGCTAAGAAGCAAATAAATGTCTGTCTGTAAGAAGATTCGGCACCAAAATTAAAAACATACATGGCGAGTCAAAGAGATCCATTGATTGCATTTTATAAAACTGTTTTTTAAATTTGAATAACTCAATCGTACTCGTATATAAACAATCATAGGACGTATGTATGATAGAAAACATAGCTCAAATAAGTGGATAATTTAGTAAGTAGGTACATATATAATCTTTATAACAAAACTTAGTTAGAATAGAATGTTCATTGTTCTCAAAGAGCTGTAAGTGCCTACTTAGTCTGTCAGTCAGTGTTCTGCAGATAGTCGCTTGTCTTCGCGGATCTGTCGTCCATAACTTTACTTGTCTTTAATATAGTTCAAAGCCAAACGTTAAGATAGCCCGTATCACGACGATACTATAGAAACACTCTAATATGCACATCTAAGTATTGAGCTGAGCTAGGGAGTAATGAGGCATACTTGCAGTTTGCCGGGATCCCCCTGTTTGTCTTGTTGATTCTCGGAACAAGTTCCAATAAAACGAGGCAGTTCTCACAGTCGGAAAGCTTTATTAGTATATAATTACGTTTTAAAAACTAAAAAGAAACCGACTTCATTGAATGAAATTTGAGCCTATAATACATTTTTAGTGGAAAGTAGATGTATTTTGTATATATACAATATGGGTAGGCCAAATAAACGCAACGCTCCAATGAGACAGCGAGGTATGAAAGTACATGAAAACATCATCGATGTATTCAATTTTATATCTTCGTTTTTTTTCAGCTCTACCGATTTTTATTAAATTTATATGGGACCACCTGTGAAGTGTGTGACCCTTTCAAACAAAAAATGAATTTTCCAAATCGGTTGAGCCGTTTTTGAGTAATCGGTGAATATACATATAAAAAAAACCGACGAAAGATTCCGACGAATTGAGAACCTCCTTTTTTATCCTCCTTCCTCCTTTTTGATAAAGTCGGTTAAAAATGATCTGAACCATGGCAATCCAAACATATATTATATTGTTGAATTTGCATCGCTTATTCACGCGTTAGGGAAAACAAGCGGCCGGGGAAATAATAACTACTGGCTCATGTCTCCTGCTTTGTTCAATCAGTCCACCCATCGAACGAACGAATACTACTACGAAAGAGTGTTTCCTTGAACACTCTTATAATCAGAGATAACATCAGCATTATCAGAGATGTGAATTATTTGAAATACATATACATATTTAAAATTCAAATACAAAATGCAAAATACATATTTTTATTTTGCATTTGAACTATTTTTTTTAAATGTAATGGAAAAGACAAACCAAAGTAATCTAAAATTTGAATGCCAAAGTAATCTAAAAAAAAGAGCATAACTGTGTTTTTAATGGCTGCGAAAATAAAAATCAAAGTGGTGGCAATTCGGTTGGTTCATTTCTAGAATTAGGAATTGTCTAAAATATATTTTAGTTAGTCATAGCATTTGTAAAACCTATTCGGTTGGTACCATCTAACTAAATTAGGAACGCTTAAGTAAATTAGATAAAATAAAATTAGGATAAGTTGGTAACAGCAGAATACCAAAATTTCATTTGATTTCATTTAGTTCTAAACCTAATTTTAGCTTAAATTAGTTAGGTTGGTGCCAACAGAATTGAGGCCATTGTGAATTTTTGTACGACATTATGTAAAAACGCGGATGGCGCTCGATAGAGCGATGACATCACGACTCGTCTCGCCGAGTCCATTCCTTCACCGGTTGCCTGCGCTAACCCTCCTTCGTATAGTTTCTTGCTAAACTGTTTCTGGGTACTTATTAAAAATGGTAAAGAAATACTGTGTCGTGCCCCAATGTTTTAAATCCCATTTATAAACAGCAGATAATCTGTTTTATCGTGAATGACCCAAAAAAAAACGTTGCGTTCTACAGTGAAAATCATTTTGATGTAAGTACCTACTTACTTATCGTGGTCTAATACCTACCTGCTTGTGAATTTCCTTATATATTATTTTATATCTACCTTCCTCTGACAACGATAACCCTAAAAATATGCATAGATTTCTCTCCTTATTTAACCTTCTGAATACACGCTAATCCTAATAAAAACGTAGGTATATAGGTATAGGCTTATTGATGATGACATTTTAGTTAATTTCGATCTCTTGTTGACCACTTCTATACATTAATGACATTGGAACGTGCTTTAAAAATTCTATGTTTGTTATGTACGCGGATGATTTGAAAGCCTATAAACCAATTGAAACTCTTAATGACTGCCGACTATTTCAAGAGGACCTCGACAGACTGACAGCGTACTGTACTATCAATAAATTGCATCTAAATGTACCTAAATGTAATTATATACACTTCACCAAAAATAAACAAATCGTCGACTTCAAGTATAGTTTATGCAGCGCTACCCTCGGTAATATTACTACTGTTAAAGACCTGGGTGTACTTTTTGACAGTAAGCTTTATCTGAACCAACATATAGCGATGATTGTCAATAGAGCGTTTAAGATGTATAGCTTAGTAATGAGATCCTCTACATAATTCAAGCGCCCTGCCACTTATCTATACTTGTATAACACCCTAGTCCGCTCCCAGGTCGAGTATGCTGTGCCAATTTGGAATCCCTTACATAAAAAATACACAGATGAGATCGAGAGATTGCAACGTAAGTTTCTACGAACTATGTATTACAGGTGCGTTAAATCGCGTTTATCGTACTCACTTGGACAATTACAATCTCCTACCCCTTGTATCTAGACGCACTTACTTAGAATCCAACTTACTATACGGTATTGTTAATAGTAGTTTTGACGTTAATGACCTCACTACCAAACTTTGGTATGCAGTGCCCGGACCTTCCATAGGCGGCAGATTCGTGCGGGTACTTTGTTTGCTGTAAACACCCGTCGCACGAACTCTGGACTTCGCAGTTCCATGCGTCGAATGGTTGAGTCTTATAATTCTACTTTCACAGACATCGATATTTTTGCATGCTCTAAATGGATGTTTAAAAAGCATATTCTCAATATTCTTACTACCAACTCTAATGTTCAATAATATTTTCTTACATTTCTTATTTATTTTTGTTCTTGTTATGTTTGCTTTCTTAATTCTATTATTGTACAACAATTCACGATACCTAATCACTTAAAATTACTTTAAGACCTACTATTTTTACAAAAGCCCCTATCGGCGTAATACCACAAAAATTCAATGCTGTTATACCTAATATGTGGATAATGCAGTGGGCTATGATATTGTTACTATATTTAAGTTACCTTTAATCTAAAATATTGTGTATTGTAGCTGTTTATTGTCCCTAAATAAATAAAATAAAACTGATCAAGTTGAAACGTCGATATTGACGTTTTATAAGGTATGACTCACAAGAACGGAAGATGCAAATATTACAAAGAAGAAACACAAAAAAAAAATCAAGTAAACATAACAAATATAGTTAGTCATAAAGGTACCAAGACTTATAATTTTAACAAATATATTTTAATTTACCTCCTAAAGATAAAAAAAAAACTCCGTAGCTCTCTCTTCCTGACCTAGAAACAAATAAATATATTTATATAATTCATTCAGTTATGTTTTTTAAGATATCGTTATATCCGTGTAAGCATCAAAAATGCACTTTGTACGGTAGCCGAGCGGGCGCGTTGCAAACCCCCTAAAACGCCCTGAAACCAGTGCACACTTATCAGTCGCTTATCAAACGTTGACCTGATCACACCTACGCAAGTTACGATCGCCGATTTACAATCACTATGGATACAACAAAAGAAGCCACTCAAGTTATTGTTTAGCTGCAACAGGATCTAAGCCAGCGAGAAGTCACTCGTCGACTAAACCTGAGCCAATCTGCTGTGTCAAGGGTGTATAGAAGATTCCAAGAGATTGGTTTACTCTAGGAGGCCAGATACCAGTCGGCGCGGGCTTACATTTGAGAGACAACCGTTTTATCGTTTCGACGACTCTCAGAAATCGCCATCTTACCGGTGTTTTTGTCCAGCAGCAGCTGAGACATGTTCAAGAAGTATCTGTCAGTCAATGGACGGTCAAAAGAAGACTGAGAGAAGTGAACCTCGTCTTTAAGCGCGCCTTGAATTTGCTCGCGAACACATTAATTGGCGTGCTGAGCAATGGCGTTCAGTCCTGTTCACTGACGAGTGCAGAGTGTGTCTACATGGCAGTGATAGGAGAGCTAGGGTCTACAGGCGTTCAGGCGAGTGGTTTGCGTGGTGCTGTTTTGCCGAAACAGGTGGTGGTTAGTGTATGATGCTGTGGAGGGAGGTCAAAGTCATCTTTATACCAAAACCGGGTAAGAGTGACTACACAGAGGCAAAATCGCACAGGCCGATCAGTCTCACATCTTTCCTATTAAAAACCCTGGAAAGACTATGCGATAGGCACATTAGAGAAAACATACTCATAAACGCACCCTTACACCCACAACAACATGCATACAGCGCAGGTAAGTCTACCGAATCAGCCCTACACAAAGTGGTAAGTAGACTTGAACGCGATATATCAAACAAAGCGCTCTGTCTAGCAGCCTTCATAGACATAGAAGGTGCTTTCGACAAGACAAACTTTAGCAGCATAAAGACAGCCCTACGAAACAAAAATGTTGAACCAACCTTAACAGACTGGATTTTAAACATGCTAAAACTTAGGGCAGTGCGAGTAGATGTACAAGGGGAAACCAGGGCGGTCGTGGCAAAGGGAACGCCCCAGGGGGGAGTCCTGTCACCGCTCCTCTGGAACCTGGTGGTAAACGATCTCATCACCAAATTGAATGCTGAGCGCTTCTTCACGATGGGCTATGCAGATGAACTTACCATATTAATCTCAGGGCACTTCGCTAGTGTGGCGTGCAACATCATGAACAATGCACTGAAAGTCGTAGAGACATGGTGCAATGTTAACGAGCTAACAGTAAACCCAGCAAAGACGGAACTTGTAATGTTCACAAACAAACGCAACCTAGGTACCTATCAACTTCCTGTCCTTTTCGACACCCAACTACACCTGTCCCATAAAGTCAAATACCGAGGCATAACAATGGACAGTAAACTAAACTGGGCCAAACATTTAGAAAACAAAATACAAAAAGCAACCATATCTTTCTGGCAATGCCGCAAAATGATAGGTAAAACTTGGGGCCACTCCCCAAAAATCACCCTATGGCTTTATAACACCGTGATAAGGCCCTCGATAGCATACGGTGCTATAGTCTGGTGGCCTAGAACGAAACAAACTACCACCTTAAACAAACTACATAAGTTCCAAAGATCAGCCTGCGTGGCGGTGACGGGGTGCATGAGAACTACCCCAACGGTGGCTCTGGAGGCGGTTATCGGTCTAACACCCCTACACCTACACGTGCAACAAGAAGCTGCTGCAGCAGCTCATAGGCTCTGGACCCACAAACTCTGGGAACGTGAACCACAGGCACAGCACACCAATATATTAAAAGAGTATGCGAGAGATAAACATTTGCTTTTATCACTCTACGATAGGACTCTCATAAAACACCTTCCTACAAAAACACTACACTATACAATTACACGAAGAGCCGTGTGACACTTCAAAGTTCAACGAACTAAGAATCTACACAGACGGCTCAAAAACAAAGTCTTTCGGGGTTCGGGGGCAGGGGTCTTCTCGGAAGACCTAAACATACACATCTGTACGCCCCTCGGCATTCACAACTCCATCTTTCAGGCAGAATGCATTGGCATAATACAGGCCGCAACTGCATTGCTAAAAAGGTAGGTAACAAACTACAACATAAGAATCCTCTCGGATAGCGCTGCGGTTCTACATGCACTTAACAAGTACGAGCATAACACCGGTCTTACCGCACAATGCCATAAGTTATTGGAGGAGGTAAGTACATCCAACAAAATTACTCTACAATGGATCAAGGGTCATAGTGGTTCCAGAGGCAACGATGAGGCCGACGTTCTGGCCAAAAAAGGCTCGGAACTACGGGCGGCAGGACCGGAGCCCCTGGTCCCCCTTCCCTACAGCCAGGCACGATCATGGATCCGCCAACGTACAACCACTTTACACCAAAAATACTGGGCCAGTGTTGAAGGCTGCAGGCAGTCGAAGGAGGCTCTACCGGATCTTAATCCTAGATACTCCCGAATACTCCTCAGCCTCAAACGTGACAAAGTACGACGTATCGTGGGTATTGTCACGGGACACTGCTCATTAAACAAAAATCTTTTTACACTGGGCGTTACAGACAGCCCACTATGCAGAGGGTGTTTGAGCAAGGAAGAAACAGCTGCACATGTGCTCCTGGAGTGCAGCAGCGTGGAATCCCAACGAGCTCAACACCTTGGAACACCGAGGACACCCAGGGAAGCCTGCGCCGGCGTGAGCGAGCTGCTGGCTTTCCTGGAGGACATCGGGTGGCTGGAGTAGCAGCCTCCACCCGTCACGCAAAAAGGGCCCACCTGAGGCCTAGTTGCGGAAAACAGTCCACACACCAAGTAACAAGTACCAAGTAGTGTATGATGTGGGCGGGCATTTCGCTAGAAGGAAAAACAGAGCTCTTTTTCGTCCCTGTTGGAGGCCGGGAGGCAGTTTGACTGCTGCGCGATGTGTGGAAGATATTCTGGTCCATGTCTTGCCTTATGAAGGCTTCTTCGCGGATGGCTTCCTTTTAATGCATGACAATGCCCGGTGTCATACAGCACGAATCACTCATCAGTTCATGAATGAAGTTGGCATTCGGACCATGGACTGGCCAGCACTATGTTCTGATCTCAATTTAATTGAGCATCTATGGGACGAGCTCAAACGGGGGTACGAGCCAGAAATCCGGCGCCTTCAAGCATCGCACAGCTAAAGATAGCGCTGAAAGAGGAGTGAGAAAGGCTTCCTCAATAATTGATTAAAAAACTATCAGCTTCGAAGTGTTATTAAAGCTAGAGGAGGCTACACCAAGTATTGAATAATACATTTTGAGTATTAAACATAAATTTTCTGTTTAATTTAAATTTTGATCAGCGCTATATTTACTTTAGTTAACTTTTGTTGCGTTCCCATTAAAACTGATTAATTTAAAAAGTACTGGGTTGATTTTCTAAATAATAGTATCATTTTGAAGCTTAAAGATAAAGTTTTCTAAAATATATATATTTTATAAACATTACTCAAGTTATTTTTGAAAAAAGTTACACTTAGTTTAGTTGTTATAGCAGTTAGGTAGGTATATTTTCTCTAGTCAATGACGTTAATAGGTACCTACTTACCACATTCCGTTTAAAGTTCGAAATAGGTAAGTATTTACCTATGTAACTTGTAGTTAAGTATTATAATAACGTATAAAACATTAAAGAAGAGTTTTATTCCACGAATTGCGGCAGCCCGCAAAATCCTTATTTTTAAAAAATATTGAGCTACCATGTCAGACCGATGTAAATATCCTAGATCTGAGGCTACCATCAAGCTCCATCCACTCTTGGCAGATTATTTGACTGGCCTTTCTGAAATCCTTCATCCATGGCGTTTAACTTATAGGTACAGGTACCTACAAGAACAAACTTGCGCTTTGTATTAAAACAGTTTTAATATTGAGCGCAAGCGCGTGTTTCACATATCACTATGGTGAGCTGCCGCACGGATGATTACAGACGAACCGTGACGTCACGCAGGAAGCGCGCGAAATCTTGAAAATTTTAAAAGTGTCTTAATTAACTAGCAGTCATAACTTCGGTAATACTGCATGAATTCACATGAAATATAAACTAATATAACAAACATAATCTATGCTTTGCTGTTAGGTATATTTAGTGTAACATTTTAACCCTTTGGTGTTCTCCATAAATTTTTTTAATATTTTTTTTAATATTTTTACAAAATATTTTATATATAAGTATGCAAAATGCATTTTTTTTTATTTTTTCAATTGTGTATTGTATTGGTATTTGTCAATGTCAAACAAAAAGCCGCGCCGCACTGTCTTCATTATATTGTTTTTCTGTATTGATTTTGTTATAAATAAAATGTAAGCTTGTATTCTTATATGCCCTTTATTTAATATGCATACATTTATTAAACATCGTATTAATATAGTTATTCTTACCGGTTGAATCTAATTCAAAAAGTTAGTAGAACAGAATATCGAATTGTTCGTCCGTATTTTGTGTTTATGTTTCGTCCGTAGTATATCTACATGTTAGGTTAGTATCTACTAAAGCATTCCTCTTATTTGGAAACATTTCTAAGATATTAAAAAAAAATGAAGACAATACTTTAGAATCCTTGAACAGATAGGTATCCATGTGTAAAAATACTTTTTCCTAAGTAAATACTTGCTTACCAAGTTCTGCACCTGATCAACGACTATTTTCGTTTGGTGGAATGAATTTGAGGTCACATAGACGGAACATTAACAAAAACCAGTGTTTGAAAAAAGGTATTTTATTTGAAGAACCTATTTTGAAAATATGTATTTTGCATTTTTGTATTTTGCACAAAATTTCATAAGCTTGGCTCAAGCCGATTCGGAGGAGATTTGTTACAAGTAGGTACTGTGACACGAGAATGTTATATATAATATTTTAAACATATAAAAATATATAACAAAGCATTTTGAATTAAAACACTTAGATTCAATAAACTACTTTGCACATCTTTAAGATTATCCTATCCGCTGCTGATTTTGCCCACTGCTGCGTAGTTCTACTCGTAGTTCTACTCGTAGTTCTACTCGTACATCCTTCGAGAGTTTCATGTCTCATCTCATCATAGCAATACGCATGATATCAGAAGGCAATCCGGCAACCGCACAAGTGCAAACATAGCTGGAGGTACAAAACTATTTAATGATCTATGGCAGAGGCCTCGTCACGGCCACGGGCTTACCGACAGCCGACAGCTCGCTAAGCTGTGCCTCTGCTTTAGTAACTGTACCATATGCTGCGCCAAACCGGAAATGATTCCGATGTTGTAACAGGTCTACTCGTGACCAAAAGCATCTCTGGCGGTGTTTAGATAATATGAATATGAAGAACTTAGATAGCCACAGGCGGAGGCATCCCACTAATATGTTATAAATACTTACCTAATTTAGAACAGTTTTATTTATATGGATAATGTCAAGATTGGTCGATGTTCGTTACACAATAACACCTACAAATCACTGCGTCACGTCTTGTTCAGCACAGCACGCTAGGGCCTGTCGGAAAAAAACGGGAACGCTCAAAATGCAAAATGCTATTGATCTATTTGGTAAAATAAGTATGCAAGCCACGTCACGAGGGCTCCAGTGACAATAGGCAGATAGTCGTATTACCTCAAGTAGTTACCTAATACCTAATACCACTTACTCAAGGTACTCAATACTATACCTGAGGAATTCGAATCGTGAGAGATAGCGTGTAATTATTAGAATATTCATTTGATCGGATGGCACTGATAATGATAAGGAACCGGCGCTATTTATAGATAACGAGTTCAAACTCCTATTTTATTACATTCGTTTGTTTAACAATAAACTGACGACCTCTCTGCGACCTCTTTGAGCGGTCAGCTGAGATTAAGGATTAAGGTAGTTACACTATCGGTAACTTCTTGTCCGTACCTGCCGCGGTACCATAACAAGTACAGTATCTCAAATAGCCACAAGCGGTTATCGTGCAATCAAACTTGGATCGAATATAACAAATAACGCCCCGAGCACTACAAACATCATCAACGCAGGTTCTATGTGTTTATACATTCATAATAATCAATAGTTCAGTATAATTTCAGTCTGGTGGGTGGCTACAAAGCAAATAAAAAAGTCGCAAGAGACCCTCTTCGACAGTACACATCCGAGGCATCTTGCATGTGATCAGCCGACCCGCCGCCGCGCGCCGCCGCGCCACCTCGCGACGCTGACCCTGACCCAAATGCCGCCCAACCGAAGAGTACCAACCGAAAACCAGAACCAACCAAAATACAATCTTAAATTCACGGGCTTAGATCTAAATTTGAAAACTGAAACGTATTACGCGAGTAGATGATTATTGTAAACGTGAAAGGTGGTGAATGTAAATTCGAGAGAGACAAAGATATGATAAACAGAGTGGCTCTCGGGCTGGGTATTCCATTATCACCCCGATCCCGGCGAGATCGTTTACATGTTAACTGATGCCTTAGAATTGAACGCCAACAGTGAAATGTTAATGTGAACCGAAAAGTAGCGAAATTGAAACTAAATCATAACCACTTGCACGCCTACAAACAAATTGGTTACTTCTTTCTTAGTCAACGTAATACAAATATACGGCCTAAATACGGTTATTTACGCTGCAAATTTGGTACTCGTCAGTATATCAAAAACTATGGAGTACTTTTAGTTGAGTTCGATCGTTCGTTGAGAGTCATCTGGCAAGAAGCAAGGTCTCACATTGTTTCGGTTTTTTGTTATCTCTCAGCACAAGTAAAGGATAAAAATGTAAAAATGTAATGTAAATGTAATGTACCTTTAATTAGTACTGTGATGTCTCTCGAAAAAAATATTTTGAACTTTTATAGGACAATATAATTGAACGACTAATAGTAACCGATTGTAAAATAATAATCATAATGTCGGACATTTCACACATCAGACACGGACAGCATCATCTGGCCCCAAAGTAAGCAGAGCTCGTGTAATGGGTACAACATGACTGTTATATTTTTTTTTTGTTAATACATACATATTATTCATAGAAACACCTAGACCCGTGAGAAATACTTGCAGATTATGCAAGTATTTCTCAATATTTGTCCCGTGGCGGGAATCAACTCTTCTGCGTCTCAGCCGGGCCCGGTCGAATGCGTGACTACAGTACCTAGGTCGTCAAAGAACCATGATACTGAAAAAAGTAGGTAGTTATGTTCTTTGGTACCCTCTTAAGAGCGACTTTCGCCACCTGACCAATTTATTGATGAGTTGCAGTCATCGAGATAAATAGAAGTTGCAGCATTATAGAACCACAAAGCAACATCTAAACAGACAATACATTTATTGTGAGTAAGTAGGTAGTTACCTAGGTTACAGCCAGGTCATGTAAGAATGAGCGAAGTAGGTAAGTCGTCGATTAGACTGAATGAGTTGCGATTCCTATCCGCGGCATTGTCATGAGCACTAACAATAGTTGATCCCTGCATCCGTAGATGCATTTCAATTGTATGTTCGTATTGTTCGCCTATCTATATAAATAGCAATAATATATGTGTATGCTATTCGCAAGTATGAAATCAAAATGTGATATGTATAATACTATATTATTACGTAGATAACTTATATTTGTACTTATTTGAAAAGTACAGTATCGTGCAAGTACGTCCTTATTCTTTTCTACTTCATGTTGTTACCATAGATCGGTGATATTTACAATTACTGGTCCAATACAAAAGCACTTGAAGTATGGAATAAGAGCGTAGTGATCAAGAATGAACCGTACCAAGTTACTAAAATGCCTTCATAATACTGACTGATCTCTATCAAAATGGCCACTTCAAAGCTTAATATTCGTTTCGGGTACCGAATTCCACAAGGAACCCTTATAGTTTCGTTATGTCTGTCTGTCTGTCTGTCTGTCGTTTTGCTAGCAGATTATTAGTTTTATCGTGATAAAAATTAAGCACGATATGTGTTGTATTAGTGACTCTTACAAAGTTATAACATAAAAACTAAAAATAAGGTTTTTAGGGATACCTAGACTACATGTGAAGTGAGGTTGGTTTTTTATTATTTGACATTCATCGTGTGACATATCATTGGATAACTCTTTTAACGATATGAAACATTTCCTAAACAGTTTTACGATACAGATATTCGTTTGATCAAACGAATATCTTTATGTTTATAACTAATAATCTGCTAGCAAAACGACAGACAGACAGACAGACAGACATAACGAAACTATAAGGGTTCCTTATGGAATTCGGTACCCGAAAAATTACTTAATTTATGCAAAGTCGCGACAAAGCGATAAGACTTTGGATTGTTCTTGAGAACACGGCATGTTTTACCGCGAAACTATGTTTTATTGGATAGTTTTTTTATTCAATATACAATATGGAGATATTCTCCAGACGCAGATGGTCGCAGTCGCACTTATCTAATCAACATTTAGAAACTGCATGGGGCGGCTGTAACAGTTTTATTGACAGAGCGAGCGAGTATCTCAGTGCAAGATCTACTTCCGCGATTTGGCTTTGTATGTTTATATGTTGGTTTTTACGTCGATAACATTCAAACCGTTAATCTGAACAACATTAAATTTGGCAGGTCGATAGACTGAAATGAGAAAGAAACTGGTAACAAATGGAACCAAATTTGACAAGGAGTTGTTCAGATATGGGGTTCCAAAGGGCAATAAAAAATCAAGTTGTAATGTATTAAGTGCGGTGTCATATAAAAGTGATTCTAGCTTAAATAGTAGACTGGTCGATTTCTGATTAAATAGAAATATTCAGTTTCAGAAGTTTCTTCGGTATTTTCTTGATTACAACATTGTACACAAAGTAGGTTTGTAGTTATGGTGATAGCGAACGGATCTGATGATTATTATAAATTATTTATTATTTATTATATAGGTATCCGCTAACCTTTCGAACGACCAGGACCTCGTGGTCCTGGTACGGATATCGCGAGAAGGGGCAAACTATTAGTTATTTTAAAACGAAGTAAGTCAAAACATGCTTCGGCTCCACCACCAGGGACTAAGTAAAAATCCTGCACAGTTCGCAAACTTTCATGGAATATGACAACTCGATCGAACCACACCTGTCATAAAATATTCGTGACTATTCCCTCTGACTGAATTTCAATCTATTACGAACAGATCGTGCCTGTGTAGTTGTGGTCGCGTGCCAGCCCGTAGTAACTATATATCAGGCTGTGGCCGTGCCCTGCGTGGCGGGCGACCGCTGTCTTATCACTGATCTGGATGGATAAACCACGAAGGTCTCACAAAAACGAGTGCCCCGTGCCACATACCGTGAGCGTTGAACTTGCAGTCTCCTATACTTGACTATTGTTATTCTTTTATCAGCGGCGCGGTGCTACAAGCGACTAAATCACTTTACGTCCTCTCAGTCATCGTCGCGTCGTTACGTATTTGGTGCAACAAAGATGAGACTTTGGTTGCGAAGTTATTGATGCCATCTTGATATAGCCGGGACCAACAACGAAAACTTATAGTTAGAAAGTGTTTTGTTGTACGTATTTAAATTAAACTCAATTATTCCACAACCCACTAGAACCCACTGCAAATTGAAGTTAAATGCACACTGCTGATAACTTTACAAATTAAAGTTGTTCAATCTACCCGTTTAAGTAATTGTAGCGAGTTGCGCTCCTGCCTGAGACAGGCTCACGGTGGCGAAGGAGTAATAGGATGTTCCAAACCACATCTACAAATATTTATTCCGAGTTTGGGTGGTTGTGGTCGTTGTCTTACAAGTTTCTAGCAACGCGGAGAGCGGAGATTCGAAGAGATATGTGGGATGTTAGGCGTAGGTACACAATTATGGGTTTTATTCTGATGGCACGAAATGTAAAATATGATTTCGCGAACCAAATTGAAACCAGTGCGTGATTAACTTTTGGTAGCAGTTTGTGGAGACTTTATTACATGCACAGCAGCGGGCGGACGGGACTTAATTGAACGTAATGAACCACAAACATTTAAACAAATAATCAATTATACTACTTCTGCAGTGAGAATTATAGCAATTGGTAGTATTTAAGTGTAGCGTGTGCAGCCGGCGGCGAGCCATTGTTTAATCACAGAAGATCCGTCCCTGATCGACCTTGCCGCTTTTTATCACGCTTCAGCGGCCATTGTGACCAACTAATAACTGAATTAAGTACGTTGTATACTTACTTACGTATACAACGTACTTAATTTACGCCAATTAATACGCCATTAATACGCCAAACGTTGTAAGGGAGCGTTTTTTTCATCCTGAATGTATCCAAAGAAGCAATAGCTTGGAAATAGTATGTAATATTAGTCAATGTACGAGTATAAACCACTTTTCCACGATACGACTAAGCAATAAAATAGTATGTAATATTAGTCAATGTACGAGTATAAACCACTTTTCCACGATACGACTAAGCAATAAAATAGTATGTAATATTAGTCAATGTACGAGTATAAACCACTTTTCCACGATACGACTAAGCAATAAAATAGTATGTAATATTAGTCAATGTACGAGTATAAACCACTTTTCCACGATACGACTAAGCAATAAAATAGTATGTAATATTAGTCAATGTACGAGTATATACCACTTTTCCACGATACGACTAAGCAATAAAATAGTATGTAATATTAGTCAACGTACGAGTATAAACCACTTTTCCACGATACGACTAAGCAATAAAATAGTATGTAATATTAGTCAATGTACGAGTATAAACCACTTTTCCACGATACGACTAAGCAATAAAATAGTATGTAATATTAGTCAACGTACGAGTATAAACCACTTTTCCACGATACGACTAAGCAATAAAATAGTATGTAATATTAGTCAATGTACGAGTATAAACCACTTTTCCACGATACGACTAAGCAATAAAATAGTATGTAATATTAGGCAATGTACGAGTATAAACCACTTTTCCACGATACGACTAAGCAATAAAATAGTATGTAATATTAGTCAATGTACGAGTATAAACCACTTTTCCACGATACGACTAAGCAATAAAATAGTATGTAATATTAGTCAACGTACGAGTATAAACCACTTTTCCACGATACGACTAAGCAATAAAATAGTATGTAATATTAGTCAATGTACGAGTATAAACCACTTTTCCACGATACGACTAAGCAATAAAATAGTATGTAATATTAGTCAATGTACGAGTATAAACTACTTTTCCACGATACGACTAAGCAATAAAATAGTATGTAATATTAGTCAATGTACGAGTATAAACCACTTTTCCACGATACGACTAAGCAATAAAATAGTATGTAATATTAGTCAATGTACGAGTATAAACCACTTTTCCACGATACGACTAAGCAATAAAATTAGGTACCTAAATACCTAGTATAGTACCCGCATTGAACCAACATTTTTATATATAAATTGTGACTGAGGTAGCTCTGATAAATGTTAAATCTATGCTGGAAATTAATGTATTATAGTTCCATTAGCAGCATGCTATACAACGCATACTTAACTATGTTTACATACTTATATACATTTACACTTTTGCTTTTAATATAACTGGTTAAACGCACTACCAATAAGCTAATTTTAACCTTATACAATTTCGCCGATGGGGTGCATAGAGGGTTCAAAGTTTCTAAGCGGGGAAAGCCTTGAGTGGTAGCTCGTAAGTTATAATTATGTACTCGACCCCAAAAAGTACAAAGCAGGCTTTTTAGTTCAACACCGGTTACATCATAATACGTGGGCATATTATGTAACTGGCTTGCGACGGGAAGACCCCCTCTGATCAAACAAGGGCTCTGAACAAGGCCCTTGGACTACTTTAATCACAACCGGACCCACCCACAGCAGTGCATCGGTGTTGCCCTATTTTACCTACAACTAGGACATAAGTAGTGCTATATTTTTGTACCTATCAACAAAATTGGCTATTAGCAGGTACTCGGCTCGAGATTACTTTATCTACTATAATAAACACTAATCTTAACCAAATACAACACAGTTTACGATAAACTAAACATTATCGTTAGGCACTTCAATTTTCATAATTTTCAATGAGTTCATCTACAATCGCAATGCTCGCTATTTGTACCCAAGTTACCCGCGAGCTCCGGAATGCACTATGTAAATGGAAGCACCCGTTGCTCACCAGTGAAATGTTAAGTGAACATTGTCTGAAGTTATTGCAGCTACATTGCCCTCATTTTTGTAACCTACCTGCACAGTACAGTACAAGCATAATGTAATGACGGTGTAAGACAAATTCATACGCTCGTTGCTCAGTGGAGATCCAATAGTTCCAGTCGGTTTCCACTCGGGCTCAGTTTATTAGTAAGTGTACGGGCCCTGTAGGCACCGACGCCGACGACCGAACCAGCGCAAGACATGAGGATGTATGCACACACTGCGTCCTCGCAACTCTATTGTACACCACACGCACAGCGTTGTCATTCATATCATCTAATGTCCGCAATGTGCTTCGTCGGCCGCCTCGCCGCTCATTACACTTACTGTACTACACTTACAAATATTACTCGCGGAGTAACTATTGTACAATCTGGCGCGTACACGCAATGTTTGCTCGCGCGTCTGTGACTGCGACTGGTGAAACGCGCAGGCTTCGCGGGAACGGCGGCATCGGCACTCTGATAACGAGCCTGATCGCATTAAGACGAGTCTTTACATTAGGATGAGTTGACCTTGATACGATTCCATGACTAACAAGAAACTCTCGGTCAAACCATAAGAATGAGTAGGTAGGTAATCAAAGTTGAAACTGTGGCACGTTCTTATTATAATAATTATTGCTACACAAGTACTTACTGTGTGGGGGGTGAATGGGTGGAGAGAGGTGGAGGGATGGTTGCGCGGCGCGGCGGCCGGCGCGAGCGGCGGCGGCTGCGCAGGCGCGCGCGGTCTCCGGAAGCGGACGGCAGCGGCAAAGCGGACGGGCGTAGCGGACGCGCGGGCGGCCGCAGCGGCTGAGAGCGCGCGACTGAGCCTCGACGTGATAACCGCTGATAAGAGGCGCGTCATCGCTCCGCGGACACGCACTAAAATGACGCATACACTCGTTAGTTTTACTTGAAATCTGGTTACGATTAATAAGTATTATTATGTGTAACTTAAACCCGAGGCCGTTGGCGGAGATCTTTTTTTATATAATATTTCTTTATCGTGCAAGAATATTATAAAAAATACTATTACTATCATTGAACTTTTTACAAAATAATAATAATAATAAAAAAGTAGGTAAAAAAAAATTGTAAACTACATAAGTACCTACTCTATAACAAGCCTGGATCGAAAACTGAAAATTTTGCATGAAATAAATAGCTTTTTATAAATAAATAGTGGTTTCAATATTTTATTTTAAGTATTTCAAATAACAAATAAATAAAATTTAAATGTTGGTTTGTACTGTAAAAATAACAGCTAATATATGAAAGAATACCAAACAAATACCCTTTCTAAAATTGTTGTTTGTCTCTTCTGTATGTGTCTTTGGCTCTGTGTCTTTTTTGGCTAATTTCTGGACCAGACCAATTATTTAATAATGACGAGGTCACATTATTCGTAGTAACAGGATGCTTTATTTAAAATACAATTTTTAGTTCCGCGCAAATAAAAAACATATGCCCATGAAAATGTGAACAAAATCCGATTCAAATAGGAATAAAAAATAATAATAATTTAATCATTCAAAGTCGCGGGTCAGCTAGTTTATTATTTGCCACAAGTATTGTTACTGACAACATATACAAACGGCACCGATTACATTAAGATCACAATCTGAAACCTGGCGTGATCTGATACACTGAAAGCTTCGCTAGGGGATACCTGAACTGTTCTTTCAGTCATCTGGTCACCATAATACACGCTATGTTTAACTTGAGACTACGTGGTTTTATTGCTCCTCAATATTTATTAACAACGCAATATTTATTATTAGCGCAACGTGCTATGGAGAGAGCTATGTTGGGTGTTTCACTACGTGATAAAATCCGCAACGAGGAAATCCGTAGAAGAACCAAAGTCACCGACATAGCACTCAAAATTTGCAAAATGAAGTGGCAATGGGCAGGCCATATAGCTCGCAGAACTGATAACCGTTGGGGAATAAAAGTTCTCGAATGGCGACCAAGGACAGGAAAACGAAGCGTAGGACGACCCCCCATCAGATGGACTGACGACATTGTAAAGATCTCAGGAAGTCGGTGGATGGAGAGGGCTCAAAATCGTTCTTCCTGGAAATCTATTGGGGAGGCCTATGTCCAGCACTGGACTTTATAAAGGCTGAGATGATGATGATGAATATTTATTATATTTCTTTTACTTATTATTATTAATCCAGGATTCAACTGGCGACCATCGTGTTCAACTTGAACTAAACTTAAAGTTTAGATTCCCGGTGTTGTAAGATGCAATGCAATGTAACATAAAGAGAGAACAATCCTCGAGACCCAATTAGAATTTATCAAATAAAATGTCTTATTATTCAGCAGCAGTGACCGGGTAGTCTAGGTACTGCACTAGGAGCATGGATGATCCACAAAGCAACATTTTACGAGCCCGCGAGACGACTATTGACTGGCTTGTCAGCTCAGTTGGTAGTAGCTCTGCCTTCTGCGCTGTAGGTTGAGGGTTCGATTCTCTCCCAGGATAAACATTTGTGAAAGAACATAATTGTTTGTTCTTTGCCTTGGTGTTATAAAGTAGCTTACGTATGTAAGTATTTAGAAATATATACATACATAGGTATTATTCTAGTCGTCTGGTCACCATAATACAAACAATGCTTAGTTTGGTGCTAGTTGATGTGGTGTGCATTGTTCACCAGTATTTATTTTATTATTTTATAAAAGCCTTTTCTGGAGATACGATCCCGATGTTTCGTGTGTCCACTAGGCCTGTCTGATCAGCTACGCAGCTTTGGTGTACCAGCTCTGCTGTGGTGGAACGCGCCGAACTACTAGCATATTACAATAACAGTAGTGTAGAATAAAAGTCGATGTCTAGTTACAAAGTTTTTTTTATACCTTTGCGATCAGTATTCATTTAGTGGTTGTAGTTAACGGATATTTATCAGTTATTTCCTTTAGTTTAATCCGCAATTTGCTGTTATGTGTATTAATAACGTTTGATTAGAAAAAGCACACGGTGTAGGGGTCTCATGATTGTTGTATGTTTGTAAATACGTAATAACTGAATAAACTTTGTTATCAATATGTGTTTACAACTAGGACATCTGATTAATTAACACTATTCAAAAATTATAGGTTATAGTAAATTCGTAGCATTTAGCAATTAGGTAAAGTCAAGTCATTTGTAATATTGTGTCAGGTCGGGCGCCTATGTCGTGCCCTAGGATTGCAAATACACGTTTAGGAACACGTTTATATTATTTTTACAAAATTAAATCTATTAATATTGTTAATATGTTTTCTTCTTTAAATGTGATGTACAGCTTTCCATTAAGTCTAAATTTTGAATTATTCAAAAAAAATATCAATTTTTGATAATTTTAATGTAGGTAACTTTTTTATCTGGTATTTCCAAATTACATTGCATACAATGTGTGTAAAATATATAATACAATTATAAAGCATTAAACAAATGTCAAAATATTCAACAATATACAAAATAACTAGTGGTAGCCCACTGGTCGAAATTCGACCATAACCAATTAATAATTAATGTATTTTTTAAGCAAAGGTACAAAGGTACCGACAAAGGTTCACGTATTATCTATATAAATATACATACGTGAAGCAAAAATTGTACCACCTTGTAAAACTTTGTAGCCTATTTTTACGAAAATTGCGCGGACGGAGTAGCATAAAATTTCGCAGGAGTGCATAATGCTAATATTTTATTTAATTATGCATAAAAAATACATTAATTATTAATTAATTATGGTCGAATTTCGACCATTGGGGCGACCACTAGTAATATATACATATTTTACTGAAATCTGTTTTCATTCATTGCAAGAATTCTTAATAGACTCTTAGATTTGAATAACCTAGGCATGCATATTGTTATCTGTTTCAATTATAGTTAGTTATATCAGCTTTAGTTATTATAATATAAATATTTATACATTATACATATTGGTAACTAATTAGTATGTTTAAGAAATATTACATAAAATAACTAAGATTGGTTTAGGTGATAAGTTGTAGTGTTAAATTATTCGTTAAGAGAGTAGTTAATTCGTTACTATTATTATTCGTTATAATAATAGCGCCCCTAGTGACAAACTGCTGTGCCTTAACAGGGTTTATATTTGACACTAAAACAATGTATAATATAACATCTACATATAACAACATAATAATAAGTGCAATAAACATTTATATATCTACTAGGTACTGCCCGCAGCTTCGCGCGCTTTGTGCCTACATAAAAAGTAGCCTATGTCCTTCTCCAAAGTCCCACCTATCTCTATACCAAAATTCATCAAAATCGGCTCAGCGGCTTAGGCGTGAAAACGTGACCGACAGACAGATAGAGTTACTTTCGCATTTATAATATTAAGTAAGGATAACCAAGGTCGCGGGCTGACGGGTATCAGTCGGGGATACACCAAACGGCGATAAATACCTTTTAACTAGCACAACAATACTACAGAGCGGTAGAAGATAATAATCATCTGAATCCTACAACTGAAACGAACGTTTGAAGATATACCTAGCTCGACTCGGTCGAAATCTACATATATCTAATATATAATATTATAAAGCGGAAATACTTGTTGGTTTGTAAGTTTGTACGTTTGTTTGTTTCTACGAATTAACTCAAAAATGCGTTCACCGATTTTAAAAATTATTTCACCCATGGAGAGCTACATTATTCCGGAACAACACTTGCTATATTGTAATATATAAACAAATTGTTATATAAAAAATATTATTGTGAAATGACGAATGATAGCGACCCGCCCCGGCTTCGCACGGGTGCAATGCTGATACTAAATATACTACAGAATGTCTTTATATACAACGTCATCTATGAGAATAACAAAGACTAAAAGACAGACATATACCATTGTAGACTTTTGTGTAAACCTTTCTTAGGTGGACAATACTGTAGTACATTAGTTTGATCTATCTCGTAGGGGTCAGCCAGCGTTTGCAATGTAAGCGCAAAAAAATGTGTTTAATTACAACACCACATTAAAAACCTCTAAAATAATCAGTGTTTCTCTACAATATTATGCATGTTTTATACATATAAACCTTTCTTTTGAATTACTCTATCTATTTAAAAAAACCGCATTAAAATCCGTTGCATAGTTTTAAAGATGTAAGCATACATCGGGACAGACAGACAGCGGGAGGCGACTTTGTTTTATACTATGTAATGATTTATGTTGTACTTTTGTTTCAGCAAATCAATATAGAACCTATAGTAAATAGACTTTATTTTTTAAAATATGTAAATTGAATACCTACCTACTAATATAGGAAATAACAGGTAACATAAATTGTATTAAATCGATTTTAGAATCAAGAGATAGATTTGCTACGCGCATACATATGCCGTTGCTACGACGTAGCAAAAGAAACCGAAAATGAGACCATTTTATTAGCGTTATTCGATCGTATTTCCTGCGAGACAAGTACACTGCTAAATGTGCTATAATGGCCGGGCTACACGAGGCTAGTTTGTCAAGCTAGTTTTTTACCAAACTGTCCTGGCTTGCTGACCTAGCTTGTAGCATGCTAGTTCTGTTTACATGAGGCAAGATTTTTTTAAGCTAGTACTTACTGGAGTGCTGAGGTGACCACTCGTCCAAAATGAACTACATACGAAAAAAAAACACTATTCGACTAAAACAGTTGCTTCTAAAACTGTGCTATTTCGCGCTAGACGAACTAGAAGATGAACTACAAAAACGGGTGTGGACAAGACCGTGGATTTTACGAAGAGATAAACTTGGATCATCTGCTTTACTTTTGGAAGAATTTCGCAATGAAGATTTGGGAGAGTATAAGAGTATTTTGCGAATGACGCCTGATTTGTTTGATATTCTGTTGAGTCTAGTAAAGCCAAAAATACAACGAATGGATACAATTATGAGACAGGCACTACCAGCAAAAATAAAACTGGAGATCACACTAGATTTTCTTTCATCTGGCACTAACTACAGAAGGCTCAGTCACTTTTATCGAGTTGCTAGATCTGCCATTTCCAAATTTATACCAGAAGTCTGTGTCGAAATCTACGAGGCATTGAAAAAATACATTACGGTTTGTATTATGTTTATTTATTAGAAAATTAAGTATCATTAAACAAGTAAGCAAAATTAATCAAGTAAGTATCATTAAACAAGTAACCAAAACTCAAATTCTTATCAACGAGGCTAATAATCAATAATTGACTATGCATTTCTAAGTGCTTCGGCAATGACATTAAAAACTTCCGTAGAAGATATTTGTACTTCATCTGTCGTGTTTGAAGCTGGTTGTACTTCATATTCGGTTGTTGTAAAAGTCGTGTTATCATCAACTGTTATACAACTATTGACTGTCGTGTTTGAAGAGTCGTCGTGATTAGGTTAGGTTATTGTGTGACAATGTTGTATTAACCATATTTAAATCTGAAATTCGGCAACCAGATAATACACTATTGATTCCGTCCCGAGCAATAATAGCCTGTAGAGGCGATAACATTTTAAGTTGGCTAGCTACAAATGCACCAAAAATATCATGCTCATTTTGTTGTGACAGTGATCCACATGCGGGTGTACTATTTAATTCATTCTGAATCGACCGAATTTCGTTGACCAGTGTTGCCACTTGAGTATTTTTTTTCTTTTTTGCAGCTGGTGCACTAGGAATTTCGGTAGGTAGTTTTGCAGATGGTGCTGTAGTTTTTGCAGATATTGATGTAGGCGTAGATGGTTGTGTTGACAAATTTTCAGAATTTTCAACATTGTTAACAGTATCAGAATTCTCGTTACTGTTCAATAATGTCGATGTGTCATTAATGTCACAAGTATTTTCAGTATTGATTGGTTCTGATTCTTGACTGTCCTAAAAGAAAATAACAATCATTTTAACAACATATCTTTTACAGATTCCAAGTAATGACGAAGGTTGGAGAGAAATAGAAAATGGATTTAAAAACAGGTGGAATTTTCCGTTTTGCTACGGTGCTATTGATGGCAAGCATATTCATATTATAGCACCCGATAACAGTGGAACTGTATATTTAAATTATAAGAAAGTGATCAGTATTGTGCTTATGGCACTAGTGGATGACGACTATTGCTCTCGATACATAGATGTCGGAGCTTGTGGACTGGCATCAGATTACTGAAAGCTTTTGAACGTTTGAATCTCGATACAAATGTATGATCCGTTTTTTTTAACCCAAAACTAAAATGACAGCTACAAATAATTATGTCAAACGTAAAAAGTTTCAAATCGAATAAATTTTATCTTTAAATTTTAGAAATATATTGTGTAACGTTGTAACGTTACAATACATAAATTACTTTGCATTTTAAATAAATAATTATAAACCGAAATAGCGAACCTTAAATAAAATAGTGGCGGGCGATTGAAGAACCTCGAAATAAATTTGTGATAACAGTAACGGCTATCTATCATTTATAGACCCTAGCCTTACGTTTCAATTGTATTTACAAAAATTCTAAATATTTAAAAAAGGGTGGCATTTTCACCTAAAGTATTGTATCATTTTGGAATTTCATGTATTATCCACGTTATTGGGACAGACACTTAAATCAATAAACATAAGTACCTATCTATATTTTTGTCGGTAAGTATCGGTTGTGTCACATCTCTATTTATGAATTATAAAAAACAGGCAACACATGAAATGTCATTTTAAATTTGGGTTAAAAAACGGATCATAGATAACATCAATTTTACATTTCAAGCGGACAGTCAGATAGACAGACGGACAATAAATAGGTCGTAAATAATAATAAATGAACGATTGCAAATAACTTACCGTTGTTTTTCTTTTCATAGGTACATTTTTAATGAAACTGTGCATTTCCTGGAACCAATTTAGCTTCGACTAATTCTTCTTGAGAACCTGCTCCAGACCGGGTTGATTTATCAATTTTCGTCAGTTCTTGAGAATACGTTGCTCTTAAATTTTTTATTTTACTTTTAATGTCTTTGGTAGTCATATCAATACCCTTTGTCTTTAATTCGTCACGTATTTTTTGTAGTGCTGAATCACGTTTACACTTTTCTTTATAACTTGGAAGGTTGGCATTCCAGAGGCATTCATGGTCACGGTACAGCTGTACAAACTTTAAATTAATCTGCGTACTTAGTTTGGGCATTTTAAAATCTTAAAAAACTCGTCGCGGTAGAAAAACAAAACGCGTGGTTCCTGTTTACTAGCTTACTAGCTTACAAATGAAGATAGTTTTGTCTACACGAAGCCAGAAGTACTAGCTTGCTAGCTTACTAACACTAGCTTGCTATCCTAGCTTGAAAAACTAGCCTCGTGTAGCCCGGGCATAAGAGCCAAGGCGCTGGCTTAAATCCGATACCTTGTAATTAAAATTAGTTCGTAGCAATCTTTAACTGATGTTCCTATGAAAATCCGAACATACCTTTACCAAAGTACTTGTATTTTGTGACGAAAGTAAAGTTTCTTGTGTTTCTTGTGAAACACTGAAAACTAACAGATGGCACGCTCCATACCAAATTTTGTTTGCTAACTGAATAGTTAAAAATCGCCCTGATGAAGATTATCTAGATCAATTGAAACAGTGTCAGTACATTAACTTCACCGATAAAATAATACTAGATTAAAATCAGTGTTTCTCAAAATATATAACTACTAGGTGCTGCCCGCGACTTCGCGCGCGTGGTACCTACATAAAAAGTAGCCTATGTCCTTCTCCAAGGTCCAATCTATCTCTATACCAAAATTCATCAAAACCGGTTTAGCGGTTTAGACGTGAAAACTTGACAGACAGAGTTACTTTCGAATTTATAATATTAGTAGGGATAGAGTGATTAATTTATTTGGGACACGTTATTACATTACCGACATGACTTGGACCATCGACACAGCCAGAAAGCGCTGATTGGTGCGATGAATAATAGAATAACCAAAAAACTTTAATAATTAATAATTTCGCTTCATAAATGATCGTCCGATTAATTTGTGAGAAACTGGTAGTACCTAGTACTCGAACAGTTGATCATAACATAAATAACGTAATACTTACCCTCATAGTACATAATACTTACCCTCATAGTACATAATACTTACCCTCATAGTACATAATACTTACCCTCATAGTACATAATACTGCGTTCGATTTACGACATCATGACAATGGCCATTGCTTTAACGATTGAAACAAGACATGAGGATGAGACATTGTTATGTGTTCAGTTTACGTGACGAACTTTTGTATGCTACGCAATATTCCATGGCAAGGGTCCTGATATGCTGGTCGACCGAAGGAAATTAGCACCTTCCAAGAAAATCTCGCGTGACCAATACGATCAAATATGAACTGCGCTGTAGTTATGACACCTGGACAAGCGATTTGATGAATAAATAATACCAAGAATAACACTACGATCTTACTCTCTCAGTTAACGTTGTTGGTGTGTAGTATTGAAAGCTTGAAAAACTTTTACTATTACACTCAGGGGCAAACTCTCTAAAAGTTAGGCCACTTCCGACTTGGCCTAACAATTTTTGAAAAACTAGGACAGATAGCTTAACGTCAATATCCACTGGACAACGGAAGCGTCCAGATAAAAAGCCTGTACGTTTACCCATCCAATGACTGACCTCAAAGAAGGTTGCTTAGGACGGTGCCAATGCAAATTGACTTTTGTATGGAAGAAACGAGTCATCTTTTACCTTTTACGTTGCTTTTAGTAGCTCTGCTCGTTAATTAAAGGAATAATATGGCATGTATTTTAAATACGTATTAAGCCTCCTACTTCCTCATTGTAAATTGTGTTGCTTTGCACAGCTTACACTAATAGGCGGAATGGAAGCTAATTAAAACATGTCCCGGTAAGCTTTTTTCAGAAATCCTTAATTGTATGTTTTCGCATAAAAAAATGGTGATTTGAGGGTCATGAATAAATGTCAAGATCATTTTAAATGATCAAATGGGCCATACATCAGAAACGGTTTGTTTAACAAAAAAGTTTACTTGAAACAAAAGATGCGAAATTTTATTCTCTACAATAATGGTTTCCATAACTTTTGACCTAAAGTGCATAGTTTCCGAGATATCGGCCAAAAACGTTTTTTCAAGATGGCGCTTGAAGCGTCACCTGGATCTGTCAGCATTTTGTGATTTTATGCTCAGTAAGTGATCCTAAACCTTATAAAAAAAGTTTTGGATCGGAAATTTAGTGCAAAGTTAAATGCTATTTTGATCGGCCTAATTGATCGGCAGTCGTCTTAACTTCATTGAATTGTCAAAATAACAGTCTCGTATGCGAGTGTCGAGAAAGAAACGAAACGAAAGTGACTACAAACAATGAACTCGCAGATATTGTGGCCATCACACGCAGAGTTTAGAACGCGCTTTATGGTGTCATACTACTGCTTTAGTCTGGCTCAGTGGCCAAATTGCCAACAAATATAGTTAACAGGACGTCCAAAGCCACCCTGACTTCCATAGGTCCCGGTATGTCATATGTTGTTAGGCTATAACAACATATGACATGCCGGGACCCTTCACTCATACTAAACTTATTCCACTAATGAAGCGTATTCCGCTCACTCTACGTGTGAAGGGCCACTTAGGCACTTGATAATACATTCATTCAACTGGAGTTTCGCTTATCACTGTCGCATACAAATTCTAGTACCTACCTAGTAAATACTATTAGGTACCTGCTGTTTTTATAATAAACATATATATATTAGCTCCTTAGTATATTTTGAAAGCAAACAGGCGAGATACAGAGATTTTCGGAACGCCTAAGGTAACTCAAATAGTAGCTATTACAATGTTATTAATATACTGGTGCAGTTCCAACAAGCAGGCGTTCGCCGACCGCCAGAGATAAATTTACCTTGTTGCAATCCAGATAGAAGCCCGAAATTAATGCTATTGTTAAAATTGACTCTTTGCAGATTAAGTTGCAACAAAGACTAGCAAGAATAGCTCTGTAAGTCCGATTTTTTGATGTATAATTATAATAAAAAATAATAATTCCAGACATTTCTCACAGCATCATCCAGCCCCCAAGTAAGCAGATCTTGTGTTATGAATGATATTGATATACATGACTAATATACTACTTATATTTTTTTTTCTTTTGTAAATACATACATATTATACAACATAGAAACACCCGAGACAAAATTTGCAGATATGTATGTATGAATTTTGAACTCGTCTACAAACCGAAATGTCGAATCCTACGTATCTAAAAACGATTTTAAGTAAGTACTAGAATTGTAATAGGTAATTAAAATTATCCAATGAGTGAGCGCGATAGTCCAGTTTTCAAAAATAGATTTCCCGAAGCGAATGTCAGCCATCTTGTACTTTCAGCCGGTCGCACGTGCAGCGCGCCGCTTGCTCGTCCCGCAGTCACAATCAGGTAAAATTGAATAATTTGTTATTATGATAAATATAATACTAACAAAATCGCAAACCCTCACGTGGAGAGCATCATGTTAACAATCGTAATAAGGGATAATGTAGGGTACCTACAGAACAAAATGTTTCCGTGTTTATACATAACTCTCCATTACCTATCCGAATTATACCTATAAGAATACTGCTCAGTGAATGGAGAACACAACGCCAATTCTGTCATGATACAGAGTTACTGAGCACGTTTCAATAATTGTGAGTTTGATCATAAATGTTGATACCTAAGTACTATGAAAACAATTTTATTCAAATTGTTACGAAGGTAAACATCAAGGCTAGCAATAATTTTACAGGTCATTATAATATGATGTACTCAGTATTGAGCTTTTACGGCAAAGACAGAAATATAATAAATTAAATATTTTTTAAGTGCTACACTTCGTAATGCTTTTGGTTGAATGTTCGAAAATCAAGTGTGAAGTTAAGAGTAGGTACATTATAATATGTGATTGCAATATGGATATATGAACAATATGGACATTGTAATAAATACCGATTTAGTTTATGTGAAGTGTAGTTTCTGGACGGGTTTTGTATGGAATGAATCCTATTAACCTATCTGTGCATGACACCGGCCGCGAATTAATTTTACGAAAAGCCAAAATGACTGGATTCATTCAGCCAGCAATCGTATTGTATTCAAAAGGTCTACATTTAAATGTATTGGGTTGGTACGTGGTACGTATAACTCAGTCTTGGCATTTACATTTGTGTAGAGCAGAGCTAGAGCATCTCATGGCTATATCGGCAGCGCGCTACACAAATTGGAACAGATTATAGGTACCGACCTACTGCTGCATGAAATGCTCAGGCTGCGCTACGTTTGTCTAAAGGTCACCCAATCATCAGGTGATGTCTGTGATTGTGGAACCGAGATGAAGGAAAAATATTATACTTAGGCTTAATTGTTTTTACATTTTCTATAAAATTTCAGTAAAGTAACTTGGATTCTGTGCTGTTGTGTAACACTCAATTTGCGAGGCTTGATTCGCACTTTAACTTTTTGGGCTGAATTAGGTTTTCATTTGAGCAAGTTTTACCGTAAAACTAAACCAGGATAATATAACTGAATAGGAATATTAAGAAGTAATATATCCCATCAAAGGCTTTTGAAATAAATAATAATCAATGTCTGAGCCGAAATGTAGAGTGGGTGGAGTGGAATCTAAGTATGGTTAAAGTATATTAAAATAATTACATATGTACAGAATCATTTACAATAAAATGAAATACATGTGAAACCGTTGAGCTATCTATTATTATTATTATTCATTTATTTCAGATATAAATCCATAAAACATTATTTAAATTATAAACACTTAATAACTACACACAGCATAATAAATCAAAATAAATTACAATTAATAATACAAAATAACATGTCACTCAAAATTTAAACAATAATATGGAAGTAGTTACATAAATGACGACCTCTGTGGCGCAATGGGCTAAGGTCTGGCTGAGACGCAGAAGGTTGCGGGTTCGATTCCCGCCGCGGGACAAATGTTTGTATGATATGCAAGTATTTGTCTCGGGTCTGGGTGTTTCTATGTATAATATGTATGTATTTACAAAAAAAACAGTATATAAGTAGTATATCAGTCATGTGGTACCCATAACACAAGCTCTGCTTAGTTTGGGGCCAGATGATGTTGTGTGAAATGTCCGGCATTATTGTTATTGTTATTGTTAAATAGAAATTACAAAATTAAAACTAGTTCAGACAGAGCCGATTGCAATCCGCATCCACCTGTTTTGAATGGGGCAGTCTGTCCGTGCAACAATCATCTGCAGGATGCCGTTGCCACTGCTTCGCGCACGCTGGAGTAGGTAAGCGACTTTCTTGCGAATGATCGCGTGAAAGCCGTCCACGCGCGCCTCCACGAACATACCAGATGCGCTGCAAAAGGTAGGTAACCGCATCAGCATCCTGAAGATATCGTTATATCTATAGACAGTTTAAAACGATCTATAGATAGCTCAACTGATCCAGATCACTGCCAGATGGCAGCGTCCCCAAGGCACAGGCGGCATTGTCACATTGAATAGGAAATGTCTGTGTGTCTTCTATAATATAGAAGACACCGAGAAATATATCTTACTAAATAAAGCTACTTGAAGTCTCGCGTTCTGATATTCTAGAACTACACGTATTCATACCCTGCGTAGATGTAAGTTATTTAGACTAGAAGGTACACAGACCTTATACGTCGGTCAATCAGAGTCACTCTTAGTCACGTATCTTGGTACTTGGTATCTTGGTAAAAAGTATGTAGGTACATTAATACATAAGCTAAACATAATGTAAGTTGTATAATATCTAAACCCTTCCACATATGTACGACTATAACTTAATTTGGCCAGAACTCCGCTTGGTAAGTGATAGTGCGGTTGACGTCGGAATACGAAAATCTAGAAGACCGGAAAGATTTCATCTTTTACTTTGAATTTTATCAAATAGGAAAATGTATTTGTGCCACCGAACAGCACTCTCAGTATTGTATACATCCGCCGAGTCTCGGCTCGCTCACTGCACTCTGCACAATACACATCGGCCTCGGCTCCTACTTCCGCCGGGGCACGCCCTTCATCTGATAATATGCTTTCTACTATATTAGGTTTGAGAAAAACATACACAGAAAATGTAGCAGCAATATGCAAAAATTCAATAATATGGACTGGCTGCTGAATACGAGACGAACGACTCATACGAACTAGTAAAAACTAGTATCATTTTATTGCCAAAATTGTTAATCTATCCCGTATACGGGCGAGCGAAACAATAGCAACATGGCCGAATTGGGTTTACTCAGGTGCTACGAGTTATACGCGGTCCAATTCACGCGATTGCTCCAGTTTTGGGCTTGCTGATCTCTAATAGGACTATTATTTAAGACTTGCTCTTTACAAGAGTTTGCACTGTGATCTGTTTTGCACAGGAGTAATATCTTCTTTATATTATAATTCTATTGTACGTGTGTATGTCATTGAACTCCTCCTAAACGGCTGGACCGATTTGAATGAATTTTTTTGTATGCGTTTGGGCGGCGCCCTAGATTTTTAAGATTCACAAATCAGCGCGGCAGATGGCGCTGCAGTCGGTACAATTAGATTTTTAAAACGCGCGGACGAAGTCTCGAACGGGACAGCTGGTATATATATATATATATATAGTATAATAAGATATTAACGGTCTTCCTGACATCACTTCTAAGCCCTTTATTTCTTTAATATTTACATCTAGTCGCAACACTGACATTAATAGTTACATAATTGACGTACATAATACTATTGAATGCATAATTAAATGACTTGACCTTAATAACTTGAATGTAAACTTGACTAAAACAAATTATATACAGTTTGGAACCTATGCACGTATAAACCAGCCTCTGAAAAACATTCCATTTGGAAGTATCTACGTTTCAGTGGTCGATAGTACAACGTTTCTAGGAATAGTTTAAATTACATTTAAATTTTAAAATGCAGGTTAACAAAGTTTGCTCCAAAGTAAACAGATTTGTTTATGCTCTGCGGACATTGAGAATAACGTCTTCCTTAGCCACAGTACTTCAGGCATATCATGGTTATGTCAAATCGGTACTCACCTTATGGTTTAATTCTTTGAAGAAACTGAACAGAACCACTCTTTAAATAATTAAATATTCTCATAAACCTTGGATGTATATCCTGGAGTCGGCTTTGTTTCTTAGAAAGCACAATCAACTGTTTGTTAAGGCTAGTGAGGTATATCATAGAAGCACAAGAAACCAGGATAGAATTGTATTTGCCAAAAGTTCCAAAAACGAGTATGTATATAAATAGTAGCTATGCAATATGCGGGAAAGCATATAATTCCATACCTGACTATATAAAAAATACCATTCAATAAATTTATTAGGGAACTCAAGTCCTGGGTACAAGCTAAATGTTTTATAACGTATCTGAATTAATAAAATGACAAAAATGTAATTAACTAATATTCCTGTGGCGTTTATTGTTATTGAATTATTATTGTGTTACCTTGTTTTTTTTATATAAATGTCTCACTTTGTTAAAAATATTGTACACCATTTACCAAATGGTAGCGTAGCGAACTTAGCAATTAATAAAACCTGTAATTTACGTATGATCCACAATAAATGAATAATGAATTAAGCTTTGAGGCCACCACGATTCAGAGAAAATTTAATATCTCAAGTAGCTCACAACTTTCATAACAACAAACAAGACGTCTTCAATCTGTGCTTATAACAATCGCTTTCCTTCAAAAAGTTTGACTACATCCTTGGTAAATGTGCATTAAGGTGAGGAATGAGAGATCATTTTTCAAAATGTAATTTAAAGCTTGCCCTTCTCAGATGAGAGTATGTCGCGGATATACCAGGAGGTGGACGCGAGGTACGCGGCCGCCTGCAGTGACGTAACACTATGCTCCAACTCCAAGGGTTTCTTCAAGGGGCTGGCCGAGGAACTTGTCGCTATGGCAGACGACACCTGGCTCCTCCAACTCGAGAAGGTGGAAGAAGGCCTGAAGGTCAAGGAGGTCTTAGATAACAAACAGGTATCTCCATAGTATTTTGCCAGAATATCTTTTTTGAAATTACTATTAAACATATAAAATTTCATAAATTCTAACTCAAATTCAAATGTTTATATTCAATACAATCACAAGGATCATTTTGAAACGTCTTACATACGTAATGAGTTGAAGAAAAGCATAGAAAAGAGACAGTAAAAACTCATTCTTCACAATTCCTCGCGCTGGCATCTTCGATATTATGCACAAAAAAAAAGAATCGCTTTAATATTGCTTCGGCCAGGTGCTAAAATGCATGTCTACATGATACATCAAAATACGACCGTTAGTACCGCAGCGTAAGAGCCACATTCGTTCCACGACAATCTCATGCCTTTATTGCGAAACCATGAAGATTTTAATTTCAGCTTGCAGCCTATGTCCTCGCAGTAAGATTCCTTGTTCAATGTCTTATTTTTACATGCACGTTGTCCCGGCTGAGATCCAGGAGTGCTAAACAGTTTGGAAATTGTTTTCAATCGTGGCCACCTCGTTCGGTCGCTTGCATCAACATTTATCTTATCTTAATTACTCGATACTGCATTCTGTTTGTGGGAATTGTTTTTCGATTCATTTTGTATTATAAAATGGAAACATAACAAATAGGTGTTTATTTAGTTTGGTCCACGTTCGTAACTAAGATTTCATAACTAGTTATATATCAGGATTTTTTTTCATTGTTTTATAACCAGTTATTAAACTAGACTTTTTTCCATTTTGTTAACGAGAACACAAGACTTTTTATCCATTTTTATAACGAGAACCTCTTAGTCATGTATGGTCACCTGGTACACTGGACACATTAGTGACCGGGACAGAGTAGAGTCAGGAGAAAAAGTTCAATCAGATCGAAACCAGTTAGTTAGGTTATGTTAGAGTATAGAAACAGCGCAAGGCGAGCGAGCAAAGCGAGCGTGCTGCGGCACGCGATCAGATTTAACTTTTTCTCATGACTCTACTCTGTCCATATGCCCATACATGACTAAGAGGTTCTCGTTATAAAAATGGAAAAAAGTCTTGTTTAATAACTGGTTATAAAACAGTATAAAAAACCTGATATATACAGGGTTTCCAGGAACTACTATTTGAAGCCTGAACGAGGAGATTCCGACCATGAAAATTAACAGTTGTGGCGGTACAACTCCTAAGAATAATTATTTTCAGATTTCCATACACCTATATGTTAGAATAAAAACATTCAAGAAATAAAATTGACAACCCTTTTTATTTTGTCAACAATGTTTTTAAGTGCGTTACCTACCTACATACCTACCTAGTTTCGCATGAGTTCAAATTGTCTGCTAAGCTAGGCTAGATACCTAGGTTGGTGAATGTAAGTATCTTTTGACGTAGGTACATTACATACTGACTACGGTATTTACACAAGCCATGGTGTTCCATATGTAGCACCAAACTAAGTAGATATTTATTTTGTAACTACGTCTAATTACTTAATCTAATTACCTATTCGTCTGTTGAAAAACAATGCTTTTAATTTTATGGTAAAAGAATCAACTACTTAGGTAGATTACATAAAGTTTAATGTCTTGTTCTGGGTGGATCCATAAAATTTTGAAAATTGACAATAACAAACACCACATTACACGATTAGTAGGTACCTATTATAGGTACTACCTAGGTATCCATCACAAAGCTCTTATGATTGAGTTAAAAAAACACTTGGTCACTCGTAAAAATCACACTCACAATGGTCACAAAGGAAAAACTGCAAGGCCTTGTAGATCACTAAAAGAGTCAAAATGATATTTTGCAGCAGCTACTGAAATGTGTTATGGAGAGCACATCCAACAAACCATGCGCTACTAACAAGGAAACTTCCTCTGGCGCCGCTCCAGTAGAGTACGGCACTGACGAAGAAGAGCTAGCTAAGGAAACTGAGTGGATAAGAACAAAGTCAAGAAAGAAAAGAAATTTGAACACCTCACCTACACTCTCACCCCAAGAAAATGCTAAAAATTCTACTGATAAACCTAACCCCTAAGGAAGGGGTGGCAGTGCTGTTATTGTAGAGGACAACATCAAACATCACGAAAAATTTAAATATGAAGAGCCAGATATCCAATCAGTGGCCATTTGTATCAACACCAAGCTATATCCGCTTACGGTAGCTGCCATATACTGTCCACCGCGATATACAATTCGAAAAGACATCTACCTGAGTCTCTTACACCCACTAGGAGAAAGGTTTAGTCTAGGTGGTGACTTTAATGCCAAAAACAAGTATTGGGGTTCGAGACTGACGAACACAAAAGGAAAACAACTCTTAACAGCTCTAAAAGAAGTAAAATCTGATGTTGCATCTACCAGATCACCAACTTATTGGCCAACAGATCCACTAAAAGTACCCGATCTAATATACTTTTTTATATATAAAAACATATCACCTAACTATCTAAAAACAGAACAGAGTTACGATATGAACTCTGACCATTCTGCAATATATCTAGAAATAAGAGAGACAGTAGCACTTAAGGAAACTTTGACCCTTGTAAATAAATACACTGACTGGGAAAGTTTTAAAATAGACTTAGATATAAATATAAACCTCAGGGTGCCATTATACAATACAATCATTTAACGATAGCCAAACTAACTCATACCTTCAAAACCTCACCAACAGTCGCAATACTAACTACTCTCTATGGAAGGCTACTAAAAGCATGAAACAGCCCATAACCCATAACTCCTCCACTAAAAGAGGATAATGGGAAATGGGTTGTCAGTAATGAACAAAAAGCTAAAATGTTTGCAGAGCATTTAGAAAACACTTTCAAACCAAATGAAGGTCACATAAACATAGAACCCGCGACCGATCATGATAATATTTCAGACGAAGAATTTAGAATACCATCTGTCACACCCAGAGAAGTTTTAAAAGAAATCCACAAAAACATAAATCCTAAGAAATCACCAGGATTTGACCTTATTTCCGGCGAAATATTACATAACTTACCAAGAAAAGCCTTGGTTAAGCTAACAAATATTATCAACGCTGCTTTAACACTGAAATATGTGCCAGACCTATGGAAAGTAGCCGAGGTAATAATGATAGCAAAACCAGGCAAACCACCTCATGACGTAACGTCATACAGACCTATTTCCCTGCTACCAATCATGTCAAAACTATTTGAAAAAATATTATTAAAAAGACTTAAACCTATAATAGAAGCCAAGAACATAATACCAGGACATCAGTTTGGATTTAGAGAAAAACATTCAACTATTGACCAGGTGCACAGAATCTCAACAATAATTGAGAAAACATTAGAAGATAACAAAGTCTGCTCTACCATATTCTTAGATGTTGCGCAGGCTTTTGATAAAGTTTGGCACAGAGGCTACATAACGGATAGAGCTTTCAGAATTAGACAAGAAGATGCCTATTCTGATATCAAAGAAATAAAAGCAGGGGTACCACAGGGAAGTGTATTAGGACCAGTCCTGTACCTTTTATACACCAGTGACATACCCCATTTAGATGATAACACAATCGCGACCTTTGCTGACGACACAGCCATAATGGCTGTTGGAAGCACTTTTGCAGAAGCAGCAGAAAAGGTTCAAGTGGCTGTTAACCAAATCCATGACTGGACCAAAAAATGGAGAATAAAATCAAAATCCATTCATATAAACTTTACGAACAAAAAGCAGCAGTACCACCCAGTATATATCAACAATAAGCGCATACCATGTGAAAATACGGCCAAGTATCTAGGAATGACGCTTGACGCAAAGCTACGCTGGAAAGCTCACGTCAAGAAGAAAAAAGATGAATTAGAGCTCCGCTATAAACAGATGTACTGGTTGCTTGGAAAACAAGCAGCCTTGTCGGTACATAACAAAATAACAATCTACAAACAAGTCTTGAACCCAGTATGGACTTATGGTATTCAGCTGTGGGGCTGCACCAAAAAAAGTAACATCCAAATAATACAACGGTTTCAAAACAAAGTACTAAGGAACATCGTGAATGCACCCTGGTACGTAAGAAACGAAGACCTCCGTCGGGACCTTGGCATAGACTTCGTCGACACAGTTATTACAAAGTACGCAGAAGCTCATGAGAAAAGACTTCATCATCATGTGAACGTCGAGGTAATCCAGCTCCTCGACAACACGGACATAGTGAGAAGACTCAAACGAACCAAGCCGTTTGAGTTAGTGCAGTGTAACAGTGAAAGAAAGTGAAAATGACAATACAATATATTCATAAAAAACACATTAACAAAGTGTCTCCCCTTAACTAGAGACAATAAGAAAAGTGCTATTGGACACATTCTTAGGCATAGTTTACGTTATAAAAATAAGTCATAGTTAAATTACTCATTGGCCTACTTGGCTAGATTTTAATAATATTAAAGTATAATTTTTTAAGAATTATACTCTAATTAAAAAAAAAAAACTATGATTGCTTCGTAAAATCAAATTACTTTATTCCTAAATCTTTTGTCATCTACAAAGTATTGCTATATGCCTTAATTCTACTATTTAGTAAAATGTTGCACTCCCCTGCCTTGCTAATTCTTTGTGCAGTTAACTGCCGCGACACCATATTGTTCTGGACTAAATCGGATGCACATACAGCTGTCTCGCCTGCTCAAATGCACTTTGAATACTGTTGCTATCTACTTGCTAAAAATTTTCATTTATTATTTTTATTTTTCTACCCTTTTGCACTTTATGAATATGACTACTTGTTTTTGCCTACAAACGTTGTTATAACACTATTACTTATAAACTATTGTATATTCCATTTCTATAAAATTGCTTTAAAATGTTGTCGCAAAATATAAATAATCATGATTTATCCGTTTGCTATCAGAACGTTCGTGGGCTTACAACAAAAACAATTTATTTAATCAATTTATCGTATGGCTTGTCTCAGCTCGTATGATATAATAATATTTACGGAGACATGGTTGCTTGATGGCATTTCTAATTCAGAGTTCTTGGACGATCGGTATTTAGTGTGGCGCCGTGACCGTGATTATAGTATAACTAATCAGTCAAGGGGTGGGGGTGTATTAATAGCTACGCGTAAAGACTTACAAGTTAAATTACTGCCTCAATTTAATTCTACTGCGGAAGATCTTTGGATTTTTGTGCGTGTGAAGCAAGCTAATACACGGAAGTGGGTTGACTTATACGTATGTGTTATCTATTTGTGTGATCAAAAAAACGGCTTGTCATTTAGCTCTCAGCTCAGCAATTTTCTCGCTAAATTGAACCTTGTAGTCTCCGGTAATCCTTCCGATGCATTTTTAGTGGTCGGCGATTTTAATTTGAGCAGCATTGTATGGTTGCCAACGGGTAATTTAATGTATTATCCGACAAATATGGTAAGTAGTAATGAGTATATGTTGGTTGATGAAATGAGTGCCTTAAGTTTTGATCAGTTCAATGGAATATTCAACAAAAGTAACAGATTACTTGACCTAGTTTATTCTAATCAACATATTTTTGTATCTAATTGTCCTGATCCATTGACGCCAATAGATGAGTACCATCCGGCCTTGTTAATTAGTTATAGATATATTGAAACCCCCTTGCTGGACCATGCACCTCGCACACGTCATTTATTTAATAAGGATGATTTCGAGTCAATAAATAATGCCATTAATGATATTGACTGGACCTCTGAATTCTCAACTCGCTCAGTTGATGAATCCGTACAGTTTTTTAACCAAACCATGTATGATCTCCATAAACAGTTTATACCCACAAAAAATCGTGTGACAGCTTGTATCCTGTATGGTATAACTTTGCATTTTTGCGTTTTTAATTTTATGGTAAAATAAGCAACTACTTAGATAGATTACATACCGTTTAATGTCTTGTCATAGTTAGGTAGGCGGATTAATTTTTTTTCCGTTATCAGAAACACGTAGGGCATATACACTATTAATATCTGAAGCGCTCGAGTATTTCTTGGAGACTGTTTTTTTTTAATTTTTGTGAAACCATTTATCAATGTTATTTGTCCTTGTCTCTCACGGTTTCTCTTACATTAAAACTTAATTAAGAGTATTGGTATTTTTATTTCACATCCCTAAAATATGCACAAAACATCCCTTTTTCAGTGCGTTACAGAGTGCATAAGACCTATTTTATTATAGCTATACATTTTAAACAATACACGCTGTTGACGTAAACTTTCGGGTTCATGTCAATTAATTTATTATTGGATATATTGGACGCAAAAAAATCATACATATTTTAAAAAAGGATTTAAATTTCATAAACGCTACAAGGTTTAATAAGCCCTGTACCGCCACAATGATAGTTTTATGACCAGGTGTACAACGCCTTGTACTGCAGGAATGGAAAGAATAGAAAAACCACTGCCGCTGTGAACGTGTTAAAACTATATCCCTGCAGTTATGGTAGAATTCTGACGACATGATCTTGTAATTATTTCTAGGTTATGGATGCTCTTTCTGAAGTCCTGCAGCGCATCCAGCCTCTTCACCGAGGCAAGTCTGCACGCATCTCCAACGAGCGGCGCCTGGGGGCCGCGCGAGCCTTGCTCGAGGGAGAACTTGCCAAGGCGCTGGCGCTCGCTAGCCAGGCCGTGTTGCGAGCTCCGATGACGGGTAATTGACAAATGGAAGAACGAACGAACGGACAGACATAATGATACGAGTAGATACGAAATGAATGATGTTAATTTATTTATTTATCTATTTATTTTTATTTATAGAACTAGAACGTTACATACACCATTTACACTATTTAAAAACTATACAAGAAAAGGAACAAATTTAAACATTACATAGGTTAAAAATTCAGTTAAAACTACAAACACGATATTAATTAATTATTATTAATTATTAATTATTATGTCGAGTGACAGAACCCATCCGGGCGGTCAAAAATATGGACACACAAAAGTCGGCCATAGCTACACATCTACTAGAATCTGGCTTAAACCAATGGATCGAGTTACACAATCCACAGGTAATCTCAACTGAAAAACATTACATCCCAAGATCATGCGTCCAGATACCGTGAGTGTTGTGTGTCGTAATCGTGATCGAGTTGTTAGTGACAGTGAAACCGGTAGTAGGGGTAATGTTCGCAGTAAAAGACTGAGAAAGAGGGTAGACCGTTTTGTCTGCCAATAACATCCACCCCAAAGACTTCAGTTTATCTCGTGATCATGGCGCATGCAACTGTGCCGAAATATCGAGAAGCAGAAAAACTCTATATCATGGTAAATATCCCGTTTTGAGTGAAAATTATGTGCAAAACCATGATAGTTTTAAAAGTTAAATATAATAATTACTGATTTATTTCGCTGAAGGATAGACAGGTCCTAAGGACCTTTATCCATTCGTCCGCAAACAAATCTAAGTCAGCGTTGGTTGTCAAGAGATGGTTAAGCGCCGAGAGAATGCGCGGTATAGGCGAGACAGCGCGCGCGACGGTGCGGCAAAAGGTAACCGCGAATAATTTATGTCTCTGAACCCGGCCATAGTTATCTAGAATATAAAATCGAGCCAGCTCGTTATGAAGATTGGGGGCGTCAATCATGCCTTGCAAAATCTTACAAACAGTAACAATTTGATCATTAGCTCGTCTAGTTTCCAAAGAGTTTATACCACGACAGCCTTGGAACTTGGTGGGGTACATGAATGGGTAATAACCAAATTTGCGCTTATATAAGTATCTAGAAAAGATTTTTGTACCTTTTCAATTAACAGCTTATTGGTGCTCTCATGGGGATTCCAAACACAAGCGGTGGCTTCATGTTTACGCGCACAAGGGCACTAAAAAGTAGGCGTATTACGTGCTCGCTTTTGAAATCTCGTGAGTTAAGTCTGAGGAGAGACTTTGCCTCTTTACGTGTGTCTGCCGCTTATATAACAGATTGTGTTGAGTTTGACATGATTTCTACAGCTACATTTTATCATCGCACCGCCATCGGTGCCATCGGCGGGGTGCTCATCCGCCCACACTGGAACCTAAATGATCACTCAGTGCTTTTTCAGAGGAATTTTCTTCCGCGAATGATGGGGAATGGGCTCCCTGCCGAGGTTTCCCGGGGGAATACAGTATGGGTTACTTTAAGTGGGGAGATAACAGGTTTCTCGGCGATCGGCAACGCGCATGTGATGCTCCTTGATGTTACAGGCGTTCATAGGCTTCGGTGACCGCTTACCATCAGGTGGGCTGTAAGCCTGTTTGCCATTGTGACACCATTACGGCTTGAGCACGATAGTAGATCAGCAATGGACTGAAGCGAGGAGGCGTAAAACCCGCGGACCTACATCGCTGTGCAGTGTAGCCGGTCCTGCTATAACGAAGTTGAGAGCAGTCGACCCAGTTAAAAACCTGCACTTATGGAATATGGCATCCAGCTCTGAAGATGTTCTACAATACCTGAGGCAACTGTGCTCTAATGATCAGTGCGCAATAAAAGCACTAGTATCCAGTTCTTTTACCAAAATGTGCGGGGGCTCAAGACCAAGCTTCGGATGTTTCAAAATAACCTTGCGCTACTTGAGCACGATCTAGTGAAATATAACTGAGCCATTCCTTGACGACTCTGTAGAGGACTCTGAATTGGTATGTGCGTACTGGAATATAATGCGTCGTGACCGAAGCACACCATGTGGAGGTGTTCTACTGGCAGCGAGGTTGTAGGCATGTAGGTTGTAGTGATAGGTCACTCTTAAACGACGACATGACCTCGAGACCGACTGTGGTGAAGACCTGTGGGCGACTTTTAAGGTCCGTTTATATCTACAGACAATTAACGTTTCAGAAACGTTACGGGGCAGACACCGACAGACACTGTTTATTTATATCTGATAGTGCCGTGTCAGACATCGACAGCCACCGTTGTCAGCGTCGGGGCCGCTATAACAAGCAGTTTATGGACAGCTTTCACAATGTTCAGATACTTCTCTGTGGAAGATTTATTCATAATTTGCGTTGTTGCTAGAAGAGGAAGAGCAGGGTGGGTAAAACAAAAACAAAATCGGCCAAGTGCGAGTCGGACTCGCGCACCAAGGGTTCCGTAAAAACCTGTAGGTATATAAGTAAAAGTTCACCCATCACGACAATTGAGTCAAAGTTATGGTATTTTTATTGCAAAATGAAATCCATCTAAAAATTTACGGTCTTCGCAATTTTTCCTATATCTGTGCTATAAGACGTTGCTTCGTACCAAATTTCAAGATTCTGAGTTCACGGGAAGTACCCTGTAGGATTTGATTCCTTTGCGAGTGTCGAAAATTTTAGGCAATTCGGGGCATAAACGTCTGTATCTTTTGATTACGTTGGCTTAGAAGTTTGATTTTTTCACAGCTTTAAGGGACAGTAGACTTAAGTATCCGATATTAATTTCAGCTTGATACTTTCACGCGTTCCTGAGAAAAAGGGTCTTGACAGACAGACGGACGGACGGACAGACGGACGGACGGACAACAAAGATTCTATAAGGGTTCCGTTTTTTTCTTTCAAGGTACGGAACCCTAAAAAGAGCGAAACGCATGGTTTAAAGAACTTCTTGATGATGAAACATTTTTTTTAAATGTTTTTTTATGAGTATCGGTATCAGTTTGACATTTACTAAACAAAATAGGATTGCTGATAACCAAACAAGATACAGTTTTCAAGGAAGCATTGTCACCAAAAGAAAAACTAGCAGTATGCCTCAGGTAAGATTTAATTCAGAATTTCTTAGTATCATAATATTATTATGTTATAGCAAAATGAAATCATCATGAATTTTTTTATATGTGCTCATATGATCGTAACTCTGAATCTGCATCTGCATCTGGTGTTAAATAGTTTTGATAGAAGTCTTGCATTGTATCTGGCATAGGAGTATTTTCTGAATAGTTCGTGGATGATGGATAGACCATCCACAAGTAATTTTATGGTATCCACCATAAAATTACGTTGTGGATGGTCTACTCAGTATGTCAAATTCCATCAGAGAGACTATTTCAAATATTTTGGCTTTTGCAATAGCCTTGTCTCTTGTCGGAAAAGGTAGTTGTAATTCCAGCCATGAATTGTTCAATGTCATCTGGTGGTTGAATAGTTTTCTTACTGTCTATGATATACTTCATTAGTACTGTGCTGGGCGTATCTTCAGTTCGTTTTTGACCTTGTTTAGTGCGCTTTGGCCGACGGCAGTTTTGAGTTGTAGCCAGTGATGATGTAGTTGGCAATGTGACCGCGGTTTGTTGACTAACGTCAGGTGTAGATGGATATGTACCAGTTGGTTGTTGGCCATCTTCAGGTGACTGAGCAGTTTCCTCTTCTTCATTAGTGTTGTTATAATTATCACAATCTGGTACTGTTGGAATTGGACATATTGTCGGCCTTTCCTTCATGTACGGTAACAAAAAACACATTTCATCTTATGAAGATGAAATTTGTTTTTTGTTCATTATTTTTTCAACAACACTAGCCTGTCCACTTTTAGTATCTTTCCTCTTTTTAATAGCACGTCTGTAGGCATCTCGCAGCAGTGCCCATGCTTTTTTACACTCTCTTCCTGAAACAAAGAAAACTAATATAAGGATAGTTAAAGTCGCCCTCTAGCTGTATCCTAGTTTGTGTAAAATTTGTGTTATAATATATATACATATTATTATGTGCAATAAAATGCTAATCTGCAAAAACATTATACATTGGTAGTAGTAGTAGCTACTACCAATGTATAATGTTTTTGCAGATTTTTGGCAACTGGGAATTCCTATGTTTCTATAGCATTTAGCACCCTACACAAGATAGTTAAGGAGGTCTGCAGTGCAATAATAGATCGAATGATGATGAAAACGATGCCTGTCCCCACAAAAGAACAGTGGCTAAAAATCGCAGAGAAGTTTTGGAATACTTGGAATTTTCCAAATTGTATTGGAGTCATTGATGGCAAGCACGTTGTAATAACTGCTCCAGCAAACTCCGGATCTCAATTCTTTAACTATAAAAATCTTTTTCAATTGTCTTGATGGCAATTGTGGATGCTGATTATAAGTTCATATGTGTCGATGTCGGTGCTTTTGAAAAAAAAGAGAAGGAGGTATTTTCTCAAATTCAAACATCGGGAAAGCATTACTGTCAAACACATTGAACGTCCTCCAAAACAAAAATTTACCTGGCACTGAAATTTCTGCGCCTCATGTTATCATAGGAGATCAAGCATTTCCTTTAAAAACCTACCTAATGAGACCATACCCTAGTTCAGCAAACCAAATAAATAAAAATGGTGGGGTAGTTACTTTCGTTAAAAATTCATACAAAACCAATGTCTCGTATCCAAACATTAAGGATGCGGATAGTATGTTTGTAACTATCAACGATAACATACCGGTATTGGGTATTTATCGCTCTCCCGCAACTACCTCAATCGAACCTATGATTAACTCGCTGGACTGTGTGTTAGACACCCTGCTATTACCATCCCGACTAGATATAACGCGTGCTTAGACCATATTTTTATTAAATCTAACTCTAAATCAGTCGGTATAGTTTGTTAGTCATCGATAACAGATCACGACATCGTAATTTCTGGTTTGTCACTCGAGCCTAAATTAAATCGTAGCCATGGTCCTCGGTGGCGTTCAAAAATTGATTTCGACGCTCTAGCCGCTGAAATCAATGTCTCTGATTGGTTAACCGTTATAACAGACATAACTGTAAATGTTGCAACTACAAAATTAATATTAATAATAAGACATACTGGTATAGTTAAAATACGACGTAAACTAGTAAATATAAAACCCTGGATTACTCCTGGTTTGATTCGATGTATGACAAATTCCATAGTGAGTCTAGAGCTTTGCCGGGTGATATGGAAAAAGATAAAATCTACACCAGGTACCGAAATTTCTGTAACAAGCTTATCTGCAAGGTCAAAATGAAATACAATAGACAACAACTTGAACAAAGTAGAAATGATCCAAAAAGGTTATGGAAAACTATTAAAATGTCTGTGAATCTACACGCCATCACAAGGCTGCAACAGAATTATTAACTGCTACCAACGATGACAAAAGGTCTCTTAATTTCTGCAACCAGCATTTCGCCTCTGTAGGAAAAACACTAGCTTACAACATTCTAAACAGACTATCAGAAACTCAAAAGTCCTTGGTTAACTCTTACAGACCTCACAGGTTGGTTGCACAGTCTCTCTATCTCTACCCGACAGACCCAAATGAAATCTACAAGATAATTGCCAACTTCAAAACTGAAAGCTCTCCAGGTCTTGATAAGCTAACCGCTGCACTATTGAAAAAACACTCCCGTCATTAACCTTTAAATTACATTTTTAATCTAAGTCTGGCGACTGGCTCTTTCCCAGATTGTTGAAAAATCGCTGCTGTTTCGCCCATCTACAAATCAGATCCCAAGAATGCTTGAGATTACGCTTAACAAAGCAATTGATCTGTAGTTATCAGGAACTACAGGCCAATAGCTTTGTTAAGTGTGATCTCTAAAGCACTTGAGAAGATCGGCTGGTCAGTAATCGGCTTGTGTCATTCTTAGAGAAACATCATCTCTTGTCAGATCGTCAGTTCGGCTTCAGAAGGGGAAGATCGACCGAAGACGCTGTCACGTTTTCAGTTAATCTAGTTTCATCGTCTGTTGAGAAGAGTGAGCGCTGTATCGTAGTATTCCTCGATCTAGCAACAGCTTTTGACACCGTCTCGGTCGACCTACTCTTAAAAAAGCTGGAATCTGCAGGAGTTAGGTTAGGTAGGGAAGTTCCTAAACAACAACCTTCTCACACTTAACGTTATAAAACTAATTACATCGCATTTTCTAAAACCTCTGTCGCAAGAGCTCCCAGATACCTGATACTCAAACCTGATGCTCATATGATCCATTCAGTTCAAATCAAAACTGTTCTTGCGGTACAATTGATCGTATCGTACACCAACTCTCAAATACCTTGGCATAACATTGGATGAAAATTTTAATTATAAAAACATCTCTCGGATTTAGCTGTATGAGTTAGAAGGCTCATATTAAATATGAGCCTTCTAACTCGTAACTCGAGTTTGCCTCGACGACAAATTTTGTCGTCGAGGCAAACTCGCAAAACTTATAAAGAAGTTCCACCAGTCTCGTTAGCAGGCCATGAACTGAAAAGGGTTACGAAGTTAAAGTATCAGTCAAAGCCAATATGCTGGCTCGTAGATTCGCAAGATGCAGTAAGGTCGTCAATATAAGTATGTTTAGGGCGTACTGCCAATCGTTTTATACATGCAGTCTATGGGTCAAGTACACTAAGCGAAATTGGGATGCCCTGCGTGTCCAATATAATAATGATTCAGATGGGATTCTGATGGGGCTGACGCGCTTCTGTAGTATGTCAGGCATAATCCGTTATACATAAGCCTTCCAAAATATTATTGTTGTCTGATAATTCACTTAACCAGATGGTTAACAGGTCCAACTTGTTAAGTAGTCCTGCAATCTTTTGATGCAGAACAAGCAATTGATTTCTAAATTATTAACCATGTATTTCTTAATTATTTCAAGCTAATGTACGAGGTCTTGGAACTCTGTACGCAGTCCAGCGTTGTTTAATTTCCTGATGAAAATTTTCATTTTCATTTTTCTATTATTAAGGACTACCAGTTATCCGATACGTTATCAACCTTTTCGTAAAGTTTTATATTACTTGTTTCGATAGTGTGATGACTATGTATCTTGCTCACATAGTCTGCCACAAATTGGAGTAGGGACATAATAGTGCTTATTAATATAGAAAATGTTTCCAGGAGAAGATGAGGTGATGGAAGGTGGTGTGTCCTTGGCTTTAGCGCTGTGGCAGCGCTCCGAAGTGTTGCTAGCGCTGAGCCTGCATCGCGCAGCGCTCGAAGACTTGCGGCTAGCACTCAAGGAGAGGCTACCAGCCAAGATGCGAGCCCACTACTACTGGCGCATGGGTCACTGCTACAAAGGTTACTACAATATACATACGAAAAAAAACCACTAGCCAGCCTACCTGCTGCTAATTTTAATACCTACACTGATTGATGACGCGGACCGTACTGCGTAGGTAGCTCGTGTAAAGCCTAACACGCACTAGCTAATTAATTCGCGCGTTTTATACCACGCTATTATGTCTCTTCTATTCCATCTATTCTCATGTTTGTAAATTTCAAGGCGGTTTTTTCGCTTGTGCGTGCTCCTATGTTACTTGTAGATTCCCTGTTCCACAGACTAGCACCAAAACATTCGCCTAAATGTTGGTTTCAGGCACTGGCGAGGCCACGCGCGCTAAAGTATCATACGAGCTTGCGGGGCGTCTGTTAGGTGCTGACGAAGAAGCCCGCGCGCGTCTTACACAAGACTTGGAGGCGCTTGACTATACTGTGACAGTAAAGCATCCGCCTGAAAAAACTGGTAAGCCAGTAATTCTCGCAATAAAACGAATTGCGTATCCATATTTCTTCATTCTATTCTTCATTGACATTTGTATGCTATCTAGATGAGCTAATTTCTATTAAGCTAATTCTATGATATGTCAAGGCTCTGTATAAAACTCTACCTGTGATTGTGTTTACAGGAATATCGCTCACCGGTGGAGCCAAAATGAACATGCCATCACTCTCTAAATTACTCAAAATCTGTGAGGAGGAAAGCAAGGTAACCAACCAAGGAAACCAAATAAACAATTTCTATTCTATTCTATCTATTCTATCTATTCTATCTATTCTATCTATTCTATCTATTCTATCTATTCTATCTATTCTATCTATTCTATCTATTCTATCTATTCTATCTATTCTATCTATTCTATCTATTCTATCTATTCCATCTATTCTATCTATTCTATCTATTCTATCTGTTCGTTAGTCTAGCTAAAACTCGAGAACGGCTGGTCTGATATGGCTAATTTTGGTTTTGAATTATTTGTGGAAGTCCAGGGAAGGTTTAAAAGGTGAGGAAATATGAAAAAAATGCTTGCTCTTTTATTTATTGATTCTGAGGCGGTACGAAGTTTGCCGGGCCAGTTAGTTAATAATGTAATAATGATATTATTAATATATTTGGCCAGCACTGCACAAAAGTAGAAGGTGCATTTGCATCTGCATTTGCTCCGAGTAGTATTAAGGCTTAACGATTTTTGTTCTCATCATTTTAGATAGTTTGGAGGTACTTTTGCATATACTTTTTGGTACCCACTGCAAATCAACTAGTGTTGGGGTTCATGTGTGGGCGGCCTGTTTATGTTTGCTGAGTGTGTGTGTATATATAAACATTATTTATTGCCCCTCAGGGAAGGTTCGTCGTAGCTAGCTCCGAGATAAGTACCGGTGATGTCCTCTTGGTGGACAGTCCATATGCTGCGTGTCTACTGTCTGATTGCTACAGCTCCCATTGCCTCCACTGTTTTAAGAGGTGGGTTTAATGTGCCTTTCCTAAGTCGTATCAGTCTATCATTCTCTAAGAAAATAAATGTTGTATAAATGTTGTAACTATCTAAGAAAACAGACTTTTACTAAATTTAAACTCACATATTGACAGGCTAGAAGACTGTGAGGAGTCGGCGCCGATTTGGTGTCCTAAGTGTTCAGGCGTTGCTTTTTGTAGCATCAAGTGCCGCGACACAGCTGTCACCACTTACCACAGCTACGAGTGTCAGTTCTTGGATCTCTTCATTGGTTTGTCTTCTACTTCTGTGTAACGGGCTGCTGCCTGGTAGTACTTACCTACTAAGTAGATAATACTAAACAATCTATAACTATCTTTCAGGATCGGGAATGTCTGTACTCAGTTACATAGCCCTGCGCATGATCACCCAAGCAGGCCTTGATACAAGTCTATCTATACACTCAAAATTTTTGTCAAACGAAGTAAAAACTGTTGAAGGTACAGCCTTGAACGATGTCGAAGGAGTTTCAAAGAAATCCAAGATGAAAAGCCGGAAAGAGAGGTTGAATAGATCAAAAAAGGGATTAAAAAATTTCACCGAAATCAAGGAGGAAGAGGCAAAAATCGATGATAAAATAAGTTTTGAGGAGAAACTGGAACTGAAAGCTGCTCAGATATACTCGCTGTGTACGCACTGGCAACAGAGACAGGGCTCGGACTACTTGAAAAGGGTTGTGATGGCGATGTTTTTGACAGAATGTTTGAAAAAGGCAGGATTCTTTAAGAAATGCGAAGACGGGGACATTTGTAAAGGTATTACAATAACAATCATTAAAAAATGGCAATTTTTACACAAACTCGATCGATTCATATCGGTAGCTAACATAAGTTTATAGCCACAAGCGTATTGCACTCCAATTTTTCCACGGTTTCAGCACAAACTGCAGTTTGCGAGCTGATCGTGCGGAATCTCCAGCTGCTGCAATTTAACGCGCATGAGATATATGAAACCATCCGAGGCGAACATCAGTTCTCCGGCTCCAAACCCATCTACATCGCCGTGGCTATCTATCCGACGGGAGCTCTCTTCAACCATGAGTGCTATCCAGCTGTGGCCAGGTAAATAAGTTTTGTTGAAATTAGTAATAGGTTCTACTCACATTTTCCTTTAAAAAGGATTTAGAGTTAAATAAATTGATTTTCCAAATCCGCTGTAAAGTTAGCATAATTTAATATTCACAGGTATTTTGAAAAACAAAAGATTGTGCTTCGTGCTACTCGCCCATTAGCGCCCGGCGATGTGGTCTCCGAAAACTACGGGCCTCACTTCATGATGCGCGGTGCCAAAGAGAGACAGCGTTCACTGGCCTGCCGCTACTGGTTCCGCTGTCAATGCACCGCTTGCGTGGAGGACTGGCCTTCTATGAAGCGGCTGCAGGACGGACACGTATACTTGAGGTGAACACAAGACCATTAATGATTGAGCCCACCGGCCCACATACGTAATAAATGCAAATTTATAGATTACCATTCGGTAAGATATAAATTTGTATAGGTTTTGCAGTTGATTTTACAGTTAACAATTCGATTATTATACGGTAGTTACGATACGTGAACACGGGAGAGCGAGTGCAGTGCTAGCCGCAGTTACGGACATAACAGTTTTTTTTTAAGGTGTCCCAACCTCTCCTGCTCGTGGAAATTCCGATGTAACCCGCAGTGTCAGCCGAGCCAGTGCGCCAAGTGCAGCACGCCAATCGATCAACAGCTCGTGAAGATCAGCTTGGACACAGTCGACCGATGCAACGATCAGTACCAGGTCAGTGGTCATGAAAACTAAACTTCTAGAATTTAGCTTTGACCCTAAAAGTGGAGCTCCATAAGTCGTAAACCTAGAAACTGGGTTACAAAACTGTAACGTGGGTTACTTTTACTTTGCTTTGAATACATGGAAAAGCTAGTCTAGAATAGTGAACTCTGGGTTATTGCAGATCGATGTGCCTGCCTGACAGCCCAGCTGCCTCCAAATGACTGACGCAGATAGATCCAGGGTGGCTTTGAAGCTCAGTCATTTGATTTCAGAACGGCGCCAAGCTGATGGAAGCGCAAAACGCTGAGGCTGCTATACAGGTGATGTGTGGCGCCGTGGATAATTTGTGCGCGGTGGCGCGTGCGCCGCACCGCGAGACGCACCTGGCGCAGGAGGCTTTGCGCTCATGCTTCGCGGCCGCCGGCAACGTGCACCGTGTCAGAGAGGCCGCCCCACCTGCACCCGAAACCGCAAGCTTGCCGGCCATACAGGACGCAAAACCCGCCCACTGAATTCCACACCTAAGGGCCTTTTCAGATTAGACTTTTTTCGGTGCGTATACGCTCGTTTTTGGAAGCGCGTGTATGCGTATATGCGCGCTTTGTGCCACACGCGCAACTTATACGAGCGTTGATGTTGAACGTTTGTTCAACATTTTCCATATTGCTACAGAGTGACTCGAGTTCGAGCTAACAAGCCGGAGTAAGCGCATGTAAGCGCGTTCGGTTTTTGTAGCGCAAAACGTGGCGCGCGTGTGCTCGTAAGCTAATACGAGCTTATTCGCGGTAAAAAAAAAGCTAGTCTGAAACCGCCCTAAGTAGCCTATAATGCTATTAAACGACTATTCTAGTTTGTTGTGAATTTTATTAAAATATTGTTTTAATAATGAATTACTTTTAATGCTTCTTTTATTTTGATGATACCTATTATGGCTTCGAAGTCAACTCAGTACTGCTAATAACAATAACATTTACAGTGCTATGATTTAATGTAGGCGCATCAGGAAAATTCTATCATCAATGAAATCCTTAAACTTTCAAATATAACTGCAACTTTTTTTAAATCGTAATGTTTTTTTTTAATATAATATAAAATATAGTGTAATTTTACATCTTATTTTTATTTCTAAGACAGATAGCTTCCCTAGGTACAATTTCTAAATTTAAACTAAATTTTTTAAATGTAAATTACAGGCATCAATGCTTGCAATTTCGAGTTTCTAAACTGCAATCATATTTCCGAAAGTGATGACGATGATTAAACATTATGATTTCTAAATAAAAATTCGTATTTTGATTTCTGCTATTGTTATTTTTCTAGTTAAAATAAATTATTTTCATTCATTTATATAAATATTTATTATTCATTTAAAAAAAATATTACAGAAATGTACAGAATAATATACAATAATATAAAAAACATATGAAACAGCTATCTATTAATTTTAATGGATTTAAAATATATATTATTTCATAACATCATTTTCACCCAACAAAATGGGTGAAAATGGGATAAAATGGGATGAAATCGGATAAAAACCCAAATCACCCTCATATAACCTAAGTGGAATGAATGGGTTTTTACCCACTACCCATCTATGCAATCGACACGATGCTCTGCTAGAGTTACATTCGCAGCCGCCTGTTACTCTTGTCGTTGAAATTTTGCTACCGCGCCGTCATACCTACTTATATGCTTTTTTTTGTATCTATTGTATCTGGGGCACGGCAGTGCCCCCGCCAATAAAAGATAAAAAGATTTTTAATATTACTATATCAGTATTAAAAATCTTTTATGTTTTAAATATAAAGATTGACTTGGCCATCGCATGTAAACACAATGTATCTCACAAGTTTAGTGTGATTGCCGAGTCAATCTATTTGTTTAAAACATAAAAGATGTTTAATTTTGATTATAGTCAATATTAAATCACCATAAGATATTGTTAAGTTAGATAATTACGTAATAACATAAGACAGAAGGTCACTTAAAGGACTGAATAAATTAACAGACTAGAAACTTTTTAGGGTAGAAGAACTGAGTTGCGCGGGACTTATTTTTTTTACAAGTTATGATTTTGATGGCATATATACGAGTATATACATATTTTCTCAGAATTTAAACAGTTTCGATAGTTCTTACATCTTGTCGGACACATTGAAAGTCTGTCGTATTTCCGAGCTTGAGAAATATACATGCAAGCGGGTGCGAGTGAAATAGTATGTCGGGTCTATTGTGATCTTTTGCTGAGCATATTGCATTTATATTATGTGTAAGTATTATGTATAAATTATGCTTTTCGGATGTATCAAAATATTTAATTAGATGGAATTAGATATGCTTCAAAAATAGGTTTATAAAAAAATCTTCAATCAAATTTTCATGTCAATAAATAAATAATGTTATAATTTTGTTTTACTATACGAGAGATAGTAAGAAAACTAATTTAATAAAAACATGTTTTATTACTCGTTTATCACATCAGCTATTCTATACAAAGTAAACGCTATGACTTTAAATTATATATTGGACTGTATACGAATCGATGAACATTTGAATTCGAGCAGCATCAATCAATATCAATTATCTAACCAACATTAAATACATTGCATATAAATCTCTGAATAATACTAGGGGAAGTGGGTTAGATTGATAAACCAAAATTTAAAGTTCCATAACATGTGTATTAATCTAATTTTTTCATAAATTTTGCATTATACGTTTAGCTAAATAAATTAAATATGTAAATATGTTAAAAATATGTAATAGTTTAAAGTTTTTAAGTCATCAAAGAAAATAAATAATTGATGTTTAATAAAAAACGGCTTTTGTATCAATCTGCCCCACTAGCGGGGTACTTTGATACACCACGTGGGGCACTTTCATTCAGGGTGGAAAACTTATGATAATGGTCAAATTAAAACACTTTTACATTGATTCTACTTGTTTATTGTGATGAGATCATAATCAACCTTATAATATAAGTTCCATATGTAATTATTACTAATAAGGGTCTGGGTGTTTCTATGTATAATATGTATGTATTAAAAAAAAAGTATATAAGTAGTATATCAGTCATGTGGTACCCATAACACAAGCTCTGCTTACTTTGGGGCCAGATGATGCTGTGTGAAATGTCCGGTATTATTATTGTTATTATTAATTAAACATTTCTTAGCAGCATTTAATTTTTTTACTTTCTGTTTTCTTTATTTTTCTTTTCGTTTTTTTCTTTTTCATCATGAAGTATCTTTAGCCTATTTTTTTCTGGTGCGTCGGTATAAACTCTAGATTTTCTTTTTTCTCTGCATTTCTTAGATATTTTTTCAACAAACCTGTTTTTGTATTAGGTCGAATAGCTCCAGGAGATAATGTGTGGTAGTCTGAAGGCCTGACGATCCAGTCTTTGGAGGTGGTGAAACGTGGAGAGATGGAATTACGCGGACGTTCGCAGTCTCTTCTCTATCACAGTGTTCATCAACATCTTCATCATTTTGATCTCTTTCTACCTCCACAAAATCTACTTCCAGACTCTGTATTTCCTGATTCATTTCTTCATCTTGGAAACTCTGACTGTAACTCACTTTGATGTTGCAAAGTTGCGGGCTTAATTACATACTTGTCAGCTGATTTTCGTTAATACCCTACTTCAGATGTGGTGGACTTGATATTCTCTTCATCTATTTTACTTCTATTGTCTTTGACTTGTACGTGCGCACCATTTTCTGATGACAATAAATTAATGGGGCACCTAATACAGAGTCGGGGCACAATGATACACATCAATGTGCCCCGCACTTTGTTGCATCAAAGTGCCCGTTTTAAAAACTAAAAAGAAACCTACTTCATTGAATGAAATTGGAGTCAATAATACATATTTAGTGGAAAAAATATGTATTTTGTACATATATAATATGGGTTGGCCAAATAAACGCACCGCTCCAATGAGACAGCTAGGTATACACGAAAACATCATCGTTTTAGATTTTCGTAGATTTTTCAGCTCGACCGATTTTGATAAAACTTATATGGGACCACCTGTGAAGTATACCCTTTCAAACAAAAAAAAAATTTTCTAAATCTGTCTAATAAAAAAAAAAGATTCCGACCAATTGAGAACCTCCTCCTTTTGGTAAAGTCGCTTAAAAAGTAACTTTGATTTTAAGTAAAATTAACAAAAATCATAATATTGATAGTTTAACTTACCTATGGTATATAAAGATCCTCGTTAGATGTTATCGAAGATACATCTATGATCTATCTATCTATACATCATCTATCTATAACATCTATATCTATATATATATTACGTAGGTAATAGTATAGATGAGTCAAGTGTTTTGTAATAATGATATTAGAGTGGGTACTTAGAGAAAAATTAGCAAACAAGAGATGCGCTTGCCGAGCGAGGGATGGCGGCACCCGCGCGGTGGCTAATGTCGCCCGGTAATGCAAGTACAGGGCCGGATTTCAAGTTTTGAAATTATGTACGATTTTAGTTTGCTTTTATAACAACTAGCACTTTGAGAGTTTTTAATTTCTTTTGGTAAGCTATTAAATAATTTAGCGCCTTCAAAACATATGCTCTTCTTGCCATAATTCGTACGAACTATAGAAATGTAAATGTTGTCAGCGTTACGGAGTAAACGTTTTCTCTTTTGTCTATTATTTTTTTAAAGGTTGTTTTAAAGGTCTGTGTTTTTCTGTCTATATTCTTAATTAATTTACAGCTATTAAAATAGTATGTTTGGTACATGTTCATAATTTTTGTTTCTCGGTATAAGTTTTCCGTAGGTGTTAAGAAATCGTAGTTGAATAGAAGTTTTATTATTTTATTTTGACTTATCTGTAGATCTTTAAGCGTAGTTTTACTGGCACTGCCCCATATTTCAACAAGGTAGTCCCAGTTGGTAGATAGTAGGTGTGGTTTTACTAGCGTAAAATTGACAGTGTACCGTACTGGACACGGATAACATCGCACACACCTATACATTGAGCCTAATAAGGATGATAGTTTTGATCTTACTTTTGCTATATGAGCCTTCAATGTGAGGCCTCCGTCTAGTGTAATGCCGAGATATTTTTCTTCTGTTACCTCCTTTATATTAATAGTGTCAATAGTTAGAGGAGAGTAGTTGCCGATGATCTTATTTTTAGCTTTGAATATCATGTAAGATGTCTTGGATGTATTTATAGTTAATAAGTTACTCTGAAACCAGTTGTTTAAAGTATTCAAATCAGCTTGCGCTTGTTAGATTCAACAGGTTATACTGATTCTAAAAGTTATGAAAGCCAGAAATATACCCTAATTTGAACTACCTAGGTATCTATTTTCATTAAAAAAATACTAGAAATCCTAATAGGGTAGGTAGCTATTGTGGAGAGTAAAGAAAAGAAACACAGCTCAACAGAGGAATACTTCTAATATATTCTACACAACCTGGTTTATATTATTATAACACATGTTATGAACAAGTAGAAAAACATTAAACTTGTAAGGTTAATATTACACAACATTTAATTTAAGTATGAACAGTAAATAGGTAAGTACTTAGCTTTTAGTTCTGTCTGGTTCGGCTGCTGATCAAAAAGAGGCCGTTCCCCAGCTTTACAATCTTATTTATAAACTACGAAAACAGAAAATCTACTTCTACCGTCTCGTCCGGCTCAAAACACTTTTAGCGCGAACGTTTGAAACAAAAATGTATTTGGCTTCTTATATTCTAAAATATGTTTTCAAGACAAAACAATGATAATCATAAATTATTAACAATTGTAAAAGTAATGTAATAACATATATATGTGTTACAAAAATAAGTATTTAGATAACAATAAATAATTATCGAAGCTTAGAGTAAATTATATTATAGGTATGCTAATGATTTTATTACATATGTGAAAAATAACAACGAAATAGGTATCTTTATTCAGAAAACTATTTTAAGACATAGTTTTCACTTGCGTTTTCCCACGATTTTTCATATTAATCTATTACGGCCAATCTTGACCTATACTTCGTCCCAGAAGTAGCTCTTCCTAGTTAGGTAATACATGTATTTTATTATTATTTTACATGGGTAATGTCTACGTACTATCCAAGTACATTTTACTCTTATATTTATAGGTTACTAAGAGGTATTAATTAAGTACTTACTTTTTATTTTACATACACAAAGATACACATACATACACAACAATTTTTTTACATACTCAAATTCAGATACATATTTTTTTATACTTATAGCTAGCGAGGTGTACATTTGTATCATTTAATACAAATCATAAGTACCGAGATACATTAACTGTGTCATTAAGGTAGGTATAGGTATGTGTATTTCGCTTGAAACTATTTGTTGTCATTTACATTTTTAAATACATTTTTTTAATAATGTCTGATTATCTCTTATCTTTTTTTTTTTTTTTTTTTTAACTGGTCAATTACCTACTCTGTATGTACTGCGTACCTCCACTCGCTGCCAATGGAGCGTCAGTACCCGGAATTGGAGGCTAGAGCAGCGTAGGGCGACTACTATTCCATGCTGATCACATTCATCCGCTGCCAATGAGATAATCAGCCGAGCCTCGAAGCCCACAGCGTTAGCCAACTACCGAATATGCTTTTCATATCCATCCGCTGCCGATGGCATGATTAGCATCCAGCAAGAGACCACACAGCGATAATATAAATATAAATAATATGTATATACTTTTTTTTTCATATTTTTTGCCATAACATGGCCCGGTTCACATGCCCGTTGAGATTTTCAGCATCGAGTAATCGTTGACCAACAGTAAGCACGGTATAGTTCATCATTTACATACATACCTATTTACCTCTAATTTTAGTACATACCTACTCAGTAACAACAGGTATGTAATTATTTATTTACTTAATCAAATCTGAACATGTTCTGAATATTCTTAAATGTACCTATTAATCACACATGGCATTTTCAACAACAGTGTTTTCTTTCACCGATTCTCCTGGCCAAAACTGTATCCTAGGCCTTTTAGATCATAGCGGTCATTGGAATTAATTGAACATTATATTATACTAAATCTCCTACATTATAATTCTTATTATTTCGTCTGACAGAATTAAATCGTTATTGTTTATTTTTTCTGATTCTATTACCTGTAACCGTAACTTAGCAAGTTCTCGATCAGAACGTACATTTATATCTGGTTCTATGCTATCATCGTCAAGAACCTCATTTAAACGGGCTAGTACAACAGGCATATTAGCTTCTACGTCAATCAATAAACGCAAAGGAGAAAACCCAATAGATTTTTGGATATTAGTTTTGATAGACTGATGTATCTTCAGAGATCGTTTGGCCAATCTGACGAGTCATTACACATAGTACATAACGTTCAACTTGCCATTGCTTCGAGGTGTACCAAATAATGTAGCAGTTTCTCATGATAGGAATTAACTCTTGAGCAATTAAAGTTTTAAGTGGCTTTATTAAACAGAACTTAGTGAAACCAGTATTACGATATGTATATAACCTTCATTGGTGGCCCTTTGTGTAAAATTAAACAATGAAATATATACATATATATATATATATATATATATATATATATTTTACAAAGGCAGCCATAGAAGAAAACCAAAAATATTTTAGAACTTTGTGAATAACAAAGGCAACATGACAGTTTTCATCGTAGAAATAACTTTAATATGCTATATCCCTTTGGAATTTTCCCACTGGCATTAGTTTTGTAATGTAACAAATCATTTCTCAATAAATATTGGTAAGAATGAGGGTATCTGTCTGTTTCTATTAATATATTTAAGGCCTTTCAATGCAGATTCTATTAGTGCCGTCATTTTTTTTTAACAAAATAATGGGGCTAGCATGACTTTACGGACCGTACATTAACCTACTAGTTCTAAAACAGAAGGATAGGTATTTTTTTTAAATGGCTTCAATCTTGTCTTGAAGAACAGTGTCTAAATGAGCTATAGCTGTTGAAAGTTCAGAATACTGATTTTGAATAATCTAAACGTCCAAAGAATTAATTTCAAGGCTCGATTTGGGAAAGCATTTTCGTAAGAGGCGTGAAGCTAGAACCTGTTACTATTTCTATATCAAGGTATCGAAAACAATCTCTGCCTAAAATCAGATCATAATGGCAATCAGTGGTGGCAATTCGGTTGGTTCGTTTCTAAAATTAGGAATTGTCTAAAATATATTTTATATAGTCATAGCATTTGTAAAACCTATTCGGTTGGTACCATCTAACCAAATTAACATAAGTTAGTATCTACTTAACAGCCGAATACCAAGTTTTATTTGACACTTCTAAACCTAATTTTAGCTAAAATTAGGGTTAAACTTTATTTAGGTTGGTCCCAACAGAATTAAGACCAGTATCTCTAACAACGAAAATAACTAGCTCAACACATAAATCTTGAAATCGAACTGGTACTTTAATTTAAGCAAATCTGTGAAAACTACCTTCTCCTACCCCAGTCATACGAAAGTAAATCGGAGTAACGTTACATACAACCAAGATGTTATGCTATAGATTTCCTAATTGTGCTACAATTTGGCTCTCGTATCAATAAGTGAATCTATAGGAGCTTCGTGATGTAAACACTAGTTAGTTTGAGATCGCTTTTTGTAAAAAAATATTATATTTCGGTTTTATTAGCGCTTTGAGGCTTGTACCAACAAATGTAATCTGAATGTCCGGCTCTTTTGCAGTAGGCACTAGACAGTAGACACTGGGTTTCTAATCTTGCGGCTGCGGGTTGTTCGCTTGTTCGCTTGCGCATTACTACCCGCAGCGCTATTAAAACGGCATTGTATCTTAGTAGGACCTAATTTGCCACAGTTATTACATTTAATACCATATAATCGAGTATCATTTTGCTTAGCACGTTGGAGTCCTCAAGGATCCTTAGAGTCCCTACCGCTTTGCTCTAAAGGACGTCTTTTTGTTTTTACATACGACGTAAAAGGGATAATTAATTCGGAAGTGGTTTTGACACTGCTGTTGAAGGATGCCATTCCTACATTTACATTAGATATACGAGTACCAATTCGACAAGTTGCAACTCACTAAAAGCTACTTTCGTATAACGCAGTAACCGAATCTTGTAGCATTTTCACAATATGAATCTGCGGAATCTGAAGTTTATAAAACTGGTTTCTCTGCAAGATTCTTTTTCTCGTGGTACAAAGCAGACAATTCGGTGCGGAAATTTTGCCATGACCGACCCTCAGTAGGATCCCATGTCTCGAACCATAATTTGGCAGACCCATTCAGAGCCTTACCTGCCTTTGCGGCGGTTGCGATGCTGCTGCAGCCAAACTCGTCTGCGAGAGCCTCGGAAGTTGTTGCACCATGCCTCGATGCCCAGGTCCCACGTGGTTGGGTCGAAAACCGGCAGGGCCACCTCGTCATCGTTTCGGGCGCCGCCGCAGCCGGAAACAGCATCGATGGCTCGAAGAAGTTGTTGTAATGAATCTGTAAAATTTATTTATATTAGTAAGGCACATAATGTACATATCCCACTTCTGATGTTAGATTCAACAGGTTATACTGATTCTAAAAGTTATGAAAGCCAGAAATATACCCTAATTTGAACTACCTAGGTATCTATTTTCATTAAAAAAATACTAGAAATCCTAATAGGGTAGGTAGCTATTGTGGAGAGTAAAGAAAAGAAACACAGCTCAACAAAGGAATACTTCTAATATATTCTACACAACCTGGTTTATATTATTATAACACATGTTATGAACAAGTAGAAAAACATTAAACTTGTAAGGTTAATATTACACAACATTTAATTTAAGTATGAACAGTAAATAGGTAAGTACTTAGCTTTTAGTTCTGTCTGGTTCGGCTGCTGATCAAAAAGAGGCTGTTCCCCAGCTTTACAATCTTATTTATAAGCTACGAAAACAGAAAATCTACTTCTACCGTCTCGTCCGGCTCAAAACACTTTTAGCGCGAACGTTTGAAACAAAAATGTATTTGGCTTCTTATATTCTAAAATATGTTTTCAAGACAAAACAATGATAATCATAAATTATTAACAATTGTAAAAGTAATGTAATAACATATATATGTGTTACAAAAATAAGTATTTAGGTAACAATAAATAATTATCGAAGCTTAGAGTAAATTATATTATAGGTATGCTAATGATTTTATTACATATGTGAAAAATAACAACGAAATAGGTATCTTTATTCAGAAAACTATTTAAGACATAGTTTTCACTTGCGTTTTCCCACGATTTTTCATATTAATCTATTACGCTCGTGGTATGATTTCTTCAATTGAATGTCCGAAATAGAAAATATAGCGTTATTTCACCACATGATTTCAGTGCACTGATGTTATTGACGTAAATAAAGAAAAGAAGTGGCCCCAAGATGGAACCTTGGGGGCCGCCATATGTGATAGGTTGAGAGGAGCTCTGGTTTGCCCTATCTTAACTATTTGATGTCGATTATTCAGGTAACTACAGTGCTTTACCAGTGATTCCAATTTTAGAAAGTTTGTTTATCAGAAGTGTGTGGCTCACTGTATCGAATGCCTTTTTATTTAGATCTACGAAGATTCCTATTCCAAGTTTATTTACATCAATATTTGTTTTTATTTTAGTAATTAGATCAATAGTTGCGGATAAGGTGTTCGATTTTGGACTAAAACCGTACTGGCGAGAAGTATATGCTTGTGGTCTGAAAGAGACGAGTCATGTTATACCAAAATATAAACTTCTGTCTTTCAGATTAGAAATTACGTGGTCCAGAATCGATTTCTTCGTGGCTGTTGAACGGGTCGCGTATTCTTCTTCTACTTTGTTTAAAATTGAATATCTCGTATTACATTAATAAATCTGTTTGTGTCTCGCTCAGTTTGAAGTAGGTTTAAATTGAAGTCACCAAAAACTAATGCTCTTTTTTTATGTTGTATTTGTGACCCAAAGTCATGCAGAAAGTTGTTCATAATTAGTGTTTCCTAGCTTGTATATATGTACAATATCGAGTTTTAGTTTTTCACCATTATCCTGTATAACTTTTAAAACTATCATGGTTTTGCACATAATGTTCACTCAAAACGGGATATTTACCATGATATATGAGTTTTTCTGCTTCTCGATATTTCGGCACAGTTGCATGCGCCATGATCACGAGATTATCAGAAAAACAGAACAGAAGCAGAATAACTCATATATCATGATGGTAAATATCCCGTTTTGAGTGAACATTATTATCCTGTATATTTATAAGGTCCTTTTTTAGTTCTCTCATTTGCGATTGTTGGGCTGGAGTTTGGTCCGAGTATACTTTGATGGTTTTGTTAATAACCTTGTCATTATTTCTGAGTACCTCTTTTATGATATCAGCAGAGCCAAAGTACACTTTTATGGGGCGACTCGCGTCTGGCTTGTATTTATCTAGTCTCGATGTCTTAACTGCAGAAAGAGCATATTTGGTAGTCAGGTTATTTTAATGCTTTTAACTTTTAATGCTTCATTTTCATCACAATATAACTTAATCTAGTGATTTACACAGGTCTAAAAATAAACATCAATATTATTTAAACCATTCAGTCTCTAGGGTTTGGTCGTGCACACATATGAACGTCTATCTTCTACTTCGGAACCATGTGATTCAGCAATGCCAATAATAATGATGTTCTTGTCCCTGCTGATCTTTGGCTAATTTTGCACATAAGATCTTCAAAGTAGATTCAACTGGAGATGATGTGCTTATGTTTATAGCATTTATATCATTTTCTAGGTCATTGATCTTTTGCTCGGATATAGATTTCAGAATTTTCAAGTCGTTGATATCAGTTAATATTTTGCCGTATTCCATAACCAAGAATTCTGTAGTAGCCTGGATATTGTCTATTTGATTTCTGATTTGGGAAACACTTACAGACTTCATGCGTGCGTTTTGTGATGACATGAATTCTTTTAGTAAGCTCATGATGTCACTGCGTAAATCAGCCATGTGTTTTACGCAGTCGCAATGCGACTCTGTGTAAGTAGGTGTTTTACGTTTTCGCAGTTGAATCTTGGTTAGGTCGGGCACTGAGCCACTTGCATGCGTAGGACTCGTCGGTAAGCTCATGTTATCCAGATATTCGTTTAAAATTCGTTAAGTGATTGATTATTTTGAAGTACTGCCAGGAACTTGTGTTGTGGGCCACACACGGTTGTAACGAGTCAGAAAAAAAGGCAACTGTCTTGCTTACCCGCAGGGGCCGCCAATACTTCGCTTGCACACGTACTATTCTATCCTCTGTGACACTGTTTGTTAGCAGAATGGTGGTACTTTCAGTTTGAGTGTATGGTAAATTATTACGTATTGCGATAGGCGCGATGGGCGGATGAATTTTGTTTTAAATGTACGACAAGTCTGCTTTGTAAGCTCACTGTACGTCGACTCGAGCTTTATAGCAGCAACATCGGTATCAACACTTCGGATTACTATATTCGCTTGATATTTAGTGATACACGAATATACAATCGCGAGCTTTAAACTGGAATCACTTCATCGCGAGTTGATCAATTTTAATCGAGTTTGTAATTTTGTTAGCTATCAAACTCTTATAGTGGACAACTCAAACACGGACATAGTGAGAAGACTAAATCGAACCAAGCCGTTTGAGTTAGTGTAGTGTATGTAACAGTGATAGAAAGTGAAAATGACTATACAAAATATTCATAAAGAACACAAGAACAATGTGTCCTCCCCTTAACTAGAGACAATATTAGAAATGTGCTATTGGACACAATCTTAGTCATAGTTTACGTTATAAAAATAAGTCGTAGTTAAATTAATCATTGGCCTACTTGGCTAGATTGTAATAATATTAGAGTATAATTTTAATAATTGTACACTAATTTAAAAAAAAATACGGGTTGCACTCCGAGAGTGCCGACAGAAGTTAAAACTTCATGTTCCGGTCATGACAACTCACACTTGATACTCACACACACACACACACAAAACTCTTGCTACAACATTGTTGGAATTATTAACAGCGAAAGAAAGTATTTTTTTTAATTGACGTGTTTGATTGACACTGTCTATAGTACCATTGATGGTACAAATCAATGGTACTATAGATACTACTATGTGTCCTTGGTACCATTAAAATAGATACTAGTTTATACCGTGTATCTGGAATATTACTAAAAAGTAATTTTTAGTTAAATCAGATCGAATCCAGTTGGTTAGGTCATGCCGCCGAAGCGCCAGAAGAATATAGTTCGTCTGTCTAGATACATAACTCTGTACAGTTGCTAACCTGTCCAGCTGAGAATATGTCCAGATGCTACGAAGGCATTTAGGTTAGGTTAGGTTAGGTTTGTTTTTAGAAAAATTGCGTCGTTAATTTTTATGGTAAAAATAGTAAATATTTTAATGGTACTAAGGATACAAAGTTGTGTCACTTGTACCATCAATGGTACAAATCAATGGTACTACTGACACAAAGGCGTTTTGATTTTGTTACGAATAAATGGCACAAATAATATCGTCAATAGTCCAATATTAAATGAATAAATCAACAAGAGCCTCTTTAACATTTGAATTTTCTTATTTTTTCGCAAAATCGCACAAGATGACTACAAAATACACACGTCGCCTGAAGTATTTGTCGCTTATAGCGTCGCGTCGCTACATGTCGCGTCCCGTAGCTCACCAGGACAAGCGGTTAAAGCCGGTTATGGCCTCTTTCTTTGACTACTAAACCACTACAATTTATCTCTTCTAATCTATAATATAAAAATGAATCGCTGAATGTGTTGCTAAGCGCAAATCTTGAGAGCATCTGAACCGATTTCGCTAATTCTTTTTTTTAGAATATTCCTTCAAGTAGGAGGATGGTTCTTACGGAGAAAAATTTAAAAAAATTGCCTGAAAAAGTCTAAAAACAACACTTTTCTTTACTTACATACAATCGATTCGTAATAATACTTAAGTCAATTTGACCTTTAATACCATACCATAAAGTTTCAAGTGTTAGTGGAGAGGTTCCGGGAAAACAAAACAAAACAATAGATTGTTGTTAGTATCGTATAAATATTAATGTCAATATTTGTCAATATTTATACGATGGTATATATTAATCTTCTGTGCGTGTGTAATTAAACTCCTCCTAAACGGCTGGACCGATTTTGATTAATTTTTTTGTGTGTGTTCAAGTGGTTTCGAGAATGGTTAAGATTTACAATTAGTTCTTTTTTTATTTGTATATCTTTTTAAAACGACCGGACGAAGTCGTGAACGGGACAGCTAGTTATAAATATTTGCAGAAATTGTTTAAATATGCCAGAACTTATGACAAGGCAGTCTTAAATTTTATTGAAATATTAGACCGCATTACACCCAATTAACAAATAATAATATAAATATGTTGCATATTAATTCAAGGCATTCCGTCATTCTGAACTTTCATTTCTTTTTCTTTTTCATTCGTTTACAACTAAATCGATCAATATTTTGGAATCCATTCTGAAAACTAAATCGATCAATGCTAACGACTTAAAAAATGGAATGACAAAAAACTTACTGCTGTGAAATTTAACTGGGGGTTTAACCCCTTTGAAGCTTGCAGATGATTACGAGCCGTCACGTGCTGCGGTCAGCTGCTCATTGCTTGCATAATCGTACTGTTTCGCAAACACGAACGTGAGGTGCCTGGCTTTCATCGTAGCACTTGTACATTTGTTGACGCACTCCTTATGTTACGTCACTCGTTATACAAAGAAAATTTATACTAAGGAGCGACAGGACCGAGTGCGTATATTAGTATTATTTTAAATTCCATTTTTCGTCAAGCACAGTCATCAGTAAATCTACCAATAAATATTATGTTAATAGTCCAGGATCCATGGTCCACTTTTGCTTTTGATTACTATCAAGCAAATTTTCCGTGAGTAGCTTCATTTTGATGAGACGCCCAACAATTTCTTGTACGAAACTCTCTATTTTTTTTTTTTTTTTTATATTAAATCTCAAGATAATTATCTAAATTATTCGAAAAAATATTTGTCCTACAAAATCTATGGTTTGATCAAAGAGTCCCCTCCTTCCAAGGGGACTCTTTGATCAAACCGTCTACTCCCACCTGTTCTGTTGAGTAGTTTTGTTGGCAGAACTATTGGGTTTTTTTTTACCATTAGTTCTGTGACTTATGTCTATACTTTACATCTGGCTTCAATCTCATCGACAGACGAACTATATTCTTCTGGCGCTTCAGCGGTCGCTGCCGCGGCACGCTCGCTTCGCTCGCTCGCCTTGCGCATTGGTTTATATACTCTAACGTAACCTAACCAACTGGTTTCGATCTGATGTCACATGTCACAAGTTTCGTGAACAGAAGTACTGGGAATTCTTGTCTTATTTATTCTGTGAACAGAACTAATGGTAAAAAAAAAACCAATAGCTCTGCCAACAGAACTTTTCAACAGAACAGGTAGGAGTAGACTGATCAAACCATAGGTTTTGTAGGACAAATATTTTTTTCGAATAATTTAGATAATTATCTTGAGATTTAACAAAAAAAAATCAGTAATAAATATTTGAAAATCATAAAATCGACATATTTTATCCTTGCTTCCTCTGTTAGCTACCACGATAGAGTTTCGTACAAGAAATTGTTGGGCGTCTCATCAAAATGAAGCTATTCACGGAAAATTAGCTTGATAGTAATCAAAAGCAAAAATGGACCGTGGATCCTGGACTATAAGCTCTAGGTACTACTGGCAATTCGGTTGGTTCATTTCTAAAATTAGGAATTGTCTAAAGTATATTTAGTTAGTCATAGCATTTGTAAAACCTATTCGGTTGGTACCATCTAACTAAATTAGGAATGCTTAATTAAGTTAGATAAAATTAAATTAGGATAAGTTGGTAGCAGAAGAATATCAAAGGTTAATTTGACAGTTTAACACCAAATTTTAGCTAAAATTAGTTAGGTTGGTGCCAACAGAATTAAGGCCACTGTCTACTAAGACTAGACAGACTGCTAGACTAATAAAAAAATTAAAAACCAGACATTTCAAGCACAATTGTTTTATTTTCGCATAAATTGATGCATTACTTTAACAACACCTACTAATTTGAAATATTTAAAATATTTAAATATTATATAATAACACTATTTGGAAATGCGTGACACAGGCGATGCATTCTGCTTCGTAAAGTAAATAAGTTTTCTAGGCATTACTTCACGTCCAGCGAGCTGTTATTTTTGATTATTTTATATTTATTTTATAGTTATTTTATATTACAATGTCGAAGATTAACTAAGCTGCTGTTACCCAGTATTCAATTTGTAATGCAACATTTAAAAAGTATTGATCTTCGATAGCAGGTGGATCACATTTTGGGAATAGCAGATAAATGGTAGTACCTAACCCACAATGAAATACAATCTCTTGTATCTCCTAGTAGTTCCTAACGAAGTTATTGTACTTGAACTGTTTACTACAAAAAATATGAACTTTGTTACAGACGTGTTAAAGTCGGGTCATTATTAAACAGTTTCTAAAGTAAAAAAGAGAATAAAAAGGTTTATTAAAAAGTTACTAAACCGTTTTCTCAGCCGTTATTAAAAACAATCTTAGCACCAACGGGACCTAAGTATTTACCTACTTGCTTAGCATTTATTAGTGCTCTATGCATTCATAAATTGTTAATAACAAAAAAAACAATGTGGGATGGACTTGATACAATTATACAATTACAATTGTACAAGTACATGCGACTAGTCATACCAATTTAAGGTAACAAAAGCGTCTCTGTCAAAAGGAATGTAAAAGCGTCATTTGTATGATACTTTTAGTTATTGTTAGTAATTGTTCGGGAAGTTTACTTTCGAGAACAGTCACAGAGTCACTCGCATAACCAAAGTATGCAATACACACAAAAGGTATATCCTATAATCACACATTAACTAATGGTTCGTTTAAATTATTGCAATCTCTTTTCATTGACATTAGAATGACAAAGACAAACCTTAGTTTAACGCCACTCTAGCTAATTATGTTATTATAGGATAGATGCTGCACTAAGCTTATCGTGTATACGTAGAAGAAGAGATACAAGAAGAGGAAGTGCAGCACCGATCTTCCACGTGTGTCAACATTTTAAGATCCAATATCGTTTAGAGAAGGCCGCTTCGTTGGGCCAACAATCAATCTCACAACAATTTATTTATAAGCAATAGCAATAGCATTTATATCAAAGATCCTCGTAAATGCGTTGCAAAAATGTTTGTTCCTGAAACAAGCCATTGAGGATGTGCATAAGTAAAATAAAGGGTCTCTAGACAAATCGGAAGCTTCGGTTGGCGCGAGTTCAGGGCTTGTCGAAAAGAGTCTTGCAAGCGCACTCCTGCTGTTCGAGCTCGGAGTCGCCCTCGCCCGTGGAGGACGCCGTGCGACGCAGCGTCTGCACCTGCACCTGCCACAACCAACCAGCTCACATATAGATACACATAATAGAAATAGAAATAGAAAAGTTTTTATTTGCAACAACACAGACAAAAATACAATAAAAATATAATATACAAAATGAACGGTTGCCGCAAAATGGACCCTAACTCAGCATATGCGGATTGCAGTGTCAACAACCCGCGCTGGTCTTCCATTAGGTCCATATCTGTTTAGCGGACGAAACTATAATTACATTATAAATAAACAAAAAATAAATAGACAAAAGTCACAAAACAAAATAAAATAAACACAAAAAGAAACACATGAATAAACAGATATGGACCATTACACACAGCCATCTAGCCCCACACCAGGCAAAACAGTCACAGAATTAGTACTTTGGGAACCAGATGGCTAATATAACATATTTAGTACCTACTTATAACAGTACTTATAGATACCAGTATATATACTATATAGCACTTGTATCCAACAGAAGGTTCCTGCGCTTTTTGCCAAACAAATAAATACATTTTAAGTTTCTTTCTAAAGCTATTAATACTCTACGCTACTAATGTAGCACCTACCCTGGCACCTACTCTGGTTACCCTTCATGAAACCGGGATCAATGGTTTCTCAATAAGTTCTCTTCTTAACGATAAAGAGGTACGCTTACACGGGCTATTTTTTTAAGCAATACTTTTTAGTTTTTTTGCTTTCGTGCCGATATTTCAATGGTTAAACGGGTTTGAAGTAGTAAGTGGCCAACTCAGTTGCGCTATCTGTGGCTGCGTTTAGATCTACCCTTGTGGAAGTGTTTGAACGCAGAAATCAGACGAGAAGATGCGACATAGAGCACCTCAGTCACAAGAGCACTTGTACGGAATCTTGTATGGATCAAACCGGAGTAACTTGCTTTTCTAAATTGCTCTATATCACAAAGTATGTCATGGCGATATCTATTATCAATTGTTGCCAATGCCGTTAATTGCTTGACGTTGCCGTGACGTAATAATTTGCCATAGTTGGCCATAAGCATTGCCAAGAATTGAGCAATTGAATTTGCCCGTGTAAGTGTACCAATAGAAAGGCAGTAGCGCTAGACCAGTTACCTGCAAGCCGAGAATGCGCAGCTGCGCTTGTTCGAAGTTCTCGTTCAGCCGTTTGATCTGGCACTGCATGCGGCACTGGACCTGCAAACACACGTATCTGAAACTTGATGCGTTTGTTTATATACATATTATTTGATTTTTGTAGGTACCCATATAAATTGGGAAAATTCCAGATTGAGAAGTTTACACGTTTCTACCGTTCTAGCTGGTAAAATATCAGTTCTGAAACATTCTAAAACAACACTAAGTTTACACGTTTCTACCCCTCTAGCTGGTAAAATATCAGTTCTGAAACATTCTAAAACAACACTAAGTTTACACGTTTCTACCGTTCTAGCTGGTAAAATATCAGTTCTGAAACATTCTAAAACAACACTAAGTTTACACGTTTCTACCCCTCTAGCTGGTAAAATATCAGTTCTGAAACATTCTAAAACAACACTAAGTTTACACGTTTCTACCCCTCTAGCTGGTAAAATATCAGTTCTGAAACATTCTAAAACAACACTAAGTTTACACGTTTCTACCGTTCTAGCTGGTAAAATATCAGTTCTGAAACATTCTAAAACAACACTAAGCCACTTGTAAGGACTTGCCTCTTCGCGGTCCTTCTCCGCAGTCTTGACCTGCGCACGCGACGCAGCCAGCTGTCTTTCCAGCTCTGCTAGAGTAGTCTGCATACATCTGCAGAAAAGAGGATAAAATCTTAAGAACTATTAACAGGAAGCGTTCGGCCCTTCTGACTTCACATAAAATCACAGAGTGCCGCGAAATGTTAGTTAACTGAAATTTTGCAAAATTTAAAAATAGGGAAGCATAACAAAGCAGTCTTACCGTGTGATATATCAAAAGATGCTGAAACACGAGGCACCTGATGATAATGTGTAGATGCTAGATAGCGAGAGGTGGTGTGCTAGTGTGCTAGTGTACTGACTTGCGTATGGTATCGGTGCGCTCGTTGGCGCGCGCGAGGGCACGCGCGGCCTCGTCGCGCGCGCGGTCCAGTTCGCCGCCGATCTGCGCGCACTCGTGCATCTTTTCCTGCAGACGCTTCTCATTCGCCAGCACGGACTCCTCCATGCGGATCACGTTCGATCTGTAAATGCCGCGGTCGTCAGGTAACCTTTAAACTTACAGCTACATAACCATAAGTATAAGAAATACCCGGCGACTGACGACTTGTCGAAAGCAACGAATGACTACGAGTAATAAGTCTCTTAAAAAGTAACATGTTTTTTAATATGTTTTATCAGGGAGGGAGTCACTCTTATATTGAACCATATCATTATTATTATACATTTTAATATTTTTTTCATTTGTGGTGATGTTGATTTGTTTGCCGATATATAGATAAATCGACCCCAACTTCAGTCAGTAGTTCTTTCAGTATACGAGTATGCATCGGTTTATCTTTTCTTAGTTAAGTAGTAATCACACATCTAAATTTATCTTTAATAGTGGTGGCCCACTGGTCGAAATTCGACCATAATTAATTAATAATTAATGCATTTTGTACGCATAATTAAAAAAATAGTATTTTGCACTCTTCTATATAAATTATAAGTGTGCGAAATATCATACGCGCAGTTTTCATAAAAAGGGGTACAATGTTTTTGCTTCAAGTATTATTTATCTTTATATCTAACAGTAACGACTTTTCATTGGCTTTCTGTGTACTGTTCGAACTGTTGTAAGATAAATATTTTTACAGCGATTTGTTTCCGAAAAATAAAAAAACAAGTAATAATGTATTCTTACTTGAGCCGTTCGATCTCACTCTTGAGTGTCATGTTGGTCTCTGTGAGCTGCGCGATCCTCTGTTGTAGCAACGCCATCTGCTTCTCGTCGGCGCCGCGCTCTGCTTGCTTCTCCGGCGGCTTGGCACTGTTGTGTAGCAGCATGTGGACCTGCGCACCTCAACATGTGTTAGTGTATCAGTTACAGCACAGCGTCGGTACACTAAGTTACACCCAGAACAAACCACTGGTTTGTAATGCAAACAATTGTTGCAAACATCTGTTTGTTGTAGGGAGCAGCTCGACTCAAAGAACCACTCTGGATTGCGTTGTCATTCTCAACTTCTAACTTCCAGCCCAACTCAGCCCCTTCTCATTTGATCCTAAAACAAGCAATTTAATGATACGACAGTTACGGAGAAAACAGTGAAATACCTTCTCTCTTGCGCAATTGAGCTCCCTGGCGAGCTGCTCGGCGTTGTGCTCGGCGATGGCCTGTGACTGTTGCGCGTCCTTCAGCCGAATCTGCGTCGCCTTTAGCAGGTCTGGAATTGGCGCCAGCTCTTGCAGCTTCTCTTGGAACTTCAGCTGTTTGAGCAAACATGGTAAAATGCCAGTTTGATGGGAATAGGTACTGCGGAGCTAGACTAGGAGATGGTTTACCTTGACCCGTTGAATCTCAAGGTTAATCTGCTCGCTGATGCGCGTGTTGTCCATGTCCATCATGTCCATCTGACGCCGCTGCTCCTCCACCAGCTGCTGCGCTTGCAAGTACTGAAACAACATAATAAGATTATTATATTATTATTATTATTTCATAGCAAGCTAAAACGCACGCTATATTGGAAAAAAAATTAAGGTCGGCCACCAGGGTCCCCTAATCCAATCCCCCAGGGGATCCCAGTGAACTCATTGGTTCACCAGAATCCCCTTGAAATAAATAAATTTAAAGATGTTATCACACTGTTTTAAAACAATATTTTATTTTACAATTTCTAAGAAATGACCTTCACTTATGTCATTGTTTAATAATTCCAATTGCGTTTCTTCAAAGAAATTATTCAGATCGAAACCAGTTAGTTCGGTTATGTTAAAGTATAGAAAACAACGCGCATGCAAAGCGAGCTTGCTGCGGCCGATGAGTTCACTGCGATCCCCTGGCCGGGTTAAATTTGAGAGTGATGCTAAAATCCGAATATAGGTAAATGTTTTAAGGAACTGGAAAATGCAGCAGTCCTAGATAATAAATATGTAAATAAATATTGCTGGACAATGCACACAACGCCATCTAGTCCCAAACTAAGCATAGCTTGTATTATGGTGACACCCAGACACAGAAAAAACACCTATGTTCTTCACATAAATGTTTATTCTAAGAGGGAATAGAACCCTCAACCTACAGTGCAGAAGGTAGAGCTACTACCACCTGAGCTGACAGGCCCGTTGATGTAAATATTTATTGCATATATTGCCATACAATCAAGTGCTAATACAAATACAATAATAAAATACCTTGACCCTGTAGTCTTGCAGCTGGTCGTTTTGTTCTTTCAAGAGCATGCGCAGTTCGTCGATCTCTTCGCGCGCCTCGCGGTAGCACTGCTTGAGCGCGCGCACGTTCACCTCCTGTTCCAAGGCTTGCTCCTTGGTTCCCATCATCATGTTGGTATGAGTGGCCAAACCTAAGGCAAGGGTTTCCCAAGTACCGTTTATTTACCCTTCAGTATTGCATGACTGTAAGCACGGATCCATGCACGCTTATGTCCACATCCATGCAAAGTGACGTAAGCCATTTAACTTCATTAAGGAAAGTAACCACTAGTAGGTAAGGTAAACATGGTCCAAAATATTTTAATTTGAATCCTTCGAAATAAACGAAAGCCATAAGCAAAGTTCACTTGTTCATAAAACAGCTTTAAATGAGTGCGAGCGTGCTGTCAACTGGCGATAAGTTACCACAGCAGGCGCGAAGGATTTAAATATGAGCCACACAGTTGATTTTACACCGAGATAACACTGTCACTAGTGATTTACTTGTAATAGAACACAAACACGTACTTTTATATGAATCAACTCGGTTAGTGTATTTTAATTTAAATTAATAAAGCCGTAGCTATACAACTTGGAGGTCGATCAGCTCTCCGCATTTTACGGTTAAGCCATTTATCATTATCAGGTCATTTTAGGATTATTATCGAATATAAAATAGCAAAATTTTGGGTAAACTACTTTAAAATAGGATTATTGTATGATAAGCCGGTATGAGCTAGAAAAGTAAAGCAGGCAGAAGCCCGATGTGATGAAAGAGAAGGTTATTTCATAGCAGAGGGTCTTACTGGCGATCAGCGGGGTGATGGAATTTCGATACCATCAAAATATTGATACTAATAGCTTTCAATTAAAATGTAAGAAGAAAATATCCCGGGTTCCCACTGTAATACCCTGACAGGCGGGAACACGATGCACAAGGAACATAATATTAGGTATATACCTAATCTTTACACATCCCAGCGAAATATTAAATTACATTGTGAATACATTTAATTACTACTTAACATTAAGTGTTTACCTAATTTTACTTTTTAAATGTAAACTTTTAACCTCATAAAAATGTTGTTAATTTGGAATTGATTAGAGGACGCTACTGGCTGCGCCACAGTTTTATACTATTGCGGTGGGTATCGTTTTCTTTTATATTAATTTTACCTTGTTATTTCTGCTCCAAATAAATATATAATTTTTACTTTTAATGAATTGGTATACGGGTGACGTTAATAATTGTCAGACATCCTTTCATATGAATAGAAACCTCAGACCAAATATATATCCATAAAGATGGAGCGCCGTGCTCAACCAAAGAGAAGCCTCAAAACCGTGATCCTCTGTGGGACTACACGCATACACATACACCCAAATCATGCTCCTTGCTCTTAGTATGTGTCACGTCGTCGTCCAGTAAATATCATATAAAACCCGTTTTAGGTCAAGTTTTTAAAGTGAAAACTTCTTTTAGCGCGGTACGCATATTTTGAGGTTGAAGGTAAAACCTCCAAAGTCCTCCAAAAGTCGCGACACCATTACCGTCTGGGGCGAGACGCAGCCGGGTGCCGCGCTCGCCCCATTTCATTATAAACCTTAATTCACATGTTTACGGTCTGTTTTTGTATGGAGAAGTTTACTGAGTAAAGGTTCTTTGATATATTATCTACATTCTGAACAAAAAATATTGCATCATATTTCATAAATATTCGTTCAGTATTTGATTGGCAGTCGCCATAATTACTGATTTTGAAGTGATTTATTACTAAACTCTAACGCGCCATAATAAGTTATCACTTCTGTCGGCACTCCCGGAGTGCAGCACGATTTTTTATTTTTATTTCTATTATTTAAAGTGAAAAGTGATTCCTTGACACTTTTTTTCACGGCATTACTACGAAACAGAAGGAAAGCATAATGTTTTGGAACGAAGTTCCTTATCGCGGGTTGACGAGGGGGGGAATATTAAATATACAAAATCAAAATATTTCGTACAAAATTTCTTCTATGATTAACACAATCTTTTAAAAACAAATCTATAAATATATTGCAAATAAATTTATGAATATAGTTATTTATTGCATCAATAATCAAAATTAAAGAGGGGTGGGTAGGGAGAATGAGAGCCTGGAATGTTAATCATTAATTATGCCAACCTTGCATGCGAAAGATACTTCGTTCCAAACGCGTGTCCAGCGACACGTTCATTCTTTTTTTATTTACAATTTTTTATTAGGCGATACATGACATTTTCAAAACTTTCGTGAGTTGCACTATACATTTTGATAAACACGGGCTTTACTCACGTATTATTACATGATACATGACATGTACTACTGTGCTGTGAATAATACTTAATAGTACAAATAGATATGTATGCATGTACTAAAAGCAAAGAGCATGGTTTGGGTATATGAGTGTGCGTGTATCTACATGAAAGAGCACGGCTTTAGGGCTTCATTTTGGTCATTCGCACTACGTCTTTTTATTTATTTGGTCTAAGCAACTGAAAGTAGATACGTTATTCTATTCCATCTTGTCAAATCTGATTCTAGTTTTAGACAAACTAATGATTGAAATTATGCCAATTGCTAATCTTAACTAAAGGACATTGATTGTATCATAAGTTCTATAATCGCTATGCAGATCATATCGGGACATACCTATTACATAGTAGATGGGTCGTCAATAGTTACCTTCAAACTTCATTTCGAGCTCGCGCATGCGGTTCTGCACCTCGCGATGCTGGCAACGCTCCTTCTCCAGCTCCTCTTTCTTCTTCAACAACTCTGCGCGAAGCATAGCGCACTGGAAACAGGTAGAATCTAGGTTTTGTGTAGTGGTGTAGATAAGTACCTACACACTAGATAATTACCTACCTTGACAAATAGTAGATTGACAATAGATTCATTGTTACCTACTTTTGGTTAGTATTGGATACGGGATAGCTTCAGAGTCCGGGCAAACACAGGCACATGCAACGAGTACGTAGTTTCTCCAGTTTCATGCATAAGAAATATAAAAGAAATTCAGCACCGGGAGCAAGGTATCAAGATTCCAAATAGCGCCATCCAGTGGTGGAAGCTGACATTAAATTGAATGCTATTTTTCATCTTTGGGCCAACCATACATGAAAAAATTTTAACCTCGCAAAAATGGCGACTTACCGCCTCGACTATAGATAAACAGCGCCAGGTCATAGCTAACTTAGTTGTTCTTATCTGATTGACGAAGCTAAGCAACGCTCTGCCATCGATACCTGGATGGGTGACCGTAGTGGCATTTTCTTATGAGAGCTTCAGTGCTTCGGAGGGCACGTTAAACTGAGTAATTATGTAATGTCACAACTCGGGAAGTGCCTACATTTAGCACCTGATTTCACCTAGCGTGTAAGAATAACGAGAAGAAGCTCAGATTAGGGATAGACGAACAGACAGACTCAAACACATACAAAACATTTCAGGTTTTTATTGAAGGTTTTTTATATGAATGAATAATGCGGGTCATTTCACACAGTATCATCTAGCCCAAAGTAAGCAGAGCTTGTGTTATGGCAACCACATGAAGGACAAATGTATGTATGATCTACAAGTATTTGTCTAGGGTCAGTTATGTGTCAGTATATCAGTCCGTTCATTGTTGACGACACCCCCAATCGAAAGCCCTAGGGGTGCTGGTGCCAAAAAGCATTTGCCGACGACACCACTAATTAATAGTGTTATTGCCCTGATATATAAACCAAAATATTTCATAAAATAATAAGAACTTGGAAACATATTTTTTTTTAGCTTGAACGATGCTCAATAATTCTTTAATATCGGTGCGTTGTATGTCAAGTTCGTTTATATAATAGTCATAAAAGTTATGTTATCCAACATTACGGTGGTGCCGTCGGGGTGTCATTATGAGGGTGTTGTTAACAATGAACGTATCAATCATGTGGTACCGGAAATGCCAGACAGATATAGAAATATAAATGTATGACACATATACTAATTATATACTTTTTTTCTGTTGTAAATACATAGACATACATATAAAAAAATCCAGACCCGAGACCAATACTTGCAGGTCATACAACATTTGTCTTGTGGCGGGAATCCAACCCGCCACCTCCTGCGTCTTGGCCCGCTGTACCTACCTCAGAGGTTGTCACATGATAGTCATTTAAAAATAAATATTAAGGTAAGGGTGGGTGGGTACCTCAGTCACTTTAGTCTTGAAGTTCTCTTCAGTCTGTCGCAGTTGGATGGTCAGCTTCTGCACTTCCCGCTCTGCTGGAGTCTGCGACAAACAAATCACATTTCTATATTAGAATGAAAATGTAAACTTCAGATATTTGATACCCAGAAGTCTGGCTTACTAAGGAATATCTAAATATGTTTGAGAAACTGAGTTGTTGAGAACAATAATGCTTAGCACAACACCACACCTTGTGGTATTGGTATGCTTACCGGGGGTCCATTTGGATTGCAAGGAGCCGGGCAAGGGGGGCATACGCCGCACTGAAACAAGCAGGAGATGATGTTCGGTTACACGCAGCAGCAGTAAGGACAGGATACGTCTAAATCTTATTACTTACTGCTCTTGTCATCGCCGGGACCGGAGGACCTCCGGGCTAGAACCAAAATTATAAGTATTAATTAGTGGATAAAAGAAAATTGTGGGCAATGAACAACACAATCTTATCCTAAAATATGCATAGCATGTATTATGATGACCAAATGACTGATTTATTGCTTATATACGTTAAAATACATACATATGATACCTTATAACACCCAGACACAGAACAAACAGCTATGTTCATCACACAAATGTTTATCCTGGGAGGGAATTGAACCCTCAACCTACACCGCAGAAGGCGGAGCTACTACCAACTAAGCTGACAGGCCAGTATAGTAGATTGTTGCACCGAGCGCGAGCGCAGAGTGAGTTATTAATGCACGAGTGTTGTGTTGGTGCACGAGCGCATACGAGGGCACTAAATTAACACGAGTGCATTAATTACTCTCTTTAGCAAGGTGCGTAATTTACTTTTCTTTCAAGTCTAAGCAAGGTAACTTTTTTAGTATTTTTTTTACTTCGTTTTAAACTTTCATGGAATATCAAATTCTTGAATAGTCAACCTCTATGATAAACAAATAATAGTCCGTTCAATTTAGACAACCGAGAGTACAATAATTCGCACCCAGCTCAAAATTGGTAGGATTGTTCTAAACACTATAATAAATGAAATCTAAAAAATCCTCATCAACCCGATGACTGAAAAAAAATATATTTGGGGTTCAAAAGTCACAAAAACGGGATTCTCGCGATTTTCAGCAAAACTGCAAGTTTTATCATAAAATTATTGCAGACAAAAATTGTAGATCAGACAATTATCTATAAAAATTGAATGATTACTATTTTTCCTAAGAGTTGTAATCGTCATAATATGCACACGTTTCCACGCCAACATTAAGGTAGTGTACTTAGCGCGTCTGTTTAAAGTGGTTTCCCCGGTAGGTAGGGGTGTGAATTATGTCAACTCTGTTCTGATATGTGTTTAAGGTAGTGTACTCAGCGCGTCTGTTTAACGTGGTTTCCCCGGTAGGTAGGGGTGTGAATTATGTCAACTCTGTTCTGATATGTGTTTAAGGTAGTGTACTCAGCGCGTCTGTTTAACGTGGTTTCCCCGGTAGGTAGGGGTGTGAATTATGTCAACTCTGTTCTGATATGTGTTTAAGGTAGTGTACTTAGCGCGTCTGTTTAAAGTGGTTTCCCCGGTAGGTAGGCGTGTGAATGATGTCAACTCTGTTCTGATATGTGTTTAAGGTAGTGTACTCAGCGCGTCTGTTTAACGTGGTTTCCCCGGTAGGTAGGGGTGTGAATTATGTCAACTCTGTTCTGATATGTGTTTAAGGTAGTGTACTTAGCGCGTCTGTTTAACGTGGTTTCCCCGGTAGGTAGGGGTGTGAATTATGTCAACTCTGTTCTGATATGTGTTTAATGTAGTGTACTTAGCGCGTCTAACTATAATTATTATTTCAGTATGCGATGTTCGTCCAAATCGCGAATCAGAAATCATTCAAATAAAGAATTTTTAAAAGGTTTAACGGCTTTGATTTTAGCTCACATTTCACCCATTAGTGTAAGCTTCAAGTTAAAACGCCGTCAACATACGAAGAAGATGAAGACTATTGAATATTTAAACATTATTTTATAATTAAGTTATAAAACTAACCGTTAAAAACCATTTGAAACGAGGAAGTAGGAGGCAAAATATTGAAAATACAAACCATGTATCTGTAATAACGATTATTCCTTCAATAAACGAGCAGAAGCCACTAAATAGCGGTAAAAAAAGATTTTAGCTCCACAGCAGAGGAGCTCCATTTTGTTTGAGTATGTTTCTGCTAGCACTAATGAGTAAGGCTCGGCGCGCAAATGTACCAACGACCACAGCTACTGGTGGCCAGCGACAGCGACTTAACACACTTTTTCATATATTTTGTATAGATGCGCTGCACACGTGTAGCCACCCACGTGGCGGCCACTCGCTACCGCAGTGTCCACGACTCGTCACTTGTGGTCGCTACGGGCCACACAAGACGCCGACACCCACCACTGTCGCACTGCTCCACGTTCTACGTGTGAATGTACCCAATATAGGTACACGTGGCGACGGCGTGGTCTACGTCATCTGCGTATTAACAATAGCGCGAGCAAACTTTCCGTGTCGGAGTCCATCGTAAGAAGGGTTATAAAGTATGGCGGCTTCCGAGCACCAGTGGCTGTCGCCTGCTTCTGACACTGTTATAAATGCGGCGGTAGCGCCCGATAGCCACCGGTGGCTGCGGTCGGTGGCTCATTTGCGCCGAGCCTTAATGGTTACTCCTTACTCGGCGCTACACAGCTTAGTACTAAGCGCTTAGTATTAAATAAACATACATTTAGGTGAACTATGCACACATAACAATCTGACCCGAAACTAAGCAAAGCTTGTATTATAGTCGGCAGACGACTGATAGATACTAACGACAAGTACAAAGCTCGTGTAATCTAGGCATAAGTTGGCTATGTCACTTGCGAAGCAACGCGTGCGGAGATGTTTACAATCGACTAACGGGATGAAACACAACTGACCCGCATCGCGCAGTTTTAAATTTGACAAGACTATTAGTTAATTGGTTCGTACCATTGTGTATCGTATAGCTTTAGGTTAGTAAATTTGACCACATGTGCCAAGTGCAAGAAAGGGTATAAAATAACTAGTGACCCGATAAGAAGAAGAAGAGAAGCTGTACTTGTTGGGCGAAGCAGGTGTTGAGTCCGCCGCCGCCGCGGCACGCGCCGCCGCCGTCCTGCATGCTGCTCACTTCCACTCGGATGTGACGCACTTCAAACTCTAGCTCGCTCACGAGCTTCTCCTAAAACATAGGTTTAAATTCGTAAAGATAAATACGCAGTGTATGTAACTTGCATGAACCAGAGCCACAGCAAAGTGTAAGTGCGCGGAAGCAGCCCTTGCATGTGAAGAGTGTGGATGTGGCCAAACAGATCCAGATTGCTTTCGAAACGAGACAAGTCCACATCGCACATTATGGAAAGAATCGGATTTCACCACAGAACGCTAATTAACTTTTCTGTAGTTTTCACTATAAATAAAAATAAGTAAATATAGTTGCACACAACACCTTCTAACCCCAAATAAAACATAGCATGTATTATCTGACCAGATGACAGACAGAAGAATACTTACTCGAATATGTTTTTAAATACATACGTATGATACTGTATATATAGAGATGATTTATTAACTAATGTGTAAGTGTATAACATTCTCCTACTCTACCTAATGTGTTGTGTTATTAAATCTCTTCATTTATTGATTAATGACAAAGAGCCACTTGAGTGTCCGGGTAGAAAAATCGACCGAAAACTTTGTTGCTTAGACAGTCCGGGTATTTTTTTCGAACCATCGGACCTCTTATGACTTTTGGGTGAAGTTCTGTTGGCTGGCGTCTGATAGTTGCTGTATAACGTCACTAGATGTCTCTTTAATAAAATTCGCGTATGGTAGAATCTTAGAAAACTACGGTTTTCTTGCAACAAACATATTAAAAAGAAATTTTAAAAACAAAAAATTTTTGCGTGAATTTGTGTTTTGTAAAGTGAGTGCGTGCGGGTGTTGTTTAGATTGATTTATTAGTCTTATTTATATTAGTGTTATATATCAAAGTAATCCTCAACATTGTTGCTATTGAAATATTTACAAATATTCTAGGCCCATCGACTGATGGCAAAAAAATCTACATTAAACAAAATGCCGAGTTTATTGAAATTTAACCTACATTGTCAAGTTTAAATTTATATAGACTTTTTTTTACTCGTAATTTTAATTTATATAGTTTTACCTAATCATATGTATTTTTTATTTAAGTCTAGCTATAGTAGTTATCACACTCGAAGTTGAAAATGAACCAAGCGCTCGGCGCCGCAGAATTACGATCGCGCGGGCGGACGTTCTTCGGACGTTCAGCTAAGCTTAAGTTTATGTGATTGTAAGGACGACTTGCGATTACATTGGCAACAAATATTTAAAATACACAGTAGTTAGGCACATTTTTCAGGCCTTATAAAAACATTTTGTGACAACCTCTGTGGCGCCGCGCCATGAGCTATGGTCTGGCTGAGACGCTGAGAAGGTTGCGGGTTCAATTCCCGCCGCGGGACAAATGTTTGTATGATCTGCAAGTATTTGTCTCGGGTCTGGGTGTTTCTATGTATAATATGTATGTATTTACAAAAAAAAGTAAATAAGTAATATATCAGTCATGTGGTACCCATAACACAAGCTCTGCTTACTTAAGAGCCAGATGATGCTGTGTGAAATGTCCGGGATTATTTATTAAATTATTTATTTTGTAAAATTAGGTAATGAGGAAATCAATAATAAAATAACAATAAGTTAGGTACATAATACAGAAGTGAACACTGAAAAATGCAAAAGAATAACACTGTGACGCAGTTTTCAGTGCCCGACCTAAGGTCAGAAGGTGAGAAAAAAAACAATACAAAATTAGGTAAGAAAACTAAAAATTAAAAAAAATACAAATAAAGGTGTGTAAAAAAAAATAAAGATAAAATAGGTAAATACATTTTAAATTGAACTAAAACTTGAGTATCTCACATCAGAAAAGTAAGTACGTGTATTGAAAAGTGTGTGTTGTGTGTGTGTGTGCGTATGGGTTCGCGTGTGGGTATGTGTGGGTATATGTACGTGTATGTGCATGCATTATAACTTATTAGTTTTTTTTTTTTAATAATCCCGAATATTTTACGCCAGCATCATCTGGCCCCAAAGTAAGCAAAGAGCTTGTGTTATGGGTATCACATGACTGATATACTACTTACATACTTTTTTGTTTGTAAATGCATACTTATTATAAATAGAAACCCCCAGACCGGAGACAAATACTTGCAGATCGTACAAACATTTGTTCCGCGGCGGGAATCGAACCCGCAACCGTCTGCGTCTTACAATCAAAGCTTCAGCTTCATCGTAGGTAAGAGCCAATAGCCATGTTTTAGTATTTTTTTTACAGTTGTGGTGTATTAATGGAAATATGTTGAGTTGTTATATTATATACTAGGACAGTACCTTCCGTGCATGCTATCGTTGTTCTACGACTGGATGTTGTGATCGGTTGGTATGGGAGATTTCTGTGTTTACGGAGGATGATACTCAAGACAAACAATTTACGAACTGTTAATACTTCGCACAACGCATAAAGTTCCTGAGTAGGGAAGAGCCTACGTTCGTGATACATAACCTTGAGAATAGCTCGTTGGGCTCTCTCTAGCCCAAGCATTGTAGTCTTAGGTGCACCTCCCCAAGTAACTATACAATAGGACAGTATGGATTGAGTTAGCGCGAAGTAGACTGATTTTAATGTGGATGAGTTAGCACTAGATCTTAGTTTTTTTTAAATGTACAGAATCTTTCTAATCTTGAATGTAGTTGAGATTTGTGGACATGAATATGTAAATAATGACTAGTGTGCCAAACATTATATTAATTAGGTAGATAGGTTTCTGAATGCAAACAGTTTTAAAACATGGTGTACTTATTATCATATTAAGGACATCCATACTATAATATGTAGTATAGGGTCAACAAATAATGTTGTAGGCTGGGCTGGGCCGACTACATGGTCCGTGCTGATCGTGCACTTCAAGAATCCAAATAGTTTTATTGCAAGGATGCCATATGGCATTGATCGTATAGGTACTGCATATACATATCGTTCGGCGATTCTGTTCTGCTAGGTTTGTGTCTCTCTCTGCACTGCGGCTCAGTATACGCTCACTCAGGTATTAATACCCTCACCAAAGTTTGAGATACAATTCTTTAATTGGATAAGTAATAATAACTTTCTAGCTGGATAAAGGAAAGCACTTACGATTTCTACTGTAGAACTTTTGTAGTTTTCTAGTTTTTCCACGAGTTCCTGCGCTTTGCTTGTGTCTAATAGTTTTCGATTCTGAAGGTAAATAAGCAGACTGTGTATTTGTATTGGTATAATAATATTATATTAGTATTATTAATGTATAAATACATGTACCTACTACAAGAGTGGCACCAATCTTACCAATTCACAATCATTGAGTTTTGTTTGGCACGGAGGGTCCTGGTTTATTGCAGATGCATCGCCCTGAAAGGTAAAAATATGTGTAACTGTGTTGTGAACTTACGTCATTGATCAAAGATCACGTTATGCCTTTCCACTGAGGCAGAAGGAGAAACTGTATTATTTATTTGTTTCATTTTCGTAGGAAAACAAACAGTCTCTTAAAATACTATAACTATGAACTAAATAGTAATAGTTTTCGCATATCGATGCTTCCGATGATGCGGAAATTACGTGAGAGGAGGTGTGGCGCATAAATCCGATGAACGCGTGGATAACTCGTAAAGCTTTATGAATGCAGATACCATTGCTTGGGGATTGTGGATATTCAGTTTGTCCTGCAGCAGAGTGTTCTCTTTGGTCATCATCTTCAGCTCGCCTTGCAGGCGCTTCACCTGCGCCCGACATGTTTCCAAGTTCTGGTCCTTGGTCATCAGCTCCTTGTAAAGGATATACCTGGAATATCATTGCTGTTACACGCACGTACCTTGATTTAACGGTTTAGGGTTTTGTAAACTTTTAGTAAAACATTTTTCTAATTTTTTTCGTGAACGGCTGTTCTGTTTGTTTTGGACAAACGCCACCAAGACGTGACATTCTAATTTTGAAATATTTTGACAAAAAAATGTCAGTGTAACAAGGTTAACTAACTCCTTGTGTCTGTCCTGTAACAGATCTTTTCGGAAAATGATAAAACTAATTGGTTATTGCACTGTCCGACTTCTGTAGTGGGCAGATAGGATAGGACTCATACTTAGAATATTTGCTTTTTACTTGTGGCACAGTGTAGACCAACCCACGAAGTGCTTCTAGTTGCTTTTTGCCTTCTCAATTTTAATGCTTCGGACCATCGGTATGAACTAACAAAGATCAAAAAGAAAGCTCCCATTCTTCGAACTTCGAAGTTGAACTGAATCTATACTCTCTAGTATCGACGTTTGAACTTACGAGTATATTGACGTTTCTCTTGTTGTTTTGCAAGCACGCCCCTATTTGAACTATAACAAAAAATAAAAAAAACATCACCTCTTGACCTCCAAGTCAGCATTGTCAGCGACCAACTTCTCTTGCATGTCGTAACTCTCGCTCAGTTTCCGCGTGAGATCGATCTCCTTCAAAACAAACGCATATTAGTCACAAACGTATATTTTGCTATTTTTATACCATTTTACATAAGTACAATTATTGTAGTAGGTACCTAAGTACTCACTTATTTCAGTTTTTTATTCTTTAGAACAAACAGTGTGTAAGCCAAGGTACAAAAACCTATTAGAGAATACGAAATAGCTGATCTAGCCAGACACTAACAATTTATGTTCCGTGCAGTTTATTCACAGATAAGTTGATAAGTGTATGAAGTGAGGCTGCGATTTTGTGTTCGGATAAAACCCTTGGATCTACTTAATGCTTGCGGCTCATCGCACACGCACTTGTCTACCATCTGAGCGGATCTATTATACATTATCACTATAGACTTAAGAGAAAGCCAATGGTTCCTACTATACAAATTGTTTAAGCAGTGACGATTCAACCCGCGGTCTATAGCACAACTTCAGTGAGTTATAGAACCAGAGTTAAACCACTAGATGCTATGGGTAATGCTTCGAACAGGTGCATTGACGTACAGACTTGCTTCTAGTAGGGGGTTCGCCGATGCTGGAGGGGAAAACATTGTCGGCCAGTAGTACCGACGGATGTGTCATCTTCATTTCATGGTACATAGCTGGTTCTGGAATAATATGCCAAAAGATGATTAATTTTGTGGGGGGTTTTACGCAGCACCTTTGGAGTTCGTTAGCTCCCAATATTTCAGTCCCTAATAGAGGAAATCGAGTTACAGATACTAGGTAAGTTTTATTTAAACAGTCTTCACCATAAACCGTTCCGGGGATGTAATCAATACACGATGGCTCTTCCTTCGGCTTGGGTCTGGAGGTGACCTGCACTGCCACGAGCTTTTGAATGGTCCGCGTGAGTCGATCAAAGCGTTCCATCTCACGCAGCAGCAGCTCGTTTCGTTCGCACAGCTCCTTTATGTCAGCCTCATTTATCGTTTCTTTCTGCAAAAAACACATTAGGGAGGTTGCAGTTGACGGAATAATTAATTCTTTCTTAACGCCTTCTATTTTTTTCACAGCAAAATATAGTTTCCTTTGCGTAACTATAAATTGCTCTTAGAGTCGGTATAGAGATACCTAGCTCATGCATGACACATGCATTAAAACAGAAAAATCTTTAAGCACCGACTTATGTACATGTTGAAAATATGATGATCATTAAAGACGATACGCTTGCTTAAAGTGAATTTAGTTTTAATGGCAGTACGAGTCAGACTTCCTTTACAACAAAACTTTGATATTGTCACCTTCTGCAGTTCTATCAGCCTCATTTTGGAGTCGCGGATGACGCGAGCACTCTTCCTGGTGTCGTTGTGGATGTCACGAATCTGGCGCGCCACGGGGTCTTCCTCGACGCCTAGAGGAGAGCCTGCCAACCAACCTTAACTAAATCCTGATGACCTGTCATTTTATTTTTTTGACAATTAGTATAATTATGATCACATTTAACAATGCATTAGTGATCCTTATTAGAATAATTTACGCCTTTTAATAGGTTTATTTGGTTATTTTCGTTTTTTATAAGCATCTCGTGAAACATTCTTCTTTTTCAGTACTTACAGGATCTTGATTTCTGGAACAAAATATAAACCGAATTAGGTCGTTAAATAGACGAATTAAACTCCCCCGGAAATACCAGTAACGAGTTTAAAACAAAAGGTCCCAAAAAATCATGTTTTCCCATACATACTTCAATGTGCGACTTGATAACTAGGTAACATTTTGTTCCTACAACACAGGACTATCTTAATTAACACCTGAAAATCACTTACCTTAGAAACATTTATGCAGCACTTCGAAGCTTTCTCCTGCCTCCAAGCCATCCTTTGTCCTGCCAGGTCCTTGTACCCTTGGTGAATGGTTCTAGTGCACCGCTTTGTGTCTTTGGGGATACTTGCTGGCTGCAGCATGTCTCCCGAGCTGTTGGGGCTTATCGACTGATTCGTAGGCTTGCTCAGGCAGACAGGATCTTCGGTGGGTTCATTTTTTCTTGCAGACTTATTCGTGGAACGAATTAGGTTAATAAACAATATAGTCGATTCAAGCTTTCAGTTATACTAGTTAACCTTATAATTTAGAAATAACCTGCACTAATATAATAATAGTACATATAATAATAGATAAGAACTTACTATAAAATGAAAGTTTGTGTGTATTTCTGTTTGTTAATCAATCACGCAATCTATACCTATAAAAGAGCTTTACCTGACTGACTGACTGACTGACTGATTCATCATCGCCGAGCCGAAACCGCTGAAGCTAGAATGCTGAAATTTGGAAGGTAGCTTCATTTTACAGCAAAACCACCCACTACGGGATTTTTCAAAAATCAACCCTAAGAGGGTGAAAAGGGGTGAAAGCGAATGTATGAAACTTTTTAACGCGTGGTGCGATTTGCTTGAAACTTGATATGAATAAATAAAATGCAAAATAGTTGGATACGTGTTTCAGGATTTTTCAAAATAACCCTAACAAAGAGGTAAAATGGGGTGTCAAAGTTTGTATGAAAACTTTTAAATGGGTGGTGATTGGTTTGAAACTTAACAATAAAATTTGGCAAGGAGATAAAATGCATCCTTTATGATTTATATTTAAGCTACAATTCCTTTCAACAAAAAATGCGGACGAAGTCGCTAGCAACAGCTAGTAATAGATAAATTAGATTGAATCTTGGTATAGATATAGATGTGGCCTTGGAATAACATTCGTACCTTTATTATTTAGGTAGGCTACGTAAATTATTTAAGAAGCACGCGGGTAAAGAAGCGGCAGAATCTAGTTAAACATTATACGAGTATAGCTCGTGTGACGAGCTAGAAATTTTATATTTTATTAAAAATGGATGGTAGACACAGACCAAGTTACCCTCTGAAGCCGATATGCCTTCGTGCTTGGCTGCTTCCTTGGCACGTGCCTTTCGGAATGGACGCTCCGCCGCGAGGTCCGGTGAGCTGAAGGTCTGCTCCAGAGTGCTGTCGGTCTGAGGCTGGTCTGTTCGGGCTGAGCGCTCACGTGACAGAGCTTTGATGGACTAAAGCGATGGAGAAATCAAAATGATCCTTGGGATTTCAGTTGGTAGACAATCCACTCAACATCATCTAGCCCCAAACTAAGCATAGCTTGTACTGTGGGAACCAGATGTCTGAAATTCTATTATTTAAAACACACAAATGTATGTATGTCCTGGAAGGGAATGGAACCCTCAACTTACAATTTATTACTTCAAGTTGAATTTCTATTGACTTTGATTTCTAGCTTTTTATAGTTGAATATTCTTACACTAATCCGAAAAAAAAAAATACCAAATAAGTAATGAGATAATGAGTAGCGATCCCCTAAGGGAGGGAGTACGTAATAAGGTTGTACTATTGACGTCATTGAGTTGCATAACCAGTAGGTACGACACTTCCAAAGGTTATATAATACCGTCGACTCTGAGCTGACTTAGAGCATGCATCTATGGCCACTCTTGCACTCCTCTACCAAAGGTCATTGGTCACGTTATAAGGTATAAATCAATTAGCTATGCCAGGTTCATTTTCCCTGTCGCTTTAGACGGAGATCATGTCTCAGAGCCACGCCCACTTGAAAGGTCTCAGGATAACAATACCAGCCTAGATACTCAAGGTCTTAATAAAACGATTAATTAAACTATTTACTAATATTAATTTGCCTACTTTTTGTCGGATGATTGCGGGGAAGAGATAGTGACTATTGACATGACAGTAATTATTGTTGCATTGCCAACTAGATGCTATTTTTAGAACGGATTGAGAATTGGAACTGAATGTTCATTGATGGAGTTTTTAAGCGAAACCATGTACAAGTAGATTGAATATGAAAATAAATGTTTAGACACAGATCACTCAGGGTCAGGTTGTGACATCGAACTGCCATCCTATCCTTTCTTTATCGCCTTGTCTTTACACCTGAACTTCATCCATTTAAAAGAGATTCTACATCATTCACTCATTATAATTTTGTTCCTTACACTCATCATATTCTTTAAACACACCGTTTTGTAATTAGAGTAAGTAATTTGTTGACCTACATAACACACTTCATTACATAACATATTTCTATTATTATTGTGATTCATTTGGTGACACGATGATTATGTTTTTAAATTGTATAGTACTAGCGACTCGTCCCGGCTTCGCATGGGTGCAATGCTGATACTAATTATACTACAGAATGGTTATCCCTAAGAGATAGCCATATACCATCGCGGACTTTTTTGTAGACCTATTAAGGGTGTACAATACTGTAGTACATTATTTTTATTTTGACTTATTTTGATACTTTAGTTCATTTTTTTACATATAAACCTTCCTCTTGAATCACTCTATCTATAAAAAAAACCGCATTAAAATCAGACAGCGGAAAGCGACTTTGTTTTATACTATGTAATGATATATAAAATTTGTTTAGTGTTTAATTACTTAATAACTAATAATTTTTTTCAATATCTATATAAGCAAAAACTTTGTACTTACCCCCTTTTTACGAAAATTGCGCGGACGGAAGAATATTAAATTTCGCATACTTATAGTTTATATAGAGGAGTGCAGAATGCTTTTTTTTATTATGCATAAAAAATACATGAATTATTAATTAACTCTGGTCGAATTTCAACTAGTGGGCGACCACTAGTTATAATAAATAAGTAAGTGATTATTTTTAGATTCTATTTAAGCTCTTCTCACCTGAAAAACAGGATAGTTCAGGCTCGTGTTAAGCATTAACATTTGTCTAATTAAGATTTCATTCAGTTATATTATTGTAGGTACCACTTGAATTTTGATAAACCTTTTATTTATTTATATATATATATAACATGAGGAGGATACTAATATTGCAACGCTCCAACGGGATTAATATTATATAAACATCCCTATGTATCCATAACGTATTGTTCTACTTATGACTATTATAATAATGTACTGTCCTTATACATGAAAGCAATGAATAAATGATATGAAATAAAATGTTCTTAGGCAACGAACAAAAATTAATAAAACCACTGAACTGAACCACGAATCGGCCTTCACCTTATAGAAAATATTACTAGTTATGCCAAAAGTGGCCATTGGATTTGTTTTAGGTTTTTATTCATCTCTATGACCTTCAACAACAGAAATCTCAAAATATCGCATCGCAATATCCATGCCTTGGTTGGGCTGGGAGGAGACAAACAACACAATCTGTATCTAACACAGAGAGTAGCGATGGTTACACTATCACGTAAGCAGAAATACCTAAGTAGGAACTACTGGTCTGGTTCATACTGCTCTGTCAGCTCAGTTGGTATTAGCACTGCCTAGGTAACTAGGCCTTGCAAATTTTTCTGTGTCTGGGTATTATTAAGTATCATAAGTATTTATTTAAAAATATATAAGTATATCGTCAGTCATCTGGTCACCATAATACGAGCTATGCTTATTTTGGGGCTAGATGGTGTTGTGTGCATTGTCCACCAACATTTATTGCAGATCTTAGACGCTGGGCGAAGAAGCCTGCGATAGGACTAGATCACCCGCTTCCGAATCATGAAAACATGATGAACATAATATATGTACTTTAATGTCACTAGCTAAATGCATAACAAGCTAGAAAGCGGGTACCTGATACGCTACTCACAAACAGCAACCCAACTAGCTCACGACTCTAATCCCCGACCTCGATGGACACCTCCTTAGATCTTCAGTTATAAGACCTTTGAGGGTATCTAAACGAGGTAGTCAGGGGCACTTCCAAACATTATATTTGACTTACTTTCATATTTAATTCCGACTATTCATTTATCAAAATACAACAAGATAAAATTTGTCGAAAACATAAAACCAAACTTTCAATATAATAACGTGTCAAATATTATTTCTGTCAATATTGACTAAACAGGTTGGTAGGTCAACTAAGGTTCAAGTTTAGTAAGATAGTTTCATTTTGATAGTGTGCTATCTAGCAGGAACCCATCCAAGATCCGGTGACCGCGTTGAACGCGTTTAATAAATTGTATATACTATCAACGAGGCGTTAAGCCACGCGACGAGCACCATTCAGTTAAACAAATAAAACAATCGTATTACAATTTGCTGGGCTATAAAGTTATCGCTTTATCGCTCTGATACTCTCCTAACTGAAGCATCAGCTCTATCACCAAGTCGTAGAGGTGATATCCGCATATTGTTTATTTAAGTATAGCATAGCATAAAGTTTGTTTAGTTTTGTGAGACAGATAATGCTGTTAACACAATTAGGACAGTTGTCGGGTTTCCAAGACTGAGTGCGGAACCTCAGTGTCGATGTGCAGCCGCGGGAGCTTCCACCATGGACAAACCTGGTGAGTGACCATTTCAAAGCATACCCCTAACTGGCGCTCGGTTCCTCACAAACACGGGTAGTTACTTCTCGATAATTGCTAAACTAATACAGAATGTATCCGATAACCAGATATTTAGTTAACGGAGTGTTTAAGTAAGCTCTGTCCTTGTCATCCTACCGCCAATGTAAAGATGGACATAGATTTAAACAACACTAGCTAGGTAGTGATTATAGGGGAGACTATTAGTCTAGTCGTAAATGAGTAATATACAGTGCAGTGCAAACTTCTAATTGTGCACCAATACTTTTATTTTTGAATATTTAGCTTTTATAATATCATGTAAGCTCGTTTTGAGCCCAAATAACATTAATGTTTGTCAGTAGAAGAGTAGACGTAATTACTATATCATTTTCGTTAGAACGTGTAATTGTATGTAGTGCGTATGTAGGGCAGGATGTACTATAACATTGTTGTGCTACCTAACCTAACCTAACCACACTTCACTGCACACTTTCGGTTCTCAGGTCTAAACAACTACTTGAGTAACTAACAAAGTGCCTACAAACTAAATTATTAAAAACTCAATGCATGCACTATGTACATTTTTCTGTCTACAGAGTATTTAAAATAAAATGAGTCGAATTAGCAAAACAATCGTTGCATTTTATACAGAACAGTGGGAAAAAAGGTAGAGATGTTACAACGCAATAAATTCCCGTTAAATATAAATAAATATTGGTAGGCTAATTGTGAATTGTAACCCACTAAACTAATAACAATTAATTAAAGAGTTTTGTGAGTATAATTAAAGTACACACAAATACATATAAAGGTTATAAATAAAGGTTGTCTGGCAGAGATCGCTATCTAGCGATAAGACCGCCCATTGTACTACCGTGTAGCTAAATATTGTTTCTTATAACAGTCTAATGTATTTGGTGGTGTGCAATAAAGTATTTTCTATTCTATTCTATTCTAAATGCAAAAAAACACAGATTTTGATAGATACGTGAAGCTGAAGATAGCGATGAAGTGCGATCCAACGGTTGAAAGGACATCGTAGAAGGCTGTTGAGATAATGATAAGAAATCCTCTTTGTTCTGTCATTTTAACTGTATTTGCTCGACTTGTGAAGAATACAGTGTTATTATGTTATTACTTGTGACTGACATTCTGTGACTAAAGCTACAGTTAGGTACGGCCATGAAACATTAAACCGTGATAATAAAAACATTACCTATCCTCCCTCCATAAAACAAGCAGCAGAGTTTGTCAAGCAACATCCTGAACTATTCAAAACGAATCAGGACTTTCGCACTCGGCAACTACGGGATATATCCAACAGCAAACTGCACATTCCTAAATATAAACTTACATTAACACAATGCCAAGCCTACTATATGTGCATTAAAATTTATAATAGGCTACCTGACAACATTAAAGACCTAAATGGCATTTAATTTTTTGTTAAATTGAAAAATTGGCTTATGGACATGTTGATATATACAATTAGTGAATATTTTAATTATAGGGACCTCTAAACTGTATCATTATTATTAACTTATTAACATTTTATTGACCTATTAACTATTAATTATTTATAATAAATGACATTGTTTATAATTACCTAAATTATGAATTCATTCTAATAATATATCTCCCAAGAAAATTAAGTAAGCTAGGTTAACGACACTAGATTAAATTTGCATGCCAAAGAATATGGTAGGACATACAATGGACTAACTATTATAAGACCTAATTTGTATCACATATGTTCAAGCAAATAAATAATATTTCATTTCATATTTCATTTCATTTCATTTCTCCTGCACTCAAGTAAAAACTAATTAAATAGAGTCCGTTCAGATAAGTAATGCGAGCATGTCCCATGCCCTTTTTAGTCTCATTTGTCATAATATTGGCCTCCATTACATGGACAAATAAGAAAAAAAAGGCCAAATTGTCTTATTACCAACGTGCTCGTGTATAGCAACATTGTAACACAAATGTTGATTTAGGTCTTTTCAATACCTCTATAACATCTCGATTATTTGTAAATTTATTAATTATATTTAGTTATTTTTTATATCTTCCTTCTTGCATCACAACCTTATTTCATTTTTTTAAAGCCACTGTATATATCTGTATATCTATAGTTAATGCGCCGGCTATCTGTTTTTTTTTATACTTATTATCTAACTATAGGTGGAACATTCAATTAGCCTTCAGAACATGTCTTTACTTTGTTGGTGCATCCATTATTTTATCTGTAACTGTTCTGCTGTAACTGTTAGCTGTAAGTTTTATAAAAACTTATTTAAAAAAACATGAACTAGGTACCCAGAACTGCTAAGCTTGGATTTACCTATGTCCGATTCGCTTGAATAGAATGTTTCTTAGCTTTAATAGGAATACCAGCCGTTCCGGCTTCACACGGTAGCAATTTAGAATTGTAATGGTAATCGTGAAACATAGTTCATGTCTCGCCAATATCCGTCGTAACTTCTCAAAAGGTATGACTCGGATAATTTATGGAGGAATTTACATGTACTATCTTGATTATTAAACTATTTACTTGGTCATGGATTAATCATGATTCGAATCATCATCTTTCGATTGTACCCGTGTTTGAATTGACAAATTTTAACAAAAGCAGTATATCTGTGATATAACTACTCGTATAATTTAGACAAATAAGCTATACCTACTTATTAACGCCTCTCAACTGGAAAACTGCCTAAACACTGCTTCAGATTCTCCCTGACACTATCTTTATATATACATATATTATCTATATATTAATATAAGTGAGGCAAAAACTTTGTACCCCTTTTTACGATAATTGCGCGGACGGAGGAGTATGAAATTTCGCACATTTATAGTTTATATAGAGAAAGAGTACAGAATGCTATTTTTTTTTAATCAAGCATAAAAATATATTAACAATACATGAATTATGGTCGAATATTGATCAATGGGCGACCACTAGTATATATAAATCTTCTCTGCGTGTGCTTGTAATTAAACTCCTCCTAAACGGCTGGACCGATTTTAATGTTTTTTTTGTGTGACTTTATGTGGATTCGAGAATGTTTTAGATTTACAATCAGATATATTTTTTTCTTTTTAAAATGCGCGCACGAAGTCGCGAACGAGACAGCTAGTCTAAATATATAAAAAGGATGGCACAGTTTCCCATTGCACGTACTCTTTTTGCGCTCAATGCCCTCTTGAGTACCCTGAATGTGATGTGTTTGCGGACGAATGGAAGGTGATTCTGTCTGAATGGCTGAGGTTCTGTGAGATGTACGTTTGAGTGTGTAGCACTTTGCTACCAGTTCTCTTTTTATCTTCTCAACTGTTTTTAAATTTTTTGGCCATTTTGTATTATTATTGTAGCTTGACATGATATTTATCACAACCTTGTACTTTTTTAACTTTGAAATCTACTTGATTTGTATAAACATATAAGGTTTTACTATTGATATTTTTTTAATTAATGTTATTGACACTTTCGTACTAGTTAATAAATTACTACCTACATGTTATAAAGCAAAGTCGCTTCCCATTGTCTGTCTGTCCCTATGTATGCTTAGATCTTTAAACCTACGCAACGGATTTTATTGCGGTTTTTTTAATAGATAGAGTAATTCAAGAGGAAAGTTTATATGTATAAAACATGCATAATATATTTCACTTTCAAAACTTTCGTGAGTTGTACTATACATTTTAATAAACACGGGCTTTACTCGCGTATTATTTTGTCGATGGAGGCACCGACATTGTTTCGATTCATCTAGAGAATCTTCATCAGGGTGAGTTTGATCCGCGGTCCGCTCGTTACCGCTCGAGTTCACGGTTCGCACTGCGGGTGAGGTATCTTGCGGCGCGAGTCGTGCGTGCGGGTAGAGGGGGAAACGTTGTCACGGCAGGCGGTAACAAATTTGGTGCTAGTACTGGCTCTTCGACTTCGCCACTCGTGCCCACAACATTGGGAACCGTCAAACATACAGCACTGACACTATCACTAACCGGCTCCACATCGTTACTATAATACGTTCCGTGCAGACAAGGTTTCCAGACTGGAGAAAGAAACCAACCTTTGTCTCGGTTGAAGATTGGAACACGGCCGATTTCGATTGCTTCACGGATCTTTCGAGGTACAAAGAATCTTTCTCTTGATAGTACCTGAGCCTTATCAAATCGAATGTAATGTGTAGAGCCAGAGGTTAGCGAGTGCTCTGAAATTGCTGACATTGAAAAGTGACAGGTACTATCAAGAGAAAGTTTCTTTGTACCTCGAAAGATCCGTGAAGCAATCGAAATCGGCCGTGTTCCAAACTTCAACCGAGACAAAGGTTGGTTTCTTTCTCCAGCCTGGAAACCTTGTCTGCACGGAACGTATTATAGTAACGATGTTGAGCCGGTTAGTGAGTAAAGCCCGTGTTTATCAAAATGTATGCATAATATAGTAGAGAACCACTGATAATTTTAGAGGTTCCAAATGTGATGTCGTAAATAAACTAATTTTTTACGCTTATATTGCAAACGATAGCTGAACAATTCTGTAGTATATTTAATATCAGCATTGCACCCGTGCGAAGCCGGGGCGCTAGTAAATAAATAAATAAAATAAAGGTCACTATTTTAAACAGTGATTATCTTTGGACAGAAGTTGTAAGACGTTTATAAGAAAGGGCAATAGCCTCGCGGGCTTTTTTGTGGGTATTATACAGGTAAAAAATTAATAAAATCGGTTATGTATAGACCGTTCACCGTATGTTGTCCTCTGCAGTAATGTTGTTATTGGTTTTCAATCTGTTGTTGTCTAATTCCACCCAATCAAGTGCGATCTCGCGTCGCCACCATGACAGGTTAGTAAAATAGGGATACCAGCTTCCGACACAATGCCTTTAGTATAGGTAATTAGAATTTACTGACATAACTTATTAAAATATAAACGCGATGACTGCATGGATAATATTACTGATAAATTCATAATTGAACTAGAAAATGACAGCAGTACAGATTCGGATACGACAAATGATGATGACGTTTATGCAAGTGACAGTGATATGTCTGGAATCGTTCCATTCGACCATAAATAATGTCAGAAAAAAAATCATTAAATAATTTAAAATTTAAATAGTGTCGATTCTTCGTTTGTCATTTCATGAAGTAGCACGGCTCTGCTAATTTAATATCGTTTTATTCGTTTTATTGCATGTTTTATTCAGTAATAATGGCGGAATTTTAATGAATAAATTGTGACTACAGGACGGGTATGGAGAATTGAATTAGATGTGTGTTGTGATGCAATGTGATGTGAATGACGAGGAATCCCAAGAAAATTTTAGACGCCATTCCGCGTGACAATTGACCATCGACTAAGACTTTATTAAACAAATTGACCTTAAACAAACATAAACACTTGACACTGGCAAAATTGGCATTATTATGTCACATGCCTTAAACAAAGAAGAAGAAGAATTAAAAAGTGTCATCATTTACAACCTTACTAGTCTTAATAACTGTATATTATTTTAAAATATGCAAGTAAAACATTTTAATCTGTGGTGGGTACATACAAGTTTACAAGATAATGTTGCCGGCAACCACCAATCACCAAGTGCGGTAAATACTACATATATTATTGACAACACCGTTGGCAATGCAGCCATTTACCAAGGCAGAGGACATCTTACGGTGAACGGTCTATAGTTATTGGGTTTATTATAACAAAAAACAAACAAAAAACCTAAAATAAATGTATTAACATAATACAATGTTACAGATCTATAATGAATCCATAGGCTCCCGAACTAGTAAAAACTGTGTTTCAGGAGCCAGGAACAAACAAACAAACCTTAAAACATACAAAAATGAAGTATTTCCTCTTTATAATGTTAGTTCAGTTTAGATGTACTCCACCAAGGTCAGTAGGTACTTTCAATCCAACATTTATACAAATGTCCACCGCTAGACAAACCACATTGTCGTAAATATTAGAAAGTGATAGCTCAACTATTATTTGACCCGAACAACGTCAAAACCCGAGCTTGAGGTGATAATTATTCAAACGAGTTGACCCACATCAGAAACGGTCAACAGACAGAACTCAGAGATTTCTGCCACATGATGTAACACAAGATAACAGTTGGGTAGAGCTATGGTAGAGTGCATCTACCTCACGAAGTCCTGTGCGATACATTTAACCAAATCCAATAGATAATTTATTGGACTTCCTGGAAATATATACATATACCTAAATAGACCTCAATAGTTTGTATTATTTGATGAGATAGTCTTACCTAGAGTATTCGGTATGCATAGAGTCATGAACCAATGCAATATATATTTTATGTCATTGACAACAAATATCATCCTTCTATTCTTCTTTCTTTAATAGTGTCTTGATGACAATGAGTGAACAAGTCGATTATCTTTCCATACAAACGTCAAAGGGTGATCACACCACCGTCAAATGATAAACAACTAAAACTAAAAGTGATATAAATTTGTCTTGTCATAATCTATGCTTGTATCAATACAGAATTGTAAAAATAATATGGGTTTGAAAGATACAAGACTCAAAAAAAATAGTTTTTCATCACTGATTTTAGCAAAACTTTAGGTGTGAATAAATAACAAACGGAGTACGCAAACTAAAAAAAAAATCCGATACAAGCATAGATTATTTATTCAAGAGGTCAAATAACTTTTTTTTTTATAATTACATTCAGTAGTTTTTTCATGAGAACCCTTGAGCCAAAGGTCTATTCATTATTTTTAGGCAATCGTTTTATTTAAAAATCATAGATTAATCTGATCATATGAATCGAAATTATAATCACGCTATCTCCTTACTCCTCATCTCTATCCTTGGTGCACGTCTATCCTTTTCTCACACTAAGCTAGGTGAAATAGCATGCATTTTAGCTGCGCCCACTAACGAGTTTGTGCCACTGACTTGTGTATCCTTAAGTGATTTTATTTAATTTTAGTATTGCCTGAAAAATATCGATCGTCTTTTCTAAACGTCATCACGAAATAACCGTCTAGAGTTTTCACGGATTGGACAAATCACAAAACAACAAAATACACTTACAATTAAATTATCTACACTTGTTCCAGAACTCACAATTTATTAATTTTCACTTAAAACATGATCACGAGATAAACCAGTTTTTTCAGCAGTAAAACTCACATATCATGGTAAATACACCGTTTTAAGTGAAAATTATGTTCAAACATGAAATTTCATGGACTTATGTTGTTACTTGCTGTATTCTTGCACTGCAATAATTTTGAATGTCAGTCCGACTGCAACTGAGTAGGTACCTACCATTTGCCGTCTAAATGCTTGCGGTTTCTCATCATCACGTTTGATGTTGTGATAGGTTCCACTAGGTGCCAGGTACCTGCTTAATAACCAGTTATCTAAAAGACGATTTAGATTTAATCGTCTCGGAGCGCATTTCAAATCTAATTGATGTCTATTCGACCAATAACACGTCTGTTACGTTACCCATAATAACATCTGCTTCTAAGAATGCTCAAGAAAATGGTAAAACTTCTTGGATTCTGCGTCCTGCGTTTTACCGCAGAGCTGCATTTCCTATTAAATAAAGGCAGAAACAGACTAGGACCGCGTTTGCAAAACGTATTATGAAATCTAAGTAAACCCTTATTTTGATAACGTTATTTCATAACGCGTTGGTCATGTCTATGTTGTGCTAACAGAGCCGGTCGGTGGCTTAAAGGATATAGGTACGTACTATATTGCGAGAGAGCGCTGACAGAAATAAAAGACGAAATGGAGGCGCTGATCCCCAGAATTAGAAAGAGGTGCCTCCACGACGACACAACTTCTAATTTTGAGAGTTTGGCCGCCCCCTACTTAGATGCCACCCACCGAGGTACCGGCTGGATGTGTGCTGGCTAGCGATGTGGGACCATCGCCTTGGTATGCTTTTAGGCATAGTATTTGTAATCTAACCAAATCTTACATGTATGTCGTATTTTAAAGTCCCGTGCTTCAAACACTTTTTCTCAGGAACGCTAGAAAATTAGTATTAAAATACCTAAAAAAAAGTCTACGGTTTTTGTAATTACAAACTTACATGACCGTGACATAACTTACATGACGTTTTACTACGCTCCTTACTATAACATTTGAATCAGAGTCTATTATAACATTTATATGGACTCTGATTCTGGTTGGTATTGGTACACCAAAGAGTTTTTTTGCGCTAGTAATTTAAGCACTAGTTATTATAACCGATGGTAAAAGAAGCATGATTCTGAAATAGGTACCTACGTGAAACGGTACCCTCTCAGACGCAACTTTAGAACTTCATATTTTTTTATACAATCCAGCTGGCAAACAAGCTCGCATACAATGCACCAGTCCACCTCTACCTTCCTTCTCATTTAGTCAAATCAGTTAATATATTGGAAATAATCTTACTAGTGGAATACTTATTATAAAAAAATACCACCGACTTTGCTAATGCTGTTACTACGACGACGCGACGTACCTACTCATTAACATATTCTGTGCTACGCTAACACTATCATTTCGAAAAATATGTCGGTTTAAGTACATGTACTTACTTCTACATACTTAACTCATTTAGTTATATTTTCAAAGCACCAGGATATAAATGGAATTCCCTACTAATATTGATAAGTATCTGTTACACACAGGTTAGAAAGAAGGCGTTGATCATGACCCTTTCAACGGTTCAAACACGCGCGGGGAAATACCATGCTTCTATAGTACACTAGTACACTCAGACTACACTCAGAATAACAATATTAGTACATTTGCAATGGTACCAGCCTACCAGTAGTTTGTATATACTTACTAGCTGCTGCCAGCGGCTTCGCACGGGTGGTACTTACATATGTCCGTCTCTAAGGTCCCATGTATCTCTATACCAAAATCGGTCAAAATCGGTTCAGCGATTTAGGCGTGAAAACGTAACCAAACAGACAGGGTGGTGAGAGGTCTTCGGGATCAATTATTGATATAGGGGTACCTCAGGGATCGATACTAGGCCCCTTTTTTATTCCTAGTACACGTTAACGATTTACCTTTTTTTGTAAAAAATATTTGTGATATAGTTTTATTTACAGACGATACGTCTTTAATTTTTAAAGTTGATAGAGGTAAATCCAGTATTTGCGATAACGTAAATAAATCCTTATCGTTAGTTCTTAACTGGTTCACTGTAAATAATCTTTTGCTTAATTAAAAAAAAACTAAATTTATCAAATTCACTTTGCCAAATGTTATTCATAGCCCGTCGATTCCACGATCTTCCTAGGTCTTAATTTTGATGCAAAACTACAGTGGGGACCACAAATTGAAACACTTGCTGGTAGGCTTAGTTCCGCTGCATATGCAGTTCGTGCGATACGGTGGCTTACTGATGAAGCTACAGCTAGACTAGTTTATTTCAGTTACTTCCATAGTGTTATGTCATACGGCATCATTCTTTGGGGGAAAGCAGCTGATATTGGTAAAATATTTGTAATTCAAAAAAGGGCAATACGTGCCATTTATAAAATGAAACCACGAGAATCTTTGAGAGAAATATTCAAAAAAAATAATATTCTCACAATAGCTTCACAATATATATGAAAATTTGTTATACACACATAAAAATAGAGATGGGATTCAGCAAAATAGTGACCTTTATAAAATCAACACTTTGTACTACAAAAAGTTAATAAGTCATTTATGGGGAACACGGTGCGCTTCTATAATAAGCTCCCTGAAAATGCTACTAAACTACCTCTTAAGAAATTTGAAGCATACATTAAAGGTAGTCTTTTGAAGAAAGCTTATTATAATATAGATGACTATATTATTGATAAGAATGCATGGCCTCATGTCGCTCTGGCGTCAGACAGTTAACCGACACACTTGAAGTGTATAAACTCTCTTGTAAAAAATCATATAAAAAAGCGCTAGGACCAAGACGAGTTTCTTGCCAATTCTTCTCGAGCTTGGGTTAGGATGAATTGGCACCTAAATTCACCTAGTATGTAAGACGTTTCAAAGTGATCCTTGTGATTGTATTGAATAAATTATCTTTTGACTTTGACTTTGACTTGAGTAGTATTATGCCAGGTCTATCATGGATTCAAAATGTTCCATCCAGATATTGGCAAGAACAGGTGCCACAGGGCTTCCCATTGCTACGCCTTCTATCTGGAGGTAAAGTTGCCCTAATCCATGATAGACCTGGCAGCCCATGGTATAAAACTTTGGAAGAGGTACGTCGATGTTGTGTCCTGTATAATTAACGGGAATAACCAGGAAGTCGATCAGCTAACCGATTATCTGAACTCCATACACCCTAAGATTCGCTTTACACATGAAATGGAGGAAAACAGAATGTTAGCTTTTCTCGACCTTAAAGTGATGGTAAAATGCGACGGGACCTTGGCACGCACAGTGTATAGAAAACCTACACATACGGACAGATACTTGAATGCAGCGTCACACCACCATCCAAGACACCTGGAGTCAGTATTCTTCTCACTAGTAAACAGAGCTCATGACCTTTGCGATCCTGAACATCTGCAGGGTGAGCTGAAACGGAATGGCTACAATACTCGAATCGGATGTCGTTCTAACTGGAGGCGCAAACAGGAACACATTGATGTGAAAAGACAGCCTGCGTTCTTGCCTTATGTGAAAGGAGTTACGGACAAAATTGGTAACATGCTCAGTAAATTGTCAATCAAGTTGATCTCCACTCCACTCACCAAGATGGCGAAGTATCTACGAACACCAAAAGATGTCGTACCTCTGCAAGTTCCTGGGGTTTACAAAATAGATTGCAGCTGCGGGCGTTCCTACATAGGCCAGACTAAACGCACGGTCGCGGAACGTATCAAAGAACAAGTAAACAAGTCTGCAATAGCAGAGCACATAGTGGACTCAGGATCCAATCACTGGATTGAATTACATAAACCTCAAGTTATATGTAATGAAAGGCATTAATACAAAAGAATGGTTCGGGAAGCGATTGAAATTAAGAAATATCCTAATTTCAATCGTGAAGACGGTTTCAGACTCTCTGCCTCGTGGAATCCAGTTATAGCTAAGTGTACTCATCGTAGACCGGTTTCTCAATGCGTCATGGACACGGTTAGTGTTGTGTGTCGTCCGAGTGTGCAGATGGATATTTCTAACAAGAACAAGTGAGGGTAGTTGCAAAAAAATTCTGCCCCCGCTTCGCAGAGGCGGTAGCTCCAACACTCCAGTCATCCCGTGACCACGACAGAGTGTAAACCTGTCGAAACGTCGGGAAAAATAGGTAAATAAACGCGATAAATACCCGTAAATATTTATAATAATATATAAGTATATACGTAAAAACAAGTTAAGTTCCATATATATAATATATTATTGTAATTATATTTATTTCTAAATAGTTACAGAAATGTACAGAATATTATTAAATAAGTACAAGTGAAACATTTGAGCTATCTAAGGACCGTTTAAAACAGTCTATAGATAGCTCATTCAATCCAGATCACTGCCAGAGAGCAGCGTCCCTGACACTGTCGGCATTGTCACGTTGAATGGCAATGTTTATACGCTGGGACAAATAGGAACCAGATCTTGGGTCAAGCGAAAAAAAGTGTCTTGTATTACCATTAAATTAATTCCCGACGTTTCGGTTATGTTCCAATAACCGTCGTCGCAGGCTGACTGGTTGGTTAACTACATAGAGATAAAACAAAACAGATAACACTTAAAAAAGGCAAGACACAAGTAGGACAATCCATTAGAAATAAAATAAATATCTAAAATCTAAAAGAACAAATCAAAATACTAAGAGAACACAATAAATAAAGAACATGACCAACTGTAAGCTGTAAGTTTTCGAAGTTTGTGCGAGTATGTGTGTGTGTGTGAGTGTGTGTGTGTGTGTGTGTGAGTGTGTGTGTGTGTTTATGTGTTTGTGTGTGCGTGTGTGTGTGTGTATGTGTGTGTATTGGAGAGAGAGAGGGGGGGTAAGTGGGGAGGAGAGTTTAAAAGTTATGCCACAATATAAGTAGTTTCAGTTAGTCCGACACTACGAGAGAGGTCAGACCAGAACTTCCTGCAAATTTTCCGTTCCGTCATAGTCTAGCGTGAGAAGCCATTTTCTTATCTTTTCCTTTACACCAAAGAGAGAGCAGTTTAGGTCACAATGCTTACAAACACAGCGGTATATAAATGGGAAAGAATAATATTTAAAACGTCTTGCAAAAGAGGTTTTGACCACTGGCACATTGACTTTCAGCCGCCGGTTTTCCGTGGAGGAGAGAGAACTGCAACCCGAACGGAAAGACCTATGGTACGCCAATGTTACTCGCTGCAAGTAGAGCTGCCGGACACTAAGTGTTTGAGTAAATGCATACAGGGATACAGTGGGATAACGAAAGGGTTTCCGGAACATGACCTTGAGCACAGATCTCTGGGCTCTTTCGAGAGTGATCATAAAGGTTTTCGCAGTTCAACCCCAAGCAGTGATGCAATAGCATAAAATGGACTGGCAAAGAGCTGAGTAAACTAGCATGAGACAGTCTGCATCAGAGCCGTCCCGGAGGAGCTTCATAACGTATATAAGCTTTCTGACTCGTCCAGCAAGAGCATTAACATGTGCTCTGAAAGATAATTTCTGATCTAGCAGAACACCCAAATACCGAAAGCATTCCGTTCGCTCTATAACAGGACAGGAGCAGTTTAACTCAGATCCATTACATTTATGGATCCGTAGGGAGTTCCATAAGGAACAAGGAGGGCGGGATACTTTTGTTTTGTGAAAACACAAGTATTTGGTTTTCTGGGCATTAAGAGTCAACAGATTCATATCAAGCCACCAGGCTACACGAGACAGTCCTGTATTAGCGTTTTGAGCTGCCTGTTCCCACGAGCCCGTTAACTATTACAGCAATATAACAAGAAATAATATCTAAACATACTGTACCATAAACTCCTCGTATAGTGAACTATCGCACTCTGTACTACAGAAACACAAACTCGGCGAGTAACTACATGTATCGATGGTACCTACTAATGTACCTCGTGAGTGTAGACGCAGCGGGTGTATCCCACTATTTCCATTAGGTATTTTTATTGATAGAATATTAGTGACCATATTCTTCTGGCGCTTCGGCTGCCCCTACCGCGGCACGCTCGCTTGGCTCGCTCGCCTTGCGCTTTGTTTTCTATACTATAACATAACCTAACCAACTGTTTCCGGTTTGATTTTACTTTTGCAATACTTACTATTCTTATTGAAAAAGTTAAAAAGGCACGGGAAAGTAAAATTTCAATTCATAGCGCTTTTTTTTGCCGCAATAGAAATAATTGGAATAATGAGAAATAAAAAAACGCTAGTTCCACTTTTTCTATTTTGTATTTCCATGGAAATAGTGGGATACACCTGGCGCCTGGCCTCAGAGAGACAGAGAGACGTCTGACAAAGTCGTGCTTGGTGAGGCCACTGCTTACCGGCACAGCACAGCAATGTTCACAATCTTCCAGATAACGTTAGTGGGTCGAGGCTTCGGTAAGTCGTTATCGATCGTTCACGGTGCTCCTCAAGGTCTATATTACATATCGAAATACGAACATTATTCTCTTCTTACCAAATAATCAATAACAGTATATATTATAAATAAATAATGCCGGACATTTCACACACCATCATCTAGCCATAAAGTAAGCAGAGCTTGTGTTATGTAATATATTTTTTTTGGTATAGGTATTTTTTTTTGTATATAAATACACAACATATTATATATAGAAACACCCACACCCCAGACAACATACAAACATTTGCAGATCATACAAACATTTCTCCCGCGCCGGGAATCGTCTGTCTGTCTGAACACGATAAACTCAAACGGATCTTCATACGGTTTTCACTAATAGAAGGAGTATTTTATGAGGACGGTTTGTGTGTATAATTCACCCGTGCGAAGCCGGAGCGGGTTGCTAGTATTATATAAATGAAACTTTGCGAAGATATTTCGATATCTTTCGATTTCTATATCTTCGATATCGATATTTCGTCTATCGCGTTGTCAAAATTATTTAACGGCGTCTGGTAGAAAGATCGCGTAACTTAAAGAGCTCCTATCAGGCCAAGCGTATTACTATTTGCATTCAACTTGGCAATGCCGCCAGTTTCTTGTGGACGCTACCCTCTGGCAGTGATCTCGATCAGTTCAGCTATCTATAGGTCGTTTTAAACGGTCCTCAGACATTCTCATGTGTAAGCGTCCATGTCTCAGCACCGTACATCATGGTGGGCACAGCACATTTATGGTCTAAGCGGGGTTTCTAAAACAACAACAAAAGAAAAACCAAAATAAATCATTATGTGGGTACGTATACAAACATACACATTGTAACCAAAGCTGGTAACAATGTCTTACTAAGTAGGTACCTAGTACCAGCTTACTTTATACATAGATTCATTTAAAAATACCTTATAAGTTCCTTGCACAAACCACGCACTTATTTAATCTATGTATGTGTAACAGCCAGACAAAAAGGTCAAGAGCAAACACAGATTTTCAGCTATTACCCTTCGAGATGGCAAGTTGAATGAGATGAAATATCCTTATTAATAAGATACTAAAAGGAAGAAGTACTAAAATATCCTTGGAAATACAAACGTTTTAACAAAGTGTATGTAAGCGTGTGTTTGCATGTGTGGGTGTGCGTTTGTGAGTTTGTGATGTGTTTGTGTGAGCGCGTCTGTGTGTGTGTGTGGGCGCGCGCGTGTTTGTTTGGGCGCGTGTGTGCGTGTGTGTGTCTCTGTGTGTGTGTGTGTGAGAAAAATGACACGAATATTCGTCTGTATCGTGAATCATTTCAATTTTGATTATCTCATACATATGAAGCCGCTCAAGCCGCGCAAACCAGTTATTCATTTTTTCATTATGAGTCATTGGCAAGCCAAGTTTTTTAACGTGCTATAAAGAGGCCTTTAATTAAACTTAATTAGCAGTTCGACTAAAATACAGAATAAATAAATAAGAATTAAGATCTTCCGATGTTCGTATCGTGTCGTCCTTCAATAAGTACCAAGGTACCAATAGACAAAAGTATTCATAATGAAGTTAATGAATTAGAAGTGTTTATTTTGTAAGCGCGAGCTATCTCAAATGAGCCCCAATATCTAGTATTATACACTAAGAAGCACCATGGAACTCCTGACTCCATCTTCAGATCAGCTCGGTGACACCATAACTACATACCTACCTACCATATTTTTATTTTTTGGAACGGATTAAGGAATTTAAGGATACAATTTTTCCATAAAAATTTTTGAGATACTGATAAATCATAAATCGATCAGTATCATTTAATTTTAGACAATAAAAATCGTTTTGGAATGTACAACCAAAAACTTTAAATATGGCACAGCCTATTAAAAAATTTTATAATTTTATTTCTTTCCTACCTTTTAGAACCCCATATCTTAACAACCCCGTGTCGTATTTGGTTCAATTTTCAATTTTCCTGCCAAATTTCACGCCGTTTGGATTAGCGGGTTGAAAGTAGTTGATCAAACAATCATATGAAGACACAAAGCTATATCGCCCAAGATGCCAGTCTTGATGCCACCCAGTCCCAAGATGCCAGTCTTGATGCCACCCAGTCCCAAGATGCCAGTCTTGATGCCACCCAGTCCCAAGATGCCAGTCTTGATGCCACCCAGTCCCAAGATGCCAGTCTTGATGCCACCCAGTCCCAAGATGCCAGTCTTGATGCCACCCAGTCCCAAGATGCCAGTCTTGATGCCACCCAGTCCCAAGATGCTAGTCTTGATGCCACCCAGTCCCAAGATCTTGAAGATCTTGATCTTGAATCTTCAATCAATTGTTTCGGTTTAGGGGTTTGGTTTGTGCCTAAATCTTACGAATTAGGCATAAACATTGATAATTTTTCTGTAGGTTAGGTACCTATCTACTTATGTTAAAACTACAATAATACTAGTATCATTGGTTGAAAGCTGAAGCTCAAACTAGCGCGTCAAACTAGCCGACGCGACGGTTCAATTTAAAAAAAAACTGTATACATGGCTCAGCGAGAAATGTTTTTACGATGTTGATGAAATGTTTTAATAATAATTGATATTCTGGATAAAACTACTTACTTACATAATATTGATGTTGACATTTTAATTTTAATTTTATGAATACTTAATTGTAATTAATAATCTCATTTATCTCATGGTTGCCAGGTTAATGTTTGCATGTCGGTCAACGACGAAGGTGTGTTATTATGTAAGAACCTTATATTTACCATACTTCGAGCAAATAAATAATTTAAAGTAATTTAAAGTACTTATTTTGAAAAACTACAAAATTTTCAAATATACTTAAGTTTATTTACGTGAAAGACATAAAAAAAACGTATATATCACAAGGACAAGGACAAAAAATGTAGGTACCTACTTACATATCACATTTACAAAGAAGTTGTAATAATAGATCAGTACTTACCTACGTTTAGTTCACTAATTCCTAGGCAAATAATAATTTAACGTCGCGTGTCTTAATAGTAACATAGAGAAACATGAACATTGAACACGCCGCGACTGGAAAGTTCTACAATTAGTATTCTGTGCCATCTGTTGATAAATAAAGTTACAATTGGCCGCGCTAGGATACCTATCTTCAAAACTTAGAAAACGGGCTCATAGTGCTATAACAATAAAATCTATACCATATCCTTACTAATATTATAAACACGAAAGTTTGTATGTATGTTTGTTACTCTTTCACGCAAGAACTACTGAATGAATTTTAATGAAACTTTACAATAATATAGCTTATACATCAGAAGAACACATATGCTATTATTTATAAAGATGTTGTGTGAATCCAAAATGTGTCCAAAATATAACGATAAGTGTCACGTAAGTAGGAAAAAATCTGCCATCTGCGAGCTATTTTGGCGTGCGCTACGAAAACCGTTAGAATTACACGAAGTAGGTACTAATCCTGCGCAGGCGAAGTCGCGGGCACCAGTTAGTAATATTATAAATGTGAAAGTAACTCTGTCTGTCTGTTTGTTTTCTAACCTAACCTAACCTGCTAAACCGATTTTGATAAATTTTTGGTACCTATAGAGATAGATGGGACCTTGGACATAGGCTACTTTTTATATAGGTACCACGCGTCCGAAGCCGCGGGCAGACCCTAGTATACAATAAAAAATTAAACATCATGCAATTAGTGATGGCTACACATAGGTACACCTGAATATTTATCCTGATACAGCCTTACTTATGAACGCCGCTCAACTTAAACACTATCCCCCTCTCACTTTTTGTCATTATCTTTTACAAAAAGGTTTGGCATTATTTAAAACAGTGGTTAACTTTTGACAGAAGTTGAGATACGTTTCTAAGTGAAGCAGTTATATTTATTTTTGTGTTGTCTGACAACATATTCAATACATTTTGACAAACACGGGCTTTACTCACGTATTATTTTGTCGATGGAGGCACCGACATTGTTTCGATTCATCTAGAGAATCTTCATCAGGGTGAGTTTGATCCGCGGTCCTCTAGAGACCGGTCCGGTAGAGGTGGAAACGTTGCAGGCATGGCAGGCGGTAACAAATTTGGTGCTAGTACTGGCTCTTCGACTTCGCCATTCGTGCCCACAACATTGGGAACCGTCAAACATACAACACTGACACTATCACTAACCGGTTCCAAATCGTTACTATAATACGTTCCGTGCAGACGAGGTTTCCAGGCTGTGACAACCAACCTTTGTCTCGGTTGAAGTTTGGAACACGGCCGATTTCGATTGCTTCACGGATCTTTCGAGGTACAAAGAATCTTTCTCTTGATAGTACCTGAGCCTTATCAAATCGAATGTAATGTGTAGAGCCAGAGGTTAGCGAGTGCTCTGCAATTGCTGACTTTTCAATGTCAGCATTCTTCACGGCACGAATATGTTCAGTCAGCCTGGTAAAAATGTTCCTCTTAGTTTCACCTACGTAGGAGCTTCCGCAATCACAAGGAATCTTGTAAACGCCAGGTACACTCAAATTGTCTAAGTTGAGTAAGTGGTCGGAATATTGTCTTGATGCCATATTTCCTTCGCAACAAGTGGCCAATTTTTTCCGTCACCCCTTTCACAAACGGTAGGTAAGCTGCCAGCTCTCTCTACTGACATCTGACGTTTTCTTGAGGATGAATTGGCAATGCGAAAACTTTGTTTCCATCCGTAGCCATTCTTCTCCAGTGCAATCCTGACGTGTGATAACTCTGCATCTGCATGGACAAATATTTAGTAAAATTCTGCTAATCTATTCCTAAAGAGTTACCTCCAAAAGAAATTCGACACGTGTTTCGCCTCTCCACGAGGCATCCTCAGGAACACTTGACTCACTCCGCACCCCGACGAAAAAACACTCTGCTCTGCAGACTTGTTGCTTCGACCAACGTCAGAATGAGACTGGGCCATTCGCGCTCCAACTTTACTATTTATACACTCAGTCAGACCGGACCGCCACGCCACCCACGAATTTCTTTTGGAGGTAACTCTTTAGGAATAGATTAGCGGAATTGTACTAAATATTTGTCCATCTGTTTAATGTCAACACGTACAGAAAAGGTAACTCACCATTTTGCTCGTGCTCTACTGTAAATGCAATTTTAGGGTGCTGTGTATTTAGGTGTGTCAATAACCTATCTATTTGATCCTCCTGTACAATTGCAAATTCATCATCTACATACCGCCACCAATGTGTTGCCTTACAGGGTGCATCTTGTAGCGCGGTACCATACCATACCATATTCAATGTAGGAAATGCATACATCCCAGTGGAACCGACTGTACTTCTTCTGTTACACAAAAATTCATAATAAGCTCATTGTAAGTAAATTATCTGAGAAACATTTGATTGTGGTCGAGTTCGTTTCGCTCCGCAACTTCGGTGATGATGATAGCACACGATAACACCTCACGTGGTAGACGTCAGTACTTTATGTACTTACACCACGTGATGTGTTTGTAAAGGTGAGAAGGTAAATGGCCAACTATGTGCCTATCTTTTCAAAATTTTCAGGACGGAATTGTCGATTTTGTAAAATGTTCTAAGAGTATCATAATTCCCATTATTCTAAAACTGGATGGTAGGTTTTGTCAGTACCTAAGCCCTAAAACTAAAACTGTCTATTTGTAAATAACTTTCTACATTCTTAAATAACATTATCATTCGAATAGGTCGGTAACTTAAGTATTTTTTAAATAATCAAGTTTTATTTGAATTCGCTTTGGCTTGTGCTTACGCTTTGATTGTAGAAACTGCTTTGTCTGACGTAGGTGCATAAATGTAACTCTCTCTCCTTATCCGCCCGTTATGTACCTACGTACATAGATGTCCACCCCTACATTTTTATTAGGGTTAGGTACCTAAGATAGCACTAATTTTGGTGATTCGCAACATTGAACCGGTGTGTGCGGGTCTGTAAATCAAGTCGTCCCAATTACTCATTATCTTTTTATTTGAATTAGGCGATGATAACCGGTTTGTGGATTCGGAACTTGTGCACGTTCAGACTACGAATGTTATATTTGAGTTCATAATTTTATTGTTGAGTTGCTATAATTCCTGCGCAATTGGTAATGTAATACTCTGAGACTTTATTATTACTGCCCTGCGTTTCTTATCAATAAAAAGTGTCACAATCTCAGTCGTAATTCAAATGTATTAGAACAATGCTTACGCCCCGAGCCCGCGCCCCCGCCGTAGGAGCGTGGGAAATGAGACGACACAGCCTCTCGCTAATGTTGTAGTTGCCAGGCACGGGAGTTGAGCCCTGGCAACCCTGGCAGCTGATCTCTCGTAACGAGACGTGGCGTTAAGCATATTTGGAAATGTATGTATACCTACTACTAACCGCGTCATGTATTTCACTCTCATGCACGGATTTATTAAACAATCTTGATTTGAATTCTTTACATGATGTAAGTCAGTACGAGAGAGAAATAATGCACAACATCTCGATACACTAACATTACCATCATACTTTTCGTACTCGGGATCACGTGCAAAAGACTGTGTGAAAACTAATTTCATAGCAGAATAGAAGTCTCACAACACCTATAAAACCTAAGACACTTAATTGTTGCAAGATAGTTAGAGAAGTAGGTATCGAGTAGGTAGATAGGTAGTACACAAACATTAGTGAGTAGCTCCTTACACTGTTGTGTTGGGTGCTTGGGTGACACTCGGTTGGTCTCGCATTGTGAACGATGCGCAATTTTTCAAGCAGTGTTTTCCTCTAAGTTGGACTATCTTTAAAAGAAGCGTTCACTCCAAGAGAGAAGTCACACGAAGCAAATTGTACGTGTAATTTTTATTCAATAATTCGAGTTCAAATAATGTTGAAAAAATGTGGAGTTCTTCTATTGATTATAGCAATGGGTAAGTGCCGCTAAATTATGCACACTAATAATAATTGAGTAGGTAGGTACCTATCCACGTTTTGGAATAATAATATGGCCATGTATCGCTGCATTTGAATATTAATTTAAAAATCAAAAAATTGAGGCCGCTTGCTTAATTCGTGTTTTGATAGAAAATGTTATTTTGAGTATTTTTTGACGTAGACCTGGTTTGAATGAAGATCAAACTTGGTGATGATTTTGGAGGTTTCCGTAGATTAGGTACTATTTATTTCATTATTAGGTAGGTACTTACTTTCTTCGATTTAATTGTTGCCTTAGTTTCTGCAAAAGGCGTAGCGTGGGTAAGGTACCTAGGCTCTCTATAATTTTATAGGTTCCCGAAATTTCACGAATAAGCCCAATAATTGAGTACAACACGTGTGGTGTGGTAGGGTGGGGGCTGGTGGGTGGTTATATATGGATATTATCTGTAGTAGATAATCCTGCAACCGGAAATCAAAACTGTGGTACTTATTTAAATCCGGAAATATAATATTTAAAAATAATCGATTTTTGAAATTGTTCCTGTACGAATACTAAATGATTTCCTAACGAGTAGGTGACAGAAACCGTGTCAATTGAACCAATGCAATGCTATGCCCTAGCTAAGCATAGCTAGTTACTAATGAACAATACATAATTTAAGTTGTTACCTACCTACTTACTACAAGTTGACCTAATTCCTACGTGAAAAGGTCGACTAAGATGTACTTATGCCATTTTCCAAGGTATAATTACAGTTCTATTATAATTGTATCAATATTAATAGTTTCTCAATGAGGGTTATCTGTAACAGTTCTGCCCGATTTAGGTATTTATCAGAAAATTCAATGAAACTTGGAAAACAATGGGTTCCATCATTTGAATAATTATTGGAGCAGCTACCTACTTAGTCAGGTCCATTATTTGAGTAAAATGCATTTGAAATACTTACCGAAGAACATTTTAGTGTACTTATTGTACGTAGTGTAGGTAGTGTAGGTACCTACCGCTTATCTGTCTGTGATTTGACTTTGTTAATGATTTACTAACAGCGTCGTTAACCTAACTATAATTTGATGCTTATTAAGTACTTATATTATTCTATTATGAGGTTATTTTGGTACTTAGAGCAATCAAAATAGTCATTTACAAGTTGTTATTAGGACAAGTCCAGATCATAAAACGTTGGCAATTTGCACCATAGTATATAATAACACTTTATTATTTATTGTACCTATCTAAGTTGTTTGCATAAAAAAATCTCATCTGTTTCCCGACGGGGTAAGCAGAATATACTGATTTCTACTTCTGCGACCCTGAAATACTTCTAATACTTAATCCGCTCTCATTTCTACTACATACCTATGCGCATCGTTTAGGATACCTGGCCAATCTCTAACACATAAATAATGGTAAGTTCGAGAGATTAACCACGTTCAGCTTCCCCATTCACACTAGCCTCATGCAGATGTTTTGTCAATCTTCTTTCATCCATCCTAAGATAAGATAAGATAAGATCTCAACATCCATCTCAACATAACTAACTCTCTCAATCTTCATGATTACGTCACCCAGCTTCCACTCCACAACTCTCTCTTATCACACTGTTTCTCACAATTTTTTAACGCAACTAAATAACAGTTTTTTATGTATTAACTATTACACTGTGAGATAATGTAGGTAACAATGATCTGCATGTTGCACACTGATCAAGATCACTACCAGAATTAACTATATATTTACTATTATGCAGCTATACTTTTGGATGCAGCCTTCTAAATATCAGTTATTTTTATTAGTTGTAAAGGTGTGGTTTCCGTCTCATTATTCACTTGCAAGATCCTGAATCCAGAATGGCTCTGGTCGTGACGAGCTGCGAGCTAGTAATAGGCAGGACTATAAATCAGTTCGTGAGTGCCACTCTGACAGCCGGACACAACAAGCTTATTTAGCTCCATTTGCAATAATAAATTAGCATACACATATTCTATTGTAACAGTTGATAGACATCGTCACTGAATATAGATCCGTAAATATCACGATAATTGATCACCGAGCAAATCTATATTCTCCAAAAGAAAATTAGTTTAAAATAAAATAATTTTAAAACAATATTTTTATATTGTCCAACAAATCCACGGACAAAAACAGTGTTCTAAAATTAAGAAAGAAAAAAATCATTTTTTTGTATCAGTTTAAGATATTTTTTTGAATATTAGTTCAAAATATTAAATAGGCTCTTGAGAAACCCATACTAGTTTGCATACTATGTACTATCCACACTATATACTATCCATACTATGTATCCATTCTACATGTTCCCAAATGTTGTCAAAATAATTCTCAAAATCATCGATCCGAAACTATCACCAGCTCTAGGTATTAAATGCGGAATAGAGTGTGCATTAATATCGAATTCTATAACTATTTATTACAAACCTTAAGGTAATTCGTCATTTGGTTTATTGATGCTGCTGCTTGCGGCTCCGCACGCCTGAAGCCAAAAAAAGAAGCCAATTCCCTTCAAACTATCGATTTTATGAGACAAATGTAATTCCATCTAGTACATCAGGACACTGTGAAAGCGGCTTCAAGACAATAGCATCTTACCCTCGTTCTTGTCACGTCCTCAAACGTCCGTCATACCATACTAGATACGGGTCATACCTGTAGGTACCTAGTTATTAACTAACAGACAGTCAGACTTCATATCGCCATCCGGAAGCCAGTTCATACTCTAACTCAGTACACAGCCGCACCGCCCTGATCGTCTAAATAATGGGCGCCCAGTACCACCATAATATACCTTGGTTTGTTTACCTACGAATCTATAGCTAGTTGTATGTACCAACTTTGTAAATAAAACAATAACCATAACGTTATAAATACATAATAAATATTAAATGGAATATTTTTTTTAAACAATAATATTTTAATATTGCCTTGGCTGGCTACTTTGGCCCAGGCTTCTCAGTGCTGGACTTAAACTGAGCTGTAATATAATAATTGTTTAATTACCTTGATTTGGTTACCTTCTCAAATAACGGTAACTCAATAACTAGGTATCTACCTTGTATGTAGTCCATTCTTCGTGTCGTGGTTCGCATTATTGGCAAAATTATACATATATACATGCATTGTCAATATTATATATCGTTTGACTGAAAAGGACTTTTCACTATTTCTGTGTTCAACTGTGTAGAAGGGCCGCACCGAGACATAATGAGGGCACTAGAGGGACAGAGGCGGCTACACTAAATAAATTAAGCATTGAAACTAGAGAAAGAGATGAAGATAATGTAGACTCCTTGTTTATAAAAACAAAACAAAGACATGCTCACAGTTGTAATCACCTGGCTCAGTAGACAAGTATTCAGATCTCTAGTTACTATTTAGAGGGGTAGTCAGAGGCACGTCCAATTATATCTAGCACATGCCCACGCTTTGCACCGTAGTTGGTATTCCGTACGTGACAGGTTGCAAGCCCATCGCCGCTTATAGATATGACACACACCATCGAATTCATTACTTTTTTACTTGGTTTCTAGGTGCTCTACGTTAGAGTATAACATGTAAACTGATAATCAACGTGGCCTCGTGTATTAAAGCATTAAAATGTAACGCATTGTCGTCGTGTCGGCGTAAAACCACAAACGAGATGTGCCTCGCGCGTCCTAGACCGCGGACAAGGTCGCATGTTTGACACTCGCTAATTATTCATTCTCGAGTGGTGGTACAAGCGCTCGGCTGTAGCGACTTACGTCGATTAGCTGAAATTATAAAATGCGGGTCTTCATTATACTGAAGGTGTATCGGGGCTCCATTCATTCTCACGGACAATGATGAAATACTGTTTTAATTCGACTGCGCGTGGCATTATGCTAGGAAATATACCTATATTGCCTAGCCTATATACCTATAAGTCCTTACAGGCTCGCCGTGTCGTGGGGGTTGCGGCGGATATTGGGAATTACATCAAAAGACACTTGTTTAATTGTACTTACTTTTACCCAATACACACATTTATATTTATTTTATTTTATTTTATATTTTATTAACCCCAGAAGTAGAGGGATGTGATAAGTTTAATGTGTGTATTTTGTGTATGTGCGTTTAGTTTATGTGTGCGCAATCGTAGCTTGCAAACGAATAAATCGATTTTGATTTAGTTTTTTAATAAGATAACTTGATCGGCTCTTTTATTAAAGATGATTTAAGAAAATATTTGGATGAAGGGATGTGGGCAACTTCCATAGTCAAAGTCAAGTCAAACGATATTTTATTCAATATATATTAGGTGTTTACATACATTTATGTGCCAATTCCTCCTAGCACATAGGTTTGATAGATTCGAAATTTAGAATTCTGTATCAGAATACCAAATTTGAAATGATATTGCAAGAACACTGTGACCGTGACCTGATGACCTGATGCAGCAACACCTGGTATCTGCGGGCTGCAGGCTGCAGGATACCCAACTCCTTACCAACTTAAAGATACTTGTCACAGCGTAGTACCTAGCCTTTACCTTTTATCACAAAGGCCACTTTACGAGTAGGTACGTGAATCGTTTATCGCGTCATCGTCAAGCTCCGTCGTTTCGGGTAGGTATCTACGTTTACAGTGTTGTCAGATCCGACTCAAACAAAAACAAAGATGTTTTGGTTTTATGTTATCGACTGAGCGATTAGCTGTAATCGCCGTTGAGTTAATGAGCCAGACCAAACCCAACGAAACTGCGTGCTTGAATTGTTATTTTTTGTTAACAATAAGATTGCCAGTTATAACATCTCAACTATGATAATCGCTTGGCAAAAAACTTTAAACTTCACAACATTGTCTAAAAACAGACCTAATAAAAAAAAGATAGCGTCAGTATCTTACTAATTAAATATAATTTCTGGATTTCTAATTTCTGGAGCTTTTCTTAATTTGGATGGCTAGATGGCTCACTCAGCACCATCTAGCTCCAAATTAAGAAAAGCTTCTACCATGAGAACCAGATGATTGTTTGAATACTTATTTAGCTGAAAATACATCAATTATACTTTATAACACGCAAACACAGTTCAAAACATCACACAAATGTTTGACCTGGCAGTGATTCGAACTCACAACCTACATCGCAAAACGCAGAATTACTACCAGAGTGGCCAGTCGTACCTAGGTAGGTACCTAGTAAAATAAGAACAGAAGAGAGGGTATCACGCTCCAACTTCTTATTACCCGTTAGGAAGAAGGCTCTCGGCACAAGTCAACCAGGGACAGGGTGTTGTTTCCTTCCGTGAGGCTGATCCGCTTGCAGCACTCAGGCCGACCGGAAGCGAAGTCAACTGTACAACTGAAATATTTCTACAAACGGTATTACATGTATGGAACATAACTTCGTAAACAATCTGAAGAAGCTGATCTATTTGCGCTTATTCACTGAGATTCTAAAGTCGTGTAAAGGTAAGTTTATCGAGGAGATTATTCGTGACATGTCGCACGAATAATCACGACACGTCGCGTCACCACGACCGACAACGTCTTCAGCATTAGAGCTAACTCTCAAAATTACCGACCGGGGAAGCCGGTTGGATTCCCGATACTCGTTGTAAGTTTGACGTCACACAAATATGCCATGGGATAAGTTAGCTGGACTAAGAAGGTCTCTGGATCGTGAAAACATTTGTAAGGGTTCTATTCTCTTATAAATGTTTTCATGATCCAGAGACCTACTAAGATCAGTCTACTTAGCGCGATGTGCGGGTTCTAACTCACACATCGCGCTGCACTCGTGGCGCCGAAGCGCCGAGGTCGTCATCTAATGATATAATTTATGAGAAAATCGATATAATAAAAATCCTTGGACAGTGATGTGGCGATATGGAACTCCTAGGAGTAGGTTCGCTGACCATCATACAGATAACAATAACCCGTGACTCTGATAACCGACGCGATATCACCAAAACAATAGGTTTCGTGGATTATAAATCTCACAAAAGAATCTTAACCTATTATTTACTTAAGTTACGTATTATATCGTAGGAAATGTTAGTTCCTTAACAAACTGGACGACTTGTCTGGTACTGGCATCCGTATTTAGTGTACCTAATGGTATAGTTACGATATCATATTTCGTCTACAGAATACTCTTCTGTAGGAAATGTCAAATATTAATGATCAAAAAATCCCCTTTGTGACGCATATAGCTTCTAGAACTACGTACGTTCGAAGCTAGCGACTCAAGTGATGGAGGCATCTAGCAGGTCTGAGAAATAATTCAACATCCTTCAATGGATGTTTGGATTCAGATTGCTTAGTGCGAGTAGTTAACGGCTATTTATAACGACGGGAATAAATTAAATAAATTCGCAATAAATACCCCTTCGACTACTAAAACAATATGATTTCTGATCGCGTAAGTTTAAATATAACTTTCTTACTAAAATAACTTCATTCATATCTATATTTGACGACCTCTGTGGTGCAGTGGGCTAAGATCCGGCTTCTCAGCCGGACTCAGCGCAGAAGGTTGCGGGTTCAATTCTCGTTTGGTGTATAAGTAGTATATCAGTCATGTGGTAGTCATAACACAAGCTCTGCTTAATTTGGGGCCAGATGATGCTGTGTCATGGGTACCACATGACTGATATATATATTTTATTTGTAAATACATACATAATGTACAAAGAAACACCCAGACCTGAGACAAATACTTGCAGATCATACAAACATTAAATGTTTGTATGATCTGCAATTTGTCTCAGTATTTGTTTTGTTGGGAATGCCGCATTGGTAAAGCATTGGTGCTGAATAAACCTGCACAAAATCTTTGACGACCTCTGTAGCGCAGTGGGCTTAGGTCCGGCTGAACTAGACGCAGAAGGTTGCGGGTTCGATACCCGCCGCGGGAGAAATGTTTGTATGATCTGCAAGTATTTGTCTCGGGCCTGGATGTTTCTATGTATAATATGTATGAATTTAAATAAAAAAAAAATAAAAAAATATGTTAGTAGTATCCATAACACAAGCTCTGCTTTGGGGCCAGATGATGCTGTGTGAAATTTCCGGGATTATTTATTTATTTATTTGAAAAATCAATTCAATAAAGGAACAAAATGTTAATTATAACTTATTTTTAAACTATCGTTCTATCAAAATTATTTTAATTGTTGGTACAAACCTATGAGTGATTTCTAAGACATTAATTATTTTGAGATACTGAATATGCATTTGACCTAGCTAGGCAAATGATGTCTCGCGATGATTTAGCATTTACTTATACACAAAAATGATTATTTTTTGTTTAAGTATGAGACGTAATTTGTAGGGTTCTGAAGCCCACAAGGAATCCTTCTAGTTTCGCGGTGTCCGTCTGTCCGTCTGTCCGCCTGTCTGTCTGTCTGTCTGTCCGCCCCTAATTTTTCTCTTGTTCGCAGACTATTGTTTTATCGTGGTGAAATTGCAAGGTAATACGTATTAGTAGGGACTCTACTAAAATTTAAAAAAATTAAAAGAAGGGTTGATTTTTTAAATATTTCACTACGTCAGCGTGTGGCATATCGGTGAATAGGTGTTTCAAAGATACTACGAGGTTTCTTAAATAGTGTCCCCTCGTACCAGCTACACTGCTTTTTGGAAAAACCCGAAATGTTTTACAAAATAGTTGGATATATAAGGAAAATACATGGAAAATTATCGTGGATAGTGGGGCTAGATTTTAATTATTAACAACTTAATTTGTATGTAAACCTTGAACAATCTGAAAGCTTTCTTTTTTCCAGTTATTTTTTTGCTTTGCTAATACGAGTTTATTTGTTACATTGGATTAAGTGCTCAGTGTGTATTAGTTCTAACCTTAGTGACTTGGGAAGTCTGCACTGCGCGCGCGCACATGCGCTTGTTAAATAACAAATTATGGGAAGTTACATAATGTCTCCTGACACGTTAATTAATTAGATTCAGATTAATATTTGTTTATTTGCCAAACATGGGTTACATACAGCGGTTGGTAAAACAATATACAGCCATGATCACCATATTAAAGCATGTTAAATTCATTTGAAAAATAAATATGGCATAATAAATTTAATATTGTTTGTCAAATATTCATCTAATACAATAATCTGCAAAACATTTTTTTCAGATTCAATTCAAAATTAGGTACCTATTTCAAAATTATTTTGTTTACTTACTTACTTCAAAAATATATTTTGCTAAATTAATGAAAATTCTTAGACAACAATGCGGAATAAAGTGTTATTAAGTATGTTGTCGGGACAGGGGCTGACACAGGGGCTGACAGGGCGCCTACCTTAAAGTTATCTAATAATTTCATATTCTTCTTTACAAATAAAGTAATTTCGTAAATAAATTGAGGATAAAGTTAAAATATTCAGGTTAATTGAAAATGACTTACAGCTCTCAGTTTTTTTAAATTTACTTATTGCCCTCGCACATCTGCGCATTAAAAACCAATTATTTCCCGATTGTAGGTACTACATACACCAGAATATAACAATTCGTTGGAATTGTTTACTTATTCTACAGTAGTATTCTTATGTGGAACCTATTTGCTACGCCAGCACCGCTCCATTGATTGACTACTTAAATTGGTTTGGCAGCGATCTGGATCAGTTAAACTATCTACAGACCGTTGAAAACTATCCCTATAGCTCATCTATTCCAAATTGGTTTCAGGTGCATAATGCAGGTATCTGTAATATTCTGTAGGTTTTTGTGGGTAAATAAAACTTCAGACGTCATAAAGGTTGACACACAGATCGTTCGTGAAGTCGCGCGGATGCTGCGATTATTTGAACTATAGATTTAAATATATTAAACCTTCAAAGATATTTTCTTCAGCGCAAGGGTTTTTAGAATTGAACAGCTATTGTATCCTTGAGTGGTTCGTTTCGGTACCTCATGAGTCCGCACTACATTAGATCCAACCATTGTGAAGCCGCGCGTACGCCGGCGCAGTCGTTGCGACACTTTACAGTAGTTTTTTATTGTTTTACGTGTTATTTTTATATAAAAAAGAAATAAGGATGAAGGAATTGAACGGTAAGTTTATTATAAGCTGCTGATTTTTTTCGCACTTTATCCTAGTTATAATCATTTAAGGTTTGAATTTTCAATAGAAAAAAAATATTGATCTGTATTTTTTATTTTTATGCGGTTTGTAAAAAAACCAGTTGTTTTTTGCAACATCTGTTAAGATAGATTGCTGCAGTAAAACCTTGATAAATACATAAGTTTAGTAGGTAATTTCTAAGTTTGACTTTAAAAGTCTTTAAACCTTGCTAGAGGCTGGTGCGTCCAGCGAGTTAATCAGTGCAGTTTAAACAGTGCAGGGCAGTTTAAACCACCCTATTCAGAAGCATGTCATTTTCAACATGTTTTTTTTTCGCTAGAGCGTGTTTCTATTTCATTCCATGTTCCACAGAATAGCCTAAAATATTTCGGCACGGATTAATCTGCAATGCACGGTAGTCTTTAGGACTGACACTGACGGTAGCTAACGACTGAAATCCTACTGCGATATGCTAAGTTTAAGGAACGCTGTTATAATGGTTGTCTGGAACATTTTCTTACAGAATAGGTACATTATCAATTTCCAAGAAACATTACCCCCTTTTGGGATAATACTTCCCTACAATGGCTGGCCTCACTGCACAGTATTTAATAGTTTTGTCTTAAGGCACTGTAGGTTGTGTATGTATTAACAAGGTTGGGTTGCTACTTACGTACTCTGGCCACATCCCATCTGTCGGGGTCTTCCGTTAGAGCTGGTGCAGCAACTGAATGTGCCGAGAACCTAAAATGGGGCAAATATGCCAGTCTCGATAGGGCCTACATATTTGAGCCATTTGGAGTCGAGCCACTTGGCCCGTGGAGAACAACAGCCAATCGCGTTTTAAAAAAATATTTCATGGCGCCTAGTAGAAACATCCCGTGACCCAGAAGCTGGCTCCTATCTGGTCCAGCGTATTAGCTTTGGCATTAAACGTGGCAATGCTGCCAGTGTCTTGTGGACGCTGCTCTCTGACAGTGATCTGGATCATTTGAGGTATTTATAGATCGTGCTGAAATCCACCAAAATTTAATTTACACAGTTCCTTCATATTTTAATTCACCATTATATATTGAAATATTCAAAACCTTTAAAACTAAATAATATGCCGTAGCAAGGACAGATGTCGACATTATTCGTCACCTGTATTTACACAACAATCCTAGCAATTATATCACCAAACATAATATTGGAACCTATATTATATGAAAAAGTTTGTGTTGATATTTAGACAGGCGGACCTGGAATAAAACATAGGCTTCTTTTTGGGCCTATGTTTTATTCCAAGTCGTAAACCCAGTATTTCTCTACCCAAAATTATTTTTCCCCATTCGACACAAATATATTCCCCTTTCTACTCAGTCCAAAAATCTGAGTCACAATGTATTGTGTTGGTGACAGACACGATCATATTTATAAAAAAAAGTAACTTGATAAAATTATTATTCATAGTAACTTCAAAACTTTGTACGTTCCTTAATAAGTAGGTACATAGTAGTATTTTACTTGTTTATACTCTCCTTTACAAACGAGTGCGTATTCTGGATGGATCTTGGGAAAAGACATAGGCTAGTCTTAACGTTGGTAACACGTGAGAAGCCGCGGGCTAGTATCCTATATTTGCTTATTAATCCAATAAATCTAACTTCTCGTAGCTAGCTCCTTGTTAATTGTAATTTATTGATTCGGTACAGTCACAAAGATTCCAACAACTCGTATTATTTATAATAAAATATAAGTACACAATTATGTTAATTTCAATTTTGATTGAATGTGCAGTATTTTAGGCCTGTACATAAATAATCTTCTTACATTGCCAAATTCGGTCACAACCATCGACCTCGATAGCTTTTCAGACCCGCAGAGATTTTCAGTCATCTCAGCGCCGCCCCATCTGTCTGCGAATCAGAACAAATACATGCGTGATGGTGGACCAGAAGAGGATGAACTCATCCTCTCCTGTAGATCGCTAGCCGGGGTATTTTCAACAGATAGAGAACCCATTGGCATAAAAATATTACCACTACAAATAAATCAATAAATATTGCTGGACATTTCACACAGCATCATCTGGCCCCAAAGTTTGGAGAGCTTGTGTTATGGGAACCACATGACTGATATACTACTTGTATACTTTTTTTGTAAATACATACTAATTATACATAGAAAAATCTTTAAAGCTTATTATAAGCATTAATTTAACGAAATGTTTGTGAGTAGGTACTTCTTATTCGTGTCATCAATGATTTGGAAGTGTGTAACTTTCCTAATCTTAACAATGGAATTATTATTTTGATAAATGTGGTGGAGGGACGAGCTAACCAAATTCCGTGTCAACTGGACCATCTTAGCGCGGGAAAGGGATGAATGGACAGAATGGGGGTAGGCCTTTGCCCAGCAGTGGGACAGTGTGGGCTGATAATAATAATAGATCTAGCTGAGGCTAATTTATTTTTTATTATAACTCAAAATTATATATAAGTATTATTAATTTACATAATTATAATTAAAGTTTTATGGAAGTGACGCAGGCCAGACTTGTCCCACGGTGTAAGTATGATGTAGCCTTGAACGTGACTTCGAAACCTCCAAACGTAATATTTATAGGCCTAAGCCGTTATTTACGTTTTTCCGGGCGGAATTTGTCTTTACAATCCAAACGCATGTGCTAAACGTTTTTTGTCTCGACTGTTGTAAGTACGGGACTCAGGGCTTTCCTATATTACAGGTACAACGTACACACTAGTAACTATAGCTACCTAGGCATTATGCATACGGCGATCACTAGCTGTAAAGTCATCTACACAAACAAAGTTCTAGAGCGCACACTATTTAATACCAAATTATTTATTAATGAAATACCTCGGAAGTCCATGCAGTAATAGTTGAGACCTTGACTGTAAAAATACTTATTCTTAAAATAGGATATAAAACTATACACCAGGTTTGGCCACTGTGGCCAGTTCTGAGCCAGACTCTGAAGCTGAATACATTTACACAGCGAGAGAAACACAAATGCTCGGACCGACGACACGATGGCTCATGCTCGTCTCGTCCCAGTCACTTGTATGTGTAAGGCTTTAGAACAAGTTTTGCTCGAACCTCATGCTTAGAAGTTATGTAAAGATAGTTATGATAACGCTTGGTAACAATAGGTTGGTTGTTTCAGGATACGCGTTGACGAAGGAGCCGATCGGCAGAAGACGCACGGTGCCCGTTCTCTTCGTCTCGGGCTCTCACTATGAAGTCGGTTTTGATGTGGTGGGTACCTCCTGTAGTACCGGGCTATTTCTATACAGGCTAGGAATTTGGATTCAGGATGACCTTTGCAAAGGTGGAAAGCTGCAAATAATGATGATGGTTGACAATATCCATGCTTTCTGAGCTAATAATAACATACAATATTGTAGATTTTGTTATGTAGGTAGTTAGAACGCCTCCTAAAGTAGCGCCTCCTTAGCAAAGCCTATACAATAGTAGAAACGTAGTTAATAGATAGGTAGGATGTGAAATCTTTAAAATTTTGAAGTCCAACAGTTTGAACAAATGGAACATTAATATGTACTTACTTATGTGGTCCCTGGCATATTGGCTTTATAATACCTAACTCCAGCGCAAATTTAGATAGATAAAAACAGATAAGCTAGTTTTTAGCTAAGGTGGGTTTACTAGTACCTACCTACCATAATATACATAACAATACACTTGTACTAGTATCTACCTACTTAGGTATGATCTGTTATTGTGTTTATTCTCCAGGGTCGAAACTTCGCATCATTGATCAAAAGCTTCCTATCCTCATACGGAAACTTACGGGACTTTGAGAAAGAGTACAAAACCGACGCCGGCCGCGCCATTTATGATAAAACTCTGGCGAACATGAAGCGGAAGTTCCCTTATTACGTAAAAGAGATCCAAGGAGTTGCTGATGGTGCCAAAGTGCCTTTCCATCAAGTGAGTTTTCTATTACTTTTCTGGCTTATAGCCGTAAAGGTGAAACAAGTGCATAATATCGCCCCCAAAAATCGCCTTTTATAATGATGTAATTTCTAGTTATTCCTACTACAACTCGATGACATCATCATGACGGCGAACGACAACCGCGTGCCCAGAAACGACACCGGAGGCTGCAGCTCCATCGGGGTCAACAACCAGCAATACGTATGATAGATACAGTGCTATTTTAGTGAACTTGCTTTGACGGAAATGTGAAATGAAGATAGAAATCCAATCAGAATGTTATCGGTTTGCATGGACTTGCACACATTACACAATCTATAAGTGTCTCTCGATATTTCAGACTGTGTTGGGCCACACCGAGGACGCCTTCTTCGAGACCGTCAACCACTTCTACATCATGCACGCTCACGTCATCCCCACGCCTGAAGATGCGGAGTTAGGGGTAGGGTATAGCACCTAGAATTGGACCAGGAAACACATAACAAATCACTTGTTAAAGTATTTCTTGATCTGAACAGCATTAGAAACTGTTCTGCGCTTAGACGGAGGCTTCCAGGCGGCCTATGAATTGCACTGTATGAGGATTGACCATCGGTAACTTGTAACTGGCTAGATAATACGAATAAAGATCCATAAAATTTTACATTAGAACTTTAAAATTACTTGACTATACCTTGGTGTTTCAGGCCACAGAGGAGAGGTTCGCATCTCTATGCTACGCGGGCCAGATGCCGGGTTACACTATGGGGTTCAACGAAAACGGTCTGGTCTTCTCCATCAACACTTTAAGTCCTCACCAACTAAAGCCAGGGAACACGCGTATGTAATCTTAATACTTATCTGCCTAGCTACTTACTTTCGCAATTATCTAATTGGTTTAGACTTGGGTACTTACCTACTTAGGTAAAATATACAAAAATTTGAATCATACCTAGGTACAAAAGCAGCATTCTAAGTTTTTCCCCAGCGGAGCTCATATTGAATGAAGCAAACAAGAATTAAATAAAAACATCCAAACATTAAATCTTGATTCTATGAAGGTCACTATTTTGCTGAAACCCATCTCTATTTTTATGTGTATAACAAATTTTCATATTTATATATTGTGAATCTATTGTGAGAATATTAATTTATTTGAATATTTCTCTCAAAGATTCTCGTGGTTTCATTTTATAAATGGCACATATTATATATACATATTGCTCTTTTTTGTATAACAAGTTGTGTTTGTTGGGGATGGCTATATCTATAAGAAGTGCTGTCTTATTTATTTTGTCAATAAGTGTTAGGTCCGATCTATTGTAGTGTATTGTTTTGTCTGTTAAAATGGCTATATCGAAATATAATTTGTGGGTAGAGTTCTCCAGCACAGTTTGGGGGTTGTATTTGTAATACGGAGTTGGTCTTGTAGTTGTCTCTATAAGGTTGTATTTGGTCGCTAATCGTTGGTGTTTAATGTTATCTACCTGGGTCGTGTCTGAACCTTATAGTCCGTTTGAGCTATTGATTAACAAGCCTCAGTAAGTAAGTAATATGCTGTATCGTTTCGGACGAGCTGTTGCAGCATCTGCACATGTCTGTAGCTAAATTGCGTATCTTCATGATGAACTTTTGGTAGTTCCGAGTTTCAACCACTTCTGGATGGCTTCTAGTCCTGGATGGCTATCATAAACCCCTCTGTCTCTGGGAAAAGTTCGCCTCGACTAAGCCATTCGCTCGACGCCTGCATGTCGACGATGGGCTGGCTCAGATCGTGGTGATGTCTTCCGTGCAGAGACTTGAGGCTCCATTCAGAAACTAAAGTCTATTTGTCAGTCAGTTCTTCGTTTTTTTGTTTATTGTGGTCTTGTAGGTTAAGTGGTGTAAGTTTACAGTACAGTTTAACTACTGAATTGTGGAGAATAGATGATTCGGATTTGTTGTGAAAGTATGCCCGTAATGTTTGTCGGTTATGTAAATTATAAATGTTAATGATACCTCTTCCTCCTTCTGCTCGTGGCAGCATCTGTCGCTGAACGCAAGCTCGCGGGCGAGGTTTTCGTTGCATCGTAATGGTGACATTAATAAGACGCTGCAAATTTTTTAATTCCGTTTTGTTCCAATTGATTATGCCGAAGGAGTAGGTTACCTACAATTGGGATGCCGTATGAGTTTATGAGCCGCTTTTTTATTATTACTATTATTATTATTAAAGGATTAAACTATGAAGACCTACTGGAGCTACTTGCGGTCGGTCGGGCTGCTCGGTAGGGAGCTAGGGAGTAGGGAGGCAGAAGTCGAGTAGGTACACTAATGATGATTTCGACAACTTCGCCAACCGCATTTTTGACAATGTTTCCTTCGACATCTATACATAAAGCATGAATTAGGTACCTACCTAGGCTACTTCCCTTTCAGACCTATTTAGACCTTTTTAGACTTAAGTATCTACGTATTTGCTAAATAGATATGGTATCTAGGTAGTGTTCTCTAATCAGAATTTAGTTCATGCGACATTTTCTCTGCCATGCGTCATTGAGCAAGTAATTCGTAACGCATAACTAAGGTAACTTATCCACCTAACTCGCCATATTCTTAGATAAAGGTAGGTACCTAAGACAATTTTGTACCTATCTATTGTTTTGCTATGCCATTAATAGAAATACCAACCGGTTCGCAAGATAGCGGAATGCTAAATTGAACAAATACCGTGACCTCGAGCATTTAAAAATTGGCACATAGCTTCAAAAATATTGGACTAAACGTTACAAGACGGCATTAGATTTGCTGTCGGACTGTAGGTACCTACATCGATCGTGCTAGCACACGTGCTGTATGACGTAGTTACAAGTTAAAGGTTTTATAATTCCTCAGCTCGAACCTTCATCACGCGTAAGATCCTCGGGGCAAAGGGTTTCTCAGACGCGGAAAGGATTCTGCGCGACGAAGGGCTCGGCATCGGAAACGGCTTCTCGATAAACATGATCTGGACTGACGCGTGGGGCTATTCCAATATGTACAACGTGGAGGTGGCGCCTGACCTGAAAACGGACAGGTCCCAGCTAAATGTGCACAAGTACGAAAAGGAGCCTTTGGTGCACTGCAACAAGTGAGTTTGGCTAGATACAGCTGTACGGCTGTAACACTCTATCAAATCTTTTCTTCTTCTTAGTCTTTCCTAAAATAATATTAATAATGCTAGCATTGCATAATGAACCTTGATGGGTGACCGCAATGACATTTTCATTTGAGCTTCCGTGCTCCGAAGTGTACATATATATAGGGTGTTGTACATACAGCCTGTTGCATTCAGCACTGTGGTAAGTAAGGTTAAAGTGTTAGAGGTGTTAAAGAAATGCTTCTGATCTGTAGATACGTACAGCTGCACAAGACACTCATTAAAATCCTCAGATACGAGCGTCTTCCAGTGGAAAATGTGATCGGTGAAATCATAGACAGCAGCGAGTGGCGCTTGGCGACTATACGCGCGCATCCCACGCCGCAGTCCAAGCGCGACGTGGCAAACATCCTGTCCGACACCAGCGGCGAAGAGTTCCGTGTCTTCCAGGACCAGAAGGACGCCATTATCAAGACCATTGCTGCTGGTATGTAGACCCAGTTTGAGTCAGTGCGTTTCCACACCGGCATCTCGGTGCCGGGCACTTTTATCAGTTGAATGAGCCAAATAATCGTTTTATGTTCGGCAAATATCCAAGCCAGGATTACCGATTGTTCGTATTCGTCCAAATGGAACCAGTTCTTGTAGCAGGACTTGGGTTAGGTTAGTACCTACCTAATAGCTTATCCAACCTGCAACATACGTTTATCTCTGAAAATTTAAGCTCGCCCTATGCCCTTTGGCGGTTGTATAGGTAATGTTTTGGCAAACAAGGCTTCCAACGCGTTAGATAACTAACTTTGAAATCCACGACTTGTATTTAGAAAAGCGCTATTACACGACCACATTCAGCCTATCACAAGCTTTTGGGTAGCCTATTGACTACTCTCGAGTATTGTAGTGATTGTTGGGAGGTATAATTTTCACTCAAACCATGATAATATGTGTGTTTTTCTGCTTCTCGATATTTCGGCGCAGTTGCATGATCACGAGATAAGGGGATGTTGGGAAGTAAACTAATGTCGCGTATTTCCAGGTATATTCGACGTGGAGAAGAGGACCTGGAGCCTGTACATCAACAGACCCAACGTCTCAGAGCCTATCGCAGTACTGCCCATTCGATTTCCGGCTCTTGAAAATATATTTTAGGATGCAAAATCATTTGATAGTCGGTCTATATTTAAGAGATTTCTAAATAGCGCTAGAGAATTTAGTGAGTGAGTTAAGTGATATGATAAAATAGTAATTACTTAGGTAGGTACTCAATGTAATATATTTTTTGTTAAACAATTTATTTTATAAGGGGTCAAAATATGTACTTACTAAGCGCGTTTAATAAGCATAAAAGCATTTTTTCAAAACGTATTTTTTACATGAAAATGTAGCTTGCCTTGCGTTTAATTGCGTTTAATACGATAGTAGGTAGGTATACCTATTTTAGTTGGCAGGTATAGTGATTGATGTTGGCATACTTGGATAAGTTACCTTTTAGATATAATAAATAAGTATTTATCTACATCTAATAATGTTTTATTGCAAAGTATAAGCCAATAAGCAACCTTACACTCGGTCACCATAATTTCGCGTAGTTCCTATACTCTAGCAAAATTGGAGCTATGATGTCTAATAACAAAGCGTTGCTAGGCAACCATGCGACGGCATGGGTAAAAAACATTTTTTATCAATGCTCATTTTTGTAAATGCTAGCTGAAGTGTATGATAATAGGTAATACGCATGTGGTTCAAATTTACTTGACTTTTCCCCCTTTTTTGTTCTGATTTTGTATATAAACCATTATTTTCTGTTTATAATTGCATAAAATGTAAAAATAAGCGCGCGAAATTAAAGTTTGCGAATAGCGGCGTTTTAGCACACCAAATTTAAGCAATGTTTTAAATATTTGTAACTGAATTCAAAACAAAAAAAATACATGCATATTCCCTATTGATAATGCTTATGTAAATAATTGAGTTTTTAACCAACAAAATTGTACGAGAAGATAAAATTAATAAAACGGTAGCCGATTTATTTACATTTACTATATTTTTATTTCATTTTTTACTTCGCACTCATGTGGGCTCACCAACTAAATGACATAATACAAAAATGCAAAAATGTTCACGAAGCAAGAAAGCATTAGGGATGGCACTATTATCAACCATCACAGCCAATCCTAAATAAAAAAAAAAAATACTTCCACTTACATGTGGTTTGAAATGTTTATTAATCAATTTTCATCTTTTACATGACTTTATTTTTATTAGATTTTTAGGGTAAAACGATTGAAAGTGTGAAATTGTGAAATATTCTGAAGTGAAAACCCTAAAAATCTGCTGTTGTCGTTTGTTTACAAATATCATGTCTCGAATATGGCTGGAGTATAGGTAAAATAGTACGCGTGCAAGTGCTCCTCAGCTAACTTTACCTCAGTTAGCGCATTGCTTTAAACCATGTTTCTTTGACAATTGTAATGGGTCCGTGGGTCGGGTACCCCGTATCTTCAGATGCTAAAAAACTTTAAATACTTGGGTTTGATTTCATCAAGATCCGGTCTGCCGTTTAGCCGTGAATAGATAACAAAAATGCTGACAGACAAACATATAGGTACACTTTTGACATAACGTAAGTACATCATGTACCTGCTATAAGCAACCTTAACCCAGGTCTTAGAGCGTACGTATATCGTACACGCTCTCACCAAATTTAATCAAGATAATATTGGTATATACAATATTGGTATGGAATAAAATTAAACAGGTCTAGTGGTAGCCTTCCGATCATAACCTCTGTGGCGCTGTGGGCGAAGGCCTGTCACTGACACAAAGGGTTGCGGGTTCTACTCCCGCCGCGGGTCAAATGTTTGATGATCTGCAAGCATTTGTCTTTCCATTATACATTATATACCGACCTACGTGTAATTCTAACGGTTTTTACAGCGCACGCCAGAATAGCTCGCAGATGGCAGAATTTTTCCTACTTACAATTCACAACAATGGTGGCAATTCGGTAGGTTCATTTTCTAAAATTAGGAATTGTCTAAAATATATTTTAGTTAGTCATAGCATTTGTAAAACCTATTCGATCGGTACCATCTAACTAAATTAGGAACGCTAAATTCAATTAGATAAAATTAAATTAGGATAGGTTGGTAGCAGCAGAATACCAAAGTTTCATTTGATAGTTCTAAACCTAATTTTAGCTAAAATTAGTTAGGTTGGTGCCAACAGAATTGAGGCCAATATCTTTATAAATTATAGCCTATGTGTTATTCTGGTGTATAATCTATATTATTGTAAAGTTTCAGTACTCAATATCCATTCAGTAGTTTTTGCGTGAAAGAGTAACAAACATCCATAGATACAAACTTTCGCGTTTATAATAGATATTAGTAAGGATAAGGAGGTTATAATATAGAATAGACGAACAATAGATTAGTAGTCTTCTGCTTCTTCTCATTTTTTTTATTTTTTTTCGGACATTTCTTACAACATCATCTGGGCCCAAAGTAAGCAGAGCTTGGGTTAAGGGTACCACATGACTATACTACTATATATATACTACTATATACTACTTATATACTTTTTTTTGTAAATACATACATATTATACATAGAAACACCCAGACCAGAGACAAATACTTGCAGATCATACAAACGTTTGTCTCACGGCGGGAATCGAACCCGCAACCTTTAGCGTCTCAGCCAGGCCTAGGCCCACTGCGTCACAGAGGTCGTCTTGAGGCACTAGTTCTTTGGAACCAGTGTGAGGATTAAAGTGCGCCTCAGAGGCTCCATGCGTGCACTTATTTTAGTGAACATAATGCGATAGAGTCGAAGCTGACCTGCGTGAGCTTGCAGCTGATAACTGGCAGGAGATTGCAAAGGACCGGAGAAGGTGGAGAGTTCTCGTTTCGGAGGCCAAGATTCATTTTGGGTCCCTGCGCCAATGAAGTAAGTAAGTATAATGCAATGGGCGGAATGAGCTCGATCCATGGCGCATTGGGTAGCTACTGGCTACAAGTAGCCAGTAGTCATTGGAGGTGATGTGTGTGCATGTGGATTGTGGATACCACTCCCTTGGCAATGTGCTAACATTAATGTTTTCAGACACATAATGAACATACTATTATATTCTATGTTTTGTCTGTCCATTGGTTTGCTTGAACAGTGAAGGTACTACCACTACTTTCATATCAACACAAATTAATTTGTTATTTTAACATTAATTTATTTATTTCAGATCAGTAACATACATAAACATCTAATATGATAATATTTTGATAGTGTTAAGTGAATCTTATTCCCATAATGTTATTAAAGGCCTTAAAAGTAAACTGTAATCTTAGCTTGTGTAAGTGATGGTAGTTTTAAAGCGCTCTTAAAGATAGCGGCACTAGAGAGAGACGCAGACGAAAGTTTTGTCACTTGGTCACGTCTGTGACGATTTGCGAAGGGTACATTTTGTTTCTGGTGTCTCTAGTAGCGGCCAGCTATTATACTTAAGTTAGGTATAGATTATAGAGTGTCCAGGATAGGAGTCGGTTGCAGCGAGAGTTAGTTAGCCGCAGCCGCAGCCTCCCATCGGTGGCGCGGACGGACCCGAACTGGAGGGACCGAATCCCCCGAACTTACGGCTTGGCGGCTTCGGCGGCCTGGAACAATAAAAACTTTCTCAACCTAATCTATAAATAGATTAATAAATACATTGGAGGACTGCACTGGACAATGCACACAACACCATCTAGTCCCAAAATAAGCATAGCTTGCATTATGTTGACCAGATGACTGATAGAATACTTATATATTTTTAAATACATACTTATGATACTTTATAACACCCAGACACAGAAAAAACACCTATCTTCTTCTCTTCGTTGTTCACACAAATGTTTATCCGGGGAGGGAATAAAACCCTCAACCTACAGCGCAGAAGGCAGAGCTACTACCAACTGAGCTGTCAGGCCAGTCAGTAGTATATCAGTCATGTGGTACCCAGAACACAAGCTCTGTTTACTTTATTAATATATTTTAAATTAACACAGGCAGAAGAGAAAGATGCTGACATCGTGATATGAAACATTATCCAACTAAATAGTTAAGGTTCATTATGTACATGTAAATTAGAACTTTAAATTGCACCCATGCAAAGGCGGGCGTATCACGAGATATATAATATTACACTCTGTATATGAAATTAAACCATTTACGATGAAGGAAAACAATGTGACTAAATCCGCACATCCTAGAACCTAAAAAAACGTAAGGTGTGGACATTGGTCAGTTCTAAAATCGGCGATGAGCTTACAAATACTAACTACTGTGTAAAGCATAGTATTTAATATTTGGACGTGCCTCTGACTATCCCTTAAACATCCTCAAAGATCTAAGAAGCTGGAGATCTGAGGAGGTATCTATCAAGCCCGGGGACTAACAGCAACAGCTGTGTGAATGTAAGTTCAGAGATACATACCCACTGCCAGGTGGCCTGAAGTCCTGTACGTACTTGTCTCCATGCTTGCTGTAGTTTGGATTGATCAGTGTCTGAAACCTAACATTATTACAATTACTTTCACATCCCATTTCAATCAGATATGCTACTTTTTTTTTTAAAGTATCCTATGTCTTGTATCTATATAATCCCATAGTGTAGATAATAGATTCAGGCGTGACTTTGCGGAAATCCATTACAAAACATTAAATAGATGGACAAATATTTAGTACTATTCCGCCAATCTATTCCTAAAGAGTTAGACACGATGTAGAAGCATGCACCTCCCTCCCGCCCGCAATTTAAAAGACATGCAAAGCGTTAGTAAAAGGCAAGCACACACATGCAACCTCCCAAAGAAATTCGACACGTGTTTCACCTCTCCACGAGGCATCCTCAGGAACACTTGACTCACTCCGCACCCCGACAAAAAAAACACTCTGCTCTGCAGACTTGTTGCTTCGACCAACGTCAGGCTCAGACTGTGCCGACTGCGCTCCAACTTCACTATTTATACCCTCAGACCGGATTGCCACGCCCCCCGTATGAATCAGCGCCACCCGTTGTAAACACTCGTATTAGCGGTCTTCTTGGAAAACTTGTATTTAATTCGTTCAACAGTGTAAAATCTACTGAATTATGTCTAGTTATTTCTAAAGTTTCTAGTACAGACATTCTAAAACCTTTTTCGCAGGTATGTAAAATTTCAAATGTATTATTATTACTCAATAAATGTCCTGAATCTATCAAATGTTTAGCAAAATGAGACCTTTCTGGACAATTATTTCTATAAGCTGCGATATGTTCTTTGTAATTAATGTAATTTCTTTGGGAGGTTGCATGTGTGGATTGTGTGTGCTTGCTTTTTACTAACGCTTTGCATGGCTTTTATATTGCGGGCGGGAGGGAGGTGCATGCGTCTGCATCGTGTCTAACTCTTTAGGAATAGATTGGCGGAATAGTACTAAATATTTGTCCATCTATTTAATGTCCCATAATGTATCGAAGTTTCAGGTCAGGTCAATTCTAGTTTCATTAATTTTTTTATGTAGCTGTTACAATGTCAATTAAGCAGCTCTTGTTGAAATAAAAGTCTATGGTATGTCTGAGATTGAAGTAGGTATGTAATTTTTTAGGTGAAATAATATTCTTTGTTAAGTTTGTGTACATAATATTACATCCGAGATTATCCAGTGCAATTTAGCTTGGTTTAATAATAATCCTTCATATTAGTGCTTTGAAAATGCAACTATGTGGAGGCACATCAAACCATCACAGAGATCAACAAAATGTTGCTTGCTTGCCAAAACACAGATTTCCTATCAAGTTACCTACATAACTGGAAACTTACAATGCTTACATTATATTTACATTTAATTGATTATTGTTTATTGTCAGCCTTAATTACAGCAATGAAAGAATAATCAAATCCTCTGCGCAGTTCCTTAATAGCCATTGGATAGCTATGGACAGTAGACTTACTAGTAAGTTAATTCCTTTTTTCTCGTCCTAGGCTTATTTTGCATAGGCGCCCATAACTTATGAACTATAATACCTACATCCATAAGGCTAATTAGGATTTGAATACTTACAGAAGATAAACAAAGTTGACGCTGCTCCAGAACCAACCGAACAGGCTGAATGGAGTCTGCTTCACCACCGATCCATCTGAATAAGAATATTAAAGAAATTATACAATAACTTTATGAGGATGTTGCTTTTTATCGCTTATGTCCTAAGAAACTTCAGATTTGAGGAAGTAGAATAATTACCAAAACTAATACTGGCTCTTAATTACAGCTAGTCGTTATATCATTCCAGGCTAGGTGGGAGTACATGATACAACTTCATTTTAAGTTTGTCAAGTCTATGAGTAGAAACGACAAGAGAGTCCGGCACGGATCAGGTCATGGTCACTTCCTGGAGATAACAATAATACACGAAACGAAACTCATCTATTTAGAGTAGCACTGACGTGGCCCTCCGTCTCCAGTTATAAAATGATATAGATCTCGTAGGTAGGTCACAAAACGAATCTAGGGGCCTACAAGATATATTGCGGTACTTACCTCCTTTAACATACACCATTGTATCAGCGTTTATTATTAAATGAATTTATCTTTTTATTTTTACGGAAAATACCAAAAATGTTAAAACTTGACCTCACGTCACGTTCACGACTTCACACACAAACACAATCAGCATCAGCAATAATCACACTCCCTCCTTTCTTTCTTAGATCCTTTTTGTTGTTCTGACAGTAGTATGACTTGTTTGACATAACGTGACAGCAAATCGCATACAAAAGCGAATGACAATGATCACCATTCATAACGTATAATATGCTCTGCTAATTTAAGATTTATCACTCTTTTTATTGCATGTTTGATTCAGTAATCTTAGCGGAATTTAAATAAGTAAGTTGTGACTACATGGGACAAGTATGAACAATTGAATTAACTGTGTGTTATGGTGCAATGTGATTTGAACGATGAGGAATCCCATGAAAATTTTAGACGGCCATTCCGCGTGACGTCTAGAATTGACAATTTACCATCGACTTTAACAAACAAATTGACTTTAAACAAACATAGACATAAATTTATGTTTATGTACAATGTAACAAACATAAACTTGACACTGGCAAAATTGACATTATTAAGGCACATGCCGTAAACAAAGAAGAAAAAGAAGAAATATAGGATATTACAAACAATAGGTAGGTACCTATCCTGTGGATTTGACTGCTCACAGTCATGTCATGCATGTCATTCATTCTAATTTATTCATGCATGCATTCATTCGTTCAACAAAACAATTAATTTAAAAATGTAATTCTCTTTTCTGTTAGATAGCAGTTCTTTTCTTTTAATTCTGGCTTTGTTTTTTCCGTTTCGTTCGTTGACCCTACTGATCTGCTGCTTGCATACCCGGCCGGGCTTTCCTTCGGTTTTTTTGTTCATACACGCAGTCTTACTTACGTAATTAACATTTTATTTAGTGGATACAGCCTGATATTATTTCAGTGCGGAATTGCTGAAACTACAGTATTTGATGAAGATTTAGGATAATGCAAGCAATAAAGCTGGTTACCTTTGATGCCACCAATACTATTTTGAAATTTAGAACCCCACCATGGCAGCATTACGCGGTGGTTGCGCGAGACTTTGGCTTCACTGGCTCAGACAACATACTTAAAGCGCAAATGACGGAAAGCTTCCAGTTTATGAGTAAAAAATACCCTAATTTTGGTCATTGTAATATGAACTGGAGACATTGGTGGGAAGAGGTTGTTAAACTCACTTTTAAAGACCAACTTCCTGCTACTGTTGATATGGAGAAGATTGCTTATAAACTTATTGATGAGTTCAAAACTAGTAAATGTTGGACGGTTGCCTATGGCAGCCCCAAACTACTTAAACTGCTGAAGAAGAATGGCATCACCATTGGAGTTGTATCAAACTTTGACCCGCGGTTAAATGATATATTACAAAGTGTCAATATGCGCAATCTTTGTGATTTTGTTTTGACATCATATGAAGTTGGTTATACCAAGCCAGATCCTAGGATATTTGAAAGAGCATTAAAACATTGCAAGGAAACCACGAAGCCATCAGAGGCAATTCATATTGGAGATGATTTGGAGAAGGACTACCAGGGTGCCCGTCGGGCCGGCTGGCATGCCTTGCTCATAGCACCCAGCTCCAAGTCTGTTTTACCACCGGAAACAAATCATGTGTTCACTAGTATAGAAGCCTTGTATGAAGCTGTACATCTAAATACAATAAAACTGTAATGTTTTTGTAAAATGCCTCCCTGAGCAAATGACCCTGACCTGTAAGATATCGAATCAAGATTTCTATTAAAAAAAATACTTATTATATTATAATAGCAGATATTAGAGTGACAACATATTCTGCATAAAATAGTGTAATTTTTTCCTTACAAAAGGTCATTTGCTGAGGGTATCCACTATTCATAGTTTGTATGTAGGATATTGAAATTAGGTATGTAATGTCTGAGTAATATAATTATTATATTCTTATGTACATCATCATCATCATCATTGATGACTTATGTACATATTACATAGTGAAAACTTTTTAGACACAGTACTGAGGTTCAAAAGTACATATATAAAATTATGACTGTGTAGTGTATTTGCAAGGTATGTGTTTTTGTGTGTGTGCTTTTATTTATTTTAAAATTTCGCAAATTTTATAGTAAAACAATAAACTAATTGATTTCATATTTTTATTTTATTCAATCCATTTTAATCCACATCCTGAAATTGTTCAGATATACAAACTAGTTTGTGAATTTGTCAGAATGATTTTAGAAGAGTTTCTATTCTAGACCGGTTGAGTTTTTGACTTATAGGAATCGGTGCAGGGACAACTTGCGTTTTCAACTCACTGAGCTAAGATTAAACCTGCAGTAGCAATAGGAAAAATAAACATGTTTTGGATATTGTTATTTATACAATGCATTTATTTAGGTAGGTAAGTATCATGACTGTCACTTCAAACTATTGGAAAAATCTTCTAAAATAGGTAGGGTCTAAGTAAAGCAGTGCATGCAGGGTACAATCCTAAACAAATTAATAAATAATCTAAACACCTTAGCAACAACCAATCTAGCCCCAAACTACACTCGCGAGCTTTGATCAAGACAGTTTTTTTAAATTTCTGTCCAGTGAACTAGTTTGATATCATAACATAACCAATAAGTATTCACTTTGTGTCATGGATAGAGATGGGCGGGTGGGTAAAAATTCGGGAGGGTTAAATAGGAAGGAAAGGGTAAAATAGGTAAAAATTCAAAAATACCCATTTATAACGGGTATTTTTTTATTAATACCGGGTAAAAATTTGACATATATTTTACAATTAAAATAAAAAACCTAATTACTTTAAAAAATACGTAATAATAAAATAAGGATGGAACGTAAAATGAAAAAAAACATTTATTTTTAAACAAAACACCAATTGTTTGAAAGTCCTGAAATCCTATAAAAAATGGGCGTTTATGAAAATGGTCATCAGTCCAATGTTTACTTTACTATGAACAGTTGAACTTAACCACAGCCACAAAAGCCGCTCTAATCGTCAGCCTAATTCAGCAAGGGTTGTGTCAACGTAGTATCTCTTGACAGCTTCACTTAAGCCAGTCCTGTGTTTCCAAGGTGTACAAGAGATTCAGGGAGACTGGGAACTTAATCCGGAGACCAGGATCTGGACGACGGCGATGCACTACTTCAAGAAATGATTGATTTATTGTCACCACTTCTCTCTGAAATCGACACCTGACCGGCGTAGACGTCCAGCAGCAGCTCAGAAGTCCGAGGGAGGGTTGTGAGCAAGTGGAAGAAGATTCAAAGAAGCGAACTTGACCCCAAAAAAGCCAGCCACGGGACCCAAATTGTCTCCAGCCTAACGACAAGCCCGGCTCTAGTTTGCTCGCGATCACTTAGATTGGGATATATAGAACAGTGCAGTCGAGTCCTGTTCTTGGACGAAACCAGAATGTGCCTACATGGTAGTGACCGTCAACGTAGAGTCTATAGAAGACCGGGAGAGCGATTCGCACAATGCTGTTAAGCGGTAACAGTGGCATACGGCTACTGCCTATTTATTTAGACGTACACAACTTCGACCTATTGCAATAATTCCCTAAATTTAGGTAGGAAATTTAATTAATTTTAAATCTTGTTTATATCACTTGAAAGCTAATAAAATTACCATTCTAATGTTATACCACAATTCATAGTGGCATATAAATTGTAAAAAATAGTCATGAACAACTCACCATTAAGCGATTCCAGCTTAAAGCTCGCAAGTGTAGGTATAACTTGTATTATTGGGACTCTGTTTGGGAGTTAAAATATAAAAATAATCACGCCATCTATCGTACACGAGGGAATCACGTCATCTTACATTTACTAGAAGCCTTTTGGTTAAACTAGATGTCACTATTCGATTAAACTATTCTTGTACATTATTTAATCTTAAAGTTAGATAATTACTATAATTATTATATATACTTAAAAATCATAGATTCATAGCACAAAAATACAAATGTGAAAAATGAAATGTAATTTCATCGTTCCTAAACTCAAACAAACGGTGATCTCTATGTCTAGGCTATTAGTGGTGGTTAATATAACATATAGCAACAAAAAGCACCGTGCTTTCCGTAAATAGCCAATGATTCGTGGCTCTCAGTTGTTGCTATTTGCTTTTGCTTATGTTATGCTTATGCTTATCTAATAGCAAAAGCATAACTAACACTCTCTCACTCTATCATCTGCCCGTCGCAAGTCGCAACTCGCAACGCAAAGCATTACGAAAGCATAAGCATAAAATCAAGCATAAAACAATAACATCATTTATAAGCAAAAAGCACGGTCAGTCTCAGTCGTCGCATGCTAACGAATGTAATAGGTCGCGCGCGTCATCGCACCGCGAGCGAATTCGCGATCTTGGGCAGCAATAAATCTCACGTAATAAATAGGTAGGTATACCTACCTACCTAACTATTTTGCTTTATTGTTTTTCGGTGTAAACAGCGATTGGACACGCAGTATTGACTATAATTGTGTAATAAAGGACGATTGATTGAGACTTGAGAAATAGTTTTGTTGTTTTGTGTGTTTTATTCACCATGGGTAAATTCGCGATCTCGGCCGGCTCACGTAATAGGTAGGTATACCTTCCTACCTATTTTGCTTTGTGGTTTTTCAGTGTAAACAGTGATTGTGCTGTAGCAGGCAGCAGCAGTGCTGTTTTGCCGTAAAAAAAAGGCTGTTAGAAAAAAGCACGTAAAATAACATGCTTACAGAAGAAAGCAAATAGCACTTGCATGTTATTGCCTTGTAGCAACTTTGAACACTGCTAGGCTATGACCTTATTTTTCGCTATGGCAACTTCCAAAATTGCTTTGCTGCGCGTCCATGTCAAGAGAATCTCATCTCATCTGTGTAATTCAGGATCAATATAAAATAAAATGCGGATGCGGCGGAATCCTCACACAGAGCAGAGCAGTGTTAGTAGTTGGTTCACGGTGTGGTGTGGATTTTAAACTGCAATTCATTTGGAGTTTTCAGTTCACGGAGCACGACTTCAACATAAGTGAAATTAGAATACATTGTAAAGAGAAATGACTCGACCGTCCTTTATCTGCGTGTGAAGTGTCGACTCAAATCGAGCGGAGTGACCGAACTTGTCCATACCTTCATTATTATGTAGGATCCGCGAATATTCCGCTTGGATATTATCAACGAGAAAGTGTTTGCGGAACGGTGAAGTGATATGCGGAGGCGATGATGTGGTGGTGGGTGTGTGTGGCGGCGGCGGCGGCGGCGAGCACGGGGTCGCGCGCCGAGCAAGTGTTGTTGCTGGACACCACGTCCGAGGCCACGCTGGGCTGGACGCGCTTTCCGTACGGCGCGCAAGCCAGCACGCCGGGCTGGCTCGAGGAGTCCTATACCAACTTCGAGAAGCAGATCAACTGGCGTTCCTATGTCGTCTGTGACGTCGCACACAACAACGTCAACAACTGGCTCTGGACGCCGTTCATAGAAAGACGAAACGCCAATAGAATTTACATAGAAATCAAGTTTACAATACGAGACTGCTCTTTGTTCCCCGGAAACGCGCTCAGCTGTAAGGAGACATTCAGCCTACTGTACTACGAATTCGACGTTGCGACACGCGAGCAGCCACCCTGGGAGCCTGAGAGTTATAAGCTGGTAGGCCGGATTGCTGCAGGTGAGGGCCGCTTTAACACCAACTCAGAAGTGGATATCAACACTGAAGTCAAGAGCATCGCTGTTACAAAAAGAGGTGTGTACTTTGCCTTTAGAGACCAGGGAGCTTGTATCTCCATATTAGCAGTTAAAGTTTACTACATTACATGCCCAGAGGTAACTGTAAATTTTGCTAGGTTCCCAGCTACTCCCACTGGGCGGGAAGTAACAGTTATCGAAGAAGCTAATGGCACCTGTGTTGAAAATGCTGAGAAAACTCTTGGTGAACCACCAGTTTATATGTGCAAAGGGGATGGCAAGTGGACATTAGCTAGGGGTTCATGCAAATGTAGAGCTGGGTTTGAACCCGATCATGAAAATCAAGTGTGCAATGAGTGCTCCCCGGGAAAGTTTAAATCTCACACAGGAGATGAGCCATGTATCCCATGCCCGGACTACTCTGAATCAACTGCATTTGCAGCAGCTGAATGCAAGTGTGTTCCTGGATTCTATAGAGCCAAAAAAGATTCTAAAAATATTGCATGTACTCAGCCACCATCAGCTCCTGACAATTTGACAGTAACATTTGCTGATCAGTTTTCTATAGCTCTTGCTTGGCAACCTCCTCATCAAACTGGTGGGCGAAATGATGTGACTTACAGAGTGCGTTGCACTAATTGTGGGCCTAGTGTAGAATTCAGACCAGCTGCATACGGCCTTAACTACACCAGAGTAACAGTGATAGGCCTAGATCCAGTGACAGAATATAAATTTCAAGTTTTTGCTGAAAATGGTGTGACAGAGCTGACTGGAGAGCCTGCCAGAAAAATTGAGATAACGGCCGTCACAGAAGCCTCGGTGGTTAGTGTTGTTTCCAAACTTAGAATTTTGAGCGCAGAAAGTGATAAGTTGTCTATCGCTTGGAATTCACCGCCAATCGATCTGACCGATCCCGATGATACTATCGAAAGTTACGAGATAAAGTGCTTTCCCAAAGACAACTTAGACAAAATAGCGAATGCCTCACTGAAAATCACTAAAGAACCTCACATTACAATTAATGGTTTGAAAAGAGACACAGAGTACGGTATTAGAGTGCGGGCGAAAATGAAGAGGGGATGGGGTGAGTTTAGTGGTATTGTATACGCACGAACAGGCAACGTCCTAGAAACAACGTTTGTTGGTGAAGAGGAAGGAGCGCAGGTTAGACTGGTGGCCGGTGTGATGGTTGCCGTGGTGGTGTTATCCGTTGTCGCCATCATAGCAACCGTGCTAGTGCTACGAGCGCGCGCCGACGACCCTTGCGATAAGAAACAACCCAGCGATTGCAACGCGCTCAACTATCGCAACGGCGAAGTGTACACCGGTCCTGAGCGCCCCGCTAAAACTGGTAGCAACGCCACCACGCCGCTATTCGCCGGCGCTGGCTCCAGAACTTACATCGATCCGCATACCTACGAAGATCCCAACCAAGCCATACGCGAATTCGCTAGAGAAATTGATGCTTCTTGCATAACGATAGAAGCAATCATCGGAGGCGGCGAGTTTGGAGATGTCTGTCGCGGCAAGCTCAAGCTGCCTACCGGCTGCGGCCAAGAGATCGATGTCGCGATCAAAACCCTCAAGGCGGGCTCTACGGAGCGCGCGCGCCGCGATTTCCTCGCTGAGGCCTCCATCATGGGTCAGTTCGAGCACCCCAACGTGATCTTCCTGCAAGGCGTAGTCACGAAATGCAACCCGATCATGATAATAACCGAGTTCATGGAGAACGGGTCCCTGGATACGTTTCTGCGTGCGAACGACGGTAAGTTCCGCGTGCTGCAGCTGGTGGGAATGTTACGCGGCATCGGCACCGGAATGCAGTACCTATCCGAGATGAACTACATCCACCGCGACCTGGCGGCGCGGAACGTGCTCGTCAACTCGCAACTCGTGTGCAAGATCGCGGACTTCGGGCTGTCGCGCGAGATCGAGTCCACAACGGACGGCGCGTACACGACGCGCGGCGGCAAGATACCCGTGCGGTGGACTGCACCCGAGGCCATCGCCTTCCGCAAGTTCACCACCGCCAGCGACGTTTGGTCCATGGGTATCGTCTGCTGGGAGGTGATGAGCTTTGGCGAACGCCCCTACTGGAACTGGAGCAACCAGGACGTGATCAAGTCCATCGAGAAAGGCTACCGGCTGCCGGCGCCGATGGAATGTCCCGAGGCGGTGTACCAGTTAATGCTCGACTGCTGGCAAAAAGAGCGCACGCACCGACCCGCCTTCTCCTCGATCGTAAAGACTCTGGACAAGCTGATCCGCTGTCCGGAGACTCTGCGTAAAATCGCACCTAACAGGTCGGCTGACCCGCTGGCGGGCGACACGCCTGACCTCATCCAGTTCTCGTCCGTGGAGGAGTGGTTGGAGTGCATCAAGATGTCACGTTACGTGGAGAAGTTCCGCGCGGCCGGCGTCACCGACATGGATGCGGCTATTGACCTCACGGTGCACCAACTGGCCTCGCTCGGCGTCACGCTCGTTGGACACCAGAAGAAGATCATGAACAGCGTGCAGAGTATGCGCGCGCAGATCCGTGGCAATGGCCCTTACGGATTTCTCGTGTGAGGGCTCCACGAGACGCCGCGTCCAGCGACGTGACGCGATGTGGTGTGCTGCAGTGATGTGTAGTGGTAATTTGAGTGGACTAAAACTAGAAACGGACTTTTATGCTGCTCACTATTCAACTGGAAGTGATCGAACTAATGAATATAACGCGTTTTGTATATTTTTTTAAAAGAACTGCCATAGTTTTAGCGTTAGATTAAAAAAAAAGACGTCTTCGTAGATAAGAGAAATTCATTTATTAAGTAATGTGCCGTACTCATATATTTTACATCAATATTTAATTGTTGTTATTATTTAGGTTAGGAAAACTTGATATGACATAAATGATGTACCTAATACTTTCTTTATCGTCTCGGTTTTCTACAATATCTACATCGTACAGTCTCATCGATATATTGTCTAAGGAAAAAAAACTGCTACCATAACATATTATGTCCGGGGCATACCCGGAGTCAACGCCGAAATCCGCGATTCCGATTCATTGTTTGTCATCCAAGTAATAACCTATATTTGGTTAAAACTACCTAGTGTATTTAATTATTTTTCTCTCAAAACCAATAATAAACCACAACGAAATAAGTAAGTAAATATATTCGGAGCGACACGACACCGCGCCGCGCCGCTCCCGCCGCGGATTTGGACGATCACTCCGGAGACTCCCCACACAGTTTGCGATGTCCATCATCCTTGAATAGGTAGAGATTAACTAAAAGAAATATAAAAGAAGACTTTTGCTAACTAAGCACATTTAAAGTAATCTTAGTTTAAAAGTCAAAAGATCAAGTATTTTTGATTTGTTTTGGTACTCTAACTGAAGTGTTCAAATTTGAATGTTATAGTTATTTACATTTTATAATACCATTGTCTTGCGACGCTTTTTTATAGAAATTTTTACAATCAATAGAAAGTACAAGATATTATGATAATAACTCAATGTATGTTACAGTCCTGCCCTTGCGGAAATTATTACATTTTGTAATAATATATTTATTTAGAAAAAATGTAGTTAGCTAATTTGCTAAATATTAATCATTTTAAATTAAGTACATTATATATATTATTTTAATTAACGTATATCAATTTATTAAAATAATTTTATTATTGAATACTCGTATTGTCCATTGCATTTTGTGATTTGTTTTTGGAGTATAATTTGTGATGAAAAATAAGTACTTAATTAATGTTAGGCCCACCACAAAATTATTGTGCGTTTATATTATGTAGCTAATTTTGCCTCATTTTCAGAAACGCGTGTAAATAAGGCTGATAAATGTTGACTGTAAACTATTGTTTAGTATTTGTAACTGTATGTTTGGTAGTGTCAAGTAAAGTACATAATAGCAGCCTAATTGCAGTGCCACAAACAGACTCGCCTGAAAAGGGCTTTGATCTAGCTCGTTTTGGAATGATAGCACCTCCTATTCATGCCCGTGACTTGTGTACTCAGAGGGGGAATGTCCCTTTTGTGAAGCGCGCGACGTTCGCCCGTCACTTATCTGTCGCATCAAGTCGCATGCGGTTGCTAGTGGCACTGTTATACATCTCTCTACACACACCCACTGCCCAAGGCAGTAAGATCTGTCTTTAGTGTTCGTGCAGTCTAAACCTACACAAAACACTACTTTGGATGTGCAATGCTTTTTTTTTACGAACTATAATGTCGTTTCGTCTTTCGAACTTACAATCATGTTTGATCGAAGGATCGACGACCGATCTTCTCGAAACTACCAAACATTGTAATATATATTTCAAACTAGCCTGTAGTCGTCTAAATGTAAGTACTTACCTCTTAAATTGCGAACAACTTAGTGATAGTAATATTGCCAATATTAATGATAAGAGCTTGCTTATTAATCCCGGCTTGTGTACAAGTTATCAGAATGCGAATGTCAATTTTATTGTTATTGTTGTGTTCCTTCCTTACCGAAATCGAGTGTAGGTGTTAGTTTATGTTGCTATTTTTGTTTTTCCATGTCTCGAACTGCTCAAAGCTTCTACTTCTACCCGACTGTGCGTAAACTGTTGACCAATATTTAAATATTACATATCTCTTGTTTTAAAGACGAACCAACATTTTATTATTATTTTAATGCTGGTTAAATGTTATGAAAGTTAATATCATTGATAAAAAAGTATTCGTAAGTGCAAACGGAATAATTGAGGTCAACCATTTTATTTTATTTCTTTCAAAATGTCCGTTTCAACCAAATGAATCGATTCTCAACGATCCAGTTGAGTTAAATATATTAAGATCATTATACCTACTGCTACCTACCTGATTTACATTTTGTTCAAGTTTAAGGCCATGTTATGCACAATCGGGTTTTAGTATTTATATTAATGAACTGCAAACAAAAGTCACAAATTAAGACGCATAAAACATTTTGTTATTTACCTAGCTCTAAATATAGTAGACGTACCAACAGATTTGATTATTATCTATGTATCTGATGTGTTTTATAACGCATTTGAAGTTGGAACTCGTAGCACGTCGGCGCCAGCGCGTCGCCAATCAAAACGAGCTCCAACGTTTTTGATTTCTTATCCACCTTATCGACAGAGTATGCGTTTACCATCACTTCTCCAATAGTGCACCATAACAATCAACAATTTAGGTACCGACCTGTTCACATCAACATTATAGAGAAATCTGAATTTGAAATAACCTTATTACATTTTGTAAGTATTTAGTACTGTGAATGATTAGTAAAATATGTAGAATCATGGTGTACTATTATATCTTTTGGCTCAGCGTTTTACTTTAAACTGCTATGCAAATGTCAACAGTTGATATAAATTGAATTTACTTATAGTGTAAGATATGTAATAATTAACAAATATTTCAAAATGCGAAGCTATTAACTTTACAGGTTTAATTTAAAAAACAACCTTATCTTCGAAAACATTTTTATTGTTTCTGAGACTAAAAATAATGCAACAGGTTTGTACCTTAAGCTTGCAATCGATGAATCACATCATGCTCGAACAAGTTCATACAAGATGCCTAACAGATGGCGCTGTCATTGAATTCGTTAACTTCGCAAAACTAAATATTTGTTCATGTAACGTGCAAACATCCAAAAGATATGACAGTCTTCATATAAATTCAAACTAAATGTGTATTTGTCGTAAGTAGGCCTACTTTTATTGTCTGTCTCACAATCACTGAATTAGCTCACCAATTATTAACTATTATAATGTCATTAAATAAAGATGGCAACGTGTTTTATCGGCACATTAGCTAGTCTGTGATTATGAGATGGGCCGATATTCTTTAGTTTCTTGTGATATTGTCGACGGTCTAAAATCAACTTGTAAACGAATCTAAGCAAGCGCAATCGATTCACAACCTTATCTGTTTGATGATTGTTTATACTTTGAAGAATTTTAAACTTGACGTTCACGAGGCTTATCAATGTATAAATATACTTTAATAAGCATAATTTGTTCAGCATATGTTCTGGTGGTTTTCGGAATTAAATACAAGGCTAATTCTGGTGCGCATATGAGAAAAGACACCTTCAATGCCCATCTAGGCCGTCTTCTAAGACTCGCCACCATTCTGTAATATTCAATCTCCACATTTAGACCATTTTGTTCTAGGACTTGGGGCCGACAGACACCGCGCTGTAGATTTGTTTATAAATATCTCCCCATCTACTTACGGTAACACCAGAGGTTTTGCACCGAGTACTTACGTTCTTCGATTGCGTTTACTTACGTACAAAATTACAAGTTTAACTTTACTGTAGCTCTTCCAATATTTAGAATTGTAAATATCATAGTTCTGAATTGTAATCAAACTATTATTTTCTAAGATCTCATGGCCTATTTTGAAAGCTGTCTCAGGTACCTACTGTTCTAAAGACTTTGTTCTTTGTAAGTAAGATTTTCTTCTATGTTTAGTGTTTAGTTTTGTTTTGTTAATTGTTCCTTACTCTGTACTTCATGTCGATGTCTATCTTACGCCGTAATGCGCAAACGTACGATGCTATGTCGTTATTATAATACAATTAGACTAAATACTAGTAAAAATTAACCACCATTTTAATTCATTTAAATGTATCAGTTACATGAGTTCAGTTGATTACTCTATAGTGAGTAGTGAGTACTAAGTTGATCAATACCGCGTGTTGAGTACAAGTATGATATAGGTCGCTGTCGTTGCTACTTTTTAGAAGTAATTTAGTCTGTTTCTTTTTATCTGTCTATGTATGTAAATACAACGATAATCGTTTGGTCTCTAATCGACTATCGACTTCAATCACCATTCAACACCAAAATAGTACGTTAGTCAGTTTAGCCTAAAAAAAATGACAGAGGATGTGGGCGCAAATTAAGTTACTAAATATCAACGAATATTTAACACCAACACGAATTTAAATGATAAGAAATCAAAGCAATACAATACAATAATATTAACTCTGTATTTCAAATAATATTTTCACAATGAAATCAATCAATACTAACACCAATTTACATATAAATCGTCTTTTATTATATTATACACACACTTTTATACTTTTATTTGAAGTTAGCTAGAATAAATAAAAGTATAAATATACGAAGAATTTTGATACGTGTTGGACGAGTATAATGATGATGTAAGATAATTAGCCGTAAATAATTTATAGGTCGATATTTCCGTAAAGTTACATTCATTGGGAATTAGAACTTTTTTACATGAGATTCACGCGTCGGTAGGTCAATAGTTAAACCTAGCGCGCACTACGGATTATTACGCGGCGATTTTTTTCGCGCAATTCTGTGGAACATGGAATCATACGTAGGCACACGCACTACCGCAAAAATTACAAATTTTAGAATATACATAAAAATAGCGTACCTTAAACCACGCGGATTTATTCGCTAGTGCGTGCTAGGCCTTATAGTAAAGCGTATGCCGATGCTGCCATCATCCGCTAAAACTTGGCGTGGCATTACGCAAGGATTGATGTTAGGACCGCAGCTTCTGTTACATTCGATGTTGTCAAATGAACGTAATGTTAATGTACCCTCCGGTGATAACTAGGTGTACTTAATCCTGAACATTCCTCTGATACTCGTACGTCCGAACAAGGAAATAGTGAATGCGTCTCGGGCTTCGTGTGTGGAATTTGCTGACACATCAATTGTTTTCTTGTAGCCAAGGCGAGGCGTGTAACAGACGGCATGCCTTATCTCGACCGATATTACTAATACGATTACACGAAGATAAAATTCCATTAGATCTTTGATAGAAGATAGCGCGGCACTTTTGAATACTAATGGAGTCGAGGCTATCTATGGATACCTAGTAATGTCTGCCTGTGGCTTGAAAATTCTGGCTCGGTCGTACTCCGACACGAACGACACGAATTTAATGTAACGCGTAAGCCCGTTTTCACTTACACTAGCAGACACCAAAATCGAAGTTTTAAATAATTAGATGCAACTTGGAGCAAGACAGTTTTACCAACAGGCGCTGTCTACGGTGACACCCATTGAACAGTGCCTTATGCTAGGCAATTCATCAATTATAGAAGCTACGGGTTTTAAATAATTCACCTAAATTCTAGGTTAGTTGCCTTTTTAGAAGGTATCACAATTTCGCTAACGTCACGTGCCACTAGCAGTAAACTGCTAACGTCACGTGCCACTAGCAGTAAACTGCTAACGTCATGTGCCACTAGCAGTAAACTGTTAACGTCACGTGCCACTAGCAGTAAACTGCTAACGTCACGTGCCACTAGCAGTAAACTGCTAACGTCATGTGCCACTAGCAGTAAACTGTTAACGTCACGTGCCACTAGCAGTAAACTGCTAACGTCACGTGCCACTAGCAGTAAACTGCTAAAGCATCAGTTTAGTGAAAACGGGGGTTAAGCAAAGTTTGTTCAATAATGAATCTCCTTGAAATGCAACTGCTACATAGGTTATAGACAGAGGCATTGCCAGCGGCACGTACCGGACCCGCTGCAATGCGACCCGACGCACAGTCTCGAGACCATGTGATATACCGATTCTAAGAGCCGATTAGGTACCCTATAAGTAATAATTCATTCAATATTTTGTACTAGTTAGATGCTTACGCAAGTCGAGACGTAGGTGTAATATTTTACAATCTGATAGTACTGTAGTAACACCAATCATAGCCTAAATAATGTAAAGATACATTTAGTGATGTTAGATTTTATTTATAAGATTTTTCATTTACACATAGATCGGGCGGGGCTAGCGACGAATAGTGTAAGTCTGCAGCCCCGTGCCATATACAGAGATAGTTTAACATTAGACCGTTTTAAAAACCTAATACGAATTGGTTTAGATGAAATCGATTGAGAATGTAAGCTTGGCTATAATTTACGTAATAAACTATTGATATTTACTTAGTGTGTTGTTATTTCTCAATCCCGTCTCTTTTCAATATGCAAGCAGCTACTGAATGTAGGTAGGCCTTCTACCTACACTTGTCAAATATTGGTTTAGGTCAGGCCAGAAATAACCTAAATTATGACTTGCGGAGAGTTTGCAGATGCATTTCTACCGTCACATGACGATAATTCCTAGACCAACCGAAAGTCTGCCGTGGCCGGAATTTATAAGGGCATTGCATTGATAGACGTGAAACGTCTAGTGATTACCGCGCTGAATAATGTATCACCTGGAATCGGCTCTGTTTCCGTGGAACAGTTAGCATGTCGATATCGTAGTCGTTGTAAATCACACGAATATACATGTAAGTCTGAATGTTTGTTAATTTAATCACCTCGTAGGTATTATCCATACTAATATTATGAACTCGAGTTTCTGTATTTGTTTGCCTCTTTGTTTGTTACCTTTTCACGGCTGAACAAATCCTGATGAAATTTGGTCAGGAGTTAAATTGTGGTATCGCGAGGATGGACATAAGACTAATTTTTATGTAACTACCACGCGTGCGACGGTCAGCAGCTAGTAATCTGTAGGTATATCTACCTAATCGAAATTGCTTCAACAATCACGTCGAAGGTACCTGTTACCAGCTAGCTAGTAAGCAAACATCCTCGCGATACCACAATTTAACTCCTGACCAAATTTCATCAGAATTGGTTCAGCCGTGAAAAAGTAACAAACAAAGAGGCAAACAAATACAGAAACTCGAGTTCATAATATTAGTATGGATAATCTGGAATAAGTCATAGCATACTTTTTATCCAAAAAAACTAGTTTGAGACCTCAAAGTTTGTACGCGAACGGATCCATCGCGGGGCGGTCCACTTGGAGGTACGTAAGTAGGTATACCTACATAAAGTAAAATGCATGCAATCAGGGTTTACCGGTTCAGTGGTGCACGCTAATAACATTGATGGGTACCTATTCAATTTGGGTGGATTAATAATTTAAAGAAAACCTAATAGCATTTCCTTGGTGAGCGCGTGACTAGATGTACGATGGCACCTGAATTAAGGTTGTATTACCTAGTACGAGTGCTTCCCGTTCCACCTAGGATAGTGAACTATAGTTCACCAGAGTAATGAACTACACAATATGATTTTTTCCCGTTCGACCCAAAACATATGCCCCGTTTTACATAGGTAATGTCATCTACTACTGGCAGGAGTGACAGGTAAGACAGAAACAGTAAAAGGAGACCTAACGTTGAAAAGTACCTAAAGGATGGTCATATACTTAGCTCAATTGATAAAAAAAACTATGATATTCCTTACCGTTGTTGATTAGATTATCTATCGTTTAATAAAACCGCCGACATAGTTCTTAGTATACAGTGACTCAGATTATTGGACTGATCCAACAGTTTTTCTTATCAATTGAGGTATATGACCATCCTTTTCTTTTTCGTAAAAAGTTTCTGTTTCGTAGACCGACTAACTAAGATACATTAAATATGGTAGAAAATGTGGAAGAAAACGAAATGACTTGAAGTTCAAACCGTATGAAAATTTCAGTCAAACCGTGGCGGACAAATTTTGATGCACGGTGGATATAATTTATCAAATAAACTGTTCACGTATGCGAGCGAGTCAATTAAGCATAGGTACACTGAGGATTGATTTTAATATAAAATGCGTACCTAAGCATAGCGAAAACCCTACCTAGCACCAGATTCCAATTAGGTACACAGTTGTATAGATAATCAATTCAGACGATTTATACACATATACAAAGGACTGAATTTAGTGACAAACATTCTGTAATTTGGCAGTGTAAACTCCATGTAACGTCACTCGATTTAACGACAAACTCCCAAGCGTCAAAATCACTCGGCTTTGGTTGGTTTACCTTGTCTTCCAATGATACACTCTGTATAGCATTACACCCACTCTCAATAACGACAACAATTAAATAATAAAAAGTACTTTGTAAGTTGCCAAAATTAGTGAAAACTACGCACCTGTGTACCTCCTACGATCTTTTGCCGCTTTATTATCCTAGCCCGTAATAAACTCGATTGTCGGCATCATACATACCGAACTGTCTAATAAATCCGTTTTGTTTAAAAATTGGGATTGTTTGCAAGTATAGACTGTTATTAATAGGAGGCATGGATTAGAAGAGAGGAGATAAGTGATGTTGGTAGATGCAGTCGCTGGATTCAGTCGCTCTACCGTGTCCACAATATGGAAAAATAAAGATAAAAATCTGTCTTTTTATTTTTCTAATACTTACAGATTTTTCTTCTCTCCATTTAACAACAACTCTGTAAAACTTCAAAATATGCACAGTCCCTGGAGTGTCGTTATACCTATAGAGTTTACACTGTACTTAGAAAACACAAATTATTGCAAGGAATTATTGCTCGCAACTAACAGTCAAGAAAACGAATTTTCGTCAACTGAAAGATCTGAATAAGACTGATTAGATTATTCAATAAAAGTATTTCTAATAAGTAGGTACCTATATAATATATATATCTAGTGTGGGTATCAAAGGTAATTCATAATTGATTTTATCAGCAAAACAGACATAAGTCATTTACCTAATTAGGAAGCCTACATTTTTTTAAAGGTATATGATTTTAATAAATTAATTAACGAATATAAACGCCAAGATTCCAATTTGTATGCTTAAGAATTACGATAGGTATTCCATACAAACATTTTCACTTCAAAGGTTGAATTTTGAAAATTTATTTTTATTAGTTCGCTACACACCAAGATTATATAGCCTACTAATTTCGAGTCTGAACGATCAGCGATTTAGGTTGTTCAGTTTATAAGAATCGGAATAAGTCAGATTCTTATAAATAAAAGCTTTTGAGGTTAGCGCGAGCTGATTCAAATGAGCACAAAAACGGGCATTTTAGCTATTATTCACTAAGAACGTAACTTCATCGCCCATAATCAGCTCACTGTCACCTTAACAAAAAGTCATTTCTGACCGGTAGGTATGCCAAGTTTCAGCTCAATCGGACTATTTATCGAAGAGTTCCGTTGAACAGTACCCTGACTGCATCATCAGATTAGCCCGCTATGGTATTCCTGCTAGGGTATGATATGTATTTATGCCAAGGTAGTCCTTGTGTAGAATGTTTTAATCAAAATTATACTAATGAACTTCTGAAACCGACTGAAATATTTTAAACTTAGTCAAAAAGCGACCAAGGCTTGAATACCTCTGGAAATTTCATGCAGATCGAATCATCGGTTCGATAGTTATCCTCAAACAAACATACAAAGCCAATACAAAATCACCAAAGCCAATCAATCATCAATGCTCCAACTGAGATTTTCGAAGCTTATATCTAAGCTCGTGGGTTTAGATAAGTACAAGAGTGAAGGCGTATAGGGCTAAATCAATGATAAATTACAGTTTTAGCAGCGTCAGCAGTAACCTTAAAAAGGCTTTACTCGTATTCTCATGAATTGCTATGAAACGCACCGAACCGGCAGAGTTCGGAAAGCTAAATTCGTAGATTCGGTGATGCATGTTCAACATACATCATCCACACTATCCTTCACGGCAGTCACACTCTTCTGGCATTATTTGCGGGCGGCTGGCTCGCACTTAGAAGATTGGGGGCGCTGTACTTACTACGAGGTAGGTACTCGTTCTCGAGTCGTCGAGTCGAGTTCTGTGATTCTTAAAGGCCACCGAAAGTCCATTAGCTAACAACTTTTGAAAAACCAGGACCGACAGCTATACCTAGGTACGTTTCTTTCTAAGCAAGGGAGCACTTAGACGAAAATTCTCTACTGCAGATCTAGCTACATACTGAACTGACCTCGTACAAAGTTACATAACTTCGTTCATCTGTCAGTATTCAGGAAGGACTATTTGGCTACGCCAATAGCGCGAGCGATTCTATACTTGAGCGACCCCGTTTCCACTCACGGCCAGCGTTAGTGAAGTAAAGTACCTAATGACAACCCTTGTTTACCTACATGTAGGTATGCAGGTTCTTACCTGTTCGGTATCTATGTATAGTGAGTTAGAGTGAACAGTTTCTCAATCGAGGTGAGACACTACGAGACGAAAATTTACTCTAAGCTCACACAATCAGAAGCGTAACATCACTTGCGCTTACATTATAACGCACTGAAGCTAAGTTTACGCTTAGTCTCGTCTCTGATTATTAAGTTGTTACGACCACGTTTATAAAAGAATCGATATATAACATTTGAAACAATTAGGTAGGGACTAAAAAACAACAACAACAATTTAAACATACATAAGATAATTTATTTAAATAATCTTTACTCTATTACTAAAACAGTTATGGCGTCATTTTATAAGAATAGATTTAAATGCATAGATTGTAAAAATAATTTTGGAATTAGGTAGGTAAGTATAACCAAGAGGAACTCATTTTAAAAGATCGAAAAATAGCCAAAATACTCTTTTACTTATACACAGCCAAGATCACTAAGACATGATCACATGGGGAGGCCACATTACCTCTATGTGTACTTTGTGCAATACCAAGTGATTCGTAGTTAGGTATACATCACAAACTTCTTACCTAAGACGACACCCGAGGCAAATGACCTTGACGCATTTTGTTTACATATAAACCAACCATATCGGCAAAAATGCACTTCCGACCCGAGGTACAAGTAAGTACAACCACTATGTTCAACTGGTTATACCAAGGGGATGTAAGTCTGTAACCCATGGCCCAACTGTCAGAATATATATTATTTTTGCAATTTACTTTTATGACCCGTGGTACAACCGAGGGGTGATTGTCCAACTGGTTTATGTTAAAACTGCTTTGTTCGACTAGTTGTACTCCGGGAAAGTGATACTATTATTTATGCTCTTAACTATGAGCAGAATAAAGGAATTGAAGGAACTGGGTAACAATAATAGATAACCTTTGGCTCTTGTGATAGTTGGCTCATGGATAAACTTACCCGTGGAACACCCAGTTGGATCATGGATAGACTTACGTCTTCTTGGTATAACCAGTGGTACCGGCATTATTATTAACACAAAAGATAATTTGGCCAGAGGATGGTCTTAGGACGGCCACTGCATTCGTTTTAAAGAAGACGATACAGAGACATGTCAATCAACACCAATAGCTTATCTTCTATTCTAGCATCTTAGCAGGACTAACCTAATCTAACTGACATTTCTAAATACACTTACCTTACTTAAATAGTTATACTCTTTCTGTTTCCATAACCTGACCTGACAGTCTACGAAACTATAAAATCACTTACATCATTAATTCTAAATTACAAATAAAATATTATGATAACACTTACACAACAATTAATTCACGATACTTAAATTATACACTGGATACTTGCATCTAGGACTTCCGTGCAATATATTAGTAAATACTGTTACAAGGTCAAAAAGCAGAGATGCGACTATAAAACAACCAAATGAGAATTAACTTTATTTATTTATTTATTTTAATTGTTCTATCCTTTCAGATTTTGTGCGAGGCGACTTATAGAGCTCGCTTAAGAGCCAGGTATAAGTCAGATGAGCACATAGATTCGGGAATATATTTTTTTACTGACATTAACAGTTTAGTTATAGTAGAGATTAGATCTCGCTTTAAAATGGCGCTCAACGCGTGGTACGGTGCGGCGTGTAGCGCGTACCGGAGCCGGAGCACGCACAGTGCAGACTTCTCTAAAGAAGTCTCTAAAGATACGAATGACTAGTGCTCAGCTCCCAAACCAATTCAGCCCCATCTAGTTAGCATAATATAGCAATCAAATTGTTTTATATCTATGGAGCTTAAATTATTATTTTAAGGTCAGCTTTTTTAAAAAGACTTGCTCATCCATTTTCACATACTTATTATTTAATTTAGATATTTTTTTTATAATTTCATAATTAAATGCTATTGAATATTGAGTTAAATGCTAATGAAAACTATACGGGTATTCCCAAAAAGTGTTTTAGCCAGTACGTGCCTCAGTACTGGGTAAACCACTGATTTGGACTACCCGACTCAAAATGCACCTCCAAAATATCTATGAAAAACCTATTCAACAATATGCCATACGAACAACGTTGTTCGTGTTGCATTATTTAATTAGTGGCCAACGCAACTGTTTTTAGGATAAAAAACAACCCCAATTTACATGTTGTGGACTCTGTCCTAAAAACATTTTTTCAAAGTTTTAGTTGCGATGACCACTAATGCGTGTTACCGTGCAAACTTTCATCACGATTATACTCAAAGTCTGCGTGTAAGAGCTCTGTTCAGGGGAGGACAGATAGATAGATAGACAGACAGACAAACATGGCGTAACTGAAAGGGCTCCTTGTTATAATTCAGAACCCTGAAAAAGCAGTTTAATTGATATCTCCAATAATAATGATATGATAAAGTGGCTAATGATTCTATTTACTAATTGAATTAAAAGATTTAACCAAACACCCGTGTCGTTTCAGAAATTAGATAAAAACAGTTTCACTTTGAATATTTTCATACCTACATATAGTTTTAAAAATATAATGATTGTTTTGTACAAATTATTAATTAATGTTTGATAAGCAACGTATAAATTTGTATTAACTTATCGAAGGAGGAAAACAACAAGTTCAAGGTAGTTGACGTACCTATCTACCTATAGCCAAGCTTTAGCTTACCCTAATCCCTCTAAGCTTAACGTAAGTTATAACTGCATTACATTTACACACACACACACACACACACACACAAGATTTTAAACAAATATCGTCCACTATTATGAAAGCTCACGCTAGTTTAGATCACAGCCTGAGAGCACTGGACGATTGGACCTGGAGATTACTTACTAAAATTATACTCGTGTAACTATGTCATAATTACTCTTTATTATAAAAAACAAAAATAATAACTGGCAATCCTAGATTAATATAAATAAATGAGTAATATGTAAGTATATGTATTTAGTTGTTTCGAATTGGGATTTGATTCAACTTGATTTAAATCTCATTTAAACTGAACCCTACTGGTGTCCTAGTAGGTCTCATGAACGGTAGTTTCCTATCTCATTAAATTATCTGTTAGTATAGTGTTGATTACTCTACGACAATAAGAATCATCTTAGGGATGCTACTAACGAACCTTTTTCTCTAGCCTGAAGCCTGAACACTAATTTATAAGTAACTGAAGTAATTTATTTGTCATACGAGTATGTTGAAGCGTTTCATTGCAAACAGAAGAAAGCGTACCTAAAAAAGAAAATAGCCTCTATGAAAGGAGTAGCATCTAACGAAGGTAACATAGAAACGCTGCGCGCCACCCCGTGTCACCGGCCGGCAGCCCGGCACCCACCACAGAGCACCGCACGCCCCCGCCTACGTTACTACGACACTAACGCGTCAGCATATTGTTTACGGCACGTGCATTGTGAAATGTGCACATTGAGACATTGTGCCACAGGCAGCCGCCACGTCGGAGCCCTGGGGCACTGCGCCGAGCCTCGATTATAAAAGTACAAGCTAGTAGGTACTAGTGCACGGAAAGCATTTCAATTAAATGCAGCCACTTAGAAGCGAATACTACCTTATAATTTTATTATAACGTTTCATAAAATACTGATCATTTTAGGAGAGCAACTGCCCAGCTGGTATGCCCGGGATGCTGGAATTATTTGGGGGATATCTTTGCCGAACACTAGTATCCTAAGAGACTAACTATAGTATCTAGTTAACATACATAACTACATACAATTTACTTGCTAATGCTATTACGATGAAACAATATAATTAATCATAATTAAGCTCTAGGTAAGGCATGCGCTAATGTAATAATTATGTTGGTCACAATATGCATTCGATATGACTTTTCAACTGCCGGTTACCTTACTCTGTAGAATTCACTAAACCATTATTTGAATGACTGTAATATGTGTGGTTTGTAAAGGAAATAAATAATAATATAATAAATTATTTAATTAACTTATAGTCGACTAACTAGCATCCGTTAAAAAAGTTGTCGTGGCAAGGCGTTGTGTATGGTAATAGCGCCAGCGCCTCTGTAGCAACGAAAAGGATCCCATTTATTTCAACGCAAAAAAATTCAGAGCTTTGAATGAACTGAATAGAATTTTCCACACAGAACGGGTGAAAATGTTCACTTCGTTCCAGTGAAGGTGCTTTTTAACTAGTAGGGGAAGGAAAAGTACCAATACGAAGGAAGACTAGCGATGTACTCGTGTACCCTACCTGCTTGACAAGGGTGCATAAGCACAATGAAGCCCGGAGCAAAATAAGTAAAAGTGTTGGTTTTTCTCTCGACGCGATGTCGTATGCCTCGGCTTACAATTGTGTGTTTTATGTATACTTTTTTAGTCCTCATTGCAGTTTTGCATCACCTGAAAGAAACGGCGACGACGCAGCGTTTCTGCGTTGTGCTCCTTACCATTTTATTAACAGACTTCCGCCTGGAAATGTGAATAAAGGTTCTCAATTATTCTAATGTAGGCATATCTTTTTTTAATCAATTTAAAGTTAATTATTAACCGATTTGATTCTTATTATATGGGGTATTTAGTCCCCAAATAAGTTTGGTGAGACCTTGATGATTGAAAACATGATAGAAACCAGAAACTCCTTCGGATAAATAGTAATTTGGAGATCGGGATATATAAGGGAATACTTATAAGTACTCGTATTTATAGGACTCTAAGACAGAACTCATGAATGACAAATACATTATTTTCGTTACCAGAGCCTTGTTCCTTATTAAAGAGGTTAAAAAGTACGTATTGAGTTTTATGTAAAAGTGTGTAAATAGCTAAGTGTGTTTAAATGTATTTATCCACGTACTTACATAAAATTAGGTATTTTATGTAAGTAGAGGTACCTAAGCAACCAAAATAGTTGGTATTGCTGGAAATATAACCTTCGAACGATCGTTTTAGGTGTGTGTAGCTTCATGTTGCCATGAACTCGCGTATTTACCCAATCGACCATTTCCTAATCGATCAATGCCTTGTACCGAGTTGTACCTACGCAGATAAGTAATGTAATAAAATGACGTGATCGCAAATAATAGCCAAGGCATAATACTTTGAAATGCATCGCCTAAAGACGTCGTCATCGTTTCAATATATGTATACCTGAACTAATGTCTCTGTAGAATATCTCCAGTTTGATCTAAATACGCTAATAACACACAAAGCCAAATAAGCCCTAAATTCACATAGTATGTAAGACGTTTCAAAGTGATCATTGTGATTGTATTGAATAAATCATCTTTTGACTTTGACTTTGACTTTGAAGCCGAAGACCGGCTTTGGGTTCGTCCAATCAGTAGGTAACTAAAACCAATAATTATAGATATAAATTAGTAAGGTTCAGTTGTGATTGTACATTCATTGCCAATGTTTGTTATTTTCAATAAATTTCATTTCAGCTACGAGTATAAAACTTATACAATTTAAATATTATAGTGCCTGTGTGTTTTAAGGAAATTTGTATTAAAAAATACTATTAGCGAAAAAACCATTTAAATTCCTGATAACGGAATAGGTAGGTGGTACTAATTGACGCAGTAGCAACACCAAAATGTTGACGACTGTTACTAGGCGAGACGACGCTTGTTAGGCGCGCTTCTAATATAAGCTAATTAGTTTTAAATAAATCGATTAGAAAACATTTGATCAATGGCTTAACCTATTATTAAAATAAATATTTAGTCAATTCTGGACTACACACCCATGCAACTGCATGCTAACTAACTGCAAGTGTTGTAGGTATAGCTTTATCACTTGTTGCCTGATATTATGTTCTGTGATTTTACGCAGTCACATGTTTTTTGGTCAAGAAATACCTGACAATTAAAGACTATTATAGAAAGAACCCACACGATTGACTTTCCTGTGTTATTAAATATTCGTTAATATTCATAAAAATTATCATGCCATAGTTTTTTAAGTGATTAGTTAAACCAAGCGAATAGGACACATGATGTGGTATGCATAATATATATGTATGCATAATATAATATATATGGTAGCATAATATATATACGAGGGCGGCGAGATAAGTGATGGCAACAGTTTTTTGGGATGCACGTGGGATAATCCATATATAATATTGTGATTATTATTGTTTGTGAGTATTGTGATTTGTGAGTGATTAGGTAGTCAATATCCATATATAATATTGACTACCTGGAGAAGGGTAAATGGATGAATGGCGAATATTATGCCAAATTATTGGACAAATTTAACAAAATTTTTCCTGAAAAACAACCGCATTTGGCTATGAAGAAAATCCTCTTCCACCAAGACAACGCACAAGTGCACACCTGGTTGCAATGGCCATATTCCATGAGTTGCGCTATGAGTTGCTTTCTCACCCACCATATTCGCCAGATTTAGCTCCTTGCGACTATTTTCTGTTTTCGAATTTAAGGGAAAAGATTTGGCTCCAACGAAGAGATCATGCACGAAACCAATGCCTAATTCGAGGAGTTGGCTAAATCGTATTTTATGGAAGGGATCGGAAAGCTAGAGAAACGATGGATGAAGTTCATCGGCTTAGAAGGGAGCTACGTGGAAAAATAAATATTAATTTTTAACTAAAATTTAGTCCTTGTTAAATTTTTACAAGGCTTATCACTCCGCCTTCGTATATAATTATTTTTACTCTTGGTTAACGTGAACGTGTCCCTGAATATCAGCCTACATTATAATAATAATGTATTTACTTGTTTTTATATGCATAAATGTAATACAATTCATAACAGGTTTTGTAAAATACATTATATATCAAAATATTAAAGATGACTTTATCCCGGACGTATATGAAAAATAGCACCATTTTATTTAGTAAATAAACCTACGTATACCTGAATGTTTAATTTGAAAACAGAATTACTTCAATCTTTTTGGAGTGAAAACTTCTTTTAGCGCTGTACGCATATTTTTAGATGAGGTGAAACCTCTGGATTCGCGACACCGTTACCGTTTTTGGGGTGAGACGCAGGGCTGCCGCGCTCGCCCCATTTGATTATAAACCTTAATTCACATGTTTACAGTCTACTTTTGTATGGAGACATTTACTGAGTTAGGTTCTTTGATATATTATCAACATTCTGAACAAAAAATATTGCAATATCTGTGTTCGTTCAGTATTTGATTGGCAGTCGCCATAATTACTGATTTTGAAGTGATTTATTACTAAACTCTAACGCGCCAAAATAAGTTTTCACTTCTGTCGGCACTCCCGGAGTGCAACCCAATTTTTTTTTAGAGTTTCTTTTGTTTTTTTCGTCCATTTGTTATTTTCATTAACAAATTGCAATAATTTAGCTGACATATTTTATCGAATTCCGTTTGTTTTTTCAGTTTTTTGTTAAAAATGTATTGAGGTCGTCTTGTTTACACATCATTGAAAAACGAGAAAGATAATACCGGATCCCAGCGTAGCTTAGGTCTGCAAAGCTGCGCATTAATTGAAAATGGTCACTAAAAATGAAGTGGCTCAAACATTGCTAGTTTCCAAGACTGTCGAAAGAGAGTCACAATAGTGAGACGATCAATTTATGGTGAGCAGTGTTCTTAGAAATTTCCTGCGATCTTTACAATATCATCGGTCCATCGGGTGGGGGTCGTCCTATGCTTCGTTTTACTGTCCTTGGTCGCCATTCGAGAACTTTAACCCCCCAACGGTTATTAGTTCTGCGAACTATATGGCTTGCCCATTGCCACTTCAAGTTGAAGTGGCAATGACTTGAAGTGGCAATGGGCACGTAAGGCAAGCTGAGTGATATGTCGATGACTGTGGTTCTTCTACGGATTTCCTCGTTGTTGATTTTATCACGTAGTAAAACACCCAACATAGCTTGTGTATGAGGCCAATAGTTAGCGACCAAGCCTTACTTCCATATGTCATCACTGGCAACACGCACTGATTATAGACTTTTGTCTTGGGGCTCTGCGGCATCTGCGACGAGAAGATGTTCCGTAATTTCCCAAACAATCCGAGTTGGATTCGTCGGCTGACCTCTTAGTCAAAGATGGACATGCCTAGTTGAATCGTCTTACCCAAATAGACATAACGGTCTAGAACTTCGATTATATTGCTTTTAACATGTGCCGGTACGGGTGCAACATGGGCATTTGACATGATTTTTGTCTTGCTCATGTTCATTTTAAGACCCACCTGTTGGGAGACGATATTGAGGTCACTGAGCATTGTGCTTAGGTCTTCCAGCAATTTTGCCATGATGACTATATCGTCGGCAAATCGAAGGTGAATGATGCGCTCACCATTGATGTTGATACCAAGTCTATGCCAGTACAAGAGCTTGAAAACATCTTCCAATGTACAGGTGAACAGTTTCGGAGAAATAACATATCCCTGTTTCACCTCTTAATGCAATGGGAATGGATTCGTGCACTGGTCCTGGAGCAGGCGCGGATCCAGCTTTTAAAAAAGTTGTGGTCACAGCCACCCGAAAACCAGCCAAGTGCGTGTCGGAGTATGAACTCTCATGATCGATATAGCATTCCTACAAATGAGTTTTTAGTTTTGATGGGACATAGGGTAATACGTCCAAACATTGGCATCTACCCAATTATTGGCACCATTGCATTCAAAAGCAAAAAATAAACAAAATCAAAGAGAAATTGTTTTTTTTTTCATTGGCAACACTTTTAAATGACATGTCAGGCAATATGGCGACTCAGATATCGTGTTGAAGTACGTCGTCCAAAAAATTCTGTGGAACCGGCCATTTTGATAAGTTTATCACAAGGTGAGTCACAAATTCATCTCGTGATATTATATGCATCTTTAAGCATTAATTATTGGCAGTGGTGCCAATATTAGGTCGGTAATGGTAATCCTATTATGGGCATCTATATTAAATGTTCTTGATATTTTCTAGAAAATATGAAACAACAAAGTAAGAAGCTTACAAAAAAAAAAGGAAGTAAAAAGGAAGGAATTACTGCTATTGAGCGTTTTTGCCGCTAATTTTTTACTCATTCCTTAATGAGTAAAAAATTAGCGGCAAAAACGTTCGAAATTCCTCGATCGACATTGCAGTTCAGATGCAAAAATCCGGACAAAATAGATCCACGGTCAGGTCCAGCCACAATACTCTCTAAAGAAAAAGAAGATAGCTTAGTGAAATGGGTAACTCTCAGCAGTAAAAAAGGTTTCCCAAAACGAAAAGAAGATTTGCAGTACAGTGTCTCTAAGTTTCTGCAAGACTCTGAAAGAAAAAACTCATTCAAGGATAATGTGCCGGGTGAAAAGTGGATAAAATTATTCCTCAAAAGACATCCCGAAATCAGCATACGAACTTCAGAACCTGTAACTTCTGCTAGCTCGGCTGTTGCTGAAAAAGACATAAAAGGGTGGTTTAACAAAATAGAAGAATATCTTAAAGACAATAATCTTTTTGAAATCCTCAATGACCCGAGCAGAGTTTTAAATGGTGATGAGACTAATTTTTTATTGTAATGTTTAGATTTGCAGCTAATGGCGATTTGACACCACCCATGATAATCTTTCCTTACAAACGACTACCTAGTGACATTGCCGCAAAAGTTCCACCAAACTGGGGATTTGGTCTCAGCGACAACGGGTGGATGAAGGCAGATCTTTTTCATGATTATATTAAAAATGTTCTTCATCCACATTTACGGAAAATAAATTTAAAGTTCCCCGTGATTCTTTTTGTGGATGGTCACAAAACACACATGACACTGCAGGTTAGCGAACTTTGCTCAGAGTTGCAAATAGTGCTGATAGCATTGTATCCAAATAGCACACGCATTCTGCAACCTGCTGATGTGTCCGCCTTCTACCCTCTCAAATGTGGCTACAGAAAAAGTGTTCTTGAATGGAGGAGAGAGCATCCTTCCCAAGCGTTAACAAAATTGGACTTTGTGCCGATATTGGAAAAAGCCATTGAATTGGCAATAAAACCTGACACCATTAAAAATGGTTTTAGAGCTTGCGGCTTATATCCTTGGGACCCTATCTCTGTTAACTACACAAAATGTTTAGGAACTTCAACTACCAAGGATAGCCAACCAAAACAAAAGGAAACAAATTCTGAAAAAACTATTACCAAAGAGATGTTCATAGAAATAGTTGGTCTAGGCATAATCCAAGAACATCTGTACGGCAATGATCTGGATCAGTTGAGCTATCTATAGATAGTTTGAAACGGTCCTTAGATAGCTCAACTGTTTCATATGTATTTTATATTGTTCCCTATATTTCTGTAATTTCAGTAAATAAACATTGATGCCAGCATAAACATTGAACAGGAAGTAACAACATATCTCGATGCAATATGCACCCGGGAGGCTAAGGTGAATTTAGCTAGTACTTTATCAGCAATCAATGTAATGGTAAAATCAAATACCCTGAATACCGAAGATTATGTAGAACATGAATCCGCGGAACAAGAATTAAAGGAAATAATCATTATGTAGCAATGTAGTCTCTATCAGAACAAATTCAAGCTCTGAACGGATTTAGTGTTTATATAAGACTAGATGAATTAGGCTTACCCAATAAGAAATTGATTATGATGAAAGAATGAACTTCTGATTATTCGGTTCATTTCTGTTAGTGATAGCTAATACCACATATATAATTAATAATACTAATGATTACTTATTGGCATCTTAAAATGACCATAAAAATGCTATCTAAAGAACAGTTATTTCTTTATAAGGTAGTTTGTCAAGCCCCCCCCCTGGCTTAGGAGAATCAACAAAAACTGCTCATATATTTTATCATAGCAAGACCACGCTTTTAAAACTCCTCTCTCAATGCCAAAGCAACTGAAGGTTAAGAGTCATCCAACACAATTATATACATAACGTAACACAATGAAAGTGGTTTAACCATATACAAGAGTTTAGGGTCTCAGTAACTGCATGCATTCCACTCATTGGCCAATGTGGTAGCACCTTTACATTTCAATTCCTTTTTAATGTATTTATCATTATTCATTACAGATTGTATACTGATTTAGATACTTAGAATTCTTAGTATATATTTTTCTTGAACCCACTAAGCATGTAACTAGAAAATTGAATGCTTCGCATTCAGTAGATCAAAATCAGTTCTTTTCAATCAATCAATTTTTGTACTTATTTTACAAGTCATTAAGTCACTCCTCAGTATAGATTTGACAAAAAAACTATACTAAGGAGCAACATAAATAATAATTAATAACATGTGGCAGTAATACATTACTTTAGTATGATTGCCATTCAGAAGCAACTGCTGAATCAACAACCAACATACAAAAACCCTAATCTTATGTATTTAAAAACCCCTCTGGTATTATGGCATTGTTATTTTTCACTGTACTTCTTAACACTGTCTAGCTTCAAATATCTTTGGTAGCAATCCCTCAATATTTGGGTCCTGCCTATCTTCATTGTCCAATAAAGACAAGCTAATTCTTTCAAAAAGGATAAATAAAATAACATTGTTCGTCATATGGTTTCCACCTTTGGGTTGTCAACGCGTACATACACTGCAGGGGAACGTCGTTTGAATGTGATGTAGGTGTACACCAAGCTACCAATTACACTAATATTCAACCCCATGAAGTTGAGCCATGAGAAAATGTAGTCCCCACCTATTACCATGCCTAGGTATGTTACAAGAATGTTTTTGAGACAGCCTATGATAGTTGTTGTAAGAGCACTGTTGTACTGAGTACAAAGCATCACACTGTAGGATAGAACAAACCCCATTACACATGACAATAAGAACTGAGATAGAAACAATGGCTCATTCCAGTGGGGATACTCCATGGATCGTTCCAAATCCCCCGTGGCCCAGGCTACAGCTGCGGCAGGCACGATCATGAACAAGGCATTGTAAAACATTAATCCATACTTGCCAAGCTCCTTGGAATCTAGTTTTTTCTTCATGTACACACCATTGGCTGCAGTAAAGGCGTCGTTGAGCAGGACCAGGGTGTAGCCTGTGACAGAGAAAGTCACATCATCTGCTGCAGCTATAATGGCTCCTCCCACCATGGAAAGGACACTAGCCTGTATAGACCAAGAGGCTCGGACGCCGAGGACGATCTTTTCGAGGATCATAGTCATGAGAATGCTGAATCGCCGCAGAGCTGTGAACATAGGCAGATTTAGTTCCTTGGTACCGCCGAGGCCGGTTGCCATGTTGCCGAGGTATATGAGTGGCAGCGGCCAGATGCGCCGCGTCACTGACTTATCCATGGGCGGGAACTGGACCACGTGCAGCCTCCGTCCCACCCACAGCACCATAATAGTGGCCACCATCTGACCCAGACCCAGGAACTGGTAAGAGGGGAACGCATACGAAGTCAGCACGGTTTTGTTGACGACGGTGATCATAAAAGACGCCAGAGCGTAGAAGGCGGCACTCAGCACCTTCTTCGACAACTGCCGATGGTTTTCCGCTTCCGCTTCTTCCCGCGCATCCAAACCTGCCAGCACATTTTATTATTAGTCTTGAGAATTATGAAACATGTACCTACGATTATTATTCGCAAATACCTTACCAGTGGTCACGATCCTCGACATTCTGGCCAATGTTCATTCACGTACTGCACGAACTCGCAGTTATAATTACTATATTATTAATTATCACTATGTTTTTGTACGGTGTCCCTCGTTTTTCACAAAGCGTGAGGCGAGATCTCACGATCGATGGATTCGTCAAACTAGAGCTGCGATCAGCGCAGCGCATACTCAACTGAGTTAAGTTGAGTAAGTATATTAAGTAGGTAACTCACAACGTATTTATGTGGAGAAATTAAGAGGAACTAACAATATTAAATGATAAGGATTGTATTGTATGTTAGGTATGTAAATTTGTAACCACAGAGCAATACATTTGTGATGACATCAACGGCATGCATGACATGCGATTGATGACAGCACAACACAAACTATAGGATGCTAAGATGACAGCTTCATGAGTTATCAATGAACATAGAGTATTTAAATAGATAATATTGCCTAGAGTAAACATAAACTAAACTCTTTAAACAAACGGTAATAAAGTTGAGCTAGGTTTTTTTTTCACAAAAGAGCAAGAAGAGAGCTGAAAAAGAGCTAGATACAGTGGTACTCCTTACTGCTACCCAAGTACCCATGGCCGACAATCACTGAACTTTCAATCCTGGCCCATTTATAGTCTATAGAGAGCACTAACATAGTAGGAACATAGTTAACAGTTTCCTGCCCCCTTCTTTCATACTTCTTTCCTGTCCGATCAAGTCATGTTCGTTTCCTATATTGCTGTCGACATTAAATCAATCCAAACAAACTAACAAGCAACAGCTGTAGTAGTTTCAAAGTTGAATGACGTTGATTTTTCAATTCTGTAAGTAATTTATATTTATCCTATCAATTCCTGAACCTGTAATGTACAGTACAAATGCTGTATTGTGCAAAGAGTATGCAATATCCTGTATTGTGAGCTGTGCTAGTAAACGAAAGAACGTCAGTTTTTGTATGCTTCCGAAAAGAGAGATTGAAATCTTGGATTGGACTTGGATTGGAATAAAAGACTTCGAGACCTGAAGTTTTCAAGATCTTCGCAAGCAGTGTGTGTGTCGTTGCCTATCCAAAGTAATTTACGCTACCGAAATGTCTGTCTATTGGTGTTCATACTTCTGCTATAATCACCAGTAAGTACTTATTGTACCTACTTATCTTATTATTATTACCAAAATCATTAAATAATAATTATAATAATATTAATAATGATAATGTAAGCAGAGCTTTTGTTAAAGGAACCAAGTGACTGATATAAGTAATACCTATGTACTACTTATTCGACTGTCCTGTCAGCTCAGTTGGTAGTAGCTCTGCCTTCTGCGCTGTAGGTCGAGGGTTCAATTCCCTCCCAAGATAAACAATTCTGTGAAAAGCATAGGTGTTTGTTCTGTGTCTGGGTGTTATAAAGTATCATAATGTATGTATTTAAAAATATATAAGTATTCTATCAGTCATCTAGTCACCATATGTCACCATATGTCACCATATGATGATGTTGTGTGCATTGTCCAGCAATATTTATTTATTTACTTTATTTATACTTTCATTTCTAAATACATGCATATTATACATAGAAACAACATAGAATGTTTAAACACTCAACATTATTGCATTTAGTTATGTGTGCTTAAATTTGTAATATAGTACTGTGATCATGGTTACACACCATGAAACTACAACATTTGGCTCACACCTACGTCAAAGCAGATTACACCTTATCCAAATGTCAACATACCAGCTGTTCTCAACCCGTACGGTCTGATACGTAATGATGGTAAGAAGCCTGATGACTCCTGTCCCTTAGGAGATGGGTGGAACATTGATATGAGATGCTACTTGTATAGACACCCTTGCCGCATCCCATTAGAGTCTGGGATTTCTATTAGAGCTGGTGCAGCAGCTGCATGTGGGGAGGTGCTGAGGACCTGATAAGACACAAATATGCCCTTCTTGATAAGGCCTACATTATGTGAGCTTTTTGCGTCGAGACCCTGGGCTCGTTGGAAACAGGAGCCCATTGCGTTTTCAAAATTATTTCAAGGCTGCCTCCGTGAAATAATCAAATGTTCTGAATCAACTTGGCTATCTTTAGATTGTTTTACGCAGTGTAGATAGCTCAACTGTTTGACTTGTATTTTGTATTATTGTTTATTATTCTGTATATTTCTGTAAATAAATGTCTAATTGTATAATCAATGTGTTTATTATGATTATCAGGGTCTTTCCTTTGTAGATTGATAAAATATTTTAAAATAGTAAGCAATTGTATCCAAGCCAGCAGTAAAAATATACTCGGTAGAATAAATACACCGCTGATGCTAAAAGGTTCATTAAAAATAAAAAAGTTATCTGTCATATGGGATAAGAGTGAACGAGTATTGGACAGGATTTCGCCTATGGGAGTGCCCCGTCTGATGCGTCCAACCTGAAAACCCTGAATTTCGTCAACATTTTGCTAGGGTAATATACACGTTAGCATCCTATGGTTTGTGCTGCTACCTACTAGAGGAAGCTGCATACCAAAGGACAATGGGGGATTTTGTATGAACCCCGTCCCCACCCTGCAACAGTCAAGGGACGCGTGTCAATTTGTTCATTGGGACCCAAATATGTCGAAAGTACCTACCAGTATTCGTTGTAAAAACTATTGGGTTTTTTTTTTCATAAAAAAAAACTTTTCGCCAAAAATATATTTTTTACAAACAAAAGCATATTTCACGTAAACTAATTTCGATTGTATATCCTATTAACCCATTAGTACAGCCAAAATCATGTCAAACGGTGCAATACTAGGTTAAATCAGAGCATAATGCTCTGATTTTTATACTGCATGGCATAAAAACAGGGCTAGTGCTTGACAAGCACTTGACTGTACTAACAATTACATTATGTCGTCTATTGAAATATTATCAAACATTTGGGCTGGTGCATTAAAGTCACTATGATGCCCTAACCCCATATATCATACCATATATCAATGGATATTATGAGCGCACAAATTCCCACAGTGCGATTGCCTGTAAGGCAAGTGCAGTACCAATTCGCAATAGCATGTCTGTCAGCCAAATCCCGGACTATTCAAATATAACTATAATAAATACGGGAATGGACATGGCGTGACTAAATCCGTACTCTGACTAGCCAAACATTATATAGCAGGATATTGCATCGCGGTTAATCGTTTAACTCGTTATCACGGTTATAGTTCTAAATTATAACGGCCATCACGAAGTTGCTCGGCGTAAGACTTGGCAAGCTTAATATGATAGCTCCCTAGCTTGAAAATAAATACTTCATCTTCATATAAACGTGAAAAGTCTTCAAAGTTAGGAATATTTTCTTGCATGGCTTCAAAACGCACTCTCTGTCTGTTAAGATTTTTCATATGCACATAATCATGCAAAAGATTGGACATGTTCAACATGTAGAATGAATTATATTTATGATCTCGAATCGCGGCGAATCTGTTATGAAGAGCGACACGATAATAGGCATTTATTATGGCTGCTGAGATTTTAAAGTCACAGAACATATGACTTAATGCACGGTTAAAATACGTTTGTCGCAACAACCTGAACCTATGTTTAATCTTGCCGTTGACTACCTCAACAATCAATCTGCAAATCGTAATCAATCGGGACTTATTTGCCTGGCCTTGTCAGCTGACTAGCGTTCCGGTCCTTTGTAGGTGGCATGTGGACTTCATTGCCACAGGACTGGATGTCACCAATGTTTTCTCTAAAGTTCCTGTAACTATAAAAATAACTATGTCTACTATAAAACGTCACCACTGTTTAAAAACCAATGCAAAGGATTTTGATCATTTATTAATAACTGCATAATGGTAGCATCAGAAGTTGTATAAAACCTAAGCCCCACGTATTTGAAATAATGTCGCCATATAGGTTTAGATTTGCAAAAATAATCTGTATAATAATATAAAAAATAGTAAATAGTAAATAAAACAGAAAATAGTAAAATTATACCGGTTATTTTTGTTCGAATCACAAAAAACACAAGGATTATTCCAATTATTCACAACATAACTCTAGCTCGATTTAAATAAAAACACCAATTTTTTTAACAAAACCGGAAATAGATAATAGTACCTGGATGTTATAACGACGTCGTTTAATGAATGAATCCTAGCTAGATCGATGTATCACCCCAAAACCCGAAACTGCATACTAAATTTTATGAAAATCGTTGGAGCCGTTTCCGACAGCCAGTTTACAGATGTATATATTTACATATATACAAGAATTGCTCGTTTTAAGGTATAAGATAAGAGCGCAATGTTTTCCTTGGAAGACGTCCAAAAATAATCCACAAAACACTCGTTGAGACAAAGTTTATGACAAACAAAGAAATAAGACAAAGGCAAAATATGTAAGCCAAATGACGACTCCATACGACCGACGAATAACGATTGACGTTTGTGGCGGTTTGTCAGCCGTATGAAGGAAGGCACTCTAATTATCGTAATATTAGGTACTAAAAATATAATATATAAAATAAATAATCGTAGACTCTACTAATACAATTAACATCCGTAGCGTGTAAACTAGGCATAGACGTCCTCATGCCATGTAGTTTGGCGTGTCATCATTACTCAGTGGTAGACTTCCACTGTCGTCCCGACGACCAAACTGCAAAGGATACAATACTTCATACAAACATACAAACCGACGCGACGCGAAGGACGGATGTCATCGGAATATAGGTACCTATATAGGTATATTATACTGTATCCTCATTTATTGTATGTACCCCATTTAGGTGTGTCCATACTAATTAATTAAATAAGTAGGTACACGAGCATGTATGAGAATCGTACTAAAATCTAGAATTTAATATAATCTAATCTGTAGGTACTACTAGTATATATAACATCATGGGTAATATGATATAAACTGTATGTAAGTATTAGGTACACTAAAATAAATTAAAAATATTTAGGTAGGTACATTATGTTTTCTAATTTTCAGTTTCTAATTTATTCCCATTTTTTCATACAATCTTAGGAACGTTTTTGTCGTAGTCATCGGTCTGTTCCTAAATATGTAACTTGTGACAAATTGCAACAGATACAAATAATATTATGAAATATCCAGTGACAATAACAGCTTAAATGCTGCTAACGCTGTAGTGAGTAAATTTTTACCTATAAATGGATGACAGGCTAGCAATAGGCAGTGTTGTTGTCTCAAGTTAGGACTGTCATATCAGTTACTTTTACGGCTGCTGTTGCTATCACTACTGCTACTTTTACGTAATAATAGCAGCAGTCGCAGTTCGGACAATGAACGAACGGTGCTTGACAGACTGGATCGATCGATTGCATTGTGAAGAATTCGTGAACAAACCAAGCGACATTTTGATATTTTCAATAAATTGCGATGCCACCTCAGAAATGAACGTTCTTTGTTATAAATCGGGGGTAGAATAACTGTGATGGGCGTTAATAATGAATATGAGGGTGTTTAATGTTGAGTACTAAACGTATACGTAGGCAGTTAAAACTTGTTTGCGTTTGCAGTGATGAATGGGGACGCGTAGTAGTTCTGTAAGTGTTACATGTAGCTTTACAAAAGCGTCGGTGGGTTTTTGTTTGTTTTGTGAGAGTAATTCGCGATGGCAATGCCTGAACAATTTTCATTAAGATGGAACGATTTCCATTCGAATCTGTCCCAGTCTTTTCACGCGCTTCTAGAATGCGAGGATCTAGTCGATGTGACGTTGGCGGCTGGTGGCCAGTACGTGCACGCTCACAAGCTAATCCTCTCCGTCTGCAGCCCCTACTTCAAGGAACTTTTCAAGGTATGACTCATTGTTATTCGCGATTTAGCGTATTTCGTAGTGCAACTTTTTAGTTAGCGTTATTATCGATCCTTACAATATCTACTGAATTCACAGCCTTATTCTGTGACACATCCAGGCTCAATTTTTTGTGGTTGTACACACATATTTAGTTGAAATAGCTGTAAGTAATCATGCTGTTGGGTCTGTCTCTAAGATGCTGTCAAACAAAGCCTAGAAGATAATATTTGGTTACTTAGAATTTCAGTAGGTATGATTAAGTGACTACATACTATATTTTATTAGAATACTTGTCTTTCCTTACTATGCCTCCTTATAAGTAGATGAGATTCCTTATTGCTTGGTATGTCTCAATATACCATACATCTCTACTAGCTGCGTAGGAATGTTTGCATAGTATCTACTTAGTGTGTGATAACAAACATCTCCGCAAGTTTCATAAATATGATGTGTCCAACAGTGAGATTTATAGTCTGCTGATGAAGACAATGATAAATCTGTGCAAAGTATAAACACAATGAATTATATTGTGTGACTTGAATACATAATTTGTAGCTTCATGCTGCACATACTTGGCCTTAAAATAGATATTCACAATATTGGATATCTTAATAGTGCTACATATTAGTAGTTTCTGCTCCCATTGCAACTATACAGTATAAAGTTGCTATTGTTACACCACACTGGTGAAGGAAAACATCACAAGGAAACTGTATATCCTAGATCTCTTAAATAATATTAGGTGAGTGTCATCAATTAGTATTCCTGAAAGCACTTTGGGCTTGCAACCTGTCACATATGGAATACTAGCTACTGTACTATGTTTGGACATGCCTCTGTCTACCCCCCTTCAACATAGATCTAAATAACTAGAGATCTTACGAGTTGTCTACCGAGCCCATAGATTGCAGTTGTGAACATGAATGTATGTATTTTACATTGTACAGTACTAATGAACTATTTAACAGCACTAAAATTCATAAAAATATGCTCTCTACTGTAATGGCTTTAGTAGACATATCTATATCTCTATTTGCAGAGATCTTTAGCTCTTAGCCATTGTTTTTCTATATATCGCTACTTTGGTACATGAGGGGTAAGTGCTCTAGGGGGAGTATTACAAGTTCTGAGTCAGTAGCACGTCCAAAAATTACACATATCTACACTTTGCACATTTGTTTAAAATATAGGTTACATGTTAGGAGTTTAAATCAAATCATAAGTGGATAATTAAGAAGCAATTAGGTATTTGAATATTATAGAATTTTTACATAGAGTTTAAACACTATCACAGGTCTTTGAAAACCTGTGAATATGATTTAAGAAGCTGGACTAAATTGTTTTTTTTAAAGATGTATCTGATTTTACAATTAAACTATAAAGCTGTTATGCTGTAGTGTCGATAATTCTAATTCTATATGAAAATACCTATTCCCTTCTCATATTTCTCATTAATCACACCTTGTCTTGTAGAAACAAGAAATATCCAGATTATATCCAATTTATTGACAAAGAGTACGAAATATCATCTCCGTATGACACAATTATCACTATTGACAACCTCTGTGGCGCAGTGGGCGAAGGCCCGCCTGTGTCGTAGAAGGTGCAGGTGGAAGGTAAAGGTGCAGGTTCGGTTGCTGCTGCGTGACATATTTGCAGATGTATAATCTACAAATATTTGTCTCTTCCGACAACTGTCTGGTTGTTTTTCTATGTGTATTCAGTATGTATTTGCAAAAAAAAACATATATCAGTAACATGGTTCCCATACAACAAGCTCGGCTTACCTTTGCGCCAGATGATACTGTGTGAAATGTTAAGCATTATTATTATTATTATTTTATTTCTACAATAATAAAATAATATATCATCTATTTCTGGCAACAAATTACTGTACATAAGTATAGATAGAACTCATATAATATTATAATTTTATGAAAATATATTTAAAGGAGTTTGCTTTTTGCATCAAAAACCCATAGGCATATAACTACTTTGTGGGTAGGTATTACTAGGCACATTGTCTTCAAATTTATTAATATTTTTCTCTAATGCTGCTCTGGAAGACGTTGGAGAAGTCTGGTAGGTGTTTTTCCAAGTATGCCATTAAAACAATATAACCATGATACCCAATATCTTTCATTCTCATCACACTTTTACTTGATGTTTGGTTGCTGTTTTGTTATTAAAATCATGCTGTTTAATGTATGTACTTACACAACACATTTTATGCAATATATTTTCATTTTGGAATAAATTTGTATATTTGTTATACCCTTTTTAGCACAATATCATTATAATGCCATTAATGTTAAGTGCCTGAATTGTGGATGCATTTCTAATATTGTTAGTGTAATATCAATGATTAAGTTAAATTATAACAACAGATTTTAATGTTATGTCAACTACTATGTGATTATGAAATTATAAAAAGGTCATGAACATTATTATATTGTGGTTAATTATAACTAATCTGATCACACAATGCTCTTCATACCTATCATTTGAATAGTTAGCTGTGTGTTTGAATCTTTTGTTGTAAGTACCTAGATAAAGGTGTTTATTAAATAAGTAAGTTTCACCTTATTGAGGTACCAACTGTGCTTTGCTATCTCATCATTCATTCCGATTGTATACAGGGTGTAATCGTTAAGTGTGCACAGGCGATTATTCCGTAACTATTGCAGATATCAAAAAACTTTAAACTGATATCGAAAGTACTTTACCTAATGAGTAAAATGACATTAATAACTTTTTAAAAATAAAACGAGAAATATCCAAAAAAAATACATTAATCACTCCCATACATTTAGTATGAGATAGTAGAAAGGTTTTAGTTTCCTTATTTTAAGTGGAATAGTACCTACTCATTTTACCCTTGTCATTTTATAATTATGTACGATATGAAGGTATTAATGAATTTCAAGTAGATACACGTGTAGATTAATTATCTTACCACTTCAAATTTATAATAAACCTTGTTTCAATATTGTATTGATTTGAACTAGCTGAAAAGCAACATACTAAATAAAAACAAAAAGAAAGATACTCTTTGGTGTTCGTTCTAAATTCAAATTCTTTATCGCGGGTTCTCGTTCCCGCCAATTTATTGTATTTTTCAATTTGCGTTAATAATCGTGATTGTTGCATTTATTGATTGAAAAATGGCATATTCCAATACAGAAAAGAGGGACATGTTAAAAATGTACTACAAACATGATTGTAACAATAGGGCGGCCATTATCGCCTACAGAAGAGAGTACCCAGATAGAGAAGTTCCTTCTGGTACGTATTTACGTAAGTTGGATAACAATTTGATAAATTATGGATCTTTTAACAGAAAAAAAGGTTCGAGAACAAGAGCTCCGGAATTTGATAATGACTTAGATAACAATATTATTAACTACGTAGTAGATAATCCACAAGAATCAACGCGTTCAGTGGCCCGATCATTTCCAGTGTCCCACAATTATGTACACAAGTTATTAAAAAAACACAACTTCAAAGCATTTAAGATAAAACCTACTCAAACGCTGCACAATGATGATCCTGCTCGTCGGCTGGTCTATTGCAATTGGCTAGTCAATAATTATGTCAATGTAAGGTCAATTTTATGGACCGATGAAAGTAATGTTTCAAACTGCGGCATTTACAATAGAAAAAACTCGCATTATTGGTCAATTGACAATCCTCGCTTAACTACTGAAGTTAGAGCTCAGGTGCGATTCTCAATTAATGTGTGGTGTGGTATTCTTGGAGATCGGATCATTGGGCCATATTTTTACAGTGGAACCTTAAATGGACAGAGATATTTCTCCTTTGTACAAAACGATATGCCAAGTCTCTTAGAACCAATTCCAGACGATGAAAGAAGGTCGATAATTTTTCAACAAGATGGAGCACCTGCACATAATACAAATGTTGTAATGAATTTCTTACGAAACAATTATAATGGCTTAATAGCCAATAATAGTGCAACCCCTTGGCCTGCCAGATCCCCGGATCTCACGCCTTGTGATTTCTTCCTATGGGGATTTGTCAAAGACCACGTGTACGCTGAGAGAGTACACAGCCTAGAAGAGTTACAGAATCGTGTACGTCGTGCAATTGCTTTAATTACTCCGCAAATGTTAAGGAAAGTTCATTTAGAAACTGTAAATAGAGCTCGTCATTGTATTGCACAAGGAGGACGTCACTTCGAACATATGCTTTGAACACAAAATTTTGTACTTACTAAGAAATAAAATGTATGGGAGTGATTAATGTAATTTTTTTGGATATTTCTCGTTTTATTTTTAAAAAGTTATTAATATCATTTTACTCATTAGGTAAAGTACTTTCGATGTCAGTTTAAAGTTTTTTGATATCTGCAATAGTTACGGAATAATCGCCTGTGCACACTTAACGATTACACCCTGTATAAGTGCCATCTATACACTTTATTGTTTTAGGTTTATACACTATTATCCATGTTTATAAACACTGTTGTTTACTTTGATTAGAATTTTGCTTGACTTTTTTATTTCATTGTAGTGTACCATTAGCTATCTCATGGTTAAATGTTATTGCCATTAACATTTTTAATAAACTATATTTAAGTTGGCATGTAAGTATGTTGTAGATGCTTTTAGATGTTGCTGATTATATTCTGCCGGATTATAGCTAAGCAGGTTTTCCCAGTGTTTGTTGTTCAACTATTGTTGAACAATTGGATTCAATCGGTGGATGACCATAGACTGATCTACTTGCTGGATGATATTACCAAGTTTTTAGGGTATAAAATACTTTACCTATTGCAGGGGCTTCAAGATTATTAAATTGAAGAAGAAAAACGTATATAATCAAATTACATTATCAGCCGAAACAGCATAACGTGACGTTATATTCGCGCAATTTATGCACGACTCTATTGGTTGTTATTGTCCAATTGATGTTTCCGTTTGGTTGAATAGTGTGGGTGGACATGGACACTCACCCTAAAGTTTGTTTCGGGCTAATGTTTCGGGTTCCAATATATCTAGTGCATGTACCCGGTGAACTTCGTGCCACATTCAAATTTTCATGTATCAAGTATAAATAAACAGCCATTCGAGAGCACGGGAATTGAATATAAATAGATGCATAGTAATTGGCGGCACGAAAAATTGGAGATTTTGGGATCAAGCCATTAATTTCACCGGTGAATAGGTAGGTATAGGTAGGCTAGTGCCTAGTGCCTAGTGCCTAGTGGCACACAACACACAGCGCAACATTCCGATCAACGTTTTGAATTAATTTTACTTGATTCAGAACACTTCATACCTACCTCGGCTCGAGTTGCAAAGGTTGAAAAACCGGAATAGATTTTTGTTCGCATACCTACTAACATATTTAGGTACATTCAGCTCCAAACACCTACTACCTAAACAATTGATTCGAAAGGTTTTGAAGCAGAACGCCAAAACGTCGATTAACTTGCTAGATCTCTTTAGATTTAACTGTAAAATAAAAGTTTCTAGAACGTAGACAAATCTTGTATTCGTTATTTACTTACACAATACTTGGAGATGTGACTCGCCGCCGCGGCGGCTATGTAGTTCGTCGGGAAATCCCGTTTGCTAATTGCTCCCGTTGGCATACGCGTGATACGTCATTCACAAGTGCTACTAGCTGCTGCCTGCGGCTTCGTACGCATGGTACATACAAAAAAAGTAGCCTATGTCCAAGGTCCCATCTATCTCTATACCAAAATTCATCTTAATCGGTTCAGCGGTTAAGACGTGAAAACGTAACAGACAGACAGACAAACAGAAAGGGTTACTTTCACATTTATAATATTAGTAGGGATTAACAGCCTAACATTATATGCTTCTAGTTCTGAAAATGACAATACTTTCATACAACCTTTCATCCCCTTTCAACCCGTTACAACACTTTTTTCCAATAAAAAAATTGCATATGTCCTTTCTCAGGCTTTAGACTATCTATTTTATTTATTTATTTATTGGAAAACCAACAGCTTGTTTAAATAGAATATAACAATCGCATAGAATAAGAAAGGCAATTACAGGTTTTCACGTATAAATACACAATGTAAAAAAGTTACAGCTAAGAACAACTAGAAAGTATCTAAGTATAAAGTAAAAGTAATAGAAGTATAGAAGTATCTTCCTATAAGTAATTAAGTATAAAGTCAAAGTAAATAAGCTTAAGTAACTAAGTGTCTAACTTTGTGAACTCGACTTGTCGCAAAAGAATTCCCTATTCAGCCGTTGTCTAGCTGAGCCTACACTAGTGCAGAACAGATCTAAGTCAAAACGCTTACTCTATTTATTGAAATTGTCGCTTGCTCGCCACAGGAACGTATTTTGTCTGTAGTTAGTACCGACTACAGGGATATAGATAGGGGGTTAAATCTTTTTGATTTGGATGGTGCATATTATTTAATTTTACTCAGTAGATCTGGGCAGTTAATAATATTGGAAGTAATTTTTAACAAATAACATAGATCGGCGATTTCACGCCGCTTGACTATGGGGAGAAATAAAATTTCTGACATAGATGAAGGTAGTTGAGAGCACTGAATGGAACGTTCAAGCGAAAACAGAGGTATTTCATGAACTTGATTTGAATGCGCTCAATTCTATTAATATATTTATTGTAACATGGATTCCATATTTGAGATGCATACTCAAGGACGCTTCTAACAAAGGTGCAATAAAGGATCTTGAATGTTTTAGCATGATGTAAACTAGCTGCACTCCTCAGTACAAAGCCCAGGGCTTTGGAGGCTTTGGAAATTATATTTTCAATATGATCATCAAATATAAGCTTTGAGTCAAGTAACACTCCAAGATCTCTCACCACACTACATTTAGTTAAGGCTTGGTATTAAAGCTGGTAGGAAAACTGAGTTACTATTGAGTTACTATTTAGTTACTATCTGTGGTTGTTTTGGCGTGAAAGCGAGACAGACAGACAGACTTTCGCAGTATCTAGTTACTTTGGCATTTATAATATTAGTAAGGATTACTGTATAGCAATTGCAAGTATCAGACTATCAACCAAACTAGGTATACAATTTGACGACATCAAATGGACCCACTGGTAGAGTTATCGGTAGGTATATATTTGTATAAAATTATCTAATAATTAAAGTCCATAATTGAATCTTCGAAATGTTTAAACTAAGTGTAAAGGGAAGATAATTAAAATCGTTACTATTGTTTCGCGGCTTTACTACATGTTGATAAAAGGGCTATGGTGGATAATCGGCCTTATTCTTCAGATGCGTCGTACATAAAATATACCTATACCTATACCTATAAAAGAGCTTCACCTGACTGACTTACTGACTGACTGATTCATCATCGCCGAGCCGAAACCGCTGAAGCTAGAAAGCTGAAATTTGGAACGTTCCGTTCCGTTTACAACAAAACCACTAAGGCGGGGTTTTTTTGAAATTCAATCCCTAAGAGGGTGAAAAGGGGTAAAAACGAATGTATGAAACTTTTTAACGCGTGGTGCGATTTGTTTGAATTTTGATATAAATAAATAGAATGCAAAATAAATGGACGCGTATTTCAGGAAATTTCAAAATAACCCTAAAAACGGGTAAAATTTGGTGTCAATGTTTGTAAGGAAACTTTTTAACGGGTGGTGTGATTTCTTTGAAACTTGGTTTGGATACTTAAAATGAAAAATAAATGGACACGTGTTTCAGGAATTTTTGAAATAACCCTCATAAATGAGTAAAATGGGGTGTGAATGTTTGAAATTTAAAATTTGAAAATGTAAAAGGAAACTACCTTCCAAGTTTCAGCTTTCTAGCTTCAGCGGTTTCGGCTCTGCGATTATGAATCAGTCAGTCAGTCAGGTTAAGCTCTTTTATAGATACAGTTTACTAGCTGTTGCCCACGACTTCGTCCGCATTTTTTTGTAATTGTAACTTAAATGCTTCCCCAAGGATGCAATTTATCTCCTTGCCAAATTTTATTGATAAGTTTCAAACCAATCACAAACACCCACCACCCAATGTTTTACTAAGAACAAATTTTTCTATTTTCAACTTTCACTCACTTTCACTTTTCAATGTTTTCACTCTTTTGTATCCTATTTGGGGATACAAAATAGTGAAAACATTGGTATGAAAAACCGTCCTTGAACATACTCTTCTGAAACTTGTTCCATATATGCTTTGATACGAATGGTTAAAGAATAAGATATATTATACGAAGATCCGCTAAAGCAGAGTGCAATGGGAAGAATTACAATTTACTTTGTAGTGCGATTTGCTTGAAACTTGGTTTGAATATTTGAAATCTATACTAATATTATAAAGCTGAAAAGTTTGTTTGTTTGTTTGTTTGAACGCGCTAATCTCAGGAACTACTGGTTTAAATTGAAAACAAATTTTTGTTTTGGGTAGTTCATTTATCGAGGAAGGCTTTAGCCTTTATAACATCACGCTGCGACCAATAGGAGCGAAGCATCAATGGAAAATGTTGCAAAAACGAGAAAAATTATTCGTTTTTGAGAGCTTCCGTTGCTTGCGCTGCGTAAACGGTTTAAGTTGAACAAAAATCATGTAGGATGTTCTAAAAAAAAGTCTGCGAAGATTGACTCACTATAACCTTTTTTATGGTAATCAAATTTGTTCGAAATTAATGCATTATTTGCGAAGGAGTTTTATCAGCCTAATATTAATCCTGATCCAAATAAATATGTTATTAATTACAATTATTTTATTGTGAACAAAATTGTCATTGACATCACTTGATTTGAACCAACATCGTAGGAGATATCATAATTTTAAAATAACTCCGCAACAAAATAGGTATGTTCGGGTTCACGCGCGCAGAAGTAACTCTGCCTGTCTGTCTATCAGTAACGCTTTCACGGCTAAACTACTGAATCGATTTTGACGAAATTTAGTATAGAGTAAGCTTAAACCTCAAGGAAGGACATAGTAATAATATTTATCCAACCGCGATTACTGATATTCACGCGAATAAAGTCGCGAGCAACAGCTAGTGCAAAATAATTGGGCACATGTTTCAAGATTTATCAAAACAACCCTTAAAAAGGCGGGTAAAGTTATAACAGTGTAAAATGTATTGTTATTTTTTTGCACGTGACACAATCGATTCTAAACTTAAAGAGGCCAGCGGAGGACGAATCGCCCCTACAAACGTAATACCAAAATGATTTGTAACTTAAGCATATTTCCACAATAATGTTGTATTATTTGTATTTAAATAGTATTTATCTAGGTTCCTGGATAGTTTTTATTTCGAATAACTTATCAAAGATGAATTATGAGCCAATCGCATTTAGCACATTTTTATGCTAAAATTTACATGTTTTCATCCTATTTGTTTCGTATTAAAAACAACAATATCTTACGTGCTGTTTGTTAAGAACCATAGCTGATATTGTCTAGTTACAGAATAACTATGTGATGAATACTAAATGTTTTCAGTCATAATTTTTGGTTATGACATTAAGGACTCCCACGCCCCGCGCGCGCTTATATAATTTAAACAGAGATAGAGATATTCGGAGCGATTTTTGCACGCGCTTCGATTTGAAGTTGCGAGCGAGTTTCGCCAATTTTTAAGTAAATTTTGTGAAGAAAATAATGAAACACGTTTCAGGATTTTTTAAATCGATCCTTTGGGAGTGTAATAGTTTGTATGGAAAATTGAATAGCTGGAAACTACACTAAATACCCAACATAAACAAGTAGGTTAAGCAAATATAGTTTTGGTTCACTGCATCTACACTCGACAGCATACAAATCGCACACCCCCTACATTTCAATTTTTTTATAAATATTGTTTTTATTATGTTTTGGTTGCGAATATAACTTAAATTAAATTAAATTAATAAATATATAAAAGCTAACAGTATATAGCTTTCCAAAAACATACAATGTCTAGCCATTACCTTCGAAATCATTACAGTAGCAAAACACAATAAAATGAATCAAAGTCGCTCGTTTCAGGTAGTTAGGTCTCTGGGATATTAGAAGGTATTAAAGGTTATGGCATGATTGAAATTACATCATTTGCATACCATCTCGCAGTCTGAAAGGTTCTTCATCGAATACGTAATCAGTCTTAACAAGAAGATGGATACCACACCGGAAGCCGCGTCTCAAGTAGATGTACTAATTGAAGCTGGACAGAACCAAAGTCAACCACAACAGTTATATGTAAGCAGATATGCTATTCGACGAGTATACCATGCTGGCTATACCAGGCGACAAGGAATAAGCCAAAAACATGCTTCAACACAGCGCGTTTCCGTTTTCTTGTGACATCACTACGAAATCGCCGGTTAATGCAGTTCAACTCGGACAGCAGCTCAGTCGGTGTACGATTAGCAGAAGACTAGCTGAAGGAGGCCTGGTAGCGCACAGACCAGCAACTGGCCCAAAATTTACCCCGGCCGGCATAGACAAGCACGCCTTCATTTTGCTCGGGATCACGTGAATTGGACTATAGATCAATGAAAGGCGGTACTGTTCTCTGAAGAGTGCAGGATGTGTCTTTATGGTGACGACGGTCAGGGTAGAGTTTACCGAAGATCCAGTGAGCGTTCTGCCCAATGCTGCATTTTTGAACAGGTCTCACACGGCGTGGGTTCTTGCATGTTCTGCAGAGGCATATTCCTGGAGGGGAAAACCGAACTTGTATTCATCACAGGGCCCAATGCCGTCGATCGACTGGATTGACTTCCTGACGTTACATCGAAGAAATCCTGGAAGAACACGTTATGCCTTTTTCGGGATTCATCGTCGAAAATTGCGACGTACTTGGAGGAGGTGTATGTGTGATCTGCGATCTGAGGCGTGATCTTCTCGAAGCCCAGACCTCAATCCCGGAGAGCTCTTATGGGACAAGCTGAAAAAAAGAGTACGAGGCAGAAACACGGCGCCTTCAACTCTCTAAGAGATTCAAACCGCAATTAAGGAAGAATGGGATAGCATACCGCAGGATTTTGTAAAAAAATTCTTCGATGGAATATCGAATGGAAACTATCCCGACTAGGGGAGGCAATATCTCTTATGAATAAATGATTATTTTCTAAATTTTATTGCTTCGTTACCTTTTTATACCTGCTCATGCTCATACCTGCAAACCGAGCTACCTGAAATGAGCGATTTTAGGTCATTCTATTGTTTTGTTACTACTGTAATGATTTCGAAGGTCATGGCTAGACATTATGTTTTTTTAGAAAGTAACAGTGTGTACTTTAATTTAATTTATCTTATATTTGCAACCAAAATTTAATTTAATAAATATTTTGGGTCAAAATTAAAATGTAGATGGTGTGTGTTTTAAATACTCTCGAAAATATTTCAAAACGATCAAATCGCCAATAATAATAATATAATATATAAATTTTCGGATAAAATAATATTTTAACATCGAAGAAAGCAACAACAAACAAAATGATAAAGTGTATCTACACTTTATCATTTTGTTTCCTGAATTCCTGAATTCCCTGTATACTTAACTAAGTAATTATTTTTTATTTTTTGTATTTTTTTAATATAATATATATACTTAATCGCGTAAAAATAATACATTACCTCTATTTATTTATTTATTTTACAATAAAACGAATACTGGGCCCCTTGTTCATTAGTTGTCACACTTTGAAAGATAACATGTCATGCATGAAACATACATATCGAACTATCATACATATTTTTGGAGTACTATTTAGTTAGGTGTAAGTAACTGAATATGTAAATCGGATTATGTGTATTTACACAATTTATGTAAAAAGTGTAATTCAGTTACTTTTTAGGGTTCCTTAGCCAAATGGCAAAAAACGGAACCCTTATGGATACGTCATGTCTGTCTGTCTGTCTGTCCGTCCGTCCGTATGTATATCACAGCCACTTTTTTCCGAAACTATAAAAACTATACTGTTGAAACTTGGTAAGTAGATGTATTCTGTGAACCGCATTAAGATTTTCACACAAAAATAAAAAATTAACAATATATTTTGGGGGTTCCCCATACTTAGAACTGAAAATTAAAAAAAAAAAATTCATCAAACCCATACGTGTGGTGTGGTGGTGATTGGTCTTTAAAAATGATATTGAGGTTTCTAATATCATTTTTTTCTAAACTGAATAGTTTGCGCGAGAGACACTTCCAAAGTGGTAAACTTCCACCGAAAATTGGTTTGAACGAGATCTAGTAAGTAGTAATTTTTTAATACGTCATAAATTGTAAACCGTAATTTACTTTTCATTCAATCAACTCAAATATAAAAATAAAAAAACATTTAATTTCATAAACATTAACCTTATGCATAAACCATGAACCATTATTTTCTAATAATAAATCTGCAATAGGTGCCTAAGTAAATTATAATTATAATTCGCGCGGGCGTGGCGTGATCGGTATCGCCCAGATATACAAACAAAACTTTCATGGAATTCATAAACAAATATGTTTTTTGCAACAACAATAAGCCTACATTTCTTATTGGAGACTTCAACGAAGATTTTTTAAAAGACAATTGTTTACTGTCATTCATGCAGAACGCTGGATCCAACTAGGCGAGGAGGCACACAAATTGAATATACTTTTGGATATATTTCTTGTCAAACTGGAATATATATTTGCTTGTTTAAATATCACAAGCCTATATGGGCTCGCATATACAGGGTGTCCCGGAACTAGTATTTTAAGCCTGAACGAAGTGATTCCGACCATGTTAATAAACAGATATGGGGGTGTATTTTTTTTGAATTCCTATTTTCAAATTTCCATACATAAACTTTTAAGTTTATTTCAATTATTAATATTGACGACCCTCGTTAGTTTATAGTGTTTCCAAGCACGTTACCTACCTAAATAAGTTTGTGCAAGTACAAATTTATTGGTATACTAAGATAGGTAGGCATGGATACATACTTCTACCAATTTTAAAGCAAACTTTGCTGCACATTTCTTCAATGAAAATTAATGAATTCATAAAATTCGTAGAACATTTGTTGTTCTCCCAAGTGTCGAAGAATGTCCCCCCTCAGGATAGCATACTAGTTCCGGGACACCCTGTAGGTAGATCTGAATACCATCATTTAGGTACCTAATTATAATGTTTACCTATCAATAACTTAATTAAAAAGAAATGCACTATTATTAAAACATCGATCAAAGTTACAACGAACTTTTATAATTATGTTACTTGCTGCTACGGAACCCTTCATGGGCGAGTCCGACTCGCACTTGGCCGCTTTATTATTGTTATCGGAACATTTGTTTTTTCTTTTATTAACTATATTAATTAAGTACTTACCTTATTTTAGTTTAATACAAGTGCCTTTCTGTAACTCTATATAATGGATATAGAAGAGCGTGGTTTTCTAACACAAGTATTTTATACTTAAAAGAAAACCTCAACCTTATTGTATTGTAATATCTTGACTACAAAAATAATCATTTTTCATCATAACTAATGCTGAAACATTGTTCTGATGAAAAATGAAGGAAACCGGATTGGAAGGGATTAAGAAGTTTTTTTCTGGATAGGAAAATAGCATAGAATAGACTTTGGATTGGAAAAGTAGTTTAGAAATTGGACGGAACTCTGAGAATGAAGCCGAGTTGGATTTTTTATAAATAATTCACTTGATAGATAGTTTGTTCTGAGTGCTTTATGTTTTGTCTTATTGTAATACTTTTTCTATTTAAAATGCACAGACTTATTCGCAAGCGCGACAACTAGTCGTTAATATAGGTTACATATTATATGTAGATAAAAGACTGAGTGTGGATAATGTAGCACAATATCACGCTGAGATTTTTTTTTCCTTCGGTTATGTAAAATGCGTTTCATCAATTTATTTATTTCTGTGGTGGTTTCTACGAAATGCAATGCCGATGTTTCAGTCGAAGCTTAATTAATTTACCAAACAAATATTCATCAACGTTACGTCAGAGCGTAAAATTCATAACAACGCAACACAGAAACTTCGATTTCAGTAAAATATCGCGCAATACGGTTTGCTATAGTTATAATGTGAATACCAGCATAGAATGGTTACCGCAGTTGTAGTCAAACGTAGTCAAGTCATGTAAGCAGGCAGACCGAAAAACTGGCGCAGGCCGTGTCCAAATTCTTATATGTCTGAGTTTGCTGAGCAAGCAACATTATTTTTTTAGTGGAAAAATTTTAGTTAGCGAATGAGGTATCCTGAATTCTGAGATATACTGAAAACTATACCTCTCTAAAGAAGTGTATTTTGCAAGTACGTTTTGCGTTATTATATTCCCTTGCAGCGTTACCTGGATATAGTGGTATTGTATAAGTATCTTTTCTTTGGCACGTACAAAATATCGTTCGCATTCCGGATTAAAAATTTCGAATTTCAATAAAATACGTAGGGGTTTGGTCCGGGAGAGACGCAGCCGCCTGGGGCGCGCTGTAGCCGTCGCGTCCGTCGAGCGCATGGAACTCGTGTACGACACCTGTCTGTTGAGCCCTTCCCGGCCCCCCTCATAAGTCTACATAATACGCAAATAAATTCACATATAGAAGACGACTCCAAATAATTGAAATGAATATAACCGAGCTGAGGTAGAAGGCTTCCGTTCCGTTCCGATCGCTTTTGAAGCCCGCGGCGACTTTACTCGAAGCAATATTATAATTATAGCAGTGCTAGGTTAGCTTTCTGCTGATTCTGTAAACTGAGTTTCAAATTAGTTTATCTCGAAGGCAGACTGCGCTACGAATAAAGTTGCCAAGCCGTCCGGCCATAATCTGCGAGTCCGGCTTATTTCGGCATCAACTTTAGCACGAAAGAAACTAGCTAAATGCGTATAGAACCGCAATAGATGAATATTAGAAATATAGCGTTCGGTAAATTAAATGAGTTTAAACCACTAATTTAAAATTTGCGTCCACCTATTTAATATTAATGAACTACTTACCTAATCATAATTTAATTATTTGACATAATTTTGTCGATAAATAAAGTCGTTATTAAGGATCAGATCGTATAATCGCACCCTAGCAAATGTTTGTTTCAATCAGAGCTTGTTGCCGATACCAATACCAATTCCCATTAAAAGTACCGGTGCTTAACATAACTGAAAAAACGTACCACTTGTAGAGCTACGTTGCAACATTGCTTAGAGATTTGTTGAAGTGAAAACTTCTTTTAGCGCGGTACTCATATTTTTAAATGAGGTAAAACCTCTGGATTCGCGACACCGTTACCGTCTGGGGCGAGACGCATCCGGCTGCCGCGCTCGCCCCATTTGATTATAAACCTTAATTCACATGTTTACAGTCTACTTTTGTATGGAGAAGTTTACTGAGTTAGGTTCTTTGATATATTATCTACATTCTGAACAAAAAATATTGCATCATCTGTGTTCGTTCAGTATTTGATTGGCAGTCGCCATATTTATTACTAAACTCAAATGCGCCAAAATAAGTTTTCACTTCTGTCGGCACTCCCGGAGTGCAACCCGTTTTTTTTAAATTATTTATACAATAATTTTATATTTTTATTTTCGACTAGGTAGGTAAAGACGTACGTTGACGTTGGTTGTACGTAGGTACTTTTTTTTATTTAAAACGTTGCCTTGAAAATATTTGAGAAACGTAGAATAATATGTCGTCACGCGCCTCGTGAAAGGCTGACTCGTTGCTGCTTCATACCCAGGAAAAAGCCTCATATCTGTAATAATTTACCTTTAAAAGTACCGGTAAATCGATATGTAACACTACGATGCACTTATTTACTTTTATTTAGCTACTGAAAGCCAGCCCTGAGAGGAAAACAAACAATACCTACGCCTTGATGTGTCCATGTCTGTTTAATTTCACAGTAATTACAATAATGTCGCGTCGCCAGTGCATACAACTTGTACAATAATAATTTAACGTAAGCGTGGAAACCGAAGTAATGTATACCACATACAATTAGCTCAAATCCCACTACCACGATACATATATATGATTTAAGTCGTAGTATTTTCGAGTAGTTACGACTAGATCCGGAACTTCATATATTACGACTAGATCCGGAACTTCATATATTACTTTTAAACGTATCGATTTTTTTGTTATTATGTTGAGTTGAAATGAAAGGTTTAAGAATTTAATGTTCGCTAGAAAATATCAAAGTTGTTTTGATGTGTGATAGTTAATGTCTACATAACTCTTACTAGTGACATTTGATGTAATTTTTTAATTGTCTATCTCCTCTGCTAGCCTACGCGCATGCGTGGTTCTGCTTGAGGCTTCGGCGAACTTATTGTAGCCGCGTCGGTTGTTCTTCCCACTCGTTTCTGGCTGTGATTGCCTTCAGTTGCAGTAACTTGCCCACAGATGCACTAACTGTGAGTAATTTTATTCTATTTTTTGGAAGTTTTTTTACTTATATTCAATTTAACGACGCCTTCCAATTAGCGGACTTCAATTTTTTATCGCGTGCGAAACTCAAAAGCGGACTTTAGAACTTTAGAATGAATCGTTTCATCTAACACATATCTTATTCACATTATAGCCGTTTGATGGTGATGGCATTTAGTATTTTTAGCGGTGTAAGTTTTTAAAATATCTAGTTAGTTAAAAAAAAACATGAGTGGTTTTATCGCAATAAAAGGTCCAACATTTTGACTTCCGCCAATTTGACAATAAAATCTGTTTTATCTGATTAGTTTCTGCGAATGTGGCAAGATATCAAATCTCTGATACCTATTGTTTGGAGTGTTTATGTAAGTACTAACCTTTAATCTGCATTTACTTAGTTATAGCAATACCTAATTATACTATTCTGGATTTTACAATATTTATATAGTTGTCTGAACCTCTGAAAATTAACGGGCTTATTGTCCGTCGTCCGGTCTAACAATAGGCAAGTTAAATACATTTACCATAGTCCAGCCGGCTGGGATTCATTCAATTATCGGTTCCGGATACTCTCGAATCTCGATTAAATTCACCTACAAAAAATTTAGGCACAGTGACTCTGTATTTATTTAATTAGGTACCTACATAATTTTAGCCTTATTCGACTTATTTCCTACTTAGGTAAGGTAAACTCGCGTTGCTTTTGTTGGACCTATGATTAGACCAGGCCTTTAACTCGAATGAGCCCCTTGAGCTTTCAGTTATTTCTAAATTTTACAAGTACTTATGTATGCAAATGATGCAAGTTTTCACACCATCACAGCATTGTTAAAAATATTTCTCGATTGCACGTAGTTAAAACTCAATTGCCCTCACGGAGTGAGTTAGGCCAGGCAGTACTATTTGACAATGTTGTGGTCATAGTTTAATTTACCTACCCCATATTAACGATGCATACTAGACAGGCTCGGCCATGATGACGTTGGGTGGGGCTAACAATTTCCTCCCAGTGCGAGGATTGACTTGACTTTAATAGGCTTGAGCACGCATATTGTTGCTAGAGCTTGTACTCGTATGGCAGCACAATGACAGCTAGGTATAGGTAAGATATACAGGTACCTATCCTACCTATACCTAGCTGCCATTGTGTAAAATAGGAGATTAATCTTATGTATACTTTGTATACTTTCTCTATGTATACTTTCAGACTGTTTTGCAATGTCTGGCTGTTTGTTGGTTTTCCAGAGTTTTCCAGTTTTACATTTCCACTTTTCCTATTTCCAGCTGGTTGTATAAACTTTTGATCAAAGGTACTTGTACAAAGGTTTGAATGTACTAATTTACCTACCGAAAAATCTCAGTATAACTTAATTTTCTATTATAAAATATTTGAAGTTTGGTTGGGTAATGTAACCCAATCACAAAGAAACTCTATCGCGTGTTATTATAATGTCACCCCTTTTACTCGGAATATCTCCGTAATAAAAATCGAACAATTGAACGGACATGTAATTTTATCGGGACCCTAGTTTGAGTCCAGCAGAACCTAAAACCCAACTCTCCCATATTGACAATAAGATCTTATATGCACTAGCACTCAGATATAAGTCAACTATAGGGTTATAGGGGTGAAGAACGAGGGAGACTAACAACCCGTCGCTCTTAAATAAGTAATCTATTCACAGTTAACAACTTCACTTACAGCTGGGACTTGACAGTGATATGATGAAACATTTGTACCGAAAAATAGCCAAGCGCGAGACGGACCATGCTCAGTGCCGGTTTCCAAAATCAATATGAATGAGAATGACTAGTGGCATAACCACACAAACTCAATATCGTCTACCTAGGTAGATTACTTATTATTTTATATGGAGCTTTCATGTAATTTTTGTATTCAAGCTGTTACTCATAATCTATCTAAAAAGCCTTAGTAGCTGTGTTTTTTTTTCTATGGGTAATTTTATTGTAATATGCTACTATTTTGAAATCTTTTGATTCCCAAACATCGTTTTAGCCGGTAGGGGGGTGGGACACTGAAATTGTACCGAGCTTCCGTGCTAAGTTTAGTTGTCGACCCTTGGCTTTTCACACGTTGTTGTTAGGCAACGTAGACCACGGCGACCACGGCCTATATATTAACTCCTTCATCAGTGTTAGTCGATACAAGGAATAATTGGTGCACATTCCATAAAATGTTATTTTTCATATGATTGTTATGTGTACTGTTGGTGATACCTAATAAATAAATAAATTAGTCATCTTTTATACATGCTAGGTGTCATTTAGGAGCTGATTACTGCGTTAGCTAAGTTATTTAAAGCGAAGTGTGTTATAATTATTGCACACCACATACATAAGACTATTATAAGAATATATATTATTATTCAAAATAAGATTTGCTTGAAGTCATGTGCGTCTTGTGCATTGACAGCAACTATCCGAAATTGCAGGGTGTGGGTTAGTTGGTCCAAAAGTTGCTGATTATTGGGTTGATCCTGGTGACACAGGTGAGGTGGAGCAATGTAGGTACGGCTGATCACTGCATTAGCTGTAAATAAATCTTTATATATATAATTCTACTGTACGTGTGTATGTCACTGAACTCCTCCTAAAGGGCTGGACCAATTTGAATGATTTTTTTTGTATGCTTTTGGGTGGCGCCCTGGATGGTTTAGATTCACAAATAAGCGCGGCAGATGGCGCTGCAGATGGCGCTGCAGTCGGTACAATTAGATATATTTTTTTTCTTTTAAAAACGCGTGGACGAAGTCGCGAACGGGACAGCAGTGGGTACCTGCCGCTGGCACCCTTGTGAATAAGATAGCCCTTTTTAGTACTTACCTATTATTTTGGAGATCACTCCACATCTTGTATACCTACTACATCAAAAATGAAACTTAGTAATAAAAGCATAGTAAGTAACTAGGTAACTACTTGGTACCTTTTTCAATTTTTGTCCTTAGTTGTTAGCTCTTGCCAGCGATTAATTATCAGCGGCCTCATCTCTGTCTCTGGCTGTGTTCTAGCATGGCTTGTTGAGGTCTCCGTGCCTAAAATTAAGATAAATATTAAGACAACAACAACAGCCATTAACTACATTTAACTTTTAAGATAAATATATGTTTGTTACTTACTGTTCCATAAAAGTGATCATCATTTCGAACTGTTAGGCGCTAGTTTTTATTATAATAATAACAAAGAGAATAATACAACCACTTAATAAAATATGTAAATAAACTTTCCTAGTTTCGTTGGCTAGGTAAATTGGAAACATAACCTATCAAGCAAATCTGATATATTTTTCTGTTTCATTCGTTTTAGATGCATCAAAAAGGGATACAAATCAGCGTAGTGGACCGCATAAGTTAGTCTAATTATATTGTCACTTTATAGCGCCAATGTAGTTATCAAAATAACCTACATTTAAATTTAGTCGCATAAATAATACAAGGACGACAACATTTCAGAAACTTATACTATTAGGCGCTGCGCAAACGTAGACAATTTATGTTGCCGACACAGCTCACCATCACATGGAACCGTAGTTGCTGTGTCTTGTGGCGGTGATCGGACACAGTCGCCCGTTGCTACTACTGGCCACTGGTACAATTCGTTGCTTGTTATCCGTCAGTCTCACGATGAACGTCGATGAAGAAACTCAGTACAATTGTAAGGAAATTTGTTAATGTTGCTTGCGTCTTCAACTGACGACTTTTGGTTTCCAGTTACCGACACCGAACACTTTTCGATCGTCAATGAGTAAGTGTAAAGTGGGAGCAACTGGACACAAAAAATGTTTACGTGTGGGCAGGGAGTGGATGATTTCGTACTGGTTCAATAGAAATCAAATGTTCTACCGATGAATCTCACACAAGACACAAAAGTGTCCACGTTTGCGCCCTGTTAAATCGTTTCGAGCAAATGTAACAAAAATAGTTAAGTTTGGTGGCGTACGCACGCACTCACACATTTTTCGTATTCATGGTATACGAAAAATGTGTGACTACTTTAAATTCAGTTCAGATTATCGTCCTGTCCGAACCACAGTTAAAGGACATCATTCAGATTCATACATTCCTGGACCAAAAATTCAAAGTGTCGACCAGAAAAAAAATGGTATTACATGTTAGAACATGTCATTACTAACATTTTTGACTATGACAGCCAACCGTCTAACGGTTTAACCGTTATTTATTATAATAAAGGTATTTTTTGACAATAAAATTACTGTTGTAGTGCGTTATTTTATTTGGTAAGCAGCGTACCTCAGGACTGAGCATAGTGTAAGTATAAGTACCCTATCCCTCCCCCTCCCTCTCGTCTTATCTCACCCCGTTACCTTTTGTTCTCCCGGCCCGGCGCCGGACAGGTAGCCGGGGCACGCCGGACGGGCCCCTGTGCACGCGTCAATCAGTTATCCATATATCCATCCATCAGTCATGTTACATCGGACTGCTAAAATTCTTCAAGCTTTCGTGGTATTTTTGGATAGTGTTATGTTATTGTTTATAACTTGTTACCGTTTTTGTTATTCACTTGATACGTTTTTGTTATTCACTTGTTACGTTTTTTTTATTCACTGTCATTACATTATGGACCAACAATTGTGTATTTCGTGCCGTGTACCTGTGGAACATTTTCTTCTTATCGTGTCACTAGTTATTTCTAACCAGTGTGGTGAAAGGATTAAAGTGCGCCTTTCGTGCACTTAGGTAAGCCTTAATGTAAGCTCTCGACTTTGCCGATAAGACCCGCAGAAAAGACGAATCAGTACATGCGGTGTTGGTTCGGTTGCAGGTGCAGGTGGTGGAACATCGAAGAACGTGCACCTGGGATTCCCGAGAGTCACAACACATTGATATTGCGCAGTTTATTATTGAAGATCTGCTGGATCGACAGCAAGTACTTCTGATGCTCAGATAATGCAAGACGTTATTGAAAATAAAACTAACCACGGCGACGCGACGGAGTATTCCATTGGTTTTTTGGAAATGGAGACATATTTATTTTAAACAGTGGCTTTAGAGATGTCGTTCCGATTGTCAAAGGGCATAGATATATAGTAAAAATGCCAGAATCTAAGCACCCTGGAGCAACACAGCTGTCCAATGATTAAGCAAATAAGTGCAGAATAAGAAACAAGTGGTGAATGGTCGCTTCAAATGGGATTTTCGTCTTTTAAAAAATGTTTACAGCAACCGATCCCAACCAACCTTTGAATATTCAACCAATGTTTGAATATTCAACCAATGTTTGAATACTTCAGAATCGCTGCCGCAATAATAAATGCATATCATCGTTTTAGTGGATAATGTTCGTGCTCCCGATTTTCTTCAAATTATAAATGAACGGCAACCGTTACATGCCAAATATACTGGCAGATATTGTAACCAGGTATAATTTATGATAGAAGACGAGCACAATTCTACCCAATTTTCCAAACTGTCTGATTTTAGCAATTTCCCAAGGCTAACTGAAGAAGATTTATTAAGCCTTGGTATTTACCAAATTAAACAAGCCAGAAGCTATTATGGGGAACATATTCAACCGAATAGAGCATTCACGATTGAACTCGGGACCGGCATTCTTCTGGAACATGTGAGGGAGCTGGAAGGGAAAGATTTGTGGGTAGTGAGAGGCCGAATTCAATCCCCACACATCCAAGCAAAATAATACTATGTTTATATAGCAGTAGACAGAGCAATGAACAGACGTCGTTCAATAGCCCATTATTATTGCACCTGTAACATTGGAAGAAGAACGATGAGGTGTTGCTCTCATACCATGTGCATATTGTTGTACATGTGTTATGCTAGATATGACCCTCAAATCAGCGCGCCAGCAGAGTAGGTTTACAAGATGTTATTATAAGAATTAGAAATGTTCAATAAGTATGTAATGTACCACAAATAAATACTTACATACAATTAATAAGCGTTTAACTCTATGTACATAACTTCATATCTTAAAAAAAATAGATACATTGTTGGAAAAATAACAATAACAGATTGGCTTGAGTATGGCTGCAAAACATTGTCGCATGGATAACTAATTGACGCGTGCACAGGGGCTCGTCTACCGTGCCCCGGCTACCTGTCCGGCACCGGGCCGGGAGAACAAAAGGTAACGGGGAGGGGTACGGTACTTATACATACACTATGCTCGGTCCTGAGGTATGCTGCTTACCAAATAAAATAACGCACTACAACAGTAATTTTATTGTCAAAAAATACTTTTATTATAATAAATAACGGTCAAACCGTTAGACGTACAGGTTGGCTGTCATAGTCAAAAATGTTAGTAATGACATGTTCTAACATGTAATACCATTTACTTTTTCTGGCCGGCTCTTTAATTTTTTGGTCCAACTTGAATGATGTCCTTTGACTTTAAACTTATAATACAGAAAAAAATAGTAACAACATAATGAAATGAAAAGTATAATCTAGAATTTAAAAATAGCTTTGATTTGAAAACAGATTCAGAAGAAGCGCAACAACAATGAGATAATATAGAAAATAGTATTAAACTAGCAAGTACAAAGATAAAACCTAAAATAAATAAACAAGATAAACTCTCTGCCGAGACAAGACAACTGATAGAAGAAAGGAATAAACTTACACACAATAGAGCGGATTTGCAATATAGGACAATAGACTAGATTTATTTGTAGAGATTTTAGAAAATTTAATGAAAATATGATTAAGGTAGCTTTAGAAAATAATAGGCCATTGAAAATAGCCAAACAAGGTATTACAGCCGGAAAATTTTAAATTATAAATTTAAAGGACGATTTAGGAAAGAAACACCAAAATAGACAAAAAATTAGAAATATGTACAAATTACTAAAGAAATCTTTACTCAGATGCCCAATATAACAATAATTTAGTAGATTACACATGCTCTGATAAGATATCTTTCATAACCGACCAGGAAGTTCATTTGGCACTTCGCCAAATGAAATACAACAAAATGCCAGGAGAGGATGGTATCAGCACGGACGCATAAAAAGTCGGCGAGCCAACCCTACTGCCATACTTAACAAATATGTTTAATTCAATACTGAAAACTGGTATATTTCCTCACAATTTTTGCCATTCCAATATAGTTTTAAGACACAAGAAAGGATATAAGTCCGATAAAAATAACTACCGCCCGATTTATATCTCACGTCTATAAAACACTTATAAAAGTAGTAGAAAATCGAATAACGAAACAGCTGGATAAGGAACAACCCCGGTGGACTGTCTACTACTGATCATGATCTCCATGCCATCAAGCAGTGAGACCCACTGTCGCCTAAGTTATTCACCAGTACCCTAGAAGTTTTCCGCACATTTACAAATCGCTGCATAGAGAAGGGCGTTGACCTAGGCAAAGCAAGGTTGACAAACCGTCGCTTCGCTGACGACATCGTCCTTTCTCGTCTTCTGCTTTTCAGCTACAAGATTGGGAGATTGGAGATTGGGCTTCAGATGAACATGAGTAAAACCAAAGTCAAACAAACATGACAAACAGCACCAAAACGGTTATCTGGGTAAAAGGGGGGATTATGGAATACGTTCATGAGTACGTTTATCTCGGCTAATTAGTTTCTTTCAAAGACAGGCAGGATAAGCAAGTCGCAAGACTGACAGAAAAAGTCTGGCGAAGCTATTGGTTGATGAAAGCACAATTTAAAAGAGATCGGCCACTATCTCTCAAACGTAAACTCATGGACGTCTGTATCCTCCCAATTCTAACCTAGGGTGCTCAAACTTGGCCCCTCACTGGTGTTCAGAAGACTAAACTCGAGGTTTGTCAAAGTATAGGAACAAAAATGCTACTATTCGCTCCAAAACAAAGGTCCTCGACGTGACTAAAAAAGCTGCGAAACTGAAGTGGTACTGGGCAGGGCACGTCTGCCGCATGCCGGACGCACTGTGGGCCAAAGCTACCACTGAGTGGAGCCCTGAGACAGTGAGACGGCGCGGTAGACCACGCAATCGATGGCGTGACGAGCTGGACACCTTTGGCGACTGTCGGTGGCAGACAATGGCGTTGGACCGAAATCAATGGAAAACTTATGGGGAGGCCTTTGCCCACCAGTGGGACAGTACGGGCTAAAAACAACAACAACAACACGATTTTGGCGTTTACTCGATGAACTTAGTAGTAGTTTAGGTTAACACAATTTCATCCAAGGTTCAGCACACAGGGCTACTGTAATGTCACATACATTTCTAATAATAGACATGAAGCGCAAAATAAATAAAAGAATAATTACAAGTGAAGTGAAGTGAAATGCACACCATATAGCCCTGGTCACAAGCTATGCGCAGTACCTTGTGCCCAGCTGACTGATAGAATACTTATATATTTTTGTATATAAGTATTCTATCAGTATAATGCATAAAATAAAACCCAAATAAGATAAAGAAAATAATCTTTTGTAAATATCAGTAAACACGTACTATTTTGGTTGTCGACCGGTTTTTTAAACACATTTTTGTAAAATTGTATCATGATTGGACTAATTGCCAGCAAAGGCAGGACAGACGAAAGCCAGACGGACAAGGTGAAATGAATATAGGGTTTTCTTGTTCAACTTTGGAACTCTAAAAAACATAAAATTCGTCTGTAAAGAGTAAAAATCAATCGAGTCACGTGCGCGCTCGCCACCGAGCGGAATGTAAGCCCGGAAAATATTGCATGTGTGTTATTTTGAATATGAGGGCAAAAAATAGAGAATTTGTTTTTTGTTCTTTGTATGGAGTGCTGGATTATCCCTGTGTGTCATAGGTTATCAAAAAGAACGTAGAAACCCAAACGTGTATTATAGGAATCAGATGATTAATACATTACATATAGATTCGCAATAACACAGGTACTTATATACTAGTATCTGATCAGAACAAACAGGATGGGAATCGAACCCATATTTTACGGCGCAGAAGGCAAAGCTACTTCCAATATTAACACTATTAATTGAGATTTAAGGCCTGTCTAACATTCATTCTAGTTTCTAGTGAATCCTATTGACACTGCCGCTGACGACCTCTGTGGCGCAGTGGGGGAAAGCCCGCCGTAGCGGGTAGCGTAGACCCAACGTAGCGGGCTCGATAAATGTTAGTACGATCTGCGAATATTTGTCTCGTGTCTGAGTTTTTTCTGCTTAATATGTATGTACTAAAAAGGTGCATAAATAGTATATTGGTCATGGGGTTCCCATAACACATGCTCTGTTTACTTTGGGGTTAGATGATGAGGGGTGAAATTATTTACTTTCATAGATTTTAGATACTTACAGGTGGATAGTTGTGCATAAGCAATTATGCTATCAGGGTTCCGTACTCTACAAAAAAAACTCTATAAAGGAACCTTTATAGGATCACTTTCTTGTCCATCCGTATGTTAAAACCTTTTTTCTTAGGATAGCCATTTTAACTCAAATAACTCTGATCTTGTGCATGAAACTCCGCCGCGGTTCGACCACATTCAAGAAAACGTCAAATAAATGGAGAGGCAATGAATCTTGTAAATTCCACGATCTTCCTAGGTCTTAATATTGATTCAAAACTACAGTGGGGACCACAAATTGAAACGCTTGCTGGTAGGCTTAGTTCCGCTGCATATGCAGTTCGTGCGATACGGTGGCTTACTGATGAAGCTACAGCTAGACTAGTTTATTTCAGTAACTTCCATAGTGTTATGTCATACGGCATCATTCTCTGGGGGAAAGCAGCTGATATTGGTAAAATATTTGTAATTCAAAAAAGGGCAATACGTGCCATTTATAAAATGAAACCACGAGAATCTTTGAGATAAATATTCAAAGAAATTAATATTCTCACAATAGCTTCACAATATATATATGAAAATTTGTTATATACACATAAAAATAGAGATGGGATTCAGCAAAATAGTGACCTTCATAAAATGAACACTAGGAATAAACATAAATTATACATCCCTAGGTTTAGACTAGAAAAAGTTAATAAGTCATTTATGGGGAACACGGAGCGCTTCTATAATAAGCTTCCTGAAAATGCTACTAAACTACCTATTAAGAAATTTAAAGCATACATTAAAGGTAGTCTTTTGAAGAAAGCTTATTATAATATAGATGACTATATTATTGATAAGAATGCATGGCCTCATGTCGCTCTGCCGTCAGACAGTTAACCGACACACTTGAAATGTATAAACTCTCTTGTATTAGTATTTCGTAGTTAAGGTAGTTATAAGATGGATCATATAAAAAAGCGCTAGGACCAAGACGAGTTTCTTGCCAATTCTTCTCGAGCTTGGGTTAGGATGAATTGGCACCTAAATTCACCTAGTATGTAAGACGTTTCAAAGTGATCCTTGTGATTGTATTGAATAAATCATCTTTTGACTTTGACTTTGACTTGACGTCGATAACTGCTATGTTTCAGACAGTAACAAGCAAATGTCAATAACTGCTATGTTTTAGACAGTAACAAGCAAACGTCGATAACTGCCATGTTTTAGACAGTAACAAGCAAACGTCGATAACTGCTATGTTTTAGACAGTAACAAGCAAAAAACCAGTGACATTCTGGTACTTTTAATGTGGCTATACGAATGAAAGTTTTTACATAGTAAAAGTTTCTTGAATGAAAGTTTTAAACGCTTTTGAATGATATGCCAAGCAGATATTTGTAAACAATTCTGCTAAAGCTAAAAGGATTTCAAAGTAAGCTCAGCCACGTAAAATCTATCTTGCTCGGCAAGCGTACCTTACGACAGAACCGCACAAAGTAATCTGCCTCTATTTCCGGATCCGGCTACTGCATGTGGAAATTAATCTCTAACCGCAAACCGAACCGTCTCGGTCGGCGTCGACTTCTTTTCTTCACGGGGAAATAAATAAATAACTAAGATATAGTTATCTTAGTTATTTATTTGTTCTCCCATGTATCACGACTGTAATCTCTAGTCTCAGGAGACATATTGTCATATGTCATATGTAAGCGACTTTTAAATCTCGCCCAAAGGGTTTTCAAATTGGGACGCGAGTAGATGTTAAAATTCAATAAAACGAATTGTGTACGAGTTGTCAATGACGTTATCTGTGGAATATCCGAGTGCTTATCCACCGTCCACCTCCCTGAGACCGTTGAAAGTTTTTTTTTACAACGGCTCACCTTTGTTCACCTGGGTGATCCTTGGGAAATATTTAGTTTCCAACGTCCACCTTGTTATCAAAACTCTTCAGATTTGAAGTGCATAGAGATTATTTAGGTTACAGGTTAGCAACTGGACAGCGTTATGTATCTATACTAACGAACTATATTCTTCTGGCGCTTCGGCTGCCGCTGCCGCGGCACGCTCGCTCGCCTTGCGCGTTGTTTTCTATACTCTAACATAACCTAACAAACTGGTTTCGATCTGATTAATTTATGAGGTGTACCGTCACCAATATAAAGTTAGGCGCGTTCAAGTTTAATCTGAGAGGTAAGTCGTTGTAAAAGAAACATTCAACGGTTCACCCAGGTGGTCTCAGGGAGGTGGACGGTGGGTAAGCACCTGAATATACCATCGTTCAAATGGCCGCCGCGGCTTTACCGGCTGCATGCGGGAGATGCAATTTGGCAATATCAGCGGCGTAGTGGGCTAAGGGGGGTTCTATACCCGCCGCAGGACAAATGTTTGTATGATCTGCAAGTATTTGTCACGGGTCTGGTTTTTTCTGTCTCACATTATCTATATAGATAATGCTGTCCGAAATGAATGAAATGAAATGTCCGGCATTATTTGCTCATAGATCATGCTGAATTTGAGCGATGGTGTGGGTTTTATTGATTTTGTGTGTCGTTTGTGAAACAACACAAAAATCATGGAATGTTAGATCGCAAGATCTCGATGGCCAGTTCACGTCGCCTCTGTGTGAGATAACCATGCCCTCAAATCGCTTGTGCTGAATGCAAATAGTGGCATCAGCTGTGTCGTTCACATCAATATCATCCAATTTTAATAGAAATTGGTTGTCATGGTGTCAAACGGTAGCGCTCTCCGTTGATGGTGATGGCAATACCATCGTTCGAAGAAGAAGAAGTACAGAGCTTTGATGCGTAATCGTTGCCACAATAAAGCACAATTTGATTATAAAGTTTTATCATTGGCACATGTTGCTTTAACTTTCCATGGTGATTTGTGATTAGTAAATGAAAATTAAAAAGCAAAAGATAAACAACTTGAACTGTCAAATTCTACCCGTCCCTATTGGAAAACTCTATAATTAGTATACTGTACGCGACAGGCTGCAAGCCCATCGCTGCTTATAAAGCACATGCTTAATACATTATGTACTTTATTAAAACTTGGACTATGATCAAATTCGGTATAAGGTGTTGGCCAAATCTGATCCTGAAACGGATAGCCCCTTGTCTGATCAAATTTGAAAGGTAATGTCCAAATCTGATCCTGAAACGGAGAGCCCCTTGTCCCAAATATATATCCTATCGATCCTACTCTCGCCGTTGATGCTTTACAATTTAACGACGTAATAGCTCATCTTCACTTGACGGCGTTCAGGTTAAACGATATTTTAACGTTCCGTATAGTTGTCTAGGGAGTTGGTTTAATTGGTTTCCCGCCCATCAATCTAAGGCATCAATGCCTTGCACAACTATTCCTAGCTAGCTGTCATATCTAGCTTAGAAATGTTTTATCCAGTCAGTTATTATTCAGATGAGTGGTGCAAAATATAAATGAAAAAAAGTTAACATTACAAAAGATTTCCGGAATTAAATTAAATCATTAATTAATTGTTTAACAATTAATTTTTTTTTAATCAGTTAAGTAGTGTTTGTACAGATAATTTTCAATGCGTTAATCACATTACTCCGGACTTTAACTTTCGAAAAATAAGTACAGGTTAACCGGTTAGTATAGTACAGGTAGCTTGTTATGATGGGACCTATCCTTTTACGCGTTTGAAATTCCACATATATAGTCAAATTATCACAGCTAGTAACTACGGCGTTACTAGATTTTGAGTACCAGCTTAATTTGTAACAACCTTAAAAAAAAAACAAATAACACCATACTTTTTTTTTGCTTTGAATAATTTTCAAAAATGGATGGGTTTTAATTGGCTAAGGAGCTGACCACAGATATTTACTATTTATACTGGCTTCGGAAGCCTTCTCTGTCCTAGGAAAACCTTCGAACGTATTCTCCGTATACGTTTGTTATTATACCTCGAATTTATTGTATTGGAGTATTTTCCCAAACTTGGGAGTTACTAGAACCACGCGCTACAAATCACATGTAAAACTTCAACAACCCATTACGGCCTACTAGGGCATGCAATTATCGAAACTTTTCGATAAACGATAATCTGATTTTTATCGGGTTTTTTTTCGATAAAAACCGATAATTACCGTAGAATTGACTGTAAATAACTGTATCGTAGAATTGCTTTCTTTGTACATATCCATAGTATACAAGAACATTTTACGTCTTTTATTATTGAATTAAAATAATTATTTTTTCGATAATATGGATTTATTTCAATTAAACTACAAATTTATACATAAAAATCAAGTCTGAATCTAAATAGCACTAGTCATGGTTACCGACCATTAAAAACTAAACAAATAATTTTTTTTTTCTGAAATGATTACAGTAAAATATACTAAGGTAAACAGTAAAACAGTCCAAGGTAGTAAAGCTACTTATTAGTTCGTACTTTCGTATCTATTTGGAATTAACAATTTTACCAATCAAATCAGTCATTTTGAAGACGACGTGTCTACAAAGCCAATTTTTAAATTTGTTGTTTCATCAATTCTTTATTTTATAATCTCAGACCGAGGGAAATATATATAGACGCTTCGCCGCTATCTACCATAGTGAAGCCATAAAACCGTGCTTCTTTATGTTAATACAAGAACGCACGCACAGTCAGACACCCAACCGCCATGCTCTTAGTACACGTCACATCGCCATACAGTAAATATCGTAGCAAAAAAAAACATTATGCCTCCCTATGCGGCGAAAAGTTCGGTGAAAACTAAAAAATAGTGCCACGGTATCACTTTTCACTTGTAAGTACTTCTAATAACACTTTTTATTAAATATACTTCGTAAGTTTTAAGGTTATTAGGAACACAAATCCTCATTGACACACTTGGCATAAAACGCGATGCTTGCCAGAATATATTTTAAAATTTCCCTAGTCAATGATATTATCTTATACTAGCCGTTGCTCCGCATTTTTTTTAATGAATTGTGAACCTGACCACCCATTAAAAACATACAAACTTTGACACTCCATTTTACCTCTTTGTTAAGGTTATTTTGGAAAATCCTGAAACACAGTGTCGCATTTATTTTGCGTTTTATTTATTCATATCAATTTTCAAGCAAATCGCACCACGCGTTAGAAAGTTTTTATACATTCGTTTTCATCCCTTTTAGGGATTGAATTTCAAAAAAACTCCGCCTTAGTGGGTGGTTTCACTGTAAAAGGAAGCTAATTTCAGCTTTCTAGCTTCAGCGGTTTCGGCTCGGCAATGGTGAATCAGTCAGTCAGTCAGTCAGTCAGCTCAAGCTCTTTTATAGGTATAGATTATTTTGATATAAAATAAAATTCCCAAAGTTTTAAGTTCTCAAGCAGCAACAGTTAAAAAACAAAATGAATCACTGCTATAAGAAACTGTTGAATTAATCCACAATGGCTACCATCGAAAACAAGCGTGATTTGTTCAAATAAATTTGAATGCTAAGACTTGTGCATAACTAGTTTTGGACTTTATCGTGTGATCAAAAGCGAATATCCATTATCGGATATCTCGAAAAGCATTTTTAAAATAATTTACTCTAAATAGCTCAATAAATGGCTATGTATTAAACATACCTACATAACCGAAATATTAGGCATAAATTATAATACGCGGTAACACGCGATAAATACCCGTTAACTAGTAAAACAAAATGAACCCTGATCCTGAAAGATACAAATAAATACACCGTTATAAGTTGTAGTAGTGCAAAACATAATAATTGATTTGTAAATTAATTAACCACCACAACTTTTTACGCATTAATACAAATTTACCTAATTATAGGGAACCATTTAACAAATAGTGATTTCACTTTGGTTGATAGCGGCGAGGCGTCTATATATTTACCTCGGTCTGAGTTGATAATGGGGTTTATTTGACTCGCGGTAGTGATAGAAATGATTACATAAAACCTTTATGAAATTATCGTTTATCGGTATTTTTATCGATATTTTTCGATAATTATCGCTGACAAAAATTGACTGATTACCGATAAATTATCGGTTATCGATTATCGGTTTGCATGCTCTACGGCCTACTTAAAGGGTTAATTAAAAAACCCTGAAACATGCGTTTTATTATTTTTTATATCGAGTATTTATCCTATGTTTGAAGTTTATCGCACTAAGCATTATTTTAAGATTTTCTGAAGGATTTCTATAAAACTATGACATATTTGTTTTGGGTATGTTTGAAAAATTCTGAAACCCATATTTAGGTGGTCACATATTTCTAATTTTAACATATATCACATATTTCTAATTATTTATTTGTATAGATGTTGAATGGAGTGTTGAAGTTAGCTTCCACTCTCCATTTCACCCCTTCAAGAGATAGATTTGAAAAATCCTTTCATATGTTTTTCTTTATTTTTTATTATGAATATTAGATGCAAGTCCGAAATCAATCGCGTCTAGCGTTAAGAATCACAAAAATCTAAATCTTTGAAACGCCTTATAACGTTTCTTAAAGGTTTTTTGAAAAAAAACCATGAGATAAGTGTCCATTTGTTTTGTATTTAAAGTATCCAAATCAAGTTTCAATCAAATTGCACTACGGGTTTAAAAGTGCTTAAACAAAATTTTACTTCTTCTTGCACCCTTTAGGGCTAGTTAGGAAAAAAAATGTTAGTCTTTTATCATTTTGTATCAAAATGAAAGCACATTTCAGCAAAACTAGTTTGTAAGCTTAAGAATCCGGCCAACCTCACTCGCAACTTCAATTCGAAGCGCGTGCGAAAATCGCTCCGAATATCGCTATCTCTGTTTAAATGATGTAAGCGCGCGCGGGGAACGGGAAAGGCGCGGGACGCGGTACTGCAATACGTAAATACATACAACAATAGTGACTTGCTTGTGTGTGTGCGCGAGTACGTGTAGGTAGGTATACTTCAGTCATTGATAACAATTCGAAGGCGGTAGGTAAATAAAATATAAGCTTCTGTCTGCGGCTTCGCACGCTTTTTTCTGAGATAAAAGTAGGTAACATTACGTCATCTGGACATTCTCGAGCGCAGTTATTTTTTTTTTATTTTAAAGGAAGTTGTCAAGAATCACCGAAATAACATAATCTGCAGATTATGCTATAATAGGTACAGCACAAGCCGAAGAAGCTAAGATCATTAATAAAGGTGGTGCATGCAGTAGCTGAGAACTATGTATTTCCCACTTCGCGCCACTCTGCACACACCTTATTATTTTCAGATTTCCATACAAAAACATTTAATAAATAATGTTTCTTAGTAAGTGCGCTACAAACCTACATAGTGAGTGCAAACTGTCTGCTAAGCTAGGGTAGATAGGCACGGACAATTTTCTATTAGAAAAATAGCCCCTGGCTAAGTAGTTAAGTATTTATTTAGTAACTACTTATGCAGCGGCTAATCCAATTATGCATTGGCAAATGTTTTTAATTTTATGGTAAAATAAGCAACTTACATACCGTTCAATGTCTTTTCTAGATCGACCTAGATTCACTAGCATGTAATAAGACGATTCAAAGTGGTCCTTTTTATTGAAAAAAGTGATTTGAATTTTGAATTTTTTCTTAGTTAGGTAGGCGGTCTGGCGCCTTCTCCGTAGAATTTTGAAAATTGACGCTCGAGTAAATACCTATTTAGACTCTTGGGATCCCCTATTATAAGTGAAAAATGTCCGTAAACAAAGTTAAAGTCGTAGTAGTATGTAAGGAGGTAGGTTATTGTTTCAAAAATAAAAGCAAATCTAAATCCAAGTCAGTGGCGCAGGCACATAATAGAATATTGAACAAACAAATACGCATGCACAGCACTATTACTTGTCTGACACTGATTTAGAAAATAGTTTATAATAATTTAATCTCTCCCTCTATCATAGTAGGTAAGTACTTATCTATCTATTTACCCCTAAGAATATCTGCAGATTATTTTATTATAGCATTTGAACATAACATAATTAATTATAATTACTAACTATTTTTTAGTTGTACGAAATATAATAAAATAAAATAAAAAAAAGTTCGTTATTATTGCAGGTAGGTAAGGAATTGAACTATTAATTTTTTACTACATAAACAATCGGGATATTTTTTTTTATGTTATTTGTTGATGTACCATTATATTCTATGCGTATCTTAAAATTTTCAACTTTACGCCCGGTAGTCCACCATTAAACGTCCTATAACTCAAAATGTATGGACATTAGAAAAAAAGTTTGAAACAAAAGTTGTAGAGAATAAATTGATCTTTAAAAATAGCTTGATGCATTTTATTGATTAATCTAATATTTCAAAAGTTATAGGCCGCGATAGAAAAACCGGTTCATTAAATGGGCCATAAATCGAAAACGGAAAGTTTTAAAAAAAAAATTACTAGGAACAAAAGATGCGAAATTTTATTCTCTACAATAATGGTCTCCATAACTTTTGCCCTAAAGTGCATAGTTTCACCTGGATCTGTCAGCATTTTGTGATTTTATGCTCAGTAAGTGATCCTAAAACTTATAAAAAAAACAATTTGGATCGGAAATTTAGTGCAAAGTTGACCAAAAAAAACGTCTATAGTTACCCACTTATCCTAATTTAATTTTATCTAACTTAGTTAAGCGTTCATAATTTAGTTAGATGGTACCAACCGAATAGGTTTTACAAATGTTATGACTAAATATATTTTAGAAATGAACCTACCGAATTGCCACCATTATAAGCTATGTTCCTTAACAAACAGCGCGTAAGATATTGTTGTTTTTTAATACGAAACAAATAGGAAGAAAACATGTCAATTTTGGCATAAAAATGTGCAAAATGCAATTGGCTCTTATTTCATTTTAGGTAAGTAATTAAAAAAAAACTATCCAGGAACCTATGTATATACTATTCTAATACAACAATATAGATAGAGGATACATGCTTGACTTAGAAATCATTTTGGTATTACGATTGTATGGGTAATTCGTCCTCCGCTGGCCCCTTAAGGAATGCGATTTTTCATACATTCTTTTTCAATTCATTGCACTCTCTTAGGGTTTGCAATATTAGCAAAAATAAACATGTTTTTAGGACTTACAGTTTCCGCTGTGCAACTAGATGCCAGAGAATACTCCGGACACACTACTCCTTTATACTAGTATTTAGAATTTATATAACTAATCCCTGATTTCAATCAAGTAGTCCAAAATTCTGTACCTAAGTATTGTTCTTAGCACCTGCAGCTTAGTTCTCATAAATGCCATGGGCACTGTTGTAGTTTACATCAAGCAAAGTTATAATACTCGTATCAGATTTCTGAATACTGAGCAGCCGCAGCGCTTGTCATTAGTGAGCATGCAGCAGACAAAAGCACAAAGGGTTAGCTGGTCGGAAAACCGGGGTGAGAGGGTGTCTGGTTCCATGGCAACAACTAGGGAGGGTGCGACGTCCGATCCACTCTTCACTAAAGACAAACATCAATTTTAGTGTGCCCTTTAAGTATCTGCCTCACCTGTCTAGACGCAATCGGCGAGGGTCACAAGGACGCCTGCCTTTCCTAAATATACTATTGTGCGCGATTGATCTGAATCATCTAAATTACTTGATTATACCATATCAACTTGTTTAAGTTTAGCCGGCGCCCATTCGTAAATTGAAGTCATACTCTTATCAAGTACCGTTCTCAATTGTACTTTATTGGTAAGTAAGATTTTACGTAGAAGCCAAGTGCTGAATATACTCGTAGCTTAATAGGTATAAGTATAAGTATGGTAGGTACTCTAGGTGTCGTAAGCTGCTCGCCATGTTCTATCCCTTCCCTATGCCTGTTCACCTCGTGGAACGGTTCTTCGTTATTTGGACGGTCGGTACATGTGTTTCATTTATTTATAACACGTTATTTTATTGTCTTGTAGAATTGGTCGATGTCACACAAACCATTTATTATAACAATGTCCTGTCGAGCTGGTCTAGTCCATAATGGTCATCGATCGAGTAATAAGACGTGCACGCAATATTTCTTGAATTCAACCTTTTCATAAAAATATTTTACAGGTTTAATTGCACTGGGAATTCCTGGCTTGGCATAAAATATATTATGTTATTCATATAAAAAAATAGTTTATTTTTAGGATAAACATGGGAGTTTTGTGTGCGGCGCCAAAATGTGCGTCGCATAATCCCCACTCTATCAAGGACGGGATATATTTTTTCAAGTAAGTTACTTTTGATTTTAAGTGTTTGGATTTTTAAATGAAAAATTAATTTCTGTTTGTGAAAATACTAATTGTTTTGCAACTGATGTGTGATATTCGGCAACAGGTTCCCAAAAGAACCCGTACTGCGGCGCAAATGGTGCAGGGCTCTGGGTATCTATTTCATGGCAGTGAACCAATGCAATGTCTTATGCAGTGATCACTTTAATACGAGGGATATTATCCGCACACCATCTTCTGTGACACTCCGTGAGGGAGCTTGCCCCGAAGTACCCATACAGAATCTTGTTCAATCTCTAAATGAACTTAGTCTTCTACAAAAAAATGTGGGCGAAACCCCAAAGTGTAAGTTATAATGAGGTATTACTAGGTTTGTTTCACGACCTGAACTGATGCTTCGCATTGATTACTGACTTTGTTTTTGATTTCTTCGTATTGTTGACGCCAATAAACGATTTAATTTATGTTTTGTTTTATTTTTTATTTGTATCCTTTTTCCTTATTTGCCGATTGTTGCCATGGGAACAAGGTTTCCAGGTTCAAAGCTTGTTTTGATGTTTTATAATATTCAAACACATTCCATATTCACCAAGCGTCCTTGCTAGAGAGAAAAATTGTTAAGCATCAGCACATGCAAAGTAAATTCAGAAAATCTGATAAATTAACGAAATTGTTGATATGATGATAAAAGAACTAGAAATAAGAAGTTTGTTTTGCGAGCCAAAACCTTGGGCAGTGGCTTATACCAAGCGTTGTTGCAGACCAACCCGTGCGATCACCCTATCGTTATTCTCAAAGACGTGGCGCACCAAGAACTGAGGCAGCTACTCCAGTTTATGTACCGGGGAGAGGTACACGTCAGACAACAAGAACTTTCGGGTTTCCTTCATACCGCGGAAATGCTGCAGGTCAAAGGGCTTACGGGTGGCCGCGACGTGAGTCTTTCTGCTTCCTTCCTTCGTATTAGTGGCCAGTTCTTGTGATGGACTTAGCCTAACAACTTGTAGAAAAACATGTAGCTTAAAGTGAAATTAAATAATAAAAATGTTCACACACACAGATATAAAGTAACACAGCAGGCACATAATCAACAGGATAGTCACGTAAATCAAATTAATTTTCCTATACATGAGGAGTATATGTACCTATCCTGTACCAACCCAGTCTAAAGTTCCATTCGAACCCACACTGAAGGTGAAGCAACTCGGTGTGCGGATCTGCAAGCTATTTTACAGCCAACCGTAACAACAACAACAACTAAGGGTCGTTTATTTATAATGTTTGATTGTTGTGCACTGTGCACTATTTATTAGCAAACATCCATCCAAGTCCTCATACCCGGACTCGGTGTTCTAGTCTAGTTTACCCTTGACAGAGGAGCGAGTCACCTCCCCCACCCCCGGCTCCAGTGGCGTCACTTCTGAAGGAAGAGACGCCGCCTCGTCCGACTTCTCGTCAGGATGAGGTGCCGGAGTGGGTCCCGGGTGGCGAGGACACCATAGCAACCGAGTCGCCCCCGGAGTCAGACCCCCTCGTCAAGGAGGAGGCCCGCAGTCCGCTCAAAAGGTAAATGTCCTAGCTATGTAGTTGATCTTTCTTAATCTGTTTTGCATAAGTAAACGTGATGCTTTACTCTATAGAAAAGCAAAAGAAAATTACATTTTACCAAACTCACTTGTTTTTCTTTTCCATATTGTGAACTGAACTGTAGTATAAAATGAATATTTGTATTTACGAGCTGCTGAGACGGTTGTATAAAGTATTAACAATCATTATTATACAAGCATTTCTTTTGTCGGCCGGTCCGGTCTAAAACATATTTATAATATGTCTAACTCGCAGTTTTCGGTGTAGGTTGCTCAAGAATACTTCGAACAAAAACAGTTTCAGCGTAAAGAAGAAATCCCGCCCCGCCAACGACAGCCCGACTCACCCTGAGAACACCGAATATGGATACGACAGGTTAGTACTTAGGGAAGAACTCAACTATCTGCCTGATTATAGTCAATGGCCTACATTTGTCAATAGTCTTTCCGCCATTTGGAAGTCGATGCACCATCTGTTTCAATTTGTCCAGGGTCTGCTTATATTCTGGTTCATATCCATTTATTTGTTACTCATAATCATTGCCTTCATGAATCACTTTTAAATAATCAATCATTGTCGCCAGCACCTTACTTCATTTATTTTATTTTTGTTTTGCACATTTCCAGCGAACCGCTAATTGATTTCGACAACGATCTATACCATAGCGTGCTTGTGTTGCCAGAGTCTGCTAAGGAATCCGGTAAGTTGCCAGTTTGATATACGATTTTATACAGCATGTGAAATTATAATCGACAAACTCCCCACTTATGTACTACATCTTAAATTAATTTATTTGCATTTTAAATTCTATATTTTTGTTATTTTTGTCACGTTTCTTTCTCAAACATTTTAACATCCATTTTTTTCGTTTTGTTTAACGATTACTTTGACCGGCTCGCGTAGGGTGGAATTGCAAAACGGGCGGCGTAAAATGTCCGTCTTGTCACCGGTTCTTTGCGAACCGGTACAATCTGAAGGTGCATATACGGGACAAGCACGACACTAGAGAGGGCACTCTGCAGTGCGATATCTGTCAGAAGCGAATGCGCAATCCTTCGTGCTTGCGCGTGCACATGTACCACCATCGCAAGCAGGCCGCCTACCTGGCGCAGCTCGGCTCGCAGGGCGACCAGGTGACCCATGTGTAAGTATGCAACATGTCATCATATCATATCATCTATACCTACAACTATACGTAAAGCCTTTCTCTGGGATCCAAGCACAGCCGATACCGCTGTAACTTTTAAAATTAAATGTAGAATGTAGCTCTTATTGCAAAACCAACCACTTATTTAATTTTATAAAATTCCACCCCTAAGAGGGAAAACTTTTGTATGAAAAATCGTATTCTTTAAACTTACAAACTTGAACCGCTTTAAACTGTTATAAGTATAACACAAATGATAAAATACAAATATATATTTTTTGGACCTACCGCTTTTTGGGATAGTTTAAGAAATAGGGTGTTACAATTTGTATGGGCACGTTTGAACGAGTTGTGTGATTTGCTTGGAGCTTGATTTCAATGCGTTAAATGGCATTCCACTTGAGTATTCACAAAAAGCATAACATTTCGGGTATCTCATCTATACATACATATAATAGGTAAAAATATGTTTCTCATGGCATTATGTTAATTCTGTTGGATGCATCTCATTATTTTGTTTTTATTTAATTTAACATACACGCTGACATTTCCATTAGGATTTTTAGGACACAATTTATTTTATTATTATTTTGTAGTGTTCAAAATATGGTCGGAGCTAAATGGCGCGCTGAATCTGCATTGGGATCTGGTGAATATGACAAGTGAGTCCTGTTATACAAGTTCGTATCTAATCTAAGGTCTGGAGCGGATCTGCATGAACAATTTAGGATCTGGAGCAAGCTCTTCGCGAGATGTTGATTCAATCATTGTCACATACATATTCCGTTCTGTTCGTTCGTATCTGTGTATTAGTAAACTCACGCGATCTGAAGTCGAAATGTCTATTTATAAATATAAACTACAATAACTTATTAAGTTGAATGTTGAAGCAATCCGAAAAGATGGATATAAAATAAAATGGGGTTGCACTCCGGGAGTGCCGACAGAAGAGAAAACTTATTTTGGCGCGGTAGAGTTTAGTAATAAATCACTTCAAAATCAGTAATTATGGCGACTGCCAATCAAATACTGAACGAACACAGATATTGCAATATTTTTTTGTTCAGAATGTAGATAATATATCAAAGAACCTAACTCAGTAAACTTCTCCATACAAAAGTATACTGTAAACATGTGAATTAAGGTTTATAATCAAATGGGGCGAGCGCGGCAGCCGGCTGCGTCTCGCCCCAGACGGTAACGGTGTCGCGAATCCAGAGGTTTTACCTCATTTAAAAAGGCAACAAGATGTCGCGGGGAATCTTTATCGGGCGAATCATTAGTGATAGTAGTGATTATATTATACTGGAGCACTGAGTGGTCTAGTGGTAATGCAATCTTAAGGTCGTGAGTTCAATCCGGTTCTACACCAATAGATTTTCTCTTGTTCAATTTATGTTCGTTATAATTTTTACTTAGCGCGGAGACGGATGCATGTAGTGAAGAGAGGTATATTTTTAAAAATATGTTGGTAAGTATTCTATCAGTCATTTGATTCCCATAGTACAAGCTATACTTAGTTTGGGGCTAGATAGTGTTGTGTTGAGACTCCGACAATATTTATTTATTTATGTATTTAGATGGTTGTACTATGTATGTATTTCTGTAATATAAGGTGTTGACTTATTTAACTTTTTGCTATCCCGTAAATATTAGGTTGGGGAAAAAGTCTTTTCGCATTATAGTATGTAATAAATAAATAATAAACTTGTAATAAAATCTCTTTGGCTATACTATTTGTATCTGGCTGGTTTGGTATCATTAAAAGTTTAAATTTTAAAGAACATAATTCCAAGTTCAAATTAGGAAAATGTGTGATTTTTATTTGTTTTTCGTATAGTCAAGATGAGTGAATCTAATAAAGAAATTCGATACATTTTAAAATTCTACTACAAAAAAGGTAAAAATGCAACGCAAGCCTCGAAAAAAGTTGGCGATGTTTATGGACCTAGTGCAGTGTCTGTGAGAGTAGCACACATTTGGTTTAAGCGTTTTCAATCCGGAAATTTTGATGTCAAAGATGCACGTCGCTATGGTCGCCCTATTACGGATAAAATGGATGCAATTTTTGAAATAGTGGAGCAAGATCGGCATATCAGTAGTTACGACGTAGCTGAAGAACTGGGAATTGACCACAAAATAGTTTTTGCGCATTTGAAAAAAACTGGGTACACAAAAAAGCTCGATATTTGGGTACCTCACAAGCTCACTGAAAGAAACCTAATGAACCGTGTACTCATTTGTGATTCTTTATTACGACGTAATGAAATTGAACAGTTTTTGAAGAAGCTGATAACTGGTGATGAAAAGTGGATCACGTACGACAAGAACGTGCGAAAAAGGTCGTGGTCAAAGGCCTGACCGGCCTTGCCGGCTTGACAGACTGGAGAAACTCAGGTTAACTCGCAACAAGGTGATGCTGTGTGTGTGGTGGGATTGGAAGGGCATTATTCATTTTGAGCTGTTACCACCAGGCTGGACCATCGATTCTGAACTCTACTGCGAACAACTGATGAGATTAAAGCAAGAAGTTGAGAAAAAGCGGCCGGAATTAATCAACAGAAGGGGTGTGGTTTTTCATCATGATAACGCTAGACCTCACACATCTTTAGCCACTTAGCAAATATTAAGAGAGTTTGGCTGGGAGGTGTTAATGCATCCGCCGTATAGTCCTGACCTTGCACCTTCACCTGTCCTTCACCTGTCCAGTCCTGATTTCCACCTGTTTCGGCCTCTTCAGAATTCTTTAGGCAGTGTCAGGTTAACATCACGAGAGGACTGCCAAAACCACTTGACGCGGTATTTTGATCAGAAGTCCCAAAATTTCCATAGCAATGGGATCATGTCCCTACCTACAAGATGGCAAAAAGTTAAACAAAATGGTACCTACATACTTTAGTTAAATGTAAATAAACTATATTAAAAAATGTTTTGAATTTTCTTAAAAAATGCGAAGAAACTTTTTCCCCAACCTATTAGATAGTAACTCGGATGACCGAGTTTTGCTCGGTATAAAACACGGATAAAACGACGTTTTCTAAAAATTAAACCTAGCTAGATCAATTTATCGCCCCCTAAACCCCCTGCATACTAAATTTAATGAAAATCTTTAGAGCCGTTTCCGAGATTCAGATTATTATATATTTATTTATTTATTTTATTTTCTTAGGAAAACAAACAGTCTCTTAATACTATAACCATGAATTAAATATATAACTATAGACCAATTAATAGTTTTCGCATATCGAGTCTAAAAAGCTTGCTTGCATAAAAAAAATGAAATAAACAAAAAAAAACTGAAAATGTTTATATCTAAATAAAATAATATAACAGATAAAGAGAAAATAACAAAATTATCGTAAAAAGAGTTAAGAAGACATGCTAAACCAGAGTTCCGCTAGGACATTTTTATTTTGGGTGGTTTACTGTTGAATAGGACAAGTTCAGGGATGTCAGCCAGGTTGTTAAATTGCGATTACTGCTCTGCTAAAGTATGAAATTGGTCTATAATTAGTTGAACTAAATGGCACTGCTAAGGGACAAAGGAATCTAACTGATCTGCTTGGGATTTTCAAATTTAAATTTTCAAGTAGCTGTGTCTATTTTACTTTGCGCTATTTTACTAAGGAAGATTATATCAGCTAATTTACGTCTCTCTAGTAGTGGCAACATGTGGTGTCTCCTACACCTAGCGGCGCGGCGTAGTCAACATCATGTCACTTACACTTAAATATACAAGAATTGCTCGTTTATAGGTGGCAGATAGATAGATAAAATATTTATTAACGTTACACAACAGATACAGTGAGAATCATAGTATAAAACAAAGTCTCCTCCCGCTGTCTGTCTGTCCCGATGTATTCTTAGATCTTTAAAACTATGCAACGGATTTTGATGCGGTTTTTTTTAATAGATAGAGTAATTCAAGAGGAATGTTTATATGTATAAAACATGCATAATATAGTAGATAAACACTGATAATTTTAGAGGATTCTAATGTGGTATCGTAAATAAACACATTTTTTTGCGCTTACATTGCAAACGCTGGCTGAACCCTACGAGATTGATCAAAATAATGTACTACAGTATTGTACACCTTAAAAAGATCTACACAAAAGTTCGCAATGGTCTATGTCTATCTCTCAGACTATGTTATTCTCTTAGATAACGTTGTATATAAAGACATTCTGTAGTACATTTAGTATCAGCATTGCACCCGTGCGAAGCCGGGGCGGGTCGCTAGTTTAATATAAAGTACAGTTAATTGACCGCGAGGGCTGCTGTATTTGTATCGCTGCCAGTCAGTGACCCGCGTGGTGCGAGGGTCGCACTCGCCCATACCTTGTTCTAACTATAATTGGCATATATTATAAATATACGTGACTAAATCTATTCATTATAAGTGTTCATCGGCCCGCTCGTTGCCGCTCGAGTTCAAGATTGATGAATCAAAACAGTGTCGGTGCCTCCATCGACTACATAATACGAGAGTAAAGCCCGTGTTTATCTAAATGAATAGTACAACTCACGAAAGTTTTGAAAGTGAAATAAATTATATGTGATGTACGACAAGAAAACAAGCATAAAGTACATATATTTTAAAACATTCTATTCAGCGATTGCTAATTAAGATGAATAAGATTCACAATTCTACCACCGTGAATATTGTTTATTTGGTGTAAAATCATAATATTATATTTGTACAGGCACGCAGCCAGACAGATGGTTTCTGTAGATGGTAACCTTACCTACTAAAAACGATTTGTTCCACGTCCGCCTCACTTGTTCGCTCCACATTCCTGATAATTCTGCTTTTGCCCCATGTCAAAAATATTTCTGGATTCACCCCACATTACAGAAGGTACCAAAGTAAGAGCAAAGTACAGTTGACAAATAAAACCAATTGATCAATGTTTTTAAATGTTCTGGACCATATCTTTCATTTCTTGATTATTAGCGAAACCCTATATTTTGGTTTTTAATTTCCATAATAAAAAATTAGGAACTTCTATGTTTATGTTTCAATGCTTTAAGCATTTATATTCTGGCTGTACTTAACTGTATTATAAAAACATGCTAGGCAAAACAGGAACACAAAATGGGGCAAACGTGGAAAAATATTATTAAAATAAAGAAAACAATATTTTCTGAGCGAACAAGGAATATAATGTGGGGCGAATCTGGAATTTTACAAGTGAGGCAAATTTCTGCGGGGCGAATGTGGAACAAATCCTAAATACAGGCGTCTCTGTGTGTGCCCAAATAGGTCCAGTCTCAGAGTTATACCACTCCTAGACGACGTATTAATATTTCTCAATTAAATTAAATTATATAAAAGTAACTGCTGCTTGCGGCTTCGCACGCGTTGTATCAAGGCAATTTACTTAATTTTTTTCCGTAAAAATCTATCTTCTAAGCATTACAAAACGTGAAAAATAGATAAAGTTCTTCTTAAGTTTCATTTTATGGCGTGACCAAGGGAAATATGGATCCATTTTTATATACCTACATATACAGATGATAACATTAATTACAATGGATGATTGACTAATCATATTACTTTAAAGCAAGCACATATAACATAGGTGCATCAAAAATACGAAGTCTAATAACTATTCATACTTTAGTAGACTGGCAAGCAAATTAACAAACTCAAGATTGATTGGTTGGGTATCTCATTTCCGAGAATAAATGCGCTAGACAAAACATAGTAAACATAGTTTTTTCAGTAGTCCAATATATTTGTGATTTGCTAAGATTGTGTATAATATTGTATGTTGTCGTATGTTCCAGCTTCCCGTCTCCAGTGCCGGCTCCGGGCGAGGGAGCCAAGCTGCCGGGCGCCGAGCCCTCGTTCCCGGCGCCCGCCGAGGCCCTCACCCCGCCGCAGGTAACCTGCATATTCTTCATTATTATAATAACTAAATATTTATCCTAAATTCAAATAGTACAATAATATAACAAAAAACATCTTAATTAGACAAAGGGTAATGCTTAACACGAATCTGAACTATGTAATCCCGTGTTTCGGGTAAGAAGGGCTTAAATACAATCAAAAAATAATCTCTTGTTTGCGTCTTCGTCTGAGCGTTTTAAAAAGCAAAAAATATCATTATGAAAACACTTTGCTTGACTTTACTGAACTCACCATTTTTTTTATTTGTATGGTTATTCTGCTATTCAGGGCTGAGACAAATCCAATAAATCAGAAATCATTAAAATCAGTCCAACCGTTCTCAAGTTCAAAATGGTGTAATGGTGTGTAACAACAAGAACATAACTCTAAATACTATAGTGCATGTATAACCAACCATGTGATAGATCATGAAATACTATAGTGCATGTATAACCAACCATGTGATAGATCATGAAATACTATAGTGCATGTATAACCAACCATGTGATAGATCATGAAATACTATAGTGCATGTATAACCAACCATGTGATAGATCATGAAATACTATAGTGCATGTATAACCAACCATGTGATAGATCATGAAATACTATAGTGCATGTATAACTAACCATGTGATAGATCATGAAATACTATAGTGCATGTATAACTAACCATGTGATAGATCATGGAGCTAAAAGTACCGTTACTTTTCTATCTTCCGATAACAGCCGGAGTCGGCCGATTGGAATTCTGATCAATACATTGAATTAACAGCTTTCAGTCACTATTGAAAAGGTTAAGACGGTACCCTTAGCAAATTAACTTTATGGAAATAAAAATGTATTTTTTAACTATATTTAATGGCTATCTGCTAGTTAATTTAAAGAAAACTATCTGTTTGTATTTTCTATATTTTGCCTCATACTTCCTCGTTTTAAATTGATTTTAAAGTAATTGTTAGTTTTATAATTTATTTATATAATAATGTCTAAAATATAAAATAATCATCAACTTATCCTAAAGTTGACGTTGTGTTCACTTGCAGCTTACACTAATAAGTGCGAAGTAAGCTAATTAAAACATCCGTTAAACTTTTTTTAGAATTCTATAAATTATTATACGAGATCAAATCTGATAAATAAGTCGCGATTTGAGCGCCATGAATACGGGTTAAGACAATTGATCAGGGTGTTGCCTTAATAATAAGGTTACTAGCAAATAAAAATGATTTTTATTATTAAAATCTTATGTTATTGACGAAAGTTATTTACCTACACCTGTTGCATCAACATAGCTGATATTATTCGTTTGTAAGATAGTCGACGGATTTCATTTATTTACCTTTCTTATTATTAAAATTGATATGTAACAATTGTTTCTAATACATGCTGTCAGAAACTGAACGTGCATAATAATAATAAATTAAATAATGCCAATCACTAATGGAAACTGATAGACATTGATCGCATCAAGAGTTCTATAATCGCCGCGGAACATAATTATTTATCTGACTGAAACTTAATAAAAAATAACATTGAGTACGCCGTTTATTGCTTTAGTATTTTTTGTTTCGTTTTACACCAAAGTTACCGAAGAAACGAAAGATACAGAAGCAAGATATTATTCATCGGTTTTTAAGTCATAGATTTTCGTTTCTTCGGTAACTTTGATGACAAACGAAACTCAATATCCCTATATTGAGTGTTGTTTATTATACAGGGGGATGCTGACGTAGAGAAGCCATGATCCGCCCGCTACATAGCCCCCGCGCGGGACTATGTCGACCCGGCCGTGCTGTTCGAAGTATTCACGCGCCGCTGCTACTGGAACAACCACGTCTGGACCATGCATTAGCTTTACGGTTTATTACTTAGAGTACTGCCTGCTGCGGTCACAACACCCCTGAAGCTCCGACCGATACCAAACTGCGCCTGCATTACGTTCCATTTGAACCCTCTCGTTGATACTACTGCCTCACTAGAAGAGATAATATATCATTTTGTTTCCTCATTCGTAGAGCTCTTGTACTCGCCTTAAGGGAGCTGCAAAGCCATGCAGTAAGATTCCTGTTTCCTGAAGATTTGTTGTTTTTGACATTTAATTCTAATATACTTCTATCGGGAATTTGGCAGGGTGTTGTGGCCGCTGCGTGTTATAAATGAATCCATAAAGTAATTGTGATTGAGTTTCACCAGCTTCATCACTTTTATTTGCCAACAGAATAATCATATTAAAGCCCCTCTGTCAACTTTCAAAATTGGATACATAAAATAACTCGATGCTTCGTTATCGATCTGAATTTGAGGGCGTCAGTTATTATTGTTATTAGACTTTACTTCTGTTTGGAAGATGGGGAAGCAAAATCTATAACATGTACATTTGAAACATTGCTAAAGTCTATAACAAACATTGTTTAATAATTATTTTATGAATGAATCTCGCGTGCCCGTGTTTTTCGTCGGCGTCGGTACTTGGCTTTCATATAAACTACTTATCAAATGTTTCTATTGGCTTTTTCGTATTTTCATATATTCTTGAAATTATTCTACTCTTCACTTTTCGCTAAAACATTCAACATTGGGTGCGAAATTCATTTTTTATAAGCACTCAAAACGTTTTGGGTTATCATTCATAAAATAATTATTTAGTACATTCCCGATTGTTCTATACTCATTAATAATTGTATGACTTGTGTATAACGGTCTCTAGATGTAAATGTTTAAGATGTAGTCGTGTGTGCAGATAGAGTAAGTAGTGTTTCATGTATCGTGTCGTCCTTCAGTAGAGGAGTACTCCGTATCTGTACTTGTGTAGTGGTAGGGTAGTGTAGGGTAGTAGGGGCAGGCGCGCTGCCGATGCCGGGTCGAAGATAATGCAAAATGCATTTATAAGAGATTAGCACTGTTGTGTGCCAAACATAGGACGCGCCACACAGTATGACGATATATTATTAGTTATTATATGTAATTTTACATTCCGAAACACAAATTCCAAAGACTGAAGCAATGGTTACGTAATTATCAAAAATAGCATTTATTTTAATGATTATTCAAACATTTTTGACGATAGTTTAGTTACAAAATAAGAGCAAAATCTCTAATTAATAGAGGTCTAATAACAAAACAAGTACAAGGTTTAGCCAAGCCAGCTCCGACATACGCTAGACGTAAACGACAAATGTTGCCATTCCAAACACGAATGTACAAAAACAAATAACTTGCTTTATATTATCCCGATATGGAATAATGCGAATGATCGCGCGAGAGACGCGAGAGACGCGAGAACAAAAAGCATACCCTGAAGTACAAAATATTATATGTTTTTTGTATGTTAATCAATTATGCTTTACTTAGTTTATAACTTTTGTAGATTTTTATAAGTATCTTTTTATAACTCAAATAATTTTTTACACCGTACAACATAGTCGGATAGATGTACACATTTTTTAAATATTTACAAGGGTTGTTTAGAATACGTTTAGATTTTAATTTACCTCAATAATAATTGTTTTGAAGTGACTAAGATAACGTGAGTCGTCAGTCGCGTCGCGCGTCGGTTTACCGCGGCTTCATCGGCGAACGTTGAACCACGGATTTATGACGAAAGTCGACGTAGCACGTCGCACGTAGCACGTCGCACGTCGCGTCGTAGGGATAGGTCTTGTCTCAAGGACGAGCTTATGGATAGCTTTAACGTATCCCAACGTAAGAATATAAAATTAATAGTTCGTTAATAGTCATCTTTATTATACTCATATTCATTAGGCAGGCGAGCGGCAGGCGAGCGGCAGGCGAGCGGCCTGACCGCTGCGTCGCCGCCTCTACTAACTATACTATAATAATAATTTTGGAATATAGTTATTCCTATTTGTATATTGGAACTAAAGGTATTTGTATATTTTAGTATGGCTCGGGCCAACGTTTACGAATATATAAAGAAAAAGTAAAAAAAATTAAAAATTTCAATAATCAACACGGGCTGGGGTACTAACCGGTATACTTAACTTTAATTAAGCGTATTACATTCCACTAGCATGTAGTATGTAGCATGTAGTAGTGGGAAGCGTGCATAATCCCGGGACGTTTATATTTTGTAACATTGTATTATGTTAAGTATCGATTTATCTAGGATAATGAAGATTTTATGTCGTAATAACATTCCCTAGTTTGGTAGCTGTGTAGTTCGTAAGCACTTATGATTTAATATGTTTTACCAAATTCATTTCATACCAATGCAGTAACGTTAGTATCGAGTGATAGTGCAGCTATCTCACGGCTGGGCGCGCTCGGTGCATGCACATCGACGGCTCAGTACTGAGCACGAGCACGCGGCGCGAAGCTCGGCGCGCAATGCTCCGCCCGCGCTCAAGTCCATATAGCTATTAAGACGTTTCCGCTCTGTAGTAAAGTAACACGTGACTTTATATTGATTTCTCTCTATAATACTCATAGATAACGTATCTAATCTACAATGTACACGCACCTCTTTTTGGTGACTTTTGATATTGTCTTGTGATCTTGGATGTACCGCGTCTGTAAGGGGGCCTTGTGTTAGGCCAAATCCAGAAATTATGCCTTTTTACATTCCATTCGAAATATAAACATTCCAACTTTATTTATTACTTTAAAAGTATTGTTTTAGAACGTGCTCAAATTATGATTATTTACCAGATCTGTTAGTCCATGACATTTTAGTGTATTTTGTAGTGTGTAAGTTATGATCTTGTCCTGATTCTGTTTGGTGTTAACCTTTATATCTTGTAAACCGTACACTCATCACAAGTGAACGAGTACACCGTAGAGTACGCACTGCTGCAAACGAGCAGTGCACATCAAGGTAATCAGAATCAGGTGGGCGCAGTGCGTCCTAGCGTCCAATCTCCCTACAGAGAACTCTGGCAACTTTAATGTATTTATTTATATAATCCGTCTTTTTGTAGTAGTATTTTAAAGTATATAATATACTAGTTGTAGTTTTGTAAACTTTATCTAAATGTCTCAATATCTGAATATTTTGTATCTTTGTGTACTATATATAAGAAGAACCAGCGACTTTATGCTGCATTTAATTATAATCAAACGTGAAAAATTTACAAAGTCCAATCAAAATTAGACAAAAAGTCCACGTATACCTATTTGGGTAAAGTAAAGTGAAACTCTCCGAAGCGTCCGCTTATCGACTAACTTTAAATCAATATAAAATGTAGACCGACATGTGAAGTCTACATATTGGCCAGTATTTACAAGTATAAAGTTTATAACCTAAAATCATATCGATAAGTAACCACAAAGACGTTTGTAAGATTGGTAAGAAGGCGAGCTTAGCTAGCTCGTAGGATAGTGTAGGTAGTGCCTCTAGGCCTACTGATGGGGAAGACTGGGCAGCTAGCTGCATGGCAGAGATGGAATCTCGCGTATAACGTTAAACCTGTACAGGCGGCTTTTAAAACATTGCGGGTGGTGTGCTTTTGCGTCATCGGAACCATTCATTACAAATGTTGTGTTTAGTTTATTGTGAAAACAGCAAATACACGTAAAAGTGAACTCTATAGAAACTCTTAACTAGTCATGCTTTGGATCAAAACAAATCTCGTAATTGTAAATTTGTAAAATGTGTTCTGTCACAGGCAGTTTCAATTCTTCCACTAAACGCTGATCCCTAATGATCATCTAGAAAAAACGCTAACCCGATTTCGAAATCAATTTTAATAAATAAAAAAACAGTTAAAGATCAAAATTTAAGTGAATACGCAAGAGCACTTCGTCGTAAATGTGTGGAAACATTGTGATACGCGCGTGATTATTACGAGTAGGTAGGTGGACACATTAGTTGTGGGTCGGTATGGCCGTGCACGTATAGTGCAGCAGCGCGCTAGTGTCACACGGCAGCGTCGCAGCGAGAAGGTTGTGATGGCCTCTGGTTGTGTGGTGCCACATTTACACATCCTTATTAGGAAAGTCGATGGAATTTAACGTGAACATTGTACGATTTTATAATATTTTGATCGTTAATATTTAATGAATTTAACCAATATGATATTTGATTGATTTTGATTTGAATTATTAATAGCTCATATTTTGTGGATACAACGAACAGTTTTCAATCTGTCTGTACGCTCTCTATGTTGTGATTGTTTGTTTACTCGAAGCCGCAGTGGCAGTTATACATTTTTTTATATTTTCTTTATAAATGTAGGTTATATTGATAACAATCGAATTAATTAAATATTCAGTTTTTAAGAGAGTATACACATGTGTTAGATATCTAAATCAATATCAAAATACGAATTTACTTATTGTTTTGTATTTGAACGGAAAGTATCTCAAAGTAGATAGTCTTATTCAAAAATAGTCATTCTGGAAAACCATATTTTTGTAACTTTTTATTTATTTGCTTACCGCATTCTTAGTTAATTGAATGAGATTTTCGATCTCAATAGAGGGCAGAGGCTGGATATTTTGGCATTGAACTTAAGCATCGCAAAGCTTAGCATAGGAAACCCAGCCCCCATTCATTTAGGAACCATACAATGCGAAAAGAGAGATAATACGCGCCTATTCGGTTTGAGATCGGAACTCTTCAGTTGCTCACATTGCATGACGATGTTTTGTAGATAATATGTCAACCGATAATATGATTGCCCTAAAGTAGTTTTAGTTTGACCCACTCTGCACTATTCTACTCTCCGACTCTGTGCCATTTCACTCCTAATTTTAAATTATTTTTAAAGTACTTAAATTGTGTCTTTTATTATTTCTTTGTAGGCGTTAACCAAATCGTGGCAATAATATTATCTGTTGACGAGTAGCGCAGTCCTCCTACGAGGCTACGTTAGTTGTTTGCGAGCTATACGTATACGTATACGTCACATGCCCACATCATTTTACTGTGTACCTATACATTTATTTTATTGACTTCCTTAAAATAGGATATATAAGATCAATTCATCACAATTTGACTATATTTATTGACGTCTTTATCACAGATAGTATAGCTCTCAAGTGTAGTGAACAACAGTGTGGTGGTCGGTTCACTTAAAATATACATATATATATATATTTGTGATTTGTCTGTAAATGTTGGTGGTCCTCCATTAGAGTCTGGTTACCAACATTGACTCCGTCGATGCATCATCAATAGCTTTTTATACTTTTATATTTTGTAGCTTTACTTGAGATAATAAATTATAATTTTGTACGAGTGTTCGTTTTATTTTGACCCGATCCTTTTAGCAATTAGCTGAGCTTAGTGTTATTGTTTGCCTTGGCGATTATTTATTCTAGTTATTTGTGCGAAAGATTAGTTATTTTCGTTAGCAGTGCCGAGTGCCGCGCAATGTTTAGTTAGTTTAGTGATCTGTGCATGACGTCGATGTTCTATTGCTTACCTGTAGCTTTATGCGATTTTTCAACGTTATTTTGAATCATTTACCTCTATCGATGTGTATCGAAAAAAATGATTTTTTGTATCCACAAAATTTAAAATAATTTTAGATATAGGGCCCGTATTCTGTATCGGCTCGAGGTTACTGGCTCCTCTACTTTGATTTGTAAGATCATAAGGCTTAAGAAGAGTTATAACTCTTTCTCTGTGTGTTCCAAAATATCTATAAGCATATAAGGTATCAAGAAACGAGTGGTGTACCTAATACTTTGGAAAAAAAAACGTTTGATTATATTAATAACCTATACACCTAGAACATAGGAACCTACATCCATCTATAACTATTAATAATGAATATTGTACTGGTAATAAGTAGAGGATCGTGACTATACAATAATTAACTCGATGTTATTCAATAGGTACGCATATTCATAAATAAACAGCTTTTGGTGTCAAACTTAGTTTTATTAATTTGTATAGCTATATATATATATATAACAGGGCTACAAGTCGTAGGTATACCTACGACTTGTAGCCCTGTTGTGGTGGTCGGTTCTATTTCTGAATAATTGTAATAAATATTGGTGGACAATGCACACTGCACCATCTAGCTCCAAACTAAGCATAACATGTATTATGGTGACCAGGTGACTAATAAAATACTTTTATATTTATAATACATCCGTATACGATACTTTAGAACACAGACACGGAGCAAGCATCTATGTAACATAAATGTTTGCCCTGGAAGGGAACCGAACCCAAGCTACAGTGCAGAGATTTAGCATGATCATATTAATTTTAACTAATCATGCGAATGCGTTTACTTAATATAGTCAAATCAAAGGCACCTCGTGCATTGATAATAAATTTGCTCGCTCAGCTTCGTGCAAAAATCGTTGTCTCCGTAGAATATGTCCGCCGCGTCATACTGGATGTTTCCTAGTTTTTGACGAAATTAAGTTACTTAGGTACCTACCTATAGATAGCCTAATAAAAAAAAGATTACGACGAATTGAGGACCTCTTTTTTAATGAAGTCCGTGAAAAAGGTTCTATCCGGTTTAGATCCGGTGCACTAATGGATTGTTCTATTCGAAAATATACATATGAGCGCTATACCAGTAGGTAGGTACTCTTAAACGGAGAAGAACAACCTCGTGAGAAAACCACTAGGTATGTCGTACAACTTAAAAGTTAGCCACGAAAGAAGCCTTTGAGTCGCACTTTTAATCCTTTCACCACATTGGTTCGAAACAACAATTGACTACAAAGTTTAAAAAATGTTTAGGTAATCATATATTCAACTAATAGAACGTCAGTGTTAAAGCTACGCAAATGTTAAAAGATATTAGCGCGTCTTCCGCTCGCATGCTTGACTCGTGAAGACATATTCTCATTGTAATAAAAAAATATAAAAGAAAAATCACACGATAGAAGCGTAGGTACGAGTGCCAGTCGTCACAGCGAAATGTAACCATCAACGCTAATAATATATTTTGTATCAAAAGTTGGAGCGCGGGTAGGAGTTTTATATACTTACTGGTTACGTAGGTAGGGACTACCTACGTATGGTACGGTTATATTACCGTACGGTAGTATAACCGTGCCAAACGAGTTGATCCCGCGAAAGATAATGTTTTAAATATCATATATAGTTGTTTCACTTTCACCATACATTTGAATAAACACTTGTTTTACTTGTGTACTTGTGTGGGTTGTGTACGGTGGTGTACGGTTTAGCCGATAAAGACCAGATAAGGTCTATCAATAAGATTCTCTAGCTAGATAAATCGAAACATCATTGGCATCATTGGCATCATTGGCTCCATCGACGAAATAGTACACGAGTAAACCTAGTGTATCAAAATGTACTATATTATAGTAATATACAGAATAAAATACATGAGAAACGCCTTCTCGGTACGTAATACGTATTCGTAGAGCGCACTTCGCTACTGTGTGGCTGTTAGATGGGTGTGCGTGTGCGGGCACAGCTCACAGCCTGAGCCAGTACATGCCGGCGCGGATGCGCGTGTAGTCCGGCAGCCCCTCGGTGCAGCCGACGGCGGCCACGGCGGGACAGCGGTCGTACAGGTAGCGCTGGCAGGCGAGGCGCACATCTGACGCGCTCACGGCATCCACGCTGGCGAGCCGCTCCACCAGCGGCTCGCGGCTGCCGTGCAACAGCGCCCAGCGGCCCGCCTCTGCGCACTGCCGCGCGCACTCCATGTCCTGCGACAACAACTTGCACTTCAATACTTCTTTAGCGCGCTCCACCTCACCCTCCGTCACCATGTTGCAAACGTTCATAAACTCATCCTGAACCATCGCACACATATCCTCCAGCTTCAGGGAAGGCGTCAGAAACTTCACCCCCCACAGCCCCGCGTCTTTGTAAGTGATGTAGAACGATCGGTACGCATCGCTGAATCCGGCCATCGAACTGGCACGAGCGATCGGAAACGCGTGGTCCGTGGTGCCGCCTTGGGACTTCTCCCAGCCTCCGAGAATCTCCGCAGCAACTTCCATAGGGACTCTGTCTTCGTCGCACATCGTCGGTCCCTCCACAGCTATCGCGACGCTCGCCAAGGGAAGCGAGTCGTCCCTCGCGCGGATCTCCGAGCCGGTGAACCTGTAGATATCAGCATCGATACATTTAGTCGGTTCTAGCTTGCTCATGTAGGTGTGCGCGAGCTCCACCATTTGTTCGTGTTTGACTCCTCCGATGGCAACTAGTACCGTCCGATTTGCGTCGTAGTACTTGTTCATGTATCTGGATATAGTCATCGCGTTGAAGTTGTTAAGGTTGCAACTTGGCCCCATCACGGTGTTCGCCAGCGGGGTGCCCTGGAAGGCGGTCGCGTGCAGGTAGTCGTCGAGGAGGCAGTTGGCGTCCCGGTCGTGGTCCAACATTTCTAGGTAAACGACCTTCTTCTGGAACTCGATTTCTGTCTCGGAATAGCTGTTATTGAACACGCAATCGGTGAGGAGGTCGACACAGATGGGCACGTGCTGGCATAGGCACTGCACGCGGTAGCCGACCACCTCGCGCGACGTTGTGCAGTCGAAGCGCGCGCCCGTGCACGTCATCTGTTCTTCAAGCACGGTACGTTTTCGAGCATTGGTTCCCTTGGAAACAAACAACAATTTTTGAATTAACTTTATAGAAACTGCCCCATTTGGGTATCTAACAAAAATCGGGAAAAAAACAAGTTTTTATCCTGAATTCCTACCTTAAAAGCAATGTGCTCAAAAAAGTGTGTGATGCCATTCTCGAAGTAACTCTCGTACCGGGCGCCAGCGTCGACAAATATGCCCACGCACACGTTGTATACCTCTCTCTCCTCTGTCACGATGGTCAGTCCGTTTTCCAGCTTGGTGTACTGAATAGGTGGCAGGTTGCGAAGTAAGTTCTGGAATTGTACCGAGTTGTGGCGAACTAACGATTTCATAGGACTCGCGATAGACTGGATAAAACGATTTAATACTTTCAACATTTTGGAGAGATGTCTTGTAAGCTCTTGGGGAAAAAAACTCGATAAAACAATAACAATTAAATCACAGACGCTAATAAAATTATATTGATCAACCGAAAAGGTAAAATGACGTGTAGGTGTTAGGTGCGCGTAGGTACGCATGTATTTAATATTTCTCTATGGTTACCTTTTTTTTTGTTTGACGAGGATGAATCTGCCATTAGATTTCCAATGAGCGGTGCTAATGGAATGTGTGAGGTTGGCTGTCTAAAAAACGTTAGAGTTCCCCGGTGACCAGCCTCAATGTATGTAATGCCTCATGCATTACATGCATCAAGGCTGACTCCAGGATTTCCATAGGAACGCAACGTTGCTAAGGTCGCAGCCTATGAAGTACCAAGCCAACCTCCCGGTGCTTAAGGCAGAACACGTTATGCATGAATATAACCTATCGAAGCTGGCGACTCACGAAGAGCTATCCGACCTGTTCGGTGCCATCGGCGGTGTTGCGTCCATCAACGTGATAGCTCCACTAGGTTGCGCCTTCTACGAGCCCGCGAAAGGATAGCCGGGAGCCTTCACTCCGACTACCCACGGACCCAGTGGGCCGCTCGGTCCCACAAGAACCTAAAAGAATTTGCGTAATTATACCTACCGTGCGGCGCGGAACGTTTTCATTTAGAATTATCTATGGGTACCTAACTAACTTATGTCAATCATAGGCCAAAGAAGTTTAATACTCATTGATAGTATTATGTAGATTGTTTGTGGGTAGATTCTTCGTTTGTCATTTCATGAAGTAGCACGGCTCTGCTAATTTAATATTGTTTTATTCGTTTTATTTCATGTTTTATTCAGTAATAATGGCGGAATTTTAATGAATAAATTGTGACTACAGGACGGGTATGGAGAATTGAATTAAATGTGTGTTGTGATGCAATGTGATGTGAACGACGAGGAATCCCAAGAAAATTTTAGATGCCATTCCGCGTGACGTCTAAAATTGACAATTGACCATCGACTAAGACTTTATTAAACAAATTGACCATAAACAAACATAAACACTTGACACTGGCAAAATTGGCATTACCATACTGTCACATGCCATAGACAAAGAAGAAGAAGTATTAGGTAGGGCCTGAGAGGGTACCGTAATGACCTACCTACATGTATTATCGGTTACTATTACTAGTGCGTGTAGGCAGATACGCCATGTATTTAGTATTTCTCTACCGGTACCTACCTAACTTATGTCTACAACCACGAAAGAAGTATTATACTCATTGATAGTACAGGTCGCGCCTGAGAGGGTACCTACCTATTTACCTATCTACTTTCACCATCGCTAACTAATACTAGCCCAATGAGGGCCACTATATCGTTATAATCTATGAAAGCACCGAACATTGGTAAACGACATGATAAGTCGGATTGAAGGACAAACCCATACATCAATACATGAAAATGTAAGTTAGTAAAACGTAATAGTAATAATTACGTTTTAAAAACTTAAAAGACAACCGACTTCGTGTATATATACAAGATAGCTTCTATAAAACGTTGAGGAGTTCCCTTGACTGTCCTTCGTATTCATCATCAGACCCCTAATGACTCTCACAACCCATCTAGGTGTACAGTTCTCATCAATACAAATGAATCAAGCCCAAACATCAGGTAATTGCTGTAAATCGTTGGGGAGTTCCATCGACTGTCTTTCGGCTCCATCATCAGATCGACTCCAGACCTTCATTAAATAGTAGTGCTTTAAAATACTTTAATAAAAAATAAACAAACGCACTAGTCGCCATTACGATTTTCGAAGGTTCCCCGCGATTTCTCTGGGATGCTTGATTTACTGGGCAGTGGGCAGCCAGTGTCGAAATAGCTAGCTACATAAATAGCTGTATTTATGCCGCATTTTTGATTGCGTTGATATTCAATTTTACAACCCAAGACACTGTAGATCTTAGTACTTATTTGATAAGTAGGTACTAGCTTCTGGCCTTCTAACCGCGGCTTCGCACGCATAGTAGACGCATAGTAAGACGTTTCAAAGTGATCCTTGTGATTGTATTAAACCAAGTATCTTTTGACTTTGAATTTGACAGCCGCTGCCTTTTCTAAATTATTCTGGGTCTGGTTAAATACCCAGACCCAGAACAAAAACCAATGTTCATCGCACAAATGTTTTATTTGGGAGGTAATCGAACCCTCAAACTATAGCGCAGAAAGCAAAGCAACTACCAACTGAGCTGATTCTGTTATTTTGCAAATTTATTGCTTACAACCAAGATCTAACGTAAAGAAAACTTATTACGGAAGCCAGCCGCTGCTTTATTCATGAAATTACGCTTATAGCAGATATGCTAACGTATATAGTGTGCAACAAGTGGGAGTTGTCTCATAACTGGGGTCAACATTTATCAGGCATTACACACTTGTTGTTGTTGCGAGTTTCATAGTTAGGACGTCGGCTGCTTCGCCCCGTTGAAAATTTGTAGTTTTGTATTATACTACTTACCGGCATTGAACAAGTTTCTATCAAAATGGTCAAGTTTTTATGTTCTGATAACATAGAATAACCTATAGCAATAATGCTCATAGTTCTGTTGCAATAAACATACCTACCTCAAAGTGGATAAGTTTATTTTATAGCCACAGTAGGTAGGCTTATTGGCAATCATGGTTTATTTGATACAGTTAGTATTATCACTCTTTGCGATAACAGCTAATAGTATTGGTCGGAAAAATAACATTGGTGCTTTTTTAGGGCAACCTGACATACATAAAAAGTATCCATATGTAGTGACTTTCATTGTTGACCACCAGAGGGCTTGTACCGGGACGTTGATTTCCCCTAACTGGGTTTTAACCTCTGGGGAATGCACGTTTTACAGCGGGGAGCACCAAGTCCAATACGGCAATCTCTCTGTGTCGCCGTCCCGCGCAAGGTTCCTCAGCAAAGTTTTAAGACCGGTAAAGCATCCGTTACAACATGGTGATCATTTATCCAACAATTTCATAATAAACAGCAACTTGCAACTTGTCCTTGTGGAAACGATTTCAATGAAACAATACGGGAACATTTCTTCCAAAGACTACAAAACGTTTACCGGGAGCGTCGTGGAATATGCAATGTTAGAAGTTCCTTACCGAGAAATAGAATCGAAGCAAGGAGCTGGCAATGAGCGAAATCTTCTTATGTTGGGTCAAGGCTTGGTTACATCGTGTGAAACAGAAAAGATTCCAGATGGCGCTTTGATGTGCGTGGCACCCACTTGTGCGAACAGAGTTCGAACCCCTTGGACCGCGGATATTGGAGGACCTTTGTTCTTTGACGGAAAGATCATCGGGTTACTCCTTCGGGCAAGTGAATCGCATGTAATACAATATGTGGCCATAAGTCCGTTTATAGATTGGATAAATCTTGTCATGAAACACAATAACCTTGACGAAATCAAAGGCCTGCTTTAGGTATCGTCATCGTTTTGCTCAAGTCGCGTTGATTTCAGATTATTCAGTAATTTACTAGTAGGAACAATACCTACAAACCTATGCTGCTGTCGCGGACACAATCATTCTTAATCCTTAAACGTTGAGATCGTTGTGAAAATCAATACCTAGCTAGTTTCAAATAAATACGTATCTAAAGTTCATTTACTTTACTTCCTATTGTGTGGCATATGAGTATATAATGGAACAATATAAAATAAATATTAGCGATAGTAAATAACAAATTGTTTGTGTTCAAGTAGGTAGGTACCTACCTACATTGTCTATATTCTGATAGAATAAATAAGTATCTAGATACCTCATACCTGCCAGCACATCACAGAGAGACTAGCTTAAATTATAATAATATTTGTGAACAATCCACACTATAGCCCCAAAATAGCTTATAATATGGGAACCAGATGATGATAGGTACCTTTATTACCTACTTCTACTTCTAATGATCCTATAGTTTGTGTGTAATAGGTAGGTACGATGCGTTAGCATCCTATAGTTTGTGTAGGTACGTATGATAAGTCACTACATAGTGTAAAACAAAGTAGCTTCCCGCTGTCTGTCTGTCCCTATGTATGCTTAGATCCTTAAAACTAATGCGGTTTTTTTAAATAGATAGAGTGATTCAAGAGTTTATTAGTATAATACATGCATAATATATTAGAGAAACACTGATAATATTAGAGGTTTCTAATGTGATGTCGTAAATAAATCATTTTTTACATTGCAAACGCGGACTGAACCCCACGAGATAGATCAAAATAATGTACTACAGTATTGTACAGCTTAAAAAGGTCTACAAAAAAGTCCGCGATGGTATATGTCTATCTCTTAATAGTCCGGTCAATTTAGACATAAAAATAGTGGTCAAATAACCAAAATTCCCGGAAAGCCAAATATTGGTGGAGAGCTGGGGTTTACCATTACAAATAAAGTTTTAAAAGTCCCCAACGATCCTATGTGTGCTTCATAAGTTATTCGGGGTCAAAGGTCAAAATTTGAGGTTTTTTGGATTTTTTTCGAAAACGGTAGGTCTATCAAAAAAAAAACCTCAAACCAAAGTTGTAGATCTTAAAATTCTCTACAAAAATAGTCCATATAATTTTTTTCCTTAGAGTTACCATTCGTGAGATATCGCGATTCTAAGAGTCACACTATACATGATATGCACATATAAGCCACGTATATACATATCAGGCACTTAAGATTTATTATTAATATTATTATTAATAATTAGAACGGCACAACCAATTACTCTAATTAAGCACATAGATAACAAATCGAAATAAATGTCACAGTAAGAAATAGTAAAAATCAGAAGTAAATAATTAGTAAAATGTTGTATACATGTCGATATTAATAATATAATGTCAGATTCCAAAGATATGTATATATACCTATCTGTGTCTCTTTTATATATACTATACTATCCTGAAAACATTTATTGAAAAGACAGTCAGTCCCTAACTGAATCCCCTCTAACCACGTGGACATGAAAAACATCTGGCTATTCTCTGTCTCTTTCTATTGTCCGTATTCGAAAAAAAAGATTTGACTGACGGCGCTAAAGTATTTACAGAAATTGATTCCAGGCCTCAAACAATAATTACAGAAGGAATTCGCTTTCTTCTTGCGGTTTATGGAGCTCCAAAAAAAATTACTTGCATTGATAAATACCGATACTTAACTTTTGTAAAAAATACGCGAAACAAGAAACAAGTACAACTATCATGTCTTCCTCCAACATCGGCATCTGCTATTCAATATTTGTATCGAGTATACCATCAAGTTCAAACATGGCTAGGCAATCAACTGAACCCAGAAGACTGGGGTTGGAAATTGATAGATAATACTCTGGAACCGATTAAAACTTTACTCCCACCACCTGCTCCAGAAAAACTCCTCAACACTATTTTTTGCAATTGCAAAAAAGGTTGTAGTGCCAAATGTGGCTGTAAAAAATTCGGGTTGCTGTGTTCTCCAGCGTGTAACAATTGCCAAGGTCAGTCTTGCTCAAATGTCCAGTTGAGTACAATTGAGGAAGATTCCTGTGATTCTAATGAAGAGACTAATGACTCAGCCACATTTGAACAATTTATGAACATCCAGCAAGAGGAAGAGGAAGAAGAAGACAATATCAATAATAAAGTAATATCTAGAACTTGACGGGTATTTTTCCCTTAAATAATCCTAAAATTGTCATGACAGTTAGTGGAGTAGGCCTACAGGGGAAACCACGGTAAAAAAAACGCGTCGAGTACACTACCTCACAGGTGGATGGGATTCAGCAAAATAGTGACCTTCATAAAATCAACACTAGGAATAAACATAAATTATACATCTCTAGGTTTCGACTAGAAAAAGTTAATAAGTCATTTATGGGGAACACGGTGCGCTTCTATAATAAGCTTCCTGAAAATGCTAATAAACTACCTATTAAGAAATTTAAAGCATACATTAAAGGTAGTCTGTTGAAGAAAGCTTATTATAATATAAATGACTATATTATTGATAAGAATGCATGGCCTCATGTCGCTCTGCCGTCAGACAGATAACCGAAACACTTGAAATGTATAAACTCTCTTGTATTAGTATTTCGTAGTTAAGGTAGTTATAAGATGGATCATATAAAAAAGCGCTAGGACCAAGACGAGTTTCTTGCCAATTCTTCTCGAGCTTGGGTTAGGATGAATTGGCACCTAAATTCACCTAGTATGTAAGACGTTTCAAAGTGATCCTTGTGATTGTATTGAATAAATCATCTTTTGACTTTGTGACGTGGAAATGTGTGCATTATCATGTATAATGTGACTCTTAAAATCGCGATATCTCACGAATGGTAACTCTTAGGAAAAAAATCATATGGACCATTTTTGTAGAGAATTTTAAAGTCTACAACTTTGGTTTGAGGTTTTTTTTTGATAAAACTTACCGTTTTCGAAAAAAATCCAAAAAACCTCAAATTTTGACCTTTGACCCCGAATAACTTTTGAAGCACACATAGGATCGATGGGGACTTTTAAAACTTTATTTGTAATGGTAAACCCCAGCTCTCCACCAATATTTGGCTTTCCGGGAATTTTTGTTATTTTAAATGTCTATATTGACCGGACTATAAGTAATGTTATTGTCTTAGTATGAGCATTGCACCCGTGCGAAGCCGGGGCGGGTCCCTAGTATTTTATAACACCCAGCCACAGATCAAACATCTATGCTGGAACGGATTTGAAGGAATGTAGGTACAAGCCACGGACAAAAGCTAGAAAATGTTCTACGTACTCACAAAGAGTTAGTTCTGGGGTTTTAGCGTGGTTTTTGACTTTGTTACATCCCACTGCTGCATTTGATCATCATCACAAACTGTAGGATGCTAATGCATATCATCATTAGCATCCTGTAGATTGTGATCATTATTCTAGTAGGTATTTGACAGATGATTCATGATTGATTGATTGCTTTGTTGTTTTGTTTGTCAATTAGACAGGAAATAATGTACATATTATATAGGACACGTAATTTACGAAAAACATTACGAATATCTCTGATCAGATAGTGGTAAAGTTAAATCATCATTTCGAAATATTATAATGTTCCGACGCTTCAAGTCAATATTTAGCAAACTCGCATTCAACCGGCGGTACACGGCATGTAACGCGTTAGACCCAGGTACGCAGACGACTATCCTCGCCAACGGGATTCGCATTGCCACCGAGTACCGGCATGAGCCGCAAATCAGCATCGCTCTCATGGTGGAGGCTGGCTCCCGCTACGAAACTGCGCTCAACAACGGCATTACGCACTTCATAGAGCACATGGCCTACAAGGGTTTTGTCTCGATGAACAGGTGTCTACTCGAGGAGTCGCTGCTATGCATGGGCGTCAAGATGAGCGCCAACACGCAGCGCGAAATGCAAGTTTTCACTTCCATGGGGCAGGCGGAGTACACGCCCAAAATGCTTGACGTGTTCGCTCGCATCATCACCGACCTCGATCTCAACGAGTGCGAGATAGAACTTGCGAAGTACAACATGTGTCTCGAGATGTTGGACACGGACAATGATCCGCGTGAAGTGTGTTTCGACTACTTGCATCAGACCGCTTTCCAGGGCACTCCGTTGGCGCAGCGAGTCATCGGACCCTCAAAGAACGTGCAAAAGTTCAACAGGTGTTTCGCGGCCAACTTCTTATGTCAGCACTATCAGCCTTACAAGCTCTGTATTGCAGCCTCCGGGTCGTTAGACCACGATAAGGTGGTGGGTTGGACGGACGCGCGCCTAGGCCACCTGGTGGGCGAAGCGGCCTGCCAGTCAGACGACGGGCCGTGCCGCTTCACGGGCTCGCAAATAATCTACCGTGACGACTCAATGCCGTTCGCACACGTCGCCATCGCGTTCGAGGCACCGGGCTACGCGAGCAACGACTACTGGCCGCTGCTGATCGCGAGCTGCTTGATAGGCGAGTGGGACCGCAGTCGCGGCGGGGGCTACTGTAACGGCTCGCCGCTGGCGCGCGCCTCCGCATGCGCCAACCTCTGTGAGAGATTCGAGTCCTTCTACCTGGCGTACCGGGACATCGGTCTATGGGGTATCTACTTTGTGGGGAACACGGTGAGACTGGAAGATATGCTGTCGAATATCCAGGACCAATGGATGAAGCTCTGTTTTATGACGCAGTGGACGGACCTAGAGCGCGGTGTAGCTGCGGCGCGGCTGAAAGTGGCGCAGCGTGCAGACGTTGGGTCGCGCTCGTGCATCGACATCGGCACGGAGATGCTGTATACGTGCACGCGGCGCTCCCTCAAGCAGCGCTGGGATGCCTTGTCGTGTGTTAAGGTTCACGCCGTACGCGACACCTGCGAGCGCATCTTGTACGACCGCTGTCCGGCCGTGGCCGCCGTCGGGCCCACCGAGGGGCTGCCGGACTACACGCGTATCCGCGCTGGGCAGTACTGGCTCAGGGTGTGAACCAACTTCGCACTTGTCTCGCTTTGTCTGGTTTTGTTACTAAGTTATTTTATTAAAATAACGGCTCACTTCGTACCGAATGTATACAAACCTATATAAACAAACACAAACACAAATCTACTGGTTGTTCGGTGTTGGACAGATTCGTGATTCGGCAGATCCTACTCGACAGCTACATTTTTATAACGAAAATCAGATCGAAACTGGTTAGGTTATGTTTGAGTATAGAAAACAACGCGCAATGGGAGCGAGCAAAGCAAGCGTGCCGCGGCAGCGGCCGCCGAAGCGCTACCATACATGACTAAGAGGTTCTCGTTATAAATATGTAGCTGTCGAGTAGGAATCTGCCGAATCACGAATCTGTTCAATCCAGAATCTGTCCTACCCAAGAAAATATAATAATGATGGTTTTAGTAAGCTTAAAAAAGTCTATCGTACAAAAACAATATAAAACCTTTCCTTGGATGATACCAAATACAAAACTTTCTTTATTCAATAAAATCACAAGGACCACTTTGAATTGTCTTTTTACATGCTAGTGAATCTAGGTGCCGGTTCCTAACCCCAGTTCAGAAGAATACTATAAGAATACCTTATGTACGTACTTAAGGTAGGTACATTAAGGTTGCCAACAGATGGGGTTATGTGTAAATAAAATGATGCGCAGAAGCATCTAATAGTAAGTACGTAGTAAGAAGCTTCACCAAAAAAAAATGGAATTATAAATAAATTTTGCCGGACATTTCAAACAACATCATCTAGCACCAAAGTAAGCAGAGCTTGTGTTAAGGGTACCTACCACATGACTGATATACATACTATCTAAATACTCTTTTATACACGCTTTTTTACGCGAAAAACACCCAGACCCCGAGACAAATATTTGCATATTACACAAACATGTGTACCTACCACGGCGGGATTCGAACCCGCAACCTTCTGCGTCCCAGACTGGCCTTGGCCCACAGCGCTTCAGAGGTCGTCAAATAATAATAACTAGTAGTCGCCAATTAGTCGAAATTCGACCAATATGGTCCAATAGGCAGTAAATATTTTTTAAGCAAATAAAAAAAAAAAATTGCATTCTGCACTCCTTCTCTATATTAAACTATAATTGTGATGAATTGGTATTAAGCTGGGGATACACATGCCAGTAAATCGAGAAAGTAGCTGGTATGAAAGTTACTGGCATGTACAAGTAACTGGCACACTGCGGATACATTTGCAAGTAATACTGGCATGCATACTGTGCCCTTGCATGCCAGTATTACCATCGCGTATACACAGGACAGTTCGTGAGAGTATTTCGTACCGTAGGTAGGTACTATTCTTGCGCGCCAAACATGGATAAAATCGAAGTGAATTAAACAAAATTGTGTTGTTACTAGCAATTGAATGTGTAGCTAAATTAGTGAGAGATAAAAATAAAAACCGAAGACGGGTTTGGGTAAGAGATTAGATTAGCAGAAGGGAAGATTTTGGAGCAAGTAGTTGTCTGCTTAAATAAAAGGCTTCAAGAAGATCATGACGGTTACAGATACCATTTGAGAATGCTCCCAGAGAAATTTGATGAATTGTTAGGAAAAATTGGGGACAAAATAACAAAGAATGCTACTTACATGCGAAATGCCATCCCGGCAATAACCAAATTGGAAATAACACTCAGATTTTTAGCTACAGGTGATTCATTTGTATCTCTAGAAGCATTGTACAGAGTAGGAAAATCGACGATTTCACAGTTCGTTCCAGTTGTTTGTAGTGAAATAGCTACTGCACTACAGGATTTTATTAAAGTGAGTAAAACAGTTTTGAATATCTTTCATGTTTTTTATTTATTTCAGCATAGACATTAGGCATTATTCCAAGCTTGAGAAAAAATATCCTGTCCTGATTCTTGACCAAAAGTTGTAGTGTCAGTGTTTGACTGCGTGGGTATTGTGAGTATGAATCGATCATCGGCAGATGCTGCTATTTCTTCAGAATATATAGATGTGTTAGAATATGGAGTGGATGGCTGAGAATATGAAGTGGACAATCGAGACCTTTCTGTACTTAGCAAAACTCGAATTTTGGATTGCATATCCAGAGCGTTATTTAATGGCAATGATGTTAATGAGCAGCAACACTTTGTCCGAAATAATAAAACTCATCCTATTGTTTTTCATTTGATCCAGTATTATTGATTGCAGTAGCAATATTTTCCAGGCCTTCAAGTGCAGTTAAGGTTTCGTTTTGCTCAAAACATTTTCTCTTAGTCTAACTAGTTTTATGTGGTCGGTTGACTGCTGCAGTGCGAGAGGAGGATCTTTGGTCCTGGAAAGAGGGTGATGGTGCTTGCTCGTTCGTAGTGCTTGCTTCAGCGGATGAGTGTGATTGGTCGACTGCGACAGTCAATGTTTCGTTGTTTGGTGGGTTGACTGTTTGAGAGGAGGATTGCTGGTCTGATTGCTGGACTGTTTGAGAGGAGGATTGCTCTTTTTGAGAGTCTGATGGTGGTGTTTCTGTTTCAGTGCTCGATTGAAAGGACTGTTGTACCTGTAAAAAATTTTTTGTAAATCCATTGTTAGATCAAGGTAGTATTCGTTTTTTATGTTTACATGTATTAACAGACATTTTGTTTTCAGATTCCTACGAGGCAGGAATGGAAGGCGATAGAAAATGGCTTTCGAACCAAATGGAACTTTCCAGGCTGTATTGGAGCTATCGATGACAAACACATAAATATTATTGCTCCTGACGATACATCAAATTATTTTAATTATAAAGGAAGCCACAGCATAGTGCTACTAGCATTGGTGGATGACGATTACTGTTTTTCCTATATTGATATAGGATGCAACGGCAGAGCTTCAGATGGAGGAGTGTTTGAAAGATCAGGCTTGAAACAAGCACTAGAAAATAATTCTTTAGATATTTTCGAACATTCTGTTATAGTTGGAGATGCAGCTTTTCCATTAAAAAAATATCTCATGAAACCGTTTCCTACCAGAGCCACCCGAAGAGAAAAAGTTTTTAATTATCGGTTGTCAAGGGCTAAGCGAATTGTCGAAAATGCGTTCGGTATCCTTGTATCAAGATTCCGAATTTTTGAATCATTTATAGCTCTAAAACCAGAAAAAGTTGATGTCATAGTATTAGCGGCATGTTCTTTGCACAAGGAAAAACAAAAGGGTCAAAATGTTACACTAAAATATACCTAACATTAAAGCGTAGACTACGTATGTTATATTAGTTTTTATTTCATGTGAATAAATGCAGTATTACCGAAGTTATGACTGCTAGTAAGTTTAGACACTTTTTAAGTATTCGAGATTTCGCGCGCTCCCTGCGTGACGTCACGGCTGCGGTGCATGAATGTTCGAGACATACCTATTATGTTGCGGAGTAATTTTAAAATTATGATATCTTCTAAGATGTTGATTGAAATCAAGTGATGTCAAGGACAATTTTGTTCACAATGAAATGCTTGTGATTAATAACATATTTATTTGGATGAGGATTCATAAAATGTTGGTAAAACTCCTTCGCAAAAAATGCATTAATTTCGAACATATTTGATTACCTACCATAAATATATAAAAGGTTATAGTGAGTCAATTTTAAATGATAAACATTCGCTGTCGCAGACATTTTTTTAAGAACTTTTAAAGTGGAATAATTCCATCATATATCATTTTTGCGTAACTTAAACCGTTTACGCAGCGCACGCAACGGAAGCTCTCAAAAAGGAATATTGTTTCCCGTTTTCGCAACAGTTTCCATTGATGCTTCGCTCCTATTGGTCGGAGCGTGATCTTATAAAGCCTAAAGCCTTTACTATCCAAAACAAAAATATTTTTTCAAAACCATAATAGTGTTAGAAGTTATACCTACATAAATACCTACCTATTTCGAACTTCAAACTGAATGTGTGGTAGGTAGGTATATTCCATATTTCTATACCTACCTATACCTACTATATTTTGCGACCCGCCAACTACTGTAGGTTGAATAGTACGGTCTTAATACAATCATACTCACGTTATGGTATACCTACTTTTGACTTGCAATATAATTTACATCTTGAAAGACTGTACGTTCGGGTCGTGCAAAATAACATTAAGTTATACACAAAAAAAGGGATTTAACCCACCGTTTTCCAACAAGAGATCAAAATTAACTAATACCTATGCCATCATCAATAAACCTAAATATACCTACGTTTTTATTAGAAGGTTGTATTAGCGTGTACCTATTCAAAAGGTTAAATTAAGGGCAAAATCTATGCATATTTTTGGGGATATCGTTGTCAGAGGTAGGTAGTAGATATAAAATAATATATAAAGAAATGCACAAGTAGGTAGGTATTAGACAACGATGAGTAGGTATAGGTACTCACATCAAAATGATCTTCACAGCCAGAACCCAACAGATTTAGGTCCTATTGAATCAACTCTTCGTATTAGCTCTCATCCACTCCAGAAACTTTTCGCGCGCGACCAAATAAGTTGTGACGTTATCGCATGATTGAGCGCCAACTGCGTTTTTCAATAATGTCGTACGAAAATGAACACTTTGATCTTCATTTTCTCAGCTATATGAGAACTTTTTTTCTACCTTTAAGGTAGAACAAAAGTAATAACACAGTTATTCTTGTAATTTTTTTAGATTACTTTTGCATTAAAAAAGAAACGTTTGTCTTCTCCATTGGTTGCGGAAAACCACTAATACCTACTTATATCACACAAAGGTGTGTGGATTATGAAGATATTCAACTCGGTACTATTATTTAACGACTCCTAGCGTGATCACTTACAAACATGTTTACGGAATTTATCAGGAACACGAAATAATCGATCGTCTAGAGAAGCTATACTTATTAGAAATAAATATGCAGATCTCTTCATTACAACAGAAGCAGTGCCTGGGCAAGACCGTTTAATTAATATTTTAAATGAATAAATGTAATAAGTACTTTTGTTTAATAAAACTTTTGTGTGAACTTTTTTTTACATCCATATATACCTCCATACCTAAATTATAAATGTGACAGTGTGTTTGTTGTTTCGCTCATCAAGCCTTTTCATTTGAGACCCATATCATTAAAAAGTTCCATGGAACAGGTCCTGACTCCATCATCAGATCAGCTCGCTGTCATCCTATTATTACATTGTAGTTGGAACTTGTAGTTCGATCTAATAAAAGCATGTTAAAAAGAAAGAGTAGGTACTTACAATAGCTGTTTGGATTAAGTTTCTATATTCGAAACTTTCATATATAAAATCCATTTCCTTAAACCAAATCAAACTGGGTTTGTAAATGTCACTGAATCCAGCTCCGGATCGTTTTGAATTTTCCACTTTATTCCTTTCCTGATGATAAGTACTTCGCAGACTTTTGATTTCATTTTTAATTTCTTTTTCAGTCCGATTTAATTCTTCTTGTATTTTGCTGTAGGTTTTGGCACGTGCTATTTTATTTTTGTAAAGCGAGCTAGTTGGCTTCCAAAGACATTCGTATTCTCTGTACAAATGAATGAACTGTATAGTTCTCTGATCTCCCCATCGTGCCATGTTGAATACAAAAACCAACAAAAGGAAAACATGACCTTCGAAATCAAAACAATAAACGTGCGCCTACGGCCACAACGAGTCGGCTACTGGCATGCCCTTAGCTGTCGCGTCTGTTCACACGTGCCAGGTTAGCAGCCCCCCGCGAACCCTGCCTCAACGGGCATGCAAGAAAATCAAATGTTGTGCTAGCTACTTGCAACTAGCTAGCTTCCAGTTACAGGCATGCAAGTTAGTGAATACACATGACTGTAGCTGGCACTTGCAAGGAGCTGGTATGCTAGTGTGCAAGCTACGGGCATGTGTATCCCCAGCTTTATAGATGTAAGGTTGATATGGTATGGTATGGTCATATGTCAATTCTAAACGTCATCGTGGAACGGCGGGTTTCCTCGTCGTTCCAATCACATTGCACCTGTCCTATGTAATCACAAATGTATTCATTAAAATTCCGCTAAGATTACTGAATAAAACGTGCAATAAAACGAGAAAAGAATATTAATTTAAAAGTGCTATGTTACTTCATAATATGACAAACGAAAAATTCTTATTTAATATAAACTCAATAAACCCTACTATTGAAAAACGGTTCTCGCCTCAAAAAATATATTCTGTGTTCTCGTCTACATTCGGTCATTAGCATATGAGTATATATCGTCAGTCCAATACTCAACTCGCCAAACTAAAAATTTAAGAGTTTTCAGGAGAGCGAAAACAAAGTTCAAATCGCTGCTCTAAATCAGGATTTATAGATAGGTTTTTAAATCATGGCAATATTTTAGCTTTAGGTAAATGTCTATAAGATAGTATATATCAAATTGCTAGAATATGAATAATATCGAAGTTATCGCAGATTGGCGATTTTATCATTGTTAGTTTTAATAGATAGATATTTAGATGTATTGAGGTAAAATAACCAATGTGGTAATTAGACGAGTATATTGTGGTGTAACACATCAAGAAAATGCATTAATTAATAGTAAACTAGCCAAAATGTAGAAGGTACAAACAAATTACTGACATCTTTTGCTAATGTAGGCTAAAGGAATTTGTATAGGGGTAAGATAATTAAATAACCTATATTACATCATAAATTTTTCTTTCCTTGTACTTTTTAAAACCTAAACATACGTAATAAAATCAACAGCAGGTTACTTTCATTTATGTTATTTATTATTTAAACTACGACACTTACGGTCTGAGTTAGTTTAGATTATAAAATTGGGGCTTTCACCAGCCAAAATTTTTAGGAATAAAGATTTTAGATACTTTTAGGAAACCTACCTAAGTATTTTATTTTGATTGCTTGTTATGTATTAATTTTAATAAGTAGCTTAATGAAAATATGGTGTTTAAAATCTAGAAACTGTCTACTTATTTGAACTCTCCTCAAAGTTTTAAAAGATCTTGTTTTTTTTTGTTTTGAAATATTTATCCTCTCTGTGTAGACTTTTGTAAGAGAGTTATTTATCGTTTTCTCTCATCTTTTTTTCATCTTTTAAGCAACTATTTTTTGTATTATAACAATTTTTTACAAAAATGGTATCTGGAGCATATTTTCTGTATTGAACACAGACATAAAGGCCTATCTTGGCTCCATCACCTGCAACATCGGCCTGATATTGTTCTTTGGATCCATAATCCATAAAATCATCCATGTCTTGTTCTGATTCTTCATTGTCCTCATTTCTATTATATTATAATTATTTCTGCATATTTGTGCATCATGGCATCGTAACAAATGCTTTTCATGAGCCTCCGCATTTTCAATTGTGGGAGTCGACAGCTGGCAAAGTGATCCTTTAAAAAAAATCTGCTTACCTTGAGTAGCTTACCTGCTACCTTGCTTGTTAGGAGGATTTTTTTCTCTATTTCTTTGGCGACATAATGCCTTCATGATTAACTTTTATCAGGGCACCCTTTACAAAATAACCAGTTATATTCAGGGTGTCTAAACCTGACTCACACACACAATTTGGATGTCAACACACAATTTTTATTTCTGACGATACAGTAAATGTATTAGGTAGCTTGAGTGTTTTGCCCCTGATTTATATCACAATTTTTGTGACATACCACAAACTGCTGTTGCCTATGCAGATTTGGGAAGTTAGTAAAATTAGTAAAATCTATAACCTTAACTAGGTTGTAGATTTTTAGTCTTTAGAAAAAATGCTATATGTTGCCACATACAATGGTAAACCTGTGCACGACTAAACCCTAGAGACTGAATGGTTTAAATAATATTGATGTTTATGTTTATACCTGTGTAAATCACTAGATTAAGTTATATTATTAAATTTAAAAGGTAGAAAAAAGAGCTACTCGGTAGGAAAGCTTCCTAATAAGCTCCACATTATACAGTAGGTAGGTCAAGCAATAAAATATAAACTGTCTGTCGTTTTAATACCCGCAAACAATAAAGTAAAAATAGTAAACGATTTAGGTAGCATCTAGGTAGACATAACATGAGTAGGTTCAACATTTAGGTACCTGTCTCCGAGCCTCTGGCACGTCTAAGATGTCCTTGAGCCGTGCGCAAGGACACGGCTCTAGATAACCATTGGCCGGAGTAATATCTGTATTTTAGTTACCTAAATTCTAATTGGTCCGCTCGAATAGAGAGAGACATATCGGGCGGGTAACAGAGATAGAAAATAGCAAGTATTGGTTCTTTTAATAAAGGCGCTTGGACGACGACGTGTTGGCGGGGAGGCCCATACATTTTATATATATTTCGGCGAGACCGAGTAAAAATCAGTTCCCTTCGTGCATTTAAACAAATAACAAGTCGTAACGCTGCCCCACTGCCAACTCTCCGCCTCGCCCCGTGCACTACCCTGCATACTGGAGTTTTATTCTACCTACCTACCTACCTACCTGCCGGCCTGCCTACCTTCTTCAGCGGAATCAAGCCATACAGTCCACTACCTACCACCCTTCAAGCTTCGCCTTTGGTTAGCGATCAACCACCACAACCTGAACATTTGGTCCTTCGCAAGCCGGATCCCTGACCAGCTGAGACGAAGATTGAAAACCCGCAATAAGCAAGGATGCCGGTCACCAGGAGCAAGCAGGGCAGGGACGAGACGCCATCAACATCGGGCGCTGAATTGTCCGGTACCAGCGCTACGGATACAGTCACGGAGGGAACCGGGACCACCGCCACCACAACGGAAACCGTCAGCAGCCTCCTAGTCAGCGCACCCGAACCAGCGGCAGTGATGGAAGCCCTAGAGAGACGGTTCGGGCGGCCAGAGGCACTAATACTAGTCGAGATGGAAAAGCTGCGTCACCTCATTAAGGTTAGTGACAACGCACGCGACCTATGTATATTCGCCGGGAAGGTGGCCAACGCTGTGGCCACCGTGGAAACACTAGGGCGTGAGGCCTACTTACACAGCCCAGAAATGGTTAGAAGTGTGTTAGAAAAACTCACACCAATTTTGCGCAGCAAATGGTACGATTACGCTGCTATAAAAAAGGAAGATACGCCGGAACTCAAAAGGATAGCTATCTTCTTAAACGAAGAGGCTTACAAGTGCGGAGCATACGCCATGCCCGAGGTGACATCCGAAGAGGGTCCTGGAGGTCATCGGGGCAACCGGAGAAGGGGAGTCGAGAGGGCCTATGCCGCATCCGACTCCACGAGTAATGATAGATGTCCGCTATGCAAAAAGGTACACAAGTTTATTGATTGTTCTTAATTTATGAAAGCCGACGTCTCCACCAGGTGGGACTTGGCACGAAAACATAGAGTCTGTTTGTGCCTGTGCCTGCGTGAGTGTCACCGTCGTTTCAAATGCAAAGCGAAGCCCTGCGATAGAGAGGGCTGCGGCAAAAACCATAATCGATTACTTCATAGTGAAAGGCAGACCGAACCGGCGATACGTCAAGCGGAGGTCGCGGCGTGCGCCACGGAGCCAGAGGAGCAACCGAGACGCAGAGGTCAACGCCACGCCTACCTCAAAATAGCACCGATCGTACTCACTGGTCCAAACGCTGAGGTAAGTACGTACGCCCTTCTAGACGACGGCTGTACTTGCACCTTCGTTGAAGAATCGATCGCAGAACTATTGGGTGCTAACGGGCCGACAGACACGCTGTGGATCAGAGACGCGAACGGAGGCGAGACCAGATACGATAACAGTAAGACGGTCAATTTAAAAGTACAACGAAGGAAAGGTTCGAGCGAGCACATCCTACGTGACGTACAGACGGTCAAAAAGCTTGACTTTATCACGCAAGCTGTTCCGAGAGAAACACTCCAGGACTGCGATCACCTACATGCGATTGAAGATGACCTCGTGTACGACCACGCCTGCCCGAAAGTCATAGTAGGACAGAACAACTGGGAGCTCATAGTGTCAAAAGAGGTAAGGAAAGGACGGGCAGATCAACCCGTCGCCTCACTCACGCAGCTAGGATGGGTGCTGCACGGCTGCCGTTACACCGAAAGCAGATCTGAAGGAGCTTTCTGTGGATACGTATAATGGACACGGCAAGCCGACGACATGAACGAGATGATGAAGAATTTTTTCAAGCTAGAGTCTCTAGGCATTCAGGAGAAAAAACCGGTAAGCGACCCTGAGCAAAGAGCCTTACGTGTTCTAGAATAGAAAAGCGTACGACTACCGGATGGGCGGTTCCAAACCGGTCTCCTGTGGCGCGACGACAAAGTAGTTCTACACAATAACGACGCGCTGAAACGACTACACAATCTAGAACGGAGACTCGACCGAGACGACGCTTTGAAAGCTAAGTATGTCGAACGCATTGAAAACCTAATCGCGTCAAAATACCCGGAGCGAGCGAAGGCACCACCCACGGAAGAGAAAACGTGGTACCTACCACATTTCGCCGTGGTGAACCCCAAGAAAACGAAAATAAGACTGGTTCATGACGCCGCGGCAAAGTCAGCTGGTAAAAGTCTGAACGACATGCTGTTGACCGGACCGGACCTCCTCCAGTCGCTACCAGGAGTGATCATAAGGTTCCGCCAGCATCCTTACGCAGTATCAGCAGATTTGAAAGAGATGTTCATGCAGATCAGAATAGAACCCGGCGATAAAGACGCCCTGAGGTTCCTCTGGAGAGGCGATCAAAGAGGAGAAGCAGCCCCCGCAGAGTACAGAATGACATCGGTCATATTCGGAGCCGCTTCTTCTCCATGCACTGCTCTATTCATAAAAAACAGAAATGCACGAGACTACGCAGAGGAGTATCCTGACGCTGCAGCAGCTATCGAGAACAACCATTACATGGACGATTATTTAAATAGTTTTTCATCCATAGAAGCAGCTGAAAGGAAAGCTGAAAGAGGTGGACTTCGTGCACCGCCAGGCCTGCTTCGAGCTGCGGAGCTGGGCTTCGAATGACGAGAGGACCGTCAGCGTGCTCACCGCCCAAGCCGAGAAGCCCACAGTCGCCATCGGCGGGAGCGAGATGGACAAAGCGCTCGGCCTCCTGTGGGACACAGAGAACGACAATTTGGGATTTCAAATAAACCAGGTCAGAACACCCACCACAATAATCGATGATAGTCAGCCACCCAATAAGAGAGAAGCTCGTGATGTCGTTATTCGTTCACACCGACACCGACATTCGACACCGGCGAAGCGGTTACTGCAGGACACGTAGCGCCATGGAATCAACTGGGATGACAAGCTACCAGCTGAGCTTCAGGTGAGATGGTGCGACTGGGCAAAAACACTAAAAGCCCTACCACAACTACGGATACCCAGGTGCTACGACTACGAGACAGTGTCTACGCGACAGTTACATACCTTCGTAGACGCGAGCGAAGAGGCCTACGCCGCCGAGGTGTATTGGCGCGCGAACCGCGCTGACGGCAGTGTGCGGGTCACCCTGGCCGCCGCCAAGAGTCGAGTGACGCCTTTGAAACCGACATCGATATCCAGGCTGGAGCTACAGGCGGCGCTTTTGGGGGCGCGTCTCGCCGACACAGTTGTACGAGAACACGACTTCCAGGTGGAAAAAAAGGTATACTAGAGCGGTTCGCGCACAGCCCTGGCTTGGATACGAGCTGAACCACGAGCGTTCAAAACCTTCTTCGCTCACCGACTGGCAGAAATAGAAGAAACAACAAAAAAATCAGAATGGCGATGGGTGCCCTCTAAAGAGAACGTGGCTGATGACGCCACTCGAGCCACACCCGAGGATTTCGGAACGAACCAAAGGTGGTTCACAGGACCGGACTTCCTACGCCTGGGAGAGGAGGCATGGCCCACGGAGTGGCCATCGCCGTCTGAGAACACGGGAGAAGAAAAATGCTTCGTATCAATAACCAAGGTCAGTCCGCAGTCAGATCACTTGCCTAAGATAGAACGATTCTCGAGGTGGCTGCGACTGATAAGAGCGACAGCACGAGTGTTACAATTCATCGCGATATGTCGCGGGAAACTGAGAAGCGAGAAGATCGCCGCTCTCCGTCGAAGAATTTTGGCGATTCATTCCACCGGCGGCACCATTCATGGGGGGCGCTTGGGAGCGCTTGGTGCGCTCTGTCAAAGAGGCTCTACACGTGACTCTCAAGGAGAAGAGTCCTAAAGAAGAAACCCTAACTACACTGTTGGCCGAAGTGGAAGCTACAGTCAACTCACGACCGCTAACATACGTGGCCGTGACCCCGGATGAACTGGAGGCCCTCACGCCCAACCATCTCCTGCTGGGGCCTAACTGCCATGTCCCTAGCCCGGGGGCATTCACCGAAAAGGACGAGCATGCGCGCCAACATTAGCGGCGCACACAGCTCCTTGCCGACGAGTTCTGGCGCCGGTGGCTGTGCGAGTACTTGCCCTTACTCCAGCACCGGCGGGAGCCCCGCACTACAACCGAGTCGCCTAAGGTCGGCGACCTGGTACTCATCTGCGACGAGAACCAATCCAGGAACACGTGGCCCAAGGGGAAGGTGACTGCACTGCATCCCGGACGAGACGGCGAGGTACGAGTCGTCGACATCGTCACTGGCACCGGACACACTCTCCGAAGGGCGACCAGGAAGATCGTCGTGCTACAAGTTAATCGCGAGACGGCGACGGCGGGAGAATGAGCACGACCAAACCCTAGAGACTGAATGGTTTAAATAATATTGATGTTTAAGTTTAGACCTGTTTAAATCACTAGATTAAGTTATATTATTAATATTATATTATTATTATTAAAACAAACAAACTTTAGCATAAAACTTGACCAGGTAGATTAGCCAAACTGCCACATTAACTAGTTGACATATGTGGTTAAATGTGTTTTTATAGGATTCTGCCATGGTAAACTTAACAATCGGGCACATAGAACAGTTGACAATTGCAACAAGTTAATTCTATGCAGATAGCTGGAAAAGAAACTGGTTACCTATAGATTGGTCATTTCTAATGCTACAGATATGATATTTTACCACATTGTGCTTTTGGCCTAACCATTACTATGCCCATCAAAAAGTGAAAAACGCCAAAAAGGCAGTTTGGCGAGTTGACCACTGGACCGACGATATGCGTTAGCATCCTATAGTTTGTGGAGTAGATGGACTTTGATGGTTGGCTGATGTTATTTTTCCACAAAAAATGGCAATACAGGTAAATACCTACTATAATTTTTAGGTGATAGAAAAAACTGCTGTACTTTTTTCTTTTAGACTGGGTATTATCAAAGGAGGTGACTATTTTCCAACTTGGAAGGGGAGTTTGTTCGCCAATTAGCATTTGAATGCGGCTTTGCACGCACCTTACATATAAAGTGTATTTAAAAAGTATAATGCCAAGTCGTCAAAACCTTTAATTCTTAAATTAGACGACAATAATTCTGAGCTCCTAAGATAGACTATAGGCATGAATGCACAGAATCGTGACATAGTCTAAACAGATAAACCTACAATCTTGCAATTTTTATAGTCTGTATCAAATCAAAAGATACGACTTTGTAACATACTATAAATACTTGACTCTTGACATTAGCAAAATTATCATTATTATTATGCCATGAACGAATCAAACAGCAGTCAGTCAGTAGTCAGTACCTATTTGCTTTGGAAACAATCAATCAATGTGCAATGCAATGCAAGTGGTGCGTTTCGTGCACAATTAGCTAGTTTCGTGAGTTGTGTGTGAGGTGAGCTTTTTCGAGGTTGGTTTGGTTGGTGGTTTTGTGTGATTTAACTGGTTATTATTTGATTGAAAGTATTGGAATAATGAACGTAATGCAGTAATTAGACCATTTCTTCGAATAAATCGATTTATTAATCATAGGACAAAAGTTTACTGGTAAGTAAAGTTTTGTCTGTACCTGCAAGTTTGTGGAAATGCAATTCAACCCAAATTTCTAGTCACCGGCTTCTCCTTTCTCTCCATCTCTTCTATCCCTTTGTCCAGTGTTTTTGGCCTTGCCAACATTAGTTAGGGTAGTCGGACCAATACATGAATGGTTAAGCAGAATACAATTTGTTGATTTTTTTTCAAATCTCCTATACAATGAATATTCTTGATTTTTGGCTGTATAATTAGATAGATATGTGGTACCTTAACTAGTTAAAGTGTTTTTACTCTAAATTATTTCTAATAATGTTAAAATTGTGAAAATATCAAAAATGTGTCTTTGGTCCCGATTGTGAATGGTTTGGAACTAATTCTAAACAAAATGAGTCTTATTTATTAACTAAGAACTAACTAACTAACTTCTATATAAAAAATAATAATATTAATTAAGCATGATTTCACTCACATATAAGTATCCTGAGGTATGACTATATGTTAATACAAGTTACAAGTTTCATCAAAGTTAGTTTAGCTATTACAGTGTGCCTCAAACACTTAAACATACAAACATTCACACAATGGTAAAACATAAATAATGAAAATAATAATAATAATGCCGAACATTTCACACAGCATCATATGGCCCCAAAGTAAGCAGACTAACAACATCTCTTTGCTGGAATATAATATTAATAAATAATAATGCCAAACATTACACACAGCTGCACAGCGCACTCCCAAAGTAATCAGAGCTTGTGTAATGGGTTGTGTACAGAGTTGTGACTTATTTGAAATACTTGTATTTAAAATGCAAATACAAAATATAAAATACGTATTTTATATTTTGTACTTAAATACTTTTGTTTTAAAAGTTTTTTGTATATTATTTGAAATACTTTTCGAAATGTATTTATATTTGTCAATATAACACCTGCCTCCCTAGTTCGGCACCAGTGGAACGTTTAGTTTCTTATGGTGGCATGATAATGCGTCCACACAGACGCAACATGTCTGATGCTCTTTTTGAAGAACTTGTTATTTTAAAATCTTTAATAAATAAAGAACATTAGTTATACATTTTGATAAAACACGGGCTTTACTCACATATTATTTTGTCTAGATGAATCGAAATAGTGTCTCGTGCCTCCATCGACAAAATAATATGTGAGTAAAGCTCGTGTTTTATCAAAATGTACAGTATATAATGTATAGTACATATGGCTTACATATGGCTTCCAGAACCGCTATGTTTAATGTACGATAGGGTTAAGAAGTAGTTTTTTAGGTTCTTTTTAAATTGCATTCTTGTATGGACTTGTCTGAAATAAACAAATTACTATTATTATAGTACAACTCACGAAAGTTTTGAAAGTGAAACATTAGTTATTTTATCTGAAAATATTTTATTGAATAAAGTATTTTGAAAATACCTATTTTGCATTTAGTATTTAAATACAAAAAGCAAAAGTATTTTGTATTTTGCATTTGAAATAGTAAATTAGAAAAGTATTTGCATTTTGTATTTAAATACTTTTTAAAAGTATTTTGTACATCTCTGGTTGTGTATCACTGTAACCAGACCCTGTTCTGAGCAGCTGCAGCGACACACAGATAAATCCAACTGGTCCAACAAAACAAAGAACCGGTTCCATTGACTGCAAAATCAACAAGTAAAAAGCTAACAAGTTTTCAACTCACCAGGCCTAGACAAAAATACAAATAAGTTGTTACAAGGTAACATCAACAAACTGTCCTTAATCTAACAACATTCTTATAGAGTTCATGACAAAACAAAACTTCCCAGTAAGTATGATCTTTCCAAATACTTTATATCTAAATGTTTAACATCTTACTTATAGGTCTGTAGTTCTCTATGTCATTCATGTCGTCTTTTTATGCAGAAAAACTATGTGCAATTCTGCCCATTGGGGTGGAACGTATTTTATGAATTTGTCATCAATTCCTTGATGCTTCCTTGATGTTTCCTTTTTAGCTTTCTATAGGTCTTTGACATTGCAGTCTAGGATTTCTCAGTCAAAGGAACCGGTTCTTTGTTTGTTTTATCCTCTTAGATAAGGGTTTGGAACAATAGATTAAATTTTTTTATACATTAAGCAGATTCAGAAATGTACACAAGAAATTATACTTTGAAAATGCCAGACTGCAATGGAAAGAATCATAACAGTCTAAGAGTAAAATAAACAAAATAATAAATGCAGACATGGGACATACAACACATGGCAAAACAAATAGTACAACTAAAATTGTGGTGGACAGTTCATATGATGCATGATAACAGAAACAAATGGAGCAAAGCATCACAGAATGGTATCCAAGAGATGGTAAAAGAAATCCAGGAAGAGGGCCCAAAAGATGGAAAGACAACATGAAATATATAGCTGGCCCAAACTGGTGAAGGGTCACCCTCGACTGACAGCAAAGGACAGGGTTAGAGGAGGCCTATGCTCAAAGGCACACTGAAACCTATGATATCTTATAGTTCATCACACAAAACAGAAAAATACATTAGTACATCAAATCACACCTGTTTCCTGTCTGGGTAGGCAGAAAGATTTCCAATTGCTACGATCCTAGGATACTTAACATTTAAGTATTCAAGCTCCATTCACTCTCATCACATTCAGCATAAGTCTGCCCGTCTACTGTGCAACTTTCAACCAATATAATTGCATAAAAGTTTTTAGCTGACTTTTTATGAAATTATATTGGGCAAAATTTGCACATTTGGTCTTCACCTCTCCAGTGGACAGAAAGCCTTAAAGGCTATTTCTCATTAGTATATATAGTAAATGTAAGATTATGTTTTAGTTTGTCTATTCAGTAGGCATGGTAGCTTTCAATGGTCTTCTAAAAAAAGAGGTTAATATTTTTATGAACCTAACATTCTACATGAAAAGTTACAGAGAGTTCCACTAGTCTGAAGTATTTCAGCATATCTTGCTAGGGTAGTTTGACCAATAGATGCCCCCCAGTAAATGAACGAAACGAACATTATGTTTCATTTTAAGAATTGAGTGATGCCTTACCTGTAGTGGCGTTTTTTTTTTTAGAAGCGACACCTTTTTACTTTTCATTTATATCCAACAAACCGTCACTCAGCAGTTAATCGCTCTAGGAGCTCATTCAGTGCACACAAGTTTCAGACATTTGCACTTTGTATGGAGAACAAGATAAGATGAGTTTACCAGTTTCTTAAGCTTATGAGTGGATTGCCGATATTATTAGGCCCCAATTATTGGATTCTTTGCAATTACGACTATTTTCTCAAGTAGAAAGTCAAGGAAAATATGTTATTTTAATAAGGTTTTTGAGAAATTGAGTGTTCAATTACTGGTCTAAAAAAGAGACATTACAATCTTATTTGGAACCAGTGTTCAGAATTAACTCTGCCCTGTAAATTTTGTTTTGGTATTGTAGATTGTATCTTTGATTTTTGATTGATGTTTTTCTTTCTTAATTGCTTTGAATACATAACTCCATAAACCAAAACATGAACGTAGGTTCATTACAGAAAAATCATTGTTTTGACTTGTTATTACTTCAGCTGTTCATGATTATTCCACATTGCATTTGTGAACTAAGAATTTGAATGGTTCATAATTAGGACTTTAAAATCTAATTCATCATCTTCCTGCCCTTTTCCCACATTGTGTGGGATCGGCACAACATGTGTTCTTCTTCCATTCTCCTCTATCAGCCGTCATCTCAATATTCATTCCTTCCTTACTCACGTCATCCTTCACACAATTGGATGGATTGTGTGAAGGCCTACCTCTACTCGTAAATCCATCAACATTCAAAACCTTTAAACCTAATTATTAACCAATAATGATTTTGACAATGTTTCAATATAATTGTTGTGTAAATTTATTAGGGTTCATCTAAGTAGACTTAATTGAGATCGATTATCTAGGTAGTATGTACCTTTTTTATATGTTTTCTATTAATTATTTTTAGCAACTAGGTACACGAGAAACTTCAGAACTGTATGTTCTGTACTATCTATTACTATACTCTGTTACTATACTATATGAGATGGAATAGCATGCAACCTTTTTGTTATGTACTACATGTGGAAATCCGCAGTGGTACAGTAGTAGTACATTAAATATCTTTTGATAAGTAGGTTAGGTACTAACCTTCTCTATCAATTGTACCTGCATGTATGTGGAATGTGATGCGAGTGTATGAACCAAAGAAAGTATGTCATGATCACAGCAATTGGAAGTGCATGGTCTATATATACCCCGTTAGGATGTTAGGATGTTTGGTGTAAACAATACATAATGTATTTTTTTTCAAGATTCCTGTTTTATCAGTTTTTTTCTGTTATTGAAAATCTTACAGGGCAGAAAACAGCTAAAAATTTTATATGAAATTATGCATTGGCAAGGTACAAAATACACAAAATTTTATATGAAATTATGCATTGGTAAGAAAATCGTTAAAGAACTCATATCACAGAACATTGAATTTTTCATTTTGTTAGGGTCCTAGCCACCTGGCTAATTTAATCCTGATTGAGCCACAGGACCCCAATTTGTTTATAAAGAGATCCTTTATAATAGAGCTGTTCATTATACATTGTTATCTGGCCTGCTGAACTCAATAAAACCGGATTTTTTATCCAGATACAAATGCTTGACCTTTTTAAATCTAAGTTTGAATGCTTCAGACAGCATTATTCATTTTGTAATCCTGTTGAATATAGCCGTTCCAGAGTAATGAATGGGAGTCATTTCCATATGTATGGCCAGCCGCGCCGTTATAAATACCTACTCCCTGTAATTATAAAAAGGAGAATTCACACGCAGTTGCAAATAAGTTGTGCGTATGTTAAGACATGGACTCCATTTCAGAACAAACAAAGAACAAAAGTTTTCAAACCAAATAAAAGTTAATGTTAGTAAATTTGTATGGTAAAGTTGTGACTTGTTCGGCGCATAGGTATCCCCGACATTTTCTGTTGGGTAATATTTTATGTCGATTTAATTTCGTTTCTTTAGTCAGTGATATGATATGATTGATATGTGATGGTTTCATTAAGTTCGCACTTCAGAGACCTGTGCATAATAGTGCATATATGTACTAATATATGGTTTCGATATATAAATACTAGCAGCTGCCCGACCCGAGGCTTCCCTCGTATTACTTATACTAAAATACAAACTTATTTGCTTTCAAATCTCATCACGATCCGTTCAGCAGGTTAGCCGTGAAATGGTAACAAACATAGAGACATATTTTAGGATTTATAACATTTGTATTGATTATAATATTGTAGCGTAGCGTGTGTTTCCTTGGTGTGTACATTTGGTACTTGCATGAAAGAAGTCATCGGTTTCAGTAAGTCTTTAACTGAAATATTTTCTGCGATATTATTCCATAGAATAATATTATTATCAACTTTATCTTCGGTGTAGTGTTAACCTATGAATGACACGCAACCGGTTTTCTTTATTTGTTGCAAAGTTTGGGTATTTACTAAAATATGTGCCGTACCTACTTAATACTGTATTGCAGCTGATGCAGTAAAGAGTAACTGACGTAAACTTTAAGAAATAAAACCATACATTTTTTTATAATAATAAGTTAATAATACTCTGTAATACTTACTAGTTCTGTTGAAAGGGATAAGATAAGATAGGTATCCAATTTAGCAAAGATAAAAGTTTACTCGATGCTCAGCAGGATAGGCTTTTGCAATCCAGGGGGTATTTCTGCAATTCAAATAGGTACCTACTTACTTACTTACAGGTGGTTGCAGGTGAGATTGTCTACGTTCGTCGGCGCGGAGGACTTGGGCGTGTCACTCGTGAACATACATTACGGCGGCAACGCAGTATACGGCCATTGCTGATTACGACATCGCGAGAAATATGTCAGGTAAGTTTTACTACTAGGCCTACTCTTGTAATCGATAAACGATATATCGGGTCAATAATTTTACAAAACCCTACTCTTAGCTACATCGTTTCGACTCGTTTTGAGCGATGGAATAATTTTTGACAATCGCTGTCGTAATCCTCCACAATAGACTATCAGATAATTTGAATTTGACGATGTAACAACTGTCAACTGAACTGAATTCAACGTACCTTTCAACCACATTATCGTTTCGATATCGGTTCGCGGAGTAGACGCTGGAAAATTGAAATATAGTTTGTGTATGTGGTACACGTAGTTAGTACTACTACACGGCACATCTCAATAATCCTGTTGTGTTGGTGCTGCTGCCCGCGACCGCGAAAAAGTAGCCTATGTCTCGTCTGTCCCTAAGATACAATCTATTTGAGTACCAAATTTAATCTAGATCCATTCAGCTGTTTGACCGTGAAATGGTAAAACAAACAGACAGACGGAGACAGTATAGTGAGTATGTAGAAAAAAACCTGTGATAAAGATTAGAAAATAAAATGTCTGTTTTTAGCAAACTTTTATCGACATTTTTGATATTCCATACTTAATTAGTTTTTGAGTGGTAGACAAACCAGTGAGCTCATTCTACATAATATCGTCTATTAGTTTAAAAGACTTCCATTTAGTATGGAAGATTGCACTTTTTCTTTAACAAAACTCAGGAAAAACGATTGTAATTGAAATAAAAGTAAATTTCTTATGTTTTGAAGAATGAAGATCGAATAATAAGTAATATACTTGTGACAAGTAGCTCAGCTTATTATATTATGTGCTTGCGTGCACAATACACATTTTGTAATTATATTCCTCGTGGTACAAATTCACATTGCAACATAATACATTTATAATCCAGTTATCTACACTCGTGCTGAGAAATTGGAATTTAAAATTCCACTAAGATTAGACAATAATATATGTCAATACACGAGAAAAACTAATTAATTTATATGAGCTACGTTACTTCATTAAGTGTCGAACAAAATATATTGTTTAAATCTGTTGCATTTAGTAATTGAGAATGACAAAGACATACTATACTTTACTCACTTACCTGTTCCATATAATAAATAATAATGCCATGGAATGAATGCCACGGAAGCTAATCATGTTACATATTTTAAAATGAGAGCGTTTATATAAATTACTAAAATCTAACTTAAGTATATTATATTCGAGAGAAAGGTTTGGTTGTTGTATAAACATAATTTATTGTAGACCCCCGCGAGAAGCCGGATAGTGTGACAAGATCTTCGGGCTCGCAAGCCTACCCGGGCATCCAGGATTCGGCCGAATTCGTGGACGACGAGTCGCGCGACCAGGCGAGAGCCGTAGCAGTGCAAGCCAGCGGTTCGGTGCCGGTGAGCCTTTACACTGTACTTTCAGTCTATTGATACCATCATGTTGGCCGAGGAGCTTACGAGAGGTTTACAGTATTTGTTTGGTAGACAAACGCACCGTGAACAAACATATCAGTACAAACTGCAACATCATCATCTCCACCTCCCTCCCACTTTAGGTGTTTTCGGCACACCAATGGTTGACTTCTCCTGTATCAGCCGTTATTTCAGTATTCACTTCTTTCTTTCCCATGCAATTTTTGACACAATACATTCATCTTTCCTTTGATCTTTCGCATCCTTAATATCCCTCAACATTCATACTAAACATTATTCTCGTCACAAGCATGACATGCCCCTGCACCTTTTCCTTCACGGCTCACGCCGCTACTGTTAGCCTTCCCCTGATATATTAATTCCGTATCTTATCCATTCTTTCCATTTTTCTTTCCATTCTGGTTAGCCAACGCTCTGATCTGTACATTACGACAGGCCTTACTATTGCTTTCTAATGCTTCCCCTCAAGCGTAAGGGATACATATTGCAACAATAACGCGAATATTTACTCAACAATATTAAAAATATAAAATATAATTATAAAATACGGAATAAACTTTTATACCTTTTAGTTGGTATGGATTATATAATGCTGTTCAATCCGGTTTAAAACTAAAAGTGACTACGTGTATGCCGCCGTCATGGCGGACCATATTATCTAATCTGAACAATGCATGTGTGTTCTACTTTTTTTACTGTGTCTGTGTGTTTGATAATATTAAATATTAGATAATTACCTATGAAATTGCCCTTTTGTACAAAAAGTTATAGATTTTTTTAATATCTCTTATTTCTGTTTCGAATTATTCATCCATGAATGCATCTTTGCCAGCGCAGTGGCAATTTATTGATGCCTTGAAGAAGTCAGCTGAACGGGACGCAGGCAAATTCAGCACAGGCATTTGGCACTGCCTCTCGGGTATACATTTTTTTCTTGCCAAGAAGTTGTCCAAATTATGGAAAAAGTAGAAATCTGTAGGCGCAAGGTCTAGTGAGTACTCTTGTCACACAACTGCTTGACGGTCTACAAGACCGTCAAGCAGTTGTGTAGTGTGGGATCATAAGTTGTCGTGCAGTACCAGCGGAGACGAGCGATTGACCAATGCTGGCTTGAGATTTACGAGCTTCTCCATCATTGTGTTCAGTTTTTACAGTACACATCCTCAGTAATGCTTGTGCTTGTGGTAATAAACTGTGATGAATCATACAGGCACCAGACCACAAAACAGTGACTATAACTTTTCTAGGTCTAGGTGATGAACCAGGGTCTAGTCAACACGATGATTGATCTTTTTGATTATTTTAAATCAAAAAGATCAAATATTGCGGTTATAAATGCCTTTGTTTCTGTGTCTGTTGACGAACGCAAGGCATGCCTTACCGCGTTTCGTTGTAACTGCCCAACGAAGTGAGCTCGGGTCAGCTAGTAATAAATAAATAAAAAATAAATTTAAATAAATTAAATAATTTGAAAAATGATTAAAATGAGATGTAATCAAAACACTAATCAATAAACAAAATTAATGAAATACCCAGTACTATAGAAAGGCGACTTCATAGGTAACCTGTTATATTATTATAATGCTGCATGTGCTTAATACTTTTGTTTTATCCAAGTTATAACCCTTTGTAGAATGAGCAATATATTCCCAGCCAACCTACTGTTGTACTATTGTTGTAAACTATGTTGAAATATATGTTGAGTAGTGTGCACAGTTAAAGGCTATGCACAGTGTGACAGTTAGACTATATTTCCAGAAGCACGAGGTTCCATTTAAGAAGCTGGCGCCTTCGCCCGTTGTAAATGGTACGTACTTTTTGTTTGCGTCTTGCCGCGAGAGGCACCTATCCCTTTGGCAAAGAGAAACAATCTGAAAACTAATATAAAGCACGCGTTTTAACATTACCCCATGCCTAATCCCCGTGCGCTAGGGTGGTCGTTTTACCGTTCGATAATAATATGTGAATTATCTTTCCGCGAGTGTATTCTTAGCTAATATGATCAGTTTAGCAGGTATTATGGGAGTTCGATGATACACTAAAGGCACAGGAAGGAACGCAATAACTCTACACATTGAAAGCTAGTCGATCCGTGTAACAGCTACGCTTGCTTTGCGTTGCTACAGCTACGATACGATCGTTTTTATCAAGCTTTTAATGTTTTAATTTCAGAAAAAAACTCAAACTTAAATCGAGAGTTATAAATATGTTTTCTGATAGTTGATGCTTAGATTTCGATCTGAGTTGGAGTTTTGTCTAGAATACGGGCCTGAATCTACAATTCTTAGAGGAAGCTAAGTCTGCAATTATAGATGTAAAAAAACCGATTTAAAACGTTTTAAAAAAAATGTTGCCATTTTAAACCCCAAATAAACCATTTTAAACGGTTGAAGACTCGCCTACAAAAATAAAAGAATTTTGTTTTTCAATTCATTATGGGCAATTTTTGACGTCATGTTTCGTATTCATTAGTATATAGAAAATCAATATGTTGAAAGTACCTACAATACCTACTACACGAAAACTTAAGTATGTAGGTATGTAGTATATTTACCTATAGTTATTTATTCATACTAGTGGTCGGCCAGTGGTCGCCCAGTGGTCGAAATTCGACCATAATTAATTTTAATTGTAAGTTTGAACATTAAGGTTCTATTATCAAAGAATACTTAATAATCACAGATTTCGCCGAGGCTACACTGTTGAGTTGCCTATTTTTCAAACAATTTATATTAAATTTCTATCAAAAAATCACATAGGTATTTATTAAAATAACGAATACCTCGTATTACTATTTTTTATTGAAACAAAAAACCATGGGATAAAAAATATGCTGTCGACTTACCTACATATTTACTTACTTAGATATTTACTTACGTACTTATATATTTACTTACCTACATACATATTTCGATAATTTAATTAATGATGAAAATTTCTATGTAAACGATGTTTTTTGTTATTTGATGCGCATTCTTGTTCCATTGACTAATGCTTCCTTTGTATTTAAGTTTCGGATCAGCAAATCGATGCAATTAACTTTCAATACTAACTAATGTGGTGGTAAACCACTAACAGTCAAAGAATTTAAAAACTCTACCGGATAGTTATTGATGGCACTGTCATTATCATAATTATTTTATCATAGCTATGATATGTTCGCTGTTCTCCAGGAATATCATTAAGTATATCATTATTAATCAAAGTCAATCATCATTTGTAGGTGCTAAAATAACGGAGTTCAAAATGTTTTCTGAGAGTATGTTTTCGGAAATCTATTCTCCATTTGACCACAGACATTAACAATAAAAAAAAAAGTATATACAAAAGAGTATCTATACTCATGTGCTCTTATACTCTTATTATGCTCATATATAACTAATTAATATATTGTAATAGGTAAATTAATTTATTATGGTTATGTTTGACATTCAGTAAGACTATAGCCAAATAATATTACTAATCTATTCTCAATTTCACCGACTTTAACAAAGAGACTCTCACTCAAACAAAAAAGTATGTACAAAAGAGTATCTATGCTCATGTGCTCTTATACTCGTATTATGCTCATATATATGTGTGCGTGTCAAATATATGATAGTGTGTGTGTAATGTTTTTGTATTGATTTAATGTATTTTTTATGCATAACTAAAAAAAATATTAGCATTCTGCACTTCTTCTCTATATAAACTATGAGTGTGCGAAATTTCATACTCCTCCGTCCGCGCAATTTTCGTAAAAAAGGGTACAAAGATTTTGCTTCACGTATGAATATATAGATACATATATCAAACCCCTATGATAAAGATACAATAACTACATGCTAATGTTAAGTCACAGGGCCACTTTTAAAAGCCCATTTTGACAGCTGTCAAATTCATACAGACCGTTCAACGTAAGTTGTCCCCTGCCGTGATGTTGGCACTGTTGATTGTCAATCTGTTGTTGTCTAATTCCACCCAATCATGTGCGATCACGCGTCGCCGCCATGACGTCGCCGCCAGGTTAGTAAAATAGTAATACCAGCTTCCAGCACTCAATGCCTGTAGTATGGGTAGTTAGAATTTACTGACATAACTATAATAATAATAAAAATAATTAAAATATAAACGCGATGACTGCATGAATAATATTACTGATAAATTTATAATTGAACTAGGAATGACAGCAGCACAGATTCGGATATGACAGATGATGATGACGTATATGCAAGTGACAATGATATGTCTGGATCGTTCCTTTCGACCATAAATTACTGTCAGAAAAAATAAATCAATAAATAATTTAATATTGAAATTGTATCATCATTTGCAACCTTACTAGTCTTATAACTGTATATTATTAAAAAATATGCAAGTAAAACATTTTAATCTGTGGTGGGTACATACAAGTTTACAAGATAATGTTGCCGGCAACCACCAATCACCAAGTGGGGTAATTACTACATAATATTGTTGACAACATCGTAGGCAATGCAGCCAATCCCCAAAGCAAGGGACATCTTATGGTGAACGGTCAATAGAAGAGATGTTAACTGTCAAAATGGGCTGTTAAAAGTGGCCAGACTGTAGTTATTGTCAGCAGGCCCCATGCCTGAAAAATCTTTACACAGTTCATAGGTACTCCGTTATATCCCTACCTCGGTAAAATCAAGAAAATGTAGTTATAATTAAGAAAAACACGGTCATCAACTGTTTTAAATCGAAAAAACGTTTATTTCGGTTCTGACCGGTTTTTTCGGTTTAAACGGATTGGTTTAATTGGTTTTAAACCGGCCTTGCATCTATATCTGCAATCACACCTGCGTTTGTCAAAATTCTGTGCATTTTGACAAACGGAAACGTAATGCTAGCGACCCGTTATCTTAGTTTAAGCTTTTCGGATGCGAATACTGATATTAAAGAAAAAAGAAATTGCTTCATATTATCATGACGTGGCGCAATTATAAATAAAATAAGAATTAGATTTAAATTCTTCTTTGTTCTTATGTATTTTTGAATGTATGGTAGTGATAAATATAGATTTGTCACTACCATTCACTACATTCAAAAATACATACATAAATACACATAGGTACGTTAGGGAAATTTGTTTTTTTTTAAATAATTTACAGTGTACCTGGCGGAACAACTCAGTACCACCAACAAAGAAGGTTTTACCGTCGTGGTCGGTTACTTGGTGAGGCTTTAATGAATCCCTTTTGGAGATAGACCGATGAAGTAGTGGCTTCTTGGTTCCTGACTCTCATCAGATCTTACTACACAACTAAGTAAACTAAATTACATTTTGATAAAACTTATTACTTAAAATACTATATTCGTGTGCAAGTGACTTATTTATTTATTTATTTTATCCTACATCACGTAATTAGCTAAAGTTGCATTAAAGTGCGGTCTGTCCTTTAATCTTTATTGTACTCACTTACATATATGTAACATAAAATATAATGGCACGTGCACAGGCGAGCTTAACACTTAACGAGTTTTCTTCCAGCAAACCTTTTTATTCTAAATATTCTATTAATAAAAATCTCAATAGATTTAAACACTACAATAGCTAATTATGTGATTATGATATATACCCTTGGCATTATAAATTAATTAGAATGCTACTGCTTAGCACAGCGCTGTACTAAAATCATTCATAAATGTTAATTTTATTTTGTATATGCATGTTCGATGATATTATTATAGTCAGTATAACTTATAATAGTTGCTTTTGTAGTTTGTTGTTTGTATGCTTTATTAAAACCCATAGTACTCGTTTATTAAAACCTATAGTACATTCATACTCGTAGTTAGATGTGTTCGTTGTATGTAACGTTGCCGTGGTTACCGCAATAAAAAGCGAATTGATTTATGGTGCTGGATCCGAGTTTTTCGTAATGTGATTGTTGGTTGTACGTTATTTATACTTATTGTACTTCATAGTTAAGATAGGAGAGACCTAAGACGTCGCGGCCCCGACTTTTAGTCGCGAGCCTCTCTGTTCCTTATACTCTATGAAAGTTCATTAAAAATAGGTCCGAATTAGCGACGTGACCTCGACTTACGTCTCTTCGATCTGGCTTGCATCTAACATAGCACCATGCGAACTACACACCGTGATGGTATACTGTGGCGGCAGCATACCGCAAAAAATATATTATACCATGCAATATTAAATAAATTCTATTGGTATTTAATTCTTTTTTTTTTTGAAGATACACTAATATTTCCAAAATCCGTCAAAAGTTGAAATATTTTGTATCACTTTGAAACGTGTTACATACTTGGTGGATTTAGGTGGCAAGTCCTCCAAACCCAAGCCCGAGATAATAGGAAATTCGTGCTGTTCCCAGCGCTTTTTTGTTTGATCCTTCTTATAACTAGCTTAACAACGAAAAACGAATACAAGGTAACAGAAGTTTATACGTTGTATTTATTTGAAACCTGATACCTAAAATAGTTTTTTATTGATCTGTAGAAAATAACTTTCTTGACAATCGTTTTTCTATTGTTCCTGTTCCAACATAGCGACTTCGAGACTCAAAGACTTAAATGCCACTATTTTAGTTCTACCTATATAGAAGATAAATATGAGTATATTGAAATGTACAAAATAATGTACAACAATATAAAATAAAGGTGAAACAGTTATCTAAGGGCTGTTTAAATCGATCTATAGATAGCTCAACTGATCCAGGTCACTGCCAGAGGGCAGCGTTCCCAAGATACTGGCGGCATTGCCACATTGAATAGCAATGCGAGCCAGATAGGAGCCAGCTCTTGGGTCACGCAATTCGCCATTAATTTGGTTTCTTGATTGCAGAAAAATGGAGATACAGAAACGACTTGGCTGCAATACAGCGAACCTACGGAGATTTCGATGAACGTACCTGGTCCATCTACCAACCGGGTCAACCAGGTCAACCAGGTCAGTTGGTCTGCTGGTTGTAATATTTCAATCAGACACTGAACTGCGGATCTCTCATACAGACTTTCTTATTGTTGGTAACAGTTTGGGGATCCTTGCCAGATCCTAGATCCTGGCCTGCTTCTTGTAGAAGACTCGCCCCTCATGGATGACTCTCAAACCTTCATGGCCGGCGCTAACGAAGCTGCGCACTCCACAGGTACTTGACACATACTGCTTTACTTTTTGTGGGCTAATATCACTTTAAACCAGTACTTGGTTTACAGTGTCTTGTGACTTGTTATGCAGATTCGTTTGTCTCTATCTCCATTAACAATACAAAAAAGACAGAGCGCGCACATTTTATAAATTAACTTGAGACTTGAGTTTACTAGAACTTACCAACTTCCAACGGATCGGATGGATGAAAACAGGTCACAGGACCCCGGCTTAACCTATTACCGTGCAAAATTCAAGCCGAAAAAACGAATAGTCTACGAGCAAGAGCTCTGATTAGGGACGGACAGACAGACAGACATGACGAAAATCTGAGGGTTCCTAGTGCACTTAGGAAACCTAGAAAAGGTCTAATATCGAACCCTGTGGTACCCCTATATCAGATGTTTATCCCGAAGACCTCTCACCACCATTTTGTCACCACGTCAACTTTTTGGAGTCTATTAGATAGATTAGACTGTATGAGATCTATCGCCCGTTTTTAGCTGCCATAATGTTTTATTTAGAGATAGAGATTTAGGTTACATGACTCCCACAGTCCAAGGCTTTAGACAAATAACAGAATACACCGATTGCATCCTGCGACTTCGTGCAGGTGTCAAAAATATGCTTTAAGAGCCCTTTACCTACATCAGTTGACATGTTGAGTAGGTAGTAAATACGTATTTATTACTATGCAGTAGTCCGTTGACGTAAGATGTTATAACTGATTAAAAATGATTTCTTCAAATGTTTTATTGAATGCGGTAATCACGATATCGGTCTAACGATATAATTAACGGGATCTCTTTCACTTACCGACTAGAAAAAAGATAGAAGGAATTAGAAGGAGATAGAAGCATGAAGTGCGTTCAATACAGTTAGTCGATGGACGACATCGTGTAAACTTCATTCGAAAACATTGACTCTTAAAATGTTCAAAATGTTCACTAGTAGTGTAGCGGGCCCACCTAAACTATTAGATATGCTTTACCTAGACACCACAACTACGTGCACGCGCACGTTCCGTTTTATTTTCTAACAGCAAGAAGGTAAGTAGCTATAACCAAAGTATATAGAAAGGTGTAATACCAAAGTGCATTATAGAGTAACGTATATAGAAACGTGTAATACAAAAGTGCATTATAGAGTAACGTATATAGAAACGTGTAATACCAAAGTGCATTATAGAGTAACGTATATAGAAACGTGTAATACCAAAGTGCATTATAGAGTAACGAGGTTGGTTAAGTTGATTAATCAACACTTTATTTATTCAATAAAATCACAAGTACCGTGCGCAGTGATTACTCATTTCGTTGTCATATATACGATCTACTTATTTGTACATACTTTTATGCTATTTTAATGTTTGTGCCACCAAATAAACTTTTTCATTTTGTGTTTTTAGATGTAGCGGATGAGTCCGAAATGTACCAGTTCAACGAAGGTCAGTTCAGCGACTTTCACCTCAAACACGACTCGTCTCAGGCCGGTCCGTCTCAGGCCGGTCCGTCTCGGGCCAGTCCGTCTCGGGCCGAGTCGTCTCAGGAGGGCTCGGCGCCGCAGAGTCCTGGGACAAGCCAGGCTGACGACATCCCGATGCTGAACATCAGTCCGTGGTCGATGGCACCACCACACGCGCGTCTCCTTAACCCGCAAGGTGACTACACACGTACATTCATTCCTCTTTATTCTAACTCTAACATTTAGCGAGCCTCTTGTTTGCTATTATAAAAACTAATCTCCCCAGTACTTTTATGACAAGCTGGATTTAAAAAAGACACGTTACTTTTATCGTTGTCTTTATAAAAAACTAGCTGACCCGGCCACGCGTTGCTGTAGCTCAGCATTGAACGTAGCATTGAACCCGTATACGCTAGCCTCTAAAATTATCAGTGTTTCTCTACTATATTATGCTACATGCATAATATAGTTAAATTATACATATAAACCTTCCCCTTGAATCACTTTATCTATTAAAAGAAACCGCATCAAAATCCGTTGCGTAGTTTTAAAGATCTAAGCATACAACACGATAGACAGACAGCGGAAAGCGACTTTGTTTTATACTATGTAATGATGAAGAATTAAACGTTGCATGTAAAACATCGTATCGCTTTGCAACTTCCCGCTGCTGAAACCATTCGCCCCCTCTGTCACGTGCCCTAAAACACATACTCGTACATTCAATTAAAAGCTTAGTCGAAGCTTAGTTATCACGGCTGTTAAAGCTTCCGAGATTCCGAGTAATAGCCTTAAAACTCATTGTATATGATCTTAAAATATATATCACTATATTGTATATAATCAGCTTGGGTTAGAACCTTGGGACGTCAGTTTAAACTCAATAATAATTAAGAATAATAATGTTGTTCCGTCTCTTGAACAGTGTCTGAATCATCTACAGCTGTCGTGCCTACACTTGCCTCAGCACAACCAAGCGAGCCTGGTGAGTTACACTTTTATTTCAAAATAAACGACAATATTTTTTTAGAAAATAAATTGCTCAAGTGGCCAATTTATTTTATTTGTTTGATTTGAACGCAATCTAACCAACTTGCCAAAGAAATACAACCTCAATCTATCATGTCAAGTCAAACCAAGTCAAGTGTTGAATTAATGGCACATATTTTTGATATCTGGGAGGAATCGCGCGATGCCTTAGGTATTTTTTGTGATCTGTCAAAAGCTTTTGATTGCGTTTACCGAGTTTACTACATCACTATGGTGTTAAGGGAGTTGCACTTAAGCTTCTCACATCCTACTTAAGTGACCGAATACAACGCGTAGGTGTTAATGGAAAGCGTTCTCCGAGGTTAATGGTAAAAATGGGTGTACCGCAATATAAATGAATAAATTATAACGACGACTTACAAATTTTGACGTTGTAAACAATGCAATCTTTTAAATTGTAACATGGTTTAATGTAAACAACTTAACTTAATGAGAAAAAACGAAATGCATTCGTTTTGCCCGATGTCAAACAGATGAAAGCCAATGTAAAAATTAAAAACGAAAAGATAGATCTCATCGACACCACAGTGTTCTTAGGCATTACAACTGCAATGAGGCCCGCGCATAGATAAATCGTTAAAGAGACTCAGCTCTGCGGCATACGCTGTTAAAAAGATCCGATATGTTTAAGACGTAGATACAGCTAGACTCGTTTACTTCAGCTACTTTCATTATGTCTAAATTATGTCTTATGGCATTCTGTTGTGGGGGAGTGCTGGTGATATTAACACCATATTTGTGTTGCAGAAGAGGGCTGTTCGTACAAATTATAACATGGGCTTTAGAGAATCACTTGAAGTTAATATTATGGCAGTGCCTTGTCAGTATATATAAGAAAATTTAATGTACGTGCACAAAAATATTCATTTATTAAAAAAAAATGCGATAATCATAGTATTAACATTAGAAATAAAGATAAACTAGCTGTTCCCATAGTTAGGCTCGCTAAAGTTAATAAGTCTTTTATAGGGCAAAGTGTACTCTTCTATAACAAGGTCCCAACCGACGAGTTAAATTTGTCGATTGGCAAATTTAAAAACGTAATTAAACAGAAACTGTCTATTAAAGCATATTATAAAATAGCTGATTTGGTGATTATTTAGATGACAAAAAAGCTTCTGCTCCAAATGAATGAATGAATCTGCTTCAACTCGACTCGGCATCCGTAACAAAATAGGCAAGAATCATACAAAAAAGTGTTAAGACCAGACGAGTTTCTTGACTGATTCTTCTTGAACTGGGGTTAGGAAGAACCGGCACCTAGATTCACTAGCATGTAGGGGACGATTCAAAGTGGTCCTTGTGATTTTATTGAATAAAGAATGTTTTGTATTTGTATTTGCAATTTAGTTGCCAATTCCTCATAACCCGAGCCCGAGAAGAACTGGCAAGACACTCGTCCTGGTCCTAGCCTGTTTTTTATGTCCATCTTATAACTTGCTTAACTACGAAAAAATAAAACAAGAGAGTTTCTTGTTTGTATTTTCAGGAACCTTCTTATAGAAGCGCACCTTGACCGTGTTCCCCATAAAAGACTTATTTACTTTTTCTAGTCGAAACCTAGGGATGTATAATTTGTTTCTAGTATTGATTCTATAAAGATCACTATTTTGCTGACATCCATCTCTATTTTTATTAGTGTATAGCAAAGTTTCATATATATATTGTGAAGATTGTGAGAATATTAATTTCTTTAAATTTTTCTCTCATAGACGCTCGCGATTTCATATTATACATTTGAAACACACACGGTACTTTGAAGAACAAATATTTCTTGAATGTCAGCTGCTCTCCCCCAGAGAATGATGCCATATGACAACACTATGCAAGTAGCTGAAATAAAGTAGTCTAGCTGTAGCCACCGTATCACATGAACTGCATATGCAGCGGAATTAAGCCTGCAAATGTTTCAATTTGTGGTTCCCACTGTAGTTTTGCATCAATATTAAGACCTAGGATGATAGTGGAATCTACAAGATTCATTACCTCTCCAATAGTTTCAATGGTTATCGGGCTATAACAAGTGATACATTTCGTTTATTTAGCATTAAGTAAAAGACTATTTACAGTGAGTTATAAGCGAACAATATTCATTTTCATTCGGATTCATTTACCTTATCGCAAATACTGGTTTTAGCTATATCCACTTTAAAAATTAAAGACGTATCGTCAGCAAATAAAACTATATCACAAATATTATTTTCTCAAAAAAGTAAATCGTTAACTAGGAATAAATAAATAATAGTTTAAAAAAACTAAAAATAAATAATAGTTAAAAATTTATTTTCTATTTTTTAGTTTGGTTTTCTATATAAAGCGTGTTTTTTTAGTTTTTTTAAACTATTATTTATTATCTACTTTTTAGTTTTAAGATAATCGGTTTTTTTTTTGAATCATTTATTGCATTGTCATCGGTCTTTGACATGTGTGTAAAATTTGAATGAAATCTGGCCGTTTAAAGTGGGTCAAAATCGCGTCCTAAGGAGTCGGTTACAAACATACATACAAGTGAAGCTAATATAAAGCGTATAAAAAGGGCCTAACATAACCTGAAACCTGTGGTACCCTATATCAATAAGTGATCCTGATTACCTCTCACCACCCACGTCAACTTTCTGGACTCTATTAGATAGATAAGACTGTATGAGGTCAATCGTCCGGTTTTGAATGCCATAATATTTTAACTTTGAGATAAGGGTTACATGACTCACGCAGTGTAAGACTTTATAGATAGATCACCCCAATTGCATCCTGTGACTTCTCCCAGGCGTTAAATATAGTTAAATATTTGACGCGATTAAAAGCGATATACCTGTATCAGCTGTTGATCGACCTTTAGTAAATCCGTATTGATTACTATGTAGCAGGCCGTTATTGTTGAAGTGAGATAATAACTGAATCAGAATGATTTTTTTAAAGATATTTTTATCTTTGGGAATTTATAGTTAATGATCGGTTTGGGGTTTTGTACATTAAACATCTAGCACTAGTCGAACGCAGATAAGGCTTGACCTTTGAATTCTATTTATTTCTATGTTTGTAAGAGTTCGTTAAAGGAACTTATCTTTCCTGTTTATAAGAAATATATAGTTCCCGGAGTGTATATTTCTATGAAATAATTCCACAACATACGTTTCCACAAAGTTTTTGAACTCGATTACACGAAACTTAGACTTCGGAAGTTTTTTTTTTTATTATTAAGAAGAATAATAATTTAGCTCTCTCTCTTGAACAGTGGCTGGTCCAGCCATTCCTGTCGTGCCTGAATCTGCCTCAGCACCATCAAAGGATCCTGGTGAGTTCCACCAAAGTTCAAATTAGAGTAACCGTTTTTAAATATGAAAATTGATATATTGTTTTATTATTCAATTGATTTTACTAGGATTTTCAGCAATTTAATAAAATTCAGCAAGTTTCAAGCAAATCGCACCACGCGTTATAAAGTTTCATACATTCGTTTTCACCCTTTTTCACCCTCTTAGGGGTTGAATTTCAAAAATCCCGCCTTAGTGGTTGGTTTTGCTATAAAAGGAAGCTACCTTCAAAATTTCAGCTTTTTAGCTTCAGCGGTTTCGGCTCGGCGATGATGAATCAGTTAGTTAGTCAGTCAGTCAGTCAAGTTAAGCTCTTTTATAGGTATAGATTACCCGCATTTTACAACTACTAGTGTGCACTTTGAACGGTCATTATTTCAATCCTATTATATAACTAAGTATGTTATACCATTCACCTGGGACCATTCATATCTGGGAGCTCACCGTACTCTCACACTATCATATACTTAGTTTATATGATAGTGTAAGCGTATGGTGAGCTCCCAGGTATCCCAGGTGAATGGTTTAACATACTTAGTTGTTAGTCTTAGTCTGGGTGTTTCTATGTATAATATGTATGTATTTACAAAAAAAAGTATTTAAGTAGTATATCAGTCATGTGGTACCCATAACACAAGCTCTGCTTACTTTGGGGCCAGATGATGCTGTGTGAAATGTCCGGCATTATTATTATTATTATTATATGATACTAACTAAGTATGTCATACCATTCGTCTGGGATACCTGGATACCTGTTGTTATTCATAATAACGACACACAACCAAATGCATATGATAAGTAAAACAAAAGCGTTCTACTTTACTATAGTTATTATAAGTTATTATGTAAGTAGGTGTACTGTTTCATAGCCAAAGGAAGCACGCAAGATTACTTTTTATTTCGAAATTCTTTGTCTTTTTCCTTCACATTATATTTTGGCCTATGTATAGAGCCTTGGATATATAATCTTCATCTAGCTCCAAACTATGCATGGCTTTTATTATGGCGACTCGAACCCTCAACCTACAGAGTTACTACCAACCGCGCTGAAAACTTGCCAAGAAAATGTCATTAGCAGTCGCCAAATGTATGGCATAAAATAATCTTCTTGTATCTGACAACGTCATTAATGTTTTGGTCAGACCAACCCCAAGGTTTTAAGATAACCTTGATATAGTACATTTAAAGTATTTCCGCCGTCGCAATACACATACCACGAAGGCTGCCACCTACAATGACGTTTTAATTACAACTGGCATCAAATGGTGTCAAAACACATCATTCCATAGTATAAAACAAAGTCGCCTCCCGCTGTCTGTCTGTCCCTATGTATGCTTAAATCTTTAAAACTACGCAACGGATTTTGATGCGGTTTTCTTTGATAGATAGAGTAATTCAAGAGGAAAGTTTATATGTACAATACATGCGTAGTACATTAGAGAAACACTGATAATTTTATAGGTTTGCGTATAGGTATGGGTCCAACGTATTGAGCTACAGCAACGCGTGGCCGGGTCAGCTAGTAATCAATAAAATCGAAATGGACCTTCAGACAAGGCTTCAGATTTGACAACCTCTGTGGCGCAATGAGACAAGGCTTGGCTGAGACGCAGTAGGTTGCGGGTTCGATTTCCGCCGCGGGACAAATGTTTGTGTGCTCTGCAAGTATGTGTCTCGGATCTGGGTGTTTCTATGTATAATATATAGGTATGTATTTACAAAAAAAAGTATGTAAGTAGTATATCAGTCATGTGGTACCCATAACACAATCTCTGCTTACTTTGGGGGATGACGCTGTATGAAATGTCCGGCATTATTTATTTATTCAGATATCAGGTGTCACAACCTCGAATCCATACTATATGAAAGTTCAGTGTTTGTGTCTTTATCTATAAAAAAAACCCGATAAGTGCGAGTCGGACTCGCCCACCGAGGGTTCCGTACAAATTCGTAGGTACATGCAATTAAAATTAAAATTATTAGTTACCACCTTTTTTATTCTTTGTCATAAATCGAAAACTATACAGCATAAAAATAATAAAAAATCTGATTAAGTTTGTGCCATTGCAGCTCTTTCATACGATACCCTACATGACACGTTTAACTCAATAAAAAAATGTTACCGGCGGCGGCGTCGTGCCATGCGTAAAGACCTTGTTTTTTATGATTTAATACCATATGTATAGTTTTTATATTTTTAACTACACTTGTAGTATAAGACCGTAATACTTGCCATAGTATTACTTGCCATTACATAGTTCTAGGTCAACGGAAAATATCCTATAATTATTCCCTTGAGAGTCGAAATATACGTTTTTGCGCCATAAACGTCCTTATCTTTTTTTCACGTTAACTTAGAAATTAGATTTTTTCACAGCTTCAAGACACATCGTAAAATTTTAGCTCTATACCTCCTTGCGTTCCCGTGATAAAGGGTATTGACAGAAAGACAGACGGTTGTTGAACACGGACAACAAAGTAATCCTATCAGGGTTTCGTTTTTCCTATTGAGGTACGGAACCCTAAAAATAACACAAGTAAAAATCTCTATTTCTCAAAATGTATACAAACGAGCGAGCTTTCCAGTTGTCGCATAAGGACATCTGACATCTCACCTTGGTAATAAGCAACATTAACATTATATCCTTAATAAATTTATATAACAGCACACTTTCTGCACAAAACTGTAGGTTAAGCGCACAGCTTATGCGTTCTCCTTCTCTATTTTCCGTTCTCTTTCTGGTAAAACACACAAGCACACTGTTGGCTGACAGTACCAACCAGGAGGAGAATGGGTTGGTACCACCTGGCGGCAACATATTGCAGGAAAGCGAGTTGAATGATGTTATATATATATCAATAAACGATGGTTTGTTATAGTTAAGACAGCCACGGATAAAGTGGCTCCCAGGCAGCGCGTGAATCGCCGTCGGCCGAGCCAGCCCTTGTACGTGGCTCCGTGCGACCGCCATTATGAACCAGACTCTACTACAAAAGCCGAAGATCAACCTGAGAAACTTTCGTTAGAGAAGCCAGGTTAGTTGCTAACTCGTAGCGTAGCTAGCCCACTCGCTTCTAGCTGATCGAGCAGCTTTTCAAAAACTGCTTTATCAGAAACCATACTCTCTCACACGCACATCCTTCCTCAGTCACCCACCCTATAACACCCATGTACCGCTCCGATAATCACATTTTTAAGAGAAAGGAAATATAAAAGAAAATAATGTATGTTTATTGGACGCACGGCACAAGCAAACTTTTAAGTTAACCACTGACATTAATCTATACTATAAAGAACTCGCTTGAGCCCAACTACGATTAGCAAAATTATATTCATCCACGACAGTTGCAAATTGCAATTTATGAATAAAACATTAATTTTACTAAAACAAAACAAAAGATTGAAATTATCCTCGTTTCATTTGTTTGTGAATCTATGTATGTAAATTTAGGTAAGGATGCATAATTCCATGATTAACTAATCCTAAAACTAAATTTTTCAAGGCGGCGCACACGTCTAATCGGTAATAAGTTTAAAAAAAAAAAAACAATTATAAGAATCAATACGTACTTATTTATTAATGTTTTTAACACTTTAATCACAATAGTTAGTTCTATGTATCTTGTTATCTATATATTACATAGTAAAAAACAAAGTCGCTTTCCGCTGTCTGTATGTCCCTATGTATGCTTAGATCTTTAAAATTACGCAACGGATTTTGATGCGGTTTTTTGAGTAATTCAAGAAGAAGGTTTAATGTTTAATACATGAATAATATAGTAGAGAAACACTGATAATTTTAGAGGTTTCTAATGTAGTGTCGTAAATAAACTTTTTTTTTTATTGCGCTTACATCGCAAACGTTGGCTGAACCCTACGAGATAGATCAAAATAATGTACTACAGTATGAAAATATCAGCCTTTAGGAAGTCTACTGCTGGACATAGGCCTCCCCAATTGATTGTCAGGAAGAACGATTTTGAGCCCTCTCCATCCACCGACTTCCTGCGATCTTTACAATGTCGTCAGTCCATCGGGTGGTGGGTCATCCTACGCTTCGTTTTCCTGTCCTTGGTCGCCATTCAAGAACTATTACTCCCCAACGGTTATCAGTTCTGCGAGCTATATGGACTGCCCATTGCCACTTCAACTTGCAAATTTTGAGTGCTATGTCGGTGACTTTGGTTCTTCTACGGATTTCCTCGTTGCGGATTTTACCCAACATAGCTCTCTCCATAGCTCGTTGTGAGACTCTAAGCTTGTGTATGAGGCCAATAGTTAGCGACCTCAGGGCTCAGTTCCATATGTCATCACTGGCAACACGCACTGATTAAAGACTTTCGTCTTGAGGCGCTGCGGATGTCTGTCACAGATATGTGACGAGAAGATGTGCCGTAATTTCCCGACCGTTGCCCATCAGAGTCGGATTCGTCGGCTGACCTCTTTGTCGAAGTTGGACTTGCCTAGTACAACTTCGATTATATCGCTCTCAACATGTACCGGTACGGGTGCAACATGAGCATTTGATATGATTTTTGTCTTGCTCATGTTCATTTTAAGACCCACCTGTTGAGAGACGATATTGAGATCGCTGAGCATTGCGCCAAGGTCTTCCAGCGATTCTGCCACGATGGCTATATCTTCAGCAAATCGAAGGTGAGTGCTGCGTTCGCCGTTGATGTTGATACCATATCTATGCCATCTCCCTGTCTCACCCCTTTATCCAATGGGATTGGATTCGTACTCTGGTCCTGGATGGTGGCGTTACTGTACAGACATTTCAACACTTCGATATACCGATAGTCGATTTGGCACCGCTGGAGTGACCGCAACACTGCCCAGGTTTCGACAGAATCAAAGGCTTTCTCATAGTCCACAAACGCTAAACAAAGTGGCCGGTTATACTCTTCGGTCTTCTGTATAACCTGCCGAAGCGTATATATGTGGTCTATGGTGTTAAAGCCTTTTCGGAACCCGGCTTGTTCGGGAGGCTTGAAGTCGTCAAACCTTAGAGCGAGACAAAAACTAGTTACTAACTAGTTAGTTACTACTCTCGAAAACAGCTTATAGACATGGCTCAACAGCGAGATGGGCCTGTAATTCTTTAAGAGGGTGTTATCCCCTTTCTTAAAGAACAGTACCACCATGCTCCTGTTCCACGCCTCTGGCGTAATTCCCTCGAGGATGACGGAGTTGAACAGCTTCTGGAGGACCTTAAGTACCGGTGTTCCACCCGCTCTCAGAAGCTCTGTCGTTATTCCGTCTTCCCCCGGTGCCTTGTTGTTCCTAAGCTGCTTGAGAGCTTAATTTAAATGAATGCTAACATGTAATATGTTTTGTTGAAATTATGTATCTGAGTAAATATAAATAACAAATGACGATCGATATAATGTACTAACGCGTTTAATGTAAATCATGAAGGATGAAGTGAGTTCTTATGTAAAAGTGGGTTGAAGTAAGTTGGGTTAAAATTGGGCTGTCAGTAGAGAATTTCACACCGAGGCCTATTCGCTCCCAACAAAGTTGGTATTTTCGTTAAGTTAGGATTTTCTTCAACTTTATCTGTTAGTTTTGGCAGTTCTCCCAAACGGCGGCAGATAGTGACGAAAGTCCCACTAAACTTCTGTTAAGTGGTACTTTTATAAACATGTTTCGTTTGGTAGGTACCTAGTTTAGTAAATACATAAATAATTATAATAACTAATACTGGACATTTCACACAGCATCATCTCACCCCAAACCAAGCTGAGCTTGTGTTATCAGTCATGTGGAGTACCCACATATATACGGTTTTGTTTTGTAAATACATCCATATAATAATAATAATAATAATAATAATAATAATAATGCCAGACATTTTCATAAAGCATAATCTTGCCCCAAGTCAGTAAGCAGAGCTTGTGTTATGAATGATATACTACTTATATACGTTTTTTTTGTAAATACACATATATTATTCATAGAAGCACTCAGATTTGAAACAAATACTTGCAAACAAACATTTGCCCCGCGGTGGGAATCGAACCAGAAACAATTTGCGTCTCAGGCGGGCATTGGCCACCTGCACCAGAGTTCGGATCTCGTATAGGCTGATCTCCGGAATGTCTTCAGTGTAGTGTCGGGTTAGGCAGGCTCTTGCATCGCTAGTCGTGTTTGTAGCAGGGCTTTGCGATGAAGTGTACAGTTGTCCATAGAACTTCTCGAGCTCTCGTAAAACCTCTGGCTTTGAGGAAGCGACCCTGCCACTGTCGGTCTTCAGCTTCGTCAACAGGCTTTGCCCAATAGACAGATCTCTCGCGAACACTTTGGAGCCTTGGTTGCGCTCTATTGCGTTCTTTATATTAGAAGTATTATAGAGACGCAAATCGCGTCGCATAGACTTAGAGATCTGTTTATTGAGCGTACTGTATTTTGACATGTCCATTAAAGACTGCAGTTTCATTTCGCTACGTTCTGCCATGAGTTTTAGAGTTTGCTCAGATAATTTTTGGGTTCTACCTTCGCGCTGGGTCTTACAGGACTTTGACCCAACGGCATGGACAATTTCCACCAGCCCGTCATTAATTTCGTCCACGGATTCGCATTCGGCGAGGCATTGGAAGCGATCTTGAAGTTCCAACTGAAAGCTCTCGGGGTTTTGGATTTGGGCAGGACTTGGACGAAGAGTAGGTAGATTTCATCAGACGGGACCTTTCTAGCTTTACATTAAGATTTAATGAGCCTCTAACCATTCGGTGATCACTGCCGGTTTTGAGCCTGTTGATCACTGAGACATCATTAAATATTTGCTTTTTTGTCGTCATGATGAAATCTATCTCGTGTTCATGAAAAAAGGAGTTCATCATAAAGAGTCCCTCTTTTTCCATGAAGTAGGCCAATCGCTGACCCCGTTGGTTCCGCTGTCCAAATCCAAATTGCCCCACTCTCAGTTCATCGCCGTTCCTCATACCTAGCCGCGCGTTGAAGTCCCCCATTACAACCGTAAAGTGTGTTTTCGAGGCTTGCATGGCATTTGAAATGTCATCATACATAGCCTCCACTTCATCGTCTGGACGTTTCGAGTGAGGTGCGTACACCTGTATGACCTTAAGCGAATACCGTTTGGTTATTCTGAGTATAAGGTATACCACCCTGCTCGACACGCTTTCGATCTTTACAATAAATAAATAAATAAATAATCCCGGACATTTTACACAGCATCATCTGGCCCCAAAGTAAGCAGAGCTTGTGCTATGGGTACCACATGACTGTTATACAACGTATATACTTTTTTTTTATAAATACATACATATTATACATAGAAACACCCAGACCCGAGACAAATACTTGCAGATCGTACAAACATTTGTCCCGCGGCGGGAATCGAACCCGCAACCTTCTGCGTCTCAGCCGGGTCTTAGCCCACTGCGCCACAGAGGTCGTCAAACAATGTAGTCAACAATGTAGTTAACGAGGGATTTGTGGACGAGAAACCCAACACCGTGCTGAGATAGTTGATCGCCCTCCCGGTAGTAGAGTAAGTTGCCGGAATTTAGGATTATTGTGTCCTCTCCTTCTCTTCGGACTTCTGATAACCCTACAGTATTGTACACCTTAAAAAGGTTAAAAAGTCTTCTATGGTATATGTCCATCTCTCAGGGTTAACCATTCTGTAGTATAATTAGTATCAGCATTGCACCCGTGCGAAGCCGGGGCGGGTCGCTAGTGGTAAATAAATTAATGTTGTATTATGTATTCGTATTTTGAAGTTGTAATTGCGCCACGGACGCAAACCGATTAACAGTGTCTCCTGTATTTTTATTTTTTACTGTGTCAAACACGTCTAGAAACACCCTTATTTTACGTTCCATAGTTTCTTAATCTTCTGATTCGCGTGTGCGAGTGTGGGTGCGAGGGCGGAGGCTGTGAAGACGTCTCTAATTGGGTAATATTATCATCTGAACCAGTCAATCAAACTGCCCTGGGAGGGTAGTTCAATAACTTTCAATTGCATAATTGGTTTTGTAACCGAGAACCAACTTTTAATCTGGTATCAAGTGCCATCTATCGCTGAGTACGCTGCCGTTCATCCGTGCGCAGCGCAAGGTGCGGGCGCCGGTGGTGAGGCGCAACGCGCGCGCCGTGTTGTGGTTCGGCTGGTGCGCCGACATTTACGCGACCAATTGCTGCAGAGTGCGCGTGTGCGTCGCACACTCACTATCGTTGACGCGGGTCGCGACCTTAGCGCCAACGCCGGGGCTACTGCACCGCCGAGGACTCGTATCTTTGTAAATGAGCGGTTGACTCGTGTCAACAGGCAGCTATTTCATAGAGTCCGTGAAGAGTGTCGAAAACTTCAGTGGAGGTACTCCTGGACCAAAAGAGGCCGAGTTTACGCGAGGCAAGCTGACGGCAAAGACGCGTTTCCATTCCGGACGGAAGAAGATATAAAACGGGTTTTTGGGTCCAAACCAGTTTGACCGCCAGTTTGAAAATTTTAAATTATAAGGATGGATTAGGTGAATCAATTATTTGTAATCATTTTCCGCTTATTTTATTTTGTATTGTTATTCGCTTTCATGGGTGTCTCTCAAAGTCTAATTGTGTGATTTCTCGCCTTACATTATTATTATGACTATTTCATATGTTTTATATATATATATTGCTATATTTTGTATGTTATCTGCGTATATCGTGTTTCTTTTCAATTTTACTACAGCTAGTTTTGAGTAATCTGCGTGCATTCTATTTCGTGTCTTGTTATTTTGATGTATTGCCGTTTTTTATAATTTTAAAATGTATATCTTTGGTAATATTAATCTTATTGCAATAGACAGAACTTTTCTTAATAATAATGTTTGATGGTAATTTTAAAATCGGTTTGTACAAACCTGGTTCTTTAGGTACGAATCATGACAACATGATTGCATCTTTATGCAGACACTCGATGGATCTAGTGGCAGTAAATGAAACCTGGGTTACCTCAAATAATGATGATAGAGCTCCCTTAATACCTAACTACAAAATTCGGCCTACCCCACGGCCATCGTTCATTGCAAATCGAGGTGGCGGGGTCGGCTTTTATATTAGGAAAGGAGTTGCAGCTCGAACATGGGCACACCCTAATGACCCTCTACATGCCTCTGTAGAGCAAATGTAGCTTACGTTGTCGGTTAAAGGTAAAAAGCTTGTTATCGGGACTGCCTATAGACCACCTCGTCTTAAAGTTGATATTTTCTTTGATGCTCTTACAGATTCCATTAACGCATCACCGAGCTGCGATAATGTAATTTTATTAGGTGATTTTAACATTGATGATAATCATAAATTAAATAAGTTTCAAACATTCTTGGACTGCCTAGGACTCTCCCAATTGGTCACTATGCCAACTCATTTCACAAATACATCTGAGTATCTCATTGATGTAGTTTGCACAAATTTACCGGCTAAAAAGATCATAGATGACCCAGTTGGACGTTCAACAGGACATCATCTAATAATTTGCGAGTTCAAATTTAAACGGGATAAAATCCCCCTTAGTTATCTCATCTACAGGCCATTAAACGATATCTTGGCTGATCTATTTAACAACGATCTGATTTCTGTACCTTGGAACTTGATTGGAACACTTGCGGATGTCGATGAAATGGTGGAGAGCTTTATTCGTAGTGTCTTGAACTTATTCGACCTCCATGCACCAGTACGAACTACGATTGTAAGGGGTCGTTCATATCCATGGATCACCTTCACAATTAAGGAGATGATGAGACTACGAGATGATGCACTTCTTTCATACCGTAGAACGAAGTCCGAGTCTAAAAAGATTTTTTATAAAGACCTTAAGTCCGAGGTTAATAAAGCTCTTCATTTTGAAAAGGTTGCTTACTTCGAGCATAATATCAACAACAAAATTAACGAACCCAACCAATTATGGAAAAATTTAAAATCAAAAATTTTGCCTTCAAAATCTTCTGAACTCCCATCTCATTTTAATAACGCTAATGCTATCAATAATAATTTTTTGAAATTACCCGGCACAAATTTAAATGATACTTCTGTGCTCTCTTTTTTCGAAAACCATAAATTTAGTGACGCAGTTTTTAATATAATGCCAGTTAGTTGTGAGCATATCATTAAAATCATCTCCTCGCTTAAGTCTAATGCCCAAGGTCCCGATAATATTAACCTTAAGATGTTGTTAATGACCTTACCGGTAACGCTTGAAGTTATCACTTCGATAATTAATACTTCCATCTCAACCGCTTCCTTTCCTGATCTCTGGAAGACGGCTACTGTACGGCCCCTACCTAAGGTACCTGAACCCGCTACGATGAAAGATCTCCGTCCAATTAGCATTCTTCCATGTATGTCTAAAATACTCGAAAAAACAGTTTGCATCCAGCTTACAGAATTTATTGAGAAAACAGCTTGCTACCAGAAGTTCAGTCGGGATTTAGAAAGGGCCGTAGTACTGCCACAGCTCTATTAGATGTCACCGACAACTTACTCGCAGCGCAGGACAAGGGTTTGGTTTCTTTGCTTGTGTTACTTGACTTTTCTCGGGCTTTTAAGGCTTTAAACACCTGCTTATTGCTAGCCAAACTTAGATACTATGGATTTAGTGCTGACACTGTTAGTTGGTTCAATAGTTATCTGAGGGGCCGACGTCAACACACTGAGCTTACTAATGCTGACGGTACTACTTCATCCTCAGGTGAAGTTCTGGTAGAGAAAGGCGTACCCCAAGGCTCTATATTAGGGCCTATTTTATTTTCTATTTATACGGCGGATATCGCGCATTGCATAAAGAACTGTAGGTTCCATATATACGCAGATGATGTGCAGTTGTATATTTCTTTTAGACCTGAAGATGCACATGCGGCAATCCATAGACTTAACGACGATTTAACTCAAATTTCCGACTGGTCACGTTCCAATAGTTTAGTCCTCAACCCGTTAAAAACAAAATATATGGCTATTGGTAATAATCAAAAGATTAATAGACTTTCTCCTCCGATGGGTATTAAACTGATGGGACGAGTTTACGTAGCACGGAACTTAGGACTCAATATGGATGCTGGTTTAAGGGTTGAGAAACATATCACTGACTCTGTACGATCGTGTTTTCATAAACTTAAAGTTCTTTATAACATCAGACCCTACCTTAGTGAAGAACTACGTATCCAACTGGTCGAATCCCTTGTGCTATCCAAGCTCAATTATGTTGACACAGTGACTAGTCCAAGGTTGCTTAGTCGAACGCAGCGTTTAATACAGAGAGTACAAAATGCGTGCGCTCGCTTTTGTTTCAAAATACCACCTAGGACTCATGTCACTCCCTTCTTAAATCGCATGTCTATTTTAAAGATGAAAGCACGGCGAAAACTTCATTTTGCGTGTCTGCTCTTCGGTGTGGTCAAAAATACGACACCTGCATACCTATTCGAAAAACTAACATGGCTCTCTAACACTAGGTCACTACGTAAGTGCTCGAAGCAGTTGGCTACGCAGCGTCACCACTCGGCAGCTTTTAGAGGCAGTTTTCGCTATGCGGCGTCAAAATGTTGGAACAACATCCCCCCGCCAATAAGAAATTTTCATTTTCTTACGGACTCTCAAAAAGAGAATGAAGATCTCAGAAATCAGATCTCTTTTTTATAGTACCCTATCTCTTTTTTACTTTTGCCCTACTAACATCTATAAAATGATTGAATTATTTATATAAATCATTTAGGTTTAGGTTATACATCTATAAATAATTGAACTCCCTATATTTTTAGTTATAAAGTATTTATTAGTAAAATATTATATAATTTACCTGTATATCATTTATATATTTTATGTTACTTAAAAACAATATCGAATCACACACCTTTTAGTCTTTATGTACCTACTAGTATCCAATGTCTATGTACCCATGGCTCTACAGCTATTATTTGCCTGCGCTCCTTCTAGAGATGTCCCATTATCATTATTAATTGTATTATTATATCTATCTGTTTTTCGTATAGTTCCTTATTATTGTATATTTACCCGTGGCTCAAACTTCTGGTTCCGACGGAAGATCAGCGTTGCGTTTTATAGTTTCGACTGTATAACGCAACATAATGCTGAGTCGGACACCAATTTGTAACAGCACACTTTTGCGCACAATTGCGAGACACTCAATCTTTAGTTTAGTTTAGTTTAAGTTGTCTTTTCTGTTTTACTTTGTTTTAGAGATTAACTTTTTAAAGTGTTTTTTGTTTTTATTTTTTCTGTTTCACTTTGTAGGTATTTATTTTGAGTTTACCATATTGTTTTTTTTATGTGATGTTACAAATAAATATATTTTCTTTCTTCTTTCTTCTTTCTTAATTCTAGAAAAATATAGATAAATAATAATTATAGATGGGTGAAATAGAAATAGTAAGTATCTTTATTAGCTTTATAAGTATTTTAAATTTAATTGGATACCCTATTTTAGTTAAACACAATCTAATTAGGAATTTTAGACATAAGATACATTTATGTTGAAACAAACTCTCCAAGATAAATTTTTAAGTTTCCTTAATTCGGATGCTTACTCATTATTTGAAATAACTAATTAACTAGCTGATTAATTACAATTGCACAAAATAGTAGGTACGTAACAACGTGTTTTGTTATAATGAGATTAAAAAATTGTTAACAATTCAGTTATAATTACTAACAAATAAGTATAGGTGGTGCACTCTGGTAACAACTAGACCCGGTGACGCAGGGTTTAGGCTGGCCAATTCTTTCAACACAATTATACAACACCAACCCCAAATTTAGTAGTATCATTGACACGCAAGAAGAAGAAGTATAGATTACAACTATAGACAAAAAATATAGAAAATTAACAAGTTGAGCATTCAACCTTTGTTCAAATATTCAATATTAACCTGAAAACAAGGAAATGTAGTAACAAATTCGCGTTTTCTTTGTCAATAATCTTGCTGCAAAAAAACAATTATGTTAGGAGAGATTATTAATGCCAGCTGTTTTAAACGTGACACTGCCGTATCTTACTTTTCTAGATAATTTAATTACAAATTTATTCAATATAATGTCCAGTTTATCAAAGAACATATTAATGTTACTATTAGGAGTCCGATAGATACATAATACGACACAGTTAATTGAACGGATCTGTACACCACATATTTCAAATGTCTTTTCAATTGCCATACTTTTATCAATATCAAGCTTTATAAACCCTAGTGTGTTCCTAACTAGAGAACTAATGTGAAGTATTTGATAGACCGTTCATCGTACGATGTCCCCTGCCTTGGGAATTGGTAGCATTGACTACGGTGTTGCCAACAATAAACGAGTATGTAGCATTTACCCCACTTGGTGATTGGTGGTTGCCGGCAACATTATCTAAACTTGTATGTACCCACCACGGATTAAAATGTTTCTTGTAAATGTCACTTGCGTAAACGTCATCACCATCTGTCGTATCCGAATCTGTGCTGCTGTCATTTCCTAGTTCAATTATGGATTTATCAGTAATATTATCCATGCAGTCATCGCGTTTATATTTTAATTAGTTATGTCAGTAAATTCTAATTACTGCTACTAAAAGCATTGTGTCGGAAGTTGGTATCCCAATTTTACTAACCTGTCGCGCGAGATCGCACTTGATTGGGTGGAATTAGACAACAACAGATTTACAATCAATAGTGCCAACATCACGGCAGGGGACAACTTACGGTGAACGGTCTGTAGATATTAGAATCACTACCTGTCATAATATCTGTTTCTGTGAGCAGATAATTCATGTATCTGATTGTTCGCTGACAGATCACACTGCTAGTGGCTCAAGTTTATTAAGTAGGCCAGCTATATTTTGATGTAAAAGATATATTATATTCGTTTTATTAGATTGATTTGGCACGAAAAAGACGACTGGACTTTATCCCAGTTGATGTTGTCTCTAGTTGAGTACTGGCTGTATTTTCAGATTGTATGGTTTCCACATTTTTTTTTAATATTAGGGTATAGGACCCTTTTTTGGTTGACTCAGCCTTTTATAGTAATACACAAATTATTTTTACGGTGTTCCAATAAACCAGTAAGATATTTTTTTATCATTATGATATGATATGAACCTAGAATCCACTATAAAATTTATGTTTCTACACAACAGAAATGGTGTTTTTATGGAGATAAAATAACAATTCGGCAATTGAGTTCATCGATTTTTTTTAACAGTTATTTAACGTACTAGTATTTAAAGACTTATTATAGTTCACATTTACTATGATAATATTACACTTATGTAATGCCTTTATTTCACCCGACAATTCATGTAGTAAAATTGTGGGGTTCGTTTCATTCTATCCCACACCCAAAACAATTTGGTCATTTTCGTTTAAATTTAAACTTAGGTTATCATAACATGACTTGACAATTTAATCCGATTTAGCATAGTCGCATAGCATCTATATATTGTGAAGCTATTGTGAGAATATTAATTTCTTTGAATATTTCTCTCAAAGATTATCGTGGTTTCATTTTATAAATGGCACGTATTACCCTTTTTTCAATTACAAATATTTTAACAATATCAGCTGCTTTCCCCCAGAGAATGATGCCGTATGACATAACACTATGGAATTAACTGAAATAAACTAGTCTAGCTGTAGCTTCATCAGTAAGCCACCGTATCGCACGAACTGCATATGCAGCGGAACTAAGCCTACCAGCAAGTGTTTCAATTTATGGTCCCCACTGTAGTTTTGCATCAATATTAAGACCTAGGAAGATCGTGGAATCGACGGGCTATGAATAACATTTGGCAAAGTGAATTTGATACATTTAGTTTTTTTTAATTAAGCAAAAGATTATTTACAGTGAACCAGTTAAGAACTAACGATAAGGATTCATTTACGTTATCGCAAATACTGGATTTACCTCTATCAATTTTCAAAATTAAAGACGTATCGTCTGCAAATAGAACTATATCACAAATATTTTTACAAAAAAAGGTAAATCGTAAACGTATACTAGGAATAAAAAAGGGCCTAGTATCGATCCCTGAGGTACCATATCAATAATTGATCCCGAAGACCTCTCACCACCCACGTCTACTTTCTGGACTCTATTGGATAGATAAGACTGTATGAGGTCAATCGCCCGGTTTTTAATGCCATAATATTTTAACTTTGTGGTTAGGGTTGCACGACTCACACAGTCAAAGGCCTTAGATAGATCGCAGAATACCCCAACTGCATCCTCTGACTTCTCCCAGGCCTCAAATATATGCTTTAAGAGCGCTATACCTGCATCAGCTGTTGATCGACCTTTAGTAAATCCGTATTGATTACTATGTAGCAGGCCGTTAACGTTAAAGTGGTATAATAACTGATTAAGATTTATTTTTTCAAAGATTTTACTTAAAGCAGGTAATATCGATATCGGTCTATAATTAGCGAGATCACTTTCACTTCCAGACTTAAACACAGGAATGAGTTTACTGTGTTTCATGAGATCGGGAAATACTCCCTCGTCGATAATGATATATAGGGTTAAAGGGTTAAGAAATAGGGTTTAAGAAATGATAAAATACTAATTATAGTCCTCATAACATTGTACACATTCTCTTATTTTGGCTTTTTTCTCATGGCCTAACTATTTCGCCTAACTGACTTGGCTACGAGGTCTAACATATCCTCATGGTTGAACTCTTGTCAAAATAGGCAAAGTACACTCGCCACCGCAAAGAGGATACTTAGAGGATACCTACTGATTACTTATGAATATTTTTTTACCATTAGTTCTGTGATTTATAAGACTATGCTTTACACCTAGCTTCAATTTCAATTATATTCTTCTGGCGCTTCGGCGGCGCGCTCGCTTTGCTCGCTCGCCTTGCGCGTTGTTTCCTATACACTTACATAACCTAACCAACTGGTTTCGATCTGAAGTATTTTCATTTAACCAAGTAGATAACTGTACTTGCTTTACCTATTTTGACACGAGTTCGGCCATGAGGATGATAGGATGATGAGGATGTTAGTCCTCGTAGCCAAATTAGTTAGGCGAAATAGGCCATGAGAAAAAAGCTCTTATTTTAGCTAGTATGTTGTTTTCTGTTTTTAGGATGTTGTGAATGATGATTTACACATGTACTTAATCAATGGTTTCATAATATGTTGCTCACATGCACAAGCAGGCATGCTATTCACCACAGAACAGAAAGAACAATAGAAATAGCATGATGACTTTTGATAAGGAGAACCAGTGCAGCTAAACTCACACATGTAGAAACAAACACACTTAGAAATATAAGTTATAATTGGCTGAAAAAGAACGTTAAAAATGACAAAACCATAAAACAAATGTTATTGATATAAAACCTTAGTACCATCAGAACATGGTTCAAAACTCAATAAATTAAACAGTACTAAAATGTAAGTCTAAGAGATGACACTTTTGCGAAAGATTTTTGTTTTAGTCTTTAACAACAAAAAATATAATTGATAATGCAATGGCTGCTATTTGATTGCCCACTAAACATAGCTACTTCCTTAGTGATGTGTCAAAGGATAATGGCTGCTATTTGATTGCCCACTAAACATAGCTACTTCCTTAGTGATGTGCCAAAGGATACAAAACGAATGTATCAAAATACGAATACGATGGGTACGTCAGGTTATATTTGTGGTTGGCCAAATAAACAGCTTTTCTTTATTTTAACACAATCACACGCTTGTGTTTCTTTGGCGTTGAGGAAGGTTCTGTTGATAAATTTTGTGTCTGTAATTTTTAAAACGTTTCATTAGATTTAAGTCATAATTAAAACAAAAAAAAACAATGACCTAGAAATTATAAACCTTTTAATAGGGGAACTATTTACATGATGAAGTTTGCGATAGCACATTCTTCAGTTTTTTAGGGTTACATCCCTAAATGAATAGCGAAAGATGAGGTTGAAGAGAAACGCGACCTTAAATGGTATGATTCATAGTCTGTTTTTGTTTGACGGTTTTGCATTTTAAATAAAACTTAAATAAAACCGTTTAAAACAATAAAATAATACTTACCGGTAATACCGATATAATATCCCCCTTTTGTTAAATTTTTGGTTTGGTTATCATTTTTGCACTCCAGAACAGCACAATACAGCATTTTATATTTTTTTAAGATTTTTTGAGTTACATTTACCTTGACAAACTTCAAACACGACGGAAGTGAGCGAAGCTTGTAGTGCGCGGTATTTCGCATACTAGGTGTTACGCGGTCCCCGCCTACTTACTACTTCTATCGTTCTCTCTGTTCTGTGCTATTCACTAACATAACATATTTATTTTATATACATTCTTCTTCATATCGTGTCACTAGCAATTTAGAACTAGTGAGTGCGCCTCACAAGCTTTCGTGCACTGGACAAAATTTCAAACTTTTTAGGTTCTACGACATACCGGTTTCCTCGCGATGTTTTCCTACGCCGCGCCGTTTGAGAGTACTGGTATAGCGCCTATACATTTTTTAAATAAAATAATCCATTCATCCATCCATTGGTACGCGACTGGATTTGAACACACGACCTTGGGATCGAAAGGCTACCACTGGACTACCATCCTATATACATTTAATGTTCTACATTACTTACTATATCCGACCTTTAAAGACCTCTGTCGCGCAGTGGGCTAAGGTCCGGCTGATTGCGGGTTCGATTCCCGCCCCGGGACAAATGTTTGTATGATCTGCAAGTATTTGTCTCGGATTTAGAATTTGTTAAAAAAGGGCGCTACTGGCAGCGCCACAGCTTTATACTTTCATCGTCGGTATCATCATATTTTAATATTACCCTGTTACTTTTGCTCGAAATAAATATATTTATTTTATATTCGTCCTTACACGTTTAACAAGCTTACACTCAGATAGTGAGATGAATATATCAAGCAGCTGACGTCATCGTCTCAGCCCAAATTTACCGTTTTTTACCAGAACGTAAGTTTCCGGACGCAGATCAAACGTGTATAAATGTTGAATGTTAGAAGGTCGAGGCGAGAAGTCAGGCTGCAAGGCGGGCCGCGGACGCACCAAACGACCGACGCGATCCCTTACACAAGGTACTACTACAATCTTTAATCCACGCCTTCAGGTATAAAACATGCTTGATGGCTGAATGGGTGTCTGTTGTCAGCGTGTTTTAGCCTTTATATCAGAACAAACTCATCTAAGAAAATAAATAAATATTGGTGAACGATTAACGCAATACCATCTAGTCCCAAACGTATAGTATACGTAGAATACGATATATTACGTACATACTTATTATACTTTAGGTACCAAACAAACGTCTCTTTTCATCTTATAATGTGTGTCCTGTCGTGAGGTAAGCAGAGTTACTACCTGAGGGGCGATTATGCAATTCTAATTGTATCAAAACTTTGATACTCATCGTTTTTGGATACTATTGATGAATTGGTATTATGGTTGATGTTGATTGTCATACATGCTGTCATATGAATATAATCCTCAGATCAAATAAATATGAAGACGGAGTGCCGAAATCAACCAATATAAAATCTCAAAACCGTGCTGCTGTGTATAAATACCCGCACCCGCACCCACGCACAAACATACAACGTAATCGTGCTCCTTGCTCTTAGTATATGTCACGTAGTCTTCAATCGTTCGACGAAGACGACGACATGACAGAATTCTTATAGTACGAGTACAAGTGTGTATGCTTATACTAAGAGCAATGAGCACGGTTTGGGTAGATAGGTAGTGTGTGCGTGATTACGTGTAGTTACACAGAGGAGCATGGTTTTGAGGTTACACTTTCGTTATTCACGGCCAATTGGTTTTTCACGTCTATATATTTATTTGGTCTTCGATAGAAACCGAGCGTAGGTAAAATACATCTTGTCAAAATTGGTTCCAATTACAATCAAACTAATGATTGAAATTATGCCGATTGCTAATTGAAACTAATAGACATTGGTTGTGTCAAAAGTTCCATAATCGCCATTCTGAGCTGTGAAGCAACTAAGTAAATCTATGTTTTTTGGTCTGAGTTTGCGAGAGTCATAATATTAACACTAGAAATAAGAAGATAAACTCGCTGTTCCCACTGTTAGGCTCGCTAAAGTTAATGTCTTTTATAGGGCAAAGTGTACGCTTCTATAACAAGGTCCCAAGCGACATGTTAGATTTGTCGATTGGCAAATTTAAAAACTTAATTTAACAGAAACTGTCTAGATGATAAAAAAGCTTGGGATGAATCTGCTCCAACTCGACTCGGCATCCGTAACAAAATTGGCAAGGATCATACAAAAAATCGTTAAGACCAGACAAGTTTCTTGCCGGATTCTTTTTGAACTGGGGTTAGGAGGAACCGGCACCTAGATTCACTAGCATGTAAGAAGACGATTCAAAGTGGTCCTTGTGATTTTTTTTAATAAAGAATTTTTTGTATTTGTGTATTATAACCGTAGCGGAACTAACTAGAATTGTAAAACAAAAATGTATTACTCTAACACAAAATACCTATATGATATATCAGGAACCTTCTTATATATAAAGTTGTGATGTGGCTTGGAGATTATTTAACTTTTCTGATCAATAACATCCTTCAGTCCATCAGGTATCCGAAGTCGCTGAAAAGATCCAGACTGACCCCTCTTTATAAAGGAACAGGGTGCACATCATATCGAAGTCAAAGTCAAAAGATACTTTATTCAATACAATCACAGGGATCACTTTGAAATGTCTTACATACTAGGTGAATTTAGGTGCCAATTCCTCCTAACCCAAGCCCGAGAAGAACTGGCAAGAAAATCGCGGTGTTTTGCACTCGTTATTCTTACCGGAAAGTGAGACGGTAAATAAAGAATATTATTTGAGCGTTATGCGGCGCCTCATTTGAGCGTTATGCGGCATTTAAGAGGCAAATTTAGCGAAAAATGGCTAGACTTGAGGAAAGAAAATTTTTGGATTTTGCACCACGATAATGCGCCTTCGCACAAGGTCATCATTGTAAACGAATTTATAGATTGGAAGGACTGGACGAAAAAAAAAAAGTAGCGGGAGGGTTTTTAGAACTTCTTTTAGAAATACTGTCATTCTATGGGATACAGGGCCAACCCTTAGAATTAATAAAATCTTAAAACAAACCGTTGAAGTCAAAGTGAACAACAAAGCGCACAGTTGTAAACCGCAAGTAGTCAACATTGGCATTCCCCAAGGCTCCTCCTTAGGCAACATCTTATTTATAATTTTTCTAAACGACCTGATAACATTAGATATAAAAGGACAAATAATACGAGTACGCGGTGACACGACAACTTTCAGAAAAAACCAGCGAAGATCTAGAAATTGCTATTAGAAACACATTGGAAAGGTTGAGTATGTGGTTCAGAGTCATGGTTGTGGCTTGCGGTGGCTTGCGGTGGCCTTGAGTTAGTCCACAAAACGAATGTAATGTTTTTCAACAAGCGGATACACATCCGCAACCCAACCAACTGTATCTACCACTTTACATAATGGTACAGTATGTAGATCACCTGCATTGGCAAAGCTTTTGGGTTTTGAACTTGATTCCGCTCTGACTTGGAGACGGCATGTCGATACAACGTGTACAACAATGCTGAGAGGCATACATACAATTAAACAAATAATTTATGCAGATAGCTTAAAGAAACATACTATGCTTATATACACTCAATACTCTCATACGGTCTAATTTTGTGGGGAGCTTCATCCGATGCAGAACGAATACTCAAAATGCAGAAACGTACAATCAGGGCACTAGTGGGAGCTAAATACAAAGACTCGTGCCGTGGACATTTTAAGGACTTGTAAATTTTAACCTCAGTCATCAATAGTATCAATATGCTAGATATATTAAAATATGTAAGAAAACATTTTGACAAATACAAGGTCAGGAAAATGAATAGTCAAAGAAGCATAAGAAAGAAAATTATTTAAGAACCGACTGAACATCGTCTAAGTACCTCTAATGAACTGCCTATTGCTATCGGTCCAAAGTTATATCATAAACTACCTGAATTCATCAAACTATCGCCCAATGAGCGCTCGTTTAAACATCACCTTGACTCTCTTATTAGATACGACATTGTACAGCATACAAGAATATTTAGAAAATGACTACAGCCATTTCATAATCATCATCATACCAGCCTTTAGGAAGTCCACTGCTGGACATAGGCCTCCCTAATTGATTTCCAGGAAGAACGATTTTGAGACCTCTCCATCCACCTACTTCCTGCGATCTTAACAATGTCGTCAGTCCATCGGGTGGGGGGTCGTCCTACGCTTCGTTTTCCTGTCCTTGGTCGCCATTCGAGAACTTTTATTCCCCAACGGTTATCAGTTCTGCGAGCTATATGGCCTGCCCATTGCCACTTCAACTTTGAATTTTGAGTGCTATGTCGGTGACTTTGGTTCTTCTACGGATTTCCTCGTAAACACGTTTCCTTTACAGCCACTTAAGGTCCAATAATGTAGATATGTCTATAACTAATGCCTCTATACAGCACAAATAAAACAATGTTATTAGACGATTCTACTACAGATACATAATATTAGTCCTTATATAAAATGTTTTCGAGAACCTACATAATGTAAACTTATAAATTTACAATATTATTGAGTCCACCGACTTCATTCAATATTTTTTAAAATGTATGTTTGTGTTTTTTTTATAATTATTAAAAGTGTTTTTACATTGTATTCTATTATATTATATTCAAGAAGTCGTAATACCTGGAACGGTTTTAAGGCCTTCCCAAAACAACTGCGCTGCGGGGCTATTATGGAATTCTGATACTATCATAACTTTGCTAATCGCTTTCAATTACTATTGATTGATGAATTTGTATTACGTAAGGTTGATGTTTATTGTCATACATGCTGTATTTATGAATAGAAACCTCAGACCAAATAAATATTAAGATGGAGCACCGCAATAAACCATAATAAATAAATTCTGTGACATTTTTTGTCACGAAATATGGTAATGTTTTTTTATACGCTTTATATTAGTGATATAACGTTTAAAACTATCATGGTTTTGCACATAATTTTCACTCAAAACGGGATATTTACCATGATATATGAGTTTTTCTGCTTCTCGATATTTCGGCACAGTTGCATGCGCCATGATCACGAGATAAACTGAAGTCTTTGCGGGTGGATGTTATTGGCAGACAAAACGGTCTACCCTCTTTCTCAGTCTTTTACTGCGAACTTTACCCGTACTACCGGTTTCACTGTCACTGACAACTAGATCACGATTATGACACACAACACTCACGGTAACTGGACGCATAACTGGTACCTCACTTTTACGATTTCCACACATCCTCATCTGTGAAAATACACAATAAACACACGTAACTGTACACAAAACTGAGCTCCTTCCTCTTAATATATCCATACATATGTACTTGTACTATTGAGTATTCTCTTGTGTCGTCGTCTAGAAAACATCTTACAATAAATAATAGTTTAAAAAAACTAAAAAACACGCTTTATACAGAAAACCAAACAAAAAAATAGAAAATAAATTGTAATAAATGTAAGTAAGAAAAAAATGTTTTATTAAAGAAAGCGTCGGGAAAGCGTAGGATTATCAATTCGATAATATCTTAAAAAGCACCCCACGCTTTTTTTTAATGATTTTAAAATTAAATGAGCTCAGTTTTGTGTACAGTTACGTGTGTTTATTGTGTATTTTCACAGAGGAACATGTTTTGAGGCTTAGGTTATTCACGGCCCTCTTGTCTAAATATTTATTTGGTCTGAGATAGATACCAAACGTACGTAATAGTAATCCATCTTGTCAAAACTGGTTCTAATTACAATCAAACTAATTATTGAAATTATGCCGATTGCTAATCGAAACTGATAGACATTGGTTGTGTCAAAAGTTCCATAATCGCCATACTGTACCATACCATCCAGTTTTGTAGCTCGAGAGCTGTTTCCACAAGAGACGGATGGTGAATACATACATGCGGGGAACTAAGCCAATAGTGTCATTGTATTGTCTGTTACAGAGAAAGCCGAGCTGGAAAAGGCGTTGATGCCGCCGCCCGAGAAGCTGCCTGTGCGTTATCAGCGCGGCGTGAAGGTGCGCCCAAACGAGCCCGATCATTTGCCGCGAGGATATAAATCCAGGAACGGAGAACAGGGATCCAAAGCTAAAAAATCCTCCAAAATACTCAGCGTCCGGAACAAAAAGCCCGAGGACTGGAGCAATGGTTCACTGGATTCAGTGACCGACAAGAACGCTTCCGCAGCTTATCGCAGCGTCATCGTGCACCGAACGTCCCGAAAGCGTTCGCCGAAGACGGTCGCAGGTGCCCACTCGACGTACGTACCAATTTACTCTCCAAACTACCATTCAAATATATATAAAATATTTTACAGGATGTACCCAATACAATAGTGTCATCTTCATGTGTAGTCATCTTAAAAGTTTATTTTGTGATCATACGAATGCTTGTGTCGCAATAACCTACATATAATGTACTACCGATCGTATCGTCAGTAAGTAAAGATACGACATTATTATTATATCATTATTGGGACATGAACACTTGTTCATCATCACCAACGCAACGTCCCTATTTCACAAAAACAATAGACAAAAACAGGCCTTCCTTTATACATATGCCTGTATGGCGATTATGGATCTTTTGATACAATCAATGTCTATCAGTTTCTATTAGCAATCAGTATAATTTCAATTATTAGTTTGATTGTAAAGGGCACCATTTTTGACAAGATGGATTACTAATTCTTACGTTTGGTTTTTATCTCAGGCTAAATAAATATAAAGACGGGAGTGCCGCGAACAACAAGGTGAATCATCAAAACCGTGCTTTTCTGTGTGTATGTATCCACGCATACTCGTACACCAAAACCATGCTCATTGCTCTTAGTACTGTTACGAGCCGGGTATTGATAAATTAATGAAACCGCTCAATAACATAGTTACCACACACGAAACTTAATCCACTGTTTCTACTAGTATACTTCCAAATAGAACACAATCAAAGTCACAACACAACTTATAACACTTCAAAACTATAGCACTTGTATCACTTGTTAAGCCGAGAATAGACTGACTGCATTCGTAAATTACCGCCGTATTGATATAAATAAATAATCCCGGACATTTCACACAGCATCATCTGGCCCCAAAGTAAGCAGAGCTTGTGTTATGGGTACCACATGACTGATATACTACTTATATACATTTTAATATTAATTACATCAACTAAGGCGGAGAACTTTAAAGTTATTTATATCAAAAGACCTCATACAAAACCGGTTTAGATTAACTTCATCAATAATGTTTAGTTAGCCAATACTTTTGTACTTTTAACAAGTTGTCCTTGATATTGTTTATGTACGAGTCTGTCGTTGTCTCAGTAGGTGCAGAGCCTTTGGCCCCAAGTGTCAGAGCTCCAGCGGGTTATACGACGATGGCGCGTCCTCGTCTAAGTCGTCGAGATACACGCCTCCGCCTGCAGATGAACTAACGTTCGAGCCGCTGCCGTCGCCGCCGCGCCCGCTGTCGCCTACGCCTCCGCCTCACGGCTACTTCTCTAACGTTGATGAAGATCGCGGCGCTATGGTAATCACAAAATGCGATGCGTTGGATCTTTGCATGTTTTGATTCAATTTGATAAGTACGTATAAGTTATTAGAATATTTATTTATAGAATAACAAATAGTCTGAACAATTAAAAGCTCGCCTAAAAACCTAAAGTTACTATACTTTCCTATACTTTCTAACTTTCTATAAATTATACCTATACTTTCTAACAATAATTACCAATATATATAAAATATAGTTCAAATTAATGTTCACTCAAAACGGGATATTTACCATGATATATGAGTTTTTCTGCTTCTCGATATTTCGACACAGTTGCATGCGCCATGATCACGAGATAAACTGAAGTCTTTGCGGGTGGATGTTATTGGCAGACAAAACGGTCTACCCTCTTTCTCAGTCTTTTACTGCGAACATTACCCCTACTACCGGTTTCACAGTGAAACCGGTAGTAGGGGTAATGTTCACATCCACCACAAATGGTAACATCCACCCGCAAAGACTTCAGTTTATCTCGTGATCATGGCGCATGCAACTGTGCCGAAATATCGAGAAGCAGAAAAACTCATATATCATGGTAAATATCCTGTTTTGAGTGAACATTATGTGCAAAACCATGATAGTTTTAAAAGTTATATAGTTCAAATTATTGACCGCAAGTAAAGAGCCTAAAAAGTAACAACATTATCTCGTTAAATAGCCAAAATTAAAATTTAAAAAAATCAATGTTCCGAGTATAACTCTTCCGCGCCACTGTATTCTTTAGAGCCACGCCGCAAATCCTATAATTTTGACTCCAAAAAGCAGAATTGTAAAGAAGCATTGTGAATGGATGCATATTTCCGCCTCTTGAGATCTTACAAACATACCTACTTGTTATGCCATAAAGTAATTTATGACAATTAAATGAGATGACCGTTTCTATAAAGTACCTACCTATACGTAAACAAAGTCGTGGGCTTTCTACTTGTACTTATAAAACAAACTCCACAAGAGAAATTACTCCTCACTGTACTGAAAGAAATTAACATTTGCAACATAGACTTGTTATTTTGTCTAATCACCCAAAAATGTACATATTCCAGTGCAGTATTTGTATATTGTGATTCGTTTCGGTCTCTACCTAACTTCATGCGTTTGATTAGTCTTATCTTAATCATGACTTGTAGAACTATATTAAAAAGACTAGCTGCTGCCCCCGGCTTCGCACGCATGATACCTACCTAAAAAGTAGCCTATGTCCTTCTCCAATGTCCCATGTATCTCTATACCAAAATTCATCAAAATCGGCTCAGCGGTTTTAGGCGTGAACACGTGACAGACAGACAGAGTTACTTTTGCATTTATAATATTAGTAGGGATAATTGATTCAGGCGTGACTTTGCAGAAAGCCATTACAAAATATAGAATAGATGGACAAACATTTACTCATTATTTAATCAATCAATGATGTGGGCTAAGGTCCAGCTGAGACGCTGAAGGTTGCGGGTTCGGGGGTTTGATTCCAAAAGTTTCCATACAAACATTCGCACCCTATTTTACTCCTTTATGAGGGTTATTTTAAAAAATCCTGAAACACGTATCCATTTATTTTGCATTTTAATTATCCAAATCAAGTTTAAAGCAAATCGCACCACGCGTTAATTAATTTCATACATTTGCTTTCACCCCTTTTCACCCTTTTAGGGGCTGAATCTCAAAAAATCACGCCTTAGTGGGTGGTTTTGCTATAAAAGGAAGCTACCTTCCGGATTTCAGCTTTCTGGCTTCAGCGGTTTCGGCTCGGCGATGATGAATCAGTTAGTCAGTCAGTCAGTCAAGTTAAGCTCTTTTATAGGTATAGATGTATGTATTTACATAAAAGCAAATCATTAATGACTGGCCTTAGCTTTGTTATAGTAGCTCTGCCTTCTGTGCTGTATGTTCTATAATATTTTTATTTTATTAGTATTCTATAAGTAATTATATTCTCATAAAACAAGCTATGCTTCGTTTGGGGCTAGATGGTGTTGTGTAGATTGTCCAACAATATGTTATTTATTTTATATAGGATTGAATAGGAAAATTAATAATGCCGGACATTTGACACAGCATCATCTGGTCCCAAAGTAAGCAGAGCGTGTGTTATGGGCACCACATGACTGATATACAACATACATACATATTTTTTTGTAAATTCATACTTATTATACATAGAAACACCTAGACTCGATACAAATACTTGCAGATCATACGAAAAATTGTCTCGCGGCGGGAAACAAACCCGCAACCTTCTGCGTCTCAGCCGGTCCTTGGCCCACTGCGCCATAGAGGTCGTCATTAGATCGTCAATTAGTCATAAAGTATGTATATACAAATATAGTATTCTATCAGTCATCCAGTTCTCTCGAAATAGAGAAGGAGAACGCATCAGCTGTGCGCCTTTGACTTACAGTGTTGTGTATAAAGTGTGCTCTTATATAAACCAATTCAGAATATAATGTTGTTTATTACCAAGGTGAGATGTTAGATGTTACACGTCATATGCGACTACTGAAAGGCTCGCTCCTTCTTTTATTTATTTATCATATTCTTTCGAGCCGGGTACCGATAAATTAATGAAACCGCTCGATTTTACCAAATAATAACTTTAATTTCAAAGTTACCACAGACAAAACTAAATCCACTTATTCTACTAGTTAACTTTCCAATAAAACGCAATAAAAGTCACAACATTACAACTGATAACACTTCGAAACTATAGCACTTGTATCACTTGTTAAGCCGAGAATAGACTAACTGCATCCGTGAATTACCGCCGTATTTATACGAGCGCCAAGCGCGTCGCGTAAATCCTCGTCGCTACTCGAACGTTCGAGAACGAACCGGAACGCACTAATATGTTCGCTTCAAATAGAGAGATATAGCTATCTCTGACTTCTCTCACAGTGGGCTCATCTGGTTCAGTCATCGCACCCGACGTTAACCGCAGAACCGATAATGACATTGTATTGCAAATGGAGGCTCTATTAGACTCGAAACTACAAGCAGTTAAAACTGAGTTAGTCTGCGAACTAAAAGCATCCTTCGCCAATGAAATAAGGAATGAACTAGCCGCTGCTTTGTCTGGCTTCAGCCTCTTGGAAGAATCTCATAATAGTCTCCTCAAAGAACATGATATCTATAACAGCGAAAGTCAGCTTCTTGAGCTTCGCGGTCAGATTGGTAGACAGCAACAATGGGCTCGAATTTGTAACATTGAATTTGTGGGACTACCTGAGGCGACTAATGAATCACCGATTGAATTAGTAACAAAAATTGCAAAGCATGCTGGTGTACAGATCAAAACTGAAGAAATCGAAAGTGCGCATCGAGTCCAGCCTATGCAGAAAGTGGAAGGCAGACCTAAGCCTCTTGTGGTTAAATTCAGGAACCGAATGATCAAAGACCAAATTATCTCAGGACTGCGTAAGACCAGAGGAATCTGCACAGTTGATATCGGACTAAAAAGTTCAACAAAGAATTGTTTTGTCAATGAACATCTAACCCCCTGAGAACAAGCACCTGTTAAGGTTAGCCAAAACGAGAGGCCAAGAAAAATCATATAAGTTTGTATGGCTCCGGAACTGCAGCATTTAAAAAAAAACCAAGAATCCTCGTGTATTGCAATAAATACAAAATGATTTATTAAAAATAGTTTGAATCCTGTAACAACGAAAGCTTAAACTTTTTTGGTTTGTGTACAGTATAGTTTTTTTAAATTTTATACTAACAACTGATATTTCTTACTTACTTGAGATTTTTATTTGTAATAGGGACTTTTCTTCATCCATACTGCACAGAGTAACACTAATTCTCCATTTATACTTAACTTACACACGATATTTAACACAAACCTTCACAACATTAAGCTCAACAAAACTGTATCTACCTAATCACTATAATATATCCTACAATCTAATAATCAGAACGACACGAATACCTTATTACTCGGTACTTATCAATATATATACATGTATAGTAATACAAGCGTACTCATATAAGCACTCTCAATGATTCGTAATACCTTAGAAATTAATTATCAAAATTTTCGTGGTTTAAAAAAACAAAAACAAAAACAGTGCAGTTTCGACAAAATGTATTATTACAGAATTAGGACGTCATACTCATCACAGAAACTGGATTAACCGATGGCTTCTTTAAAGGTGAGTTGTGTGACAACCGATATGATATACTGCGTCGAGATCGTACTAAAAATTCATCTTATAAAGATAAAGGCGGCGGAGTGATGATTTGTACTAAAATTGAGCTGCGAGCGCAAGAAAGGCCAGAGTGGTCGTGCGCCGGCGTTGAATGCGCCTGGGTGACTGTCCCGGGTCGCTCGCTCGGCTTGGAACGGCACAACCTACACATAGGTAACGTGTATATACCACCGGACTCGCACCAGGCCTCGCGTCTTTTATTATTTACGGGTCAATTGATAAACATAACTATATCATACCCAGACGACTATTTTCATTATAGCGGGAGATTTTAATTTGTCGAACGTAAGTTAGTCTTCTGCGGGGCCGTCGGTACTCAAAAAGGGTAGCGTGGAGTTGCAAAATACTGCTACTAATTTTCTAGATATGTGCAGTGCGGCTGGCTTATCTCAATTTTGTAACATACAAAATCCTAGTGGTAATATAAAAATAAAAAATAATAAATAAATAATAAAATAATATAAAAGTTCTTGATTTGGTTTTTAGTAATACCCCAATTGATGTCCATAAATCTGACTTATTTTTTGTAAAAGAAGATAAACCACACAACACCTAATACCTAGTAATAACTAGGTATTAGGTTAGTAGTTAACCCTAACTTACGTCGAAATAGAATTTTGAAGTATAATTTTCACCGTGCAGACTATGAAGGTATAAACAGCTTCTTAGATAGTATTGACTGGCAATCTGTACTCAATGGTGACTCAATTAATATTGTGGTAAACAGTTTTTACGAACACTTACGAAACGCTATAGATCAATATGTACCAAAAGTACCTAGAAATGCATGTAGTTCATATCCAAATTGGTATTCTAAATCCATAATACATATAAAATCAAAGACAAACTCAAAGCACATAGCCGCTGGAATTCTTATAAAAATCGAAGAGATTATGAAGAATTCGCCATTCTAAGATCACGTCAAAAACTTGTCTAAAAAATGTAAAGATTCCTACATTGAACGTATGCAATTGTTTATCAGAAAAAATCCTAAACAGCTATGGACCTATCTAAAAAATCTACGTGGTAACAGTTCTAATTATCCCAATACAATAAAACTGGGTAATGAAACGTATACAAATGAAAATGATATATTTACAGGATTTAATTCGTTTTTTGAAAGTGTATTTCAAAAACCAGCAACCTCTTACGAGAATCACCTTAAAACATATCAAAAATCGGCCGATATGATTCAAAATTTAAGTGTAACCGAGTCGTTTGTTTTAAATATAATTAAAGGTCTTGACATAAACAAGGGACCTGGCATACCCCCAGTATTTATTCATAAATAAGCCCACAAACTAGTAGTTCCTCTATGTCAAATATTTTTACTCTCAGTCAACCAATATGGAGTATTTCCTTCTGTATGGAAGGAGGCTCGTATTGTTCCTGTTCATAAAAGTGGCTCTCGTAACAAAATCGAACATTCCCATATCCCATCTCAATTTTGAATACTTTTAGTAAAATCTTTGAAAAGGTAGTTTATAGGAACATTGCCCCAATCATATTTAAATCGATCCCTAACGAGCAGCATGGCTTCATGAATAAGCGATCTACCATATCTAACTTAGCTTCTTTTAATAATTACCTACTGCTTAGTATGAATGATAGAAAACAAGTCGATGTTATATATTCAGACTTTGAAAAAGCCTTTGACAGAGTTGACCATATTATATTGCTTCATAAGTTACAAGCGCTAGGCATAAAGGCAGATCTGCATAGATGGGTAAGTTCCTATATTTCAAATCGACGACAGGCAGTTGTTATAGGAAGTTCACGTAGTGAATATACGGTCATCCCTCTGGTGTCCCCCAGGGTTCAATATTGGGTCCTTTGCTCTTCAACGCCTATATATTTGATTAGGTTTACACATAAATAATCACGTTACCTAATGTTCGCTGATGACATAAAAGTTTTTTTTTTAATTAATATTCTAGAAACATGTATAAAAATACAAGAAGACCTAAACAACCTGTCGAACTATTATGGTCAAAATAGAATAACTGTTAACGCTGCCAAACATTACTACGTAGTTGAAAGAAAATAATAATAAGTTTAAATTGACATTTTGACTCGTCTATTTAGCAAATTTAATTGTCATTTAACAATATTCACTAAATCTGACTTTGGGTTCAAACAAAATATGATCGTTTTATAATGTAACTAGCTGACCCGGCCACGCGTTGCTGTAGCTCAGTAGTTCTAATACGTTGAACCCATATACGCTAACCTCTAAAATTATCAGTGTTTATCTACTATATTATGTATGTATTATACATATAAACCTTCCTCTGAGTTGAATCACTCTATCTATTAAAAAAAACAGCATCAACATCCTTTGCGTAGTTTTGAAGATCTAAGCATACATAGGGACAGACAGCAGGAAGCGACTTTGTTTTATGCTATGTAATGATAGTTAGTCCAGAGAATATCAATAAACAGACAGAATCAATGTTATTGTTGTGTAGTGTACTAGTCGTCGTTAGGAACCAAATGGCTTGTCAGTTCAGTTCGCTCGCTTGAAACATTCTGAGCAACCGCTCGCATTTATACATTTAATGTTTGACTTCTCTACAAAGTTATTCAATACTATAATAGTTCCTTAAATAAAATAAAATAAAAATAAAAAAAGCCTGTTTATTCCTTAACTTATAAGTAGGTAGTTACATTACATTCAAGTTGTATTCGGTTCAGTTACATTCAATTTTAACATTAATTCGTATTAGTTGGTAGGTGGGTAGATACTTAATTATGTTGGCGACTATTTATGGTATTACATTACATTATGTTTGTATCATTACCTTTTTCTATTACTCTTATATATTGTATTATTGGATGTCTTTTTATGATTATATATTCATTATATTATTATATTATCATTTATATTATAACGATTTCATTCTCGAGTAGATATATTACGTTAGGACCCCTTTCGGGTAAAGGCCTCCTCCAGCTGCTTCCACTGTTCGCGGTCCTTTGCTATCTCAGTCCAGTTCGGTGTGTTGGTATTTTTTTTTTTAATTTCGTCGGACCATCGGGCAAGCGGTCTGCCTGTTCGTCTTTTTCGAGATTATAGGTGCATATGTATGTATAGGTTTTGTTTTTGTTGGGTTGGTTTTTTGTTAGCTGGAAGGTTTTGGTCTAGCTCTCCCGCGGTGACCAGCAGTATTGGGATGCTCTGCGCATTAGCGCTTTGTTAAGGTGTTATGATTATGTGGATGCTGTAATTGTCATTGTTTTTCGAAATTCAAAGGTTTTAATAGTTAATAGTTCCTTACGTGACGTATATTTAACTAGTGTTTGACAGGTAATGTTTTTAGTAATGCCTAATCACTCCTTGTTCATTCCAGGGGTTTGATCGTTCCGATAATTTTGCGCAAAATCCTTCGGCAGCGACGGACCAGGTGTGGGAAGCCGAGCCGGCGCAGTCTGATTCGGTGGTCGCCTCGTCGTTCCTGCAGGAATTCCGTCTGCTCTTCTTGACGGCAGAAAATAACAGCCGTGGAAGAGGCCGCCTGCCCCGCTACTAGGATCCCTCGAGTTCGACACATCGACAGTTACTTATTACGTATTACGTATCGATCCCTGTCTATGGTCGGTTCTCTTATTATCTGGGTCCACATAATAAGAGAACATGTATTCTCTTTTTTCAATTATACTCCCTTTATAAAGAATATTATGATGTAAAGAAAAATACTGTGTATGATCACGTTTAATTGATTAGATGTTTGTTTTCATGTTTAATTAGATTATTTACATCAATCGTGTCTGTCTGCTTGAACACGATTTATGTAAAAACTACTGAGAAATTCTATAAATGAAATAAACGTGTTCGGATACTCTAATATAAATCTCGACTTTTCGAACTTTACAGTTTTATTAGTATAGGTTATAACTCTATTTCTTAACGTGTATTGTATTAACTTCTAAAACTATTTTTTTGTTTTGAGCATAATTTTCACTTATCTCGTGATCATGGCGCATGCAACTGTGCTGGAATATCGGGAAGTAGAAAAACTAATATATCAAGGTAAATATCCCGTTTTAAGTGAAAATTGTATATTGTATTACTTAAAATAATGCGTGTCAAACTATTTGTCGGTGTGATGCAACTATGTCGGTGTGGTTTATGAAAAGGAACGAAACAGGTCCAACGTCCGTAGCTCTGGCAAGGATCTGGTCCTGTTTCGAGGAGAGGTAAGGAATGCAGGGTTATGTCAATTGTAATAAAAGACTTTTATGACTTTGCATTCGTCGGCGTCGGAAAAACAGGCAGGATTTTTGGAGAGATTTCAAATCTCAAATATTAAGATTGGTTGTCGCATTTGTTTGAGGTCACCTATTGACCTTGGCTCGTTATCTGCCCCACGCATTCAGTTCTATAAGTATGCGTCACACTGTTCCCAAAGTACAAGCTTTGCTTCGTTTGGGGCTAGATGCCGCGGTGTCAAATGTCCACCTATAAATCCGTTGCTCGTAATATGTAAGGGCCGGGCCGGGCAGCTTTTGGGCGAGTTTAAACTCGCCCAAAAGCTGATATCTAAATGTAAACTTGTCTTGGAGGTATTAGGTAAGTGTAACCCGTTCCAAAGAGCATAACTCATCTTAACTTATCAACTACTCATTAACATAATTTGATCTCTTTACTAATAAGTTACGATTGGTTTTGCACAAATATGTCGTGTGCCAATGTCACAGTCACCTGCAATAAGCAAGATGTCACTGCAAAGTTATGTAACTGTTCTCAATGGCAAATTGTACACAGACAAACTTAAAAATAGAAAAATAACCACATGATTATACAAAATGCATAGGTATACGGTAGTTTTGACGGACCATCACAGCCCACCTGGTAGTTCTGTTTTCGATGCTTTAGTTTGTGGGTTCGGGAACAGGGGAAAACATTTTTGTAAACGTGGATGTATGTTCTCCGGCGGGGTCGAGGACTAAGCTAGGCGGCCTCTCTAGTCACCTCTGTGCGGCTGCCTTTTCTATGTTTCTCTATAATCCAATCGTAGTTTGTATTCCTGTTCTATTGCGATATAATGTTCTCGTCATCAAACGAGCTGGTTAGACTTAATCGGGTGTTTCAAATCGCACGTCATTTATTGAAATGACTAAAAATAAGAGGTTAGGTTTTGTTTTACAATAACATTCTTATTGCAGGTGAATGTACATAATTAGTATTATTGATAAGTATCCCGGGTTACTGCTGCAAATCGCCCGGATGCTTGTGGTGGTACCAATAGAGTGGACCAGAAAAAGTGTGTATTTTATTAGGTTTTGTTAGACCTAAAACCTATGAATAAGTTAACTTGAGAGCGGCAGGTTTCCGCTACCAGAGCGCCGGAGGGCAATCAGGGCAGGGCGGCCCGGCTGGCCTTTCGTGCACTTCTTGAGTGTCTATACTATAAGTTAAAGTTCTTCGCATTCCAATTTTAATTGAACTAGTACGTGTACAGTTTTCTTTAAATTCTGCAAAGATGTCAAGGGTGTCTGCTTTTTTATTTTTTTGTGTCAAACTTTGTTTTAGAAATTAAGAAAAAATGTGATAAAAACTTTGAAAAACATATTTTTTGATTAAATCGCAACAAACAAAGTAACGTACACTCCGTGAACGCACATTCGGCGCAAACCCGTAAGGTAATGTGCGAACTGCATTATTTACGGAATTTGTTATTTTATGCTAAACGTGCATATTTGTTATACTTTTTCATTAGATTAGGATAACGTACGTCGTCCCCTCGTAGCTGTAGGTATGGTGATATCAGTATCCAAACCCTTAAATTGTATTTAAGTACGTGTTTCACGAAAAATAATAAACATCATCGTCAGCGCGCGCAGCTATAATGCATGCTACGAGTAGTAGCATAGCCTAGCACAGCGCGAGAAAAGGATAGACTCTCTTTTTACTCTCTGTAACGAAAGAGTATGATGATGATTAGATTATATTTTGGTCTTTTTGGGTGATTTGACCATAAAAAGACCGCATACAAATCATGAAACGACTATTGGCTCAATCTCTCAAATAAGAATCTCTCTCTCTCTCATTACTCAATGTATTTGTTAAAAAAATGTTATTTGAGCTCTCGAATACATAATCTATGCTTGTTTCGTAATCATTTTGTAAAAATGTTATTTGAGCTCTCGAATACATAATCTATGCTTGTTTCGTAATCATTTTGTAAAAATGTTATTTGAGTTCTCGAATACATAATCTATGCTTGTTTCGTAATCATTTTGAGGCTTGTTTTTTCAAATCCATATTTTTGTTATGACTCTTACGATACAGGCATAGATTATGTTAACACAAATTGATACCACTCTTAGGTTTGTTTAGCTAGCTAGCTTCACTGTTTGTGTTTAAATGGTGATGGGAAATAAAAGTCTTGTGTGGAACAGAGTGTTTTATTTATAAGATTAAAGTATCTACCCCTAGGCCGCTTATTTAGTCTAAGTTCAGAGCAGTTCAGTTCCTGGTTTTAGACAGTCGGAGTCGGCAGTCGGAGTCGGAGTCGGCAGCAGGGCTCATCACGACACAAGCAGTCATATTATGTAATTCCGTTAAATATGCCCCTTTTCTGACGGCCTTTTTAGGTTGCATAGTCTATGGTTTTGTGTGTGGGTAAGTTCAAAAGTTAAAGTCAAAAGATACTTTATTCAATACCATCACAAGGATCACTTTCGGGGATTCTTCGTCTGTCATTTCATGGAGCAATATGGCTCTGCTAATTTAATATTTTTTACCTGTTTTATTGCATGTTTTACTCAGTAATCTTGGCGGAATTTTAATGAATTTATTGTGGCTGCGGGGCGGGTATAGATAATTGGATTACATGTGTATTGGTGGTGCAGTGTGATTTGAACGACGAGGTGTCCCAAGAAAATTCTAGACGCCATTCCGCGTGTCGTCTAGAATTGACAACTGACTTTGAAGACTTTGTGCACGACCAAACCCTAGAGACTGAATGGTTTAAATAAATATATATATACATTGTGAAGCTATTGTGAGAATATTATTTTCTTTGAATATTTCTCTCAAAGATTCTCGTGGTTTCATTTAATAAATGGCACGTATTGCCCTTATGTAAATCACAAATATTTTACTAATATCAGCTGCTTTCCCCCAGAGAATGATGTCACATGACATAACACTATGGAAGTAACTGAAATAAACTAGTCTAGCTGTAACTTACTGATGAAGGATCGCACGAACTGCATATCCAGTTCATCCGTCCATCTGGTTCCCTTCTTACGCTATGCTTCTTACTCTAGGCTAGATGGCATCGTATGAAATGGTTCACTTATCATCTATACTCTTATCACCTATCTTTATTTTGATTTAGTTTGGAGCTGATATAGTAACTTGAATAATTCTAGTTTGACAAGGAACCCTCCGCCTTCCCCCATTGCCCTCCGCGGCACTAACAGCAGTTTCCAGCGAACTCACTACTGCTACCCTAGCGGTCTCTCTCGGACTGTGTCAGTAGACGGGGCGCTCGGTAACATACCGATGCCGTGTTATTCCATAAATGAGTTAAAATTCAAAACTGTAATTACATTGCTAGAATGTTTAGTATGTATCTTCGTAGCTACCTCTTGTTATCTCCCCTCCGGCTTTAAGTTGTTAAACATTTGGAACTAAATTGTTAAAATATTTGGAATAAATTTTTTAACAATTTGTTGTCCAATGTCATGAGGCCATGCATTCTTATCAATAATTTAGTTATTTATATTATAATACGCTTTCTTCAAAAGACTACCTTTTATGTATGCTTTAAATTTCTTAATAGGTAGTTTAGTAGCATTTTCAGGAAGTTTATTATTGAAGCGCACGTGTTCCCCATAAAGGACATATTTACTTTTTCTAGTCGAAACCTAGGGGTGTATAATTTATGTCTATTATCATAGTATTTTAGTTTTGTATGTTTAGTTACTTATAGTTATAAAAGATAATTAGGTCTTTGCCCTGCAGTGGGACGTCACGGGTTCTCAATAATTGTGGCGGAATAGGGTTGAGACCGCCACAAGCTTCCATAAGTAGAAAGCTTCCTTTTGACTATCCGGTGCGGGCTACTTAGCCTACCTAGGTAGGAATCCTTCTGCCTGCCTGTTCCTGGGTTTCTCTGTTCCTATTTCGCCCAGCCTATTCAGGGTGGTTCTCAGGAGGTTTCAGTAAACACTTCTTGATCCTCTTGATTATCCAGATTCGTGTGCACTGCGCGGCGTCGCTTCGGTGAGTGTGTATTGCGCCAGAATGCGCGAATATATTCAAGCGTACGAGCAGTGCACTAACGAAGTGGCGCATTAAGAGGCCAGCCGAGAACGAATTGCCCCTACAAACGTAATACCAAAATGATTTGTAACTCAAGCATATTTCCACTATATTGTTGTATTATATGTATTAAATAGTATTTATCTAGGTTCCTGGATAGTTTTTATTTCAAATTACTTATCAAAAATGAAATAAGAGCCAATCGCATTTTGCACATTTTTATAAAATTGACAAGTTTTCTTTCTATTTGTTTCGTATTAAAAACAACAATATCTTACGTGTTGTTTGTTAAGGACCATAGCTTATATTGTCTAGTTACATAATAACATTACTATGTGAAGAATACTAAATGTTTTCAGTCATATTTTTTTTATTAAGGAACACAATCAAATTCATACCACTTTTGAACGGCTAATACTGCTATCGCGCACGCACGGGGCGGGGCCGGGGGATGGGGACACTTCGGTTGTGTGATCGCTCGGACAGCTACGCACGCACACACTAATGCAACGTGTGACTTGGACTGACTTGAATTGACATTTGCCTTGTTGTTTGGAAACAATAATCTACCTCTTTACATACTACTACGATATTGCCTTTGTTTACGGAAATTTTTCACTTGACTGACGACCTCTGTGGGGCACTTGGTTAGGTCAGGCTGGGACGCAACAGGTTGCGGGTTCGATTCCCGCCGCGGGACAAATGTTTGTATGATCTGTATTTACAAAAAATGTATTATTATTATTATTATTAATATTATTATCATCATCATCAGCATGTTTTCAGCGACTGCATCCACTAAACTTTATAATGATCTTAGCTACTTCAGCTTGTGCAAACCTGCAGATTATGTTATTTCGGTGATTTGTGACTAATTTCCTTTATAATAAAAATAACCGCGCTTGAGAATGTCCAGATACGTTTTTTTTGGCAACTTTGTGACTCTCCCATTTCCATTGTGTCACGCTCAAATTGTCAGGTTATTGGAACGCACACTTTTCTGCATGAAAATAACTTACATTACCTAAAACAGACGCGCTCGTGTTTTTCTCGCAATAATTTTGTTTTACTATTCTGATCGGCTGCCCTAGACGTTCAACCCTATATAAAACCTATATTTCTGACGCACTCGAGTAAAATCCCCAAATTGCCCAAAATTCCCGCTTGGGCTATTATGAATAATATTTAATTTACTTTTTTTTGTAAATACATACATGTTATACATAGAAACACCAAGACCCTACACAAATAATTGCAGATCATAGAAACATTTGTCATACAAACATTTGTCCCGAAGCGAGAATCGAACCCGCAACCTTCCACGTCTCACACGGCCCTTGGCCCACTGCGCCACAGAGGTCGTCCCCTCGGTCGAAACTTTGCATAGATGTAGGAAGATTAAAATACCTATGTATATTTTACCTACTTTTATCTTAGAAAAAGACGTGCGAAGCCGCATACAGAAGCTTGTATTTTATTTACCTACCGCCTTCGAATTGTCAATGATATCAATGACCAATGACAGAAGTATACGTACCTACCTACACCTACTCACACACGCAAGCACGTCACTACGGTTGTATTTAGGTATTGTAGTACCGCGTCCCGCGCCTCTCCCGCGCTCTGCGCGTGCTTACATCATTTAAACAGAGATAGAGATATTCGGAGCGATTTTTGCACGGGCCTCGAATTGAAGTTGCGAGCGAGCTTCGCAGGGCTCTTAAGCGTTTTATTTAAAGGTAAGTACAAGATTGTTACATAGGTATGTACAAGGTTACATAAGTAAGTACAAGGTTGATACATAAGCAAGTACAATGTTGCTGCTATTTCTATGGTAAGTATGATATAGCTACAGGCTTTTATTAGTATAAAAATCTTGTTTGAAAAAATATAAGTTATTATAAGTCGTAGGAAATAGGTAGATAGAAAATGCGAATTTCTATGTGTCGTGGTGTTTAGTGTAATTGACAACATTGTTAACAGGGGGGCAATCGCGGTAATTTTGAACATTTGAACCAAAGCTAATCCAAATCAAAACCAAAGTCAAAACGTTATTTTTGACATATTTCGTACCGTGCTAATCACTATAACGGAAACGATTTAGACCTATTTTGGAAAATACGTTGATCGAACGTTGGCGGATCGCGTCATCTTTGACTAACGCGCTTTCAGCGCTTTAAGCGCTTTCAAACTAACGCTTTTAATTCAGTTTGTGTCGAGAGATTTCTTATTGTTTTCTGAGCCGTATTAATTGCTGAAAATGCTAAATTGGTGGAAAAGCTAAGACCTTGTATAGCTGCTCCACTTCCTGCCGATTGTCTAGATGTAGAGACAAAGTTAAGTGTTAGTAGTATCTACAACCCATTAAGGAAATACTGCCTGTACTATATATAGTACAACTTTCAGGTTCTGATAGCAGGACCATCCAGTGTCCCAATCAACTAAGCAAGCAAGGCTGTAACGGAAGTAACAGCGGCGACTTTGGCGCCTGAGGATTATTCTTCCTGATACGTTCAATTAATATAATGAACATAATTAATATAATGAACATAATTAATATAATGAACATAATTAATATAATGAACATAATTAATATAATGAACATATTTAATGTTTTTATCTTTTACGAAGATTATTCGTGATTATTATGAAGATTTTAATTCTTTCAGAATGAATTTAAATTTTCAAGTAAGTACGTTTATTTGTGAGTGTGATCTAATATCATAATCTAGTTAATTTATTGAATAAATATTATTTTTATAAATTAATCTCTGTATCTTTTCATAATCTGTAAATTTTATTTATTGTGTGTACGATATTTTATAAAAAAGTGCCTTGAAATGTGTCATACCATATTTATATTTATTATTTGCAGAATGTTGTCATTATTGTTTTATTTTTTATATTTTCCTAGAAATTGATATAGACATGCGGGAAAATAAACATTACTGTGGTCAATGTAGTTTTTAACATTCCGAAGTCCAACAAGAAACCTTAAGTTTTTCTATGACCGTCTGCTATTAGTCATAATCTCACAAGCTAATAATGTTTTACTAAATTATGAATAACAGCCTGATTTGTTAACCTTAAAAAAACTCCGTAAGCTCCGTAACAAATGTTTTAGTTCTGCTAACTAGATGACGTTGAATTGGTTTGGGTTCTGACCGTGTCAGATAAATTTGGAAAGTGTACTACTTTCCAAAGGTTCCTAAGGTCTAACGACAAAAATAAAAAGGTCCGGATCCGAATTTATAGTTTATTTATTTTTATCCTAAGAAATAACGAACTGCAGAAACTAAAGATATTAAAGATTGGCATACTGTTGCCATTGTTTCGGCCTGCAGTCTACTGGCGTTGGCTGTTATTACATCAGCCTCAGCCTGCGCTTTCGCGGCTTCAGCTTGTCTCAGCTCAGACTGAGTAGAAAGCTGTCTCTGTGGGCGCGCATCTCCTCAGTAAGCATCATTAAACTGCGGCTCTCGTCAAGTGAACCATGGCTTGCTGTTGGAAAAATTATAAATCAAGAAATAGAAAAGACAGAAACACTTTCGTGGGGTATTTTTTACACATTATGTAATTCAATAAATGTAAAAAAAAACTTGTAGTCCTTAAGTTTTTTTTTACATTTATTGAAGGCCCACCGCCTGTACGACGCTGAGAAAGTAAGGCTCGTCAATTTTGATCTTACTTTAGTCTGATTGTTTGAATGTCGAATGATTTGATCATTCCAAATCCTGAAGTTTAAATTATTTATGAAGATAAATAGTTTAAGAACTTATGTTATAAATAACGTTAAAGTTAGATACTTTGGTCCACTCTTTGGGCAGTCTTACTGGCCTCTCTTTATTCAGTGCGTCAGTTCACTTATGCCAAAGGCGAATCGACATAGCCCGTCCCTCTTTAGATCAAAGTCTACCGAGGGCTTTTTCTTTATTGGCCTCGGCAAACTCCATCAACAATTGAAGCTGCTGTAGGATGGTGGTACGGCGTCCACCGTCCATTTTATCTGAAAAACACAAATATATTACTTATTATTACATAATACAATATCATGGACGATCAGTGTCTTGTAAACACTAAGTTTTCTTCTCTATTAAGTACACTTATTGTTTATATCTGTATTATGAACAAAAACAATACTTACTTGCCTCAAGTTCAATTTTGTTAAAAAACATATGAATTAAGAGGTAATACGCGATAATTACCCATTAACTAAAAAAACAATATTAATTTCGTTTAATCATAGAGTTTACAATCGAAGTTGACAATATTTTGTCATAAGGACAAAACACTAGCAACTTCGCTCGCGACCTCGTCCGCACGTTTTTGTATAATGTAAAAACATTTATTCATCATATACAGCCTGAATCTTCGACTTCTTCTTTTCGTGTCACTAGTTCTTTTGAACCAGTGTGGTAAAAGGATCAAAGTGTGCCTTACAAGCTCTTTCTGTGCAATGTTCACCGTGCAATGTTTTTCGGTATTATAAACAAACTTAGGTCACCCTATGTTTGTAGGTACCATACGACACGATCCTGTGTTAATTCTGTCCATTCGCAGCCCATGATTTTGACTAATGTTCCATATAACGGACGTTCCATTATAAAGTTCTCTGCCACCATTTAGTGGGTACACACTCCACCTGACAATATAGAAGCCAGCCGCTGCCTATGAAACAGGCTACCGCTGCCTCACAGGTCAAAATACGCATAAAGCAGACGAATCAGCGTAATAAAAATTGTATTAGATAACAGGAATTTGGCTATTCGCGCATATTGCTAGTTGCCGCGAGTTACCTAAGCCATAATAGAGGGCAAATCAGCAGTAGAGGGTTCATACACGTTAAAACATACACACAAACAAACTTAACCGCTTTTTATTATAGTGTAAATATAAAAAAATAATCACACTCAATCGATCAACGATAACAAGAGGATCACAGATGCCATAACCAAAAGAAGAACAAAAAGTTTAATAGATTTTATTATTTTCGTTCTAAATCTTATAGGATATTGGATATAGGACATACTCTTTGGTTGTAAACTCTAACGTTTTATGTTTGGTTCTATTTTGGAGAATTCAACGATTAAACCGTTCATAAAAAAAAGCGCGGTACCATTTTGACATCCAGATTAACCAAATCAGAACCTCATCAGAATCGCTGCCAATATATTTCCGTTCGATGGTAAATACGTTGGCAAATAGCGCGATCGCCCTAGGTCGTGTCTATACTTATAGTCCGTTTGAGCTATTTATTTACAAGCCTCCGTAATATGCTGTAACATACTACCAGTTGGTCTAAAGTGGTTACACCTTAGACCAACTGGTAGTATGTTTGGTCGTAAGGATTATTCTTAAGAATTCGTGGTGACACAGTTTAAGTAAGCGTTCGCTTGCAAAGCGCGTTTGGCGACTCTGCATTTTAATTCATATTATTTTCATTCACTAGTCACGCTCCAGTCCTCTCCCCGGGAACACATGCTTATAAGGCATCCGCGATAGGTACATACGCCGTCGTATATATAAATGTAATGTGTACCTTTATTCAATTCAAGTGATCGGTTTTATTATTTCATTATCGCACCCTACCTAGCTAGCACCTAAACAGATCTACATTCTATAACCTACCTAGACACGTACTAAATTGGTGACCCCGACGTGTTCTGTTTAGAAGTGATGCGAATAAGGTGCGATATAACTAGAAGGAGGTGACTCAAAATTCCATCGTATCGGGGAAGGTACAACTGCGTCGTTTCCCGATCAACTTGGAGAAACGGCCGCAGCCTCATAGTTGAGTTTATTACTCAACGAGGAACATCAACATCATCAACGCAGCGACGCCATGCAGCAAACGTAGTCCTGACCACCAACAGAAGCCCTTTGGAAAAGCCGATCATCGTGTGTATTGCGTGTAAATAGGCTAAATCGGACGGCCGGGATTAATTGGTAACCCGCGGTCCTGCCAACGAGGATCACGCAGAAGCGAGGTAATACGTTATGGGAAGCCAGCGCCAATCTGAAGTTCAATCAATCCTACTAATGTGGAGTTTGGACTCGCAGATATACTCAAATACATTTTTTTGCCCGGTTGGAGACATGCTCGCCGGAAGATCAGTGCCGGATCTAGAGATAGCTCGGTCCCACTGCAACGAGTTTCTGGCATACAAGTACCTGCGCTTACTAAATTGGAAATGGCGGCTATATATTGTTTGAAAAGGTGCTGTGATGAAGGACTCGACGAGGCGAATCTTAAAGCGTGTGAAAGTTGTGTGAAGTGTAAAAAGTGTTTTGTTTATGAAATTGCTTCTGGTGTCGAAGCCCAGTTAAGCCAGTATAGTATAACTAGTACAGTTATTTTATTCATATTAGCAGTGTTTATATTATATTTCTGCTATAAAAAGTGTCATAAACGTACCAAGAGTTGGGTACATCGCCAAGTGATGACTGTTACGCCACAGCAAGGTGAACAAGTAGCTATGCCATCAGTAGCATCAGCGCAAACTCTGCCTAGAGTTAAGATAATAAGTGGCTAAAGAAAATGTAAAACAGTTTAATATATTATTTTTAATATTAATTTTGTGTATTTACCAGTGTTCTATCTAATATTTTTTTAAACACATGTTTATTTTTTGTCAATTTTTTAATTATATTTTTTTCTTTAACTTTTATAGCCAACTGTACTTGAGTTGTCGTAAATTATATTCAATGAAACATTGTAAGCAGGTACAATCACTCCGTGCGAGTCATATCAACAAGCGATCAAGTTACTTCTTGGTATGCGAGACTGAGTCGTGTATGAAGTGGTTATTCTGTAACGTTTTGAATGTTTAACTTTTATGTAACTAGATTTAGATTTTTATTAAAAAATTTTTTGTTAAATTATTCTAATTATGCTATAGCTTAGTTATCCTTGACCGCTAACGGCTATGATATGTGGGAGAAACTGCGACATAAGCAGATAGTCACTGATAAAGCAATAAGGGTCTAAGGGAATAAGGGAATCTAAGGTTAGGCTATTTCTAACAGATGAACGCTACATCGAAGTCAATAGCAGTGATGAGGTCCAGTCCTAAAGCCTGTTCCGCATGTGCACGTGTGAATGTGGAGTTTAGGTGCAGGCGAGTGCAGCCTCCCCAACGGAGCCTAGGCCTGTACGACATTAGCTGGTGATAAGTCACGTGACTGAAACGTTACTGCTGCTGTCATTTCCATGCAATTTGATCTCTCTGCAGGCGTGAATGCTAACAAAAAGTAATAGTTATCTAAACTCTTGGTGAAGGGCATTGCGCTAAATTTTAACGTCAATAACAAAGCTAAACACAAAACCTCACTTTGGGTATATCCCAAGCAACAACACGGAACTTATCATTACAAAACAATTACACGAAACCATTCCTATAGATAACTTTATCAGATGAGACTTAAAGATAATCTATATTTTATTCCCGACTGAAAATGGAGTACAAACTATCAAACGAGCGGCCACCTTGTCCTGCTGAAAGAGCCGTTCCCGGCCAACCCGCACCTTTCTCTTATAAAAACTGTCAGTTTATGATGCTTCCTAGTGAGGTTTATGCAAACGAAATATTTTGGTTTGTTGTTATTATTTATAGTTTGTGAAATAAGGCTTAAGGGTGTCTACATTTTTGGCTTAAAATACTAATGCTCCTACTTCTTCTTCTTATCGTGTCACTAACTATTTCTAACCAGTGTGGTGAAAGGATTAAAGTGCGCCTGAGAGGCTCCTTTCGTGCATTCGTGCCTTAATGTATGTTAATGTATAATGTAATGCATTTCGAGCCTTAATGTAAGCTCTCGACCTTGCCCACAGGACCCGCAGGAAAGACGAATTAGTACCTACATGTGGTGTCGGTTCGGATGCAGGTGCATAAAGGCTGGCACCGAGCCGGGCTTGTTTCAAGTTTTCCTTCTCTATTGCTAGCTTTTCTATTAGTCAGCAGGGGGACTAATCCCCAATAATTTGAATGCTCCTACTAATTGCGGTATACAAACATTAAAAGACATAAAAATAACATGATCTTGACTTGTAAAACTAAGATATCTTCAACTTAACCTAAGTTGATTTAACTCAATTTAAGGAAAGGCTACTTTTCACAGATAAACGCTACTTTCTCGTCCATAAAAGTGAGGAGCTCGCCGTTATAGAACAAGTACCCGTATGTGTAAAAGTTTGATAGTGTTACTGGATGGTTATCGTGCCACTTAGAGTATCCAGCTTCCTCAACTGTCTGACCTGGAAGGAGGAGCAAGAGTTAGCAGTCGCAAACACGTACACTTATATTTGTTGCAAATTACCTGCAACGAAATTCTGCGATCAGCCCGGTAACTGGTTTGGTCTTGCATTCGCTTTAGCCAACCAACTCTGAGACCGAAACGCAAACGAAACTTTTAAAACGTAAGGTTGATGCAGCGAACTCTATAATGTACCTATAGGTGTTTGTTTTAATCGCGACTTCCCTGCGCGTTTGCAGCTTTAGTCAAAACTGCAAGTCTGCTGCACAAAACTCACCATCGATAGTTTTAACGCCTGTACCATCGTTAAGGATGCCAATTCCCACCCATGGCTTATATTCAGGATCGAGTATTTTGGGCGTGTCGTTACTGAAGAAAGCCGTGAGGACTAGTGCTTCGGCTTCGCTGTTAATGATAGCGAGATGCGCACCTTCCGCCTCGCAGGTTTTCCTGGACTCATCCCAGTACTTTGCATTCCTGTGGAACTTGTACCAGCTTCCGGTCTGGGATTTGAACTCGTAAACTGCAAATGGAATAATCATTATCGCTAGAAAACGTTTTTAGAATAACTCAAGACCTATTTCATAATCACACATTAGCTATGTGGCATTAAAATATATTGCTATCCTTATTATGTTGACACAAGAATGACAAGTACCAACCATACTATTAATGCTTCCAGGTTTAAAACTTTAAAATTATAAGAAAATCATTTTCAAAATTTAAAGTAATTTCATTCACATTCTTAAATCACTAAAAATGGAGCATCCTTAGTTATCTTATTTGAATTTAGTAGTAAAAGCACACGGGCTGAAACATATCAATCTGAAATGCCTTATCGCCTTTTACCTTTTGGAGTAGGTTATTGTAAAATTGTTCGTTTGAATGTGTGCAACTAGTACTGTTATTGCTGTACGCGTTTGGAGTAGGTTATTGTAAAGATGTTGGTATGAAGGTTTGCAACTAGTACTGTTATTGCTGTACGCGTTTGGAGTAGGTTATTGTAAAGATGTTGGTATGAATGTTTGCAACTAGTACTGTTATTGCTGTACCCGTTTGGAGTAGGTTATTGTAAAGATGTTGGTATGAAGGTTTGCAACTGGTACTGTTATTGCTGTACGCGTTTGGAGTAGGTTATTGTAAAGATGTTGGTATGAAGGTTTGCAACTGGTACTGTTATTGCTGTACGCGTTTGGAGTAGGTTATTGTAAAGATGTTGGTATGAAGGTTTGCAACTGGTACTGTTATTGCTGTACGCGTTTGGAGTAGGTTATTGTAAAGATGTTGGTATGAATGTTTGCAACTAGTACTGTTATTGCTGTACCCGTTTGGAGTAGGTTATTGTAAAGATGTTGGTATGAAGGTTTGCAACTGGTACTGTTATTGCTGTACGCGTTTGGAGTAGGTTATTGTAAAGATGTTGGTATGAATGTTTGCAACTAGTACTGTTATTGCTGTACCCGTTTGGAGTAGGTTATTGTAAAGATGTTGGTATGAAGGTTTGCAACTGGTACTGTTATTGCTGTACGCGTTTGGAGTAGGTTATTGTAAAGATGTTGGTATGAATGTTTGCAACTAGTACTGTTATTGCTGTACCCGTTTGGAGTAGGTTATTGTAAAGATGTTGGTATGAAGGTTTGCAACTGGTACTGTTATTGCTGTACGCGTTTGGAGTAGGTTATTGTAAAGATGTTGGTATGAAGGTTTGCAACTGGTACTGTTATTGCTGTACGCGTTTGGAGTAGGTTATTGTAAAGATGTTGGTATGAAGGTTTGCAACTGGTACTGTTATTGCTGTACGCGTTTGGAGTAGGTTATTGTAAAGATGTTGGTATGAATGTTTGCAACTAGTACTGTTATTGCTGTACCCGTTTGGAGTAGGTTATTGTAAAGATGTTGGTATGAAGGTTTGCAACTGGTACTGTTATTGCTGTACGCGTTTGGAGTAGGTTATTGTAAAGATGTTGGTATGAAGGTTTGCAACTGGTACTGTTATTGCTGTACGCGTTTGGAGTAGGTTATTGTAAAGATGTTGGTATGAAGGTTTGCAACTGGTACTGTTATTGCTGTACGCATTTGGAGTAGGTTATTGTAAAGATGTTGGTATGAAGGTTTGCAACTGGTACTGTTATTGCTGTACGCGTTTGGAGTAGGTTATTGTAAAGATGTTGGTATGAAGGTTTGCAACTGGTACTGTTATTGCTGTACCCGTTTGGAGTAGGTTATTGTAAAGATATTCGTTTGAATGTTTGCGAGAAGTACATACTGTTATTGCTGTACCCGTTCGGAGTAGGTTATTGTAAAGATGTTCGTATGAATGTTTGCAACTAGTACTGTTATTGCTGTGCCCGGTCACTCGTCATTATGACTTGTTACTGTTATCTACTGAGAGTATAATATTAGCATGTTTTATTATACTGGCATATATTAATTTACCTTTTTTAAACGAGAACCTAGTGTTTAGCCTTGAGCTTAGAAACACTATTAACTAATGTTTGTTAAAATTTTTGAGAAAATAAATATATCTATCTGCCAAGTTTCAATTTATAACGAAAAATAAATATCGGGAAGCAACGATAGTGATTTTTAGAATCTAAATAAATTATAAACAAGTTTATTAATATATTATTCCATGTTACCTTCTCAACCCCTTCACTTATAAATACATACCTACTCGTGATATTTTATAATTCCGTCACAAAATAAACATTTATGTTCATCACACAAATCTTTGTCCTTAGAGGGACTCGAACCCCCAACCTACATCGCATCAACTACTTAGCTGACATGTCAGTCAATAGCACGCACTAGTCGTTAATAAGGTTTCTCCTTGAAATAAATTATATCAGCGCTACAGTAGCGCTCCAACGGTAAATGAAAGCAGGCCTCAAATTCTGCTTAGAACAAACTGATTTAGAAACGTTTAAAAGTGTAAGGCACTACTTTTCTAGGTATTAAAAAATCGCTGCCAGACTACAGTGGCCGTGACGATTGTTGTTTCTTTAACGATGCTCTATCTTTTTTTTTGGCAGTATTAAAATACATCACCATTTTAAAATGATTGGGTAGCAAAGTCGACACTCGATTGGGTAGCAAAATATAACTTCTACAGTGGTTCTAGGATATACCTAGAACCACTGTAGAAGTTATATTGACAGATATAGCCGCTTTCATACGACAAAGTGTAAAATTGAATAATTATCCGCACTTCATTATTATAAGATAAAATAAAAATAAATAAATAAGTAAGTACTTGATAAAATTGTATCAATACCATTGGATATTACACTACAGTCACAGGCTTCACAGGGTTCACAAGCTGGTGCAGGTGTACATTTGGGGACTGGTGTGGTGGCAGCTGTGGTAGACGTGGGATCAGGAGCGGGCACGTAGCAGACATAGGGCAGCAAGGAGTCACAGCTGACTTCACCCGGGGTCCCGTTCGCAAAGAAGGCGCCGCAACGCTCCAGTGCCGCCAGGTTCTCGTGGTCCAGGGTTATAGCCGGCTTGCCTGTTACAACGAACGAACCCTTTATTTTTTTAAATTGATTTTCTATGTGGTTGCTTATCTTAGTAGTATCTCAAATAATTGATTCAGGTGACTTTGAAATCCATAAAAAAATATTAAACGGATGGATACAAATTTACTACTATTCCGCCAATCTATTCCCAATGAGAAATTCGACACGTGTTTCACCTCTCCACGAGGCATCCTCAGGAACACTTGACATTCTTCACACCTTGAAGAAAAAACACAAAACACTCCGCTCAGCAGGGTTGATGCTAATAGTAAATTACCGTTGACAAAAGTGAACGCCCCTTCAGCTGACGTGGTGTGGAAGCCGGAGTACAAGGATTGCAGGGCGCCTTCAGACGATTCGTTTTCGCCTGACTGCAGCTTGTGCACAGACATCGTGAACTCAGTTGTCCAAGCTGAGGCCAAGAAGGCACCTGATGAGAAAACAGAGTAGATTATAGACAAACAAAAAGCATCGATGGTTACAATACAATGTCTGAACTAAAGGAGTTCAGACAACATAAGAAAATGTAAAACTTAATCTACGGCCCATAGAATTATATTTAAAACCAACGTATACTAAGTAGGTACAGCGAAGACGGGGACGTATGACGCTATAGTCAGCTTGACGCATCGTCAAGCTGACGATGCACGGAGTCACGCAACGTTCGCTCCGAGAACTTTCTGAACTTGATACCTTTCAATCAAAATTTTTAAGTGCATGAATGTTTCAAGGCGATTCATCGGAACACTCATTATAAGTGAGCTAAAACTCACTTTTTGACGATACAAGGAGATTGTTGGGCGATGGACGCGATAGTTGGAACTACATGCAATTTGGCTTCAACAACACAGTATGCTGTTAACCACATTTTTGTTCATAACCCTAAACTTAAACACACTTAGGAACATTTTATCGAATACAAACAATATACTCGTATCTAAGCAATTTAGATGATTATTTTGTGTTATAAAGTATCATTGCATAAGGTATAAACACATCCCATACATTCCATACTTTTATTATAATTCCGAAAGTGCTTCTGTCTATTTGACAACCTCTGTGGTGCAGTGGGCTAAGGTCTGGCTGAGACGCAGAAGGTTGTGGGTTCGATTCCCGCCGCGGGACAAATGTTTGCATGATCTGCAAGTATTTGTCTCGGGTCTGGGTGTTTCTATGTATAATATGTATGTATTTACAAAAAAAAGTATATAAGTAGTATATTTGTCATGTGGTACCTATAACACAAGCTCTGCTTACTTTGGGGCCAAATGATGCTTCGTGAAATGTCCGTGATTATCTATTTATTTATTCTATTTGTTTAATTGTTACCATAACACGACTTAACGGATCTCGATAAAATTTGATATGGAGGTAGATTGCATGCGAAGCCGCGGGCAGCATCTAGTAATTTCATATTTTGTACAGCTCCCAATCCCGCACTAGTATAACGGGATTTATCTAACTCTCTAAATCATGCGCCCACGGCCCAGTAGCACTCGCTTGCAGGACGGAGAGGGGGCTCCGGTACCTTCCATGTGGCAGGACACCCTCGCGGCGCGCCAGGCGGCCGGCTTCGCGTGCAGTTTGAGCCAGCCGTTCAGCTCCGGATGGTACGAGTATCCAGGCCAGCCATCTCTCTCAGAACCTGAAAATTACTATTTATAACCTTTGTTCTCTAATAACATAACATAATAACATAACATTAAGTTGAACAAGGCAAGCGCCTCAGAGCGTTGCTCTGATATTTATGGTTTTATTCGGCATTAAACTAGAACAAAATTACCGTTCGTCTTACCCGACAATGTACGTACAGACAGATAGACGCATGAGAGCTCACTATCAGTAAGTATCTAAACCGTTTTGCCCAGTATTGGGTCACAGCGTTTGCAAAATATATACTGTTAAGTATTGATAGCTTACCCATGCACGATATACACAACTGTGCCAAAAGAAAAAATAATTTTAAATTCACAATCATTATAATACAGCTCTTTGAGATAAGTGTCAAAACTAGTATCGCGTGAGGCAGTAAATAGTCGAAACCTTATTATACAGCTCATTTATATACCCAGTGTTACGTTATCAACGGGAGTGGTAGGGAGCTATGGAACAATGTATTCAATGGCCTTTTCGGTAAATAATGTACAAACTCACTACTAATTTGAAAGTTTAAGTATAACGTAATGGAGTCGTAGCAAACAAGAAATTAAATTAAATACTCGTGGTTCACGGTTGTACCTCGTTGACGTTGTAGGCATACTCCCAAGACTCTAAGACTCTAAGACTCTTACTGAGGCCCCCAACAAGCATTCAAAACCTATAAAATAAATCATAAATGCTATAATAAGTCAGTATTTATTAGCAATACGCGTGATGGCGATATTTAACATTAACGTCAAATTAATAATTAATCATTGCCATCACCGTTATTTAAGGATACACAAGTCAGCGTCACAAACTCGTCAGTGCGCGCATCTAAAATGCATGCTTTTTCACCTAGCACAGTGCGAGAAAAAGATAAACGTGCACGAAAGATGGTGATGAGCTGTAAGGAGAGAGTATGATGATGATTTTTATTCAATAATTAGATAAGACTGTGATTTCGTGATAAAAAGACCGCGTATAAATCATAAACAGACTTTTGGCTTCTTCAAGGGTTCTCATGAAAAAAGTATTGAATGTATTAAAGTATTAAATAGTATTGAATTCGAAATAAAGTTATTTAAGCTCTTGAATAAATAATATATGCTTGTATGGGAATCATTTTTAGTTAACGTGCTGCATATGTTATTTATTTACGCATAAAGCTTCGTTAAAGTAAGTGTTGGAATTCGATGTTTTTGAGACTAGTATCTTTCGAACCTACGTTTTTTTTATGATTCTGTTGCGATACAAGCATAGATTATGACTTTGACTTTGACTATGGTCACCGCCTATGTAATCGGCGGTGCATTATCTCGAACCAACGTTTAAGCAAGCTAAGATAGCTGGGTATTCCAATGGTTATTCCCCGGAGAGGTTATAGGCTCCCGGATAGCCAAGACTTCTGCAAAGATCGGCAAGTCAGCTGCTGTCATACTATTATTGGTACTGGTTGTCAGATTGGACAGTCCACTGCAAAGGCATTGAATGTCGGTATCAATTAACCGATAAAGCAAATCCATCTTACAGAAGACAAGTGAAGACTTTAAAAACTATCATGGTCATAAATTTCACTATAAACAAATAAGTAAAACTCCCAAATCATGGTAAATAACCCGTTTTAGTGAAGATTAGACACGTGAGTTGGTTTGACTGGCCAGCTCCAGCTTCCAGCTTCCAGCTGACTGGAATCAGCTCAGTTGGTAGTAGCTCTACCTTCTGCGCTGTAGGTTGAGTGTTCGATTCCATTCTAGGATAAACATCTGTGTGATGAATATAGGCGTTTGTTCGGTGTCTGGGTGTTATAAAGTATATTATGTATGTATTTAAAATATATAAGTATTCTATCAGTCAACTGGTCACCATAATATAAGCTATGCGTAGTTTGGGCCTCGATGGTGATGTGTGCTTGGTCCACTAATATTTATTAATTATTATCTTCACCACAAATCGTGGGTACCACGTTTCTGATGCGAATTTTACATTATATTTCAAAACTATTGCTGACTTTGTGATACCTTATATAGCACATTCAAACAAAATACAGCAATGTGTAACCAATACAAAGATGTGTAGAACTTGGTTGAAAAATTAAAAAAATAGTCAAATCGGGCTATAATAGTCATAATTTCTTCTTACTGACATTTTATAATAACAGAAACAAAAGAGTTCTGGAATGGCTTTGAACTAAATATGCAAAAAATATGCATTGATTTATTTGCGGAATACCAATTTTTCGTTTATTTTCAACTTGTAAGGGGGAAATTACCATGCATAATAAAAGACTACCTTTGTTTAGTATGAGTTTACTTATTTTCTTGGCAAAAAAACCCAAAGAGATAAAACTGGTCATCGATAAGGTGGATCAGAGGTTATTCATAATTCAGTATGTTGGAGATAGGTAGCTAACAATAACGTCATAAACAACCAATTAGAATAAAATACAATGACGTGATAGAGCACGCTGATTGGCTAATTGTTCCCACACCCCGCTACTATGGTCTCTGTACTATTATTCATATTCAATTCAATTCAATTCAATTCAATTTATTTTATCAAATAGGCACAAAAGTACACTTTTGAATGTCGATACAATACAATATCAATACAATAAAAAATAAAATAAAATGTCATTACAATAGAATACAAGCTAATATAATACTATGTCAATACAATCAAAATAAGTAAAATATATAAATTTGACTTATCAAAGTAAGTATTTCAATTTCAAATAAATTACATGTCACATGTTACATGTCAACTTAGTACCAAACACAAAGTTGGTAGGTTTATAATCAATTATCAATATTTTGTACAATAGGTATACATATTATGCTACATTTAAATTCTAAGCAAGACAGTTGTGATTGTGAGACATTTCATCATCAGTAACAGATACACTTTGCCAGTACATCCTATCCGATATGAACTCATCAGATCTGTAATAGGCCTTTTGTATCAGCATTTGCTTCAACTTGTTTTTAAAGTTTTTGTCATCTAAGCTAGTTATACATTCGGGTAGTATATTATAATAACGAATACTGTTAACACAACAATAATAACTTATTGGTTTTAGCTAAGCGTGTTGATGGCAAGATAAAGTTGTCTTTGTTCCTTGTTGGATACCTATGAATATGAATATCGCTATGTTTTACAGAATGATGGGCATGTTTACGCGCGTGCATTAAATTGGACAGGATGTACTGGCTAGGCATGGTCAAAATGCCGATATCTTTAAATTTCTCTCTTAGTGAGACCCTAGGCCCTAGTCCATAAATAGCCCTCACAGCCCTCTTTTGCAATATAAATATGCTGTTCGCATCAGCCGCGTTTCCCCATAAAAGCAGCCCATGACATGAGGGAGTGAAAATAACTAAAATATGTAATTCTAACTGTGGCAGAATCGGTCAACTGTCTTATTGTTATTTTATTTTTATTTTTATTTTGACGACCTCTGTGGCCCAGTGGGCTTAGGTCCGGTTGAGACGCAAAAGGTTGCGGGTTCGATTCCTGCTGCGGGACAAATGTTTGTATGATCTGCAAGTATTTGTCTCGGGTCTGGGTGTTTCTATGTATAATATGTATGTATTTACAAAAAAAAAATGTATATAAGTAGTATATTAGTCATGTGGTACCCATAACACAAGCTCGGCTTACTGTGTGTTATGTTAAAATAAAATAAACAACTGCTTTATTTAAGTACCCACATACAAATAATAATAACAATCTACAACATCTTCCCCAACAAAAAGGATTAATTAATCTAAGATAAATTCTAATGTTTAAGCCATACATATATGAGTAAGACCGCAAAGCCTACTTAGAACAGATAAGGTACCTAGTGTCCCAATTAAATATACGAGTATCATTAGTGCCTAGGTTCAGGTTAATTGGTAGTCCATGAACTTCGTAGGTATATTCGATATCTGTACCTTATCTTTCCCTTACACAATAAAGATCGTTTCTATATCTAGAAGAATAAAAATAAGTATTAATATAAAAAGTTAATAAGTAGGTATAAATGTATCTTTATTTAAGCGAGTGATGGCTTAAAACTGTCAGCAATGCGACGCTTAGCAACCGCTTTAGCTTTACGCTTGAGCGGAGGCGTGTGGCTTTCATAAGCCACCTCGTCACTAAGTGAACTCTTGTCATCTGGCTCAGTACTGTAATGTTCTGAATGTACCTCTTCCTGAGCGTCACTGAAATCATTGTCATTCTTGTTCAAACTAGTATCATGTAGAATAGGTAATTTTTGATCAGGCTCACATTTGATTAAATGGCGACGGTTCCGTCTATACCTACCGCCTGTAATAGTTTGTACAGTGTATGACCGTGGAGCATCAGCATGGCCCACAATTTTTCCTCGACTCCTCGATTTTACATCTAAACAAATAACTGAGTCACCCTCATTTAAACTGGTTAAAGTTTTACAATTTTGGTCATAATACAATTTTGCTTTGTTTTGTTTGTTTATCATTACTCGATGCTCTGATGGATCGATCGGCTTTGGTTTCAATATGTTAGGATGTACCGGTAATTGGCAACGTAGCCTGCGACCCATCAATAGCTGTGCTGGAGAACTCAAACCATCCCTGGGTGTATTTCTATAATTTAGAAGTGCTAAGTTAAAATCACTCTTACTCTGAATTGATTAAATGAACAGATTCTTTACTGTTTGCACCGCGCGTTCACTTTTACCATTGGACTGAGCGTAGTTGGGTGAGGAGGTCACGTGATCAAAGCCCCACACACTAGCAAACATTTTAAACTCTCGACTAGAGTATTGCGTACCGTTATCACTAAACAGCACGCTTGGGATGCCATGTCGCGAAAATACCTGTTTCATATTTAGTATTACAGTGTTCGATGTTAGATCATTTAATTTACAGACTTCCACGAAGTTAGAATAGTAGTCCACCATGATAAGATAGTATTTTCTTTTGAATTCAACGATATCTGACCCTATTTTATGCCAAGGTAGGTCCTGACCTTTCTGAGAAGCCTTTTCTGAAGTTGTTAGGCCAAGACGGAAGCTTTCAGGCGGCCACCAGTGGCCACTATGAAGGTATGAACTATGAATTAGTATTAGGAAAGCCTTACCTTGTTGTGATCTTTGCATGAGTATCTGTCAGGGAAGGATTTTCCGCAGCGCTTGCATTTCAGGGGCTGCTCTGAGGTGTGCAGTTTCTGCACATGAATGCGGAGGTCCGTCTTACGTCCGCACTTGGCCGGGCACAGCTCGCAAGCGTACACAGGCTTCTGCGACACTGCCAGACAACACAATAATATTAATCTCAGGAATATATTAGGAATATTAGGAATCTCAATATTAGGAATCTCAATCGGTATCAAGGGTTCTTTAGCGGGTGCGTTTGAGTGCTCCTGGCACGTGTGGCATCTTTTTACATACATTTCTATGTCACGTGACATGTTTGGCCAAAACATTACTTGTCGCGCGCGTCGCTTGCACCGATCAATACCTAAGTGGCCCTCGTGAACAATATTTAGCATATCTTTCCTTAGAGTAGCAGGTATTAATACCAAATTATCCTTGAAAATAACGTCGTCGACTACGAACAGTTCATCTTTGATAGACCAATAGAAGCTTACTTCTTTAGACACGTTATACTTGTTATTTGGCCAACCTACCTTTATATAATCCAATAACAATTTTAATTTTCCATCGCAGTTTGTCGCCTTTTTGATAATGGATAGTTTATCATTCGATATCGGAATATATTCTACTATCATTTGCACTTGGTAGGTAATATTAGAGTGCACTTCTTCGCTGTATAGATCGGGTAGAGTCGCGCGGGACAATATATCTGCTATGAACATATATTTTCCGGGTACGTAAGTAACAATTAAGTCGTAACCCTGAATTCTCATTAGCATACGTTGCAAGCGTGCCTGGACAGACATCAATGGTTTTTTTACTATGCTTTCTAAAGGTGTATGGTCCGACTCTACGATAACGCCTTTTTGACCATAGACATACTGATGAAAACGTTCGCACGCAAACACAATCGCTAACATCTCTTTTTCAACTTGTGCTTACCTTCTCTGCGTATCGGTTAGCGTGCGCGAGGCGTACTCTACAGGCCGGCCGGCCTGGAGGAGCACGGTGCCTAGCGCATCGCGCGACGCGTCCACCGACATCACTACGGGCTGCGCCGGGTCGTACAACGCCAGCACGCCCGCACCCGTTAACGCTTCCTTCAATTTATCATACGCGGCACTCTCGCTTTCCTCCCAACGCCATTCGCTATCTTTTTTTAGTAAACTTGTTAATGGAATAGTTAATTCTGAATAGTGTGGAATAAACTTGGCTAGGTAGTTGACCGCGCCTAAAAATCGTTCTACCTCTTTCCTATCCTGTGGCGCTTTCAACTCTCTTATAGCTTTTATTTTATCGTAATCTGGTCTCATACCCTTCGCGTCAAATATGTGCCCTAGATACGTGACTTCTTGAACGCCAATTTTACATTTATCTTTATTTAATTTTAGATTTATTTCTCTAGCTCTATCTAAAAGCGCCTTTAGTCTCTTATCGTGAATCTGTCTAGTTTCTCCCCAAACTACTACGTCATCGATGTAATTCTCTACCCCCTCCAGTCCTTCCAGAAGCTGGCGCAGCTTCCCGTGAAAAACTTCCGAAGCACAGTTAATTCCAAATGGAAGACGAAGGAATTGGTACCGCCCAAATGGTGTGCTGAACGTGCACAAATCAGCACTTTCGTTATCTATTGCAATAGTCCAAAACCCAGCATTGGCATCTAGAACTGAAAAATATCGGGCTCCATGCAATCGTGATGCTAGCTCAGAAACCGTGGGAATCTGAAAATGCGTGCGCTGTACTGCTCGGTTTAGTTCACGTGGATCTAGACATACTCGGATTCCATTGTTCTTTTTTGCCACTTACACCAGTGGGTGAACCCACTGTGTAGGATGGGTGACCTTTCTTATTACACCTAACTCTTCCATTTTCTTTAGTTCTTCCTCTAGTCGGTCACGTAAACCGTGGGGAATTTTCCTAGAAGCGCATATAGCCGGTGGAATTGATTGATCAATGACGATGTGATACTTCCCGGGTAAGCATCCTAACCCTTTAAAAAGATCATTATAATTTGATATATCAACTGACCTTATACGATTCACAAGCCTCACACGAGTTCTGTCCCAGCACACTTTTACATTCCATATCTGCTATAGCGAATTTCAACCTGTATGTGACATTTTTATACGACCAAGGTATGATGCAAATACCTTTCATCGGTATAACATCGTGCGTGTAAGACAGCAATGGTATTTTCTTTTTTACAATCAGGGCTTCATCAAGTCCTAATTCACAAAATCTACTATAAGACATTATATTTTAATCGGCACCCGTATCTAGCTTAAAAATTTCAGCCCCGTTTGCACACGATAGTTCTTGAAACCAGTCATCAGAACCGCGTTTCCGATCTCCAATTCCGACAGTCGAAATATAGAACGCATCATCTTCCGACCCACAAACAGAATCACCATACTCACACTCAATTTCGTACATTTGAAGTACTCTGTCGCGATTATTGTTAGAAGAATGATTTAACTTACAATTTCGCGCGTAATGTCCTCTACTCGTATTACCGCACTTGAAACAGCTGGCGCATCGCGCCGAACACTCGATCTTCTTCCATTGTTGAAAATTCACATTTTTTACTAAGGAGACGCAATGCAGTGACGTACTGCTGGATCGATTCACCATCTTCTTGGTTGCGCGTAAAAAACTTGTAACGCAAGAGCGTTATATTGGACTTTGTCCCAAAGTAACCGTCAAATTTTTTCACCAACACATTGATATCGTCGCGTTCTTCCTCTTTCTCGAATGTAAATGTTTGATAAACATCGAATCCATCTGGGCCGATAAGGTTCGCAAATAAACTGGCTTGTACACTCGACGGCTCCTTATGTACTCCTGACGCTTTTATGAACAGGAGGAATTGTTGCTTCCATTTCTTCGACGCATCGGCTCGGCCAACCGGTCCCCCAGCACCGTCCATATTTAAATCCGACGGCGGACGTGCGTGCTCCATTGTATTATTGAAGATTGTATTTCACAGATCTACAAGTTAACTTTCCGCACAATCTACGATACGTATTGACACTAATACAATGTTTTTTCAGAAATTACAATGACTTTAGACACTTTAAACGTCATAAACATTTATAAAACCGCTGCCACTATGTTATGTTAAAATAAACGCCGCGAGTATCGTGCAACAACTGCTTTATTTAAGTACCCACATACAAATTATATTAACAATCTACAACACTATGATGTTGAGGGCCAGATGATGCTGTATGAAATGACCGTTATTATTATTATTATTATTATTATTTTAAAAACAGCAAAGGTAGCTGAGCTCAGTTTGCTCGCTAGTTCCAAAATATGACGCCCCCTCTGAAGTTTACCATCAAGTGTCAAACCAAGTTTAGTACAGTCTGAATAGCTCAAATCTTGGCCAGCAATATTGATTGGAGTAAATAATCTGTTTCTTGCTAGCGAAAACCTAACACATTTAGTTTTAAGGGCATTCAATGCTAGGTTATTAGTATTAAACCATTCATAAACATTGTTTAGTGAATGGTTTATCTCTTCATAATTTGTCTCCATTCCTATATTGAATAATAAGGATGTATCATCCGCAAATAGAACAACCTGTGCAAACTTTTGGGCATAGAATGGAAGGTCATTTATGTACACCAAAAAATGAAACGGACCCAGTATAGACCCTTGAGGAACACCAATCGTAGAGTCTGTTACATCTGAGAGCACACCATTTATATCCACCGTAATTGATCTGTCTGACAGATATGATCGCATGAGACTTAAGAAGCCGGTGAAGCTCGCTCGCAACTTCAATTCGAGGCGCGTGCAAAAATCGCTCCGAATATCTCTTTCTCTGTTTAAATGATGTAAGCGCGCGCGGGGAGTGCGAGAGGCGCGGGACGCGGTACTACAATACCTAAATACAACCGTAGTGACGTGCTTATGTGTGTGTGAGTAGGTGTAGGTAGGTAGGTATATTTCTGTCATTGATCATTGATGTTATTGACTATTCGAAGGCGGTAGGTAAATAAAATTTAAGCAATAAAATCTGCGGTTTCACGCCATTTTCTGAGATAAATGTAGGTAACATATAATTGTAGTGTTTTGTACAATGAGGGTAATATTAGTTAGTTACCCATTGCTTTCCTTATTAATACCGTGTGCCTACCTAGAATAAATCAGTTTGAGATAGTCCGTCTTTCATTAAACACTACACGTGGCGCAGCCAGTTATTTAAACCTAAATTCCCATTTAGTTTATCATAGCACTATGCCTATCGGTAAAATAGAAACATGTGAGATCGGTACCCATAATTGGGAAGCGTATTGTAGAAGGATTAAACGGTTTGTGGCACTAAATTCCATCAAGGATGAATTGCACGTAGCAGTGTTAGTGACACATGTCGGCGTGGCGTATTACGAGTTGATGTGTGATCTGTGTGCACCAGTTTTACCGGAAAGTAAAACGTTTAGTGAAATCGAGAAAATTGTGAAAGATCATCTCGAGCCACAAAGGTCGGAGATCGCAGAACGGCATGTTTTTCGACAGCGAAAGCAAGCGTCGGGGGAGACCGTCAACGAATACCTACAAAGTTTGAAGCATTTAGCTAAAACATGCAATTTTAGCAATACTTTGGAGGTGAACCTCAGGGATCAATTTGTATCCGGTCTTCAGTCCGAGGATATGAGATCCAGGCTTTTTGCTGAGCGAGAATTGGACTATAAACGGGCTATTGAGCTCGCTTTGGCTTTGGAAGCTGCGGACAGGCATGCGGCGACGTCGGCAGCAGGTGGCAGTGGGTGCGGCGACGCTGGGGAGCGCGCGGCCGACGGCTTGCACCGCGTGGCTGCGACGCGCTTCCCGCGCCGCCAGACTCAGAACCAGCGGCCCACGCGAGCGCCGTGTGCGCGTTGCGGTCGTGATGGCCACACATCGGCTAGGTGTCGCTTTAAGAATCACAGTTGTGATAAATGTGGTGAAAAGGGACACTTAAAAGTGATGTGTAAGTACGAAAGTGGAAGCGGAACTAAAGCGTTGGGGAAGTCGAAAGGTCAGTTCTTTTTAGTTGACTCTGATTCCGATGTTGAAGAAGTGAACTTTTATAATCTATCATGTGAAAGAGAAGACGATCCATATTTTGTAAATTTGCAAGTCGAAACTCATTCTTTGCGTTTTGAGGTCGACACGGGGTGTAAATTTTCAGCCATTTCAAAAGCATGCTATGTCGAACGATTCCTTAGTTATGAATTATTTAAAAAGTCATTGATTTTGAAATCTTACACAGGTGATATAATTAAACCGTTAGGTTTTATCAATGTGAATGTTTCGTATGGGTCAAAATCACATAGATTGCCACTTTACGTTATTGAGAACGGAGGCCCACCGTTAATGGGTCGTATGTGGATAAGAATTTTGAATGTAAATATAAATGACTGTTATAATTTGACTGATACGAAACATGATGCTTCTGTTGAATCACTGCTGAGTGAATTCCCTGAAGTTTTTGCGGATGGACTTGGGACTTGTAAGATTCGCATGCAATTGATTTGTCGGATAAAACACCTGTATATGTAAAAGCTCGGCCGCTTCCGCTCGCACTCCGCTCGTCGGTCGAGAGGGAACTAGAACGATTGCAACGTGATGACGTCATTTATAAAGTGGACCGTTCAGATTATGGAACTCCAATAGTTCCAGTTGTCAAAAAGAATGGTGATATTCGCATATGCGGTGATTATAAAACCACTATAAATCCGCGACTTAAAGATTTTCATTACCCGCTTCCTCGTATTGAAGAGATTTTTGCTACGCTTGCGGGAGGTGCCTATCAGCAATTTTGTTTAACTGAGGAGTCTCAACCAATGACAGCCATCACAACCCATGTTGGTACTTGGGTCTATAAGCGAGTGCTGTTCGGAATCAAATATATACCTGAGAATTTTCAAAAAGTTATTGAAGAAATTCTCAGTGGTTTGCCATCTACGGTAGTATTCTGTGATGATATATGTATAAGCGGTCTTAATGCTACAAATATTTTGGAAAATGTTCGTGCAGTTTTGAGAAGATTAAAAGACGCCGGATTACGTGTTAACTGGTCTAAATGTGATTTTTTTAAAGAAAGTGTTACCTATTTGGGTTATTGTATTGATAAGCATGGTTTACATGCAGATAAAAAGAAAGTAGAAGCAATAGTTTCTGCTCCAGTGCCAAAAGATGTATCACAGTTGAAAAGTTTTTTAGGGCTTGTAAATTCCTATGCGAAATTCTGCTATAACTGGTTGGGCGCTGTGCTGGCGCACCGCTACCCAGACGGTTCCGAGCGCCCAGTTAGTTGCGCTTCGCGAACTCTCAACGAGCATGAACAAAATTATTCGCAGCTCGATAAAGAGGCTTTGGCAATAATATTCGGCGTGACTAAGCATCATCAATATTTATATGGCAGGCATTTTTTGTTACGCAGCGATCATCGAGCGCTTATATTTGGTAAAAATAAGGGCATTCCTCAGACCGCCGCTAGCCGTCTGCAAAGATACGCAGTTCGATTAGCCGCTTATAACTATGATATTGATTTCATTCCATCATCAAAAAATTGTTTCGCCGACGCCTTATCGCGTTTACCATTAGAGCGCACAGTTAGACATAATTACGATGAGGAGCTTTTAGAGGGAAGTTATTTATATTTTGTTCAAGATGTTTTGCCTGTGACTTGTTATGAAGTTAAAAAGGAAACAAAGAAAGACTCTCATTTAAATAAGATTATGGGATTTGTTAAGTTTGGTTGGCCGGAACATTTGGAATGCGAAAGAGACAGGGCATTTTTTCTTAAAAAAGATAACTTATTTATCGAACACGGTTGTCTTGTGTGGGGTTATCGTGTAGTCATACCTTTCAGTTTAAGAGAAACTGTTTTAAGAGAATTGCATAGTGGGCAAATCGGCGTTGTCAAAATGAAACAAGCGGCCCGCAATTATTTTTGGTGGGAGGGTTTAGATGCAGATATCGAGCGAATGTGTCGTGAATGTAGTGCGTGCGCCTCGCAGCGCGACCAGCCCCCGCCAGCGCCGCTGCACTCGTGGCCTTGGCCTTCCGAGCCATGGTCGCGGTTAAATGTAGATTTTTTGGGTCCGTACAAAAATAAATATTATTTTGTATTGCTCGACGCTCACACTAAATGGTTAGAGGTGGCGGGCGTTTCTAGTACGTCGGCATCGGTAGTGATTTCGTGCCTACGTAAAACTTTCGCACGATTTGGATTACCGAAATCTATCGTTAGATACAACGGACCGCCCTTCTCGTCGAAGGAATACTTATCATATTTAGAGAACAATGGGATTAAACGCGTACTCATAGCACCTTATCACCCATCCAGTAACGGTGCGGCTGAGAATGCAGTGCGTTCAGTCAAACAGGTACTTAAACAAGCGACTGTCGAGAAAGAGGATTATGATGTAGCTATTTGTCGATTTTTATTTACGTATAGGAATACGGAACACTGCACAACGCAGAAGGAACCGGCAGTAGCAATGTTAGGGCGACGTTTGCGCGGTCGACTAGACCTACTGCGGCCCAGCACCGCTGATGTAGTGCGAACGGCGCAGAGTGCTGCCGAGCAGCGGCGCGGTGGCGTGCAGCGTGACCTGGCGCCAGGTGACGTTGTGTTTGTTCACGATTATGTTGACAAGGACGTTAAGTGGAAGGAAGGAGTTATAATTAATAAGACGGGGCCGGTATCATTTCAAGTAAAAACTCAGGATAATCGTTTGAGCAAGCGACATGTTGATCAGCTTCTAACAAAAACAGCTAGAAAGTCGCGTTACTCGGTTGATAGTGCGGAAGTTTCCAACGATACCGTTGAGCTTACACAGAATAATACAAATGAAATAGATGGAGGGTTGCCGTTGATTCAATCTCCTCATTCGGATGGTAAATTAGTACAGAAGATCACTAGTGATCAGGATGACGGGGAAAGGAGTGCGCAATTTGATGTAAAATGTGAACAAACATGTAAGCGCCAACACCAGACTAACTCGCCTCACAATATGCAGTTGAGGCCTCGTGTACCCAAGCAAAAATATATAATTAATGTGTTTATATGTTAGGTAGGCATTTAGTAAGTAAATTAGTTTACTCTTAGTTTGGATATAAATTATATTATTTTTCTAATACCTATATTCTAGTTTTAAGAAGGAGAAAATGTAGTGTTTTGTACAATGAGGGTAATATTAGTTAGTTACCCATTGCTTTCCTTATTAATACCGTGTGCCTACCTACAATAAGCCAGTTTGCGTTAGTCCGTCTTTCATTAAACACTACAATAATATACATAGGTATTTTAATCTTCCTACATCTATGCAAAGTTTCGACCGAGGGGACGACCTCTGTGGCGCAGTGGGCCCAGGGCCGTGTGAGACGTAGAAGGTTGCGGGTTCAATTCTCGCTTCGGGACAAATGTTTCTATGATCTGTAATAATTTGTCTAGGGTCTATGATTTATATACAAATAATACAACGATATAGTGGAAACTTAAATTACAAATACTTGAATACTTGAATTACAAATCGTTTTGGTATTACGTTTGTAGGGGCGATTCGTCCTTCGCTGGCCTCTATTGTACACCATAAAAATTTAATTTATTTAGTAGAATGTCGTGGTTCACACAGTCGCCTAGACGAACGCCTCAATATCAAAATATACATGAAAAAAATATTTTAGATCAATTTCGTGATGATCAAACTTATAGAATGGGGTAAGTACTTACAATTCTATATTTTGTAAAATATGAAGATTTGTTGCGGCCGAATTTATTTCAAAACTCATATTTGACGGAACTCGAATGCTGTAACAAACACACGTGGCAGATAGGTAAAATAATTATATATAATAATAATAATAATAATAATGCCGGACATTTCACACAACATCATCTGGCCCCAAAGTAAGCAGAGCTTGTGTTATGGGTACCACATGACTGATATACCTACTACTTATATACTTTTTTTTGTAAATACATAAGTACATATTATACATGGAAACACCTAGACCCGAAACAAATACGTGCAGATCATAAAATAATTTGTCCCGCGGCGGGAATCGAACCCGCAACCTTCTGCGTCTCGGCCGGAAGTTAGCCCACTACGCCACAGAGGTCGTCAAATATATTGGTAACCTACATTGTTTACATATTTTTAGTGTGGAAAAGAAGACAAGCTAATCATTCTCAAAGCAGACTTGGCTTACGGAGTACCTACCCTAATAGATGAATAAATAACAATCTATAATTAGGTAGGTACCTAGGTACCTACGTTTATGGGAGTACCTACAATAATTCGCCGCGTCTTCTATTTTGCTTCCCTTAATATTACTTCACGATAAAAGTACGACACTAGCACCTTCGATGCTTGCACTTGCCCTTTTGGGGAAATAACTAGCTTCCTTTTTTCTAAGTAAATTCGGTCTTGGTCTTTGTCAAGGCAACCTGTGTTTTGATTTATATTTAAAAGTATGTCTTTTAATAAATTATATTCCCAGCAGTAAATTAATCGGAGCCCTAAAAGCTGAATGAACTCAAGTAGTCTGCCAACCAAACATCAACCCTATCCCTATCAACCAAATACGAAACCTAAAGTAAGATTACCTAACATAAGATTTATAAATAAAACACTTTGTTCCACACAAGATATATAACTTCCATCACTACTTAAACACAAATAAAGTAAAGGGGTTAAATAGTGTTATCATATACCTACGGCGACGAGGGGTCGAATACCTGACCCGAATCTACAAATGTATCATATCAAATAAGTACATAATCCTTATCTAATAAATTAAATTTATCAAATATCCAAGTTTGGCAAATATTTTGCGTCAGATGTGCAAATATTTTGCGTTGAGTTTACGCATTGTACGTTACTTGACGAACAGATAGTTAAGATATCATAAAGAAATATGTTTTTTAAATGTTTTTGACACATTTTTTTCTAATTTCTATAAAAAGTTTGGCAGGAAGCCGACACCATTGGCATCTTTACATAATTTTAAAAATTAGTTCACTTTCTATTGGAATGCCAACATAACTTTTGATAATTCACTCGTTTTTAGAACAAAGTATTATAATTAGTATCATATCTTATAAAATTAATTTTAAATCATTTTATTTAAAAATAATTTATTATAAAAGACGAATAAATAATATAAAAAATAATAAAATGAATCTTTAAAGTAAAATATACAAAAGTATACTTAGTTGGATTCTTACTCATACATTGAAGTTAGTAACTTACCTACTCTAAAGTATCTTTGTAAAAATAGTACCTACATCAAATGTTATGAAATATAGTTATCATCGAAATACGATTATAAAATTGTAAACATCAAAAAGTACATATTTTTATTAAAATTGTTAAAAATTAAAGGCGCGAGGACAGGCGTCTGTAAAGTACAGATATCGTAAAAACCTCATAGATACTAGATATGAACCTAAGGTTCCTTAATACTAAGATATAACCGGATTAATCCCAGTTAGTCGCAAAAGGTCCCACCAAGGCACCACCATGTCTAAAAATCATCTAGACAAAGTCGCAACAAGTCAATAAAACATTTGTATTATTACAAAGTATCGTCTAAGTATACTTAAAGTGATATAACTGAAGAACGATTTCTTTTAGTTTTGAATATGATGGTTTCGTTTTGTTATAAGTTATGACATCTTTCTAACTTTACAACAAAATATAATTATTCCTGCTGTTCCCTGTATTTATTTCTAAGGAAGATATTTATTTAAATATCTAAAATATCCTATAGTATTCAGGTAGCTGTATCTAAGATTGCTATTTTATTTAGTAACGGTCAAAAAGAGGAACCCAGAGATGAATACGTGTTACCACCGAGTTTCGATCTCAATGCTACTAGTATGTTATCGCGATGGGGTCTTCTTCACACTTAGGAGAAAAACAAATGCTAGACGACTTTTGTGAATTTTATGATTTTCATTGAAGAAAAGTGCGGTAAAGATTACTTTCACTTGTAAATTCTAATTCTACATTTGACTTACAACCCTTTTGGAAAGTGATTAGCCAGTATAAAACAACAACCCCTATTTTAAAACGTATTCCTCGCGGTGGCCGCATCACTGTCGCTACTGTTCTATCTCAGGCCATTAGGAATGTTGTATCTAAAAATGCGAAGAAAGCATGGGAACATTTACTAAGTTTAAAGTAAACTTAGCGATGGTGATATAAGGGTGCCTCCCGTATTCTATTTTCTAGTGACACTACAGCTGTTCTCGAACCGAACGGTCAGACCGTTCGGTACGTAATGATGGTAAGAGGCTCGATGGTACGACTCTTGTCCCTTGTGAGATGGGTAGGCCTTTGGTGTGGGATGCTTGATAAGGCCTACATATTTGAGCCTTTTGGAATCGAGACTCTGGACCCATGAGGAACCCACCGCGTTATCAAAATTATTTGACGGCGTCTGGTAGATTCATTGCATGATCCAAGAGCTGGCTCCTATCTGGCTCGGCGTATAAGCATTGCCATTCAACGTGGCAATGCCGCCAGTGTCTTGGGAACGCTGCCCTCAGGCAGTGTTCTGGATCACTAGAGCTATCTATAGATCGTTTCAAACGGTCCTTAGATAGATCAGCTGTTTCACATGTATTTTTTATTAACTTGTAATTATTTTTGTAAATAGACTCTTAAAATTGTGGAGTATTGGTTTGTACTATATTGTGTTGGAAGGTAGGATTATGTTGACAAATGTTGAGTTGTCAATTTTAGAAACTGTTGTATGGAAATCAGAAGAAATTTTTTTTGTAACTGTTCTCCCAAAACTAGCTGATTTATGGTTGACTTGACAAAAAATAGAATGCCGATGTTCTTTGGTGAACTTACAGTACAGTAGTACTTACTGTATGTCTACCTACCATGCATTACCATTTCTTGCAAATAAAATATTCTACATATATCTATTTGATCTTTAGTGCAAAGTGTAATAGACGAGCTGGTTCACAGGCGACCTACTGTTTGAACCGCATGCTGTAAACTCTAATCGATAATACACGATTTGACCAAATTATTTTTAGACAAGTTACTCAATATACCGAATGCTGTATTGACTTGCTGCGACATTGTTCAGATGATTTTTAAACAAGTTTAGTGCAAGGTCATTTGCTTTTTCGACTAACCAAAACTAACCCATAAAAAACGCCTTCAGACACACTTACTCCTAAGATACACAAGATCATTAAACCGAATGTTCCTCTATTCAAATAAAAATGATTATACAAATATTGTTAGATATCATTATGTGTTATATTGGTTGAGATCAACTTTTGTTCCTTTTACATTTCCCGACAGCTGTTTCCCGTTTATTCAGTCGCTGTGACATCTGCTAGTAGACCAGCTAGCTTTAAATCGTGCGTATGCGTTGATCGACTGAGTGTGATTGTTGCTTCGGACACGTCTCCACAAAGCAGATAGCTAGAAAAACAATTAAAAAGAGAGAACTGACTCAAACGAGCTGCAATATTCAGCGTGTCAAATATTACTGTATAGTGGCTGTATAGTGCCACTCAAATATTAAATATGACTATACAGTCATAATTAATATTTGAGTAACTAGCGTAGCTTCTTGTATTTTTACCGCCATAAAAATCGCAATCAATATCATGGATCGTTTGTAACGGCAATTGGATAGATTGACGACCTCTGTGGCGCAGTGGGCTAAGATCCGGCTGAGACGCAGAAGGTTGCGGGTTCGATTCCCGCCGCGGGACAAATGTTTGTATGATTTGCAAGTATTTGTCTCGGTTCTGGGTGTTTCTATGTATAATATGTATATATTTACAAAAAAAAAGGTATATAAGTAGTGTATCAGTCATGTGGTACCCATAACACAAGCTCTGCTTATATTGGGGCCAGATGATGCTGTGTGAAATGTCCAGGATTGTTTATTTATTTATAGTTCTAGGTAAAATGGTAGAGCTCGTGACTTTGTGATTGATTTAGGCATACTGGGTATTGCTCTATACAGAGACTAAACGGATTAGGTTAATATAGAGCTCTTACAGTATCGCTGCTATCACCAGCGAACCGCTTGTGGATTTTGCATGAGCCCATTTACGAAGAACGTCTTCTTCAACGCTGCCCATTTGCCTGCGAATAAGAAACAAACTCATAAGATATACAAAGCATGGCCGTACATACAGTAATCTAGTAATATCTGTAGTCCACTTGCTACGAATATACATATTTTTACCTGCGTTTCTTGTGAGCTAGGTCACTATGGCTTGGAGGTAGGACATTTGGGCCTGGAAGCTGTGGTGGAATATTGGAAAAACTCTTAAAACGACCGCGAAGTACGAGAGTGCTTACTTTAAACGACACATGGTGTACGCTTCTTCGAAGAGATCACACTCCATAAGCGTTTCAATGCAACCCAGCACGTCACCCAGGCTGAGTAAACGAGTTGCTATCCAAAACTTGGAATCACCGTAAAATGTGTCTCCTGCGAATAACAAATTAAGATAGATATGTATATATAATTCGGATGAAAAGAAGAAAGATATTTTAACTTGTGTACAATGGTTATAATGAAGAATGAAAAGCAAAGCATAGAAACTTATTTACGCAGCAATACAAAGCAAGAGGCCCGAACGGTCGTCGGTCTATCTATCCGATCAAACAACATGTAAACCGGCGCCGGCGTCGTTAGGTGTATGGTACAAGTTGTAAAAACTTAGGGAATTCAATATTTTGTTACTTTGTACCGACGCCTAACGACACTGGTGTGACCATCTAACACAAGTATATTTCTACTTAAAATATGATCACAACACTTATAAAATTGTTAAAAACTGTTACAGAAATAAAAACATTTTGTATTATGTATTTCTGTTTTGACGTTGTTCGCCACGGCTAATGACGCCAGATATTAAAAACATCTATATAGCTAATTGACACACGAGTGACATACGAGTATACCGCGCCTGAGTCCACTTACTACAGATGAGTCGTATAGCACGCCACGTAGATAATCTTACCATCGCTTTCTTCAGTTTTGTTTGTATTGCCTATTTTGCGTGTCTGTGCCACGAACAGTCGGGAAGCATCTGTCCAAAGTCTGTAACATTTTTGGTTAAAAGAATATACATTACAGTACCTCGATGTTTTAGTTGAGTAGTGAACAAGGTCTAAATACGAAGATTTTCCTTGGATATATATTAGCTGAACACATCAGGTAATATTTAGCATGGCAAACTAACTTAACGCTTACAATACTAACACAGTCGACACTGAACTACTATCTAGCTCGACAAGATAAAAACATACTTTGAAATTGATATCTAATAAGAATTTAGCAAATATTTTTCTTAAATCTATTAAACTCACTTGTTAGAAAATGTTGGAGACAAACTTAGAAGAAATGGATCAAGCAAATCATTTATTGTGGCAAACTCAATCATGTTTTCTACCTGCCCGCGGTAGAACAGAAGCATCAAGTATGGGCCCCACTGATGCAATTCTGCATGATTTTCCCCTAGAATAATTAAAGGAAAGTAAAGGAAACTGAAACATATCTGTCGCATGCCGGATGAGCTGTGGCCCAAAATTACCACTCAGTGGAGCCCTGAGACAGCAAGACGGCGCCGTGGCAAACCCAAAAAGAGATGGCGAGATGATCTCGACACCTTTGACAGAGCTTGGGTGACAGAGACTAGAGAGATCAAATGGAGGCCTTTGCCCAGCAGTGGGACAAAATGGACTAATTGTAAAGGAAATTATTACGTCAAATTTCGTCTTTGATTAATATACGACTTTGTCTATCAGTCTAGATTCACTTTTATTTTAGTTCAAGAATACTAACCTTCTAAATCTAACAATTCGTTTAAATCACTACATGTGCCGAATATTTTCAGAAATCTTATTCTTTTCATTTGTTGAGGATCCATGGTAGTATATGTTTTCAGTTGATTTTTTAATTCAATTGCATTGTTGTTGCTCTCTTGTATGCAATGATCCAGCATTCTCCTTACGGGCAATGAGGTTTTTTTATTAAATCCATTATGAATTTTAGGAAGTAGGAAACTTGTATGGCTGGCTTTTGTTTGGTCTGAAGTGCGATGTGTTTCACTGCCGCCGATTATTTCTGCTTGATTAGATGATGTTCCTGCTGACGCTTCTCCCATGTCTGTAACGGTACAATATGTTTACTTTACAAAAAGCATTCGTGGTAGGAATTTTACATTTTAAATATTTTATAAAACCTGTCTTCTCTCGAAGGTGTTATAAAGTTTATAACTGTTTATAAACTGCCCATTTCAGGACCTTCAAAACAATAGGTATGATTTGTATAGTACTCTTGTGTGGAGGGAATACCAATCCGCTGCTATCATGTGACGTACCTCCGACACTTTGTATCCCATAGTCCCTTGTATCCCACAGACGCACGCAGCTGTCGACGCCGCAAGTGAGGACCTTGTCCTCTAAACGCGGCTGAGCACACCAATTGCCGCTCAGTGCTGGTAAGGAATGCCCGCCAAAAATTGCAAGACACTCCCTAGTTAGCACATTCCAAATCTGTCAAGTAATCATATAATTATCATTTTTTATACATACAGAAAATGTACCCATTGGCCTTCCCCAAGATACAAGAAACATATCAAAGGTTCAACCATTGCATACTAAGTGGTCCAAAACATGTAGGACAAGGTCGCAAAATCTGGTCTGGTCTTGTCATGAAAGCGGGAAGTGAGGCCTTCACCTGACAGCACATACTCATCGACACGTGTAACTTGCCCGTCCTAGCCTACGGTAAGCAAACGAAGTCGCTGCCCGAGCTCTGGAAGTCGTCAAAATTTTCCAAAAAACATTCTGTGGTGGTGGGGAACTAATAGCTTTTGTCTCGACACTGGACCGATGGACTTACAGAAGGACTTATGGACTCAATAATAATAATAATATAAATTTTATTTCAGGCAACAAAATCATGTGTATGAAATACAATAACAATGGCCCATAGAAAATAAATACCTTATAGACTAACATACATACACATAAACTTATGAACTACACAAAAAAAGTCAGAGCACTTTCTTCGTTAGCGATGCTTCCCTATACCGTCGGTAGACAACTCCTGCTGACCAGAAGTCGGGTGCGAGGAATACGTCCTTGTACTTGGCAGCTACCCGGAGCACGTACGACTTGAAGTTGGTCTCTCTATTTGATTCTAACCGCTTCACGCCATGCACAAGTACGGCGGGCGGCGGAAACATGGCTCTAATGCAGCGTTTGTAAATGTTGTTTATCTACGTCTGTTGAATTGCCCCAAAAGATTATGCCATTTCATTGTTTACGATTAGGGAAAGTTTATAAACTATACTATTCTATACTATTATTTTTTGCCTACATGCTTAATATGAGATTTCCAAGTTATGTAAAGTTTTATTTATGTTTATTTTTAAATTATTGTTATCTAGCCATTTTATGATGAATGTTAAAGGTAAGTTAAAGTCAATTTCATAATTTGTTACATTAGTATTGCATTATATGATGACGTTCCTATCATCGGCAAATAGTGACATCGATTCGTTAGTTACATTAGTATTGCATTATATGATGACGGTCCTATCATCGGCAAATAGTGACATCGATTCGTTAGTTACATTAGTATTGCATTATATGATGACGGTCCTATCATCGGCAAATAGTGACATCGATTCGTTAGTTACATTAGTATTGCATTATATGATGACGGTCCTATCATCGGCAAATAGTGACATCGATTCGTTAGTTACATTAGTATTGCATTATATGATGACGGTCCTATCATCGGCAAATAGTGACATCGATTCGTTAGTTACATTAGTATTGCATTATATGATGACGGTCCTATCATCGGCAAATAGTGACATCGATTCGTTAGTTACATTAGTATTGCATTATATGATGACGGTCCTATCATCGGCAAATAGTGACATCGATTCGTTAGTTACATTAGTATTGCATTATATGATGACGGTCCTATCATCGGCAAATAGTGACATCGATTCGTTAGTTACATTAGTATTGCATTATATGATGACGGTCCTATCATCGGCAAATAGTGACATCGATTCGTTAGTTACATTAGTATTGCATTATATGATGACGGTCCTATCATCGGCAAATAGTGACATCGATTCGTTAGTTACATTAGTATTGCATTATATGATGACGGTCCTATCATCGGCAAATAGTGACATCGATTTGTTAGTTACATTAGTATTGCATTATATGATGACGGTCCTATCATCATATGATGACGGTCCTATCATCATATGATGACGGTCCTATCATCATATGATGACGGTCCTATCATCATATGATGACGGTCCTATCATCATATGATGACGGTCCTATCATCATATGATGACGGTCCTATCATCATATGATGACGGTCCTATCATCATATGATGACGGTCCTATCATCATATGATGACGGTCCTATCATCGGCAAATAGTGACATCGATTCGTTAGTTACTTTTGGCAGATCATTTTATGTAAATTATGAAAAGTAAAGGCTTGAAAACACTACCTCGTGGATTACCATATTACATTACCTATACGTTCCTTAGATATATGTCTCACAAGTTTAGTCTTATAATTTGTATTTGCAACTTAATTCAATTATTTTCGATTTGTAAGGTACAATTTTATTAGTTGTAGAGAGACACCTGTGATTCCATACATTTTAAGTTTATTTAGTTAAAATATCGTGGTGTACAAAGTCAAAGCTTGGGTCATGTCACAAAATATAGAGCAAACCGGCTATTTTTAATCAATATTTGTCATTACACGAAGTAGGAAGTCATAAAATATAGTATACTTAGATACCTACACACTTATCGCAGACTAAGCTAAAAATGTATGCCTACCTACCTACCTACCAACCCACCTAATACAACACAAAAATGATTTATTAAGTTTGTGTGAGCCAAGTTTAGAGAATGTACCTACTACTAAGTGAGTAGTTTAATATTAAGCTATTATGTTTATATAAATTACCTTAAGTTACTATTAAGTTTAATATATATAACCTTTGTATTTTGTATGCCTTCTTGATGTACATGGAATGTATATTTGTAAGATTTAAGAGTTAAATAAAGTTATTATTATTATAAAAGTCATATCTATTGTTTTATTTCCACGGAAGCCGTTTTGCTCCGAACAAAGTATATTATTTTTTTAAAACTATTATTAATCTATACATAAAAATGTTTTGTTCTGACTGAATGTCGGATCAACGCACAGCCTAAACTGCTGATCGTAGAGACCTGAAACTTGGAGGGTGTGTTCTTTGTATGACGCAAGCATCTGATAACAAAGGATTTTCCGAAATTGTACCTCTAAGGGGGTGCCCTTATAGGTACAGGTAAAAACGGGACAAAGTTTGTATGGAATAACGTGATTCCTTGGTCCAATCTACTTCAAATTTTGCATAAACATAATATAACAGAATTGATGGAAGATGTGTTTCGTATTTTATTGAAACTCATCGCATAACGGGGTTAAAAAGGGGCATAAAGTTATTTTGGGGGTGATTTGCATCGAAGTTAATATCAATACTCCTTAGTGCTATTGATTATAATTAAATTTTATTTAGACACATGTTTGAAAACTCAATCCGATTTTATTCCAAAAAGGTTGAGATCACATAAAAGCTTGGTGCAATGCAATACTCTTTAAAATTGGAATGTCACGCAATGTTATCGAGGCAACTATACCGACAGGTTGTTCTCGAGGTTAGTCTGTATTTATTCCTAGGATCTCCTAACACCATCAAATTACCCCTTCAATAGAAATCAAGAGAGTGCAGTTTCCTACCAAAGTCTGCTTCGCCATAACCATAAACAAAGCTCAAGGTCAAACTCTTAAGGTAGGGGGAGTAGACATGAGAGAAAGCCGCTTCTCTCACGGCCAGTTGTATGTGGCATGCTCCAGAGTAAGCGCACAGATTGGCCTGGTAATTCTTGCACCCGAAGAAAAAAGAAGAAATATTGTTTTCAAAGAAATACTGCGGTAGGTGTAGTATTTCGATTTCGTTGTAAAAAGATGATACCCCCGAGTCACTTTCACCAGATAAAAGGCCAAGCTTCGTGTTCATAAAATAAAACAAAATTTTATTTAATTTTCATGTTTATTTAACCTTTAAATCCCTACATTATAATAAATAATGTTATATTAATGTTTTTTAAACTTACGTGATCAGAACACATTATTATAAATATTTACGGGTATTTATCGCGTTTTTTTACCTATTTTTCCCGACGTTTCGACAGGTTTACACTCTGTCGTGGTCACGGGATGACTGTCATTACATAATAATGTCATAATAATGTTATTTTTTCTAAGTATTCAAATATTTAAACATAATATTTTTTTTTCAAATCAAATCAAATCAAGTTATTTACTGCGTAATATGGGTTTGTAACAGTTGTTTGGTGATATATATTAGAACAGCCATAATCAGCGTGTTTCGCATGCAATATTTATTATATACTAGGTGACCCGGCAAACTTCGTACCGCATCGATAAATCAATAATTAAAAATAATCATATTTACTCACCTTTCAAACCTTCCCTGGACTACGACAAACATTTCAACACCAAAATCAGCTAAATCAGTCCAGCCGTTCTCGAGTTTTAGCCAGACTAACGAACAGCAATTGATTTTAATTATATAGACTAGCTGACCCGGCAAACTTCGTACCGCCTCAGAATCAATAAATAAAAAAGCAAGCATGTTTTTCGTATTACTCACCTTTTAAACCTTCCCTAGACTTCCACAAATAATTCAAAACCAAAATTAGCCAAATCAGTCCAGCCGTTCTTGAGTTTTAGCCAGACTAACGAACAGCAATTGATTTTTATTATATAGATTACTAGCTGTCCCGGCAAACGTTGTTTTGCCATTTTAGCCATTTTTAGGAAACATTTTTATAGGTAAATATGATGTTTAAAAAATAAGGGTTGATCGTAGAGGGGTGAAAATTTAGGGTTGCATGTATTTTTGTATGATGTATCATAAAAAAATAAAAACATAAAATTTTGTCTGAAAAATAAAAAATAAAAATTAAGGGGTGGACCACCCTTAACATTTAGGGGGATGAAAAATAGATGTTGTTCGATTCTCCCCCCTGACTAATATCCTCGCTAAGGATCACGAAAATCGGTCGAGCCGTTTCGGAGGAGTTCGATTACGCACCCCGTGACAGAAGAATTTTATATATTAGATATAGTATATTCAAATGAATTAAGTAGGTACAAACATGGTTTCAATTTAATTTAATTAATGTAAGTCAAGTTCTAAAATAATAATGTTAAATATCAATACTTTTATCATTTAAATAATCATGGGTAGAATAATAAGCCTTTCTAATAATATTTTCTTCAGCCTTGCTTTAAACACCACTGGGCTTGAAGTCTCTAATAAAAATGAAGGTAGACGATTGTAGACACGAATAGCCATAACTAACTCGCTTTTGTTGTATAACGCAGTTGTATTTGGGGGTAGCCTGAGTTTATTATTATGTCGTCTGGATCCAAAGTTAATAAAAAGGTCCATATAACTTTTTACAAAAACAGACAATTCAAATATATACAGACAAGGCAATGTTAAAATGTTCAGTTGAGTGAAGTAAGGTTTATAGCTCTCAGTTTTTTGTAGTTTGCATATGGCTCTGAGCTCATTTTTCAGGTTTTATTTGGAATTTTGATGATTTTATTCATATCATTACTCATTCCGTAGATGTAACGCACAAGTATGTAAGCTCTAGTTTTGAATCCAACTAACCTTACCTACTAATATTTTAAATCTCTGAAACAGGTAAAGAATCACAACATATGTATAATCAAAAAAAAACGCATCGGTAGCGCGTACCTACATTTTTTTCCTGTGTTGCTATCTAGTACATACTTTTTCTTTCAACTACGTAGTAATGTTATCATTAATCACTACAAAACCGATCACAAAGGACGTCTTTTTTGCTTAGAATCAAAACAGTGCAGTTAAAAAAGTAATGTTATATGAAATCTCATTATTGCACTGTTTTTCACGTGGACAGAGAAACTAATAGACGACTAGATAGTATCTGTCGCATTCATACAAGAAAGAGAACAACTTATGTGCAGATATTGTAAAGAAACGAGATAGAATGGTTTGATTTTTGGTTTCATGTCGCGTGCCTGTTTTTCAAGATCCGCACCAGATTGTGCAAAGCAACGTTTGACAGTTTGTCATTGTTTGGATGTTTTGTGCTCGCTTTGTGTGAAATAACCGAAAAAAAAACAGTTAATAATAAATTGTGAACACGCTGAATTACTTGCGAATTGCAAATAACAAATTCCTTTACCGGATTTTGTAAAAGTAATGGTTCGATGTATCGTTTTAGGATGTAAAAGTAATAGTGAACGGAAACACCCCGATTTGTCTTTTTACTCGTAAGTACAAGTATTTTTGAGTAGTTATTAGCTTTCAAACTGTTTTTTTAATAATATACACAATAGATAACAGCATTTCGAAGTGAACTTTGTTCGCTACAGCATAATTCATAAATCATAAAAAAAAAATATTTTGGTGTTGCCTGCATTCGACCTTAACATTCCCCAGATTAGGTACATAAATTTTACATAAAATATGTTATACATTTCGTATGAATTTTAATAATTCAATTTAACGTAAGTATCGTACAATGTTGATAGATGAAGGAGGCAAGGTAAAGGCAAAAGCTGCTTAAAATCGGTCTGAGGAAACCTTTCATACATTTTGATGTCAATTGTCAGCGACAATAACCATACCGCCCTGTATAAATAAATAGATTAAAATGATTCTTACATTGTAAAATAAAACACCTCGCTATTAATTTGTTACAGTTTTCCATCAAACGATAATGTACGTTTGCAGTGGGTTGAAGCCACAGCCCGAAAAATCTGGACACCCAAAAACTCTTCGTGGATTTGTAGTACCCATTTTGAGAAAAATGTCTTGTTTAAGAAGAATAAATTAACTATTCTGTATCCTAATGCTGTTTCACTGGTGGTTAGTAAATATATGATTTATGAGTTTTTATTCTGTAGGTAGGTAGATACTGATCAATATATTGACTAGAAAAAGTAAATAAGTCCTTTATCGGGAACACGGTGCGCTTCTATAATAAGCTTCCTGAAAATGCAACTTAACTACCTATTAAGAAATTTAAAGCTTACATAAAAGATACTTTTGAAGAAAGCTTATTATAATAGAAATGACTATATTAACTCTTAACTATTAATCCTTGTGATTGTATTGAATAAAGTATTTTGACTTTGTGTTATATTTATGGTTTTTTATTTCTGTAATGTTATGCTTAGCTTTAAACAATTAAGTACGCTAATGTTGTTACATGTTTTCTATATCACACATCTGTTAAAAAGTTTGAGTTTTGTGATAGAGAGGAAAGCTCTAGAGATTTCTACTACAATATAACGCCTCGAATAAATCTAGGATTACTTAGGACTAGGGTAAAAGTTTTAATGTGGCAACACCGTCGTATCGTTCTATCTCACACGCGGCACGATCACCATGTGTCTATTGTTTTCTCTGTCTACAGTTTTGCATTATTGCACTGTTTTTTACTTAGATATAAAATTACCACAGAGGTTTAATATATCCCATTAAGTTTAAAATAAAATGTTTGCATTCGATCAAAAAGATACTGGCTGATAATAAAAAACGGCTGAATAAAACCGACTTGGTGAAAAAAAAAAAACAAATGGCGCGCATTTTCTACCATTGTAAAACTTTGAATCTTCATATTTTTAATTTGAGTAGGTATATTTTATCACAGTAGGTAGATTGGTAGTTGAAAGAAAAGTAAATTACGCACCTTGCTAAAGAGAGTAATTAATGCACTCGTGTTAATTCAGTGCCCTCGCTTGCGCTCGGGCACCAGCATAACACTCGTGCATTAATAACTCACTTTGCGCTCGGTGCAACAACCTACTATGGTATACTTACCCTGACTTTACAATCTTTTGACGTAGAAAGAAGATGTGCATCGCGATGTGGATTCCAAACTACTTTATACACCGTATCTTCGTGTCCTGAGAGATGCTTATCGATGTTGAAGAAACATTCGTTACCTTCTGAAAATAAAACGAAGTGAAATTTTTGTTCTTCAAGATTAGGTACAATACATTTTTAAACTAGCCCTAATTACCAGTTATTATTTTAAATTACAATTTGCATTGATACGAACACCATCCCAAGTTGCACCACCCACTAGCTGAGCTGTGTCGCCGGCATATGTGTAACTTGGTAATTTTAGAAAAATGTTTAATCGTTGTTATCTGCCATTAGTAGTTCCTAGTTCCTAGTTCCTACTGCTAGGACAGTGGTTTGATTAATTCAAACTATCAATTTATATAAATCTATGGGTAAACATTGATTTCGAAGCGTTTTAAACTACTGACACAGATAGAGGAGTGTATCTTTATATCAGTCTATGGCATTGTAGATCGCAAACGGATGAACCTACTTTAATATACATGTTTCGTTTAAAATGTGTCTTGATTGAAACTGTGCTTATCTTTGATTCAAGTTAATCTGTTCAGCAATTTGTAGATCATCATCATATTTTCTAGTTGATGAAGAAATGTGAGGAACATCCATAGGTCTGATCGATCCATTCGGTCTCCTGTTACTTTAATTATATTGCAAGAACATGGCAGCCTTGAACAGGCTTGTGTAGACTCATTATATTGCAAGAACATGGCAGCCTTGAACAGGCTGGTGTAGACTCATTATATTGCAAAAACATGGCAACCTTGAACAGGCTGGTGTAGACTCATTATATTGCAAGAACATGGCAGCTTTGAACAGGCTGGTGTAGACTCATTATATTGCAAGAACATGGCAGCCTTGAACAGGCTTGTGTAGACTCATTAGAATGATCTCAATAGGCAGGATTTGTGAAGAAAATAAGAAATAGGAAAGATATTTACTTACGAAAGGGGTTTTTAAATTTTGAATTTATGTTTGTCCGATATTAATTAAGAAAAATGTATAAGTAATGTAATGTTCTAAAGACGACCTCTGTAGCGCAGTGGGCTTAGGTCCGGCTGAAACTGCAAAAGGTTGCGGGTTCGATTCCCGCCGCGGGATAAATGTTTGATCTGCAAGTATTTGTTTTGGGTCTGGGTATTTATATGTATAATATGTATGTATTTACAAAAAAAAGTATATAAATAGTATATCAGTCATGTGGTATCTACCCATAACACAAGCTCTGCTTACTTTGGGGCCAGATGATGCTGTGTGAAATGTCCGGGATTATTATTATTAGTTTTTAACTTGTAAACCTCAGCAAGTAACTTTATGAGAAGATAAAGGGAAAGTACGGAACGTGTAAAAGCCATTTGATTTGCACTTACCTTGACTGTCCTCGTACTTTAGAATAGCAATGGTGTTTATCATGTCATTAGAACAAACTGCTATGTAGTCCTTGTATGTCGATTCCTCCTGAGAACCTGTTGTTTGTTGTGGATGCCATGCGATAGTGTATATCTTTTCCCTAAAATAGGTTTGTTTTAGGAAAATTAAACAAAATTTAGTTAGTTTAGCAATTAGTAGCCACAATATCTCATCCTACTAATATTTTATTCCCCAATCACGCAATAACGGATGATCCGATTTGGCTCAAACTTGGTATATTATAAACACAAATAAAGCAAGTTTCAGCCAAGTATGCCATGCCATGTAATTCCAAAAGTTAATTATATATTAGGCTGCTTTTTATCCAAGCACCACGCGGGTAAAAGGCCCCGGGCAGAAATTATATAGTTATATTATAAAAGGATATCTATTAAGTAGGTATTGTATAAAAAAAAACTAACAAAAAAAATACACCGCCGAAAAAACAGAAAAGCTAAAATAAGAATCTTTTTTTATATGGGGCGAGCGCGGCAGCCCTGCATCTCGTAACGGAGTCGCGAGTCTAGAGGTTTTACCTCATCTAAAAATATGCGTACCGCGCTAAAAGAAGTTTTCACTTAAAAAAAAAAGCATACACTTACTGAAAGATAGGGGTCGATGCGATAACATCATAGCTGTTACGATTGAGCAATGCCACGCTTCCGTCAAAAGCGCCCACTACGAGGCCGTGCGGACTCCAAACAACAGCGTTGATGTTCCAAACATGATTGTTGACTACGACCGTTATTAATTTTGCACCTGAAAACACACAATTAGTAAGACAGGTACTTTTTTATTTGGCCAACTATGAACTTAAAGTAGTAGTACTTAAAGTACAAGTTTGCTTGCAGATCAGTGGATATGTCATAGTGGTCAGTTATGTACACCTACCGATAGGTACCGATTTTTGAATTGCTTATCATTATAAATGCCTTGTTCGCGTCGTAGCGTGTAGGTAGGTAGTAGGTATGTAGGTACCTAAAACCGTAATATTCTGTTTCGTAGACCCTATACTTACCTATACAGTGGAGTGCACGTAGTAGGTACGCATATTTGCTTAATGTAAAAGATGCAGTTGTTGTAAAATAGTTTTTAGGTATTAAACTAGGTCCTTGTTTGAAATATCATTATTGTTTTTGTCTATGTTTACAAAAGTACCTGCACAGTTTGTAACTAAATATTTGGATACATTTTTATTTGTCAACCGTAATGTTGCTCGTGCTGCATTTAAAGAGATTCAGTTATGCGATAGAAATAAAGGCAGAATATGAGGATATGATATAAATATGAGGTAATCAGCTGTGCAAGCTGAATTTATTAAAATATTTCTGCGGAGAGAGCTTTCTGTACCTGTTTATTTATTCTGGTAGAGTTCTGAAGAGAAACCACCCAACTAATATCATCATCACCTCTCTGCCCGCATCATTATTCAACACTAATGCTATTGCTCTTTCTGACAGAGTTATGGCTGCTAGAGAGAAATGAAAGAGCAATATGTTATGAGCAATTACTTAAGCGAAATTGACGTTCTATTAGTACTGGTAATTTGTAATGTTACCTTTTTATCCATAAAGTTCGGCACGCAAAATTAACGGCGTATACGGAGCGAACACTACAAACGCATGGACGGTCTGTGCGTTGTGTAAAAGGCTAAGACCCTGTATCGTGGGAATCCTAGGCCTCTTAGATATTGGTGGTTGTAATTTGGTACGGTGAAGAAATGAGAAGTCCACAGTTCACTATAGATGGATTTATATATTGAACTTCACATAGGTACACAAATGGTTATTATATATATTTTAATATAGTATAAAAGACTAATTGGTAATAAATGGTATAAAATGGTAGATGGTTATGAGTAACGCGGTGCCGGCTCGGCAGATAGTAGCGCACAGGTTTGCTCAGACAATTGTGCATATTTGCTTGTAAGGCAAAAATGCATAACTGCTGTGTTCGGTCTTAACCCGAACACGTTGCATATTCAAACCAATAGGTTTGAACGCTTTGGTCAATCGCTCGTCCCGCTGCTCCAGCACATTGCACGACCCCACACTAAACAACAGACGGTCTCCAAGCTACAAATGTGTTCGAGTGTCCATACGTACAGCTTCTACCTCCAAAGCATGGGCCAAGGCGTTTTTTATGGACTCGTGATGCCCAAGTTTTACAGCAGCTCTGACTTCGAAATCACGTATCCCATCGACGAATGCCTGAACCAAATTCCCATCGATAAGTGCTGGTGCGGATTAGAAGGCCTTTCGAATCGGTGCCCGCTAACAAATGGAGTTATTTTTTATTTTATTTTATTTTATTTTATTTTATTTTATTTTATTTTATTTTATTTTATTTTATTTTATTTTATTTTATTTTATTTTATTTTATTTTATTTTATTTTATTTTATTTTATTTTATTTTATTTTATTTTATTTTATTTTATTTTATTTTATTTTATTTTATTTTATTTTATTTTATTTTATTTTATTTTATTTTATTTTATTTTATTTTATTTTATTTTATTTTATTTTATTTTCACAATCCAACTTTCTCCATTATGCCCGGGTTGTTGATGTCTCCTCGAAGCACTCTCACAACATATACAACTAATGCCATATCCCGTCATGTTTCCAGCTTGTTGTATCCAACCATGCCCAGAACGAACAAGGTTTGATACGTCAATGGATAAAAATGATATACTCCATATCTCTTGCAGTATAGGTACCGAACGAACTTGTTCTGTATGCGCTCCATCATACCACTGTACTTCATGAGGAGCCCGCAGAGCAACATTGGACTCCAGCTGACTCCTGAATCGGTGCCCGCTAACAAATGGAGTTATTTTTTATTTTATTTTATTTTATTTTATTTTATTTTATTTTATTTTATTTTATTTTATTTTATTTTATTTTATTTTATTTTATTTTATTTTATTTTATTTTATTTTATTTTATTTTATTTTATTTTATTTTATTTTATTTTATTTTATTTTATTTTATTTTATTTTATTTTATTTTATTTTATTTTATTTTATTTTATTTTATTTTATTTTATTTTATTTTATTTTATTTTATTTTATTTTATTTTATTTTATTTTATTTTATTTTATTTTATTTTATTTTATTTTATTTTATTTTATTTTATTTTATTTTATTTTATTTTATTTTATTTTATTTTATTTTCACAATCCAACTTTCTCCATTATGCCCGGGTTGTTGATGTCTCCTCGAAGCACTCTCACAACATATACAACTAATGCCATATCCCGTCATGTTTCCAGCTTGTTGTATCCAACCATGCCCAGAACGAACAAGGTTTGATACGTCAATGGATAAAAATGATATACTCCATATCTCTTGCAGTATAGGTACCGAACGAACTTGTTCTGTATGCGCTCCATCATACCACTGTACTTCATGAGGAGCCCGCAGAGCAACATTGGACTCCAGCTGACTCCTGACTAAAGCATCGTACATGCTTGTTAGCGCTCTCATGTTTGTAAAGCCATGTGCACAACGAAGCATGAAGCCCTGACTCCTAAAAGCTTTTTTGCACACGTTAACAGCCTGCTCTCGGAACCTCAATTCAGTGTCCATACGAACTCATGTAGCAGGCGCAACAATACACTAAACTATCTGTCTCACCTACGACTTCGTCTGTGCCTTTTAAAACAAACACAACTTAAAGCACAATCTAATCTATTCGTCAGTAAATTATTTTTTAGAATCTGTTTAGTAGTTCTTCTACATTCATACTCCGCAAATGACAAACAAAACTACAGACATTTCTTCTATAAAATGTAGTTACAGACTGAGCGTCTGAGCTGAGCAGAGCAGAGTTCCAGACTTTAAAATTATAAGGATTTATATTAAAAGCCATAAAAGAGTGCTTGTATTCCATTTTGAAAAGTAAGTTTTTTCCCTACAGGCTTTGATATCCTGACGCTTATTTTGTATAGTTTATAATGATACGTACTCTGAAATTATAACGATCAGGAAAAACAGACACCAGCAATCACTTCCACTCCTTAGTTTAGTTTAACTCTTTAAACCCTTAAACCGAACCCTTTAAATCTTATCAGGAAGTATTTTTTTCCCACAGGCTTTGACACTCCGTTGTCTCGTAACTAATAATGCATAATTATGCCGACATCAAAACTGTAATGAATCAGAAAAACATGGAGTCTGTTTTTTTGATTCATTACAGTTTTGATCAGTTAAACCCCCAGCAGTACTAGTTCTAGACTTTATAAATCCTGAAATACGTGCTTCTTAGTTTTATATTCATATTCGGAATCGATAGTGTCACGCGTTAAAAATCACAATAAATCGAAATTATTGTAACACCTTTTAAATGCTATATAAGGGTTGTTTAAAAAAAAAATTTACCTCCACAGTTTTAAATAACATGCACATGTGAAACATGTGAAACAAACACATGTCATTCCTAATTGCACCACGTGGCAAAAAGCCTTTATACATATTTGAAAGCCCCATTGATTACATTGGTTTAGGCTTTGTTTCAAAAGATATTTAGACAGTGATTCAGAACTATAAGTTCAAGGAATATAATTTTTAGGGGTTGAGTTTTTGAAATCTTAAAAGAGCGTTTTCACCCCTTAAAGAATACCCGTGCTAAATTTGAAACTATTGATTTCGTGAGATTTCGTGATGAATTTGTGAGTCCAGTATATTCCTTTATACATAACTAGCTTCAATAAAATGCGAACGAAGTCGCGAGCAACACTCGCGACTTCGTTCGCATTTTATTGAAAGGAATTGTAGCTTAAATCCTACCTTAGAATGCTTTTATCTCCTTGCCAAATTTATTAATAAGTTTAAAACCAATCACACCCACCAACCACCCATTAAAAAGTTTCCATACAGACATTCACATCCCATTTTACTCCTTTATGAGGGTTATTTTGAAAAACCCTGAGACACGTTTCCATTTACGAGTATTTTGCATTTTAAGTATCCGAACCAAGTTTCTAAGAACTAACACCACCCGTTAAAAAGTTCCCATACAATCTTTGACAACTCTTTTTCCCCTTTGTTAGGGTTATATTGAAAAATCCTGAAATACTCGTTCATTTATTTTGCGTTCTATTTTTTTATATCAAGTTTTCAGCAAATACCACAACGCGTTAAAAAGTTTCATACATTCGTTTTCACCGCTTTTCATCGTCTTAGGGGTTGAATTTCAAAAAATCCCTGGTGGTTTTCTGTAAAAGGAAGCTACCTTCCAAATTTCAGTTTTCTAGCTTTAGCGGTTTCGGCTCGGCGATGATGAATCGGTCAGTTAGTCAGTCAGTCAGGTTAAGCACTTTTATAGGTATAGATAATGAAACAAATATTTTAATCTGAAAACCCACGATTGGACAAAGAAATCATAGCCTACGTTCCTTGCACCTTGACGTCGTGTCATCCGTGTGGTTAGTACTCAGTTTTGGAGTTAGTTAGTGAGTTTTGGATATTCAGTGACTGATGACTCACCTTCATTCATGTTGTTGGCGCAGAATTTGCCCAATTCCCCGCTTCCACACGCGTAAATGTTATCATTATCCCCCCAACACAGGGTGTAAACTGCATCACCAAATGATAGGGGAAATATATTTGACGCTCTATCAAACGTTTTACTAATATCTAAAACTCCAACCTGAAAATATTTTTTTTTTCATTTTATTTTTTAACCTTCTACGCGAACAGAGAGGCTGTTTGAGTACTGCAGTCTGTTACCATAGCATCAGCAGTGGAAAACGCAAGTAGGTTAGTTTCAGTGGGATGCCAAGCGAGTGTCAGTATATAGCATTTCGCTTTCTGCCAATAAACGTTTACAACGCCGCTCGCCACCTGATTGCCAAGCTCCGTTGTAGTGTGAGTCTCCCAGACTCTTATCGACCCGTCACTGGCAGCCATTGCTACTCTGAAATTTATTTAATAAATAAGAGTTCCCTGGGAATAAGGAACATGGTAATATGTGTAAATATATTTTGTCTTCGTGCAGTAACATCGTACCTAATATTTCAGATAGCCAGATACAAGATAGGGAATATTACTAGTAGGTAGTAGTAACCCTGAACTGCGATCTCACGATGTCGTCATTCGGCATTTATAACTAGATATTTACATAAAAGACAAAAAGTATTAATTAATGCTTTTATTAGGTAAACGCGAACTGATTCAAATGAGCCCAAACCCGGTTTATCATATACTCTTATTCACTAAAAAGTTCCATGGAACAGCTCCTGGCTCAGTCATCAGATCAACACGTCACCATAATTACAATAACTAGATACGAGTACTTTGTGTACAATATTTCAAACATGAAAATATTAATCTGGAACTAACATTTTCTATAAATAAGACTTACTTGTTATCGTCATGAGGGCACTGTTTGACGTCACACAAAATGGCTCCACACGATGCTAATGTTTCAATCGTCTTATCTTCCTCCATGTTGTAACTGATGACTTTACTATCTTGGCCAATGGTCCACACCACCCAGTTATCAGATAGACCCGGCTCGGCGACCAGCTCTGGAGTTTGGAATCGTGGTGCGTTCGACGTTACGAAGTAAAGGCCGCGTCGGTGTAGAGAGTGGACTATGCGATATTGTAACTTATTACCCCTGCAATTTTAGTTCAGTCAAATACGAGATACGATACGAATACGAGAATCCCATTGCGGTAAACGGAATATGTAAGAACACATCCGCGGGACGGCCGGAGATTGGTTGCCAATCATACTAATTCGGAAACCTGAACGCTGTCTATTTTTAAAATCGTAGTACTGAGTTATAAGAACATCTGTGGTTCTTAAAAAAAACTCAAAATGACTGGAACTAGTTTAATCTGAACTATGATAGGTACAGGGTTAGGATCTAATCTTACGATCTAACTAGTCTAGTGATTCGTTTGAGGTTGGAACTGAAGTGCCATCTTCTGTACTATTTATGAAACCATCGTCGTGTCGCCTGGATGCATGTACAGGGTATATAATCTATCCGCATTCATTTATGAGCTGCTGCTATCTACCAAAAAAACTCATTTAGGTACGTTTGTCATGTCTCATGTGCCTGGCATGTTTAGAGTAAGTGTAACACCATTGTCATGTCTCGTTTGCCTGGCATGTGTAGAGTATGTGTAACACGATTGTCATGTCTCTTGTGCCTGGCATATTTAGAGTATGTGTAACACGTTTGTCATGTCTCATGTGCCTGGCATGTGAAGAGTATATGTAACACGATTGTCATGTCTCGTGTGCCTGGCATGTTAAGAGTACGGGTAATACGTAACAATTACTGTATTTACAATGTTGGCGTTGTACAATTTTTAGTAAGATTATTAGGTTGTTCATTAAGTTATAATTTTACTTACCAAATTATAAACCTATTCATATCATTTTTCTATTAAAAAAAGGCTAATGAACTTACCTTTCAATCTTAAGTGGATTGGTCTCATACAAGCGATTCTTTCCACCAACGATAAGTAGAGAGTTTGCCTTGAACCAGTGTAGCGTGGAAAAAGTAAGGCCCTTGTTATTTTGCTTCTGACCCTTGTTGATATTATACAAAACCGTACATGAGGCCAACAATTTTCCAGTTTCTGTCCATATACGGACAAGCCTGTGAAAACAGTGGTGTTATTTTTCTTTCTAATTTATTAAATACAAGTTAATTTATTGGAGAAGCAAAATATACGATCTCGATCGGTCGGATTGGTACGATCGGTGATCTATACCATCACTGTACGTGATGGTATAGATCACCGTTCTCGAATATTTTATTTCTAATATTATTATGAAAAATTAAGATAGCTAGTTTAACTATAGACTTAGTAGACATTGATTGATGTCAGATCGTTGGCCTTTACTAAGGCCAATGATCTGACATCCCTCATCATCCAATGACTTACACTTAATCCTACTGTTTAAGTGGAGTAAATCCTACAAAACTGTTATTTGCAATTGAACACTTTCGTTCATGGTAGGATAAAGTGTAAGTATGTATTTAAAAATATTACATTAGAATTTTATCAGTAATTTAGTTCCCATGGTACAAGCTATGTTTAGTTTGGGGCTAGATGGATGGAAGTTCACAAAATTTTTTTATTTCAAATGCTATTACCCATATTTTCCAATTGTTGCAAGCAAATGTTTATGTTCATTATTTTCTTCAGTATCCTGCGATGACCCTTGGTTTACCTGTGTTAGTTCTTGAATTTCAGTTTGCTCTTGGGGTACCGCAGATGATTCTTGTACCTCGTGCCAATTTCCTATATTTGGCTCTTCAACATGCGCCTGATCGAGGGCCTGAGCATGGTATTCCATAGATTCTTCATTTATTTTTTTATTCTGTAGTATTTTCGTCTTTGTCTTCTCGCATTCTGCTAAGAAATCATCTTTATATTCCGTCCTTCCTTCTAAGTATGTATTAGTTTTTGGGTTGTACTTATTGTGTCTAAAATCAGTTGCATCATGGTCTTTGTAGAAACCAAACATATCATCTTCAGGGGTATCATCCTCTTTTTCTTGCTGTTTTCTGATTTCATTGACAACAACTGTTCTCTGTGGACACCAGCTGATCTGATTGATCTCATCATCTTGGCTGTGGATTATGTTGATGACTCTTTCTGTATTACCTGTAATTTTATAAAGTATATTTTTTTTATTTATCATACTTTTACTAGCTATCCCGCAGGCGAATATGTACGTGCATTTAAAAAATACAGTATTTTGCTAATAGTAGTAATTATTATGATCGGTTCAAAAGTTTCAGAGATAACCACGTAAGTACATACAAACATACAATATTTTGAAACAACCGTCTAATCTAATCTAAATAATTTTCACAAATAGCGGAATATTTACAGTTTTAAGAGCCCGGCGAAGCTCACTCGCAACTTCAGTTCGAGGCGCGTGCAAAAGTCGCTCCGAATATCTCTATCTCTGTTTAAATGATGAAAGCGCGTGCGGGGCGTGGAAGAGGCGCGGGACGCAGTACTACAATATCAAAATACAACCGTAGTGACGTGCTTGTGTGCGTGTGTGTGAGTAGGTGTAGGTAGGTAGGTATACTTCTGTCATTGATCATTGATGTCATTGACAATTCGAAGGTGGTAGGTAAATAAAATACAAGCTTTTGTCTGGGGCTTCGCACGCCTTTTTCTGAGATAAAAGTAGGTAGCATATAAATATAGGCATTTTAATCATCCTACATCTATGCAAAGTTTTGACCGCGGGGACGACCTCTGTGGCGCAGTGGGCCAAGGGCCATGTGAGACGTGGAAGGTTGCGGGTTCGATCCTCGCTTCGGTACAAATGTTTGTATGACAAATATTTCTATGATCTGCAATTATTTTTCTAGGGTCTGGGTGGTTCTATGTATTACATGTATGTATTTACAAAAAAACATGTGTGCAATTCACACGTGGTAGAAGTGAAACCTTCAAAATTTTTAGAACCACGAAAATAAGAAACACTATAATGCTTCCCATCTCATTTTCTCCCACGTTAAATCTTATGAATTTATGTGTCAGTCTCTTTTTACTGTCGCTTTGTCGTTTCATCGACATTCAAATCACAACGATGCTAAAGAAGTTTTCACTTCAAAAGTAAATAAAATATTATTAATAGTAGCCCAAGCGGGAATTTTGGTGATTTGGGAATTTTAATCTAGCACGGCACAAGTATAGGTTTTATATAGGGTTGAACGTCTTAGAGCAGCCGATCAGAATAGTAAAAAAAATGATCAGATTTAGGTAATATAAGTTATATATAATACATACAGAAAAGTGTTCATTTCAATAACCTGACAATTTGAGCGTGACATAAGGAAATGGGAGAGTTACAAAGTTGCAAAAAAAAACGTTATTTAGACATTCTCAAACGCGGTTATATTTTTTTTTATTTAGAAGGAAATTAGACACGAATCACCGAAATAACATAATCTGCAGATTTGCACAAGCCGAAGTAGCTTGTAGCTAGCCGAAGATCATTAATAAAATTATGACTGAAAACATTTCATATTCTTCACACATATTATAATGTGAAGAATGATATTCTGTATGTTCTTATGTTATTCTGTAACTAGACAATGGTGGCGATTCGGTTGGCACCAACCTAACTAATTTTAGCTAAAATTAGGTTTAGACTGTCAAATTAAACATTGTTATTCTGCTGTTACCAACTTATCCTAATCAAATTTTATCTAATTTAATTAAGTGTTCCTTATTTAGTTAGATGGTTAGACCAACCGAATAGGTTTTACAAATAATATGACTAACTAAAATATATTTTAGACATTCCTAAATTTAGAAATTAACCAACCGAATTGCCACCAATAAAAGCTATGGTCCTTAACAAACAACACGTAAGATGTTGTTGTTTTTAATACGAAACAAATAGGAGAAAAACTTGTCAATTTTGGCAGAAAAATGTGCAAAATGCGATTGGCTCTTATTTTATTTTTGATAAGTAATTCGAAATAAAAACTATCCAGGAACCTAGATAAATACTATTTAAATACAAATAATACAACAATATTGTGGAAATATGCTTGAGTTACTAATTATTTTGGTATTACGTTTGTAGGGGCGATTCGTCCTCCGCTGGCCTCTTAAGTAAAAATTATGTTGAAAACCCATGATAGTATCAATAGTTTCAAAATATTTACCTAAAGTACTTATTTTCAAACTTTACAAACATTGACGTTTGAAAAGGTGCAATTTTTCAAACGTCAATGTTGCATTCACCTCTTTTAGGGGTAATTTAGAAGAAACCCTTTGACACGTATTTTATAATACAGAAAGAAAATAAATGTTTATTTGATTCACACCACAAGAGAAATAAAGAAAGGAGTGAAAACAAGTAAAAAGTGAAAACAAAATCATGAAACAAAAAAAACAAAATTAGACAACACTTAAAGCGTGTAGGTACTACCAACTACCTACTACTTACCTACCTACCTACCTACAATTAGTAATAAGGACTGATGCTTGCTTGTTGATTGATATCAACTAATTAGCAGTATCAATCCTTCCCAGAGACAAACGGTTAAACAGATCCAGGCTACTCTCAAACATGACTAAGCGGTTCCCTAACTAAGCAGGGTGACGCAGGGTGAATCAGGGTCCCTACTTCATGTGAATTATAATGTAAAGGTTAAGATTATTTATATTATTATGTATACATGTATTATGTAGATAAGATATAATGATTAGGTTATGTTTTGCCCCAACATGTTTTACCGATTTCTGTGTGCGAAGCGAGAGAACGCTAAAAAATAAACTATAAATCCAATAATTAAAATTAAATTCTAAAATGAAATAATACAATAACATTGAATGTACAAATTTTACATTTATGAATTCGGCAATTTTGTAATAGCATGTTTCGATTAATTTTTTATTATATTTATTTTTGAATTTATTAATATTAATATTAAGTTTCGTGTAGCTTTTTGAGTATTTTATTATAAGTTATATAGTGCAAACATGGCGCAATAAAGATTGATCTCTAACGAAGACATAATATTGACCGATGCTCTATTACCAGCGGCGGGTACTGGTTATCATCAAAATAATTACTAATTGCCTCACGCGTTCAAAATCACCCATACAAACTTTGACAGCCCGGTACATTACTTTAAGGGGTGAATTTTGAAAAACTTTTGTACAAGTACCTATTTCACTACAAGTTTTAAATAGACAAATGTATTAGAGTGGGAGTGGAAAACATTACAATAAAATGTAAATAAAATGTATTTTTTTATGTCATGATGATTTGTTTCCTTTTAGCTTGTCTGTTATACCATGCTTTGACTGTGATGTAATATGAGTACTGGATATAATTAATGAAATTGACTACAATGGGATCCATAAAACACTTGAATTCTTACCACTTATGTCCATCACGAATACAATTCCCTGCCGAGTTCCAATAGCAACGACCAGTGGTCTGTGGGGTGATGCACTCAAGCATACTGGTCTGACGTTCATCAAATGTTCAGAATATTTTTTCACAAAATTTCTACTCAAATCCCATTTACAGATAAGGCCACTAGAGTCAACTGATACAACAGTTGTTTTTGAGCCGTAGCACACACCTGCTATTTCCTGAAAAGAGATTAGAACAAATTAGATTAGAAAAAAGATTATAAACATATAAACATAGTATTATGTCAATTATTCGTAAAACAGTCAGTCCGTGAACGAGAGGGACCGTCCACACCGTTTTGCGTTTGTCGACTACTACTACAACTTTTTTTCTATATATCTCAATATGAAAATTATTCGACTGACGATGAGGATTTTGCATTTTGCAAAATTTTGCATATTTATATGAGGGTTCGATTCCCTCTCAGGATAAACCTTTGTGTGAAGAATATAGGTGTTTGTTCTGTGTCTGGGTGTTATGAAATATCATAAGTATGTATTTAAAAATATATAAGTAATCTATCAGTTATCTAGTCACCATATTACAAGCTATGCCTAGTTTGGGGCTAGATGGTGTTGTGTGCATTGTCCGTATTTTATATTATACGTATTTTAGTAACGTATTTTATATTATATTCTATTTTTTTAGGTAGGTAAATAAAAAACCAAAAAAATCTAACCTAAGGATAAAGGATTCCTTTCCACATAATTTGCGCTCGATTATATTTCCCTATCTTCTACTCTTTTGTACGGTCATCCCCACCGTGCAAACATGCAGATTAATATTCCTCCGTTATCAGAAACACGTCGGGTGCTTACACTATTAATATCTGAAGCGCTTGTTACATACTAACTATGTACCTAATCTGCCGACTGGCACTGCAGCGTTGCATTAAGTATATTGTTCGACCGGTACAGTACGAACGCCGATTCAGCATTACCATCTTTACCTAGAATTGCGGAGCCTCGGAAACAATGGCAGGTGTCGTCATTCTACACTCGGTACTTGCATCGACCGAACGTAGCTTCGTACATTAGATTTTAGACTTAGAATATTTTACGTAATTTTGTAACTCTTTAAAATAAATTCTTTTAAAAGTCTTTTGGTTTTTTTTAAAACCATCGGTTGTGGCTTACGTAATTGGCGCAGCCGGTAGGATAATTCGAAGCAGTGCGTTATTCGTCCAGGGTCCACAAATCGGTTCCAGACGAACAGACCACTGTTCGTGCTTTCAAGGACTTCATCGAGGTATTCAGAATCTACGGGCACGCAACCGAGGGCACTTAGCAATCAGTGCAGAGAGAAAACCAAATGTGAGTACTTTGAAACTTTCTTATAAGTGTTGCCTCCTTTCCCACCATTTTCCATCCAAGAAAACCCGGGGAGGAATCTGTCTCATCAAGACGGATTCGTAGGAATAGCAAGTTAGATAGCCATAGAAAACTAGGTAGTTTAAATACGATAAGTGAAACAAGTGAGGAAATTATGTCTAACGAACCAGACCACATCTTTAAGGCTCTACGCATGGTCCCAGAATTTGATGGGAACCCGAATATTCTGACAAGATTTATTAGAATCTGCGATCAGCTTGTAACGCAATATATAAAAACTGAGGCAGGATATGAGTTAAATAATTTGTGTCTTTTAAATGGTATATTAAATAAAGTGACTGGTCCTGCGGCAAGGACAATAAACGCGAATGGCATACCAGACACCTGGTTAGGAGTTCGAAACGCTTTAGTTAATAATTTTGCCGATCAGAGAGACGAGACCGCTCTCTATAATGACTTATCTCTAGTTTCCCAAGGCAACGATTCCCCACAGGAATTTTATGACAAATGCCAAAACCTTTTTAGTACGATTATGACGTACGTTACCCTGCACGAGTGTCTGCCTACCACCGTTGAGGCAAAGCGCGACTTGTATCGCAAATTAACTATGCAATCGTACGTACGCGGGTTGAAAGAACCTCTCGGGTCTCGTATACGGTGTATGAGACCGCCGACTATCGAAAAGGCTTTGGAATTTGTTCAGGAAGAACTTAATGTCATGTACCTACAGCATAGAAATGAATCTATTCCGGAGCGGCGTAACCCAGCTACGCAAGGGCAGTCATCATCAAAGGTACCGTCCCTAGTTCCTAATTATTCTATAGCGAAGGGATTTAATTCTGGTGCTCCAAATTGGCAGAGACCAATGCCAATGCCGATGCCCGCGCAGACGCATCTTCCTCAGCAGCAGCCTTGGCGTCCTGCTTTTCAATTTCGCCAACCCCCACAGCGAATGCCTATGCAACCATCGCGTACGCAACAAATGTTCCGGGCACCCCCACCAAATTATAACGCCCAGAACGGAGGTTTTAGATTTCCCCCTAGGAATGTACCCCCACAGAGCCAGGGACCGACACCAATGAGCGGGGTTAGTCATTTTGTGTCCAAGGCCCTTCCTCCTACTATTCAGGGCCACGATTGGCGAAAGTTTGGCAATCCTCCTCCAACAAACTATTTTAAATCTAGGGAGATGAACTTTAATGAGGTAGGCGATTACGACAGTTACTATGACTATTACGGCGATCTAACTGAATACCCAATTACTGACTTTGACAATTACTATGACCACCAAATTGTCCCTGAGTACTATTATGACCCCCAGAACGAGCCCCAGCATCAGGATGATGTACCATCGAGCTCAAATGCAATTGACCTCGCGCAACCGTCTATTAGCCATAAAGAGCAGGATTTTACCAAGGGCCGTTCCAACAACGAACCAAAATAGAGTTAAATTTACAGTCTAAGAAAGAATTATGTTATATACAGACATCTCATCCGCCACTTAAATTACTTGTAGACACCGGGGCAAATCAATCATTCATAAGTCCCGAAGCGGTTGACGAATTCTTTCCACATATTGCAAAAGATTTTGATCCTTTTGAGGTCACTAATTCACGGGTAACGAGTACCCATGACCATTCGATCACAATACCTCAGTTTATGGAAATTGGCGAGCAAACTAACATTAAACTATTCGTTTATAAATTCCACAATCACTTCGATGGTTTAATAGGTCTTGATTTATTAGAGAACTGTAAAATAGATTTGAGGAATAACATTTTGTTAACCGAGCAGGCTATTATACCATTATCTCGTTACCAATGTAGAAAAACTAACCAACGGGAAATTATTCCTGCCCATACGTCAATGTTAGTTAATATTCCAATCGAATATCCTGACGGTGACGTATTTGTGACTGAACAACTGATGTGTAATTGTATCATTCATGACTGTGTTACCACTGTGACTGACAAAACCGGAATTGTAGAGTTAGAGAACATGACAGATAAAGACATAGTTATCTCGTTTGACCAACCAACGCGAGTAGATGTCTGTAATATCGAGTGCGCACGCACTGAACAAGACCCGTGTCGAGTTAAAAGTGTTTTATCTAAGCTTCGAATGAATCATTTAAATATTGAAGAGAAGGCTAATTTAGAGGCATTGTGCGCGCGTTACGCTGACGTATTTTACATCGAAGGAGAAGCTTTGACTTTTACGAACAAAATTAAGCACAGTATTAAGACAACAGACGAACTACCTGTCTATACGAAAAGTTACAGATATCCTTTCATACATCGACAAGAAGTTAGGGAACAGATTACGAAAATGTTAGAACAAGGTATTATACGACCATCGGATTCGGCATGGAGCTCACCTATCTGGGTAGTTCCAAAGAAATCAGATGCCTCCGGCAAACAAAAATGGAGATTAGTCGTAGATTTTCGCAAACTGAATGATAAGACCATAGACGATAAATATCCGATCCCCAACATCACAGACGTTTTAGATAAACTTGGTAGGTGCCAGTATTTCACTACCTTAGATTTGGCATCAGGTTTCTATCAGGTAGAAATGAACTCTGAGGATATACCAAAGACAGCCTTTAACGTAGAGCATGGCCATTTCGAATATCTTCGCATGCCCATGGGGCTCAAGAACTCACCATCAACTTTCCAGAGGGTTATGGATAACGTTCTGAGAGGACTGCAAAACGAGATCTGCCTCGTTTATCTCGACGATATAATCGTTTTTAGTACATCTTTGCAAGAACACATGATTAATCTCGAAAAAGTGTTCAATAGACTGAGAGAGTCCAACTTTAAAATTCAAATGGACAAATCCGAATTTTTACAGTTGGAGATTGCTTATCTTGGTCATATTATCAGTAGGGAAGGTATCAAACCTAACCCAGACAAAATTGCGGCTATTGAAAAATATCCATTACCAAAAACTACCAAAGAAATAAAGCAATTTTTAGGACTTCTAGGATATTATAGGAAGTTTATACCCGATTTTGCCAAAACGACTAAGCCTATGACTAAATGTCTTAAGAAATCTAACAAGATTACTTTAGACTCTGACTATGTTAACTGTTTCGAGAAATGTAAGAAGCTATTGACTAACGACCCAATACTTCAATACCCTGACTTTAACAAAAACTTTATCCTGACGACAGACGCCTCAAACGTAGCCTTAGGAGCCGTGCTATCTCAAGGACCAATAGGATCTGACAAGCCGATCTGTTATGCATCTAGGACATTAAACGAGAGCGAACTTAATTACTCCACAATAGAAAAGGAACTTTTAGCTATAGTGTGGGCCACTAAGTACTTCAGACCATATCTATACGGTCGCAAATTTTTGATCCTCACTGATCACAGACCTTTGCAGTGGGCCATGAACATCAAAGAACCCAATTCTAAACTAACTAGATGGAGACTAAAACTAAGTGAATACGATTATGAAATAAAGCACAAACCAGGCAAGGCTAATACTAATGCAGACGCTTTATCTCGTGTAGAGATTAATAATGAAGAAGTAGAATCATTCCTCTCGGAAATCGACTCGTTAGTGGTTCAACATGCTCAATCACAACAATCAGGATCTTCAACAGCTACCGCACATACAAGCGTTGAAAATCCAATACTTGAGATCCCGATAACCGATGAACCTTTAAATAAGTTCCACAGACAGATTTGTTTCACCATTGTAGGCGACATTAAACGACGTACGACAGCGACAAAACCATTCGACACACACACTCGTACTTTCATACAAATTTCACAATCATCTTTAGAGCAAGATGTAATTAACGCCATAAAAGAGTATGTTAACCCAAAGGTTAAAACTGCTCTTAAGATCACCCCAACTCTAGGAATGTATGCGATCCTTCCGATCATTCAAAAGCATTTTAAGAGCTCTTCTATGAACCTGGTCTTAGCAAAGACTGAGTTAGAAGACGTAAAGGAATACCTGAGACAACAGGAGGTTATAAAGCATTATCATGAAGGTAAAACGAACCACAGGGGCATAAGTGAATGCTATTTAGCTTTATCGCGGCGCTACTATTGGCCGAAGATGAAGGACGAAATAACTAAATACATTAACGAATGTTCAGTATGTGGCCAGACTAAATACGACAGAAACCCGATCAGACCACAGTTTAATATTGTACCACCAGCCACAAGGTCCTTTGAGATAGTTCACATGGACCTGTTTACGGCACAATGTGAAAAGTACTTGACTTTTGTAGACTCCTTCTCGAAGTATGGACAAGCGTATCACTTACGAGATGGTACAGCAGTCAGCATTCTGCAGGGACTACTGACTTACTGCACGCACCATGGACTCCCCTTGACTATAGTGACTGACAATGGAACTGAGTTTACAAATCAACTGTTCGCGGAATTCATACGACTTCATAGAATAAATCACCATAGGACCCTCGCTAACTCACCTAACGATAACGGTATTATAGAGAGATTTCATTCAACCTTATTAGAGCATTTGCGCATATTAAAGATTAAACAAAAAGGCGAGCCAACAGTTAACCAAATGCCTTACGCGATACTGGCTTATAATAGCTCAGTTCACAGCTTTACTAAGTGTAGACCTCATGATATCGTTAGAGGACATTTTGATCCTAGAGATCCTTTAGGTGTCGATCTCACTCAACATCTGATGCAACAATATATTATAACGCATCGAGATCAGATGAAGACAGTTTATGAATTAATTAACCAATTCACTACAATAGATCGTACAAACATAATGGATAGTAGGAATAACAATCGTGAGCCGGAAGTAGAGTATGAACCATATCAGCAGGTATTTGTTAAAAACCCTTTTGCTGCAAGGCAAAAGTTAGCACCAAGATATACCCAGGACACTGTCCTTGCTGATCTTCCGATCCATATCTACACGTCTAAAAAGAAAGGACCCATTGCCAAAAACCGTCTTAAGCGGTTACCTAAGAATAATAAATTGTTGCAGGATTCCACTATTACTCATACTCCCAATGACGCTGGCACTGGAGATAAGACTTGAAAGTCTTGATAATGGACCCGGACTCCTACCTTTCAACCTTGGGCAAGCCAAACTGATCACTCACTATCATTCATTTATTCAGTACATAGAACTAACGGACTTAGAAAACCAACTTGACTCCATTCATGACCAACTAGACTATTTTAAAACTAAATTGGACAATCAAACTCTTGCTTTATACGAACTACAAATTGACTATCTCATTAAAAAGTTATCTAAAATAGATTTTCAGATAAAAAGTTTGGAGCCAAACTACCGTATTAAAAGAGGTTTAATTGATGGTCTAGGGTCTATAATCAAAAGCGTTACTGGTAACCTAGACCATTCCGATGCTGAACGCTATAATACTGCTATTAGAATCTTAGAAAGTAATGAAAATAAGATGTTGTCTGAGTTCAATGACCATATTAGCATGAATAAAGAGTGGATGTCGCAAAATACGATATTAATAGCAAATATTGCAGAAAACCAGGAGAAGATAAATAATACGTTAGAATTAATCTTAGATAGTAAAGCTTACGCCGAGAGTAGTCTTCTTAAATACGCAAAGTTTGCGCAGCTTCTTGCTATCATCAGTGAAAACACAGATGATTTATCTTTAGAATTAACTAGGATAGAAAACATTTTAGCTTTTGTACGTGCATCGAGCACTCATCATAGTATGTTAGGAATAGATAACTTAGGAAATATGATAAATAAGCTTAGGACTATCTATAGTTATAAGGAAATAATAGATGACGACCTACGAGAATACTATACTATAATAAAACCAGGTTCTTATTTTTGTAACAAAAGAATAGTAATAATATTTAAATTCCCGATAGTCTCCCCAAACGATTTCAATTTATTTAAACTCTCGATCGTTCCTAACCAACATAATCTGACCTTTATTCCACTATATCCTTTCATGGCAACCGACGGGAAAGCTTTCATGTACATGGAGGCAGAATGCCCGAAGTTCAATCATCATCATCTCTGCGAAGCTAACATCAATCATCACGCTCGCGACCATCCAGATTGCATCCAGAATCTTGTCATCAACCAATCTTTAGACAAATCATGCCAGCCAACAAAGGTTACTCTTACAAAGGAAGCTATGGAGCAGTTAGATGACCAACACTACACACTAATCTTTCCAAGCCCTACAAAAGCAGAACTACACTGCGGACGCCAAGAATATATAACCTTATCAGGAAGTTACCTTGCTACTATACCTCAAAAATGTTCTCTACGAACTGAAGAATTCACTATATTGAACATCAATGATCAAGTCAAAGGACAGCCGCTAAAGATTACTGAAATTCCTGCAAACTACAGCACAGAAGACAATGTCAGCATCCCTCATCTTAAACTCAGCTCTATCAATCTAAAAGGACTACATCATACGGAAGATAAGATATTATTGCAGCATCCAGTTCAACTGAAATCCATAGATGGAACATTATATCATACAACGTTACCTTTCTACGCGTTTCTATTCGGTGCAGCCGCACTTACAATCGTTATAATCGTGAGGCGATACATGAGACGTACTACACTAACTATTGAAACAAAATCATCAAGCGAGAAAGAAGAAAATAAGAAGGAACACCCTTATGCCATTCCTGAGGGACCCCGGGATCGGAGATCCAACCCAGCATCATTTTCGCTCAACGTTCTCAAATAGTTGCTGCTCTGAGGGTGGAGATGTTACATACTAACTATGTACCTAATCTGCCGACTGGCACTGCAGCGTTGCATTAAGGATATTGTTCGACCGGTACAGTACGAACGCCGATTCAGCATTACCATCTTTACCTAGAATTGCGGAGCCTCGGAAACAATGGCAGGTGTCGTCATTCTACACTCGGTACTTGCATCGACCGAACGTAGCTTCGTACATTAGATTTTAGACTTAGAATATTTTACGTAATTTTGTAACTCTTTAAAATAAATTCTTTTAAAAGTCTTTTGGTTTTTTTTAAAACCATCGGTTGTGGCTTACGTAATTCGCTCGAGTATTTCTTTGTGATTGTTTTTTTTTGTTTTGCTCGAGCTTGTCGATCGATCATAGAAAGTTTACTGTCAAGAATGACTCCAAGGTCATTTATTAAGTTGACTTTTTCTATTGCCATATTATTAAGAGTGTATGTGAAAGTGAAAGGTTTTTTTTTGCGAGTGAATGATATTTGTTGGCATTTATGTACGTTGACAGATATTTTAGTTAGAGAATAGTAGTTAGATATTGAATTTAAAGTGTTTTGAAGGTGGTCCGAGTCATGTTCATTATTAATTTTACAAAAAATCTTTTTATCATATGCGTACAAAAGATGGCTGCAAGATGTGAAGAATTTATAAATGTCAAATATGTATGCGTTATATAAAAGAGGCCCTAAATGGGATCCTTGTGGAATACCCGAGGTAATTTCCACGAAGTCTGATTTGAATCCACCAACCACCACCGCCTGAGCCCGATTCGTAAGGTAGGACTGAACCCATCGTAAGAGATCTCCATGGAAACCTAGTTGTTCCAGCTTCGGAAGGATGATGTGATCCACACGATCAAATGCTTTTTCGAAGTCTGTTTAGATCACATCTACCTGTCCTCACCTCTCCATGCTTTTCAGGACAAACTCTACGAATTCAGACAGGTTAGAGATCGTAGACCTACGTCTCAAAAAACCATGCTGACTATGACTAACCCCATTCACAACAGTAACGTATATTTGATCATAAACGTTTTTCTCAAAAATTTTACTAAACGTATTTAAAATGGAAATAGGCCTGTAGTTTTCTATTTTAGATTTTGAAGATTTTTTATGAATTGGTATTACGTTAGCTTCTTTCCATTTAACTGGGAAAGTTCCCTCTGACAATGATCTATTAAATATTATTTAAAGAGGTTCAACGAGAGATTCAGCGCAGTTGTGTATAAAGATGGGGGGAATATTGTCAGTACCGGCCGATTTATTAATGTCTTGTCGCTTTAAGTAGTTTATGTATCTGTTTACCGCAAATGACAATACTACCAATAGCACCAGTTTGACTACAAGCTGGGAGGTTCAACTACGATAAGTCATAATATGCAGCAGGTTTCACGAAAACATATTAAAGAAATGGATATTATTAGAAATGGAGAAGAACATCCTAGGACTAAAAATGACGCTAAAGTTAATAAGTCTTTTATAGGGCAAAGTATCTGCTTTCAATAATAAGGTCCCAAGCGACGTGTTAGTTATCGACGTTTGTCGATTGAAAAATTTAAGAACTTTAAAATAAAACGTTAAGAGCAGACGAGTTTCTTGCCGGATTCTTCTTGAACTGGGGTTAGGAGGAACCGGCACCTAGATTCACTAGCATATAAAAAGACGATTCAAAGTGGTCCTTGTGATTTTATTGAATAAATAATGTTTTGTTTGTTTGTTTGATACCATTACCAGTAAGTACATTCCTTAACTGGCAGCAGCCTATCAATATAGCAGACAATTTTAGGTATTCGTCTACTAATGATTTAATTATGATTATTATTAATAATTATATTGATAATGATTTAATAATGATTATTATTATTAAATCATTGGCAGACGGGTGGAACGGTGCAGGTCTAATATGTTTGAATATATTAGCTTCTAAGATTTTTTTATGTCAGAAGTTACAAAAGACGTCCTATAATTAGATACTTTAATTAGCACATGTACAAAAATGTATTTTACATGTTCTATTAGTTGATGACGTTATTGTCGTTACTGTTAATCACGATGAAAACTTATGGACAATTAAAATATGAATCAACAATGCATGCAACAAAATGGATCAGATATGCTTACAGAATGAATATTTGCACTTACCACACTTCGAAGTTTATGTTCTTCGTGACAGTGAAGATATTTGATGGTCCACTTGTTATTGTTGGGTTTTATGTTCCACTCTTTGATAAATCCGTCAACGCCACCACTTACTACATTCCTTTTTCCTGGCCATTGTAGCGAGATATCAACACACTCTACACTGTAAGAAAATACTATCTTTTAGCTCTAATTTGGATTATACGTTGATCAAACGTTTGACAGGGCTTTCAAACTAACGTTTTCAAATGCAACTGATTGAAATAACTTATTTTGCTATTATTTATTCAAATAATGACATCTTTGAAACGACAGATAACTAAATACTCCTCGAAGAAAATAATAGATAGAACTAATAACGTGTAAAATGTTATATCTACAATCACTTTTAGTATTCGCCATTTTTATGTCAATGTTTACAAAATGATCAAGGACGTAGTTTAGTGCTAAAAAAAATGAAAACCCTCATTTTACGGCTTTATCTTTAGTGGAGAGCAGATTTAGAATACGGTATGTCGTTTTTAAATAATTTATTTGATAGAAATACTGCGTTTACAATGTAATTTAGATATATGTAACATTAGCCCCTCGAAATTTCGTTGAGGGGCTATTGTGACTTTTAGGTTAGTTGCAATTACCCCATCAAATTTGTACTAAATTGAACGAAGCTAATTCTGGGCTCATGTCAATGTTTTAGTAAGATAAAGCAATAGCATTTTATATTATTATCAGCAAGTATTTATCAGAACTATGATGGTATTAGCTCAGAGCTTAGATATTTCTAGGACCTCGTAGTTCCAAGATTATTATTACATATAGTGGCCCGAAGTGTTTATATTTCTTGCTTACGGTACATTAGTTTTAGGTTCCAGCTATCCATCAGAATACAAATATGTACATACTGAGTAACTTAAATAATCATCTGAGGCCCGCGCTTTTATTAAATTTGCTTTAAGCAGGGCGTGTTTTTGTTTAGATGGTGCGGAATTAGAATAGATAAAAAGAGAAACAGAACAGCTTATTAAAGCTGTTGAAGACGTGTGCACGAAAAAATAATAAAAATAAAAATAATAGCTACACTGCTGGTGAGAAATATAGGATCCCAAGGTTGTATCGAAGCGTTACCTATTTTCATTTTACCTACATATTGTTGGCTATATACGATATACTTGAGTAGGTACGAGTAATAATGTAGTATTTCTGTCATGCAGTGTTCCGCCTCGGAAGTTGTTTTGTTCGTATCAGGCACAGTATGGTACGGGGGTATTTGGCCGCGCGGAGCGCGGGGGCTGAGGCTCGGCCGGCGGACACGACTCCGGCGACGGTTGGCCACGAGTCGGTTGCTAGACCTAACAAGCGATACCCGTATCACTTTTCGCCAGTGCGTGCGTCTTAGCCCACTGACGAAATATTATTTTTTATATAAATTATTCTTTAACAACATATTTAAGTAAATATAAATTCCGTGAAGGTGTTTCCCGAATATAAGGAACCACACAGAGAATTTCTATTCTATGACTGCGACAAAGCCTGTCTACTGGATTGCTACCTACCCCAGCCTGAGTTCGGGTTCGTCCGCTGCGCGACCGAGTGCCGGACGAGACTCTCACCATTTCGGGTCAACCACCACCTTCGGCTCGCACCATTCATAAGGGGAGTACAACGCTACACGAGGTGGAAACAGATTAGGCTGTCTTTACCCACGTCCTACAAATATTTGTGTGCCTACCAACACTGCTGTGGTTTTATCGTTATTGAACGACTATCATGTATCACTAGTCTTTCCTTACTTCTACCATAGTAGGTAGGTAGGAGGGGAGACTGGGGTCATACGGTACAAGGCATATTATTATCGCAAGACTATATGGTACTCGAGTAGTTAAAATGCCTAGAGCTCGAAGGCCTGGAGCGTTTTCCATAGAAATGGAGAGAAAAATTTGATCTAATATTCAAAAGTAAATAATTTAAATGAAATACTATTGTAATACTTAGTACTATATTATAATATATAAGTTATTAATACAATAATGTAAATGCCTTAGAAGGCTTGGATGATATTTACAAATAAACAAATACTGCTGGCTTCGTAGACAAAAATAAGTTGGCATTTGCGCAATGAACATTGTTTTATTAATTTTTCTTTGAAGTTGACAATATTTGATTACTTTATTAACTTGTAAGTAACTTAATTTAGTTTAATTTTTCAAAATGTTTGAAGCAAAGCTTGAGAACGTAATTGGTATAAAAAAAATATGATATGATTGTCACTATACAAAAGTACTTGGCAAAACTCTGAAGTTGTTCTTAAATATGAGACTTAAGAATTAATATAATTTTCACTCAAAACGGGATATTTACCATAATATATGAGTTTTTCTGCTTCTCGATATTTCGGCACAGTTGCATGCGCCATGATCACGAGATAAACTGAGAATTAATAGTTATATTGAGTAGCTCTAGTTTTTTCTCTGATGTCCCACCACTAACTTCTATGAAAAAAGTTGCATTTGCCCCTCAATATATTTGAGGAATGTTACCGGTAAATTTAACCATCCTGCGATGGTATGGTATGATGGTATGATGATAAGAAAATAGGTATTTTGAGTGTTACATAAACAAATGTTTAGCTTACATAAACAAATGTATAACTACAACCATTGGTTGCTTTTACCTCGGTAAGGGGTTATTGCAACTATTTTGGTTATGTTTGAAAAAATGATAATTCACGCTTCCATAATGCTTTTATGCCTTACTTTCATAACAAGAGTATTAATGGATATATCTGTTACTTATTAAATTGATTGTTTTAACTCTATGATTGTTATAGACGATGGTACACCATTTCAAATAAATCTGTACATAGAGTAATCTTCGCAGTAATTTATATATAGAACTATCTGTGAATGACGACGTCTGTAGCGCAGTGGCCTTAGGTCCGGCTGAGACGCAGAAGGTTGCGGGTTCGATTCCCGCCGCGGGACAAATGTTTGTATGATCTGCAAGTATTTGTCTCGGGTCTGGGTGTTTCTATGTATAATTATGTATGTATTTACAAAAAAAAAGTACCTATATAAGTAGTAAGTATATCAGTCATGTGGTACCTATAACACAAGTTCTGCTTACTTTGGGGCCAGATGATGCTGTGTGAAATGTCCGGGATTATTTATTTATTTATAAATATATATAAACCTATATATAAATTTGTTCGATTGGTAAAATCAACGATTAAATCGTTCAGGACGAATAGCGCGGTACCATTTTAACATTCAGATTTGCCAAATTCTAGCCATATCCAAACCTTTGCCAAAAACAATCCGTTCAATGGCAATTACGTTGACAAATAACGCGATTGCCCTACATATATCGCACTTTATTTTCTGTGCTCAAAACTACGTTCCAGGAAGTTCTAATGACAATTACCACTCAAAAAGTAACGAGACTCAACATTTAAAAACCATTAGTAATTTTTTTTTTCCTGCAACTTTTTCAATATGTTGTATGAAAAAAATATCCACATTTTTAAAACTACTATAACACACTAACCGCTCCCCAGTTCACCGCAAACTGGTGGAACAATAGAAATAGAAATAGAAATAGAAATAATTAATTTGATAGAAAAATAATTATTTAATCTACCAACCATCTTTATAAGAAATATGGTAGGTAGATAACAGATATTGAGTCATAGTGCTTGGCCAGACTGCAAACGCGGGCGCGGGGCGGGCGCGGCGCGGCAAACCCAAACATATGAACTTGAGCGGCGCGGGCTACTTGGCGCGGGAAGCGCGCGGGTAACTCATGCCATACCTCGTTCATACAAGTAGCTGCAGTGAGAGCGCGGGGCGTCAAGCGGCAAAACGCGCGGGAGCAACATCACAAACTGGTTCGAACTAACCGCGCGCGTTCTTGTGATGGCGTCTTTACAAATTAATGTAGAAGAATTAATAAGTGCTATTCAAGCACGACCTGCACTGTGGATGTCGAAACAACGTCAATACAAAAACATTAAAATTAATTTAAGATTGTGTAATGTAATAAAATCAAAAATTTTGGAGGTTGCTCTCGCAATTTTTCAATTAATTTAAAATTGCCATTTAATGTAAGAATTATCTAGTAAAAAAAATACAGTTGAATATAGAACCTCCTCCTTTTTTTAAGTAGGTTAAAAATAAGTCTTTTTCATCCATATTATATTTTGACAAACACTGGACATGACAACACGCGGAACGAAGCCCCGTCTGATGAATACTACTCTTCGCCCAAGTCCTGCCCAAATCCAAAACCCCGAGAGCTTTCAGTTTGAACTCCAAGATTGCTTCCAATGCCTCGCCGGATCCGTGGATGAAATAAATAACGGGCTGGTGGAAATTATCCATGCCGTTGGGTTAAAGTTCTGTAAGACCCAGCGCAAAAAACATGACAGAACGTAGCGAAATGAAACTGAAGTCTTTAGTGGACATGTCAAAATACAGCACGCTCAATAAACCCTCTAATAGACCTCCAATAGATCTCTAAGTCTATGCGACGGGATTTGCGTCTCTTTAATTCTTATAGTATAAATAACGCAATAGAGCGCAACCAAGGCTCCAAAGTGATCACGAGAGATTTGTCTATTGGGCAAAGCCTGTTGACGAAGTTGAAGACCGACAGTGGCAGTGTTGTTTCCTCGAAGCCAGAAGTTTTACGAGAGGTCGAGAGGTTCTATGGACTGTACACCTCATCGCAAACTAGGTACGTACAAGCACGACTAGCGATGCAAGAGCCCACCTAACCTGACACTACACAGAAGACATTTTGGACGTCAGACACGTCAGGACTCGTCAGATACGTCAGAAAGACAGCCTATACCAGATCCGAACAGCTTTCAAGCAGTTTAAGAATAACTAGGCACCTGGGGAAAACGAAATAACGACAGAGCTTCTGAGAGCGGGTGGAACACCGGTACTTAAGGTCCAGAAGCTGTTCAACTCCGTCATCCTCAAGGGAACTACGCCAGAGGCATGGAACAGGAGCGTGGTGGTACTATTTTTGAGGCCATGCATTCTTATCAATAATATAGTCATTTATATTATAATAAGCTTTCTTCAAAAGACTGTAACGTAACTTATGTAAAAAAAGACGCGGGTGGCAATACTATTAGCTTATTCACAGCACAAAACCGGTTTTGACGACGCTTCATACGACGAGGCTCATTCGCATTGAGGTGGCGGACCAGTGGCGGACCAGTCTACCCGAGCTCAAACTGTCACCACGCCACTTTTCCGCGCAATAACCGTTACGTTATACATTAATTTATTTACAGAAATAATTACAGAAATGTACAAAATAATATACAATAATATAAATATAAAATACACGTGAAACAGTTGAGCTATCTAAGGACCGTATAAAACGACCTATTGATAGCTCAACTGATCCAGATCACTGCCAGAGGGCAGCGTTCCCAAGATACTGGCGGCATTACCACGTTGAATGGCAATGCTAATACGCTGAGCCAGATAGGAGCCAGCTCTTGGGTCATGCAACGTATCTACCAGACGCCGTGAAATAATTTTGAAAATGCGGTGGGCTCCTGTTCCCCACGGGCCCAGGGTCTCGACTCCAAAAGGCTCAAATATGTAGGCCTTAACCAAACCAGCATATTTGCGGTTTTTGAGGTCCTCGGCACATTCAGCCGCCGCACCAGCCCTAACGGAAGACGTTAACATTATATTAAATTGTAACTTTCAAACTATATTCAGTACCAACTGTGTTTCCAATACTGGGTAAACAGTGTTTTAAGTTTTTATTGAACCTAGACCTTATTCTCACTGACCTTATTCTTTTTGCTGTGTTAGCTAAATGTTAAACGCCGCCTTTATTTCTTTTCGCCTTTGGTGTTAACTGAATTGTAGTGCGGAGTACTGTGTGATCCCTAGGTTTTCTTCTGAAACACCTTTCGTTGCGTGATCGTAATGCCTTAGTATTGCGATTCCCGGAACACCCTCAGCTTAGAGAGCTAACCTAGCTGTGACGAGAAGACTAAGACGAGACTGAACCTGCTGCTAACTGTCTATTGCGAGCCTTTGATTTATCTGTTGTATTATTTGTTAATTTCCATGTAGCTTTTATTTTATTTGTTAAATTTAATATTATTATTCTTAAAACCAGTGACTTAGCCGCATGACAAACTTTTTTGAAGACTTTTGAGTAATTCTTAACATGTAAGATAAAAACTGGGTCATCTAACATTGTCTCTCTGGAAGTATTTAATTAGTACAATGTATTCCCAATTCTATAGATACCTGGTGTAGCCCCCAGTCAGCAAATCTAGCACAATTTTTTGCTTTGAATGTTTTTACTGTAAATATGTCAGCATGTTCTTTAATTATTAAATTAGACAATGTGGTGAAAAGATCATCTGGATCATCGATGCATGGAACGAGGGAAACTTTGTGTTCAATTTTACTTTGAAATGTTTTGATGCGGCTCTCTGTGATAGATCGGTGAGTAAAGTTCTGAGCTTCAACTATACGATTAGAAGAAAAGGTGGTGCTGTGACCGTAATGGTCAGAACTAAAATGTTTTAGTACACACTTATGAAGTGGTGTGCAACTGCAATAAATGTTATCTAGACAAGTGGCTGTTGTTAGCGTTACTCTTGTCGGTTCATCAAAAAGAGGGCTTAAATTGAGACACCTAAATAAGTTTAAAAGTCTTTCAGAGAATGGATGAATCGGAATATCTATATTAAAATCACCACAAACTATTATGATTTTATCAGATGCTATTTTTTGCAATACTTCTTCCATAGTGCATTCATATAACGCAAAATAAGCATCAGGGGGACGGTAAACGCTTACGACGACATGCCGCTCTAGCTCGACACACGACACCTCAAAAGTTCTTTCAATAGAAAGATTAGTAATATCTTTACGCTCCTTGCATTTTAAGTAATTTCTTACAATGTTTAACGAGCCACCACGTATGGCGCTCCTGAGTTTATAGCTACTAGCAATATTATAATTTTCGTAGAAAGGAAGTACCTCAGATTGTACTTTGAAATGATTTAAAATTAATTTACATTCAATATTTTGCTGGGCAGGCCTTGCATATTTTGGTAAACTACTTGTAAACTGCCTGTTTTTCCCATTGTAGCCCTAGTACATTTTTTGCCTCATTAGTACTATTACTAACCACGGGATCGTCATTAAACTGTGTTATAATTATTATAACAGGATCAGATATATTAAATACGCCTACTAAGGTATACATTACCTTTAGTCAGACGATTCAACTAGGCAAGTCCAACTTCGACAAAGAGGTCAGCCGACGAATCTAACTCGGATAAGCAGCGTTCGAGAAATTACATCTTCTCGTCACAGATACCGCGGAGCCTTAGGACGAAAGTCTACAATCAGTGCGTGTTGCCAGTAATGACATATGGAACTGCGACTTGGTCGCTAACTATTGTCCTCATACACAAGCTCAGAGTCGCGCAACGTGCTATGGAGAGAGCTATGTTGGGTGTTTCACTACGTGATAAAATCCGCAACGAGGAAATTCGTAGAAGAACCAAAGTCATCGACATAGCACCCAAAAAACAAAGCAAGTTAAAGTAGCAATGGGCAGGCCATATAGCTCGCAGAACTGATAACCGTTGGGGAATAAAAGTTCTCGAATAGCGACCAAGGACAGGAAAAAGGAGCGTAGGACGACCCCACCCGATTGACTGACGTCATTATAAAGATCGCAGGAAGTCGGTTGATGGAGAGGGCTCAAAATCCCCTTGTCACTTGAAGCTATAACATAGATAGCAATAACAAATTTTAGTAATGGCCGCTCAAGACCAGGGCATGTGTACCTTACTCGTTCTACTTGATTTTCAAGAGCAATAAACATTAAAAAATTTAGTCAAACACGCAATAAACATCCCGCTATTGTCTAAACTTAAATATTATGGATTAGATACTAACACTGTATATTGGTTCGATAGCTATATAAGAGGTCTTTATCAGTATGTTGAGATAAATAATGCAAATGGCACCCGGTTTGTTCACAACTTAAGCTTTTTAAGAGTTGTATTCTTGGTCCCACTTTGTTTATTTTGTGTAGTTCCAGATCAAACCTTACGAAGTAACTAGTCTATTTAGTGACTCGTTCGAGGTTGGAACTTAAGTATTTTCTTCTCATGTTATTTTATGAAACCTCCGTCGTGTTGCTTGCACGTACAGGATCTATCATCTATCCGCATTCTCTATTTATCGATGAGCTACTGTTATATACCGAATAAGCGCATCTAGGCGCGTACCTATATAATGTTTCGTGTGCCTGGTATGTGTGATATGTAAAAATATAACATTTTCATATATCACACCTCACTTGGCTGATTTATATATTATAACTTGAATTTTGCACCCAAGTAGCCACTGAGATCTTCGCTCACTGCGTTCGCTCAATAAGGATACAAATAACACTAAATACTATTGTAAAATACAACCAATTAAATTTATCTATAAGTGCCAAGATATGTTAGTTAATGTATAAAATCGATCGTCAAGCGGCTTCAATATGTGCGTGGGCTGTAGTGTAGCGGCGGTATTAGCATTTATTTTATTTTATTTTAGGGGTGTAAATAAATGTTTATGCTAAGTCAACTGCGACGGAGGTTGAGAGTGCATGAGGACCTATCAAGATTATTTACGAAAACTACAAACCAAATCATAAAAAAAATTTTAACCCTACCCTATAAGCTTTAGTATTAATATATAAAATTTGTCAAGAGATGGCGCTACGTGTATATAAAATACTGTAGAGAAAAATAAATCTACTTGGTAGGTGCGTATCCTCCGTACATACACTATAGTCGGGTTTTTTCCCACAAAGTAAATGACTCGTCTATCGAATTATTCAAATTCACGAATGCGTGGTTTACAGAACTAGAAATAATTACGTTTTAAAAACTAAAAAGAAAATCGACTTCATTGAATGAAATTTGAGCCTATAATAAATTTTTTGTGGAAAGTAGATGTATTTTGTATATAATAAGGGTAGGCCAAATAAACGCACAGCTTCAATGAGACAGCGAGGTATCGGAGCAAACGAAAATATCATCGCTGTATACAATTTTTAGATTTTTGTTGATATTTGAGCTTGACCGATTTCGATTAAATTTAAATGGGACCACCTAGGAAGTATACCCTTTCAAACAAAAAAAGAATTTTTCAAATCGGTCCAGGCGTTTTCGAGTAATCGGTGAACATACATAAAAAAAAAGATTCCGACGAATTGAGAACTTCCTTGAAATCGGTTTAGCATTTAAAATATTATTAAGTAGCAAACATTCAAAATATTATACTGCATTAGTTTAAACTATCATCACATGGTATGAAATATTGTAATAGTTTAATGAAAGAGCTCGTTTTGCTCGTTGTAATAAAAATGTGGCTTGCTTTGCTCTCCAGTAGATTTTATGTTGCTTACTTCGCTTTCTTTTATCACGTTATACAAATATTTCTTTGTTCGCTATCAGTAAGTAATAGGTATATTGTAACAATGATCTTTTCGCACGGTTATTAAAAGAAATCGTCTCGCTTAGTTCGCCATTTATTTTGTGAGCAAGTTCTATAATTATATAGAACTTTTTTGTCGATTCAGTTTAGGACATTTTTCAAAATATGTTGAAAATCTAATAAAAGTTATATTTCAGTCATTTCAAAAAATGTTCGCGAGGTCTACAGCTCACAGAGCCACTAGTAAATAAAAAATGGTAATTTTGGGTCATTTATAACGTTTGACTTATTCTAATTTATTCTAACTTATAACTAACGTTTTGGTTGTGTTGCAACAACTGCAAATAATTCTGTTCGCAAAAATTTAAATATTCTTACTGACATCGGAAGCTTTTACTGTGCGTGCCCACATGCGCTTCGTCTATTTATATAATACTAAGTACTTAAAATCTACGTAAGAAATAAATAAATAAATAAGGTGTTAAGTAATAATATCTTACTTCCGCTTGTGTGCTTTGTGGTATATATGAGTCTTGAATCGTTGCTTACTGTCGATCGCCCCGACACTATCGGATGGTATTGGTTCTAAAAAACAAAGGCTCCCTAAGGGACCCCCGTACACTAGCCATCCGTCTTGGCTAGCCCGCAATATTGAAGCATGAGACCAATTAGGAGAAGGGATCACAATATTTTCTTCCATTATGCAGTGCTTTACTTCACGTCACGTAATTATTTTAAAATAATTATTTAGCTCGTTCGTCGAGCGGCGCGGGGAACTGGCCGGCGCGTCCACAAAACACTATGCCTCTACCTCAGGGCGCGTTACCCCACGTCGGAGATACATTAATAGCATCCACCCCAATACTGCGCGCGCAATTAAAAGATGAAACATGTCTGGATCAATACCCGTGTCTGCTGTCTGATGACCACGGGACATAATTTTCCAAATTGATTCTTTGATATTCTGTTCTAAAGCAATGTACGAAATTTATAAAATAAAATGAAATGTCTAGCATCCGCATCATGGCAATCATAAAACATTCTTCAACAAAGTAAACAATTTCATCCTCAATGAGATCCTCTACAATTGTAGTTTTATCTATGATCGCCTATAATAAATTATTGTATAGTAAGTAGGTAGGGTTACATGCGTTAGCATCCTTTAGTTGTAGGTTGGAGGATTTTTCGTCTGTCATTTCATGGAGTAACATAGCTCTGCTATTTTAATATTTTTTACCCGTTTTATTGCATGTTTTATTCAGTAATCTTGGCGGAATTTTAATGAATAAATTGTGACTGCAAGACGGGTATGAATAATTGAAATATATGTGTATTGTGGTGCAATGTGATTTGAACGACGAGGAATCTTATGAAAATTCTAGATGCCATTCCGCGTGACGTCTAGAATTGACCATCGATTAAGACTCTAATAACAAACAAACCGTAGACAGAGAAACTAATAGACGACTAGATAGCATCCGTCGCATTCATACAAGAAAGAGAACAACTTATGTGCAGATACTGTAAAGAAACGAGATAGAATGATTTGATTTTTTGTTTCATGTCGCGTGCCTGTTTTTTCAAGATCCGCACCAGATTGTGCAAAGCAACGTTTGACAGTTTGCCATTGTTTGGATGGTTTGTGTTCGCTTGAAATAATCGGAAAAAAACAGTTAATAATAAATTGTGAACACGCTGAATTACTTGCGAATTGCAAATAACAAATTCCTTTACCGGATTTTGTAAAGATAATGGTTCGATGTATCGTTTTAGGATGTAAAAGTGATAGTGGACGGAAACACCCCGATTTGTCTTTTTACTCGTAAGTACAAGTATTTTTGAGTAGTTAATAGCTTTCAAACTGTTTTTTTAATAATATACACAATAGATAACAGTATTTCGAACTGAACTTTGTTCGCTACAGCATAATTCATAAATCATAACAAATAATTTATTTATTTTGTCGTTGCCTGCATTTGACCTTAACATTCCCCAGACTAGGTACATAAATTTTACATAAAATGTGTTTTACATTTCGTATGAATTTTAATAATTCAATTTAACGTAAGTATCGTACAATGTTGATAGGTGAATATATGGAGGCAAGGTAAAGGCAAAAGCTGCTTAAAATCGGTCTGAGGAAACCTTTCATACATTTTGATGTCAATTGATTGTGAAATAATGTCCTGTCAGCGACAATAACCATACCACCCTGTATAAATAAATAGATTAAAATGATTATTACATTGTAAAATAAAACACCTCGCTATTAATTTGTTACAGTTTTCCATCAAACGATAATGTACGTTTGTAGTGGGTTGAAGCCACAGGCCGAAAAATCTGGACACCCAAAAACTCTTCGTGGATTTGTAGTACCCATTTTGAGAAAAATGTCTTGTTTAAGAAGAATAAATTAACTATTCTGTATCCTAATGCTGTTCCACTGGCGATTAGTAAATATATGATTTATGAGGTTTTATTCTGTAGGTAGATAGATACTGATCAATATTTTTACTAGAAAAAGTAAATAAGTCCTTTATCGGGAACACGGTGCGCTTCTATAATAAGCTTCCTGAAAATGCAACTAAACTACCTATTAAGCAATTTAAAGCTTACATAAAAGGGCTTTTGAAGAAAGCTTATTATAATATAAATCACTATATTATTGATAAGAATGCATGGCCTCATGTCGCTCTGCCGTCAGACAGTTAACCGACACACTTGAAATGTATAAACTCATGTATAAGTATATCGTAGCTAATTTAGTTATAAGATGGATCATGCAAAAATGCGCTAGGACCAGGACGAGTTTCTCTTCTCGGGCTTGGATTATAAATTGGAACCTAAATTCACCTTGTAGGTAAGACTTAGTTTCAAAGTGATCCTTGTGATTGTATTGAATAAAGTATCTTTTGACTTTGTGTTATATTTATGGTTTTTATATTTCTGTAATGTTATGCTTAGCTTTAAACAATTAAGTACGCAAATGTTGTTACATGTTTTCTGTATCACACATCTGTTAAAAAATTTGAGTTTTGTGATAGAGAGGAATCACCATGTGTCTATTGTTTTCTCTGTCTACGGTTATTTACATGTCGAATGTGAATGAATGTTCCAAGAACAATATATCAGAGGCAAGGATTTGATTAAGTCAACGTCAACGTCAGGTCTTTTAGTTGTTTGCACATGCGGATGTAATTTTTATGAAGAGAGGAAGAAGAACAAGAATATTAGACGGCAGGTGGACGGCAGAATAGCGAGAAAAATAGTGTAAAATAAAAATGGTGTTTGTGATGTGTATATAATTTTGAAATAATTTCCGTTGACCTTATTTTGCGCAACGAAAACTTAATATAATTTGTCTTATCTGTATTTAATGTTAGTAAGTTGTGCTAAAGCCATTTATTTACAACATTTAATCCAAGTTGTGCATGCATGTAGACTTCTTTTTCAGAATCAGCCGAAAAAAGAACGGCAGTGGTACACTTAACATCTCTGTACCCCAGCTAGTCTCGCCTGCACGTGGTCCCCCTGCTGATCAACAGAAGAGCTAGTAACAGAGAAGGAAAACTTGTAACAAACCCGGCTCGGTGCAAGCCGGTATGCACCTGCAACCGAACCGATTCCGCACGTAATGACTCCTCATTCCTGTGGGGTTCAATCGGTGAGGTCAAGAGAGTAGTGTGGGTTTTGGGCATGCCTACATTATCTTAATCACGTCCCAGGCGATGCAGCGTCCGTGGAGAGGTTACTTCACCCACTTCAGCTTGCTGTAGTGGAAAAAAACACGGAGAGTGGCAGTTACCGGTTGCGGTCGTACCTGTCGCTCTCGTATAGGCCTTACAAGTCACAAACGTAAGTACTTAATAACCTCGGACGTTGTTTAAATCATCTTCATATAGATGTAATAGGCCTTAACTTACTTTGATAGATAGATAGATAAAAAAATTATTTGACACAACATTACACAGACATAAAATATGGTACAAAATTATATACTAAACTTAACTACTAACACGAGTTATAACTACTGTCCAAAATTCACTGTCATATGGCTTTCCACATTATTTCGTTTTTGTTTCAAAATTCAAAATTCTAAAATTTTAAAAGTTTATTTGCTTAAAACAATAAATTCTACAATATCAGCTCTGTTAATAACGTATAATTAAACAATAATAAATAATATAAACTTTAACAAAGGCATATACGAGTTTAACATTTTATAACCTTTTAATAAATATAGTTTCTTAACAGTGAAATTAGTTTTAGTTTGCTGATAATGTGATATTTATATAAGTAACTAGCTGTTGCTGGCGATTTCGTCCGGGTGTATATCAGTTATCGCGGTTGGATAAATATTATTGCTATGTCCTTCCTGAGGTTTAAGCTTACCTACTCTATACTATATTTCGTCAAAGTCGATTCAGTAGTTAGCCGTGAAGTCGTTACAAATAGATAGACAGGCAGAGTTACTGCACGCGTGAACCCGAACATACCTAAACTATATACATTGATTCATTTGAGCTTTGATTCAGCGGATGTCGAAAATGATAATAAGGCTTTTGCAGGGCATAATAAATCGAACCGGCAACGCAATGGACGTCCTAACATCAATTGCGCATGAGAAAAACCCAGTAGTTGAATGTATAGAATTTCTATAGTCAAAAAGAAACTTTTTTAAAACTTTTACAACCACCCTTTGATTTATGTTACTGTTTAACAACGCTTTTAAGCCATTTTTTACAATTTTAACACCGTTTTCAGCCTGCCCATTTGACATAGGATGATATGGAGCACCCGTTAAGTGCTGAATTCCGTTTAATCGACAAAATGTTTCAAACTCGTTTGAACAAACATTTTTAGCATTGTCAGTAACCAAAGTACGCACTAAACCAAACCTACTAAAAACCTCGTATAATTTACTTAGTATTGACGCACTATCGGTTTTTTTTATTATAAAACACTCTTACCATTTAGAATGAGCGTCAACTGCGATTAAAAATTGTTTACCGCCCAACATAAACATATCTAAATGCACACCCAACCCAAACGCACTTAGGGTAAGGCCACGGAGCTAGAGGAACTTTTGGTGGACTACTCCGGAGGGTATTACAAACGCTGCAAGAACCTATATTTTCTTCAATATGCTTGTCAATGTTTGGCCACCACATGCGCATTCTAGCTTCCGACTTTGTTTTAACCACGCCAAAATGGGAATTATGCAGCTCATTTAAAAAACTTTCGCGAAAACAAGAAGGAATTACTATTTTGTGGCCACGTAATATACAATCGTTTTCAACAGCTAGATCCAACATAAAACATAAGTGAAAAGGACGTAATTCTGGAATATTGATTTCGGAGGGCCAATCGTTTTTAATAAAACCAATTACTTTTTGCAAGACCAGTAGGGCGATCGCGCTATTTGACAACGTAATTTACCATTGAACGGAAATATATTGGCAGCGATTCTGATGAGGTTCTGATTTGGTTAATCTGGATGTCAAAATGGTACCGCGCTATTTTTTATGAACGGTTTAATCGTCGAATTATCCAAAATAGAACCAAACATAAAACGTTAGAGTTTACAACCAAAGAGTATGCAATATCCTATAAGATTTACAACGACAATATAAAATCTATCAAACTTTTTGTTCTTCTTTTGGTTATGGCATCTGTGATTCTCTTGCTATCGTTGATCGATTGAGTGTGATTATTTTTAATATTTACACTATAATAAAAAGCGGTTAAGTTTGTTTGTGTGTATGTTTTAACGTGTATGAACCCTCTACTGCTGATTTGCCCTCTATTATGGCTTAGGTAACTCGCGGCAACTAGCAATATGCGCGAATCGCCAAATTCCTGCTATCTAATACAATTTTTATTTCTCTAAGCGTATTTTGACCTGTGAGGCAGCGGTAGCCTGTTTCATAGGCAGCGGCTGGCTTCTATATTGTCAGGTGGAGTGTGTACCCACTAAATGGTGGCAGAGAACTAGATAATGGAACGTCTGTCGTCCATATATAAAACATTAGTCAAAATCGTGGGCCGCGAATGGACAGAATTAACACAGGATCCTACAAACATAGGGTGGCCAAATTTGTTTATAATACCCAGGAGGTGAACATTGCATGGAAAGAGCCTCTGAGGTCCACTTTGATCCTTTCACCACACTGGTTTAAAAGAACTAGTGAAACGAAAAGAAGAAGTCGCAGATTCAGGCTGTAGATGATGAAAAAAATGTTTTACATTAAACTTAAACGTGCGGACGAGGTCGCGAGCGAAGCACTAGTATTTTGTACTTATGTAAAAATATTGTCAACTTGGATTGTAATCACTATGATTGTCAAAAACGAAATTGATATTGTTTCGTTAGATAATGGGTATTTATCGCGTATTACCTTTTAATTCATATTTTTTTTACTAAATTTAACTTGAGGCAAGTAAGTATTGTTTTTGTTCATAATGGAGATATTAACAATAAGTGTACTTATTAGAGAAGAAAACTTAGTGTTCACGAGACACTGATCTTCCATGATATTGTAATATGTAATAATAAGTAATATATTGCCCAGCTTTGTGCTTTTCAGATACCAGCCTAATTCAGACCAGCCTAAAGCAGCTTCAGTTGTTGATGGAGTTTGCCGAGGCCAATAAAGAATTAGCCCTCGGTAAACTTCGCTCTAAAGAGGGACGGGACGGGCTATGTCGGTTCGCCTTTGGCATGAGTGCGCTGACGCACTGAGTAAAGAAGAGTAAAGAAGTAAGACTGCCCAAAGAGAGGACCAAAGTATCTAACTTTAAGGTTATTTATAACTTTAGTTCTTAAACCATTTATTTTCGTAAATAATTTGAATTTCCAGATTTCGAATGATCAAATCATTCGTCATTCAATCAATCAGAGTAAAGTAAGATCAAAATTGACGAGCCTTACTCTCTACTCGTACAGGCGGTGGGCTTTCAATAAATGTAAAAAAAACTTGTAGTCCGTGAAACACATAATGTGTAAAAAATACCCCACGAAAGTGTTTCTGTCTTTTCTATTTCTTGTTGTATAATTCTTCCGACAGCAAGCCATGGTGCACTCGACGAGAGCCGCAGTTTGATGATGCTCATTGAGGAGATGCGCGCCCACAGAGACAGCTTCCTCACTCAGTCTGCGCGGAGACAAGCTGAAGCCGCGAAAGCGCAGGCTGAGGCTGATGTAATAACAGCCAACGCCAGTAGACTGCAAGCCGAAACAATGGCAACAGTATGCCAATCTTTAACATCTTTAGTGCCTGCAGTTCATCATTTCTTAGGATAAAAATAAATAAACTATAAATTAACTGTTTCCGGACCTTTTTCTTTTTGTCGTTACACCTTAGGTAAGAAGTACCTCTGATTAGGTACCTTAGGTAAGAAGTCCAAATTTATCTGACACGGTCAGAACCCAAACCAATTCAACGTCAACTAGTTAGCAGAACTAAAACATTTTTGTTACGGAGCTTACGGAGTTTTTTTAAGGTTTACAAATCAGGATGTTTATCATAATTTAGTAAAACATTATTAGCAGACGGACTTCGGAATCTACAAAAACTACATTGACCCAAGAGTAATGTTTATTTTCCCGCATATCTATAACAATTTCTAGGAAAATACAAAAAATAAAACAATAATGACTACATACTGCAAATAATAAATAAATATATGGTATGACACATTTCAAGGCACTTTTTTATAAAATATTGTACACACAATAAATTAAATTTACAGATTAAGATACTGAAAAGATACAGAGATTAATTTATAAAAATAATATTTATTCAATTAATTAACTAAATTACCTATGTTATTCATAAATTATGATAAATCACACTCACAAATAAACGTACTTACTTGAAAATTTGAATTCATTCTGAATAAAAGAAAACATTAAACAATAAAAACATTAATTATGTTCATTATATTCATTTAACGTATAAGGAAGAATATCTTATTATCTCCAACCACCGTCTGGTACAAACCCATTGCGTAAAACAGAGCTATCAGAACCTGAAAGATGTACCTATTATATATAGTGCGCCAGTAGAGTTAACGCGGGATGATCAGCAGGCAGTATTTAATGATGATGTATATAGCTTGGGTAGAAGATACTACTAACACTTACCTTTGTCTCTACATCCAGACCATCAGCACGAAGAGAAGGTCTTAGCTTTTCCACCAATACCGTGGAAATATCAATAGAAAGACGATACTGTTCCACAAGGTTTCCTTCATATGAGAATGTGAGAGATCGCCATATTGATTCATTTTTTCCGCGGGTTGATGTTCGGCATTCAGTCACATCTACCTCATATGCACTTTCTAAATGATCAAAGCAAATTTCGAGCATTTTCAGAAATTAGCTCAGAAAACAATAAAAAGTCTCTCGCCACAAACTGAATTAAAAACGTTCGTTTGAAAGCGCTGTCAAAGATGACGCGATCTGGCAACGTTCGATCAACGTATTTTCCAAAATAGATCTAAATCGTTTCCGTTATAGTGATTAGCGCGGTACGAAATATGTCAAAAATAACGTTTTGACTTTGGTTTTGATTTGGATTAGCTTTGGTTCGAACGTTCAAAATTACCGCGATCGCCCCCCTGATCACGAGCCGTTTCAGCTCGGATATCATCAACAGTTATAGGTAGTAAAACAGATTCACCTATAAAATTGATATACCTCGAATGATCTAACACCTCAATCTCATTTGACTGGGTAGTCACAGCCCGTGACAAATAATCAGCCACGTTATTTTCACTCTTTACATATTCAATGACGAAATTATACGCTGATAAGAAATGTGCATATCTTTGCAATCTATTTGCTGCTAACACAGGTACCCCTCTTTCTTTCCCAAAAATGGACCAAAGTGGTTTATGATCCGTACGCAAAACAAACGGCACAGTACGGCAATACAAATAATGGTTAAATTTTTTAACCGCAAACACAATAGAAGTGGCTTCCTTCTGAATTTGGGCGTAATTAGTCTCTGCTTTTGATAAAGAACGAGAAGCATAGGCTACCACTCGCTCGGAGCCGTCAGGTTGTTGCTGTGCGAGTACCGCATCCAGGCCTGCGGGGCCAGCATCGCACGTCACGATCGTGGGATACTCTGGGTGGTAGTGGGCCAACACGCGTTCCGAGACCAATTCCTTCTTGATTGCTTCAAATGCATCAGACTACGCCTTACCACAAACCCATTTAACACCTTTCCTCAATAAGTTATTTAAAGAATTAAGTACAGAAGACGTATTTGGAACAAAACATCTATAATAATTTACCCAAGAAAGACTTTAACTCGGATACGTTCTGTGGGGGTTTACACTTTACAATGGCCTCGACCTTACCCTTAGATTAAAGTAGGCCCGATGTATCTATCACATAACCTAGACACTTAACCGAGCTTTTAAATAATTCGCATTTTTCACTCTTCACGCGCAGCCCGGAATCTTGTAATCTTTTCATAACCATTTCTAATCTTTCTAAATGCAACGCCTTACACACCATCTATATCACCCAACAGTTGTTCCATAGTACGCTGGAAAATAAATGGCGCATCGAATTTCAGACTTTAAAAAAAGGCAGTTCGTGCTATTTATCTATAAAATATTCATAGAAATTCATATTTTCACAATAGCTTCACAATATATATATTTATTATAATCTATAATCCTTACTAATATTATAAATCCGAAAGTAACTCTGTCTGTCTCTCTGTCTCGTTTTCACGCCAAAACCGCTAAACCGGTTTTAATGAATTTTGGTATAGAGATAGATGAGACCTTGGAGAAGGACATAGGCTACTTTTTTGTAGGTTGATTTTGCACGTGTGGTGCGTGCAAAATCACAGGCAGCAGCTAGTATACTATAATAGTTAAATTCATAGAATCAATTGTGGCGGAATAGGTTGAGACTGCCACAAGCTGCTTAGAATTCTTCCTTTTGACGATCCGGTGCCTGCTCCCTAGCCTACCTAGGTAGATAGGAATTCTTCTATCCTGCCTGTTCCGGGTCTTCTTTATTCCTACTTCGCCCAGCCTACTCAGTCAGTGTCAGACCTCAGTCTTCAAGGGGGTTTCAGTAAAACACTTTTTCAATTTCTTCAGTTGTCCAGACACGTGTGCACTGCGCGGCGTCGCTTCGGTAAGTGACGTTGCGCCAGAATGCGCGAATATATATAGAGCGTCCGAACAGTGCACTAACGTAGTGGCGCATTTAGCGTTTTATTAATATAAGTACAAGTTTTCATAATAACAAGGTTGATTCCTAAGTAAGTACTAAGTGATTCCTAAGTAAGTACAATGTTGTTGTTACTTCTAAGGTAAGTATGATATAGTTATATGTCTTTATTAAAATATAAGGCTATTATAAGATCTGGAAAATAGGTAGGTAGTATATTCGAATTTCTATATGTCGTGGTGTTTGGGTTTTATCGTCGATATTGTCAACAGTTCTCCCCCCCGTGCGAGGATGTGGGCCGAGCACGTCAGTTGTAATCGGTCGTTGCCTTATATGGACGAGTCTTGACCTTGGACATCTCAGAACACCGGCTGTAGTTCTTACGTCTGCTGTGCGTGTTCTATTGTCGGGACCGAGGTAGGTCTGTATCACTTCGCCTCTGGGCCATACTCCTCTTGGTAGTGGTGCGTCGGCTATGAGGACTATATTACCTGGGACTGGGTCAATGAACTCTTTGGACCCATGAAGCTTCCTTGGAACTATGGTGGGTAAGGTACGGTTCGGTGGGGCTAATCTTTTTTTTCTGCTGGTCTTATGGTACTTGCGCCACGTAACGTCTTTTACCTTTCTTTTGATTGCCGTGACATGATTTGCCTTTTTCAGTTTACTTTAGAAAAATTCAATGCTTTGTAGAAAGCGCGCCGTCGACCGAAGCCAACGTGTCCAAGACGAGAACCGTAGCGGGTCCGGAAATAAGTGGTGCTACGCGACGAAGCGGTGTCGTAGCGGTTGCTACGGTTTTTCGTTCTTCTGTGCTCCCGGTTGGTAATTTGCTATCGCTTGTGTTTATAGGCCATTTCTCTTCATTTTGTAATATAAATTCTGGGCCGATAAACCATCGATGTGACGCGATTGCGAACACTGCCTCAGGGTATTTTTCGATGAAATTATTTGCGTTTGCGTTTGCGTTCTTTGCGTTTTTTTAGAGAGCTGAACATGGTGATGAAGCTGCGCCAAATATCAGTGACGTCATGCGATTTTCTTGCGGTTGTTCGCTGTCTTTCTCTCTCCATAGAAATCGTAGGCTGTCTCTGTCTTTTTTTGTTAATTGAATCCTAAGGAACATTTCCTATATATCAGCGGTTACAGCGATTGGGCCTGGTCGGAATCTTAGAAGAACGCCGAATAGTGATTGTGGCAAGTCGGGTCCAGTGAGTAGGGCGTCATTTATACATTTTCCTTCGGTTCGTTCAGCAGCGTCGAAAACCATTCTCATTTTTCCTTTTTGTGGATGTATGACGAAGTGGGGTAGGTACCACATTCGCGAAGAAGTTGGTACTGCTAATGCTTTCCCTGCGTAGCCGCTACGTAGCAAGTTTTGTATTTGTTCTGTGTGTTTTGTTTTGAAAGTCTCGTCATTTTTCATTCTTTTTTCTATACTCGTTAGACGTTTTATAGCACTCTCTCGGTTTGACGACATTGTTTCGTTATCGGTTTTCCATAGTAACCCGCATTCGAATCGGCCCCCGGCAGGCGATTCGTAGTGTTTTTTAAAATACTAGGGCTCTTTCCTCGGGATTGTTGGCCGGTTTTCTTCGAGATATGCCGATCGAGTCTACGTCAAAGTTACTTTTTATCAAGGCTTCGATGCTATCTTGTGGCTTGCAGGTGATGTGGTTGGAGAATATAACTGGTTTCACAGCGTCCATTTTAAATCCGTGAAGTATCTATCCGAGCTTCGTAAGTGATGCTACTGGCTGATTTGCGCTGCCAGTCTTTAGCTCTCGTGTTACAATTAAATGCCAGTTGTCTTGCCCGATAAGTAACTTAGGTTGAATTCGTTTGTACTTTAGTTGGTTACTGACCTCGGTCAGGTGTCGACAATCCTCTATGTCTTCGCTTTTCACTTGTTGAGAAGTGAGCTTCAACTCTTGAATCGTATGTGCGGTTATATTTTCATAGCCTCTTTCCAGTAATGCTTTGATGCGTAAGTTAACTTTCTTAAATTTTTCGGCTTTCATTAGGTGACCGGTGACGCCCTCTATCGTGATTTCTCTCGTCGGTCCGTTTGCACCAATTTTTTCCGCAGTCTCGTCTAGTAATAATGTTTCTGTGGACCCCTCGTCGAGTAGCGCTCCGACTGTTACAGTTCTATTTGGTCCTGATAATTCTACTGGTGCAATTTTTAGATAGGCTCGTGTTGTGCCGATGTGATTGACTGATACTATTTTATTGTCACTTTCAGTTTTTGGTGGTTCTGCCTGTGGAACCAGGTCACTGTGCAATAGTATATGATGGCGTCTTGTACATCCTTTTTTGGTGCAAGGTTTCGCATTGCAGTTGATGCTACGATGACTGGTCTTTAAACACTTGAAGCAGGCTTTGATTGTTTTTACGGTTTCCCAGAGTTCCTTGACTGACTGTGCTACGAATTGGTTGCATTTCTGGAGTTCATGTTCTTTTTTGCACAGAGGACATCGCATGTTCATAGCTGCGCGGACTATGTTCCTTTCTTCTTCGTATTCAGAGTCTGATTGGAAGTCGCTTTCTTCTCCATCTTCCGTATCTGAATCTTAATTGTAACGTGCCGCGTTGACTTTGCGAGGTGGCGGTCTGGTTTTAAAAAAAACTTTTTTGATGCGGAGTTTGCTGTCGTCTTCGTATACTTCGAACTGATCTGCAATAGTGTTGAGGAATTTGGAAAAGAATAGTAATATCGGTTCACTTTCATGCGTTGATCTGTATTCGTGCCCTCTGAATCTGACTATTATATTCATTTTTTCTATTATTTTCTTGGATATGTCGTGGGAGTATAAGTATTCGATTTTGTTCATTTGTTTGATCGTATTTACACTTAATTTTCACTCAAAACGGGATATTTACCATGATATATGAGTTTTACGTATTTACACTGTTCGCCACGGCGCTCGCGAATGGTCCGATTCCTTTGATATCATTGCCCATAGGTGGTTATTTCTCTAAGGTAGCAATTTCGCTTTTTATCAGGAATGTTGGTCTTCCAAAACGTCGTTCTAAAGCTTGTAAAATTGTCTCAGGATTTTGGCTCGTGTAAATAAGTGATTTCACCGAGTCTCTAGCTTGACCTTTTATGGCCCTTCTTAGCCTAGCTACGTTCTCTATATCGGAAAAGTATGTTGCGGTATCCTTGTAAGTAGCGCGGAAAGAAATCCATTCTCTTGGATTTCCGTCGAAGAAGTGAAGTTCGTTGATGTATTTTAGTGGTGCTTTTGGTGGTTTTGTGCTTTTGATCGCGCCCATGATTGCGGAGGCGAGATTGTCGATGCCGTTTTTCTTGCCTTTGTGGTTCCAGGAGGTCAGTTAGTCCGCACACAGACGTGCCTTCCAGGAGGTCAGTTAGTCCGCACACACCGTATCGACGCCAGTCGGACTGTAAAAGGCAAATTACCGGTAGCGTCGTCCGTTCCGCTACTCCCGCCTTTACGGCGTTAAACCAATCACTACCCCGTGTTGACACCGTTAGGTGGCGTTAGTGTGGCCACGATTTGATCGTGTAAGAAACAAGACCGTTTGTCGTATTTCTCTTCAAGGAGCTTCGCCTCTTCTGTGATATGTCCTGTGGCTGCTGCTCTTCTTGTGTGGTTTTGCCAGCCGAGCTCCTTCCCCGCAGCAAGTACCCACTGACCCACGTCGGTGGATAGTTGCACTTCACAGGGACGGCTGCCTGCACGACAGCGCCACCCGACTCCCTCAAATCGGCCGGGCTCCTTCTCCGCAGCAGTGTTTGCTGGCTGCTGCCAGTAGATGGTTGCACTTCACCGTGACGGCCTGGCACGACCTGTGCGACGTTGGTGCGCGTCTCCACGTCCAACAACACCCGGCGCCTCCAGCAGTGGTGTTCCAGTAGTCTCCGTACTACTCGAACCAAGGTGCGTTCACTGGAGGTGTGCCAACAAAGATGCGTTGGCTGGTGGGGCACACGAGCTACTGATTCTGGTGAAATCCTCTTAAAAATCCGGCGCGAATGGACCATTTACTATGGCGGAATAGGTTGAGACTGCCACAAGCTGCTTAGAATTCTTCCTTTTGACGATCCGGTGCCTGCTCCCTAGCCTACCTAGGTAGATAGGAATTCTTCTATCGTGCCTGTTCCGGGTTTTCTTTATTCCTACTTCGCCCAGCCTACTCAGGGTGGTCTTCAAGGGGGTTTCAGTAAAACACTTTTTCAATTTCTTCAGTTGTCCAGACACGTGTGCACTGCGTGGCGTCGCTTCGGTAAGCGGTAAGTGACGTTGCGCCAGAATGTGCGAATATATATAGAGCGTCCGAACAGTGCACTAACGTAGTGGCGCATTAAGCTTTTTATTAATATAAGTAAGTACAAGTTATCATAATCACAAGGTAGATTCCTAAGTAAGTACTAAGTAAGTACTAAGTGCTTCCTAGGTGGAAATAATAATAATAATAATAATAATACCGGACATTCCACACAGCATCATCTGGCCCCAAAGTAAACAGAGCTTGTGTTATGGGTACCACATGACTGATATACTACTTTTTCTTGTAAATACATACATATTATACATAAAAACACCCAGACCCGAGACAAATACTTGCAGATCATACAAACATTTGTCCCGCGGCGGGAATCGAACCCGCAACCTTTTTTTGTGCCTCAGCCGGACCTAATCCCACTGCGCCACAGAGGTCGTCGTAAGTAAGTACAATGTTGTTGTTATTTCTAAGGTGAGTATGATATAGTTATAGGTCTTTATTAAAATATAAGCTAAAGATCTGGAAAATAGGTAGGTAGAATATTCGAATATCTATATGTCGCGGTGTTTGGTTTTTATCGTCGAAATGGAGAAGACAAACGTTTTTTTTTTAATGTAAAAGTAATCTGAAAAAATTACAAGAATAATTTAATACGCAGTTGGCGCTCAATCATGCGATGACGTCACAACTTATTTCGTCGCGCGAGAAAAGTTTCTGGAGTGGATGAGAGCTATACAGGGGATTCAGCGGGCCTAGCACGGCACGAGGAGAAATAGTCTTTCCCCCGTTTTTATCCACCTGTGGTGGACAGGTGGTCGTGTATTTCCACTGACAGGTGGATAAAAAGGTGGAAAGACTATTTCTCCTCGTGCCGTGCTAGGCCCGCAGGAACTAGTATATTAAGCCTGAACGAGAAGATTCCGACCATGAAAATTAACAGTTGTGGGGGTACAAATCCTAAGAATTAATATTTTCAGATTTTCATACAAAAACATTCAGGAAATAAAAATGACAACCCTTATTTTGTCAACAATGTTTCTAAATGCGTTACCTACCTACATACCTACCTACCTAGTTTCGCGTGAGTTCAAATTGTCTGCTAAGCTAGGCTAGATAGGTACCTAAGTTGGTGTATGTAAGAATCTTTTGACGTAGGTACCTACCTACATCACATACTGACTGCGGTATTCACACAAGCCATGTTGTTTCGTTTGTAGCACAAAACTAAGTAGATATTTATTTAGTAACTACCTAGTAATCCAGCGGCTAATCTAGTTAAGTATTCGTCTCTTGAAAAACAATGTTTTTAACTTTATGGTAAAAGAAGTTACATACCGTTTAATGTCTTGTTCTAGGCGGATCCATAACATTTTGAAAATTGACAATAACAAACACCACATTACACGATTAGTAGGTACCTATTCTAGGTACTACCTCCTAGGTATCCAACACAAAGCACTTATGATTGAGTTAAAAAAACACATGGTCACTCACAATGGTCACAAGAAACGGAATGACAAAACTCTTTACTAGAAAGTTGACCGCACGAAGTACAACAAAACACTGAGCTAAAATCAATTCAAAGCAAGCAAAATAAAATCCTTTGAAATTGCCGACAATTTTTTAGGGTTTATTTTTGATGTGAAAATTCAAACCTATCACAATGATGACATTCATGTTGGTAAATACTATTTTGGTTCTTAGTGAAGTTATTTTGCTTAGTTTATTCTGTAGTCATGTCACTGCTTCTGGTCACTGAATCCACTCCACTCTAGTTCTGTCACCATTTAATCACTAGACTCATGTTAAGGCTACATCCAGAAAAAAAACCAGTGACAAAACAAATTAATTCAGCACAGAGTGACCAAGAAAAAACCAATGACAGAATTAATAAATTAATTAATTAATAAAATAAATAAAGTCTTAATCGGAACAACGACTAAAAATAAATACCTACGGAACCAATTTCTGACAAAATAATAAATGTCGGCTTATTACAAAGGTAGACTATTTTCGGAATTAGCCGAAATTTATTATTTATTCAAAATTCAAAAATTCAAAATTCAAAATAACTTTATTCATTACAATCACAAGGACCACTTTGAATCGTCTTCTTACATGCTAGTGAATCTAGGTGCCGGTTCCTCCTAACCCCAGTTCAAGAAGAATCCGGCAAGAAACTTGTCTGGTCTTAACACTTTTTTGTATGATCCTTGACAATTTTGTTACGGATGCCGAGTCGAGTTGGAGCAGATTCATCCCAAGCTTTTTTGTCAGATGTCAAATAATCAGATATTTTATAATATGCTTTAATAGACAGTTTATGTTTAATTACGTTTTTAAATTTGCCAATCGACAAATCTAACACGTCGCTTGGGACCTTGTTATAGAAGCGTACACATTGCCCTATAAAAGACTTATTAACTTTAGCGAGCCTAACAGTGGGAACAGCGAGTTTATCTTTATTTCTAGTGTTAATACTATGATTATCGCAATTTTTTTTGAATAAATGAACATTTTTGTGCACATACATTAAATTTTCGTATATATACTGACAAGGCACTGTCATAATATTAATTTCTTTAAACTTATCTCTAAGTGATTCTCTGGGGCCCATGTTATAAATTGCACGAACAGCCCTCTTCTGCAACACAAATATGGTGTTAATATCAGCAGCACTCCCCCACAACAAAATGCTATAAGACATAATGCTATGAAAGTAGCTGAAGTAAACGAGTCTAGCGGTATCTACGTCGGTAAAATGACGGATCTTTTTGACAGCGTATGCGGCAGAGCTGAGTCTCTTCGACAATTTATCTATGTGCGGGCCCCATTGCAGCTTATTATCTAAAGTAATGCCTAGGAACACTGTGGTGTCGACGAGATCTATCTTTTCGTTATTAATTTTTACATTAGCTTTCACCTGTTTAACGTTGGGCAGTATAAAACGAATGCATTTCGTTTTTTTCTCGTTAAGTAATAAGTTGTTTACATTAAACCATGTTACAACTTTAGAGATTGCATTGTTTACATCGTCAAGATTAGTAAGTCGTCGCTTTAATTTAAATAAAAGTGACGTGTCATCAGCAAACAGTACAATCTCGTGATCATCCTTTACAAGTTTAGGTAGATCATTTATATAAATTAAAAACAAGAATGGCCCGAGTATTGATCCTTGTGGTACACCCATTTTTACCATTGACCCCGGAAAACGCTTTCCATTTACATCTACTCGTTGTGTTCGGTCAGTTAAGTAGGATGTGAGAAGCTTAAGTGAAACTCCCTTAACACCATAGTGGTGTAGTTTGCTGATTAGAGTTTCATGGTGAACGCAATCAAAAGCTTTCGACAGATCACAAAAAATACCTAAGGCATCGCGTGATTCCTCCCAGATATCAAAAATATGTGATATTAACTCAACACCGGCATTAGTCGTTGAGCGTCCCTTTGTAAATCCGAATTGTTTACTGTCTAGTAAATTGTTGGTATTAAAATGCCGTTGTAATTGGATTATTATGTGGATGCCGTTATTATGTGGATTGAACTCTTCTGATTGGTTGTCGGTTTTGTTTGACATCTTTGATAAAAAGCCGCAAAGTCACAGAGTCGCACAATGAGGTGGACAGATAAAACTATGGGAAAATATGGGATGGACAAGATTTTTCATAGAAATTAAAATTATTAGATACCTAGCCTAGAAATGTTAATAAGAAATCTATCTACCTACCTAAGAAAAATGTTGTAGGTTGGGTACCTAATACTTTGAATTTTTATGAAGATCTACCTACCTGTGTATTCTGCCTACTTACGAAAAATGTTGGTTAGATACCTACCTACCCAATGCTATAAATTTCTATGAAAATCCAAATCAAGTTGTTTTAATAAAGAGTTGTGAACATGTTATCATCATCATCATCATAAATAAAACCTGTTTAGTTTAAAACTAAATGCAATAAATCCGAAAATATGATAGAAGAATAAACAAGATTCATATAAAAATTGCAGCTGATCTCAACAAGAACACAAAAATTTACTTTCTTCTCAGAGGCATCACAATGTAGGCAACTTTTATGTTTGTGTTGCGTGAACTCAAACGATACTTCATTTTGGGGTCACGCTCAGAGTTCAACAAACAGCTGATTTTAGGGACGTTACCATTTGTAGTAAGTGCAGTTTTGAAGCAAACTTTGCTGCTCATTTCTTCAATGAAAAATATTGAACTTATAAAAGATGTAAAACATATGTTGTTCTCGAAAGTATCGAGAATCGGCCCACCTCGGCATAACATACTAGTTCCGGGGCACCCTGTATACGAAGAGTTGATTCAATAGGACCTAAATCTGTTGGGTTCTGCTGTGAAGATCATTTTGATGTGAGTACCTATACCTACTTATCGTTGTCTAATACCTACCTACCTACTTGTGCATTTCTTTATATATTATTTTATATCTACTACCTACCTCTGACAACGATATCCCCAAAAATATGCATAGATTTTGCCCTTAATTTAACCTTTTGAATAGGTACACGCTAATACAACCTTCTAATAAAAACGTAGGTATATTTAGGTTTATTGCTGATGGCATAGGTATTAATTAATTTTGATCTCTTGTTGGAAAACGGTGGGTCCCTTTTTTTTTGTGTATAACTTATTGTTATTTTGCACGACCCGAACGTACAGTCTTTCAAGATGTAAATTATATTGCAAGTCAAAAGTAGGTATACCATAACGTAACTATGATTGTATTAAGACCGTACTATTCAACCTACAGTAGTTGGCGGGTCGCAAAAGTAGTATAGGTAGGTATAGAAATATGGAATATACCTACCTACCACACATTCAGTTTGAAGTTCGAAATAGGTAGGTATGTATGTAGGTATAATTTCTAAAACTATCATGGTTTTGAAAAATTATTTTTGTTTTGGATAGTTAATTTATCGAGGAAGGTTTTAGGCTTTATAACATCACGCTCCGACCAATAGGAGCGAAGCATTAATGGAAAATATTACGAAAACGGGAAACAATATTCCTTTTTGAGAGCTTCCGTTGCGTGCGCTGCGTAAACGGTTTAAGGTACGCAAAAATTATGTATGATGGAATTATTCCTCTGTAAAAGTGTGTAAAAATGTCTGCGACAGCGAATGTCTATCTTTTGAGATTGACTCACTATAACCTTTTATATATGGTAATCAAATTTGTTCGAAATTAATGCATTATTTGCGAAGGAGTTTTATCAACATTTTATTAATCCTCATCCAAATAAATATGTTATTAATCACAAGCATTTCATTGTAAACAAAATTATCCTTGACATCACTTGATTTCAATCAACATCTTAGGAGATATCATAATTTTAAAATAACTCGGCAACATAATAGGTATGTCTCGAACATTCATGACCGCAGCCGTATTACGTCACGCAGAGAGCAAGTGAAATCTCGAAAATTTAAAGTGTCTAAACTTACTCGCAGTCATAACTTCGGTAATACTGCATGTATTCACATGAAATAAAAACTAATATAACATACGTAGTCTACGCTTTAATGTTAGGTATATTTTAGTGTAACATTTTGACCCTTTTGTGTTCTCCATTGTCAACACAATACTACAGAAACGAATTGTAGGTTTATGTTTCGGCTAAAAAAAGTAAATAGATCCATTTTGCGGAACATGGTACGCTTTTATAATAAACTTCCTGAAAATGCAAATAAACTGCATATGAAGAGGTTTAAAGCTTACATTAAGGGTAGGGTTGGGAACAAAGCGTATTATAATATGACAAAGTATATTGTGGATAAGAATGCATAGCATTTAGAATTTTTATTAAGGGTACACGTCTCAACGGCACAAACTCGTTAGTGGGCGCAGCTAAAATGCATGCTATTTCACCTAGCTTCGTGTGAGAAAAGGATAGACGTGCACCAAGGATAGAGATGAGCAGTAAGGAGATAGCGTGATTATAATTTCGAGTCATATGATCAGATTAGACTATGATTTCTAAATAAAACGATTGCGTAAAAATAATGAATAGACCTTTGGCTCAAGGGTTCTCATGAAAAAACTACTGAATGTATTTATTAAAAAAAAAGTTATTAAATAAAAGAGCTCATCTTGAATAAATAATCTATGCTTGTATCGGAATATTTTTTTAGGTTGCGTAACAGAGTACCTGTTTGTTATTTATTCACACCTAAAGTTGCGCTAAAATCAGTGATGTAAACGATTTTTTTGAGTCTTGTATCTTTCAAACCCATATTATTTTTACAATTCTGTACTGATACAAGCATAGATTATGACAAGACAAATTTATATCACTTTTAGTTTTGGTTGTTCATCATCAGACGATGGTGTGATCACCCTTCGACGTTTGTATGTTTGTATGGAAAGATAATCGACTAATTCACTCATAATAAATAAAATTATGATTAATGATTAAAATTATGATGATAAATAAATGAAAGAAAGAAATAAGGAAAGAAAAGTTTATTTTGTGTCTTATGATATCATGTAAGAACTTATAATAGTAGATTTGTGCACCGAGCTCAAAGTGAGTTATTAATGCACGAGTGTTAAGTTGGTGCTCGAGCGTAAGCGAGGGCACTGAATTAACACTTTTCTTTCAACTACCAATCTACCTACTGTGTAAAAATATACCTACTCAAACTAAAAATATGAAGAATCAATGTTTTACAATGGTACCTACAAATGCGCGCCATTTGTTTTTTTTCCACCAAGTCGGTTTTATTCAGCCGTTTTTTTATTATCAGCCAGTATCTTTTTGATCGAATGCAAACATTTTATATTAAACTTAATTGGAGATATTAAACCTCTGTGGTCAATTTATACCTAATAAAATGATCATATTTTAATTCAATAATGAAAAACGTTAGTTATTAAAAATGCGCTAGGACCAGGGACTAGTTTCATGACAATTCTTCTCCGGCTAATATGTAAAACGTTTCAAAGTATATTGAATTTCTTGTATTGAATAATAACATATTTGAATTTGAGTATACTAAGTATCTATTTATATCCTTTTTTTGTAAATACATACATACATTCTACACAATACATATCAAACACCCAGATCCAGGACTTGCTGATCATGTTCGTGTTCTATATTTGTTTGTGGCCGATATCTTGCACATGCGGTTTTGGATAAAACTTGCAATTTTGATACTTTCATAAATTACCTCAAGTCTGTTAACTGGAATAGCGTATAGGACATTTTTTATGTGTGCAAAGTCGCGGACAGAAACTAGTTAATAATAACATACTTATTTACTTACGTATTTTTGCATAACTTGTACCAGGGTCTCATAATAAACTGGAGGGTATACAGACAGACAGATAGAAACAAGTGTATCAAGTAGGTACCTAGTTCTGGGGGTTGTTGTAATCACCCCATCCTGTTTGCTGTTCGATCGATAATGTCTGGGGGGGGAGTGATCGCAATGCCGCGTCGCGTCGGTCGCGTCGTCTATGTTTACTTGTATTAAAGATAAATTCTGTTCTGTCTGTCTCACTTTTGTCAACTCACGCCATGAAGTACAAAATGTTTAATGTGAGCTAACTAACGGGTCAGTTATGTAGAAACATTTTAAAACCATATTTCAAAGTCCAAATAAACCTTATAGGTTCACCATGTCCGTCTGTCTATCTGCGTCTATCTGTTCGCCCCTAACCAAAGCTCTTTCAGGGAGACCTACCATAATGTAATCTATCACAGTACCTCATAACAATCAGTGGTAGTACAAGAAATAAAAACTTAAAAAAATATATAGAAAAAATAACAACAACATTCTACATGTTCGCCTAGTACATATAAAATGGGTATTTTAGTCAAAAAGCCATATTTATTTTAAATTTTCTTAGTTACCCCATCGTATAACATAAAGTTGAATAGGTTAATGAAGATAATAAAACGTACCTATCTTAAATAGTTTTTAAATAAAGATTTTCGTTTTATAATAAATGAGCTTTGAAATGTCTATTTTTGAGTCCATTATCAAGTCCGGTGGGGGCTTGATAATGGACTCAAAAATAGCCTACTCAAATTGGACACACGGTGCAACACTATTAATGCTCGAGTTACAGATAAAATCACCAACAAAATGCCTAACGCTTTCATAGATATGATATCATCATACACTATCATCGTCATCATCATCGCATAGATAAAGGCTACCTGAATAAGATCAAAAAAGTTCTTATACAAGGTTTAATTCTCTATTGCACCCCATTTTAAGGGTTGTTTTGGCAAACTTTAAATCACCTATCTTTTTATTTTATAAGTACTCAAGATTTATAAAGTTTATATATAGGTTTTATTCTAAACCTAATTTCACGCACACCGCATCATCATATCATCATCACCCTTGTTGTTGGGTTGTTCGAAAATAAAATATTATAATCTCTTATCATTTGTGTCAAAGTATATATGAACAATGTTTCAGAATAGTAAGTCAAGGAATAACAATTTTTATATCGAGACTGAGTGAGGTATTGACTTTACGTTAGAAAGTGCCGAGTGCCGAGTTCATCAGTGTAACTGGTGCCTGGTGTCATCGAAATGGATAAGGAGCATAGGAATGTTATGATTGTATAGCATGGCATGGCTATTTCGGTGGCCTGATTCAAGATTGTGTCCTGCACCTTTATAATATGCTTCGACAACAATGACATTGTCCTCTCATTAAGTGTACTACATTATACTACAATACACCCCGTATTGGATTTGTCAGCGTCTGATTCAGTCAGTCGACCCATTAGGGTGATTGCATCAGTTAAAACAATCCAAAAATCTCTCACCGGTGGCTCCAAGTAGTTGTCTGGACTCTTGGGCAAAACCTGGTGGAGGGGACTTGAATGTTTCGACATTCAAGATTCTGGCAGTCATCCCCCGCCTAGTGCACTGATGTCTGTCTTGGCCATATTGGCAATCCACTTTCAGAGGCAAGATAGCAAGGCATTGTGGAAGGCCTTAAAAGGAGACGATTGGGGTTTGATTATCGTCACCTAAACACTGCATCTCGTTACTCTTCTAATCGTAGTGGCTATCCGTTCCATCGGGGAAAGGAGCAAAGGGACCAGAGGGTGCGCCTGCGTGTGCGCGCGCGCTTACGCACCATAATATCTCCTGCGCAACGGACTGTTTCTGGATAATTGGCTCTCGAGACATAAAAGTCCTGCGGCGATGGACTGAAGTAGAGAGGTCTGGCTTTGCAAGTCGGGCTTTGTCTGAGGTTTGCACGCAGGCGGCACTTGGAGAGTGGTCGTTTTTTCATTGCACTGGAGCAACAACATACATTGGGCAGCACCATGTGTGACAAAGCAGCCCTATTTAGGGAGACACTGCTTTCCTCGCTCAGCCGGGGAGGGAGCTAGAAAAGGTGCTCCAAAAATTGTTTGCTCCACCTTAGTCGGGAAGTAGTAACCACGGCTGCCTATGCAACCCATCCGGCGTGGTCACAATACAAAGAAAATTACCAAAACCCAAACTAAGACATTTAACCTTACTTTCGGTGCATGGAATGTACGCACACTCCTTGACCGTGGTGGCAATTCATGTCCGGTGCGAAAGACAGATGTAGTGGCCAGAGAACTACGCCGCTACAATATTGACATAGCTGCTCTTAGTGAAACTCATCTAGCTGAAGAAGGCGAACTTGTAGAATATGGAGGCGGCTACACTTTCTTCTTGAAGGGCACCGTTGCATACGCACCACGACGCTCGGGAGTTGGCTTCGCTGTCTAAACAGAAATTGCTAGGCAACTAGAAGAATTGCCAACCTACACATCCGATCGTGTTATAGCGCTTAGACTTCATCTTGCAAACAACAACTTCTTAAACTTAATAAGCGTGTATGCACCTACTCTAGATAAGACCGATGACATAAAAGAATATTTTTATGAAGAACTCACACAAACACTTACTAAAATCCGACCCCATGAGCAGATCCTTTTACTAGGTGATTTTAATGCGAGTGTGGGACGTGATTTTGAGGCTTGGCCGAATGTTCTCGGTAGGCACGGGAAAGGAAATATGAATAGCAACGGGCAACTTTTGAACAGTCTTTGTGCTCAGTTTGATTTTACAATTACAAACACTTATTTCCGACTCCCGGCTAAGCACAAAGCCACTTGGATGCATCCACGATCGAAGCATTGGCATCTCATTGATTACGCCATTGATTGTGCGGAGGCGAGATATAGGACAGGTAAAGGTAACCCGCGTCATGCGTGGTGCACACTGCCGGACCGATCACCGACTTGTAATAATAAAGATTAAGGTAAGTCTTCGTCTTCCCCGAAGAAGAAATTTTGTAAAACCCGCCTGCACGAATGTAGGTGATCTCCAGCATGTTCAAAAGAGGGAGGCTTATGTTCAAGCTCTGGATAGTGTTCTGGAATTACTTGATATTGAGAATGGTGACCTTAAAAATACTTGGCAGACACTGTCGACAAGCCTCATTGAAATAAGTTGCAAAGTTCTGCATCGCAAAGTTTATAAGCATGAAGACTGGTTCGATGAGAAGGATACTGTAATCACACATGCATTAAGGGAACACCGGAAACTTCTTAACGAACTAGGTAATAGTAGTCACCAATCAGGCTTATTAGAGCGTATCAAAAGCAGCAATTCTCAAATAAGAAAGATGACCAGACAAGTTATTGACAAGTGGTGGCAAGATAAGTCACTTTATCTGCAATGGCTGTCAGACACCAACCAACTTGGCACTTTCTATGATGAGGTTCGAAAGCTGACACGTCCGACCAGACACAATTCAGTACCGTTGAAATCACTAAATGGCATTCCACTAACCAATAAAGATGACATCTTGAATCGTTGGGCACAACACTTTAAACAATTACTCAATGTTGATCGTTTAGTTGATCTACAGTTTATACATTTTCTCTCTGAGCTACCATTGAAAACTGAGCTTGTGAGTCCTCCTACACTTGAAGAAGCTGTTTTTGCAATAAAACAGGAACATAACAAGGCGAGCAGTCGGAGGTTTTCTCTGTCACCTGTGGTGTTAAGCAAGGTTGCGTTCTAGCACGAACTCTGTTTGCATTATATTTCGCTGTTGCAGTTCGTGAGGCCCTTGAAGGCTTGTCTGAGGGAATTCATATTCGTTTTCGAATTAATGGTGGTCTGTTTAACCTATCCAGACTTAAATCAACCGCAAGTCTCTCATACTATGATAATAGAGATTATGCACGCTGATGATTTATGTTTCGTTACAGACTCAATGGTGGGTTTACAAAACCTAATGACTAGACTTGACGATGCATGCACTAAATTTGGTCTTAAAATTAGTGTCAAAAAGACTGAAGTTATGGCCATAGAGGCTCCTAACAACTTGCTCTCAAGTGTATCCATTGGCGCGGAGGTTTTAAAGCGTGTTGAGAAATTCAAATACCTTGGTAGCACAATATCATCAAAGTGTAACCTAGATATCGAAATAAATACTAGAATAGGAGCTGCTGCTGCAGCTTATGTTAAATTACGGGCCAAGGTATTCCGCTCGCATGATTTGAAACTTGCCACCAAAGTAAGTGTTTACATGTCTGTAGTACTGCCTAAACTCATATACTCTTCCGAGACCTGGGTCCTGTACCGCAAACACATTCGCACACTCGATCGATTTCACCTCAAATACCTCAAGTGACATCATGAATATCAGATGGTCAGACCGTGTTAGGAACACTAATGCACTAAGATGCGCAAACATTGGGGGAATTGAGGTGTATCTAATGAGGAGACAACTTCGCTGGGGTGGGCACGTGTCTCGTATGCCGGACAGTAGAGTGGCAAAACACATCTTCTATTCAGAACTCCAGTACGGTAAGCGAAAAAGCGGTGGCCAGTACCTAAGATATAAGGATGTTCTGAAAAGACACATGAAGCGATGTAAAATTGAGACCTTTAAGAGGGAGGAGAACGCAGCCCAGCGTACAGAGTAGAGACGGCGAATCAACCTACAGGTGAACGAATTCGAAGAAGAACGTCGACCCGATCTCGATAAAAAACGAGATAATTTAAAGACCAGACCACCAGCGGTTATTTCTTACAACTACATTGGCGGTGTACTAACGTGCCCCAAATGTACTTGTACTTTTATTAATAAAATTGGGTACACGAGCCACATTAGAGCACATCATAGGGAAGAACAACGAAGCCTTCACCGCATATAGAGTTAAATATGCCTGTCCATTATATAGTCGCCGTAGCCAAATTAACCAAATTAACTGACGCAGTCACACAAGCACTTAAATATAAGTGGCAATGGGCTGGCCACATTTCACGATACACTGACAATAGGTGGACCATAAAATCCAAAAGATGGAAGGGTCCACGAGGAAAAGGAAATGTTGGCCGGCCAAACAGACGGCGGGCTGATGACATCATCCAAGTCGCAGGGAGGGAATGGATGAACCTGGGGAAAAGCTGGGAAGAATGGAAGAAGCTGGAGGAGGCCTTCACCCAAGGAGGGGGTCCTTAGTTCGCAACCAACCTAAGAATAATTCATAAAATTGTAATATTTAATATGTTAGAAATAAGGAGATATACGGCTTTTTTTTTATTAGGGGCGGGCAGACTGACAGACAGACGGACATAGTGAAACTATAAGGGTTCCCTGAGGACTTAAGTAGTTACTAGCTCATTTCTAAATTCCAGTCTGTCGACCTACGTAATTTAATGCAGATCGAAATATCTGCTCGATAGTTATTGTCGAACAAACAAACATAGAAACATGCAAAACCAATCGGCCAAGTTGTCACGAGATCGTCTCTCGCTTCGCTCGCTCGTTATATAATATTAGTTCAGATTATTTATTATTAGTACATTTTGTAATTTAGTAAAATTTATTGGGAATCATGTGACTATGCATTAAGAAATTATTGAATTAAGGATTGAATATCTATATAAAAACAAATTTCAAACGAACAGACTCTGGACATTAAGGGTTACATGTTAGTTTCCACTCTCATACGTTGAACAACCCCTCAGACAAAGGTCAGAAGTAGACGTAGAAGTAGTCGTTCTGTTAACAGTGCGAGCGAGACAGATGAAACAGTGTTACACAACACAAACCAGATAATCCCAGACTATTTACAAATCTATGAAATTTTATGCGTATATGCGTAAAAATACGCATATGAAAATTTCATAGATTTGTAATTGATTTTTGATTTGTCACTGCGTATTTTTGCGACTGCGAGCGAACTGCGAGCTGTTCCGCTAGCGACTTCTTCTGCATGTTTTAAAAAGAAAAATATATTACATTAAAACTACATATCTAGCTATCTATCAGTATTTTTTAAGAATCGGCTTATTTTTTCCAAAGATAACAAACTTTAGTTGTATAAAATGTAGTATAGATCAAGCGTTTGACCACCACTCCATAGAGTGCTTAGGCCGTGTCTCAAATATAATGTATTTTGTACAGGATTTGATTTCCCTGTCCCGTCGCTTGGGGGGCATCCATTAATTATGTGAAGCGTGTAGACGTGGGGGTAGGGGGTCGAGCCAAACCTCACCCAACCTCACGAGGGGGAAAGGGTAGTCTCGGCAAATATCACGGTCGAATAATCACCTCTCGTAATGAACGGGTGCCGCTTTATTTGATGTATTTAACCATGATTAAATTGACTCCTAAAGCAGACACTGACATTGAGTTCCAATAGCAATGTGGTTATCTTATGTCTGAATAGTAAGTATTCGCCCGTTGGCCCATTGTTTATTATGTTTTTATTTTGAAGTAGTTAATTAATAAATAATGACACCAAGATTACATTCTATAACTAAAGGAAAATGGTCTGACCAATAAACATCAATATTTCACATATGTATCAATAACAGACGGACAAGCATATTGCGTTACGACACAGTGGTCTAGCCATCGCAAGCTCCCGTGTGCTTCACTTATAAAAGTAACAGTATTAGATGATAAACTGAGCTTACAGCAACGCACAGATCCAGTTCTGCTCTGCCGCAAAATCCAAAAATTCACTATAAAAAGGTTCACCTAGATGTGCATTAAAGTCCCCTAGGATAAAAACCGATTCTACATTATTTTCCTCTATTATTGCACTTATCTCACTCAAACAGTTCGTAAACTCGGGAAGATTCTTATCGCAGTCAGTGGGCATGTAAACACTAAGAACTAGTACCGGCTGGTCGTTTGTACTAAGCCTAATAGCTGCTATACGCGGGTTCGCACACTGTATCACTGGTACAGTAACTGTAATGATCTCCTTAAAAAATAAAGAGCGAATATGATACAACATCACTTAAGATAAAAGATAGGATAAGAGTATGGAAATTAATAAAAAATGCCACTTGTACAACAAAGCAACGTGATTCGACAACAAATTTATTACATTCAGACCACTCCTCGCTTTCGGCAGTCAATCATGCTATAGATTTATTTGTTAATGTAGGTAGATGACTTGCAGAGCTAATTCAAAACAAACCATCGGCTTCCCAAACAGCTAGTATTAAGACTCACTCAAAGTCCTTTGTGTTATTAGATTTTAACATTCAGGAAGTTGAACGGATTTTGATGGGGTTTAAAAGATGAATGTGCTACGGGCTGGGATAATATTTCTACTAAAACACTAAAGCAGTACAAACACATCTTAGCCTCGCCACTCACTTTTGCTTTCCAAAAATGCCTGAACGAGGGAATATTTCCCAAATGTCTTAAAAAAGCTGTTATCGTTCCCGTTTATAAATCAGGTAGCAAGATAGATATATCAAATTACAGACCCTTATCCTTACTCCCCTCCATTTCAAAAATATAAGAAAAAATAACAAATAATAGATTGGTTAATTATTTAGAAAGTAAGGCTCTTTTGTCTGATAATCAATTTGGGTTTAGGTTTAAACTGTCTACTGGTGACGCTATTCGCCGGGTTACTGATTGTATCATGAGGGAACTTGACGGAGGTAATAAGACACTAGGTATCATATACCTAGTGTCTTATAGATATATAGTGGATGAGGTAAAGTTTCATAAACTATATGTAATAGTACCATTACATATAGTTTATGAAACTTTATTTCCACAATAGTTAAATAAAGTATTCGGTGGGCTACCTTCTTACTTAAATGCATAGATAGATATGAAAGATTTATATTAGCACATAGGTTACCTACAATTTGTGATTAATAATAGAAAATGAATAACAAATCGTTGGACAAAACAAAAAACCAAGGTTTCCTAAGACAGATAAGGTCTTAAAAAACCTACATGAATTTTATAAGGTATTTAGATATTACTTGTGCTTTTTGATTAAAAAATTCAACTCAATTAATCTATATGTTTGAATAACTTCGGTGGAAAACAACAAAAGAAATGGTTTGAAAGGCATGGACATGGACAACGTTATTATCCAAAATCGATAAAGCAATTAGAGTTGAAAACTTTTGAAGTTCAAGGGGCTTAGTATCCTAGGTAACGAAGGGAGGTAACAAGGGTTGGCAAGGGTTGGATTTAATAAACTCACCCCCCTTATCTGGCGTGTATCTAAATATAGGCATAAAGGCCCAATTTCAACTCGGTGGTTCATTTGATGAATAGGAAATTTGTTTTACTTAAGCTTCTCACATCCTACTTAAGTGACCGAATACAACGAGTAGATGTAAATGGAAAGCGTTCTCCGTGGTCAATGGTAAATTGGGTGTAACACATGGATCAATACTCGGGCCATTCTTGTTTTTAATTTATATAAATGATCTACCTATACATGTAAAGGATGATCACGAGATGGTACTGTTTGCTGATAACACGTCACTTTAAAGTATGTGCACAAAATTTTTTATTTATTTAAAAAAAAATGCGATAATCATTGTATTAACACTAGAAATAAAAAAAAATTTTTAGGCTCGCTAAAGTTAATAAGTCTTTATAGGGCAAAGTGTACGCTTCTATAACAAGGGCACAAGCGACATGTTAGATTTGTCGATTGATAAATTTTAAACGTAATTAAACAGAAACTGTCTATTAAAGCATATTAAAATTATATCTTATTATTTAGATGACAAAAAAGCTTGGAATTAATCTGCTACAACTCGACTCGGCATCCGTAACAAAATTGTCAAGGATCATAGTTTCTTGCCGGATTCTTCTTGAACTGGGGTTAGGAGGAACCTAGATAGAATCTAGGCACCTAGATTCACTAGCATGTAAGAAGACGATCCAAAGTGGTCCTCGTGATTTTATTAAATAAAGAAAGTTTTGTATTTGTATCGGTGAAATCGAGCTTGCCGTACCAGAACCATACTTAAACTCAAATCAAGACGCACAGGTATAAACATTTTTCATTCAGAATTGTCAGATAATTTATGTTTAGCTTTGAACTGGTTCTGGAATACGTCTTAATTGGGGCAGTAGCATTGTTCTTATCAATGTCATTGTTGTTATTGTTGTAATAGTTCATCGTTCTATTGACGATTTCTAGGCACATATAGAGTTCCGTGTCTTGGATAGGTTACATTAGAATTTTATTTTTATTTTTTTTATTTCCATTTCCAGTAATACGAGTAGAGCGGACATACCGCTGCTGTGACATCGGTGGAGTGTCCTGGTCACTCGCCACTCGCTACTTTTAAATCGTATTAAAAAAAAAATGCCGAGTCGCGTCATGGATATTTCACATAATCATGACATCATCCTCGTTTTTAGGCAAGACGATGACGTCATCATAAAAATATTCATCATAAGATAAGCATAAGCTCCTAGACATTTTTTAATGGCCATACGAACAGCCGCGGCGAGCGAGCCGCTTAGTGGAAAGAAGGCCTTACTTCCAGGCACGACATCATAATCCACCTACCATGGTAACGGACGGGTAAAATGATTGGATGGGGATATTTTATTTGTTATTCTCCCCTCGCCTGTCTGATGGGGGCGTCTGGGTCGGTATATCTGCGTATGTTTATTTAGAGGCTTTTCAATTTAATGGCATTTCAATTTGGTTATGCGAAATAAACTTTTGCCTATTTTGTAGGTACCTACTCACCAAACACATTTATTCAGAAACTTCAGCGATGAACTTATTATAAAATGGGTATACGAGTGTGTTATCTCTGAACAGTTAGCAATTCTTGAATTTTTTGTTATAGTTACTGTTTCTAGCAAGTTCTAAATCTGTAGCTTCGCTTGCTCGATCTATAGTAAATACTCATTGGTGGACAAACAATGTGTAATGTTTGTGGATGTTTAGATAAATAAATAAATGGTTAGATGTTTGTTGGTTCCTCAAGTATTAATGGCTTAACAATTTTGATGAAACTTAGTATAGATATAATTAAGAACCTGGAATGACATTATGGACTACTTTTGTACCAACGCAGATAAAACCATGGGCAGCAGCTTGCTGACAACCTCTGTGGCGCAGTGGGTGACGACCTGCCTGAGATGCAGAAGGTTGTGGGTTCGATTCCGGCTCCGCGATAAATGTTTATTTTTCTAGTGTAGTATTTTTCTCGTGTCTGGATGTTTCTATGCGTGTGACTGTATAATTGAAATAATACTCGTAGATTCCAATATAAAGCCTCCTATGTCATTCACTTAGTTCACAGCTAAAATTACAGATGGTGTATTGACAAAACAGTTGCCAGAAGTCGTCTTCAAACAAAACTTGTTATGTACTTATAAACAGTACTAAACAGTGTTATGTACTTATATTTTCATTTTATTGTTGGTTTTAATTAGCATTTGCTTGTAATAAAATAATTATACCATCAAACACATTTATAACGAAATTAAGATTTCTGAACGAATTAATCAAATGATTGTTATATTTTGGAGATTTAATTGTTTGATACATACTTTCTCTCAATTTTTCCGTCATTAATTAGTTTGAATTTATTAACGAATACTTCACTATAGGTACTATTTTCTGTTCTGATTATTCTGATATTTACAAGTCCTTCATTTACAATAGTAATTGTTTACTTTCATTGTTTCATTTCATTTCATTCATTACATTTCATTGTTTACTATTTCGGTAAATTCGTTATAATTATGTTATTAAGAGATATATAGCAAAACCATGAATCTATTGTTTCTTGAATTATATTTTAGTATATTTTTGTTGTTATGCAAATAACTTTATCGTTATACTTAGATTCTTAAATAGGCATCTGTGATTGGTCGATATGGTGTGATGTTTTTTTATAAATTTCAAAAATGTATAAAAGGCGATGTAAAAGCCTAAAACAGATATATTGGGAGTGACCACCGGACTATAAAGATAAGTACCTTGTAATAATATTGTACTAAAATATATTTTTGTGTATTTAATACTAACTGGTGCCCGCGACCACGTCAGCACAGGTATAGTACCTACTTCATGTAATTCTAACGGTTTTTGCAGCGCACGCCAGAATAGCTAGCAGATGCCAGATTTTTCCTAATAACTTGACACTTATAGTTATATTTTGGATAATTCACACAATATCTTAATAAATTATAGCCTATGTGTTATTCTGATGTATAAGCTATATTATGGTAGAGTTTCATTAAAATCCATTCAGTAGTTTTAGCGTGAAAGAGTAACAAACTTACATACAAATATTCGCGTTTATAATATTAGTAAGGATGTATACTGTAACTATTTGAGTTGTTCTCTATTTGACAACTATCCCAGGCTTTGAAACTATTTTATCTCTGTGAACTACATACATTTGTATCAGTTACATATTATGTTGCTACCTGTCGGTGTGTAGTAATTTTTAATTACTTGATGTGCTATAGTTTTACGTGTAGATAATTATAATTTTCCTAGTATGTACTAGCTATGCTATGGTGTAATGGGTATCTTTAAATGTACTGGAAGTTTGGATCTACCTACATTATTGTTAATTGAATAAATAATGTCCATGCAGTTGCATTTAAATTTATCAACCTACATTTCCCCACTTATTAGGTAGTGAACAGGTAGTTTTAAGTATGTTTTAGGTACCTATAGCTCTAGACTATTTCTGACACATGCATTGCATCTACAAAAAAAAACATATTACTAGTACAGTCATGTGGTAACCATAAAACAAACTGCTTACTTTGGGGCCAGATAATGTGTGAAAGGTCTGGCATTAAAAATAATCTTGTAAATGAATACGAGTAAATCACTGTTAAAGAACAACATCGTTTATACCTACTATTAAATACAAACATATGGTAGATAAATCACTACTTAGTATAAAACAAAGTCGCTTCCCGCTGTCTGTCTGTCCCTATGTATGCTTAGATCTTTAAAACTACGCAACGGATTTTGATGTGTTTTTTTTAATAGATAGAGTGAGTGAGTGAGATTCAAGAGGAAGGTTTATATGTATAATACATGCATTATATAGTAGAGAAACAATGATAATTTTATAGGTTTCTAATGTGATGTCGTAAAAATAAACTCTATTTTTTCAGCCTACATTGCAAACGTTGGCAGAACCCTACAAGATAGATCAAAATAATGTACTACAGTATTGTACACCTTAAAAAGGTCTACAAAACAGTCCGCGATGGTATATGTGTATCTCTTAGGTTATGTTATTCTCTTAGATAACGTTGTATATAAAGACATTCTGTAGTACCTATATTTAGTATCAGCATTGCACCCGTGTGAAGCCGGGGCGGGTCACTAGTAAATATATAATCAAGACATAAAAGCCGCGTTTTCACTAGGAGACATTTGTCCCGCGAATCTGTCGCTCGACACGAAATTCACGTGTCCCGCGCGATGTCGCCCGACGTTGCGCGGCACATTTACGGGTCGCGCGACTTGTCGCTAATAGACGCTCAGCGAGCGTCGACACGCGCGACCTTCGTGTCGCTCGACAGTCGCCAGACAGGCTTTGACTAGTGAGAACGTGTGTCGCTTTGTGTTCTGATAATGGCAGTAGTGCGTTCCAACGAGAATACATTGACAGTCATCGAGTTGTACCAAAATATGCAATTATTTTGGGATACTTCACATCGTTATTATAAAAACAAAATTAAAATAAAATGATGCATGGGAATCTATTGCAACAACATTAAATATACCTAGAAAAAACGTGAAGGGGAAAATACACAACAAGGTCTCAGTTTCTCAGGGAGAGAAAAAGATTGCGAGCTCAAAATATACTGAAAGTGGAAGTGGAAGTTTTTTTTACGTTTTGCTATTGTCTTCCGAATAATTATGTAAGCTGCACTGAACAACACTACCTCCTCGGGCGACATACTGTTCACCACTGGCTAGTGTGTACAAGTCATATGTCGCGGGACATTGTCCCGCAACTTTTGCAGAGACTACGAGAGACTACGTGAATGTCGAGCGATAAGTCTCTGCGACATGTCGCCTAGTGAAAACGCGCCTTCATGTTTGGCTTTCAGGCACTTGAAATTGAAATTGCTCAATCCTGAGCTATTATCTGCATGACGTCACGGCAACATCAAGCATGTTATGCCAATTAACATGTAACAGCCTTTATAACTTAGCAATATGGAGCAATTTATTTAAATCAGAAGCTCCAAATTGATGTATACAAATTGCTGAAAAATTATTGCAGTGAGTAAGCATCCGCATCGCGGAACTGACGCTGTGAGGATGGATGATCAGAGGATGATCAGTCAGAGTAATCAGACAAAAATAAACCTATTCACCAGTAAGATAGGTATGTAAAGGTTGCCTGGCAGAGGCATCCTTATCGCGGCCTTATTGCTATCGCTGTTAGCGATAAGGCCGCCCATTGTTGCATTGCCTTTTATTGTAAAATAATTGTTTATGTATTTTGCTGTGTGGTATAGCAATAAAGAGTTATCTATCTTTCTATCTATCTATGTAATCACAATAACAAGAACCAGAGATTCAAAGACAAGAACTAGCTTGGGTTCACGCTTAGTGTCTCAGAATCCTCGCTTAAGATGGAATGTGCCATGCGTTGCACAGATGAGTCCTAAATCATGCTAACGTAACGTACCTACCTACCAATACCGTGCTTTAAGCTGTATTGTACCTACCTATTCATTCTCAACAGCATTTCCACCTCAATTTAGTAAGTAGGTGTAATATATAAGTTTATATGTATAATATGTATGTTTTTACAAAAAAAAAGTATAAAGTAGTATATCAGTCATGTGGTACCCATAACACAAGCTCTGCTTACTTTGGGGCCAGATGGTGCTGTGTAAAATGTCCGGGATTATTTATTATTATTATTTATTTATTCTAAAGAAGACAACGAACCTTATATTGGTGAGTTTCTCATATATTTTCAGGTGGATGTCACCTAAGTACTGCATCCTAATATTTCCGACTAAACACACTCGGCAGGCAGAACTATCCATATCCATGGACAACGGTCTACTCAGACAATCAGAAAAACACAATTGTTTAGAGGAATACGCTACGCGTGAATTGAAACAAAATATATGCGGTCGAAATTGCGTGTTGCATGATGTTGCGTTTTACATCTATAATGAAATGCAGACTTCTTGATTCTTGATGATGAAATTTGATTCATATTATTATGTATGATTCGTTTGATAAAATTTTTTCCATTGGTTTTTTTGTTATGTAAATAAATACTACGTACTTTTTACGTACGTAGATTATCATCATTATACAGAGTATAAAACAAAGTCGCTTTCCGCTGTCTGTCTGTCCCGTTGTATGCTTAGATCTTTAAAACTACGCAACGGTTTTGATGCGATTTTTTTTAATAGATAGAGTGATTCAAGAAGAAGGTTTATAAAGGGTCAAACGCCGGAATCACCGATGATAATAGAACATTTTGGCTTACTGCGGGAGACGCACGCCTGGTGCGTCTCGATTTCCTGTGTCTGTTCTATGTCCATCTGAGCTGCTACTTGATGAAGAACACGAACTTTAAGAGCTAGAAGGTGTAGCTCTCCGTTTGCTTTTCTTTCTAACTGCGTTCTTTTGCGGCCGCGTTGAGCGTGGTTAATCTACACTTCTGATGTAAATTATCTTTAGCTAGATATACCGTATATTTTACTATAGACTAGAGAGGTGTTCACTTTGCTCCGCTCCAGATCTGAATGCCTCGGCTGGTCTGACTGTCACCCCACCATATTTTTACCGGTTGTTTTTCAACTAAATTATGGCGTGGCAACAAAGTACTACCACCAAACATCCTACTAATTTATATTAATTTAAATACAATTTTACCAGAAATAACAGTTACAAAATAAAAAGGAATTAAATTATTATTTTTACAATTAATTAGAAATATTAAATTCCTAACTATTATTATACCATAAATTCTTAGCTATTTCTACAAAACGGATACGGAAACGGATTTCTAAATAAATCCTGGAAATGTTTGCTGCGGCGACAACATGTATATTGTATAATAGCCCCTTATAATCTGAGTCGATGGTCATTTGTCAATTCTAAACGTCATCGCGGAATGGCCATCTATAACTTTCTCGGGATTCTTAATGCGGGAAATCAAGTTGCACCATAATACACTTATAATTCAAATGTCCATACTTGTCCTATTTATTTATAAAAAATCCGCTAAGATTACTTAATAAAACGTGCAACGAGAAAAAATAATTAATTTTGAAATGCCATGTTACTTCATGAAATGAAAAACGAAGAATTTTGTCTGTCTTTTGCACTACGTTTGCACTGCATCATCCTTTGTCATTTGAACCGTGCACTGCATAGATTATGGTTTGTTGTGTTGACTGACACTGACATTGAGAATTACATTGTGGTTGACATCCGAATTGTTGCCAGCCGTTTATTTTTCGGTTGGTTTATGTTATTAAAACATGGTTTATGTTTATGTGTTTTATGGTATAATAAGTACCGGACATTTCACACAGCATCATCTGGCCCCAAAGTAAGCAGAGCTTGTGTTATGGGTACCACATGTCTGATATACTACTTACCTACATACGTTATTTTTTTGTAAATACATACATATTATACATAGAAACACCCAGACCAGCGACAAATACTTGCAGATAGTACAAACATTTGTCCCGCGGCGGGAATCAAACCCGCAACCTTCTGCGTCTCGGCCGGACCTTAGCCCGTTGCTCCACAGAGGTCGTCATGTAGTATGTGTTGAAGAAGATTGTATTGAGTAGACTACAACCTTCTATTATATTATTCAATAATGTTTAATGTCTATTGTGAAAAATAGAGTGACAGTGTGTCAATGAGAGTAAAATGTAAAAGAAAGAATATACAAGATTGTTTTGGAAATACAGTTTATTAATATATCCTCAAACTTGCATAAGGAAAGCATATAACGTTGCGTCTAGCGCAGTTACCATAAATTAACATTTAAACCAAAATCTACCGCTAATTCAATACTACCTACTTATGGAAATATAACATACACACTCAGAATACAGAAAGGTCCTTTCTGTATTCTGAGCATACACAGCACCGCGAAGATACTATGCCCTATTCTGTGTCGCCGAGCCACGGCAATTAAAAACGCTTCCCCCTCGCCTCGCTCGTCAGAAGCCAGCTAGCTCTTGCGACGAACGCACCTACTAAAAACTATCTACTATCCAAAATTGTGATTGGAATCCCTCTAGGGTGAGTTCTCAGTATTTCTATACCCACTGTTGTCTGTTAGCGCTTAGCATTTTCTAGCCCCTTGTAAAGCTGTCTGCATTTTCTAAAACTAACTGCCGTTATTTTAAATGTCACAACGGCCACTGGACCTTGCACCCAAGCTTGCGCGAGCCGTGACCTCTAACACGTCATGGCGGTCAACTGTCTTTCTGGAATGGATCCTCAGACATCCCACTTTCATTCCAGGATTCCAGTACGGGAGTTATTCAACTACGGAAGTTATCTTCCACTACGGGAGTCAATTTATACCGTCGCGCGGAACCTGCGACCGCTGGCCGGTACCCTGCAACCCACCCGGCAAGCATAATCGCGTTGTCCAGCCTACCGCTGAGATTGGCGCTGAGACGGATACCTTCGGGGAAGGAGGGCGCACCTGACAGCTGGACCTGGAACGGAGGGATCGGTCGCGCAGACCAGTGTCGCGAGTGTTCAGGCCAGTGACCTTTTTGTGACCCCTAGTGCGGAACTGTGCGGCTGTATAATATTATGGACAATAAAAGCCTGTGTATCTAAAAAAACAGCTTTTATTCCCACGACCCTAAACACCTACATATCTGCTGACTGAACGGGAGCTACCTACTACCCGGAACGTCACAAGCAGTTCCGCGTAGTGCTGACCACTGCAGCAGAAACTACATCAGGTTATGGGCCCAGCACGCTTCCACTGCGTATTAGAGCGTTTTGTAAAAGCCGACGCAACCGCCCTTCTTATACTAACGACCAATATGCAGGAAGAGACATTAAGAAAAGTAATGCGGTACACCAGAGCACGTGACGTATGGCTTCAATTACATCGATTTTTTGATGGCACTGATGAAGACAAAGCTTACAACCTTTTTAATGAGCTTTTTTGGTTATAAAAAGGATACGGTTGATGACATAGCCACCCATATGTCTAAATTAAAAAATATTTGGACACAGCTTAACATAGAACTCAAGCAGGACATCAACAAGGAGTTACCTGAACTTCTGTTGATCTGTAAAATTCTAGACACGCTGGATGACACCTTCTTCGCGTTCAGAAGCAGCTGGCTACTACAAGCAAAGACCGACAGAACCATCGAAAGCTTAACCAGCCACCTATGCGCGTTCGAGCGAGCTAAATGTAACAAAGTACAAGAGCAAGAAGCACTCATCGCGAATTCAAGTAACCCACATGCTAATGAAAGGAGTGTAAAGAAGGACAAGAAGTTGAGATGCAACTACTGTCACGGCATCGGACATCGCGTAAGAAACTGTCAGAAGTGGATTAACGATGGCAAGCCTTCCAAGGACAGTAACCGGCAGTCAACACCTACTCCTAATGCCGCTAACATGATACTGATGTCTATTGAGGACACAGAAGTTTTTTCAATCGATCGCGACACCGATAATTGGTACGTAGATAATGGCGCCATGAGTCACGTAACCAACCGGGCGGATTTGTTCCAAAATTTCGAACATTTCAAAGAAAACCGTACTGTGACAACGGCCAACGGCAACTCAAATAGTGCTACAGGCAAAGGTTCAGTAATGGTCGAAGGAAATGTTAAAGGAAAGCTACAACGAGTAATCCTCAACGACGTTTGGTACGTTCTAGCCATAAATAAGAATTTATTCTCGGTTTTGGCACTTCACGATAGAGTTCCGAGCAGCGTATTCTCATCAACGACAAAAGAATGCACCGTCTATGTCAACGGAGAAGTAAGGCTGATTGGAAAACGACACAGCAATGGTGGATTATATCGACTAGACGTAGTAAACATACCATCAGAGAACCCTCCAGAAGTCTGTGCGACGACGTCGACGTCAGCAACGATGCAGCTATATCATGAAAGGCTTGCTCACCAGAACAAGAGACACCTCTCGATCTACCTCTTGATAAGGAGACATGCGAAGGTTGCATATATGGGAAAGCCCATAGACTTAAATTCGGTACGAGAACTAGAGCTACGATGCCAGGAGAACTCGTACATACCGACGTTTGTGGACCGTTTCAACCTAGCTATTCGAAGTTGCAATACTATTGTTTTGTTTAAAGATGACTTTACAGGCTATCGTATGGTATTCTTCCTGAGACACAAGTCAGAGGTCAAAGATAAACTCGCCTTGATGCAAGCTCAGACGAAAGCAGCAGGACATACCGTAAAATGTCTACTAAACGGCGGTGAGTTTGATAATACGTCCGTTAGGCGGATATTAGATACTCACGGAATACAACAGAGACTTGTAGCCCCGTATACGCCTGAACAAAATGGTGTCAGTGTACGGGAAAACAGAACACTGGTTGAGACAGCACGCACAATGATGTATGCGCATGAGACGATGCCGCAACAATTGTGGGCTGAGCTAATCAATACCGCCGCTTACATATTAAACAGAACAGGTCCTACAAAATACGACAAATCTCCCTACGAACTTTGGTATGGAAAGAAACCGAGAATTAAGCATCTGCGAATAATAGGGAATAATTAATAAATAATAATAGCACTGCTTACGTCCACATACCAAAGCAAAAACGGAAAAAGCTAGACAAAAAAGCAATCAAAGGCCGACTTATTGGATACGATGAAGATTGCTACCATGTGATTACCGACGGAAAGAAAAATACACTGGTGCGATCACGAGACGTAATTTTTGACGAAAATGCCCTTCCTAACAATGACGTTGATCCACCAGGTACTGATAAAAGTAAATCCAATACGAGGGAGTATATTATTCAGTTACCTATAGACAACATCACAGAAAGCGACAAGCCGGCTTCCAATCTGGAAATATGTCAAGGTCCTTTGAGAATTGAGTCTGAGGGAGACCTAGAACCATCAGTTATTGACGGTCCTGAACGTAGCCTTGAGGGAGTAATTCTGGAACAAGTCCAGGAAGATCACGTTCATGAATCAGAGTCCGTCACACAGCAAGATTATGGTGATCTTGAAGAAGAGGACGAATTTCACGACGCTGAATCACCACGCTACAAACTTCGTGATCGCAGTCAGATAAAGAGACCTGAACGGTTTGATGATTACGTCTGCGTGACTGAATCGTTTCCCACGAATTTTTCGGATGCGATGAAAAGAACCGATCACGTAGAATGGCAAAGAGCGATGAACAGTGAAATGGAGTCATTACCGAAAGGCAGGAAGGCGCTACCTTGCAAATGGGTCCTTCGTATTATGAGAAATCCAGATGGCACCATCGACAAGTATAAAGCTCGACTTGTCGTTAAGGGCTATAAGCAAAAGAAGGGACAGGACTATGACCAGACGTTCAGTCCTGTGGCACGCCTTGCCACAATTAGAGCTCTTCTAAGTGTAAGTGCACAAGAGAACTTATATCTTGTACAATTCAATGTTTGTACAGCGTTCCTCAATGGGAAACTTAAAGAGGAAATTTATGTCCAGCAACCAGATGGATATTCCGATGGGACATCAAACGTATGGAAGCTTCATCGGAGTCTATACGAAGAAGAAGTGCTATTAGACATGAATTTCAAGCAGTGTGAGGCGGACAGTTGTCTATACACTAAGGTCACCAATGGCAAGAAGATATTGATCACATTGTATGTAGATGATGGATTAGTAGCTGCTACAGATGAGGATTTAGCCAATTCTTTTCTGAAAGATTTAGGAAACAGACTACGGATTACCACGAAACCTGCGTCTCATTACGTGGGTCTACAAATAGTTAGAGAAGAAGATGGCTCAATTAAAATAAGTCAACAAGCTTATGCAAAAAAGATTTTAGAGCGTTTCGGGATGTCCGAATCGAATCCCGTAACCACACCGATTGAAAAGCAACCTCAATCAGGGAAAGTAGAACCTGATAAACGAGAATGTTTTCCATATAGAGGAGCTGTTGGAGCATTAGCATACCTCATGGTCGGAACACGTCCGGACATAGTCTATGCCGTGGGAGTTGTTTCACGAAAATTTGAATCTCCCACTAGACTGGCTTAGAGTGAAGAGGATTATGCGTTACATCAACGGTACGCGCTCCTACGCTATCAAATATAAAGCACAGCATTTACCTGGCGTGCTCGAGGGGTTCAGTGATGCAGATCACGGAGGTGATGGAGAAACTGGTCGCTCCACAACGGGAGTTGTCTGTCGATACTCTGGAGGAGTGGTTTCGTGGCTGAGCCAGAGACAAGCTTCTGTAGCTATCTCAACTACCGAAGCAGAGCTTGTGGCTGCTAGTGAAGGAGCCAGAGAACTGGTTTGGCTGACAAGAGTCATGTAAGACCTAACGTCTCTTGTGAAGACTCCGATATTGTTTGTGGACAATGAAGCAGCGGTTCGACTTGCCCACAATCCAGAATTCCACAAGAGGACCAAACACATTCGCATTACGCATTTCTACGTGAGAGAGTTGGTTGCTGAATGTGCCATCGAAGTTGAAAGGATCGGGACAGCAAATCAAGTTGCTGATATCATGACCAAAGGGCTTTCAAGGGCAACCTTTTCTTCTCTCTGCCTAAAACTGGGAATTTTTAACAGTTTGAATAAGGGAAAGTGTTGAAGAAGATTGTATTGAGTAGACTACAACCTTCTTTTATATTATTCAATAATGTTTAATGTCTATTGTGAAAAATAGAGTGACAGTGTGTCAATGAGAGTAAAGTGTAAAAGAAAGAATATACAAGATTGTTTTGGAAAAACAGTTTATTACTATATCCTCAAACTTGCATAAGGAAAGCAGTTCCGCGTAGTGCTGACCACTGCAGCAGAAACTACATCAGTATGTAGGTATATAAATTTATATAAATATTATATCAGTCACCTGTGGATGTTTACGGTCTTTTTTTCGTGTGGCAATTTCAATACCAAAAATGAATCAAACTCATACAATCATTTACGGTGTGGTAGTGCTGCAAACTCTCCTACTTTTCCAGGAGATTCCATGATTTTTGAATATGTTTCCTTCCCTCCTTACTTTGGAAATACTTGAAAATATCCTGGATTTTTACAATTTGACTTTAGTGTGGAATTCTTTTGAGTGGAACGAAACGCTTACATTTTCTAATTGCTTGTAAGCGTTCCATTAAACGCAGAGGTTTCAATGAGATTTTGAACGAAATGAAAACTTACATAGATAAATTAGACTGTAAGTTGTCAAAAAGTTAGGAGACAGACAGAGACAACGAAACTAGCCAGGCTCTAGCTAAGTAAGCTAGACTAACAAAGCAGTGTTGCCAGATTAGGCGATTTATCGCCCTTTAGGCTATCTCGACAGGTGGCGGGGTGACCAAAAAATGCGATCGGCGACTGGTCGCCATTTAGGCTATTTAAGAAATTAAAAATTATGATGTTAGGCTACATCCATCATATATTTTTTTACAATCACAATAATAAGTAGGTACAAAATGGATAAACAGGAATGTTTATTTCATTCAGTCAATGTCAGTTGATGAGAATGTCATTTATTTTTTAATAGAGTGAGAAGTGAATCAAATGGTAGTGGTAAGTTCGATGCATATTTCGCGGAATTTAATCAATCAATAAATGGAGGAATCCTTGATGATGTTATTTTGTTAGCAGTCAACGAGTCGACGTTTTTTTTATAATAAAAGCTTTAACCCTACATAATATAACCATTAATGGTAAAACAGTTAATAAGTCTAGCCGTTTTTACTATGTTGCTTTATTGTTGTTGAAGTGAAAACTTCTTTTAGCGTGGTACGCATATTTTTAGATGAGGTTAAACCTCTGGACTCGCGACACCGTTACCGAGACGCAGCCGACTGCCGCGCTCACCCCATTTGATTATAAACCTTAATTCACATCTTTACAGTCTACTTTTGTATGGAGAAGTTTACTGAGTTAGGTTATTTGATATATTATCTACATTCTGAACAATGTGTTTTTGTTCAGAAAAGAAGAAGAAAAAGAAAGAAAAAAGAAAGAATAATAAATGTATTTTAAAGTTTACACAATTTATACAATTCTTAAATAAAATGCAATTCATAACCCAATAACCCAATAACCCTAGTACCCATCTAAATGTCATGCGCCAAAATAATTTTTCACTTCTGTCGGCACTCCTGGAGTGCAACCTGTTTTTTTAATTTTATTACTGAGAGTCTAAAGGAAAAATAACATTACATGCATACAGTATTCACTTTCAATATTTTAATTATCAAGGATTAGTTATGTATGTTTTATTTCCTGTTGAGTCTAAGCAAAAATAGGTTATCATAGTATTATTACCCGTATTAGACGTATATTACGTATCCATAATTTATGAAATAAACCTACATTTTTGTAAAAAAATGGGCGATTTTAGGCTACTTTTTGTATTTTTTTGGCGATTTGGACCGAGCTCCATCTGGCAGCACTGTAACAAAGTACTCTCTACTCTGTGATGTGAGTGTGAGCCAGACAATAAAAAGTTTTATTTGGAAATTATTCGTTGTGATCTGATTATTCTTTAAAATGTATTTGACTAGTGTTTTTAAATAAAAATCTTGCACCCACCACGGTCAGCAGTTTTGTAAGTCGATTAAGTGAAATCAATGTGGGCTTGCATGTTGTTGCAAAAAAGATGGAGCTTTTTTCAAAGGTCTGGATTTTTTAGAAAATTATTCATCTTTTTACATCTTTTTTGCAGCACTGATGGTAACAAAATAGATACCTGTTCAATTTACTATCCCTACATAATTAAATTTACCTATTTAAGCCTGACTTACATGCATGTACCTAGTTAAGTAGGTACCTACTTTGTTTGCACTAGTGAATGTTAGAACATAGATAAAGAAATAAATTATTTTCTGTTTGTATTATGTTGTTTTAATTATATCATCTATTTGGAGAATCTGATTCAATTTATTATTTTTTCTGCAAAAACTCACCCTTAGTTCTTTCAGTAGGGAGGTCTACTTATTTGTTCTTTGTTGTCGAAGGTTGTTTAGCAGTTAGTTTTGTTTGTAATCTCCGGCTAGTAGGTAGACTTTTCTTTTGCAGTACTTACTTTTCTTTTAGCTTTGGCATCTGTTTTCTAGCTGTGGGCTATTGCGGCATTTTAGATTCTTGGACTTTGTTTTTTGACAAAACCTTCATACTTTACTAGTTTCGGCCAGCTGTTTTGTACATGTGGTCTACCTACACTGAAACTAGCCTATGTTCTTTCCCAAGATACAATCTATGCCCTTAACAAATTTCATCATGATCTGTTTAACCATTTACCTGTAGAAAGGTAACATATATACAAATAATGATCTTTCGTACATTAGTGCTTCACTTAAGTAACTAAAAACAAATGTGTGAAATAGATTCAAAAGAAGTGGTCATATAATATATATATAGATGATTAAGTTCAATTATTCCTGTTTTGCAGGACAAATGTAACAAATCAGTCTAAAATGTATAATTTGTTACATTACCAACTTAGTGCTCTTGCTTGCATAGAAGGATTATGTATTAGGAAGGCACACCCACAAAGAGGTGACCTAAACCTTGGACTTACATAATTCACTTTGTTTCTCTTATTATCCCACGAACATGCACAGGATGCTGACTGGGGCTGCAGTTCTGTGACTCATGACATACAAACACATACCCTGGCTTGGATAACCTTCAACACACGCCAGTCACTGAGCATACCTGGGATACCATAGTTCTTAGTGGTAGGTAAGCATGCTTGTAACCTATTTAATTATGGAAACTAAATCTAAATTGAAGGTTTTAGTTATGTCCCCCTCACCCCTATCTTTTACAATTGCTACTCCCACACTCTGCAATTATTGGTCATTTAAGTAGTTCCTTAGTTTAAGGTTACACAAAGAAAATGCATACAAACAATGTGGTAGATATGATTGAGCAAGTGAGAGGAGATGATTTCAGCTTCGATTTGTTTCTTTATAAATTTAAAATTTCTAAAACCCTTGACTCAAAAACATGGTACCTCAGCTGAAAGTTGGTAAGGAGTTAGTGTACTGCATATTCCTGGTGAAACTGCAGCACGAGGTGGTTACCCAGCCCTTGTAACATCATTGTCATGGCTCCGATGGATTATTGACTGTTCTGTGGGCTTATACTGCGATCACACTCAGTTGCTAGTAACTCTGCCTTCTATGCTGTTATGGGTTCGATACCCATGCAGGGTAAACATTTGTGTGATGAACGCAGTTGTTGGTTCTGTTTTGTTTTCTTTAAAAATATGTTGTTATATTTAAAAAACTTATTGAGCACCTACTTTAATATGAAGCTAGTCATAAGAAAAGATTAAATGGTGCTTCACTGATAGTCTGAACTGATAATCACTTGCAACAGCAATAGCCTTGTTTTGTTGCTTGGATATTGGGATCTCTTATACATTTTGCTTTAGTGGAAATATACCTATGAGCAACATTGCAATATTGACGACCTCTGTGGCGCACTGGACTAAGATTCGGCTGAGACGCAGAAGGTTGCGGGTTCGATTCCCGCCGCGGGTATAATGTTTGTATGATCTGTAATTCTGTATTTCTGTATGATCTGTAATTTGGATACCTATCTACTTGTAACTAGTTTCTTTACCACTATCATTATCTCCTTCCACGACTGATGCTTCTATCTATACATACCCAACGTATCTATGTATAAATTCCAACATTTAGAGCACTAAATGTTGGAATTTATAGATACGTTGGGTTTTCTTCTTTCAAGCATTCTAATCCATTTCGAGTTGACTTAAAACATGTAGGTACCTACTTACTTACCTACTTAGTAATATTAAGTAGTCATATGTAGCTAAATAGGTACTTATTAGTACCTGGGTACGTATGACAGCTAGGTAGCTGTTTACTTAGTAATGTTTATGTTGTAGCTAGATTATATATAATCAGCTGACTGGCTCCTTACAGTCCTGATCTGTCATCATGTGACTTATTTTTATTCCTTAAGAAAAAAATCAACAGAGAGTTTTCATCGCCGAAAGATGCATTAACAGCGTTCGAAAAAGCCTGGAAATAAGAGTTTCGAAAATTGGTTTAGACGCATGAAACTTTGTATAGAAGCTAGTGGAGAGTTCTTTGAAAAAAAAGAATAAAAATATCTTATCCATATAAGTTGGTTTGTCAGTTTCTCAAAGCATTCCGTGTACCTATCCTCGTTTTCAATCCTCTGGCTGAACAATTTATCATGGAGATTGTTTATCATGATCAAAAACTGAGTTTGCCAAACGTTAGATTAAAAGCCATGAAATTGTAAACACTGAAACCGCTTAAATGACTAACTTGAGGGTTCATTCATTAATCAAAAAACATATTAATAAATAAATATATTGAGATTTTCCCAATGAGCCCAAAACACAATACTTCGGCTGTAGAGTTGTGATTATCCTGCAGTTTCTAAGTGATGCTGCAATATTAGATCTAGGTTACCATATTCTTGCAAAATCACTGAAGTAACAGGATGCTAAGTAGTGAATACACAGACATACAGATTCAAAAACACATGTTTTAACTTTAAACACCCCTCTCTGTTTACTTCAGGCTGAGAGTTCAAAATATCAAATACCTAAGTACTTACAATTAAAATTTATGGCATTATCCTTTGATGATTTATTGATTAAGATATTATTATCACAACATTATAATCTAATAAAGCTGAACTATGACAAAGTGGTTTCTGAAAGTACTAACTAAAAATTAACCTATTATAGTTTTACCATGGCACAGCCAGTGCCAGTGGCAACCATGATTGATTGATTGCATTGACTGCATTGATTTCTGAATATGGTCAATACCAATTGGTGGAAGTCAACCCTCAGTACATGCTAGGACTGGGTCAACCACCTAGTACCGGACCAGTGAGTCATTTAACTGAAACCACATCTGGGCTACTTGGCCAGTACCTATCTAATGATATTCCAGTGCTGTTGCTTTATGGAGCTAGAAGAGTTTTATATTTTTTAAGTTACTTTATTTAACTGCAAGCAGTCTTGCAACTATAAACAGTTGGGTTCTGGGATGTGGAAACTCTACGGGGTCATAGCTACCACACCATGATAATAATAATAATAATACCGGACATTTCACACAGCATCATCTGGACCCAAAGTAAGCAGAGCTTGTGTTATGAATACCACATGACTGATATACTACTTACCTATATACTTTTTTTGTAAATACATGTTTCTATGTATACATATTATACATAGAAACACCTAGACCCGAGACAAATACTTGCAGATCATACCAACAAACATTTGTCCCGCGGCGGGAATCGAACCCGCAACCTTTTGCGTCTTAGCCGGACCTAAGCCCACTGCGCCACAGAGGTCGTCCTGATCTTCCTAGCAGGTTGTCTTGATGTGGGTTTTAAAGAAACTTCTTAAGATAATGCGAAAGTGTAAGCTGTTGGATTGAGATTTAAATACTGACATTCTGGTTATAATTATTAGTACCTAGTTACCTAGTTACCTACTACTACTAAGTAGTCTAATATTAGTAGGTAAATTCAACACTTTAATACTCAATACTTCAATAATTTAAATTGGTTATTTTTTGGAACAGTTGGACAAGAACAATGGTACAGGAACCGATTGATATTGATTATTGTTTTTTTTATCATAATATTATTAAAAGATACTGGTTATAGTAGATAAGTATGACTGATAAAACTCGAATAAAACGACGTTTTCTAAAAGTGACAACCTAGCTAGATCGATTTATCGCCACCGAAACCCCCTGCATACGTTTCCGAGATTCAGATTATATACATACATATACAAGAATTCCTCGTTTAAAGGTATTAGATTATGACAAAATTACAGTTTTTTACTCGTATCTATGCATGACAAGTAAAGGGATTGTTTTTAGAAATTAATTGAAAAATAGGCGTCAAAATGGGACACAGGAGATTCTGAACCTGATGGATACGCAGGTAGTCTGGAGACGCCTGATATGCAAGCACCGCTAATCAACCAGGAGATCCAAGCTCCAGAAGGGACGCAGGAGCTACAATTACAGACCCGTCGTCGCCATCGACGCCGACGGCCCAATATAATATTCAACCCAGCGACGCAAGCTCAGCATGTGGGTTTTTTTACTGAAACTAGCATTTTATTTCCCGCTTATTTCACTTCGTATAACAGTGAGTTCTTTGGCGTTAATGTTAATTTTAATAGTTAGATTACATTTCTTTATTATTGGCTAGTTCTCGGTTGTTAGTTTTTAACATAGTTTACGTGAAATCCTATAAATTGTCTCTATTCATCACTAGTTAGTAAGGTTTAAAACTGTTGGTAGATACCTAGATATTTGTTTATTTGATTATAGACGAGGAGCTTCCGCATTCACAGTCTTTGTTTAAAATTATGTTTGGTTTACTTTTAGGCACTGATTTAGTACTTTGTAGACAGTTGTCGAGAATGTTTTTGAATGCCTTAACATAGGTAGAAGTTACAACATTTTCCGGTAGTGTAAAAATCTATTGCTGAAGAAGTGGTTTGCAACAAGAACGAGCCAATTGAAAAAATAATTCACCGAACGAGCGCGAAGCGCGAGCGAGTGTTTCCGTTTCAGCTTAGGCGAAAATGCTTTCGTATATCTGTCTGGCCGGCATCTGACCGCATGTTGTCCTCTACAGGTCTCAATTGTAAACCGATTCTCGTGAAATTTTGTTCTATAACTATAGGTCTATAACCTACCCATATCTAGAACTTTTTGTCGATTCAGTTTTTGGATTTTTTTTTAAACTGCGAAGGTTTTAATTTTAGTCATTTTGAAAAATGTTTGGGAGGTATACAGCTCACAGAGCCACTAGTGATATTGTATTGACTTGTGTAGCGCATAAAATGACATTACCAACATTTCTTTCACAGAGACGCCTCGATACTGCGCTGTTGTGCTTCAAGTTGCTGGACAAGGTTCTTTCGCGTATGGAGGATCGGTCTGTCGTGAACTTCGTGGGATCTATGACCCAAAACTTGATAAACGACGATATATCTGCCAGCGATTACATAAACAATATAACACATCTCTTGAGGCATTACAAAAAAAATATAAATCCCAACGTTAAAACCTTGTTGGAGGTAACCTAGCACCTTTTTAAGTAGAAGCTTTTAGATGAAGATTAGCCAGTAAGTATTTTTTTTTTTAAATGTTTATTGGAATACAAAAAGCCGCTCTAACAGAATACAACAGTAGGGGAGACCGAGGTTCGAAGTGCCGGGAGCACGTTGTTCCGATGCAAATAACTTTGCAAAGAAAAGAGCTAGCAATATGTGTGAAGAGCGTTGGATAACGTCATATCATAGCGCTGTTGCGTCCGCCACTTTAGTGACGCCTTGATGGCGAGTAAGTGTGGTAGTATATTGGAGGTTCATATATGTTACGTAAGTAAATATTTTCGTGTTGATACTTTTTGGTCTATTTTGAACATTTTTATAGCTATTAATGAGTTACTTGCATTCACCTGTTAAAAACATTTTAGACAAACTTGAAAATAAAATTTGGGGCTAAGTTCCGCTGATCGGGGGCTAGTTGTTCCGCGGAACTTTGAACCCCCATATTGTAACGAATTAATTTTAAACAAAAATTGTTTTAGGATGTGAAACTACAAAAGAAAAACGGAACGAGGCAAGACTTCAGATCAACTATTGTGACGGGCAGCTAATGTTGTAATCAAAGACGGTTGGAAGCTCAAAACCGTAGCTCGGGAACTTGAAATATGTCATATCATGATATGACGTTATTTTGTTATGTTAACAAGTTAAAGGTAGGTATAAGTAAAGTAAAGTAACTAGTAAAGTAAAGTAACTAGTAAAATAAAGTAACTAGTAAAGTAAAGTAAAGTACTTTACTTTTACTTTACTTTACTTCACTTTACTTTACTTTACTTTACTTTACTTTACTTTACTTTACTTTACTTTACTTTACTTTATTTTACTTTACTTTACTTTACTTTACTTTACTTTACTTTACTTTACCTACTAAAGGCATAACTCCGACGGTGGGTTAATATTCAAGACAGGTCTTCAACCCAGACCATGAGAAGGCATTGGCTGAATATTTATTGAAATGTTCGTCGATTTATTTTGGTCTCCTACCCGAAGGATACTAGTTATCTATTGCATACTAGTTTGTTTTGAAATTTAAAATGCCTTACATTCCAGCTTCATGGGATAAAAATAAAGAAACTGGAGCAGATTGGTTCACGGGGTTCCTAAAAAGAAACCAGTTTTTGTCCATAAGAACTCCTGAGCCAACCAGTGCATACCGCGCGTCTTCTTTTAACAACCACAATATTGGAGAATTCTTCATAAACCTCTCCTGTTATACTAAAACATAGCCTGTTACCATCAAGAATATGAAACTTAGACAAAACAGGAGTCACCACTGTATTAAAACCAAAGAAAATAGTGGCATAATTTCTAATTCTAATTCATAATTTCTAATGCTAGTTGATTGATCTCAATGTTGTACTGATTCGTCTTTTCAGCGGGTCCTGTCGGCAAGGTCGAGAGCTTACATTAAGGCTTACCTAAGTGCACGAAAGGAGCCTCTGAGGCGCACTTTAATCCTTTCACCACACTGGTTAGAAATAACTAGATACACGATATGAAGAAGAATGTTATAATTATTACAATGTTTTGAAGTTTATAAAACTTGATTCATGATAGGAAGGTACATAATTTTGATGATTATTTGTCTAAGATAGTAAGTTTTAATACTTATTTTTAATACATTTTTATTAAACATTTTGATTCAAGTACTTTTGAGTTTGATTTATACATATCCATATACTACAACTGGATCATAAATGATTGAAATTAATGGCGGAACAACTTACCTCAACGTTGGAACAACCGGCCCCTTGACGGGGTCGGTTGTTCCTTGTCAACTTTCCACAAAAAGAAAATCCTTATCCAAAAGACATTAATAATTTAATAAAAACGACTACAGAATTTAAAATATATTATATATGCCCCTAAATATTGAATTCCAGTCCTTTTTTTGATCTTCTTTTTACGTGTTATTTGAAAATCGGCACTTCGAACTCCGGTCTCCCCTAGTTTAAAATAAGACAGACAATGACCATCCGTAACATTTTTAGTTGAGAAAGCAGACTTATAGAGCTAAAAAATTCTTAACATACAGTGCAAAAATGTTTGTTCTACGACAAATATTTACAAAGTTATGACGAAATTACTAGCGAGGTTCACTAAGTGGCCGACGCGGTAGCTGTGCTATGACGTCACAGGGACGGTCGCCGCCAATTAGGCGTTGCCAGCGATAAGGCGCGCTGTGTTTTGTTTGGTTAATTGTGACTTTGAAAACAATAAAAATTAATATTTGTTACCATCAAGAATATGGAACTTGGACAAAACAGGAGTCACCACTGTATTAAAACCAAAGAAAATAGTGGCATAATTTCTAATTCTAATTCATAATTTCTAATGCTAGTTGATTGATCTCAATGTTGTACTGATTCGTCTTTCCAGCGGGTCCTGTCGGCAAGGTCAAGAGCTTACATTAAGGCTTACCTAAGTGCACGAAAGGAGCCTCTGAGGCCTCACAATTAACCAAACAAAACAATAAAAATGAATATTTTTGAATTTTATATTTTTTGTACGTGTCTAGGTATGTTATAGAATGTTGATCTGTTTAGGTGCTAGCTAGGTAGGGTGCGATAATGAAATAATAATCCGATCACTTTAATTGCTTGTATTGAATAAAGGTACACATTACATTTATATATACGACGGCGTATGTACCTATCGCGGATGCCTTCTAGGCATGTGTTCCCGGGGAGAGGACTGGAGTGTGTGTTCTTTACAAGCGAACGCTTACTTAAACTATGTCACCACATATTGTTTTTCGGCCATGGCCACGGCTCATTGTCATATTCATTCTATTAAATTTTACCAATTCGTCCTCATCTATGCATTTATGTGTTACCACTATTTTAATTATAGATTTTTTTATAATGCATTATATATTATTGCATTGAATTTATGTCTTATTATGCCATCGTAACGTAGGTATATCTCATTTGAATATTGATTTTAGTGAATACTATCCGATTTATTTCACCCTGCTCGGTACAAAGTCTAGGGATTACACTAATGACACAATATATAACCAATATAAAGTAATGGTTTCCTTCTAATTCGGTAACATTTATCCATAGGCAACACTGCCACAGATGCGCCAGTCCATGGCTACCGGAATCCTGGTCATCGAGGACTTTAAACCACCTCCGCACCACGTAGCGTTCCCGAGCAATGATGGTTGGAGGCCGGTCGTTCGGGACCCGGCTCCTGTGGCAATTGTGCAAATATCACATGTGCCAGCTACTTCCAAGAAACCAGGCGCTCAGATGCCACCCTCCACTACCCCTGTGAGTTTAACACCGTTTTATTTCAAACTAATTGCTTGTCTTGCGATTTCATCCGTTTGACATGTAATGTACTTACTGTAAAATTTTATCATAACGTATAGGCACTCAGAGATAATCATTTGTTAACAACTAAGTAGATTTATTTATTTATTATTATTAGAATCGGTTCAATAATTCCAAAGATTTTTCGTACTGACAGACTCACAAAATCATCTCTTTATGCGGTAACTACCGTCGCGTCCCACTAATCACGCATATCAGTTCAGTTCATAGATATTTATTGTCAAAATGGACTGGAGTCATGAGGACTAATATAACTTAAAATTATAAACAGTACCTACCTCCATGTAAAAGTAACGTGGTCCGAGTAAGTACTCGTAGATTTAGATTAACAGTATAGAATGACAGTAGGTAATTATTTAAGAAAGATGTCCATTTGGTTGCGATCTGGGCTAGTTTGCGATTCATAAGTAAGTAGTAAAAGCTCATGATCTGACTGTATCATGGACCTAAAAAAAAGACCAGTTGGTCAGATACTAGCAATAGAAGTGATCACCGCTGTCAAACACACGTTTTGTACGCTGATATCTCTGCTTTATGTATTATTTTGACTTGGTGAACGACAGGTGTTTAATAGGCAGTACGTAGCTTCCGTAAGAGCTGAATGTTTAATGACTCGAGACTGATTTCGCAGATATTGATGTCGCGTTGCAATTGCTGTCACTAAAGTTACTCTTACATAATGACCTTACCTGTTGGATTCTTCGTCTGTCATTTCATGGAGCAACATGGCTCTGCTAATTTAATATTTTTTAGCCGTTTTATTGCATGTTTTATTCAGTAATCTTGGCGGAATTTTAATGAATAAACTGTGGCTGCGCTGCGGGTATGGATAATTGGATTGCATGTGTATTGTGGTGCAGTGTGACTTGAACGACGAGGTGTCCCAAGAAAATTCTAGACGCCATTCCGCGTGTCGTCTAGAATTGACAACTGACCATCGACTAAGACTTATAACAAACAAACTGACTATAAACTATAAACACTTGACATTGGCAGAATTGACATTAGTATGTCACAGGCCATTAACGAAGAAAAGAAGAAGAAGACCTTACCTATTAGAACGAAGTTCCTTTCGCTTTGTTTGATGTATTAAATAACAGTGACATTGAAATAAATGAACAACGTTTGCCAGTAATTTAACTAAATGTAGAAATAAAATATAATAAAATTATTTAGCACAAAAAAATACAAAAATAATTAACATTTCTGCGGATTTCTTCATTTGTCATTTTGTTAAGTATTCGTTACTTCTAAATAAAATAGATGATTATTTTTGGTCGTCTCGCTTAGCAAGCGTTGCGCTCTTATCTTATTTATATTTCACGAGTTATTTCCGGTTTTATTAGTAAAAGTGTTTTTATTTAATTAGAGCTATCTAGTGGTATTGTCTCGGGTGTGAATAAATGGAATAAAAGCTTTGTGTTTCTTTGTGATTCGAGCAAAAATAATCCGTAGTTATTTTATATGAAAGGCACCATTTTTTATATATAATAACAAATGAAGAACGACAGGATGTCACAAAGTCGTACTTTGTGACATACTATAAACAATATAAACACTTCACACTGGCAAAATTGACATTTTTATAAAACATGTCATTAAAGAAGGAGAAGAAGAAATTAAACAAATAAATAATACCGGACATTTCACACAGCATGCAGTCCCAAAGAAAGCAGAGCTTGTGTTATGATAACTACATGACTGATTACATAGAAAAACCGAGACCCGAGACAAATACTTGCAAATTAAATGTTATATTGCGGAACTTAATCAATAAATTGTGACTTATTAGTACAAGTGTAGACAAATGATTTATAGGTGTAGGTATTTGAACGACGAGGAATCCCGAGAAAGTGGTAGACGGCCATTCCGTGATGACGTTTAGAATAGACAAATGACAAACGACTTTGTGACCATAAAAATAAAACAATCACTTGACGCTGACAAAATCGTCAACGACACAGATGTCATTATAGAAACCGGCTTCAATAAAAGGAGGAGGTTCTCGATTCGGTTGTATTTTTATGGGCTTAAATTTCATTCAATGAAGTCGGTTTTCTGTTTAGTTATCAAAACGTAATTATTAGGGTTCACAAATGAAATTAAAAAAAAAAACCTTAAATTTCCCTCCGTCTTTGTCTGTCTCTCCGACCCTAATCGGAGCTCTTACGCGCGGATTACGAGAAGTATCGAAATGAAAATTTGTAGCGATATTAGCTTGTAGTAAGGCGATATAACCTTATAATATTTATTAGTAGCCTCTACAAAGTTATCAGGTTAAATCATAAAAAAAGTCTTGTTGGTGCCGCAACATTTACAGTGTTTTCTTTATTTAACTATTCCATCCTGTGACATATCATTAGCTATATCTTTCAAAGATTTAGGAGGTTCCTTGAACAGACAGTCACTATTTAAAATAGTGCCATCCCTTTTTGTAAAATAGTGACCAATAATGATTGAACAGAGTTCAAGCTGCGAGGCGTTTATAAGTAAGGCCGTCAATAACACAGTCTTTTACGAAAGAATCTTAGGAGGGACTAAAACTTGCTCCATGGTCAATTTATTATTGTGTATAAGCGAAAAGTTGCGACAGCTTTACGCTTACTTTTTTTGTTAATCGATCATCAGTCCCCTAGAGCTACCTGATGTTTGCCAACTTCCGTGAATCCTTCGATTCAACTAAATTCTGGGTTAGTGGCCATTGTGGAACATTTAAAGTAAATAACAACTGACAATCACTTGAAGCGTTTTACTGGTGGCAGTTATTGCTCATGTGATTGACTTAAGGCTAAATTTCAGAGACAAAATTAAGCATATTATTATTCGATATTATCAAAAATTAGTAAGCTTTGACAAGGAAAGGTGAAAATAATGCGTTCAAGGTGTAATCCTTCTCTAAAATAGTATGTAGGTACATACAATGGTTATAAATAGCGGTGAATCAACGGATCAACCACTTTAAATCATGAAATAGTCTGTGTTACAGAGAGCGGGAGCGGTCGCCGAATCGGGGAGGTTCAGCGTAAGCGAAAACATGCAACTCTCCGGACCCCGCTATGGCAACTTCACCAGCCGTGACTTGTTTGGAGAAGAGGATACTTCGTTTTCCTTCCAAGTCGCTAATACGACTATTAAGCCGTATAGGCCGCCAATTGGGATGCTTGAGGGATTCCGACCGGTGAGAGCTCCTTGCTATTTTATCTAATCTTTCTATTATTATAAAAAAAAACATTAGGCCTGACTGATTAATATATGAATAATCAGATTCTTAAAAATTACAACTTCAAACATAGCATAAATATTACCTACTCTCTTTAATAAAAAAAAATATTTTTATTTTCAAATCTGGTGCGGGGGCTTGTTAAAGTTCATGTGGGAACTTTTAAACGTGTGATGCGATTTGTTTAAAACATTCCATAAATATTTATCGATGTAAAAAGAACGATCCGGTCGGACAAATGGCAGATCTGCGTCAGAAAAGACTTCTAGGGTCCAAAATAAAGCCGATAAAGGTTTGCCGTTTTGAGCACTTCACTTTTTTGAGGGAGTAATTAGGGTTTTTCAACTTTTCAGTAGATTACAATTATTGAATAGTAGTAACTATTTATTTTAGAATAACTAGGTTAGTTTTGTAATATTGGTTTAGACTATTACTTATTATTGTAAACACCACCACAACCACACAACAGTGTGGCAACGTTAACAATTTACCAACCTAACTAATTTTAGCTAAAATTAGGTTTAGAAGTGTCAAATGAAACTTGGTATTCTGCTGTTACTAACCTATCCTAATTTAATTTTATATAATTTAATTAAGCGTTCCTAATTTAGTTAAATGGTACCAACCGAATAGGTTTTACTAATATATTTAACTATATAAACTAACTAAATAAATTTTAGACAATTCCTAATATTAGAAATGAACCAACCGAATTGCCACCAGTATGTCATTTAAGTTTCTCTCTCTTAATTCTTCCGGTTTATGTTTCACTTGCTCTGGATAAAGAACTTGATATGGGTTTCATTTGTTTCAATTTCGTGGTAATCAGCCTTCTGCTTATATTTGTTGGCGCATCTTTTGTACGACGAACTTCACAAGGGACTTCACGGACGTCCATATAATATAAGTACCTACATATAATTAACAAAACTTAGCGGCTTATTTCACAGCTTTGGTAATGTTAAATCAATTTATAATAATATATTTTTTATTGGCTAGGTATATTAATTTTAATGAAATTAAGGGACTGAGCTAGTCGAATTGATAACTGCCATCGAGGCATCGTGATATATTGATAGGAATGTAATTTACTTAATGTTAAGTTAATTTGGCACGCTAAAACCGCTAGGACTTTGCAGAAAGCAGTTTTAAACCTAGAACCCAAAGCTTTTGTCTTGATAGATTATTTAATGAGTACTCAGCTACTTTAACCAAAACAAAGGTGCAGTGGAGCTCGAGTTCCCGAGATGTAACATGCAGAAGTATCTACCAATCCTAGGAATCACGTCTACAGTCGTGTAAGCTAAATATATATATATTTACTAAAACTGGCCTGTCAGCTTAGTTGGTAGTAGCTCTGCCTTCTGCGCTGTAGGTTGATGGTTTGATTCCCTCCTAAGAAAAACATTTGTGTGAAAAGCATAGGTGTTTGTTCTATGTTTGGGTGTTATAAAGTATCATAAGTATGTATTTAAAAATATATAAGTATTCTATCAGTCATCTAGTCACCATAATACAAGCTATGCTTAGTTTGGGACTAGATGATGTGATGTGCATTGTCCAGCAATATTTATTATTTCATTTGTTATACAATAAACTCATAAACTCAAACTCAACTCAAGTACATATAAAGCGTGGTGTGCTTATTTCATTATTTACAATATGATTGAAATGCATTATTAAAAATCTTAAAGCTGATCTATCGTTGTAGGACAGCGTGTTACCTTAATTAAGTCGGAATCAAAGATTTATTTTTAAGCGGGAGACATTTCAGAAGTGCTTTAACCAATGTGTATTTAATTACTTTACTCTTTAAGACCCTACATTGAAGTTACGTTGGCTAAATTCAAAACTGACCGATTCCGAACACCTATCTCATCTCATCTCATATCTAATACTTACTAGTCTCGAGGACGCCTGTAAAATCAAACTGCTAATTTAAATGTAACTGCTTTGTTGGGTTTATCTTGCCTTTTAAAAATTGTAAAAATGAATTATCGGTTTCAATGTATAAAATTGATTGAATTAGATACCCTTTTTGGGTATCTAATTAAACCAGCCCAGGTGTAATATTCAACAGGATGTTTTATATAAGTAGTCGTAACGTGATTCTAACTATACCTTATGAATATGTGTATTAACAATAAAATTTCTTAACCTAATACATAAGCAGTCGTTTTAATAGAAGTCCTATGCACGAATACTGAAACGTTGTTTATTTGAAGGCAACTAACCATAGGTTTAATAAACTTTACTAAATCTATGCAGCTAACTAACATTTGAGAGCCCGTTGTTCTTCAAAATTGTATGAAAATGTGTGAAAGTGACTCGTCATCTACGAGCATGTAGCGGGATTATTGTTGCTCGTTTCGCGAATCCAACATTGCGTTTTTATACTATTTACTTGTCTCGATTTATTTCCAGTTTTATTAGTAACTAGCTGCTGCCCACTTCGCACGCGTGGTACCTACAAAAAAAGTAGCCTATGTCCTTCTCCAAGGTCTCATCTATCTCTATACCAAAATTCATCAAAATCGGTTCAGCGGTTTTGGCGTGAAAACGGGACAGAAAGACAGACAGAAAAAGTTATTTTCGCATTAACAATATAAGTAGGGATTTTGGTGTTTTTATTTTAATAGAACTAGAGTTACTGACTCGGGTGTGAATATTCGAATAAAAACTTTGTGTTTCTTTGTTATTCGAGCAAAAATAATCCGTAGTTATCATTATCATTGCATAGTATAAAACAAAGTCGCCTCCCGATGTCTGTCTGTCCCTATGTATGCTTAGATCTTTAAAACTACGCAACTGATTTTAATAGATAGCGGTTTTTTTAAATATATAGAGTGATTCAAGAGGAAGGTTTATGCATAATATAGTAGATAAACACTGATCATTTTAGAGGTTTCCAATGTGGTGTCGTAAATAAACTCATATTTTTGCGCTTACATTGCAAACGCTGTCTGAACCCTACGAGATAGATCAAAATAATGTACTACTGTATTGTACACCCTCAAAAGGTCTAAAAAAAACTCCACGACGATCTCTTAGGGATAACCATTCTGTAGTATAATTATTATCAGCATTGCACCCGTGCGAAGCCGGGGCGGGTCGCTAGTTTTATATAAACAAAGGAAGAACGACAGGATACAACTTTGTACTATACTATAAACAATATAAACACTAAAATTTAGATTATTATGACACATGTCAATAACGAAACAGAAGAAGAAGAGTAACTAGCGTGGCGTTAGAGTATTCCGGCGATACCTATTCGATTTTATCCTTGTCGTCGCTGCATCGTAGGCTTGGCTTGGCGGCTACATCCTCCTCCCTCACAAACTACTAGGATGGTCCGGTCCTCCTCCAGGTTTCTACTTGCGAGTGCTTCTTGTGTTAGAAAGTAAAACAGAGACTCTTAGTTTGTGATTAGTCAACCGAGAGAAAAACTCCACAATGTCTAGAAAAAAGTATTGTATTCCTGGTTGCATGGATGCTGTTATTATTAATAATAATAATACATTGATTTATTTCTCTTTACAAAGTGTGATGCTGAAAATTTATTTGGATATTATATTAATGTACCTGAACACATGTTCATAGGTACATTGTAAGAAGCTGGTGCCTGTGATAGGTTCTGCAGAACCTGTAATACAAGTCACCAGGGCCTTCCGCAATAGATAGCTGATTGGGTGTTAAAAATGTTCTTAGTAAGGCAACACAATTGATTGAGATTTACACAGTATATAGCAAATATAGCAAAAGTTAAGGTAAATATTTTTTTTATATATTTTTTATTTATATAAACAATAAAATATCAAATATAAAAAGCAGATCGTGCAGGTGTGTGTGTGTGTATGTGTGTGTACATTGTTCACTACGGCGTGTGCGAGTAGATAAGTGGGTGTGTGAATTTGGGTAGTGAGCGTGAGTGTGTCTGAGCTAGTGGATTTAAAACGGTGGTATTCTTGAAAAGTCAAGGAGGAGTAAGTTAGTAGAATTAACACGATAAGTATAGGTATAGGCGCTTTGCTAGCATTCATTTTATTACGCTGAGTAGTAGTTCCGTTTCATCATAGTTGGGGTTTTTAGGTAAATAGAAACGGAACGTTTACAGCATTATATTTACTCAGCGGGTAGATGTTCAGGAGTTTGTTAAACTTGTTATACAAGAAGGATCCAAGAAAGCAGAAGAAGTTTTGAGAGCGGCTCTTACGTAATGTTAGTGACTGGCAGACGTTGTTTGCCCTGCGCTTGTTCTGATGTCCGACTTTGTCGTAAAAGAGCTCGGAGTGTTTTTTTAGGATGACTTGTAGGACAAAGGCCTGTCTGACTGAAAGCACATCCCAGGTTTTGTAAAGGTCAACTGAACGGTATCGGAAGAGGAAGCCAGCAGCTACCTTCAGTATGGCACGTTGTGCTCTCTCAACCTCGATGAGGTGGGTTTTTGCGGCTCCACCCCAAGTTGAGATGCATTAGTCCACAAGTGACTGACTTAGGGCAAAGTAGACCATCCATATAACTTGGCGATCTGCTTTATGTCTAAGAGATCTAAAAATGAAAATAAGCTTTCGCAAGTCGAGTTACAAGGATATCAAGATGAGGTTTGAAAGTTCGAGTTTCGTCGACAGTCACACCGAGGTATTTTATATTGCCTGTTCTCTGAAGAGAGTGACAAGAGAATTCAGTACAGTCTGGGGCACAGGTGTGCACAAACAATGATAAGGAAACGGAGGGGAGAAGATTCGACCTGAGAGCAAAGGGAACAAATTTTGTTTTGCCAGTGGCCTCAATTCTGTTGGCACCAACCCAACTAACTTTAGCTAAAATTTGGTTTAGAACTGCCAATTGAAACTTTGGTATTCTACTGTTACCAACTTATCCTAATTTAATTTTATCTAATTTAATTAACTGATAACCGCTAGGGAGTACAAAATAATATCAAACCGGTAAAAGTTCCGTGTGTTTTATCGTAAAATCACTACAAGCTCAGCTCTAAAGAGTTCTAAGATACACATATAATAGTTTTTTGATTGAAAGTGTGTAATTGCTAAAATACGTGCACAATTATAACCGGGTCGGCAAAGCTAAACATTTGGACGACATCTTGAACTGCGCGTCACTCTGCAAGCGAACTACCACGTTCTGTGTTGCTGGCGTTTACTGAGACTGTAATACCTTTTACGGACTGCAATATGAAATGTGGGGGGTGCTTCAAACCCGTGAAAGACCAAAATTCCATTAAGTGTTCATCCTCCACGTGTGGTAAATATTTTTGCTCATTATGCATAAATATCTTACTGAACAGAGACAGTGTCTGAGCGTTGGTGGTTATGTGAGCTCTCACATAAATAGTTTGTCTTCTAAAACCCGCAAAATAATAAACGTCATGAGAATTCTTAGGAGTTCTGCTAATTTTACCACACTAAAATCCACGTATGTCGCACTATGTTAAACACTTCTAACATATTGTATAACTAGCTGGGGGGGCGCTCCGAAATCGACTCTGATACAGTTGGAAAGATCTCAGAGATCTGTTTTGAAGACCATGCTAAAGAAGCCTTTCAGATACCCAACTGTAAATGTCTTTAGGGAAAGTGATGTTCTCAGTGTCCGTGAAGTTTTTGTATTAAAAATATGTACAATGGCACACAAAAGTGTGATCAACAGTGCTACTTACCAGGACATGCTAACCCACCGAGTTTTTAAAATTCAGTTTTATTCAGTTAACACTTCTTTTGCCCAGCGGTTCAATCCCTACATTTCGGGGTTTCTTTACATAAAAATTGTTAAGATCTGCGATATAAAGCACTGCGCTGTCTCGAAGGCTAATTATATTGTATTGAACTGGCTAAAAACTCTTGACTATAGCTGCACAGAACTTTTAATTGATCAGTTGTCTTAATCATAATTATGTCTTTATAATGTTAATCCTACATCAATATGAAGCTCAATTTTGTTATGTTATAGTATATGGTGTATAGTATATACATATAGTATTTATATAGTATTTATGTACATTATATTGCTATTATTTATTTTATTATTTATTTGTTATCTTTTACATATTTTTAACAAAACACACTTACCTATTACATTATAATGTAGTTAAATAATTTGTTGACCGTGAACCGGATCTATTTTATTTTATGTTGATTCGTATCAGATACCTGATAATAGATGTAATTCATAATAGATTTTATCAGCAAAACAGACATTTAACAAATATAATTGTATGTATTTATTTATTTATAATATAGTATTATAGAAGTACCCATTGAGTTTTTCTTTTATATATAAATTCCATATTTAGTATTCTTCTAGTCATAATCTTAATAGTTTTAAGCTGTTTTACCTTCCTTTGTTTTATGTTAAGTTTTTGCTGTCAATAAACAATTTTTTTTTTAATTTTTTTTAATACTGCCCTGTGTATCTCCATAATTGACAACGAGCTCATCACTCAGCCAGTGATTTATCCTAACCCTTTGTTTTCTGTCAGTTAAGTAATCTTTTAAAAGTTGAAGTGGAAGTCCTCTTATCCCCAATACTTCCAGCTTATAGGTGAGGAGGGTGATAGAAACTGTGTCAAAGGCTTTAGCTAGATCGAGAAATAACGTCAGGCATTTCTTCTTTTCGTCCAGAGAGGCTACTACAGTTTTAATCAGCTCGTGTACAGCGTCATTGGTAGACTTGCCCTGACGAAAGCCGAATTGGTTAGACGATACAAGATTGTTCGACTCTAGAAAATTTACAAGCCTACAGTTTATAATGCGTTCCAGAATCTTAGAGAGAGTGGGAAGGATAGAGATGGGCCTGTAGTTATTAACACAGTCTCTAGCACCGCTCTTGTGGATGGGTATAATTACTGACTGCTTAAAGGCTTGTGGAAAGACCCCTGAGGATATGGCTAAGCTACAGATAATGTGTGATGGGTTTGGCTAATACATGCAATTAGCGTTTTATTAATCTGCATGAGATATTGTCAATCCCCACATAGCAAATGTCTCTTAAGCCTAGGATGAGTCGAGAGACTTCCGTTTCATCAGTGGGGAGAAAGACAAGCGAGCCAACACACTGTGTCTGCTGGGAGTCAGGGATAATCTGGGTCCAAGGGTGTTAGTGGCATAAGTTATTTGTTCAGCTAGATTCTTGCCAATCTCAGCAAAAAATCTATTTGCAGTGTTGACACAGGACTCGGGGTTAGTAGATGAAACCAGGCTATTAGAGTAATCCGTTCTCTCATTGGAGCCACTAATCTTTTTATAACCTCCCACAGTTTCTTTTTATTACCTTTAGAATTTTCTATTTCCATCTTTTCATATTTTTGTTTAGTTTTTTTAAGCAGTGCATTAGCAGAAAAAAAAGTCAAAAATCGCCTATTAATTATAGCTACTCAATTCTAACGAATTTTGAATGCAGTTTAAAAGCTTTATAAACTGGCATTTACAGATTTTGTAATTTTACTTTTTTTTCGCAGTCTCGCCGTCATACGAGTAACATTGCTCAGAGCTTTGCTTATCATTATAATTAATTAAACGGTGTTTAACAGTGGAGAGAAGTGAGTGAGTGAGTTGAGTTGGTACTATGCTAAGTTGTGCGGTTATATACTTAGCTAAAACGAGTGCTTTTATTGTGTTTTTACACCAATCTAAAATAGTAAAGTCAAATCATTGTGATTATTAACCACCCGCAAGTTATATTAGCCAGCCATTTACCGAGTGTCAGTGAAACGCGTAAGCGACATCGTCTACACGGCGCTTGCGACCTTGTTCTCGCGAGGATTTCAGTATTCCACTCAGGGAACTTTATTAGTGTGCCTAACTGTTTCTCTTCGTGACATTTATATTGGGTGCATACTTTGTTGCTGTGCTCTGCGATTTAATATCACGACTGCCATGTACGATTGAGCTAGGCTGCGCTGCGATCCCTAACAGTAATACAATGGCAACAATAACTTACAGCAGACCACGCACAGAGAAGTTTTACGGCTAAGAGTGGCTAGTTGTCTGGTCCCGAACCCATACGTAAAGGCTATATAAAATAATTTATTATGGAACTTGAAAATACTGGATTTATTATTAGGGCTTCCAAAACATGCTGTTATCCATAATCCAGTAAAGCCTTACTAGCCAGGAAAATTCTCTGGATCATTTCACCATAATATTATATTTTATCAGCTATTTAGCTAGTATTACTGGTCTCTACGAACATGCCACAAAGTTAAAAACCTAATATTTATGAAACCGAACTCTACATCTAAAAATTGATTATTTTTACAATCTTTAAAATACCTCTCCAACGATATGCCACATAGTGTATTCAAAAAGAAAAATAAGAATTCCATTTTACATGTCCTAAACAACATTCATTTTTATTTCATAATATTGTAAGGCCACTAATTTGTATTACTGTTATAATTTATTGTGTACTAATAATGGACAAAATTTCAATACGACAATACTAATAGTATGCGAGCAAAAGGACTAAGGACAGACAGACAGACAGATAAATAGACGGACAAGGTGTAACTATAGAATTCCTTTAAGACTTTAGAACACTAAAAATATGATTTTAAAAAGTTTACCAAAAAGTCTTCAGTCAACACACTGTCATTGACAATGTCGACGAAACGCAAAAATTATATTATGGGCATTTATGAATTCTTGTTGTCAAATCCAAGTACTACTTTGCATTTTTAGACAGAACCGAATTTTCCTTTATAACACACATTAAGGTGGGCGAGGCGACAGGATAATACTGCTGACTCCGCAGACACGATCGATCGTTGAAGTATTACCTGTCTCCTTCAGACTCGATGCAATGATGAAACAGCAAATAAGGGTGCGGTGAGTGAGTGCAAAAACCCCAAACACTAGGTACATATGTATAGTACATAGTATAGATGTTTCGACTCAACAATATCTGTAATAATGTGCCTTATATCGCCAGTGACCTCGCTGATGTACAGCAGCTGTCTTGACCTTATTGAAATTTCTATTTCTGTGCCTATTTAAGTGGAGGCGTAAATTCATAGCTTATGGTCTGTATAAATCCTTCTAACATACTAATGCATTCCTTCTAACATACTTTATGACCGCTGTAGTCCAGTGGGCCTAGGCACGGCTGAGCCGCAGTGGGTTGCGGGTTCGATTCCCGCTGCGAGACAAATGTTTGTATGATCTGCAAGTATTTTTCCCGGTTCTGGGTGTTCTTATATTTATTATGTATATACTATTATGTAATATAACTATTACATAATATACTTATTATGTAATACTAATAAAAGCATTAAGCAATGTGGTATATATAACACAAGCTCCGCTTACTGTAGGGCCAGATGATGCTGTGTGAAATGTCTGGCATTATTTATTTATTGTTATTTGTAAAATTAATTAAATCCATGTAAATCGCAGTAAGTTCCTTGTCGTAGGTAGGTACTATAATAACTATAATTATATATAAAACGTCCTTGAGTGTCTGTAAATTTCAAAGCAAAATATTCCCAAGTTGTCCACATGCCTTATAATAGATGCTGAAGTACTGCGCCGAAGCATGAGCCAGAAGTCTGTCAGTAGAGATAACGGTGCATCTACACTAGGATGAGCCAAAGTAAGGGATGTCCCGAAATTAATGATAGAGTTGAATTTTTATTTATTTATTATTTATTTATAATTTGCCGTCATATGTGCAGTAAATGGTTAACAACCGTGAAAAAAAAACAATTTGATATCTAAGAGTTAAGGGTTACATTAACATTAATTATTTAACAATATCTTCTAAATAATAAAAATTTGGCCGCAGTTCGTCAGTTTCATACAAACTATGGTCGGAATAGTGTTTTAACTTCGTCAACTGTAATTAAATTTATTGAAAAATTCTGGGTATTTCTTTGTCGCTATTCAGACAAGTGTTTGTATGATCTGCAAGTATTTGTCTCGGGTCTGGGTGTTTCTATGTATAATATGTATGTATTAACAAAAAAAAATTATATAAGTAGTAAATCAGTCATATGGTACCCATAACACAAGCTCTGCTTACTTTGGAGCCAGATGATGCTGTGTGAAATGTCCGGTATTATTATTAGTATTATTATCTGAAACATTTGGGTTTATGATTTGTGAACATATTTACATTCTTAAAGGTTTTGAATGTGAGAATTTGGTAATTTGACAGCATTGCTGTCATTATGATGCACTTTGCAAGCATCAAAACATTAATCGAGAAGGCGGTCAGCTGACTCGCAATGTTGCCGTGTGCTAATCTTTTCTGCTGTAATCCTATCATACCAAGTCTTTCATGAATTCATTGTTTTGAATTTATAATAATAATATTCTTTATTCAGACACAAGATCCATATTAAAGTACCCTATCTTAGTATAAATAAAAACACATAATATAAGATAAGGTCAAAAATTAGAATAAAAAATAATAATAATTAGGTATCTACTAACTTTCAGGATGCGATTTGCACCAATCGTCTACACATATTGGTCAAGAAGACCCTAAGCTTGCAATAATGGAGTTCTTACACCTGTCGACCCTGGACATGAATTTATTATGTTTCAGTATTCTGTGTTAACATGGTGCAATATCTAAGATAATGACACCCAACACCTTTGTAGACATTCCCCAAAGATCTTCCGTATTTTTTATATTAATTAACTTTAATGCTTTTACAATACTTACCAGCCTCGTAAATATAGCTAAAACTAAACTCATTCTTACATATTGCAACACTAGATTTTAATAAAACGGAAGCTATGGAGGCTGAAGAGTTTAACGATTTGGTCACTATTTTTGGTATCTGAGAAAAACTATCAAATGCATTCGCAACATCCTGTTCCTTTGTCAAAATTGTACCATTTATATTTACTGTATATTGCGAGCCCTTGATTTACCTGTTTCATTATTAATTAATTTCCAAGTTGCTTTTATTTTAACTGTAGAATTTTCTATTCTTTTTCTGAAAAACAGTGATTTAGCCGCATGCCTAATATTGTCTCTCTGGGAGCTTATAAATCGTACAATGTATTCCTACTTCTATAGATACCTGGTGTAGCCCAGTCCGCAAATCTTGTACAATATTTTGCATGCATTTTTATTTCCATGTTTTTACTCTAAATATGTCAGCGTGTTCTTTAATTATTAAGTTAGACAATGTGGTGAAAAGATCATCTGGAACATCGATGCATGGTACGAGGGAAACTTTGTGTTCAATTCTACTTTGAAATGTTTTGATGCGGCTCTCTGTGAAAGGTCGGTAAGTAAAGTTCTGAGCTTCAACTATCCGATCAAAGGAAAAGGTGGCGCAGTGACCGTAATGGTCAGAACTAAAATGTTTTAGTACACACTTATGAACTGGTGTGCAACTGTAATAAATTTTATCTAGACAAGTGGCTGTTGTTGTTGTTGTCACTCTTGTCGGTTCATCGAAAAGAGGACTTAAATTGAAACACTTAATTAAGTTTAAAAGTCTTTTTATTACCTTGCTAGTTTTTATTACATTATGAGTCATCATTTTAGTCTAGTCTCGTTGTAGGTACTTCTAAAAAAGCAAGGCGGTGTGTGTAATATTGTTAAAAAATGTTTAATCAAGATAATTAAATCAATTACAAGTAGACTTAGGGAACTACCATATCTTAAAAAAATATTTAAAAATATGGATAGACCTTAACAAATAAGTTACAAAAAATCAATTAAAAAACCTCCGACAAGCAAAATACCTCACGTTTTAATATAACCTATTAGTTATATAAGAAACATGTTATTCAATAATCAAAGTTTTAGTTTTTTAGGTTATTATGTAGGTATCCTATGTTTTAAATTAAATCTATATTCTAATAATCACAATCAATAATCAATAATGTATAGACCATAGCAAATTCATTAACAACATCAATAACATTCATTATATTAAAATTCATATAATTTCATTATACTCATCTTGAATATTATTCAAACTATTCATTATAATCACAACCATCTTGTTTAATCACAATAATATATATCATTTTTCGAAATTGTAAGTAATGTCGTATGTTTTAAATGTAATCCATACATATCTAATAATTACTTATACCTCTAAACAGAATTTAATCAAAATATGCAATGAAAGTAAATCATTGTACTTGAAATCGTAATCATCGTTGGTGTAGAGATAGCCGTGGAGGCGTAAGCTTCAGCGCGGACGCGGGTTCATAGGCGGCAGCGGGGGCGGATTCGTAATCAGCTGCGGACACGTCACCAGTTCCTCTACAGGCAAAGACGGGGTCACAGGTGGAGGCGTGAACACCAGGGACTCAGACGAGGACCCGGCACCGTCGTGTAACTCGCCCGCAACGTACCTACGTAACGTAAAACAACGACGTCAAAAAAGTTTTATTCAATACAAATAAAAGGACTACTTTGAAATTCGCAATTCACCATTATTGAAGTTCCAGCGTTTCATTTCAATTCCATTGCAAAACGATTTTGATATCATACCATCTATTTCTTTGCACATACTTTCATGGTTTATGAATGCTCAAGTAATAAGGGGATATTTAGATAATAAGTTTATGACTACTACACTATTGTATTGTAATACAATATTACAATCATTTGTATTTGACAAATGCTTATATTAAAACAAACACTCATAAATCAAGAAGGTATATCGCATGACATAATATATTAATGGGCTATTTTATAAACAGACACTAGCACACTAGAATGACAAGGGCAGAGCGTATTGAGTAGTAATAATGAGTAGTTTTGAGCGTAGATCGGTAATTACATCGATTGGGCAACCGCGTCCGAGTACGGCCTTAGCTTATGGGAGGCTCGGTTTGAGATGTCGATTTCTGCAGTCGCTGGATCTAGCGGACGCATGTTCAAGTTATCGCGCTGATTGGGTCGGAAGCGGATTTTATAGTTGTCGAATACTGAAACTAGGTGAATAGCTTTTCTTGTAGGGGGCTTCACGTCCCAGCGATAACGCACAGGCAGCTTCTCGGGCGGCGGCATCAACGCCATTTCCTGCTCTGCTTTCTCTGTAACAGACAATACAATGACACTATTGGCTTATCCCGCACATAATGCACTATGACTTTCTTGTGGGTACGGTACGGAGCAACTAAGCTGAGCATGGTAGCGGTGCTTTAAGCGAGCCTACTAACTGTTGCATTTGAAAAGTTCCAAAGGTGACTAAGAGTAGACTTGGACACACATTCAGCGTCGGCTTAGTTCAAGGTTAGTCCACCGCGATAACATTAAGGGAGCGGCCATACCCAGGTGGCTTGCTAGAACCATCTGATTAGGTCATTTCAGAACAAAATTACTCAGATCAAGAAATATAGATCACTGACTTTCCTCACAGCCCACAGCTCTGTTGGTAGTAACTGTGCCAATAATAATATTATGTTCTTATATGTATGTCAAATAATAACACTTTTAATTCATAAAAGTGTTAATTATATAATTAATAATGAGCAGCCCTCCAGTAAAAGCTTTTTCAATGCAGACTTAAATGTAGTGAGACTTTCTATAATTTCCATAGCCACTGGAAGAAAGTTGATCATTGTACAACTTTCTAGGTATTCTGTGAATTGTCCACCCATATTTATTTATTTTCTGTCAGTTCTTAGTTGAGCTTTTTTATAAATAAATGAGTATAAATATTGCCGGACATTTGACACAGCATCTAACCCCAAAGTAAGCAGAGCTTGTGTTATGGGTACCACATGACGGATATACTACTTATTTGTAATTCATACTTGCAAATCATACAAACATTTGTCTCGCGGTGGGAATCGAACCCGCAACCTTCTGCGTCTCAGCCGGACGTTAGTCCACTGCGCCACAGAGGTATGCTATGAAATACTGCCTAAAACACTGTAGGATGGTTGAAGATTCAGCCACCAAGCAGAAATTTCTGTTTTGGTATAGTACCTTTTTGGGCAAAGCTTCGCGGCGGCCATCTGGTGCGGACGATTATAGTCTCCTGTTCGCCTTCCGGCCTGTCGGTTGACGTCGTCTTCTCTGAGAATAAATACTATACCATGTTAGTTCTGCGCTTAGAGTTTATGCGCAGAAAGTGAGATTCATATTTGACGCAGATAATGTCATCATCTCACCCGAAAACGGTACATTTTAGATAAGATTGTGACATTAGCTGCGTGAGATATTCCAAATCAAGGACAAATAATTAATTAATATTATATGAAGAAAAAATGTGATGTTTGTGATGCATAAAATCAAAAACTCCTCAACCGATTTATAAAGAATTAAAGCTACATCATCCGCGAGTGACATAGGCTGTTCCAAAATATTAGAGACCTGTACTTAAATTGCAATAATGTATCAAATATTTGCCTATAAAAGTCATTTTGCCATGCGCTGCCAAAGGCTCGCAGTTTCGTTTTGTAAATGGCAAGTATTCGCGTTTTTAAGGTTCCAAAGTCCAACACTAATTCTACTGACTCGTAACTTGTATTACAGTTAAAATGTTCTATCATTATCATATAATCAATTCAATTATAATCATTACGATAAGTCTACAAGTTAAAGCTCTGTTTAGGGGCAGACAGACGGACACACGGCGATAGCAGAACTATAAGGGTTCCTTGTTGAACTTTAGAACCCTAAAAGGAAGATAAGCTCCGGATGAGTCACCCAAAGGCCAGTCTAATTAATATGGCACATCTTTGAATTACAGCTTTTGAAAAACCGCAACCTACGTGTTAACTCATCCTTCGGAGCTCATGTAAATGAGCAGTCACCCATCGAAGTAGGTACACATCGTCACTGGCCAGAGCGACTTGAATAGCTTTGTGACTAACCTGGAAACTTGAGATACTCCGGCTCTCCGAAGGCGGCAGTGTCAGTTAATATACGCTTATTGCACATAGCCACCCAGAATAGGAAAGAGCTCGAATCCTCGACTGGTTCGTTCACTTTAAATAATAATAATAATAATAATAATAATTTATATTTCAGACAGCGATTAGTAATAAACAAATATTGTATAAATAAATAAATATTGGAGGACCTCGCACACAACACCATCTAGCCCCAAATTAAGCATTGAATTATGGTGACCAGATGACTGATAAAATACATATTTTTAAAATACATAGGTACTTACTTTAATATCTTATAACATTTATTATAACAATATTCTATAACATTATTTTTTTTCTGTGTCTGGGACACAGAATAAACATCTGTATGTTCATCACACAAATGTTTGTCCTGGGTGGGAATCGAACCCTTAACCTACAGCGCAGGAGGTAGAGCTGACCAGCCAGTCAATGTATGGAATTATGTTTCGTTGTGTCGATGAAGACACCGATACTCTTCATTCTCTAGCTAGATAAATCAAAGCAGTATTGGTGCCTTCATCAACAAAATAATATGTGAGTAAAAACATGTGTTTTTCAAAATGCCTAATTCAACTCACGAAAGTTTTGAATGTCACTTAGGTACCTACCTATGCTAGGTTAGTACTTAAAACTACCAGTGAGTAGACCTTTGCATGAGTTTCTCCAGAGGTCAATTACATAATAAGCATTAGGTACTTTATTATTAGAATAGTTCAATTCAGTGTGACTTAATATCAGTACATAATTGAATCTTGAATATCTAAACTTAAAACCACCAACCATCTTACCAGTTTTTTGGTCTGCACCTTCCACCATAAAAGGGCCATCATCATTTACATCCATATTTGAATCATTATGTCCTACAGTCTCATTAGCAGCAAATTCATCAAGTTTTATAGGTTTCATAAAAGAAAATAGAGGACAGAACTTTTTTGAAAACTCTCTCTCTTTCTGAACCTTACTTATGGCTGGGAGTAACTCTTTTTTAACAATAAAATAATGTCTGAAAAATAAAACCAGTACTTGAGTAGGTACTTATATGAATTAGCAACAACGGTTTTTTACAACACAACAGACAAGCACTTTATATGTTGACGTCAGTATAATCAGTACTTACTCTTCATCGGAATTGAACACTTGGAGTTCCTTCTTAACCATCTCTTGATTAATCACCTCATCTGTCTTACGGCTCCTGTAAAGTAAAGGTATGTAAATATCTGTAAGAAAGTTTATTTTTTTAAATATAGGTAGATCGCGTGCATGGTCATGCGTAATTATTGACAGGGGGACAGGTAGAACTTTTTTAATGACTAGAAGTTTGATCTGTCCCCCTGCTGCAAAGAGGGGGACAGATCGAACTTTATTAAAAAAAGTTTCATCTGTCCCCCCTGTTGCAAAGAAGGGGACAGATCGAACTTTTTTGTCCCATTTGTCCTCCTAGGGGGACAGAGCAGGGGGACAAATGGGAATAATCCTCTTGTTGGAACAAGGGCATTTTCTCCAGTGACTGGTAGAATACCATCAGTCTTCTCTGACTGATTGTACTCTCTAGTTACTAAAGAAAATCCTTAAATATTAGATAATTAATAATTTTGTGGTTACATACTTGGACTTGTGACTAACCCCTATATGTAGAACTCTTCAAGGATCAGAAATACTTACTAAAAACTTAAGGTGTCTAGCAGAAGTGGCATCCAAGCCAGGAGATTACTCAGAGCTGTTTACTTCAAACTTCATATAAATATTAAAACATTAATTCAAAGTTGTAGATAATAATTTACCCTAAGCATAAATGAAATGAAATGAACTTTGAGTCAGTTCAGTACTTGAATTGGTGTCTAGGAAATTTTTTACCGAACCCTTCCGAGCTTTGAACAGCAAATTAAGCTGTAGGTCCTGGCTTTTTAAAAGTTGTTAGGCCCTGACCGCAGCCTTTCCAATGGTATAGTATGTTACTTGTTCTAATAAGTACTCACCTATCATCAGAAGTATTGCCCAGCCTCTCTGTCCAATTCTTACTCTGTTCCTCCATTATCTTCTGTTTCAGCTGCAACTCCTCCTTAGATTGGTGCAAGGCTAGATCATAATTCAAACTACTGTATCCGGTGATACAAATATCTTGTCTTTTACTTAAATTGTAGTTAGTGTTTTTTTCACTGATTACTTTTATCCTATTGTTTATTGCATGATCTGCAAGTATTTGTCTCGGGTCTGGGTGTTTCTATGTATAATATGTATGTATTTACAAAAAAAAGTATATAAGTAGTATATCAGTCATGCATGTGGTACCCATAACACAAGCTCTGCTTACTTTGGGGCCCGATGATGCTGTGTGGAATGTCCGGTATTATTATTATTATTATTATAATAAACTCTCTATTTTCTTGTCATTACTTACACCAAATAAATTGAAATAAATATATAGGTATATTTATATTTATTTTGTCTGAGTGTCATTTTTAGTAAGAAGAGTTTTTGTTCTCACAAATATTATTGTTCTGTTTTCTCACGTTTTCTTACTCTCCTCTTGTCAGCAACAGGTTGGTACCACTTTTGTATTGGTCTGCCTTTTATGTAGGTGAAGAGATGAACTTGTGACTCTTTTGTTCAATGTGATAATGCTAGTTTCATTTCAATGTATCTCTTTTTTTGATGATTTGAGGAAGAAATAATGCTAAAATTGAATAATTGTTACAAACATTCACAAACCAGTCTAAAGCCGTTTCCAGATTGATTTCCTTACATATCTTCCTCACTTAAACCAGTAAATGTAGACATACTTCTGACGCTATTCAAGCAAGCAACTGGATATCAACATTTGTAAACCTGAATCAGTAGCTATTCTATAGATAATTTTAAACAGTTCATAAATAGTTCACCCGTTTCATTATTATCATATCATAAATTCTTTATGCCTACAGAACAGTGTGAATATATTGGACCAACTGAGGTATTCATATTATTTCTAATACCTACCTAATATTCTTTAATAGCAAAGTAAAAAACCACTCAACTGCTCCCAACTTACTTTAATACCTACTTAGTAAAACTTGTTATTCTAAATAATTACCTTACTTTACTGCCAATTGATACAAAAATTGGTTGCATGAAACAATAACATTATCTGTTATTGTAGCTATCTATGGACAGTTTAAAATGATCTTTAAATAGGTGGCTCAAGGGCAGCGTTTTCAAGACACTGGCGGCAATGCCACGGCAATGCTATGGCAATGTTATTACGGTAGGCTAGATAAGTATATGTTATTTTTACTGTATTCTAAAAATCTGCCTAAATGGTGATTTATCTTCTGAATCAAAAACTACCTCAAAAGAAAGGTAAAGAATGAGAAAAACTGCGACTTTCAAGTACATGCATCACAGAGCACAATTTTACTACATGCATTATGATAGGTACTACTTATCAACTATTTACATAGGTACCTAATAGAAATTATTTAAAAAGACATAAACTTGCTTGGTATTTGGTTTAGTTAAACCTACTTAGCGCAAACAAACATCCAGACAAACAAAATAAAATATAAGTAGGTAGGTATGCTAACTAAAAAATTGTATTAGAAGATATGAACAATTACTGCTTTCTTATAAAACAACCATTTTACCTATTTAATAGTATTCAAAGTACATAATTATAATATTTACCCTCTCTCTTACCTTACGTTTTAAATGTTTATTGTTTAAACTTTACATATAAACGTAGTGAACCGTGAAACAAAAAAGGCGGCAAAAGTTATGTGTTTGACCGTTCACCCTAGAGATGTCCCCAGCCGTGATGTTGGCACTACTGTTTGTCAAACTGCTGTCTAATTCCAACCAATCAAGTGCAATCTCGCGTTGCCGCCATCACAGGTTAGTTAAATAGGGATACCAGCTTCCGACACAATGCCTTTAGTATGGGTTATTAGAATTTACTGACAACGAATTAAAATAAAGAAGAATGTACATATTTCAGTGAATTTAATTTATTTCTTTATGATATTGTCCTTATTTGTGTTCTTATAAATACTTAATTTTCTAAAAGTATAAAAAATGTGTCTATTTTGTGCATGTCGGAGAAAACTGTGAGTAGAATATCTAAAGCAATGAAATTGCTGCCTCTACCTCTGAAAAACTCAAGTCTCCTGGAAAACATCGACATAAACGTAAAACGGTGAATCGTGATAATTTCGATTTATGCGCAAAATGACATAAAATCCATTAAATGTATTCTGTCAGAAAAGTTTTTCCTACCTAGAATTAACTACTTGTAGAATTAAAAATTGACATAAACTTTGGTGGAGGTCGAACGAATTTGTAGAAAATTTTAAAATGAATGGGTTAACAGTACAAAAAGTGTGGTTCGAAGCAGAAAATTTTATTGGAAAAACACGACATAGTTTCATGGAGACGCAATTATATCGATACCATGAGGAAAAATCGTGTAGACAGTCGGCCAAAAGTTTTCTTAGTTGAAACATACATTCACATTTATTTATTTTTAACATTTATTTCATAAATTTATTTAACAATATACATTGTATTTGAATATATTACATTAAATTGGCCTAAAATTACACATAATTAAAACAATAGATATTAAAAAACAAACAATAAAATACAATTAAATTATAGAAAATAAAAATATATATGAATGTTATATAATTCAATTTCAATAACAACTACAGTTGGAGTTCGTCCACGGTATAAAAGCACCCTTCCAGCAAGAGCTTTTTAAGCTTATTTTCTAAATATATTGGGTATTATTTATTTATTATTTATTTTAAATATAATGGGTCTATAATTCTGAGAGTCGTTTCTAATATCTTTTTTGAATATAAGAATCACTCTACCGATTTTTAATTGATCGGGGAAAGATACCTTCAGACATACATTTGTTAAAAAATCCTGATAGTGGTTCAGCAAGGAGGTCAATGTTATCTTTTATAACTGTGACCGGTATTCCATCATATCTAAAGGAGTTATTAGGTTTTAAACTCTTTACAATAAATTTAATTTCATTCCTGTTTGTAAATCTTAATTCCATGTCCGTAACAACTCTATTAGCGTGTTCTGTCAAAAAATTCATTGCTAATTGTTTTTTGTCATTGGAATTCATTTCATAAGTACTAAAATTAAAATTATTTGCAAAAATGTCAGCTATTTCTTGTGTTATTAATAACCATGTAACATCATTAACTTTAAGTAGCACGCATCATATGCAGGTAAAAAATGTTGGCAAAAAGATGACGAGTACTAACAAGTGATTCTGCTGGAACGCGATGGATTATTGTTAGAGCAGGTGAAATGGGACTTATTTCTAATGCTCAATTGATTTTTAAATCACAGAGTAAACAGGAACTACCATGATGATATGAATAAGACAAATTTTATAAAATGGCTTTCATAGAAACATATATCCAATTTGCCTCTGAACTTCATAGTCGTGATGGATAACGCTCCCTATCATACCGTACAAATGAGTAAAGCACTTACTTTAAGTTCCTCAAAACTGCAAATAATATTACTATTAACATTTTTCAACATATTTATTAACTATTAATACCGCATAATGTTACTGATATATTCATAATTGAACTAGGAAATGACAGCAGCGCAGATTCGGATATGACAGATGATGATGACGTATATGCAAGTGACAGTGATATGTCTGGAATCGTTCCTTTCGACCATAATTACTATCAGAAATAATAAATCGATAAATAATTTAAAATTTCAAGTGTGTTGTCATTTACAACCTATTTAATCTTATAACTGTATATTATTTAAAATTATGCAAGTAAAACATACTAACCTGTGGTGGGTACATACAAGTTTAGATAATGTTGCCAACCACCAATCACCAAGTGGGGTAAATGCTACATATAATGTTGGCAGCACCGTAAGCAATGCTGCCAATTCCCAAGGCAGGGGACATCTTCCGGTGAACAGTCATTTTCTCGATCGCTGTATCATCACAGTCACAGAGTATGTAACATCTAGTATTTATTATTTTTAGTTTTGTCTGTGCAATCTTGTCGATGTCGGACACATCGCTAATGTCTGTCAGTGAGAACAATGCACTACAGACCGGTATGAATGATGTAGTAATAGTAATGTGGGATTCTTCGTTTGTCATTTCATGGAGTAGCACGGCTCCGATAATTTAATATTGTTTTATTCGTTTTATTCAGTAATAATGGCGGAATTTTAATGAATAAATTATGACTACAGGACGGGTATGGAGAATTGAATTAAATGGGTGTTATGATGCAATGTGATGTGAACGACGAGGAATCCCAAGAAAATTTTATACGCCATTCCGCGTGACGTCTAAAATTGACAATTGACCATCGACTAAGACTTTATTAAACAAATTGACCATAAACAAACATAAACACTTGACACTGGCAAAATTGGCATTATTATGTCACATGCCATAAACAAAGAAGAAGAAGAAGAAGAAGATGTAGTAAAGTAGCTGGCAACCAGCAAGATAACTTGTATAATAACTTGGTAGCACAAACTATAGAAATATATTGAAGTGGCGCGATGCCTTGTGCAAAAGCAATTCGTGTGTAACTGTAATTAGATTAAGTAATCTGATGCGTGGTGGAAGCTATGTTAAAAGCAAAGTTCTTGAGAGATAGAATCTACATTATCTGTTAAAATCATAAGAATTTGAGAAAAGTACGATCAAGTAGTCAAGTATGCACACCTGTACTTGACTAAATCATGATCCCTAGAAGCTTCGGCTCACTTCGGCTTACCTAATATAAAATATTATTTATTATAACTTCAATTTTATTCTCATTGTCTACAATACTATTTAAAATCTTTGAATAAGTTTTGTAATGCCCATTTTTTAGATAAGCTTACCTACTTGATTATTCAATACAGCTACCAATTTATTCTCATTATTTTCTAATGATATAACAACCTGATTATAATGTAATGCATTTGTGTAGTCGAGGTCGAGTAGGTAGCTATACTTATAACGATCCGAAACCGATTCGAGACCATCTACGAGCCTTCTTTTTTACACGGTTTATCTCGAAGGACTTTAACTGTTCGAGTAGGTACCTACTTACCTACCTACACTTGTTGTGTGACTTTATTTTTCAAATGATTATTTAGATGGGGTTCAATTAACGAATTCGTTTTATTCAGTTTTATTTTAAGCTGCGGGCTAAGTTCTCGTTCCATAATACGGTTGTATGTCAGGTCTTTACAATGCGAGCTACATTATCTCATGCCTAACGTTATTACTATCTCTATAATTAGTCAGACTGTTGTAATAAAAGAGCTTAAAGATCAACGTCGAAAGGATCGCGAGGATAGGTACTTCCTTGTGCTCCTACTAAATACTCCTACTGATAGGAGCACCGGGACACCCATGTCCTGATGCTCCTACTGCAAAAGTATATTGAGAATTTTTATTGCAAACCACTTGGTTAGGTTATATTATAGTTAGAGTATAGAAAACAACGCGCAAAGCGAGCGTGCCGCGGCAGCGGCCGCCGAAACGCCAGAAAAATATACATAGGACGAAAATAGATACGTAACTGTTAATTAGTTGGAGCACGAGGATATGCTTATCCTTATACTCCTACCGGTAGGAGCATAAGGACATATTGGTCCTCGTGCTCCTACCAGTAGGAGAACCGAGTAGGAGCAAGTGGAAACGGTCACGAGGATCATGATGTCCTGTAACTACTTCTATCAGTTTGCACTTTGTAAAACTATGAATACCTACTAGATACTGTTGTATGCAGGGCGTAAGGCATTATATTGATAACAGATTCGCATTTCTGACTCAATTTTAAAATACGTCGGTGTTCTCATATCAATATGTATAATATCTATTATGTAGATAAAACTAGCTAACATTCTTAATGCCATTCTTCTTCTTATCGTGTCACTAGTTATTTCTAACCAGTGCGGTGATAGGATTAAAGTGCGCCTCAGAGGCTTCTTGCGTGCACTTAAGGTAAGCCTTAATGTAAGCTCTCGCCACCACCTTGCCGACAGGACCTGCAGGAAAGACGAACATGCAGTGTCGGTTCGTTTGCAATTGCATAACGGCTGGCACCGAGCCGGGCTTGTTTCATGTTTTCCTTCTCTATTGCCAGCTCTTCTGTTAGTCAGCAGGGGACTAATCCCCAATAATTTGAAGACTATCGCATTCGTCTCCATCATCAGTCTCCAGTCTCCAAGCAGCACTCATCTGGAATCAGTTCCATTCCACGTAGAAATCCTCACTCGAAGTTATATCATTCAACGAAAGTTACCAACCCGATTTTACAGTCAGATGCGGGTGCTGAGTCATTTTTGATGATCCTCAGCTGATCGTTATAGAGTACAGCGGAGGACAAAATAAAAAAAATCTTTAAAATTAAATTTATTTTTGTATAAAATTATCTGAAGGGATGACAGGTGTCATGATGATTTGTAAGAAAGAACAATCATGATATACATTAAACATTTCCTGTAGGCCTAGTACGGGACGAGGAGAAATAGTCTTTTCCCCGTTTTTATCTACACTACAGTGTCAGTCAGTAAATAGTACATTGTTCACCTAGACGAGAAAGTGCCCAATTCCTATCGAGTGTGTCATTTGAGGAAAATAAAGAACACAACACATGAGGTAAAAACACATGAGGTGGGAATCGCACTTTCTCCCGAGTGATACATATACATAGTGCTTTATACCACACCTGCAAGGAAAATAAAATAAAATCTTCACTATCACTTGAGGACATTCTGTAAAATTGATAAAATTACCAAACCCAAATTCAAATTTCGAAGAAATTCCCGCGCATGCCTCTATATAACTTGGGTTCTTTTTTCAAAATATTGTTCGGAAATCGGAAGAGGAATAAATCATTTGGCGGACTTGGAGTAAAAACTTTTTGTCGTTTGACCTATAATAAAAAAAACCATCGCTAATGGCTGATCTATGAAGAAATTAAAAAAAAAAAAAACATTAGAAATGGATTTCCATAAACTTTTCTCTCCCGATAAACACGTTAGAAATGAAATTCCATAGACTTTTCCGTCCCACATTTTAGTATGCCTGAAATGATGTAAGTAGGTACTTTCTAAGTTATATTTGAAAAGGAATGGGCAAGTTTCTCAGTAGGTGTGGTATTAAATAATTTTCTTTTCTACCTTACATAACACAACTTCGGGGAAAGGGCAGTCTGCGTGAGCGCACGTAATTTTTATTTAAAAGGGCCACATTCTGGAAAGCAGCAGGTGTTGCAGTGATAAATTATAGTGAAAAGTGCCATATTTTGAAATGTGACCGTCTTAAATAAAGAAAAAACGTGAGTACAATTTTATATAATAAGGAAACGTGCCATATTTTTGAATGCGTTTCTTTTGATTTTAAATACTACAATTTTAATAATCATTTATTGAAACAAAAGTGCAGTATTTGGAATAAGTTTTGCGTATAAAAGTACCTTAATATTGGTAAGAATAATGTACTTGTTGTTAATTTTTCATACCTACCAGCTACCTACCTACATCATAAGTTTGCCTCTGTGTCAGTAGTACTACTAAGAAGTACAACTGGTAGTACAAATGACACACCTTTGTATCTCTAGTACTACTACAATACATACAAGTAAATTCACCCGACTTTTGGAATTTTAATTAAAACGTAAGTTCAACTGGTAGTACAAATGACACACCTTTGTATCTCTAGTATAAAAAAAACAGAAAACTTGGTATCTTTAGTATAAAAAAACAGAAAACTTGTATCTTTAGTATAAAAAAAAACAGAAAACTTGTATCTTTAGTATAAAAAACAAGGTTTCAAAATTTGAGACAGACAACTTATTGAGACATTCTTTGTATCGGGAACATCATAGGAAAATAGTTTTGTTATTATTATGAGCATTTTGCAAACAGTAATTTCCCATAATGTGAATAATTCTTAAAATTAATGATAGATTTAATTGATTCATCATTGCTTTGTAATTTTTTGATTTCAGTTACAATAACCAAAAAATAAATAATACCGGACATTTCACACAGCGTCACCTGGCCCCAAAGTCAAAGAGCTCAAAGAACTCAAAGAGCTTGAGTTATACCACATGACTGATATACTACATATATACTTTTTTATTTTTTGTAAATACTTATGTACATGTTATACATGTTATACATACATATCCATCACTTATCAACGTGTATTGTTATTATAAAAGAGCTTAACCTGACTGACTGACTGACTGACTGACTGACATCATCGTCGAGCCGAAACCGCTGAAGCTAGAAAGCTGAAATTTGAAAGGATAGGCTTTGTTTTATAGCAAAACCACCCACTAAGGCGGGATTTTTTAAAATTCAATGCTTAAGCGAGTGAAAAGGGGTGAAAACTAACGTATAAAACTTTTTAACGCGTGGTGCGATTTGCTTAAAACTTGATATGAATAATTGAAATGCAAAATAAATGGACACGTGTTCCAGGATGGATTTTTCAACATAACCCTTACAAAGGGGTAAAATGGTGAGTCAAAGTTTGTATAAGAACTTTTTAACGGGTGGTGTGATTTCTTAGAAACTTGATTTTGAAACTTTTTAATGGGTGTTGCTAAGCTATGCTTAGTTTGGGGCTAGATGGTGTCGTGTGCATTGTCGAACAATATTTATTTATTTTATTAAATTATACTAGCTAATGAGACAAAAGTTACTTAAACGCCACGCTAACTAATTAAGTGGTTATAGGATTCACACGAATAATGTTAGTAGGGAATTTTGTATTTATTTATAACAAGTACTTAACTTACCTATTTTTGACCCAACGACGTAAAAGAGGGGTGTTATAAGTTTAGTAGTGTGTCTGTCTGTGGCATCGTAGCTCCTAAGCGGATGAACCGATTTTGATTAAGTGTTTTGTTTAAAAGGTGACTTGATCGAGAGTGTACTTAAGCTATGATTTAAGAAAGTCTAGTTTAGTTGATGAAGAGATGTCAGCAAACTCCACAAGTCACAAGTCACAAGTCACAAGTCACAAGTCACAAGTCACAGGTCTGATCGATTCAAACTGTGGTGTAGTTACATTAATAATATTGCAAGAACATGGAAACCTTGACCTGATGATGCAGCATCACCTGGAATCTGAAGGATTCTCATGGGAATATTCTGTTATCTAGATCCATTCTTTCTGTGTCGGAAATATAAAAAAATAATTTACTTGAATAATAAGTATTTTGGAAATTAAATATAGCAGGCGCCATCGATGACGTCATCAGCGTCGGTGCCATCGCCGGGATCAGCGATCAAACTTCATCAGTTGTTCTGCACAAATACAATAAATAAACAATCGCTTGGGAACTATTACAGAGGCTGTAAAGATATCCCAAGAGGGTGTCATGTCTTATTATTATGGCTGCGTTCTTAACACCGCCTGCTTCTTATAGTGTCAGTGTGTCAGTGTGTCAGTATATCGAACCAGTGTGGTGAAAGGATTACAAATGTCCCTCAGAGTCTCGTTACGTGCGCTTGGCACTTGTCTACGAATATTTTACATGCTACGACATGCCGGTGTCATCACGATTGAGAGTAAATTGTCCGCTCAGAAAAATCTATTGGTGCAGGACTGGATTCGAACACACAATTTTAGGAACGGAAGGACTAATATCACTAGCTGGCTCCTATCTGGCTCAGCGTATTAGCATTGCCATTCATCGTGGTAATGCCGCCAGTATCTTGGGAACGCTGCCCTCTGGCAGTGATCTGGATCAGTTGAGCTATCTATAGATCGTTTTAAACGGTCCTTAGATAGCTCAACTGTTTCACGTGTATTTTATATTATTGTATATTATTTTGTACATTTTTGTAAATATTTCTATTTTATTTATATATAATTTTCACTCAAAACGGGATATTTAACATGATATATGAGTTCTCTCTACGCTCTTTTACGATTTCCACACATCCTCACCACAGGGTTCAGACAATTGAAAACCGTCTTCTCGATTGAAATTCCTGTGTTTTGTAATCTCTATTGCCTCTTGTACCAATCTTGGGATGTAATGTTTTTCAGTTGAGATTACCTGTGGATTGTGTAACTCGATACAGTGGTTTAAGCCAGATTCTAGTTGATGTGTAGCTATGGCCGACTTTTGTGTGTCCATATTTTTGACCGCCCTGTATGTTCTGTCACTCGACAAGCTATAGTACGTTTTGTTTGGCCGATGTAAGAGCTCCCACAGCTGCAGTCAATCTTGTACACTCCTTGTGTTTGAAGAGGAATCTTATCTTTAGGTGAGCGCAGGTAGTGTGAGATCTTCTTTAAAGGAGTAAAAATTGATTTTATGGACAATTTTTGCAGGGCTTTCGCAATTTTGTCCGTCACTCCTTTGATGTACGGTAGAAAAGCAGGTTTTCGTTCTACTATACATCTGTGGGGTTTAGGCCTTTGTCTAACTGGAAAAGATCGGAGCTTATATCCATTTTTACGTAGGACATGCTGAACATGAGCTAGCTCACTCTTTATGGAGTACTCATCACATAGGTCGAAAGCACGGTTCGTGAGAGACATTACAACCGAGTTAAGCTGCCGAGGGTGATGGTGTGAATCAGCATGGAGATATCGATCCGTATGGGTCGGCTTCCTATAAACCGAATAGCCTAAATTACCATCATCACGAATCTGTACCATCACGTCCAGGAAAGCCAAGCTTCGATCACTTTCCATTTCATACGTAAACCGCATCTTGGTATGTTTACATTTAGGTATGCCAAAAGGAGTTCAATCTCATGTTTATTGCCTCTTACAATACAGAAAACATCATCAACGTACCTTTTCCACAACTTCATTGGCAAGGGGGCAGAGCATATAGCCAGCATATAGCATATAGCATATAGCTTTTACTGCTTTATTTATATTTTCTAGATATGTATTATATTAATTAATAATAACTTTACATTCGTCTAATTTTTTCTCTGAAATTGTGGTACCTTGTCTACGAGAAGGTCAAATTTTAATTAAATATTTTCTTATTTCTAAAAGTAACGTTCTAACCAGACAAGTTTCTTGCCGGATTCTTCTTGAACTGGGGTTAGGAGGAACCGGCACCTAGATTCACTAGCATGTAAGAAGACGATTCAAAGTGGTCCTTGTGATTGTAATGAATAAAGTTATTTTGAATTTTGAATTTTTAAAAAGTTCTTTATAAAGTTCATTATAAAGTTCATTTAAATATTCTGCCATTAAGAAATTCTAAATCTTTAAAATTAAAATTACTTATATAAGATAAATAATACACATACCTCTTATCCTATTTTAATTTTACCGTAATAAACACTTCGTTGATTGTTCATCGTCCATTTTAGGTAGGTTTTAGGTAGGCAGGTAGATCTGCACAAGTTCATTCACATTATCTGGTTTCAGTTCGTCTTACCTACACATAACTACACATAATCTCGATCGATCGGATTTCACTATTTTTTAACACCGTCACAAAACTGATTTATACTTTACTTTCCTCGATCTTCAAGTCAGGGTACAGCTGCTGCTGTTGACGATGACGACGTTGAAGGAACGATCCCCGATTCGACATCTCGAACTGCTGTCGCGCTCATCGAATGTGACATTTCTTATACTGCTTGTAGAGGAAGTACATTGCATCGATAGATGACTTTTTATTTCTTCCAAATGGCCATGGTTTGAGCCTGCGGCATTTTGTTTGAGAAACACCGTTTCTTTATCGATATTTGTACAACATATTTTTGAAAATTTTATTGATTTTTATTTACTTAATGATTATTTTATTTGAAGGCATTGCGCGCCTTAGTGCACTAGGCATACGCTCACGCGTTTCAAACATGGCACGGGTTACCATGTAAGGAGCTGGCAGGGTCGTCATGTAAGAATTGACGTCGGAGGCGAATGAAATCAGTGAAGTCTAGATTATGACTATCGTTTATTAGGATAAGTTATTACACTCATACATAGATTAGGTATATAATACAGATTACAAACATAGTAACTACATCTCAGTTTAGCTGGTAGTTCACTGACCTCTACCTAATATGGCCACTAAATTAACTAAACCCTACAAATGTACGCACGCACGGCATTTGTAGAGCGAAGCTTCAAACTTTGGAAAATTGGCTAAAAAATTTGAAAAATCAGAAAATTGTCTATCGACGAATTATTGTAGAAGCGCATGATACTCAATCTACGGCTGAGGTCAGCAGTCAGTTCAATAAACAAATAATAATAAATAATATTTTTTGTAAATACATAAATATTATAGGGTAAAGTGGGGTAAATGCGAGTACCATAACTAGAATTTCATTTTCAACCATACACAACTTTTGGATTTGTTATAATTTAAAGCACATAATTCCCATGTGTATAAAGCATTTAGTAGGCCAAAGTTTTAAGAAACTTGTTATATTAAAAACACTCTGATAGCGGAAGATAATATACGTTTCAAAAAATATGGCTCACTTTTTACATTTGCCCTGTATACTGGGCAAATGTAATAATGTTGCTCAATTACTTAGGACTGCAGATAGTTTTATATCAGGGGTAATAGGAAAACGAGACGAAAAAAGGAATTAACCTTTCGTTTTTATTTTAAGGAGATCATGTGGAAACTTACAAAGGTATGAACTTTTTTTACAGACTACACAACTATTCAGTTTTTATTTTCTTTTTATTTTCTTTAAAAAATAAACCATCGACATCCCTATAACTTTTACCCCGCTAATGTAACTCCCCCCTTGACTACCATTAAATAGAAAAATACGAAGACCCGAGATAAGTACGATCATTTGTCGTGCGGCGGGAATCGAACCCGCAACCTACCCCGCAATCACAAGTTAACACCTACACAAGTTAATCAGCATATTTCATTAGCATCAAAACAATATTCATCCATTTCTTATTGTGCAAAATGCCCGAACGTTTGTAAGAAGGTACTTACCACACTTGATTCCAAATAATGGTGTCGCTAAAGAATTAACCTACCGATGAAAATTACTTATTTTAATGTCGACTTCTGTGGCTCTGTGCTTGTTGCTTGTGGGTTCGATTTCCGCCGCGGACAAATGTTTGTATTAAAACTTCAGACAAGTACTTAGTAAAAGGCGTATTTACTATTTTATCTGAACTCCCGTGTATGAAAGTATAATCTCCTGTCCTTTTCCTGTCCCAGAAACCCAGTATTCAACTTATTTTCCCTGTGTTCCTTATCAAAGTTTTTGAAGAAATTTAGGAACCTGTCTCTAGCGAAAACTGTAGTAAAGTCGGCGAATATCGGTTTAATATTTGATTTAATACCGGTTCTGTAAACGTCCTTTATTTCTGAGACGCCAAAAGAGACGTTTTAGAAGTTTTAAGTAAATAGTTTTTAATTCCTCTTCTGTCTGTTTGGCCTGGGGAATTTTATGTAGTTCCAGACTTGTTCCTCGAACTTGTCGCTCTAAAATTTCAACCTTGCAGGTAATTAATTCTTGCCTACCAACTCTTACTAAATCTATTCTCTGGCGCGCATCATCATATTTACGAGACATAGTATCCATTGCCACTTTAACATAATTGATAGAACTTAAGATGGCAAAAAACTTGTCATCCTGGTCTTCCTTCAATTGAGAGAAGAGTTCCAAAATCTTGTCTTTACTAAACTATCTTTACGAGAACGTTTGCGTTTGTTGCGCGTCGTGAAGTTATGTAAGGACGACGCTTCACTTAATCCTGGTTCTTTTGTTGGGACTCCACTATATTTGGGTTAGATGCAGAATGTTGCAGAGGTGTTTTAAAAGCCGGAGCCGGCGAATCGTTTTTAGGCGTTGTGCGGTTAAGTGGCATTTCAATCGTAGATATAAGTTATAAGTTGGTTGCTACTTTTTTATAGGCTGATAGCAAAGCACAGGCAAATACATCACACAGTCAATGTCGGTGGGGCTCATTAGATGTTCAAACTAACAGGATAGCAGAGTGCGTAGCGAGATGTCCAACAGGCAGGCGTAGACGGCAGGTAAGCGGTGCGGCACAGTAGGGCGATTATGGAACTCTTGATATAATCAGTGTCTATTAGTTTCGATTTGCAATCGGCATCAATGTCTATCAATTTCGAATAGCAATCGGAATTATTTCAATCATTCGTTTGATTGTAACTGGAATTAGTTTTGACAATAGTATGAAATGATAGATGTCAACAGTGTAACAAATTTGATTCACTATAGTTACTAGTCCGGTCAAATTAGGTCAAAAAATAGGAGTGAAGGTACAATTTCCACCCAGCTCTAAATTGGCAGGATTGTTCTATACACTATAATAAATGTCTCAATCTCAGAAATCCTCATCGATCCGATACCTGAAAAAAAAAATTACTCGGGATCAAAGGTCACAAAAACTGTTTTTTCGCGATTTTAGCAAAACCGTAAGTTTTATCTTAAAATTAGTGCAGATAAAAATTGTATATCAGATAATTATCTATAAAAAATGATTAAATATTTTTTTTCTTAAGAGCCAACGTTTCTGAGATATAACGATTCAAAAAGTTGTAAGAGTTGTAATCGTCATAATATGCCCACGTCTCCATACCACCTCTGAGGTATAGTCCGGTCAATTTAGACATAAAAATAGTGGTCAAATAACAAAAATTCCCGGAAAGCCAAATATTGGTGGAGAGCTGGGGTTTACCATTACAAATAAAGTTTTAAAAGTCCCCATCGATCCTATGTGTGCTTCAAAAGTTATTCGGGGTCAAAGGTCAATTTGAAGTTTTTTTGGATTTTTTTTCGAAAACGGTAAGTTTTATCAAAAAAAAACCTCAAACCAAAGTTGTAGATCATAAAATTCTCTACAAAAATGGTCAATATGATTTTTTTCCTAAGAGTACCATTCGTGAGATATCGCGATTCTAAGAGTCACACTATACATAGTATGCACATATAAGCCACGTATATACATATCAGGCACTTAAGATAAGTATACATACCTATCTGTGTCTCTTTTATGTATACTATACTATCCTCAAAACATTTATTGAAAAGACAGTCAGTCCCTAACTGAATCCCCTCTACCCACGTGGCCTTGAAAAACATCTGGCTATTCTCTGTCTCTTTCTACTGTCCGTATTCGAAAAAAAAGATTTGACTGACTGCGCTAAAGTATTTACAGAAATTGATTCCAGGCCTCAACAATAATTACAGAAGGAATTCGCTTTCTTCTTGCGGTTTATGGAGCTCCAAAAAAAATTACTTGCATTGATAAATACCGATACTTAACTTTTGTAAAAAATACGCGAAACAAGAAACAAGTACAACTACCATGTCTTCCTCCAATATCGGCATCTGCTATTCAACACTTGTATCGAGTACACTGTCAAGTTCAAACATGGCTAGGCAATCAACTGAACCCAGAAGACTGGGGTTGGAAATTGATAGATGTACTACTGGAACTGATTAAAACTTTACTCCCACCTGCTCCAGAAAAACTTCTCAACACTATTTTAAAAAAGTCGGGTTGCTGTGTTCTCCAGCTTGTACCAATTGCCAAGGTCAGTCTTGCTCAAATGTCCAGTTGAGTACAATAGAGGAAGATTCCTGTGATTTTAATGAAGAGACCAATGACTCAGCCACATTTGAACAATTTATGAACATCCAGCAGGAGGAAGAGGAAGAAGAAGACAATATCAATAATAAAGTAATATCTAGAACTTGACGGGTATTGTTCCCTAAAATTGTCATGACAGTTAGTGGAGTAGGCCTACAAGGGAAACCACGGTAAAAAAAACGCGCCGAGTACACTACCTCACAGGTGGCGTGGAAATGTGTGCATATCATGTGTAATGTGACTCGCGAAAATCGCGATATCTCACGAATGCTAACTCTTAGGAAAAAAATCATATGGACCATTTTTGTAGAGAATTTTAAGATCTACAACTTTGGTTTGAGGTTTTTTTTTTGATAAAACTTACCGTTTTCGAAAAAAATCCAAAAAACTTCAAATTGACCTTTGACCCCGAATAACTTTTGAAGCACACATAGGATCGATGGGGACTTTTAAAACTTTATTTGTAATGGTAAACCTCAGCTCTCCACCAATATTTGGCTTTCCGGGAATTTTTGTTATTTTAAATGTCTATATTGACCGGACTAGTAGTGTACTTAGCGCGTTAATATCAGCGTTGACTGCAACGTAAATAACTGCAACTGTAACTGCAACTGTTACTGTTAGGAAAAAATGTATTTTGTCATTTTTTATAGATAATTATAATGTCTACAATTTTTGTCCGCACTAATTTTATGATAAATATTAACGTTTTGCGTAAAATCGCGAAAAACATAAGTTTCCAGTTTTAAAGCTGAAACTTTTGCTCTCCAAACTTTGTTTGTTTGTGCGATTGTTTATTTTCATAAAAAAATAACAAACACATTAGTCGCCACTACGATTTTCGAAAGTTCCCCTCGATTTCTCTGGGATGCCATCATCAGATCCTTGTTTCCTTATCATGGTACCACCCTTAGGAGAACTCCTTTAGAACAAAAATAGAATCATCAAAATCGGTTCATAAACCACGAAGTTATCCGCAAACACATAAAAAAAAATATACTAATCGAATTGAGTAACTTCCTTTTTTTGAAGTCGGTTAAAATATATCATAAATCTGGGACCCGCTTCGTTTGCTTTTAACTATAAGAAGCTACTATACAAACAATGTGTTCTCATGACGTTAATATTATAAAGTACGATTCGCTTGCTATGGATAAGGAGCCATAGTAAAGCTCTCTTGAAGCTCGCCAGTTACGTACAGGTAGTAAGCAGTTAGTGATTTTGGGATCTCTTTGTGAATGACATGTGAAATGAAATGAAAAATATTAATTTGACACGACACAACACAAAATAGACTTAAGGACTAGAAGGTTAAGGTATGATACAATAATACAAACATAGTAAAAAAAAAGTTTGCCTGTAAAGTCGGTTTACGAACGATAGTTTAACGTGACAACGTCATAACACAACATTGATGAAATGATTGCTTACTTTTATGAATAAAATTTAATCATTTTTACTGAATTATTCCTATTTTATATGGATACAAAGGAGTGAAATGAAATTTAAAATTTAATTGATAAATTTACTTTTATTTGCACTCAAGCCGAACGCTCAGGCAGATCGTGCCTTTCGCTCGCTCGTGCAGCGCTCTCGCTCCGAGCGTAACGTTACAATGAGTCATCCTTTTTCGTGCGTGCGTTCATCGATTTATTAGACGTTGTCACCTCAAAACAAACATTTAGTACCTAAAAGTATATAAGTAGTATATCAGTCATGTGGTACCCACAACACAAGCTCTGCTTACTTTGGGGCCAGATGATGCTGTGTGAAATGTCCGAAATTATTATAAAATATTGTTATTGTTATTATTTACAAAAAAAACAATAAGCAATGTGGTATATATATAACACAAGCTCTGCTTACTTTAGGGCCAGACGATGCTGTGTGAAATGTCTGGCATTATTTATTTATTGTTACTTCTAAAATTAACTAAAGCCATGTAAGTCGCAGTAAGTTCCTTGTCGTAGGTAGGTACTATAATAACTATAATATATATAAAACGTCCTTTAGTGTCTGTAAATTAAATAGCAAAATATCCCCAAGTTGTCCACATGCCTTATAATAGTTGCTGAAGTACTGCACCGAAGCATGAGCCAGAAGTCTGTCAGTAGAGATAACGGTCCATCTACACTAGGATGAGCCAAAGTAAGGGATGTCCCGATATTAATGCAAGATTTGTTTTTTTTATTTATTTATAATTTGCCGTCATATGTGCAGTAAATGGTTGACAACCGTGACAAAGAACAATTTGATATCTAAGAGTTAAGGGTTACATAAACTTTAATTATTTAACAATATCTTCTAATTAATAAAAATTTGGCCGCAGATCGTCAGTTTTAAACAAACTATCGTCGAAATAGTGTTTTGACTTCGTCAACTGTAATTAAATTCATTGAAAAATTCTGGGTATAAATACCCATTGTCGCTATTTAGTGGCCACGGGACAAATGTTTGTATGATCTGCAAGTATTTGCCTCGGGTCTGGGTGTTTCTATGTATAATATGTATGTATTTACAAAAAAAATATATAAAAGTAGTATATCAGTTATATGGTACCCATAACACAATCTCTGCTTACTTTGGGGCCAGATGATGCTGTGTGAAATGTCTGGTATTATTATTATTATCTGAAACATTTGGGTTTATGAATTGTAAACATATTTACATTCTAAAAGATTTTGAATGTGAGAATTCGGTAATTTGACAGCCTTGCTGTCATTATGATGCACTTTGCAAGCATTAAAACATTAATCGAAAAGGCGGTACAGCTGACTCGCAATGATACCGTGTGCCAATATTTTCTTCTGTAATCCTATCATACCCACTCTTTCATGAATTAAATGTTTAGAATTAATTATTTTTAAGTATCCAGTGTTATAATAATACAAGAATATTAAATATACGAAGTTATTATTTGAAATATGGTGTTTGTACTCGTTCCCTCTCTCTTTATCCAGGCTTGGGACTGGCTCCGAAAGCAGTAATACTAAAAATAGCAACTGCCATCCGAGGCGAGGTTAAACGATGAAATACATCGGAAAAAACGCGATGACATTGTCAGAGAGTCATTGACTTCATCGGTCTCGAAAAACATATAGGAATAAACAATTGCCCCGACTTCGTATAATTTTAGCTCAAATATCTATGATCCGATAGAGAGTATCAGCAAAACAGGACACCACATTGTCAGAGAGGTATGATTTCTAGCGGTATCTCAAAACGTACGTGAGAAAACTATTGCCTCGGCATCGTGCAATATTGTCGAGGATAACAATGCACTTCCGGCAGACCGAATACAAAGACTTACTTATAAACTGACACACAAAGCTACTAAAGCTACATAAACAATCAGCTTACAACTTTTTAAAAGACTTCTTGTTTCCTGTAGATATGAACAGGTGAAAAGTATATTATACAAAAAATGTCACCACCTTGTCAGAGAGGTATGATTTCTTCCAGTATCTCAAAATATACGTGAGGAAACAATCGCCTCGGCATCGTGCAATATTGTCGAGGATAACAATGCACTTCCGGCAGTCCGAATACAAAGACTTACTTATAAACTGACACACAAAGCTACTAAAGCTACAAAAACAATTAGCTTACAACTTTTCAAAATACATTTATTTCCTGTAGATATGAACAGGTGAAAAGTATATTATACTAAAAATGTCACCACTTTGTCAGAGAGGTATGATTAGTCTCGTTATCTCAAAACGTACGCGAGGAAACTATTGCCTCGGCATCGTGCAATATTGTCGAGGATAACAACATTGCACTTTCGGCAGACCGAATTCAGCGGCTTACCAACAAATTAACACAAAAAGCTTAAACAATTAACTTAAACAATCAGCTTGAAACTTTTAAAAAGATAATAAAAAATAAATAGTATTATGTAAAGGAGACCTTGTATTTCCTGTAAATATGTAATGGTGAGAAGCCTATACAAAAAATGACACCACTTTGTCAGAGTTATGATTTCTACCGGTATCTCAAAACGTACGTAAGGAAACAATCGCCCCGACATCGTGAAATATTGTCGAGGATAACAATGCACTTCCGGCAGACCGAATTCAGCGGCTTACCTACAAATTGACACAAAAAGCTTAAACAATTAACTTAAACAATCAGCTTGAAACTTTTAAAAAGATAATAAAAAATAAATAGTATTATGTAAAGGAGACCTTGTATTTCCTGTAAATATGAACAGGTGAGAAGCCTATACAAAAAATGTCACCACTTTGTCAGAGAGGTATGATTTCTACCAGTATCTCAAAACGTACGTAAGGAAACAATCGCCTCGACATCGTGCAATATTGTTGAGGATAACAATGCATTTCCGTCAGGCCGAATTAAGCGGCTTACCTACAAATTGACACAAAAAGCTTAAACAATTAACTTAAACAATCAGCTTCAAACTTTTTAAAAGATAATAAAAAATAAATAGTATTATATAAAGGAGACCTTGTATTTCCTGTAAATATGAACAGGTGAGAAGCCTATACAAAAAATGTCACCACTTTGTCAGAGAGGTATGATTTCTACCGGTATCTCAAAACGTACGTGAGGAAACAATCGCCTCGACATCGTGCAATAGTGTCAAGAATAACAATGCGCTTCCGGCAGACCGGATACAGCGGCTCAAATATAAACTGACACACAAAGCTACTAAAGCTACAAAAACAATCAGCTTACAACTTTTAAAATGACTTTTTATTTCCTGTAGATATGAACAGATGAAAAGTATATTATTCAAAAAATGTCACCACCTTGTCAGAGAGGTATGATTTCTACCGGTATCTAAAACGTACGTAAGTAAACAATTGCCTCGACATCGTGCAATAGTGTCGAGAATAACAATGCGCTTCCGGCAGACCGGATACAGCGGCTCACTTATAAACTGATACACAAAGCTACTAAAGCTACAAAAACAATCAGCATACTACTTTTTAAAAGACTTCTATTTCCTGTAGATATGAACAGATGAAAAGTTATTTATACAAAAAATGTCACCACTTTGTTAGAGAGGTATGATTTCTATCGGTATCTCAAAATGTACGTGAGGAAACTATCGCCCCGACATCGTACAATATTGTCGAGAATAACAATGCACTTCCGGCAGACCGGGTACAGCGGCTTACTTATAAACTGACACACAAACCTACTAAAGCTACAAAAACAATCAGCCTACCACTTTTTAACATGAACAATGCACTTAATCACAATGCACTCCCGGCAGACCGAATTCAGCGGCTTACCTACAAATTGACACAAAAAGCTTTACCAATTAACTTAAACAATCAGCTTGAAACTTTTTAAAAGATAATAAGAAATAAATAGTATTATGTAAAGGAGACCTTGTATTTCCTGTTTATATGAACAGGTGAGAAGCCTATACAAAAAAATTCACCACTGTGTCAGAGAGGTATGATTTCTACCGGTATCTCAAAACGTACGTAAGGAAACAATCGCCTCGACATCGTGCAATATTGTTGAGGATAAAAATGCATTTCCGGCAGGCCGAATTCAGCGGCTTACCTACAAATTGACACAAAAAGTTTAAACAAATAACTTAAACAATCAGCTTGAAACTTTTTAAAAGATAATAAGAAATAAATAGTATTATGTAAAGGAGACCTTGTATTTCCTGTAAATATGAACAGGTGACAAGCCTATACAAAAAATGTCACCACTTTGTCAGAGAGGTATGATTTCTACCGGTATCTCAAAACGTACGTGAGGAAACAATCGCCTTGACATCGTGCAATAGTGTCGACAATAACAATGCGCTTCCGGCAGACCGGATACAGCGGCTCACATATAAACTGACACACAAAGCTACTAAAGCTACAAAAACAATCAGCTTACAACTTTTAAAAGGACTTTTTATTTCCTGTAGATATGAACAGATGAAAAGTTATTTATACAAAAAATGTCACCACTTTGTTAGAGAGGTATGATTTCTACCGGTATCTCAAAACGTACGTGAGGAAACAATCGCCTTGACATCGTGCAATAGTGTCGAGAATAACAATGCGCTTCCGGCAGACCGGATACAGCGGCTCACTTATAAACTGACACACCAAGCTACTAAAGCTACAAAAATAATCAGCTTACAACTTTTAAAAATACTTTTTATTTCCTGTAGATATGAACAGGTGAAAAGTATATTATACAAAAAATGTCACCACCTTGTCAGAGAGGTATGATTTCTACCGGTATCTCAAAACGTACGTGAGGAAACAATCGCCTCGACATCGTGCAATAGTGTCGAGAATAACAATGCGCTTCCGGCAGACTGGATACAGCGGCTCACTTATAAACTGACACACAAAGCTACTAAAGCTACAAAAACAATCAGCTTACAACTTTTTAAAAGACTTCTATTTCCTGTAGATATGAACAGATGAAAAGTTATTTATACAATGCATTCAGCCGCTTACCTACAAATTGACACAAAAAGTTTAAACAATTAACTTAAACAATCAGCTTGAAACTTTTTAAAAGATAATAAGAAATAAATAGTATTATGTAAAGGAGACCTTGTATTTCCTGTTTATATGAACAGGTGAGAAGCCTATACAAAAAAATTCACCACTGTGTCAGAGAGGTATGATTTCTACCGGTATCTCAAAACGTACGTAAGGAAACAATCGCCTTGACATCGTGCAATATTGTTGAGGATAAAAATGCATTTCCGGCAGGCCGAATTCAGCGGCTTACCTACAAATTGACACAAAAAGTTTAAACAAATAACTTAAACAATCAGCTTGAAACTTTTTAAAAGATAATAAGAAATAAATAGTATTATGTAAAGGAGACCTTGTATTTCCTGTAAATATGAACAGGTGACAAGCCTATACAAAAAATGTCACCACTTTGTCAGAGAGGTATGATTTCTACCGGTATCTCAAAACGTACGTGAGGAAACAATCGCCTTGACATCGTGCAATAGTGTCGACAATAACAATGCGCTTCCGGCAGACCGGATACAGCGGCTCACATATAAACTGACACACAAAGCTACTAAAGCTACAAAAACAATCAGCTTACAACTTTTAAAAGGACTTTTTATTTCCTGTAGATATGAACAGATGAAAAGTTATTTATACAAAAAATGTCACCACTTTGTTAGAGAGGTATGATTTCTACCGGTATCTCAAAACGTACGTGAGGAAACAATCGCCTTGACATCGTGCAATAGTGTCGAGAATAACAATGCGCTTCCGGCAGACCGGATACAGCGGCTCACTTATAAACTGACACACCAAGCTACTAAAGCTACAAAAATAATCAGCTTACAACTTTTAAAAATACTTTTTATTTCCTGTAGATATGAACAGGTGAAAAGTATATTATACAAAAAATGTCACCACCTTGTCAGAGAGGTATGATTTCTACCGGTATCTCAAAACGTACGTGAGGAAACAATCGCCTCGACATCGTGCAATAGTGTCGAGAATAACAATGCGCTTCCGGCAGACTGGATACAGCGGCTCACTTATAAACTGACACACAAAGCTACTAAAGCTACAAAAACAATCAGCTTACAACTTTTTAAAAGACTTCTATTTCCTGTAGATATGAACAGATGAAAAGTTATTTATACAATGCATTCAGCCGCTTACCTACAAATTGACACAAAAAGTTTAAACAATTAACTTAAACAATCAGCTTGAAACTTTTTAAAAGATAATAAGAAATAAATAGTATTATGTAAAGGAGACCTTGTATTTCCTGTTTATATGAACAGGTGAGAAGCCTATACAAAAAAATTCACCACTGTGTCAGAGAGGTATGATTTCTACCGGTATCTCAAAACGTACGTAAGGAAACAATCGCCTTGACATCGTGCAATATTGTTGAGGATAAAAATGCATTTCCGGCAGGCCGAATTCAGCGGCTTACCTACAAATTGACACAAAAAGTTTAAACAAATAACTTAAACAATCAGCTTGAAACTTTTTAAAAGATAATAAGAAATAAATAGTATTATGTAAAGGAGACCTTGTATTTCCTGTAAATATGAACAGGTGACAAGCCTATACAAAAAATGTCACCACTTTGTCAGAGAGGTATGATTTCTACCGGTATCTCAAAACGTACGTGAGGAAACAATCGCCTTGACATCGTGCAATAGTGTCGAGAATAACAATGCGCTTCCGGCAGACCGGATACAGCGGCTCACATATAAACTGACACACAAAGCTACTAAAGCTACAAAAACAATCAGCTTACAACTTTTAAAAGGACTTTTTATTTCCTGTAGATATGAACAGATGAAAAGTTATTTATACAAAAAATGTCACCACTTTGTTAGAGAGGTATGATTTCTACCGGTATCTCAAAACGTACGTGAGGAAACAATCGCCTTGACATCGTGCAATAGTGTCGAGAATAACAATGCGCTTCCGGCAGACCGGATACAGCGGCTCACTTATAAACTGACACACCAAGCTACTAAAGCTACAAAAATAATCAGCTTACAACTTTTAAAAATACTTTTTATTTGAATGGGAACGATGCTAAAGCTGTTATTTACCATTGCAATTACTTTTCGAATTCTGCTAAAAAAAGTTCTGTTTTTTTTTCTCAAACCAGCAGCAAACAACACACGAATATACGCGAATTTCTTAAAACTCGCGTTGCACTCTGTGATTAGTCTGTATGTGTAAATAACAAATGTTTCATTTTCTTCATCATATGTTTGTAGTTGTATGCCTCCAATATCAATCTTCGATGTGCTAACTTGACATGTTATTGATCTATTGTCCCAAATGTACTTCCATTTAGATGTAAGAATTATGATTTTTGTGAAGCGGGCGATCATCACAGGACTAGGAGCCCCTGGAAGATCAAGGAACTTATGGAATAAAAGGTAACGGGTCACAAGTTGGATGTATGTTCCTCATGGATGTAATTATCTATAACTCTAATTATTAACGAACGCTTTAGTTAGATCTGGCTAGAAGGCAGCGCCTTCATACGGTAAAGCCCCAACACCGTCACTACTGTTAACTGTACGAGATATCTGACACTCGTGGTAGGTGCAGGCCTAACATAAACAAATTTACTTTGATTTGAAACTAACAGAAACCAGAGGTAGCAGAGCAGAACTGTAAAAAACATTAATACTTATATTAGGTCAGGACCACGAGCTTTAGGCAGATCAGAGCTGCATGTTATGTGCCACAAACAGTAGCTTTTGTTGAATGTATATCTTTTTCTTTAATTTGGGTCATGCATCTTCAATTATTCAATTAAATTTTTCTTTCATTATGTTAGATGGCGTTATCATTAACTGTTCCATTATTTTCCTTGTTCTTTTTATGCAGTAGATAGATGGACCAACAAGAAACCAGAGGTAGCAGAGCAGAACTGCTAAATTCTTTGACATTCGTTAAAGGTCAGAACCACGAGCTTCAGGCAGATTGGAACTGCATGTAATGTGCAACAAACAGTAGTTTTTGGTAACACATAAAGACACAATGCATTATATATTATTCAAATTCACTTTGGAAGCTTGACACTGTGATAGTTTATTATTTGATTGGGAACGACGCTGTAGCTGTTCTTTTCCATTGCAATTACTTTTTGAATTATGCTACAAAAAAGATCTATTTTTCTTCTCTAACCAGCAGCAAACAACACACCATAGACGCGAATTTCTTAAAACTCGCGTTTCACTCCGTGTTTAATCTGTATGTGTATATAACAAATGTTTTATTTTCTTCATCATATGTTTGTAGTTAGTTGTATGCCTCCAATATCAATTTTCGATGTGCTAACTTGACATGTTATTGATTTTTTGTCCCAAATGTACTTCCATTTAGATATAAGAATTAGGAATTTTGTGAAGCGGGCGATCATCACAGGACTAGGAGCCCCTGGAAGATCAAGGAACTTATGGAACAAGGGTAAAGGGTCACAAGTTGGATGTATTGTCCTCATGGATGTTATAATCTATAACTCGTATTATTAAAGAATGCTTTCGTAAGATCTGGCTTGAATGCAGTGTCTTCATACGTTAAAGCCCCAACACCGTTAGTACTGTCGACTGTACGAGATATCTGACACTCGTGGTAGGTACAGGCCTAACATAAACAAATTAAATTTGATATAAAACTAACAAGAAACCAGAGGTAGCAGAGCAGAACTGCAAAAATCATCTTCTTTTTATCTTCAATTATTCAATTTAATTTTTCTTTTCTTATGTGTGATGGAGTTATAAAACACTGTTCCACTTTTTTTCTTTTTCTGTTTTTGCAGTGGATATTATGTACCAACAAGAAACTAGAGTTAGCAGAGCAGAACTGCTAAACTCTTTGACATTCGTAAACCACTAGCTTCAGGCAGATCGGGACTGCATGTAATGTGCAACTAACAATAGCTTTTGGTAACATTATCTGCACACGATTGGCGGACAAACTGATCTATCTATTTCTGCCGTACGAAATAATACGTCAAAAATAACGTTTTGACTTTGGTTTAGCTTTGGTTCAGACGTTCAAAATTACCGCAGTCAGCCCCTATAAATGCTTAGATCTAAAAACTCGTTATATTAAGTCGTAACTGTTAGCATTCAGGCATATCCGAACTTCTGTTCTTCTTTTGTCGACTATCCGAATGATGGCAGCCTCAATTTCTATCACCGAAGAAGGCACAGGTGCCGTCGTCGCGTCGGTCGCTCGGCGTTCAGTTCTTGTAACTAAACACTTCGTTTGTTCTTCTCTGTGAAAGAAGTTAAGTAGATTAACAAACTAACTGCTAACAAAACTGTCCAGCGATTTGCCACAGGATAAGGTAATAAAATAATAATCAACCCATTTTACATTATATGGGAAGGACCCATATAATGTAAAATGTTAGTTACTTTATATTATATATTAATATAATTACGTTTTAAAAACTAAAAAGAAACTTCATTGAATTAAATTTGAGCCTATCATACATTTTTAGTGGAAAGTAGATGTATTTTAACCGACTTTATGTATATTATAATATGGGTAGGCCATATAAACGCCACGCTCCAATCAGACAGCGAGGTATGAAAGTACATGAAAACATCATCGTTTATATTTCAGGCGTTTATATTTCGTTTATATTCGGCCGATTTCGAGTAATCGGAAAACATAAATAAAAAAAAAAAAAAAAAACTGACGAATTGAGAAACTCCTCCTTTTTGATAAATTCGGTTAAAAAGAAATATTTAAAGAAAGTTTTCGTACAGTTTTTATACAGAAAGGGATTTTTATGTACACAACCCACACATGTTTAAATTCCGAAGCCGCTCAACTTAACTACCATTTTGAGAGCTCTGTGGCGCAGTAGTAGTAGTTTTTTTTTTTTTTTGTTTTCTTTTGTTTTTTTGTTTTTTGCTTGTGGCATCCCTATGAGTAACAGCTGTTTTGAATTGTTCCATTCTTTTAGTTAGATTTTATTTGTTTTTATATGTAATTACAAAGCCCTTTTCAAATTCATAATAAAACAAACGTGTACAAATAATAATATTAGTGAAATTGATGTAAATTGGCCGCAAATAATTTCGGTTAGGAAGTTCAAACTTTTTTTATTGTTTTATCGGGTTTGGAAGTGTTTGTTGCTCTTATGTGTTAGTTTTATGTGAAAATCCAAAACTCATAATAGTGTAATAAATTTAAATATTAACAATAATATAATTAAGCAAGATATAGATGTAGCAAAGGCATTTGAAACTTTTTTTAGTGATATTCCAGTCTCCACTACAAAGTCTTTAAACTCTTCTCATGTAATAGCAGTATCATTGTTAAAAGATAGTTTACCTGAATGTGTCACACAATTTTACTTTGAACATGTGGACAAAAACGATATTATCAAGGCATTCAAAATGATTAATGTAAAAAAGACCACTGATCTCTGGGGCATTTCTGTCAGTGTTATAAAACCACTAATTGACATTATTGCACCAGATCTAGCTTTCATATTTAATCAATGTATTGACAGTGGAGTATTTACTGATTTTATGAAACATAGCAAGATCATACCTCTATTCAAATCAGGTAGTCATTCCGATCCTAGTAACTTTAGGCCTATATCAGTACTTCCTACATTTAGTAAAATATTTGAAAAACTTATACTAAACCAATTACAACGGCATTTTAATACCAACAATTTACTAGACAGTAAACAATTCGGATTTACAAAGGGACGCTCAACGACTGATGCCGGTGTTGAGTTAATATCACATATTTTTGATATCTGGGAGGAAACACGCGATGCCTTAGGTATTTTTTGTGATCTGTCGAAAGCTTTTGATTGCGTTCACCATGAAACTCTAATCAGCAAACTACACCACTATGGTGTTAAGGGAGTTTCACTTAAGCTTCTTACATCCTACTTAACTAACCGAACACAACGAGTAGATGTAAATGGAAAGCGTTCTCCGGGGTCAATGGTAAAAATGGGTGTACCACAAGGATCAATACTCGGGCCATTCTTGTTTTTAATTTATATAAATGATCTACCTAAACTTGTAAAGGATGATCACGAGATTGTACTGTTTGCTGATGACACGTCACTTTTATTTAAATTAAAGCGACGACTTACTAATCTTGACGATGTAAACAATGCAATCTCTAAAGTTGTAACATTGTTTAATGTAAACAACTTATTACTTAACGAGAAAAAAACGAAATGCATTCGTTTTATACTGCCCAACGTTAAACAGGTGAAAGCTAATGTAAAAATTAATAACGAAAAGATAGATCTCGTCGACACCACAGTGTTCCTAGGCATTACTTTAAATAATAAGCTGCAATGGGGCCCGCACATAGATAAATTGTCGAAGAGACTCAGCTCTGCCGCATACGCTGTCAAAAAGATCCGTCATTTTACCGACGTAGATACCGCTAGACTCGTTTACTTCAGCTACTTTCATAGCATTATGTCTTATGGCATTTTGTTGTGAGGGAGTGCTGCTGATATTAACACCATATTTGTGTTGCAGAAGAGGGCTGTTCGTGCAATTTATAACATGGGCCCCAGAGAATCACTTAGAGATAAGTTTAAAGAAATTAATATTATGACAGTGCCTTGTCAGTATATATACGAAAATTTAATGTATGTGCACAAAAATGTTCATTTATTCAAAAAAATTGCGATAATCATAGTATTAACACTAGAAATAAAGATAAACTCGCTGTTCCCACTGTTAGGCTCGCTAAAGTTAATAAGTCTTTTATAGGGCAATGTGTACGCTTCTATAACAAGGTCCCAAGCGACGTGTTAGATTGGTCGATTGGCAAATTTAAAAACGTAATTAAACATAAACTGTCTATTAAAGCATATTATAAAATATCTGATTATTTAGAAGACAAAAAAGCTTGGGATGAATCTGCTCCAACTAGACTCGGCATCCGTAACAAAATTGTCAAGGATCATACAAAAAAGTGTTAAAACTAGACAAGTTTCTTGCCGGATTCTTCTTGAACTGGGGTTGAGAGGAACCGGCACCTAGATTCACTAGCATGTAAGAAGACGATTCAAAGTGGTCCTTGTGATTGTAATGAATAAAGTTATTTTGAATTTTGAATTTTGAAAAGTAGGCGAACACCCTCCTGAGACGCAATATATTATTCATTTCGATTGCTTGGCACAGATGTTCATGTTCAGTTCAGTAGTATGGTTAGTTCGTATTAGTAGTTCATGTAGTTCCATGAGCTTGAACAAGTCTTATCGTGCATTTTGTTTAAAACTAGCTTTGGAATTTTGGCTCTATATAGTAGACTAGAGGTTGCGTAGTGCGCGAGCTCGATAAGTTACGTAAGGTAATGTCTAGGTCTACAGCTCACAGAGCCACTAGTGTAAGTAACATATCATTGGCATGTCTAATTGTGCAATAAGAATAATACACTCAAACCGACTTTATCAAAAAGGAGGAGGTTCTCAATTCGTTTTATTCGTACTCGTTTTTATGTATGTTCACCGATTATTCGAAATCAGCTGAACCGATTTGGAAAATTCTTTTTTTGTTTGAAATTTAAGCATATTAATAATTAAAGCATATTATAAAATATCTGATTATTTAGAAGACAAAAAAGCTTGGGATGAATCTGCTCCAACTAGACTCGGCATCCGTAACAAAATTGTCAAGGATCATACAAAAAAGTGTTAAAACTAGACAAGTTTCTTGCCGGATTCTTCTTGAACTGGGGTTGAGAGGAACCGGCACCTAGATTCACTAGCATGTAAGAAGACGATTCAAAGTGGTCCTTGTGATTGTAATGAATAAAGTTATTTTGAATTTTGAATTTTGAAAAGTAGGCGAACACCCTCCTGAGACGCAATATATTATTCATTTCGATTGCTTGGCACAGATGTTCATGTTCAGTTCAGTAGTATGGTTAGTTCGTATTAGTAGTTCATGTAGTTCCATGAGCTTGAACAAGTCTTATCGTGCATTTTGTTTAAAACTAGCTTTGGAATTTTGGCTCTATATAGTAGACTAGAGGTTGCGTAGTGCGCGAGCTCGATAAGTTACGTAAGGTAATGTCTAGGTCTACAGCTCACAGAGCCACTAGTGTAAGTAACATATCATTGGCATGTCTAATTGTGCAATAAGAATAATACACTCAAACCGACTTTATCAAAAAGGAGGAGGTTCTCAATTCGTTTTATTCGTACTCGTTTTTATGTATGTTCACCGATTATTCGAAATCAGCTGAACCGATTTGGAAAATTCTTTTTTTGTTTGAAATTTATACTTCACAGGTGGTCCCATATGAATTTTATCAAAATCGCTGGAATATCAACGCTGAAATATCAACGAAAATCTAAAAATTGTATACATCGGTGATGTTTTCATGTACTTCGATACCTCGCTGTCTCATTGGAGCGGTGCGTTTATTTGGCCTACCCATATTAAATATATACAAAATACATCTACTTTCCACTAAAAATGTATTATAGGCTCAAATTTCATTCAATGAAGTCGGTTTCTTTTTAGTTTTTAAAACGTAATTATGAAATTCATTGAACTTTGTGAATGCCGTTGGTTGTAGCCGCAACAACTATTCCTAAAGTAGCTGCAGTAGTAGCTTTTATAGACTATTAAACGTTATTATGTAGAATTATTGTACATATAATTTTATTATTTCATTATTTAATAGTGATATGAGCCACCTTACTGGCAGCCATCCCGATACAAACTGATGGGGGGATAAATGATAAAGATAAAGATTAATTTATTTGCTTCAACATAATGTAAGTTACAGTTGTAGGTCTTAAATATATTGAATGGTTCTATTATGTTCTACCTTAAAATTAGGCATGCAAATATTGAAAATTATGTTTGTATTATATACATAGTTTTATAAAATTATTGAATTAAATGTCAATGTTTCAAATCGTCAGCTAAGAAGTCATTAATATTATAGTAGCACTTATGTTAACTGCGCCGACAGTGCTAATAGTAAAACATAATAAGGTTTAAAAATAGTTGTAATTGTATAGACTCATAGCTTGCGTAATAGTTGAATAAAGAGACAAAGAAAGAAAATACGTCTCTCTCCCTCTGGCTCTAATGTATTGAAAACGCGCTGCCTGCCTATAGTGCGTATGGAGGGACTCAAAATAATATAAGTATTGTGTGAAATTTGTGTAATTTATGTTCAGTTCAGTTTGTATTCAGCTCTTTTAAAAATAAGAAAATAAAACAAGTCAAGTAGTCTGCCAGCATTGTTTCAATCAGCCAAACCAGCCCTCCAGCCGCAACAATTTTTCCTTTTTTCCAATTTTTCCTTTTATTTTTGAACGCCGTAGTCCTAGCCGAAACGGAGTTAGAACTGGCGCACTGTCAATCCGAGGAGGATTTTGATGCAGAATTCGAATGCGAGAAGGCTACGCAAGTCGAAAATTGGGTCAATCACACGACCACTTACTTGGAACAACCGGCGCTAGAACGAGAGCAACCAATCAAAACGGAAATAAAAGAGCTAGCCGACGCCATCACAAGCGCAACTAGAAGCACCCAACCACACAGAGTTCCCCCCAAGATATGGGATCTACCAGATTTCAGCGGAGCACATGAAGACTGGCTACCATTCAAGAGAGCGTTCCTAGACAGCAAGCCGCTATGCACCGACGTACACAATGTGGCCTACGGAAATCCATAAAAGGCGCGGCGAAAGAAGCAGTAAGAGGCCTATTGTTCGTCGCATCCGATTCCGACGACGTCATCGCCGCGCTTGAAAGAAGATTTGGAAGACCGGATCAACTCGCGCTCTCCGAACTACAAATCAAGGAACTAACCAAGATCGGAGACATCCCACGCAACACATTTGAATTTTGAATTTTTGAATTGGCTGACCGAATGTCCAGCCTTCAAGGAAGCTTCGACGGACGACAAATGGGAAGTAGCGAAGAAACATAAACTTTGCTTTCGCTGACTTCGTCGAAGACACATGAGATCTTCGTTCAGGGGACAGCCTTGCCGCAAGTGTAAAAGGCCACACCACGCCATGCTGCACTCGGAGCCCGCACCTCGCACCCCTGCACAACCCTCACAGCCAGATGAGGACGCACGAACGCCAGAAGATGATGATAAAAGAAGAATAGTGAAATCCGTATACGCGACGGCAGACGGAACCAAGACCTACCTAAAAATGATTCCGGTAGATGTCTACGGCCCCGAAGGGTCAGCCCGCGTCCTGCCACTGTTTGACGAGGGTTCAACAGTGTCGCTCCTGGACGCAGTCGTAGCCGCTCGCATTGGAGCCACCGGCAAGAACGATCCTCTTACACTCGAGACCGTCGGTGGAAAAATAGTGGAAAATCGAAACTCTCAACGCATGAACCTGAGCATTATAGGGGTGCACCGGAGGGACAAAAGGACCCTCAGAGGAGTACGCACTGTGGAAGAACTGATGCTATCGCCGCAGTACGTAAGCAGAAAATCACTAGAAAATTGCAGCCACCTGAAGGGAATAATCAATAAACAGATTTACGAGACAGAAAAACCAGCACTGCTGATCGGCCAGGATAATTGGGACCTCATCGTGTCCCGCAAGATCCTGAAGGGAAAGCAAAACCAACCGGCTGCTTCACTTACCAGCCTGGGTTGGGTGCTACATGGGTGTACCGGAGCTGCCGCCTCGCCAGTCTGCTACGTCAACCACTGCCGCAGCATAGACAAAGATGAAGAAATATGTGAAATGATCAAGCAGCACTTCGACTTGGAATCACTCGGAACAAAACAACATCGCCCCAGCAACGACGCCGACCAGCGAGCGCTCACTGTCTTGGAGAAAACCACGAAGCAACTCCTAGACGGGAGGTACGAGTCAGGCTTGCTGTGGAAGAAGGAACACGAACAGTGACCGATTAACTATGCCCAAGCATTCAACCGGCTTATGGGCATAGAGAAAAAATTAGACAAAAATGCAAGCCTGAAAGAAGAATACAGAAAACAGTTAAAGAATCTGATGGACAGTGGCTACGCAGAGGAAGCCCCGGCCCGCTCTACGCCGGGGCAAACTTTCTACTTGCCTCACTTCGCCGTGATCCACCCACAGAAGAAGAAAACAAGAATCGTGTTCGACGCCGCCGCGAGATACGAAGGGCGAAGCCTCAACGACGCGCTACTACCGGGCCCTGATCTACTTCAATCTCTGTTTGGAGTGCTCCTACGATTTCGAGAGGGCCCCGTAACGATCGTAGCCGACATCAAAGAAATGTTCCTCCGTATACGAATGAGAGAAGAGGACAGAGATAGCCTGCGTTTCCTGTGGCGCGACGACGAAAGGAAGACACGGCCGAAAGAGTTCAGAATGACATCGCTTATTTTCGGCGCCGCATCATCGCCCGCCACAGCGATCTACGTCAAGAATGCTAACGCGCAGCGCTACGAAAAGGAACATTCCGAAGCAGTCAAGGCAATCATCCGTCATCACTATATGGACGATTACCTACAAAGTTTCTCGACGGCCGACGAAGCAAAGAGCACAGCTGAACAGGTCGACAAGATCCACAGAGAAGCCGGTTTCAAACTCCGTCAGTGGGCAAGTAATAGAGAGGAAACCATAGCCAACCTGAGAGGAGAAAACGCTCCAGATGAAAAGAAACTGGGTGAAGAGAAAACCCTCGGCATGCGGTGGCGCCTAAAAGAAGACGAGCTACGTCAGTCGTATTGGATTCTAGGGGTACGTAACACCATCCGAAAAATAGCGCGCCAATGTCAGTGGTGCGTAGTCAACAAAACGAAGCCCGAGTACCCGCCGTTAGGGAACCTGCTGCCGGAACGATTAGCCTACAACCAGCCGCCTTTTACGTGCACCAGAGTCGACTACTTTGGCCCGATGCACGTATCCATAGGCCGACGGCGAGATAAACGGTGGGGAGCACTCTTCACGTGCCTGACTACGCGGGCTATACACTTGGAGATAGCCGCGTCACTAAGCACAAGTTCGATGATAATGGCGCTAAGAAGAATGGCAGTTAAAAAGTGAATCGAAAAACATAAAAAATGAAGATCTCATTGAGGCGGCCGAACGCGAGAGCGTACAGTGGAAATTCATCCCTCCTGGGGCCCCCAATATGGGCGGGAGCGCGTTATTCGGTCAGTGAAAACAGCCCACGCCGCCGTACTGAAAGAGAGAAGCCCGCCGGAGGAGGTCCTGCATACACTCTTGACGGAGGTCGAGCACACAGTAAACTCTCGACCTCTGACGCATCTGAGTGTTGACCCAGCTGACGAGGAGGCGTTGACCCGAACCATTTTTTGATCGGGAGTTCGTGCGGGACTACAATCATGACGCAGAGCGAGGACCAAGATCTTGTTGGAAAGGCGAACTGGAGGACGGCGCAGAGATTGGCCGATCACTTCTAGTCTCGGTGGCTAAGGGAGTATCTACCGGCCCTTATGCCCCGAAAGATAAGCGGCAGACAGCATCAAACTTTTCAACGAGGTGACGTCGTGATCCTAGCCGACCACTCCCTGCCTCGCAACCCTTGGCCGCGAGGAGTGGTTGAAAATGCCTACCCTGGACCTGACGGCAGAACCCGCACCGTGGACGTGAAGACAAGAGGAGGAGTGATGAGGCGGCCAACGTCCAGATTAATCTACTTGACGGCGCAAAACCTGGAGCTTTGAGTGCCTGGATCGTCATCAGACACTCGTGGGGAGACTGTTAACTGCGCCGACAGTGCTAATAGTAAAACATAATAAGGTTTAAAAATAGTTGTAATTGTATAGACTCATAGCTTGTGTAATAGTTGAAAAAAGAGACAAAGAAATAAAATACGTCTCTCTCCCTCTGGCTCTAATGTATTGAAAACGCGCTGCCTGCCTATAGTGCGTATGGGCTCAAAATAATATAAGTATTGTGTGAAATTTGTGTAATTTATGTTCAGTTCAGTTTGTATTCAGCTCTTTTAAAAATAAGAAAATAAAACAAGTCAAGTAGTCTGCCAGCATTGTTTCAAGCAGCCGAACCAGCCCTCCAGCCGCAACAACTTACTTACTAATAATTGTTTTAATTTTGCTTTAAACATAATCTCATTAAAGCAAAATCTCTGTTCAGTCTCTCTCTGTTCTGTTACGCACAGCAACGTCAGCCATTTTTAAAAACAGATGACTGTTTTTTCTTACAAATAATGCAACTTCAAAAATGTATAGTGACGGAAGTGCAAGAATTTTATGCTTAATAAATAATGGTTTGCAACTGTCAGTCATAAGTATGCCAAACATGGATCTAATAGTACGTTTTTGTGCTTTAAATATTATATCTTTGTCAGTAGAGTTACCCCAAAATATTATACCAAATCGGAGTATGGATTTTACTGTCCCGTAATAAGCCGTGAGCAATGATGACAGTATATTAACAGTTGCGGATAGTTTGTATAGAGAATATGCTGAACTACTGATTCGTCTACTTAGTATGTCTATGTGGCATTTCCAATTAAGTTTTTGGTCAATTTGTAAGCCCAGAAATCGTATGGAGTCAACTTTATTAATATTACAACCTTGGAATTCAACATTAATATTCATTGGAATTTGAGTTCTTTGACTAAAGTGAATTATATTTGTTTTAGTAATATTGATTTTTAAATTGTTGTTGTCAAGCCATGAAATTATTGAATTAAGAGAATTATTTATGTCATATTTATAACAGTTAATGTCATTGTACTTAATTGATACTGCGCTATCATCAGCAAATAATGTCATAGGTTGATTAATTGTGTTCGGAAGGTCATTTATATATACGATAAAGAGTAAGGGTCCTTATACGCTTCCCTGGGGTATTCCATATTTAATTATCCTAACTGCAGACTTATAAGATATTTCGCACTTGGTTTTCCGTTCCAATTTCGTTATTTCTGTTATTTGTCGTCGATCTTTGAGATACGACAATAGCAAGTCTGAGATATTTCCTCTGATCCCGTAGACCTCCAGTTTTTATATCAAAATGCCATGGTCCACATAATCGAAAGCCTGAGTCATATCGCAGAATATAGCGCAGACAGGAATTCTGTTATCTACTTGGGACATTATAATTTTTTTAAGAAGTCATATATTGCTAAATTAATAGTTTTTTCACGTTGGAATCCTTTTTGTTCATTGCAAAATATGTTATTATTCTCTAAGTATGAATAAATTTCACTATATAAATATTTTTCAAATATTTTTGAGAATATTGACAACAGTGCTATAGGTCTATAGCAGTCAGTTTGTTCTTTACTTCCTTTTTTAAATATAGGCTTTACAGTGGCAAGTTTGAGTTGCTGTGGGAATGATCCACTTGTAATACTTAGGTTCATCAAGTAGCTAAGATGAGGACTAATAAATTCATTTACGGCCTTAACAATTTTTGTTGTAACACCGTCAAAACCAGTGCTGCTGGAGTTCTTTAGATTTGTTATGATTTTATTTATATGCTGCGGTAGACAAGGTGCCATGAACATAGATTTTTCCCTATGGCAAATACCTGCTGTCACATTTTTACCATAATCAGGAATAGGTTTAACTTTGTCAATAAAGTAATTATTGAATAATTCTGCAATGTCAGTAGGGTTTGTTATATATTCATTGTCATTATTATTGCATTTAATTTTCACAATTGGTTCCCTAGGAATATAAAAAAGGGTGTCTTATTTATTATTTCCCACGTTGTCTTAGATTTATTGTTAGATGTCATAATTTTGTAATTGTTTTGAGTTTTTTTTGTTTGGGATATAATTTTTTTTCAATCTATTGGCAAAGTTCTTGTATCTTGTATTATTCGTTGTGTTTGATTTTAATCTAAACTTCCAAAGTAAGTCTCGTTTTTTATCACTGCACAACATAATACCTCGTGAGATCCACTTTGGTTCCCTGATGGTTCTTATTATAATCTGTTTGTTTGGAAAGCAAAGATCATAGAACAGCTTAAAATATTCCATAAAGTGATTATATGCTAAATTTAAATTCTCTGTATTGTACATATCTGTAAATGTTAGGCTTTTCATACACATTTTAAACTTTTCAATATTCTCAACGCTGTAGTCACGTATTTCTTTGCGCCAAGATTTTAACTTAACATTCCTTTTGACTGGTAGTTTTATAACCTGAGCGGTGTGGTGTGGTCTGAAAGAGCAATTTCAAGCACTTCAGTCTTACAATTATTTTTAAAGTCATGGGCAATATTGTCAATACAAGAGTTAGATATTAAACGTGTCGGTTGCTTAATTGTTAATTTTAGGTTATAATTTAATAGTGTACATTCAAAATCACTTGTGACATTGTTCGATTTCAACATATCTATATTGAAATCACCGACTAAAATTGTATTTTTAATATTTAGCTTACTGGTATATGTCAAAATTTTATCATGTTTATTAAAAAATATATTAAGATATTCACGTGTCGTTTTAAGAGGTCGATAAATACAAATGATAACAATTTTATATTCACCAAACGTGATAGTTAGTGGGTGCTCGAAATTATGCTACGGTTGGTGATATATGTGCATCTGTGACCACGCGTCTTTTGTGTGACTTTGTGACGAGTCCAAAGGTCAGTTTTGTCTAAACCTGACGGTGGTTGCGTTTGTCATTGATTCAACGGTTTTGTTTTCATGCAAAATTTAAAAATGAACTTACATGAATAACTTTTTCTGTAGAATTTATTTGCACTCTTCTTTTGTGGATTATTTCACTTCTTTCTGTGTAATGTTTTTCCGTCAAATGTATATATTCGTAAAGATATTCTTTGATTTATATTTTTTAACGTAACTTTGAAGATATTTATGGTTTTTGTTCACAAACACTTTACCACGTGAGTTATGTGCTACTTTATTGATAATTGTCATCCGACTTATGAAAATTGTTATTTTACTAATTTTTGTGAATAAATTCTACGGAGCCAATGTTTACAGTGACACTAGCGCCACTCCAATCTCTAAGATGTCTAAGAGGGTCTCTAAGATGGGGTATTTAACGGCGTGCAATGGATCAATAACCGTTTTCTGAGCATGAGCTGTGCTGAAGTGTTGTGCAATTGAAGAGTTGCACAAAACATAACTCTAACAAAATATTGACGAATCAGGGTTTTGAATATGCAGATAATAAGAACATTTTTTAATTGTTATGAACGAAAAACAGATTTTGCTAAAGGAACGTTACCTCAAAATTTTTTTTAAATAATATACTTTCATAGCTTTAAACTAGTAAGTGGATTCGAATGCTTGTTATTGTGTACGATTGTGCACAAAAAATCAAGGACTTTTGAGAACCGTCAAACGAAAGTCCATAAGAAGGGGGACGGACAGAACTATTTGTTCTTGCCAGTCCTTCAATAAAACAAAACAATCATTTAATATGTATACATAAAGCTGTATCCACATTCCAGTCTGTTATAATACAATGGCAAAATTCTATATAATGTCATTATCAACCATCAGTGACTTTAACACTACTAGAACTAACCTAGCTTTCGTGGTGGTTTAGAGTCCGCCTTCTGTACTTGTACTAATATGCCAGATTTTGTGCCAAAGCTGAGACAATTCCATCAAGTGCATGCCGGCCAGCCGGCTTCTTCGTAGCAGATGCATTTTATTTTCGATCTTGTTTTATTAATGTTAGGAACTAATTTTAAATAATAACTCTTACGCTATGTCCGTTTGTACGGACAGATAACTCTGTCTGCCTGTCCGTACAGACGGACATAGCGTCTGACAGACAGAGTTATCTGTCTGTCCTAAATATTGCTCTTGCTCACAGATTATTAGTTTTATGATAACGGTAGTTACGAACGGTAATATGTATTTGTGACACCTACAAAGTTATGAAATATAATTACGTTTTAAAAACTAAAATGAAACCGACTTCATTGAATGAAATTTGAGCCTATATTACATTTTTAGTGGAAAGTAGATGTATTTTGTATGTAGATAATATGGGTAGGCCAAATAAATGCACCGCATGAATGAATTTTCCAAATCGGTTCAGCCGTTTTCGAGTAATCGGTGAACAAACATAAAAAAAAGAGATTCCGACGAATTGATAACCTCTTCCTTTTTGATAAAGTCGGTTAAAAATGAATAAAATAATGGTTGTTAGGAATACCTCCCGCACATGTAAAATGGGCTAGTATTTTGAATATTATAGTTCATAGTGCATAGTTCACCCCATCATGTGGCATAACAACTATGGATAGGTCTTTCAAAGATACTACGAGGTTTATAAATAAGATAAGGTTCTAGGCAACCACCGAAAGCTTTAGTTCGATGATTATCGCTATTAGTATAGATGACGCAAATAGCCTCATAGTTATAAGTTGACGTGTGTATCTGTGTGTCTGTTTATGTGTGTGTGCGTGGCATTGTAGCTCAAAGGGATCTCAAAGGGATGAACCAGTTGGATTTAGTTCATCTTGTTTGAAAGGTCACTTGATCTAGCTTGTTGTTAGCTACTTACATATAATTCAAGAAAAACTGTAAAGATATTTAAAGAATATCAGCTCTACTAGAAAAGTTAATGAAGGGATTTGAGCGACATTCATTGGTCAAATTGATTCAAAACTATCCTGTTACTTCAATGACATGTTAACCTTGACCTGATGCAGCTGCACTAGCTGAAATCAGCAGGTTACCCATTTGTGTATAAAAAAAGCATTATTAACTCTACTCTCTAACCGTAATTAGACAATACAGATAATAAACAAGGTCCACACTACTACAGCACTGCCCGCAGGTAAAGTGCCTAAAAGGCTTGGCAACTTTACCTCTGGAAGACTATACTAAGAATTAGTATGGTATCCTGACATTAAATAAATTTAATGAAATGCGTTGTGTTGTGTGATGTGTTGATGTGTTGATGTGTAATGAGGTTATTTATATTCTAGTCTTGCACTTCTAGATTAGTTCACATGTAGTACACACATCGGTGTCGCCATCTGCACTCTTTGAGAGTTATTTTTTACCGACTTCATCAAAAAGGTGGAGGTTCTTAATTCGGAATCTTTTTTTTATTTTTTATGTATGTTTATCGACTACTACGAACCGATTTGAAAAATTATTTTTTTGTTTGAAAGGGTATACTTCCCAGGTAGTCCCATTTAAATTTTATCGAAATCGGTCGAGCTGAAAAATCAACAAAAATCTAAAAATTGTATACATCGATGATATTTTCGTTTACTCCGATACCTCGCTGTCTCATTGGAGCAGTGCGTTTATTTAGCCTACCCATATTCACATACAGACATCCTCCTTTTTGAAGAAGTCGCTTAAAATGAGCTGCGGTTTGTTTAGTTAAATATAGTTTAACTTTAGTTCGCCCGAACTGAGAACTCGCGAGCTCCGTATCGTATCGATCGTCCACAGATAGTCCGTCCCCTTTTAACAGTCGATAGAATACGCCCAAGAATTTCAACGCGCGCACGTTTGAGATCGACTTGTATCATGGTGACTAATGAAGCTAGATCCTAATATATATATAACGTCTACGTTATATACAAAATAATAACATATAACTGATTTACAATTACAATTGACTGCAATGCAATTGAATTTTTAGACGCGACTGTTTGAATAGATATATGTTTTCTGACAATATTGAACAATAAATAAATCTTATTTTTTTAATAAAAAAAAATGGGTATTACTTTAATTAGAGTGTTTCAGCTTCTATTAAACTAATTTTTTTTTCCTCCACTAATACACAAACCATTTGTATTTATAACATTTAAATTCCACATCCGCATCACATCGTTGACAACAACTCAACCCTACTTAAATTAAACTTTTTTGCAGGCACAAATGAAATAGCCACTGGATACGGCATTTGACAACCCCCCTGACCATGACGTGCTCATTGTGAACGTCACTACATGCGCCATGGGGAGTGCCATCAAAGAAACATTATTTCAATTAAATACCGACCGTTAGCGATCGCCTGGGTTCTTACAAAAATACAAGTAAAAAGTAATTACAAAACTAATTATTAAGTAATATCTGACTCGAACGATTAAAACGACAGCGCGCTGGTTTTAAGATAATTGCTGTAATTGCATTGCTGTAATTCAAATCTTAAATATTTCTTACAAAATCAAAACAGTGACAAAAATGATTAAACGATAGAAGGACTCACCTTGTTAAATCTTTAAACAGTCTTGTTCAGCCGGAGAAAGCAGGTCTGCGCTTGGCCACTATCTCGTTTGAGGAACGCGTCCTCCAGCACCCTGGTTTGGGTGAAAACTGAACTGAAGGGCGCGGTCCGCGGCGCCTGCGTGGTGAAGGGTCCCCTACCCTTCACCACGTATTGATTCAACAGGGCACGTCTGGCTGGCCTGGCTGGGACGGAATTAAGAATACATATCTTAGAGTGATGTGTTGTAGCTACGGTGTCTGATTTTATTTGTGTGTTTTTATTGTTTTGCCTATTATTTCTGTTTGCATATGTTTGTCCTGTTTTGTGCTGTTTGTGTTTGTTTGTGATTCATATTTACATAGGTTTGCGTTTCTATATCTTTACTGTCGTGTGTTTTATTACTTTGCTCGTATGTTTGTGTCTGACTCTGAATGTGAGCTTTTCCTACATCTGTTTGCGTCTCACTCTCGTTACTGTTTTTTATTTTCCGTTGTTCCTCTTTTGTTTGTGAATCTTTCAGATTTTGATTTTTTGGAATGGCTGTTTGTGTGAGTTTGTGTAGTAATTTAGGCTTTGATTGTAGTGTTTTAGCTTTGCTGATTCCGGTAGGTGATTTCAAAGTAGTAGGACTACTTATCTTCTTGTACAGTTCATTTATTTTTAGTGAATCTTTATATTTTAGACTCAGTTCATTATTCTCAAGCGATAGTTTTTCGATCTCACTATGACCGCTTAGTAATTGGTTTTGTAATTGTTCAATTTTTTGTAGTAGATTTCTGATTATTTCGTTTACGTCTATTGATATGTCAGGAAGACTATTACTATTATACTGTGGTGTCGTCAAGGCCGTCAGTACTTGTATTAGTATTTTCAGTCATATTCATATTTACTTGCGTTAGAGCGCGTCTCATCGTTACATTTTCGTGTTGATCCATTTTAATTCAGCGCAAAAGCCTTAGAGAGAACTAAAATAAATCAAAAAATAACACAAAGAGAAACTCTCGTGAATGGGATTCGAACTTCCGTTCAAACGCTTGGCAACTTGTCACTTGGTCAGACCGCCGCACCTAACGTGATAGTTAGTGGGTGCTCGAAATTATGCTACGGTTGGTGATATATGTGCATCTGTGACCACGCGTCTTTTGTGTGACTTTGTGACGAGTCCAAAGGTCAGTTTTGTCTAAACCTGACGGTGGTTGCGTGTGTCATTGATTCAACGGTTTTGTTTTCATGCAAAATTTAAAAATGCACTTACATGAATAACTTTTTCTGTAGAATTGATTTGCACTCTTCAAAATCAAATATGGAGTACCCCAGGGAAGCGTATTAGGACCCTTACTCTTTATTGTATATATAAATGACCTTCCGAACACAATTAATCAACCTATGACATTATTTGCTGATGATAGCACAGTAACAATTAAGTACAATGACATTAACTCTTATAAATACGACATAAATAATTCTCACAATTCAATAATTTCATGGCTTGACAACAACAATTTTAAAATAAATATTACTAAAACAAATATAATTCACTTTAGTCAAAGAGCTCAAATTCCAATGGATATTAATCTTAAATTCCAAGGTTGTTATATTAATAAAGTTGACTCCATACGATTTCGTGGCTTACAAATTGACCAAAAACTTAATTGGAAATGCCACATAGACATACTAAGTAGACGAATCAGTAGTTCAGCATATTCTCTATACAAACTATCCGCAACTGTTAATATACAGTCATTGCTCACGGCTTATTACGGGACAGTAGAATCCATACTCCGATTTGGTATAATATTTTGGGGTTACTCTACTGACAAAGATATAATATTTAAAGCACAAAAACGTACTATAAGAACTATGTTTGGCATACCTATGACTGACAGTTGCAAACCATTATTTATTAAGCATAAAATTCTTGCACTTCCGTCACTATAGATTTTTGAAGTTGCATTATTTGTTAGAAAAAACAGTCATCTGTTTTTAAAAATGGCTGACGTTGCTGTGCGTAACAGACGAGATAACAACAGACTCTGTACGCATAGTTGCAAAACTGCACTGTTATATAAAAGCTTAGTCTGTATGGCACCTAAAATATATAATAAGATACCTAAGTCATTTTTAAATGTTAATGAGATTATGTTTAAAGCAAAATTAAAACAATTATTAGTAAGTAAGTGCTACTATAATATTAATGACTTCTTAGCTGACGATTTGAAACATTGACATTTAATTCAATAATTTTATAAAACTATGTATATAATACAAACATAATTTTCAATATTTGCATGCCTAATTTTAAGGTAGAACATAATAGAACCATTCAATATATTTAAGACCTACAACTGTAACCCACATTATGTTGAAGCAAATAAATTAATCTTTATCCTTATCTTTATCTTCTTTTGTGGATTATTTCACTTCTTTCTGTGTAATGTTTTTCCGTCAAATGTATATATTCGTAAAGATATTCTTTGATTTATATTTTTTTACGTAACTTTGAAGATATTTATGGTTTTTGTTCACAAACACTTTACCACGTGAGTTATGTGCTACTTTATTGATAATTGTCATCCGACTTATGAAAATCGTTATTTTACTAATTTTTGTGAATAAATTCTACGGAGCCAATGTTTACAGTGACACTAGCGCCACTCCAATCTCTAAGATGTCTAAGAGGGTCTCTAAGATGGGGTATTTAACGGCGTGCAATGGATCAATAACCGTTTTCTGAGCATGAGCTGTGCTGAAGTGTTGTGCAATTGAAGAGTTGCACAAAACATAACTCTAACAAAATATTGACGAATCAGGGTTTTGAATATGCAGATAATAAGAACATTTTTTAATTGTTATGAACGAAAACCAGATTTTGCTAAAGGAACGTTGCCTCAAAATTTTTTTTAAATAATGTACTTTCATAGCTTTAAACTAGTAAGTGGATTCGAATGCTTGTTATTGTGTACGATTGTGCACAAAAAATCAAGGACTTTTGAGAACCGTCAAACGAAAGTCCATAAGAAGGGGGACGGACAGAACTATTTGTTCTTGCCAGTCCTTCAATAAAACAAAACAATCATTTAATATGTATACATAAAGCTGTATCCACATTCCAGTCTGTTATAATACAATGGCAAAATTCTATATAATGTCATTATCAACCATCAGTGACTTTAACACTACTAGAACTAACCTAGCTTTCGTGGTGGTTTAGAGTCCGCCTTCTGTACTTGTACTAATATGCCAGATTTTGTGCCAAAGCTGAGACAATTCCATCAAGTGCATGCCGGCCAGCCGGCTTCTTCGTAGCAGATGCATTTTATTTTCGATCTTGTTTTATTAATGTTAGGAACTAATTTTAAATAATAACTCTTACGCTATGTCCGTTTGTACGGACAGATAACTCTGTCTGCCTGTCCGTACAGACGGACATAGCGTCTGACAGACAGAATTATCTGTCTGTCCTAAATATTGCTCTTGCTCACAGATTATTAGTTTTATGATAACGGTAGTTACGAACGGTAATATGTATTTGTGACACCTACAAAGTTATGAAATATAATACGTTTTAAAAACTAAAATGAAACCGACCATTGAACGAAATTTGAGTCTATATTACATTATTAGTGGAAAGTAGATGTATTTTGTATTTAGATAATATGGGTAGGCTAAATAAATGCACCGCATGAATGAATTTTCCAAATCGGTTCAGCCGTTTTCGAGTAATCGGTGAACAAACATAAACAAAAGAGATTCTGACGAATTGAGAACCTCTTCCTTTTTGATAAAGTCGGTTAAAATGAATAAAATAAAGGTTGTTAGGAATACCTCCCGCACATGAAAAATGGGCTAGTATTTTGAATATTATAGTTCATAGTGCATAGTTCACCCCATCATGTGGCATAACAACTATGGATAGGTCTTTCAAAGATACTACGAGGTTTATAAAACAGTTTTCGGTACAGATATTTGATTTTGAATATTTAGCATTGCAGTGACCATCTACTCGTATGATAGACGTCATTGTACTATTCGTTTTATTGTGATGACATTTTGCAGTGGCTATTTCTGATAGACGACGTCGTCGTCGTTTTTACAGTCATTTATATAAATAAATGGATGTTCACACGACTGAAAGAGCGACAAGTGTTTGGTAAACTGTGGTGGGGGTAGTCACATGTCGTCTACTTGACGCTTAGTACATAGAAACGGCTTCAGTTTACTCGCACTCGCACTTGCAGGCTTTACAAATAATAACCACTACTACTTTACAGATCAGCATGTTTATACGCAAGGTGTTAGTGTTAGTGGCAAATGTTTGTATGATGTGCAAGTATTTGTCTAGAGTCGGGGTGTTCTTTGTTTTATAAGTATGTATATGTTTACAAAAAAGTATATTAGTAGTATCAGTCATGTGGTACCCATAAAATACAAGCTCTACGTACTTTGGGGCTTGATTATGCTGTGTGAAATGTCCAGCATTATTTATTTATTTATTAGCATTAGCAAAGCCCGTGTAAACTAACTATGATACTAAGCACTAGCACGCTTAGAACTATACACTTCATTTAGATTAGATTCTTACATCGCGGTTCATGTAAGGGTAGAAATATGTGTGGCATACTATTTAACGAGTAGTATGTTTTCCGGGATCACCTAAATCGTGGATGCTTTTGAATGCTATTCGTCGGAAACAATCACGCTACTATGTGGATTGATACATTTCAGGTGCACACTGTGATTTGCATCACCCGTGATGTCGGTATCATGCGATTGTGATTCAGCTTACGCTGAGTAAGAAACGGATGTCGAGCAAAATATCGTATTTACCCATAAAAAATAATAATAATAAAGCTATCTAGTACAACGATGAATAAAATCTCGCTGTCTCTAATACTTTTTGAAAATGCGTTAGCCAATGGTAAGAAAATTTGCTAAAAGTTTTCTATCGCAAATAGAGCTCTTTTCTGGATGAAAGATAAGACTACCGAGTTGTAACCAAGTAAGTGGCTTTCAGGAGTTATTGGCCTCAATTCGTTGGCACCAACCTAACTAATTTTAGCTAAAATTAGGTTTTGAACTGACAAATTAACCTCTGGTATTCTGCTGCTACCAACTTATTCTAATTTACTTTTATCTTACATATTTAAGTGTTCCTAATTTAGTTAGATGGTATCAACCGAATAGGTTTTACAAATGCTATGACTAACTAATTATATTTTAGTCAATTCCTAATTTTAGAAATGATCCAACCGAATTGCCACCATTGACCAACTGTTGCAAAACTGAACCGCATACAGGCATTCGATGCGTCTTCAGTCATAGTGCGTGCGGAGCATTTGCTATAGGATATATCAATTTAGGAGTACACGCGCTTGGAGACACACTTTACAATGATCATTGTTCAGTGTGACGATATGGTCACACTGAACAAACAATAACAATTGTATCTCTTGGTGTCGTGTTCTTAGTTAGCTCTTCCTGATGTAATGGAATGGAATGCGGTGTATCGATAAAAAAATTGTATTCCTAAAAATCAGTCCAATCTTGATTTCCAAAGATATGCGATCTTCAGATAGTATCTCGAAACAGTATCAGTACAGTATCTGTACTTATTACGAAAAAAACCCTAAACTCTATCTTGTTATCGCTTTCTATAAATATATCATATCGATCGATGTAACAAAACACAATATCTAGCTCTTGTAGTACTGTATTCAAAAGCGTTGGATGAGTTGACTAGCAATACCAAAAGGGCGATTTCTCGGTGTCTTCGGATGAAATTTCGATGCAGTCACTTTTATGGACGGTCTGTACAGTTTCCGGGTGCCATTGTGGCACTTCGTCATGCACACACGGCCAATTTAAATAGCTCAATTCTGTGCTATATCTGCATATGATGCCATGACAACATCAAGCAAGTTACGCCAAATAACATGAAGCAGTTAAATAGATATAACACCGCTTCATACTTAGTCATTTGAAGCATTTTATTAAAACTAAAATCTCCAAATTGATGTGTACCTACTAATTGCCGAGAAAGTATTGCGTTAAGAATGAGCTGTGTAAGCGTTATTATATGCTTAATAACCGCAACCGCACATCCACATTAATAAGTGTGATAAGGTTCTAGGCAACCACCGAAAGCTTTAGTTCGATGAGTATCGCTATTAGTATAGATGACGCAAACAGCCTCATAGTTATAAGTTGACGTGTGTATCTGTGTATCTGTTTATGTGTGTGTGCGTGGCATTGTAGCTCTCAAAGGGATGAACCAGTTGGATTTAGTTCATCTTGTTTGAAAGGTCACTTGATCTAGCTTGTTGTTAGCTACTTACATATAATTCCAGAAAAACTGTAAAGATATTTAAAGAATATCAGCTCTACTAGAAAAGTTGATGAAGGGATTTGAGCGAATTTCATTGGTCAAATTGATTCAAAACTATCCAGTTACTTCAATGACATGTTAACTTTGACCTGATGCAGCTGCACCAGCTGAAATTAGCAGGTTACCCATTTGTGTATAAAAAAAGCATTATTAACTCTACTCTCTAACCGTAATTAGACAATACAGATAATAAACAAGGTCCAGACTACTACAGCACTGCCCGCAGGTAAAGTGCCTAAAAGACTTGGCAACTTTACCTCTGGAAGACTATACTAAGAATTAGTATGGTATCCTGACATTAAATAAATTTAATGAAATGCGTTGTGTTGTGTGATGTGTTAATGTGTTGATGTGTAATGAGGTTATTTATATTCTGGTCTTGCTCTTCTAGATTAGTTCACATGTAGTACACACATCGGTGTCGCCATCTGCACTCTTTGAGAGTTATTTTTTACCGACTTCATCAAAAAGGATGAGGTTCTCAATTCGGAATCTTTTTTTTATTTTTTATGTATGTTTATCGATTACTACGAACCGTAATTTTCACTCAAAACGGGATATTTACCATGATATATGAGTTTTTCTGCTTCTCGATATTTCGGCACAGTTGCATGCGCCATGATCACGAGATAAACTGAAGTCTTTGCGGGTGTAGACCGTTTTGTCTGCCAATAACATCCACCCGCAAAGACTTCAGTTTATCTCGTGATCATGGCGCATGGAACTGTGCCGAAATATCGAGAAGCAGAAAAACTCATATATCATGGTAAATATCCCGTTTTGAGTGAAAATTATGTGCAAAACCATGATAGTTTTAAAAGTTATACTACGAACCGATTTGAAAAAATTTTTTTTTGTTTGAAAGGGTATACTTCCCAGGTAGACCCATTTAAATTTTATCGGAATCGGTCGAGCTGAAAAATCAACAAAAATCTAAAAATTGTTTACATCGATGATATTTTTGTTTACTCCGATACCTCGCTGTCTCATTGGAGCAGTGCGTTTATTTAGCCTACCCATATTCACATACAGACATCCTCCTCTTTGATGAAGTCGCTTAAAATGAGCTGCGGTTTGTTTAGTTAAAAATAGTTTAACTTTAGTTCGCCCGAACTGAGAACTCGCGAGCTCCGTATCGTGTCGATCGTCCACAGATAGTCCGTCCCCTTCTAACAGTCGATGGAATACGCCCAAGAATTTCAACGCGCGCACTTTTGAGATCGACTTGTATCATGGTGACTAATGAAGCTAGATCCTAATATATATATATATAACGTCTACGTTATATACAAAATAATAACATATAACTGATTTACAATTACAATTGACTGCAATGCAATTGAATTTTTAATTAGAGTGTTTCAGCTTCTATTAATATAATATTTTTTTCCTAACATTTTTCTCATTTTTTTTATAACATTTAATTCCACATCCGCATCACATCGTTGGTAACAACTCAACCCTACTTAAATTAAACTTTTTTTTATGCAGGCACAAATGAAATAGCCACTAGCCACTGGATACGGCATTTGACAACCCCCCTGACCCTGACGTGCTCACTGTGAACGTCCTTACATGCGCCATGGGGAGTGCCATCAAAGAAACATTATTTCAATTAAATACCGACCGTTAGCGACCACCTGGGTTCTTACAAAAATACAAGTAAAAAGTAATTACAAAACTAATTATTAAGTAATATCTGACTCGAACGATTAAAACGACAGCGCGCTGGTTTTAAGATAATTGCTGTAATTGCATTGCTGTAATTCAAATCTCAAATATTTCTTAAAAATCAAAACAGTGACAAAAATGATTAAACGATAGAAGGACTCACCTTGTTAAATCTTCAAACAGTCTGGTTTAGCCGGAGAAAGCAGGTCTGCGCTTGGCCACTATCTCGTTTGAGGAACGCGTCCTCCAGCACCCTGGTTTGGGTGAACACTGAACTGAAGGGCGCGGTCCGCGGCGCCTGCGTGGTGAAGGGTCCCCTACCCTTCACCACGTATTGATTTAACAGGGCACGTCTGGCTGGCCTGGCTGGGACTTGCCTTATAATTTTTTGATCCGCAATATATCGTTACTTTTTGAATACTAATACTAACTTACGAATCCTACTATTTAAAGCATTAATATGCTGTCTGAAAGAAAGTGACTCATCTATTATAATACCCAGATATTTTACTTTATCTGTATTTTTAATCACAGGCAAATACAGTGGTTATCAGTGGGGGTTTTACAGTAATGAGCATACAATTATAATTATAATACAAAGTGGGTCCTAAGATACTTCCTTGTGGAACACCAATAGACGTATTCTTCTGATCAGCACTGAGTACATCACCAATCCTTACGCATTGGGTACGTTCTTCTAGGTAACTTCTGAAGAGTTTTAGCTATCAGAGGTATTCCTCTGATACCTAAAGTTTCAAGCTTGTGCAATAGGATAGGAATAGAAACGGTGTCAAAGGCTTTGGCGAGGTCCAGGAAGTTCCTATAGTGTGATTACTTTCATCAAGTTCTTTTGCTACATAGTTGGTGAGGTGATCTACGGCTTCGGCAGCAGATATTTTTTTTCTATATCCAAATTGTGTCTTCGACAAAATCGTCTTCTTCATCTTCTAAATACTTGACCAACCTGTTATTTATATTTTTTTTTAATATTTTGGATACACAAGAAAGTAAGGAAATCGGTCTATAGTTTTTTTACCTGATCCATACAGCCAGATTTATATACCGGTATAACAACAGCTTTTTTAAGCCATTTAGGAAAGAGTCCCGCAGATAAACATTTGTTGAAGGTATATGTCAGTGGAGGAATTAAAATGTGCCTCACTTTTTTAATCATTTTTGTTGATATTTTATCCTATCCTGCCTGCCTGCTTTGTGCATTCCTTGATGGAGTGACCAGGTGCCGCACAGTGAACACAAGTGTGTGTTGACTCCCGACAAGACTTGCCCGCTTGACCATACTGTTGGAACTTATAGCATCGTGTGACCAAGGTAAAGTCAAGCACAGGACAAGACGACCAATTCTCATATACTCTATGTTTTGTTATAAGTTCTTTGCGTATATCACTTCGATTAGCGCAGGCACTTCGATTACGTAGTTGCAGGTTTCAGCGTTTCTCTTGCCTGACTTATGGCTTAACCGGATCGAAGCTAAGAACTGGTCGATGGTGAAATCCTTGAGGGTTTCGGGTAGATTTTGGTTGTATAAACAACTAAAATCTTCTTGTTCGGGCATCTATGAAGGCACTCCAATAACTACAATTCTGAGCCGCCGTTTATGCGGCTCGTCGATTGAAAGGCCAGAATTTGTATTATTTTTACACCTTCTTCTTCTTCTTTCGTGTCAATTTTCTCTCATAAAAAATCAAATTTGCCTCGACCAAAATGTTGCTGCCGCTATAGCGGCGTCCGAGGCGGTGTTGAGGTCAGCTCTTGATTTTTACACCACACATGTAATACCCTAGATTATTTTGGGCGTCTTACGAAGCAAACATTCCGCTCATTATATATTTTTTGAGTTATTTCTTGTTTAATTAGTATTTTTGGTAATTTTATTTTAATAAAGCTAGAGTTATTGACTCGGGTGTGAATAATTGGAATAAAAGCTTTTTGTTGTGTGTGATTCGATCAAAAATAATCAGTATAATGATTTTATATGAAAAGACACCATTCTATAAAAAAAAAACAAACGACAAACGACAAGATACGTCTTTGTAACACCATACTACATAAGTTCAAGTTCAAAGTTCAAAGTTCATTTATTGCTTGAAGTACATTGTGTAATAGATGTAGTTATAATTAAATAGCAGATCAATGTATTCTACCCTATTGAGGCATGCAATGTCTTTAGTACAACAATAACTTATAAATAATTAAATCAAATAAATGGTCATGCATGCTAAATAATTATAACCTAAAACAAATGATTATATTTTTATCGGTCATAAATTCATCTAATGTATAATAACATTTGTTTGCGAGTATGGTTTTGAGCTTTTTTTGAAACATTATATGCGGTAATTCTCTTACAGACTTAGGGATCTTATTATAAATGAAAGGAGCCGTACAGAAAATACTATTGCTCATCATTGTAGTTTTTGAGTCCCGGACACATACTTTATAGTCATCTCGTCTCGTACGAACCACAACATCAGAAAGCCTTAAAAATAAGTCTGGGTTATTTCTAGCAAACATAGCTGCTTCAAAAATATACAGCAAGGAAATGGTCAAGATTCTATGTTTAATAAATAACGGTTTACAAGAATCTATCATTTTGAGGTGGAACATGGCTCTGACGCACCGTTTCTGGTGTTTAAAGACCTTAATAACGTCAGTTGAATTACCCCAGAACATTATACCATATCTAATATTGGATGCAATTAGACCATGTTACGCAATTTGTAAAGTTTCCACGTCTACTATAGGAGAAATTTTGTACAAAATATATACTAGACTGTAAATTTTTTTGCAGAGACTGTCTAAATGCAATTTCCAATTAAGTTTTTTGTCAAAAGTACATGTAAACAATATAAACAATTTGTACTTAGGCTAGGAATATAATTGCTGGCATAGTAATGAGTCCTACTGACTCGTTACTTAGTCACGTTCTGCACATATCTAATAATACATAACTAAGCTAAATATGTTTTCAACCTAGATTATTGTACGGATTCAGATCTATTCAACCGAATTTGAATATATTCAAGACCAGAATAGTGAAGATTTGCGACGAATCAAATCGCTTTGTGCTGATTGTGCTGCCTGCAACATTCATAAGCTCGGCACCATTCATTGCTAGTACCGGTTTATATTATTCAAGTAGTAGAATTTGGAACATATTTCTTCCATTATTTTCAGTGAGTCATAGAAATGTCATGTCATGTCATCATCATGTGGGTGAAAACATAGTTGAATTTATTTATAACTAGCTGCTACTCGCGGCTTTGCACGTGTGGTTCTCCATAAAAAGTAACCTATGTCCTTATCCAAGGTCCCAGCTATCTTTATTATAAAATTCATCAAAATCGGATCAGCGGCTTAGGCGTGAAAACGTATCAGACAGACAGACAGGGTTACTTTCGCATTTATAATATTAGTAGTGATTTCTTACTAAAAGCCTAAATATGAATTTTCAGATCCCTCACTCATGGAAATACGAGTTGCCAAAACAAACTTTCATCCCCTATTTTACTCACTTCAAGGATGTTTTTTAGACAAAAAGTAGTGTTAGTAGTTAGTAGTTAGTGTTGTAGTGTTCTTCCCCCGAATGCAATACATCTTCTTACCAAATTTTTTCAAGATCCGTTCAGCCGTTTAGCCGTGAAAACGTAATTGTAGGGATCGCAGCGCAGCTTAGCTCAGCAAAATATAAGCAATGCAATATGTCACGCGCGCTGGATACCTCAGTCAACTCCCGACAAGCATACGAATAGTACATGTACCTACATGAATACTGAATAGACGCGGTTTCCCTAAAAGCGACTAACTTCGTTATATCTGCATACTCTTCTAAGATATCCCGATATGGATTATCTTCCTGAATACTTTTTATAGACGGCTCGTCGTACCTTATGACGGATCCCATCGTGCACAAATTCGTAACCCTATCTAATAACTTCTTACTGTATAAATCTACTACTAATTTATAATATTTAATAAAATCTGCGCCTAAAATGGCCTGTTTAACATCACAAATTATAAAAGTCTATTTAAATGATCTGCGTAACCCTGAATTTAATTCTAGAGTCATTACACCATATGTTTTTATTTCTGAGTTATTCGCAGCAAAAAGTTTATAGCTACACGATGTACGCTCACCTTTATATTCACTTACTGGCAATACGGAAACGTTAGCGCCTGTGTCCACTAGAAAACGTGTCCTTGTTTCCCTATCTGTCACACACAAACGATGGTTTCCCGTTGTGGCTATGCAGTCTTCCACCGCATAGGACTGCACAGCCTCTAGTTTCCCGATCTGTCTGAGATTCTCGGTTGCTTCCAGTTGCACGGTTTTTTGCACGACTTCGCATGGTTCTTCCATCGGTAATGATACTTGCACAGCCAATCTTTGCTCTCAGGAGTTCTTCTCGGTCCTCTTGATTGCGACCTGTACCTGCTCCTATTCCATGAATTTCCTCTTCCCATGCTTCTGCCTCTGACCTCGTTTACCTCTCTCCGCAGCTCCTGGATCTCTAGAGGCATCTGTCTCATCTGTGATAGTAAATCAGGTAACGGTGCTGATGTAGAAGTTTATGCAATAGCAGCTATATCACTTGTCTGTATATTTTCTACGATCTTATCAGCCATCGTAGCAAGATCATCTAACTTCATGCTCTGCGCCACCGATAATACGGTCCGAACTACCATTGGCAATCTCGCGATCCATAACCGTCTGAGTGCTTCTGTAGAAACCTGCGTGTTGGACGCTAAAGCAGACATTCTTCTTAACAGTTGCGATGGACGTTGCGTTCCTAGATCCATTTCCCCAACCAGCTTATTAAACTGCTTCTCTGCGCTCTCTTCGTAAGCCAAAAGTAATCTGGCTTTAATAGCGGCAAACTTATTTTCTTTAGGCGGATCGTATATGATGTCACTTACTTGTTGTAGAGCATCCCTGCTCAGTTTGGCGATCATCATATTGTACTTTGCGCTGTCTCCTTGCTTCTGCGGGTCCATCACTGAATCGAATTGTGCAAACCACAATCTTGGCATGTCCACCCAAAATTCAGGTATCCTTGCCGATACACTGATGCTGGCCAAATCATTGACCGGTTGCGTGGCGATAACCGGTGCAGGTGCCGTTGACATGGTCTGATTTGGGTTTGTCATTGTGTCCGTTATATTTCTCGCGGTTTACGGAACACTAATTCTGCGCGAGGAGTCACTCCCGATAAGTCTATGTACCTACTACTAACTTTTTACTGTTCACTTTTGTTCCAAAGTTCCAAATTCACCAGTTCATAAGTTCATCGTCGGAAGGTCACCAATGTACGGATATATATGTCACTTTTGTATAGAGGAAGTAATGCAATGTAAAATTCTATTCAGAAGGTTATCTAACTTTGGAAATATTATTTTTATAAATGAAATACGTAGTTGTTAATCACTCAGCGTCTATTCAGTATTCATGTAGGTACATGTACTATTCGTATGCTTGTCGGGAGTTGACTGAGGTATCCAGCGCGCGTGACGTATTGCATTGCTTATATTTTGCTGAGCTAAGCTGCGCTGCGATCCCTACAGTAACAAACAGACAGACAGAGACATTTTTTTATTTAAAATATTACTAGCTGGTGCCCGCGACTTCGTCTGCGCGGGATAAGTACTTCGTGTCGTTCTAACGGTTTTTGCAGCGCACGCCAGAATAGCTTGCAGATGGCAGATTTTTTTCCTAATTTTATCGTTATATATTAGACAATCCACAGAATGTCTTTAAAAATTATAGCCTATGTGTTATTCTGATGTATAAGCTATATTATTGTAGTGTTTCATTAAAAACCATTCAGTAGTTTGAGTGAAAGAGTAACTAACATAAATACAAACTTTCGCGTTTATAATATTAGTAAGGAAAGGATGTTATGAAAACTCTCGCGGAAGCTGATTACACGTTCCCAGCGGCACTGATTTATCTTTACTTTCCATTACTGCGTTACGAGACGTTTGAAAACTCGTTCTGAACCAGAGGTTGTAGCGGCACGAGGCTTAGTAAACCCCACCGCCCACAGGAGACAAAAATCCTTTTGGCGCCAAATAAGGCGAATTGTACGGTTTTTGTCGCGATTATTATTATCAATGAGTTGATGAATCTAAATATGCCGCCGACTGTGGGCAGATTATTTAGTTTAGATTCTATAGGTAAAATAAAATGTGGGGTCTTATGTACCCCATACCGCACTGAAAAAGGGCAGTTTTTCATATTGTTTAGTGATGGGAAAAAAAATATCGATTTTATTTAATTGTACTTATGGATGCTTTTTATGAAAACAGGTCAAACAATAATGTTTTTTCCAACCGATACATTCTGTGAGAATTTTCTTTGCTTTTTTGTCAGCCTCACGACTTGATAAGAAGGTGCGAAGTTTTACGTAGCATCCTACACATCTCCTCTTCTTTGATCTTTTTTCGAGATGATGTGGATTGTTTGGAGTGGGTTCTGAAAATAAAAGCCTATTGCCGTTTACTGGGCACGTATTTACCAGTCCCCGTGCTGCTAATAGGAGTTTCCTTACAGAAAAACCCAATAACACTTTGCCCATCCCGGGAATCGAACCCGGGACCTCAGGCACAGCAGTTGCATACACTTCCACTACGCCACCGAGACATATCAAAATACTTAACACAAGGAACAAGGATAGAAAGCGTTATTATATTGTAATCCCTAACTATACATACATACAATACATTACAGTGTATAATTTATAATATTATATATTGTATTTATACACCATATTTTAAATATACATAGCTGGAATTAATTTATTATATTCCTACATAATTATTTTACTTAGACTGAGTATCATTTGTAAATATTGATTGGAAACTTACCTGTTTTTCAAAAATCGGTAATTTTGAATTAGATTTACTACCCAATTCCCCTTCATCATCAATAATATTATTAATTAACTTTCTTCGGCAACGTTTCGACATCTTATTATATCTTTGCGGGCGCAGCGTTCAACGTTTTGCACAACACTAACTGCGTGAAGCTAGCGTAGGGTGCGGTACGAGGTGTGCGGGGGGTACGAGGTGTTCGCAACCTCGTAACGCACTGAACGTACTCTTATATATTCAGTGCGGTACGAGGCCTAAAAAATCCGGTATTAAGGTAGGTATACCAAAAAAACTCGGCATCAATAGCACATCTCAGATATATAGTTATCTCTTTCCTAGACTGAACCAAACGGAAGTTACGCCTCTCGCACGACAGAGAAGTTTAAGTTTTTCCTTACCGCTATAAAAACGAGACACGGACGAGGTGTTTCAAGCCTCGTTTCGCACTCATCGTGTTAAATAAATATCTTTTTCTAATCCTGTAAGCCTATATAACATTTAGAGAATACCATAAATAGTTCAAATATTAGAATAGTTCGCACACAAGCTCCACTGCTTTATGAAGTGAACCATGGAGGTTTTGAACCATGGCCTCTTCTCGCAGGTCTCGCGGTTAGTATTTATCCGAATACCAGTATACAGGGCGTCCCACGGTTATGTCACATGAATGAAAAGTATCTTAAATATTGTAGATACAAAATTTTACTGAAAAATACTTCATTTTGATTTAAGAATAATTAAAACTGCATGCAAAGATTTTTGAATAATAGCCTGTCTGAACCAGGAATCCGGGAATTGAACCCGCCAAATTGCAAAAAAAAAACACCCGTAATATTACGATAATCAAATGGCTCAAGTATTAAATAGTCAATCGTTAGTTTAAAAGCAGTAGTATAAAAATATGCAAGACTTGAACTTAGACGTATTATTTTAAACATTCACCATGAAAAAATAAATACATCGACGGGAGCGACATTTTAAAACCAGTAAGAATTTGTAAACAACAGAATGAGACACATTTTGAGCATTTGCTAGATTCAATTAATTGTAAAAACAAACAAAAAACGTAATTATGTTAAATAAATGTAAAATTTAATAGTTTTCAAGATGCTATGTTTTTTTTTTCAATTTGACAGGTTCGATTTTCGGTTCAGACAAACGATTTTTCAAAAATTTTTGAATACACTCTAAATTGTTTTTTAAAATCAATATGTGTTACGGACAAAGTTGGATATGATTTGTAACAATATCGAATCCTCAGGTGCAGAGTTATTTGCAATCACAGAGACAGGATGTGTAGAGTCCATTCACGATGCCGAGATAGTACCTCCCGGATACCAGATCTTACGGATCTTACGGCGGACGGACGTAAGCAGGGGGGAGTGTTCCTGGCGTCGTCGCACCGCCTTCAGTTACGAAGAGCAAAGGTCCCGGACGGCGTTGATATAGACACCTGCGCGTTCGAATTAGTTGGTGCCGCAGTGTTTTTAAAAGAGATGTTTCTATTTTTTTGTTGTGTGGTCTATATTCCACCCAATAGTACTGAATATGATTATTTAGTATAGTTCCAAATTTTAGAATAATTGTGTAGTTATAGGGGATTTTAATTTATATTCATGTAATGTTAACGTTCAAAACTATTTTGAATATTTTGTAGCCTTTTGCGGATTCGCTCAGAAGAACGAGGTGAGAAATTGTAATGACAGGTTACTAGATTTGGTGCTGGTCTCTTCAGAATTGGATGAAGCGCACGTGAGCATGGCCGATGGCACTGGTGCCGGTGGACAAGCAGCACCCGCCGCTCGCGGTGACGATGCGGCGCTGTGCGCGCGCGGAACCGGGCCCGCAGCCACAACCTCCGACCACTTTACCGAGCTGGAACTTTGGTAAGGCGGATTACCAAGCTTTGTATTCGTCAATAGCGGCAACTAATTGGTCCGCTATTTATCGGGTCCAAAAGCCATAAGACGCTTTAGACTGTTTTTATGGTATCCTGAATGATATTTTTGACAAATGTTTACCTAAAAAACGTACAGGTAAGGTACATTCAAGATTTAGTTACCCAAGGTGGTATAATGTAGAGATCATTCGAGAAATAGAACATAAGGCAAGGCTGCATAAATTGTACAAAACGAGAGGGTCCAAGGAGAACTACCAAACCTTCTCAGAATGTAGAGCGAGGGTCAAGGAAATGATACACTCGGAGCATAAACAACACCAGGAGCGAGTGCAGAGCCAACTAGTGGAGGACCCGAAGGCATTCTGGGATTATGTTAGAGAGAAAAGGGGTGCAGTGAACCGAAAGAAAATTACTAAAGATGGTAGTACACTTCCGGAGGCAGATTGTGCAGAGGAATTTGCTAAGTATTTTCTTTCGGTATACGGCACCGCTACGGCGGCCCTCAACGTGAGCGAAGTTCTGCAGGCGAAAATTCTGCAGGCCCAGACGGGATACCCGTGTTTGTAATGAGGGACTGTCGTACGGTTCTAGCGGAGCCACTCAGCCATATATTTAACTTGTGCTTGGAAGGCTCATATTTCCCGGAACGGTGGAGGGTTACCCGGGTGATCCCTATACCCAAAGGTGATGGTGGCTCGGAAGTAAGCGGATTTAGACCCATTGCGATCCTTTCAACACCAGCAAAAGTGTTCGAGTCAGCGGTGCAGCGCAGCATACAGCAGCAAGTATCGGCTCATCTCTCGGATGCTCAGCATGGCTTCAAGCCAGGCCGCAGCACGACCAGCAACTTCCTCAACTCGATGTCGTACATTCTCCTGAACGTGGACGCAGGGGCGCAAGTCGATGTCGCCTACTTTGATTTTAAAAAAGCTTTTGATATGGTCGATAATGACATCTTATTGACTAAGCTGGCGACAATCGGCTGCACCCCCCAAATTGCTCCAGTTCTTCACTAGCTACATGAAGGACAGGCAGCAGTATGTGGAGTACGCGGGACACAAATCCAAACCTTACTTCACGAGAACAGGTGTGAGTCAGGGCAGCAACTTAGGGCCGCTGGAATTTATCGAAATGATTAACGATCTGCCCGAAGTTGTAACAGCGGCCAAATGTCTTCTGTTCGCTGACGACCTCAAGCTGATCTTGCCAATAAAGGAAAAAGGAGATTGCGCCCGTCTTCAACAAGACGTGGATAGGGTAGTGGAGTAGGGCCGACGAAACAAGTTGCAGTTTAACGTGAACAAATGTTCCATAATAACATTTAGAACAGCAACAGCCCCACTTCACTACAACTACCAGATTGAGGAAGCGCAGTTGAAGCGAGTGGAATCGGTGAGAGATCTTGGAGTTCGTCTGGACACCGAGTTGAGGTTCAGAGTCCATGTTGTGACCGTTTGTAAGAAGGCATACAGAATTTTAGGATTCATTTTACGCCGAGCAAACGGTTTCACAAACTTAAGGGCTCTGACGACTATGTATAATGCCCTGGTCAGAAGCCAGATGGAAAGTGCAGCTTCTGTATGGGTTCCGCATGAAGCTAAATTATAGCCTCATGTTGGAGCGCATACAGAACAAGTTTACAAGATATCTTTATTGGAAGACATATGGCAACTATCCTTTCTATCCCCTGATGTATTCAACCTTATTCGTTTTAGGTATGGTTGGATACAACAAGCTGGAAATTAGGAGGGATATGGCGCTAGCACTGTATGTGGTTCGGGTGTTCCGAGGGATGATATCCAATCCGACCATCTTGGAGATGATGACACTGTGCGTACCGGACGAGTATGTTAGGCGTCGCAGGCGTGCTCCTCTGTTCGCAGTGCCTCGAGGAAGGACTAACCTGTTAGGCAAGGTGCCACTGACGCGGACCATACAAGTGCTAAATCTGGTGGCGGTGACCGTCGACATATTTCACTGTCCTAAGAGCGAGTTCGTAGAAGCGACATTATTTAATGTGAGTTATTCTATATAGGTAATTATTATTATTTTATTTTGTATTTTAATTATTTATGATTATGACATTATGAAGATTTGAATTTAATTATTTAGTCATTGTGTGATTGTATATTCTTATTTTTATTTGATATTATTGTGTGATTGAATTTTTATTTTATTTTTTGCCCTAGGTATGACATGTATTAATTATATTGTGTGTGGCTACTCTATTGTATTAGGTCTAACCTGTAATGATAGATGTAATGTTTGAAAAAATAAATATAAACATAGTTTTTGGTACATACGTTACATACATTTTTTTATGATAATATTATAAGCCTTTTTCCACTATTCCATCTGCACCTAGGAACATCGGAATATAGAGTTTTAAGCGTAGGATGTTATGTATATACAAACGCACGCAAAACAAAGTTGAAGTGGATATCTACGCCAGCCTCTACGAGCGCCCAAAAGCAAGTTCTACGCCATCTCTACGCAGACCGGGTAACTACGCTACTGTACGCACACCTGCTTGCGATATTATTTGCTCTGCGACCATTCCCTTCAGATTTCCGAAACCATAAGATTGAATCCACACATCTTTTCAAAGCTCTAATAAACAAGCAGTAGGTACTCGTAGGCATTCCAAAGTAATCATCGAGCTGACGTGCAGCTCCCAACAAACACATAACATTTACTTGGAAACGTAGGTAGAACTTAAGGTAATAAAAAACTAATTATATTATGAGATTATGCCGTTTGGAGCACTGCCTACGTTCTTTCGTAGCCTCGAAGCTATTTGGAGATTTGCCAAGGAAAACAAAGTCAAATACTTATGCAATATGGAGGAAGTGATACTAGGAACCTATGATCAAGGCGACGATGAAGTACGAGTAGGTACAATACTTACATACTAGCTATAGTTATTCAGCTCAGAGATAAACTACGCGTGAAAATTGCGCTTCAGCTTCTTCTTCTTCGCTTCATTAAAATACATCTGACATCGAATACGAGTACATTTTGATAAACACATGATTTAGTCGCGTAGTATTTTGTCGATGAAGGCACCGAGACTTTCGATTTATCCAGAGAAACATAAGAAAGAGAATTTAACAGGGAAATAGAGAAATCCCTGGTCTATTTTTGCTTTTGATTACTATCAAGCTAATTTTCCGTGAGTAGCTTCATTTTGATTAGACGCCCAACAATTTCTTGTACTAAACTCTCTATCGTGGTAGCTAACAGAGGAAGCAAGGATAAAATATGTCGATTTTATGATTATCAAATATTTATTACTAACAGATTTTTTTTTTAAATCTCAAATTAATTATCTAAATTATTCGAAAAAATATTTGTCCCACAAAATCTATGGTTTGATCAAAGAGTCCCCTCCTTCCAACATGTGTCGATAACGAGGTCTTCATAAATGATTACTAACCAGCTGATTATTTTATTTTTACTGAGTTAATATTTATATAAAATTCAAAATTCAAAGTATTCTTGATATCCAATTTCAGAGCGTAGGACCGGGATAACGTACCACGCAATTTGTAGGACAATATGACTGTTAAATTATATAAATATTAACTAAGTAAAAATAAAATAATCAGCTGGTTAGTAATCATTTATGATGACCTCGTTATCGATACATGTTGGAAGGACTCTTTGACTCTTTGATCAAACTATAGATTTTGTGGGACAAATATTTTTTTCGAATAATTTATATAATTAACTTGAGATTTAATAAAAAAAAATCTGTTAGTAATAAATATTTGATAATCATAAAATCGACATATTTTATCCTTGCTTCCTCTGTTAGCTACCACGATAGAGAGTTTAGTACAAGAAATTGTTGGGCGTCTCATCAAAATGAAGCTACTCACGGAAAATTAGCTTGATAGTAATCAAAAGCAAAAATGGACCAGGGATCCTGGACTATACATCATTTGGTTCATCTTCGCCCCAAGACAACATTACTCACTGTGTACGTAAGTTATTATTATTATTAAAACCTTTTTTATCCATTGAATATCATAGGTATAGTACATTTTGCATTGATTATAAACATTAACAATATCTGCTTAATATTACCCCTCACCAATCAATATAGGTAAAATAAATAAATTATATTAAATTAAATCTATACAGCCCCCAATACGGCTGGTCACCGCGGGGGTAAATGACCACAACCCTCCAGATCAATCATCGCACTACATTTGCACCTTGAATGCAAGATCCCTCTTGACTGTAGAAAGACTGATAGAATTCAAAACAAATTTAGCTTCAGATAGAGAGGCATGGTTAAATCTGGAGGAGGCCTTTAATCAAGTGTACGTAAGTACAGCATTTTTTACAGGCACAACGCCATCTATTAAAAATAAGAATATATAAAATGAGTTTGAAGTTGTCATCATTCTAATGGGTTTACTGGAACTGCGTGTTAAGAATGTTTTATCCTAATGCACTACGTAGTTTTCTACCGTAGTGCTAGGTGGCGCTGTACTAAAATTGAATTAAAAAGTTTATGATTACGACGTATTCCACAGCACTGCAAACTGCATTGTTATGTCAAAAAACCTAAATGCCTTGATTTATGTACAACACACATAAAGGCTACATAAAGAGGACTCAGAGATCGTGCGTGTTAGAAATTTAATTACACGTGGAATTGGTTTTGTGGAACTGGCGGCCATTTTGATCCCAAACTATCTGCGTTTGGTAAGAACGTATCTCGAACGCGATATGCGCGCACTAGTTTATATTGACAGAATTATTCTGTTGTTTTGCCGGACTAGCTAAAATTTTCTAAAATATGGACGACCTTATTTTGCTAACAATAATGTTCAAATTAGAGTACCCATTTTAAATCACAGTTCTAAAACAAGTTAAAATTATTTTTTGTTTTATTGTTATAATTTTTATTCCAATTAATTCCTTTATTGAAAATAATGTATAAAGGTGTTGATAAAAACTGCGGAAAATAACCACAGTTTTAATCAACACCTCCTTACATGATGACTAAATTGAGCTTAAACACGTCAGTTATACGTTAATTTAGGAAGTGTCACTAAAAAATATTATTCTAAGTCAGACTTTAATGCAATCAAAATAAGATCGTTTTTGTTTTAGGAAATTTAAGTTACTCTGGCGAAATAACTGAATTGAGGCCTTTGGCTACCTCGATCGGTATCTTACGGTACCCTAGACGCAAATTTGACTTGATATATCGAGATTTTGAATAAAATAAAATCAGAATAATTATTCGTATTTTCGTATTTTATTAAAAAAAACGGAAGAATGTAAATAATGTTTTCATATTCGGAAAATGATATAAATAATGGTAGAATCACTTTCCTTTTCATAATTATAATCCAAGTCGACAAAATTAAACTTATAATTGAAAACTACAACCACTAGTAAAACAATAGAAAATTATTTTTTATAATTATAAAACAGAGAGCAACTGTTGGCAGGTTTTATTCAACGTATATGTTTTCCATCAATTGCTCCGAAGCAATGAATGTTGTTATATATTTCTTTTATTTCTGGCGTTTCGTAAGGTTGAGTGACTGGATCGAAGGTCTCGGCAGAATAACAGCGCTGACCTGTCATCCGACAGGGAAGCATAACGCTGAGTCGAGATCTTTTTGCTGCTGTAGCACATAGCACTGTTAGGTAGGTAAGTACGCAGAATAATTTTAAGCTGTTTAAATGTCTTTTCTCCTTTTACTTTTTGATATGTGTCACTTCCTTTTTACCTAATTTTGTTACTCTTTGTTATTATTGATGTGTTTGTGTGCTTATTCAGTAAATAAACAAATGTCTATGTCTATGTCTATGTCTATGTCTAATGAGGAAAGCTAGCTTTGAGATCAAAATGTGATGCATTATTTTGTTGATCTCTTCTAAGTTTTGATCTCTTCTATGTACTGTGGTCGAAGATATTTCCATATAGCTTGACAAACTAACTAAATAGTTCTAGAATTTGTTGCCCTTCCACGTTTAAATTTGAAATGCAAGTCGTTCATCGAATTTCCGCTGCCCAAGTACCTGAAATAGAAACACAAATAATATAAATTACTTACTCATATTTTTCTTTCTTTGCAGGTTGTAAAAAAATGAAGAGAAGCGTGAAGGACAACTTTCTTCGTTACGTAAGAAAAATAAAGGAAAACAGTTCAGGGGCAAAACAAAATATATCATTATTACAATCAGTGGCAGTTTTGCTGAAAAACTTGCCCAAAATAAAACTGACAGTAGCCTTGAGGCTGCAGCAACGGAACGAAACGAAAACACAACATCAACTTCTTCATTTCCGAGAAATGAAATACCATCGTTACCCCCAGGGCCTTCTAGTTACAGGCTACACTACAGGCCCTGTCACCATCGCCATCGGGGTATCAAACAGCTGAATTCGAAACTACCTACTCATCAAACACTAGAATTCATAACTTTACAGATGATGATATGATGATAATGATGATGATGATGATAGTCAACCTTGCTTAAATAAATAGTAATTAATACTGATTAATATTATTATGATGTTTGTATTATTTACCTCAATGTGATACCAATCATTTCAAATGGTTCTAGGGGGTTCCTGGAATTAGTGTACTATTTCTTTAAATGTGGTTCTTAGGTTAACACCAAACAATTAATTAAAGAATTAAAGCTGGCCACACTCATTCTAAAAAAAGCGAAAAATTTATCTTCATCTAACAACAACTCCCTATATTCCTGCATAAAAATTAGCCATCACTTTTTATTAATGCAATCAAGGGTGAAATCCAGAATCTTCTATTGTTTCTACGTTTGTTTCGGCGATGGCGTAATAAAAGCAATAAAATAACACGTTTGAATCGATCCATTGCGAAGGCTGAACTGAGACGCTTCGCTGCGATGGCGTGTATACCCTCTTGCGACGTCGTACGTCGACGCAACGCAGATGTGGCATACAATGCGTTGGTCCGTTGCGACGACGCGACGCAACGCAGCGCAACGCACTAATGGGGCCTCTCTTTAAAACTAAACCCGACTAAACAGTTACATAGTTAAAAACAGTTACATACATAGTTAAACCTTAAATAAATATTTTATATCCTGAAAGATACGAAGGTGGTAGACGGATTAGTTTACCTACGCCCTCGTAGCTCCGTAGCACCGTAGCACTGTAGCAGTGTTCGTAGCATTTACTGCTGTTTAAACCAATGTTATTGCGTAGCACGTAGCGAACGACTTGTGAATCTAATACCTTTAAACGAACAATTTTTGTATATGTCGCCGACCTCTGTGGCACAGTGGGCTAAGGTCCGGCTGAGATGCAAACTGTTGTGGATTCAATTCCCGCCGCGGAACAAATATTTGTATGATCTGCAATAATGATTAGTATTTATCTCGGGTCTGGATGTGTCCATGTGTAATATGTATGTATTTACAAAAAAAAGTTTATAAGTAGTATATCAGTCATGTGGTATGCATATCACAAGCTCTGCTCACTTTGAGGCCAGATGATGAAATGTCCGGGATTTTTTATTTATTTATTTAATTTAAGTACATATGTAAGTATATATAAAATCTGAATCTCAGAAACGGTTCCATCGATTTTCATGAAATTAAGTATGCAGGGGGTTTCGGGGCAATAAATCGATTGAGCTAAGTTTCATTTTCGAAAACGTCGTTTTATCCGTGTTTTATACTGATGAAAGCTCTGGAGGTTTAGCAAAGTATAACTAAGTGTGATTTATTCTATGAAATCAATCTCAACTTTTCATTGAAACAATTTTATATGTTTTAAAATAACGTGTACGTTATGCCAAAAAAAATATTTTTCTATTAAATATAGTGTCATAGTCTACACACAATTTATTTAATTTTTAACCGACGAAAAGAAGGAGGTTTACAAGTCAACCCGATTTTGAAATTTTTTTTTAATGGAAAGATACCCTGAAGTTGGTCCCATTTATATTTGGAAAAAAAAACAACCCTACGGGTAGGAAAAAGGGGGTGGTTGGTGGTTCACTCACTGATTGTAATGTATGATAGCTAAAGTAAGGTAAGATAGCTATTTTAATAGTAATCAAAGATTAGGCATGTAGTAATTAGTAGATTATAGCCACAAAAAATATAAAATAAAACTTTGAGTGACCAAACAGCAAATTAATTAATTACGTAAAGCGTAATGCGCGGCGGCGTTCATGAAGTTAATGTTTGGCGACTCTAAATTACTTAGGTATACTTACATTAGTTTCAGAACTCAGTTATTAAGGTTAAATAAAAAAGGTTTATTATTTTATGCTCTTCAGTTTTTTCGGCGGTTTTATTTTTTGTCAAAAAGTTTTATATCATTATGACGAATGTATTAAGTTTAATCTATTTACTAAAATATCGCAACCTTAAAGGTGTCATCATTTCATCGGGTGGGAGTACCTTCCCCCACATTACGTTTCTAAGAAACACTGGAAATATACCTTTGTCTGTCATTTTCTGCCTTATTAATTTTACATTCCACCCAACATTCAGCGTTATTCATCAGTAGAAAACAATGATTTAAAGTCTACGTTATTTTATACAGAATGGAAAATGTTGACAACAAAAACAACAACGAGAAAAAGTTATTCCTCGTGTTTCTATTAATTGGACATAACTCTGAAACACCCCGTAATTTCCATTTTTATTTCCGCAACACAAAAATAAACTCACAAAACTATACTAACTTTAAATATGGATGAAAGAGCTATTTAACACAATTTAACGTATACTTCTACTTAAGAGATGGTCTCAACCTTTATAAATTAAAAATAAATAAATAAATAAAGGAATAATTTCGACTCAAGTTGACAAGAGGTTTAACAATGTTACAAAGAAATGTGCGTAAGCGAAACTGTGCTATTTCTACTAACTACATATAATTATGATTAAGATTAGCCCATTGTGTCCAACTGCTGGGCAAAGACCTTGATCTCTCCACTCATCTCGTTTTTGAGTTAATTGGACCCAAACTCATGATAAAGGTGTCGAGATCATCTCCACATATATATTTTTTCAGTCTGCTACGCCGCGGTCTCGCTGTCTCAGGGTGCTATATATAAAACACGATATGTATTCACAACATGCAGTTCACAATCAAAACCATTATAAAATAATATTTCAACTCCTGTTAAATCAATTTTAGGGCACTGCAAAACGATAAAAGTCATTAATCAATAAATTAAACATTATTCATTCGGATATTCACGTATTCGAACAATGATAATCATTATTCGCATTGTGTAGATTTTCAAAAACTAATGTTTTCAAAAAAAGGCAAAAGGTATGCCAGGTGTGGGGTTCGAACCCACGCTCCCTCTCGGGAACCAGAGCTTAAATCTAGCGCCTTAGACCACTCGGCCAACCTGGCTATACAAGACTAGACGAAAGTTTGTATCGCAATGAAACAGTCTCACAAGTTAGACATCGTGTTTGCATTTGAATCTTAATGGTATTGGATAACAATCAATATACCACGAAAAGTATATCATGCAGCTGCAATAATAAAGGCATTAAAAACTTCTTTTGACCTCTTCGTACATCCTTTTATCGGTAACTAAATGTTTTGAACCCTACAACTACATCTACAACACACATTATCAAATGTCAACCTCCACGTGACGTTTTGTGTATTTAAGATAGTTTAATATATTTCAAGATAGATTTACAATTTAAAGCTTACATGATGGGTAGTCTTTTGAAGAAAACTTATTATAATTTAAATTATATTACTTATTATATACTTATACTTATTATATACTATATTATTGACTCAGCGCGGTGGTACCTACATAAAAAGTAGCTTATGTCCTTCTCCAAGGTCCCATCTATCTCTATAATTCATCAAAATCTGTTCAGCGGCTTAGGGGCAGAAACGTAACAAACAGACAGACAGACAGACACAGAATTACTTTAACATTTATAATATTATTAATATAACAATAATTATTGTAGGGTAGGGATTTAAAGGTTAATTAAACATTAAAATAAAATAAAATTTTATGAACACGAAGCTCGGCCTATGATCTGGTGAAAGTGACACAGGTGTACCTGTGTATCTTTACCTGTATCATCTTTTTTCATCTTTTAACACCGAAATCGAAAAACTAACGCAGTATTTTTATGTAAACAATATTTTTTTGTTTTTCCTTCGGGTGCTAGAATCACCAGGCTACTTTGTGCGCTTACTCTGGAGCATGCCACATACAACTGGTCGTGAGAGAAGCAGCTTTCTCTCATGTCTACTCCCGCTACCTTAAGAGTTTGACCTTGAGCTTTGTTTATGGTTATGGCGGAGCAGACTTTGAGCAGACTTTGATAGGAAACTGCACTCTCTTGAATTTGAAGGGGTAATTTGATGGTGTTAAGGGAATCCTAGGAATAAATACAGACACTCCTCGAGAACAACATGTCAGTATAGTTGCCTCGATTACATTGCGATGCAACCTTTTAAATTGAAATCTGGTGCCATTGCATAATTTTGGTGGATTTACATTGCGCAGCAAAATACTTGGCGTGCCAACTCTGAATTGTAATATGTGAGTTGGGAGACCGAGAGGCTTCAGTATATTCAGGAACTCGACCGGGTAATGAATGGCATCATCGTTGTTTATCATTGAGTCGACGGATTTATATTGATATTCGACCCCTTCGAATGATCTCAAAAGTATTTTATTTATGACTAAGGCTTGTTCGTTTTTTGGAGTTAGGATGGCACGCTCGCATTCATTCTGAATGTTTATCGTGAATTTTATTAATGTTTGGGTAAATTTTAGCTATAAGCTCTTCAGAATTATATTATTATCCAGCTCCGGGAAATCAACATTTCCTATTTTAAGCAACAGCTCTGAGAACTGTCCGGCAGAAACATCTCTACTAAGATGGACTCTCATATTTTTGGTACGGCTCAGTTTTGTCACTGAAGGCCACAAATGAGACCGCTTCATGCCCAATTTAACTTCGTCCGCTCGCGTTCTTCTAATAATAATAGTTCCTAAACTATTGGTAAAGTCTGCTGGAAATCGCCTGCTAACAATACAGTAATTGTCAAATGGGAGATTTGACAATTAATGTTCCTAATATCTTGTAATGATCTATTTAGGGCTTCGAAACCCCCTTTATAAGCCATAGTACTCTCATCCCAAACAATTAATATTGTTTTACGGAGTACTTCTGCCATGTTACTTTGTTTGAGTATATTGCAGAGTCGGGTTTTAGTTTGTTTCAAATCAAGAGGAAGTTTAAACGCGGAGTATGCCGTTTTACCTCCTTCCTCCTTCCATCCGCCATATGTAGAGTGTTGTAACATATCGAATGTATACTCTTCTTTTGTCTCATGATTGTTGCCATGACGGTCATGAGACATAGCAGCAAATTCATCCCAATTGTTCAATAACATGACGCACAATTTCTTAACGAATATCCATAGAGCGTTCTTGTGTGCCGTACAACAAAAAAGAAAGCCTACGGAAAAGGCATGCGCCATCCCCCACTATTGGTACAATATAGTAAGGTTTATTAATTTCCCATTGATGTAAACCAACTCTGCTCCCATTTTTTAAAATAGACACACAAATTCATAATTGTAAGAAAATTGCAAAACATACACACTAAGCTTATAAGTAAGTTCAACCTTTTTTGAATAAATCGGATTAAGTTTTCAAACATGTGTCAAAATAAAATGTAATTAAAATCAAAAGCACCTAGTTTCACCTAGTATATAAGAATTTTTTTAGTGATTCTTGTGATGGTATTGAATAAAATATCTTTTGACTCTAACATTGATTCGAATTCGCATCTAATAGTGGCCCAACAAGTATTTACGTTAATTTCTTATAGGGCTCTTAACTATGCGATACTAACTGATGTACACCACAGGGTGTATTGTATATTAAAATAAAGATTTGTTGTAAAGTAGTTTCAAGTTGTTGTATCAATGCAATGCCTCATTACCATGACACCAGTAAACCACCCAGTAATTAGATAGTTTATCTACAACGACGTCATTTGGTCGTTCACTGGTCACTGTTCAATGATACTTTCCAAGCTGATTCATGAATGCTTATATTTTGCAAATAAAGGACATATTGGCCCCGATTTTATAGTATCGCAAGTTTAGCTTATATTTCCTAATATACAAAATATTTTATTTTACTTACACCAAAGTTTAAACTAGAGTAACATTTTTAAATGTATTTTTTTAAATTAACTAAATTAATGTGTGACCGACGTCATTCCGTTCATTATAGTCATCATGTTAAATGAACACCCATATAAACTGTGCAAAATTCTAGGAAAATCAATTTGTGATGTAAATTTTAGCTTGTTTCAGAACTGCCACTTAAAGTCATTTAGTCAATCTAAGTTGGAGTTTGGTATATGCATAATAAGATCGTTCGTATTAAAAAAAATAGAATTTTTTGGTAGTTAGTAGTAATTTTTTAGTATTTTTTTAGCTAGTCTGCCAAAATTTCAGAATCAGAGGCAATGTATACTTTGATTAAACTTGCCCGAGGCTTCGCTTGCGTGATATTTTCATAATAAGTTTCTGACTAAATTTTTAATTATTCTTCTACTTATCGTATATCTAGTTATTTGGAACCAATGTGGTGAAAGGATTAAGGTGCGCTTTGTATGCTCCTATTTATTTATTGCTCATATATATACTGAGTTTCATCTAAATCCGTTTATCTGGTGCAGCGTGATTATGCCACAGACAAACTTACGAATATTAAACATCCACACAATCTTTCGCACTAAAACTAGTGAGTGCTTCTAAAGCACTTAGAACCAGAAAAGCTTTTATTAATCTGACATCCTGGTCCGTAATTTGATATTGATAAAGGACGGTTAGTATTTGTCATCTTTTTAGGCATTCTACATTTTGTGTTTCTACATCTACAACTGGAGGTTACTAGCAAACTAGTTAGTATTCATTTGATTATGGTCTTTCCAAAATCTTTTTGCTTTATTTTACAAACTTATTCCCTTGTTCATGCGAACCAAGTATTCATTGATTTATGTGGTATGTATGATGCTGTTTCTTAATCCTGATTATTGCACAACGCAAGCAAATTACTTTGAATTTCCCATTTTCGTGTTGGTTGGATTCTACAAGCTGGAAATTAGTAGAGGTATGGCGCTAGCACTGTATGTGGTTCGGGTGTTCCGAGGGATGATATCCAATCTGACCATTTTGAAGATGAAGACACTGTGTGTACCGGACGAGTATGTTGGGCGTCGCAGGCGGCCTCTGTTCGCAGTACCTCGTTGAACTAATCTGGTAGGTAAGGCGCCACTGACGCGGACCATAAAAGTGCTAAATCTGTTGGCGGTGACCATTCACGTCTTTCACTGTCCAATGAGCGAGTTCGTAGGAGCGACATTATTTAATTTGAGTTATTGTATTTATATATGTAGGTAATTATTATTATTTTGCTTCAAACTATATTAAGATTATAATATTGACATTATGAAAATTTGAATGTTATTATTGTAAGTTATTATTTAATTGAATTTTCTTATTATTATTTGTTATTATTAAATGATTGAATTCCTTATATTATTTTTTGCCTCATGACATGTATTTATTAAATTATAACTACTCTATTGTATTAGGTCTAACCTGTAATAGTAGATGTAATGTTTATAAAAAAAAAAAAAACTATGGAAAGCTCAACTGATTCAGATCAGTGCCAGAGGGCAGCGTTTCCAAAACACTGGCGGCAATGGCCATTCTAATACGCTGAACCAGATAGGAGCCAGCTCTTGGGTCACGCGATGTATCTACCAGACGCCGTGAAATAATGTTGAAAACGCGGTGGGTTCCTGTTCCCCACAGGTCAGGAGCCCAAATTACACTAAGAAGGAACCATTGAGAAACCGCAATCACAAACATTATAGATTTATAATTTCTTGTAAAACTTTTCAATCTCAAACAACACAAACTGGCACATACTGAACATGAGGCTTCATTGTCTTCCCATGTGGTGTAACGGTTAACGCGTCTTCCTACAGATCACTAGATTCCAGGTTTGAATCCTGGCAGGGGCTGGGGTTGTTTTTTAAAACTCATTTATTATTTTAGTAGTAGGTACACAATAATGTAACTTAAGAATTAGATTAGTATATTAAGGATTTAACATTGTTTTATAATATAAAAATGTGTGTGTTGAACAAGCAAATCTTTAAATGCAAAATTTAAGTAAAAGCTCTAAGCGTTATTTCTATCAAATTTGGTTTCAACTTAAATGAAAACTTAAAGAATTTGTTTGACTAAAGGTTTACAGCGCGCTGCCCGGAACCAATCTCAAAATCCAACAAATGTTTTTTGAAGTGAAAACTTCTTTTAGCGCGGTCCGCATATTTTTAGATGAGGTAAAACCTCTGGACTCGCGACACCGTTACCGAGACGCAGGGCTGCCGCGCTCGCCCCATCTGATTATAAACATTAATTCACATGTTTGCAGTCTACTTTTGTATGGAGAAGTTTACTGAATTGGGTTCTTTGATATTTATCTACATTCTGGAAAATAAAACATAAACGAATATTAAATGTATTAAAGTTTCTAATAACAAATAAAATACAATTCATAAATAACATGCAATTCATAACCCAGTAACCCAATAACCCAAGTATCCATCTAAAAAATGTCTAACGCGCCAAAATAAGTTTTCACTTCTGTCGGCACTCCCGGAGTGCAAGCCGTATTTATTTTCTTCTTCACTATTGTAGAAAATACAAAGTTGCACACACACGGAGCTAGTATACGCTCGAAATCAGAATATTAACCTGGATATTGCATTGTCAGAGGCATAGAGGAGTTCAGATTAACTTGCACTAGATGCACAGAAGTAAATTAGGTACCTCCGTAAGTACAGCTTGTTCAGCGTGTGTCGTAATTATTAAATGTCGTAGATCGCAACAAATATAAATAACTCATTAGCTAATGAATTATTACAAGATGGACTCATTTCAGTTTTGTATCTAAATCATCGCATCTTATTAACCAACTATTTTGAATTTTGTATGACTCGTCTTGAAATATTTAAAAGAAAAGATATATTATATATCTTACGTATATAAATTATATAATATTTTTTTTAATATTAGGTATTTTATAGAAGTTTTGGATTTAGACATTTGTTTCAGGCGTGACTTTGTGGAAATCAATTAGAAAACATTGAAAAGATGGACAAATCTTCTATATCTTCTTCTATATAATAAAAATCAATTGCTGTTCGTTAGTCTCGCTAAAATTTGAAAACGGCTGGACTGATTTAGCTGATTTTGGTGTTGAAATGTTCGTCGTAGTCCAGGGAAGGTTTAAAAGGTGAGTAAATATTAAAAAGTGCTTGCTTTTTTATTTATTGCTTCTGAGGCGGTACGAAGTTTGCCGGGTCAGCTAGTATTTAATAAATTATAGATTGGCGGAATGGTATCTACTCAATATTTGTCTAATTATTTTAAAACGATTACGTCTGAAATATAATTTACAAAATGTAATGATACTTTATGGATCTATCTTGTTACAAACTACTAGTAGTGTATTGTTAAAATCTGATATCATATTTTATTGATATTAGAACAACAAGGAAGGACCCCACCTTAACCCCACGTTAGCTAATTATGTGATTATACGATTAAGACCACTTTTATTATTAGAGTCTGCATTTTTTTTCTGATTCACTATTCTTTCGAACCAGTGTGGTGAAGGGATTAAATTGCGCCTCAGAAGCTCCTTTCGCACACTTGGCCTATACCTATGAACTTTTTAAGCTCAGGCTACAATAGAAAAGTTAATATCTTCGTTAAGTTTTCTTAATTTTTCTAATTTTCTACGCAACTTTCTTAACATTTTCTTTCATTCACCTTCTCCTGACAATAACAAACACAACAAAAAAAGAATTAGCGAAATCGGTCTAGCCGTTCACGCGTGGTGCCGTGACCAAGGAAAATAAGGATTCATTTTTATATACGAGTATCTTAGATTAGAAATTGGTATATATGTATTTCTCATCGTTCTATTTTCAAATCAGTTTATTTTGTTAACGCAAACACGCATAACAACTATTAGTGATTTAATATTATTTGTTTCTCTGCGACGTCTATACTATTAGATACAGTTCAACAGAAGATATAGTTGTACCAAAAATAACTAGATGTCGCTAGTATGCAAATTAGAACGCGCTATCGTTGCGTTTTGTGTTTTGAGGGTTCTAGACTCGGTATTTGTCGAAAGTCTACTCATCACTCTGAGGCTCATCACACTGAGATTCAGTCCGTTCAGTTTTTGAAAGCACTTCGAGCTTCGAAAGAAGCAACGAATGCGTATTCATTATCATTACATAGTATAAAACAAAGTCGCCTCCCGCTGTCTGTCTGTTCTGATGTATGCTTAGATCTTTATAAATATGCAACAGATTTTGATGCGGTTTTTTAATAGAAAGAGAAATTCAAGAGGAAGGTTTATATGTATAAAACATGAATAATATAGTAGAGGAACACTGATAATTTTAGAGGTTTCCAATTTAGTGTCGCAAATAAACACTTTTTTTGCGAATACATTGCAAACGCTGGCTGAACCTTACGAGATAGATCAAACTAATGTACTACAGTATTGTACAACCTCAAAAGGTCTACAAAAAAGTCCACGGTGGTATATGGCTATCTCTTTGGGATAATCATTAAGTAGTATAATTAGTATGAGCATCGCACCCGCGCGAAGCCGGGCGGGTCGCTAGTACCTATTGAATAAAATGTACGAAACGAACGGGTTTATTATTGAAATAATAGCAATATATACCGAGGATATATAAAAATATCCAAACTACAAACTTAGATAACAAACATATATAATATTATGGAAACCAAAAAACGGATCTTATACTTGTAAACACATGTTACTATAACGTCCGTCCGTCTATTACGCCGTTCTAAACGTATACAAGAATAAAAAGGTACCTACAGCGAAAGGTATTCTTTAATGAAAGATTAACTAAAGAGTTTTCTTTAGTTAATCTTTCATTAAAGGGTATTATTTCCTGCCTCCATCCAGAATCAAAGCGCATGGAAACGCTTTCTGCTGTAGCCAAGACACTATCTACCGCCGACAGCTTGACGGAGAAGTAGCGTGACAGTCACACAATCCTGGATCGCCTGCTGCCACCTTTAATAAGTGCTATATAAGTAGTCCACAAATTTTTTTTGTGAAATTACTAGTGTATACACCTCAAATCCTTGCTTTGATAATTATTATCATGCTTTGCCCCTTGATTTGCGAGTATTTAAAACAAAGGTCAGCTATATATGTGCTATATACACTAAATGTTATCTAACCTAACATTTGTTAGTTATCGCTTCATGAACTCTAATATTTCGGGGAGAGAGATATCTCGCAGATAAAGCAGTATACGCAGCTATGCGCATGCATATATATGTTTACTTTCCTTCAGCTTTTAGAATATGTGCAGATAATACCTGCAATGACATGTATCATAGAAAAATTGTTGACATAATTAATAAGTAGAATTGTTAATATATTAAAAAACTCAGCCAACAGTAGTCATTACAGTAATATTCCTAGTTATAAGCAAAGAAAAAGAAAACCATATGTAATTGGATGGATTAATATATTTGAGAGGCTCATGGAGAGGCGCTGCTTTGGTTTCAGGAGTCGGTTCTTTACAACAGGCCGTCGTGTCGCCGTGCGGTTTTGTGTACCGAGTTTTGTGTGTTTTTAACCGACTTTATGAAAAAGGAAGAGGTTCTCAATTCGTCGGTTTTTTTTTTTATGTATGTTCACCTATTAATCGAAAACGGCTGAACCGATATGGAAAATCTTTTTTTGTTTGATAGGGTATACTTCACAGGTGGTCCCATATTAATTTTATCAAAATCGGTCGAGCTGAAAAATCAACGAAAATCTAAAAATTGTATACTTACATCGATGATGTTTTCATGTACTTCGATACCTCGCTGTCGGTGCGGTTATTTGGCCTACCCATATTATATTTATACATCTAATTTTCACTAAAAATGTATTATAGGCTCAAATTTTATTCAATGAAGTCGATTTCTTTTTAGTTTTTAAAACGTAATTATTATAACCAAACTTAATATGTGTCAAAACAATTAGACCCAAATAAAAATAAATATCCTCGCGAAGCATCACACGGCAAAATATAACGCTGGCAAGAATTAGGTGATGATTTTTAAAGCCCGGTCTAAAACTTATTCTATAGTCCCATCAATCTTGCTGGCAGGCAATGAACTCAAGCGGGTGTCCGAGTTTAAATATCTGGGCCATTGGGTCACCGAGACTTTCTCAGAGACTTTCTCATCTATATTGATAGGGAGCCAAGGGCATTATCAGTCAGAGTCAACATGTTGGCCCGTAGATTTGCACTGTCCTGTACTGCTGTATAAACAAGTTTGTTTAAGACGTACTGCCAGTCTTTCTACACCTGCAGTTTATGGGTTAACTTTACTAAGTGCTGCTGGAATGCCCTACGAGTCCAGTACAATAATAGTTTCAGGGTGCTGTTGAGGCTGCCATACTTCTGTAGTGCATCGGGGATGTTCGCAAACGCACGTGTCGATGACTTTTATGCTATCATCCGCAAGAGAATATCGTCCCTGATGCGTCACGTGAGGGGCAGCACCAACAGCTATCTGCAACTTATAACAGGAAGGCTGGACACGGACTGCATCTTCATGAAGCACTGCACAGAGGTGCACCATTCGCACCGGTGATGTAATGATGTGGTGAATTCAGTCTTTATTTTAATGTCTTTGTTTTATTTATGTTCTTTATATTTTAAATGATTATAATAAATATGGCACTAGTTTGTACATATACCTAATTATGAAGGCTGAAATAAATGAAATTGAATTTAATTGAAACAACATGATAGTAAGCGTGTCAGGTGCCCATATTCTTCATTGTTACATTCTTACTGAAACTGAAACATAGGCATTTTTCAGCTCATTGACATTTTATAGGGCAGTTTTCACTTGCTCGTTTTGTTCTATAGTCGTTTTAAGATTATTAATAAACACAAATCTAAATTAATTTCTCTGAATGACAGAAGCATAGTTAAGAACTTTGACTCCCTACTAGTAGCCCTTCAAAATCAAGATATGATTATTTTAGTTTTGACAGAGTGCTGGGTTTGAGTTTAAGTTTATTAATTAATAACAAGACTATTACAAGTCAGTTCAATTGAGTTATAACGCCATATATTTTTTTTATATTCACAAGCGCCTTGAATGATCCCGACAAATTCTCTTTAAATATAGGTTTAACCTTATTTAAATCCTTTTTGCATCACCATTCCAACTAGAAAATTGTTCGTTGCTCGTTACCCTTTTTGCACTAAACAGACAACGCTACCTGACCTAGCGCGCCAAAATAAAATCACCCGCGTAATCTTGACAACTGCGTAAGAGATAGCTAGATGCACACTTTTTATAGACTAGAAGAGCATTATGTGTGGCCTTTTCATCAGTCAATCAGTAAACAAACGCTTGTCTTTTGTGTACGTATGTTTCCCGGACTTTTGTAGAAAAATATCGTTAAAAAGTTGATAAAAGTCTATGAGGTCAAAAAAAAATTGATTTTGTACTGAGTACAACTGATCTTTTGGCCAACCAAGAAGCGACGTTTGCTCCAAATGCGAGAATGAGAATGGTGATTTGGATAATCGAACTCACAATAAAAGTGCGAAAGTAGCGTATGACCTAATAAAACATGATAGAGCTACCTGCGAAAATGAAGAGGGAAAATTATACTGTACATTCAACAAACTATGCCAAAGATGCCTGTTGGAGAATATTTTGGTTCTACAACTTGGGTATAGATAGGTACACATAGCAAGAAAAACCCAAAACCATGCCATTATGTGTACATGGACTGAGGATGTAGCAAAAAAAGGGAGTTTCGAAGTATCATGCGCATTGCATTACTTAACTATGTACTTTAAAAGTAGAAACGAAATTAATAAAATCAAACACCTCATCGTTTGGTCCGATCCATGTTTAGGGCAGAACAAACATTTTTATCTGATTTGTCAATATCAGTACATGATCATAAAGGATTTTTCAATATCATAGAACATAAATTTCCAGTAGTTGGTCATACCTACATGGATTCTGACAGAGATTTTCGGCGAATAGAAAAAACCCTTTGAAAACACGAAAAAATATACACACCAGAAGATTACCGAAATATTCATCTGAAAAGCTCAAAAAAATCGATCTTAGTATATATGAAAGAACATTTATATGACGTAGAAGATGTTCAGAAAGATATAAAACTTATTAATAGATCGAAAAATAGGTTAGGTTAAAATAAATTTGGTACACAAATTGTCAAAAGCCTGAGAAAAGACATAGGCTACTTTTTAATTGGAAAAAAGAGTTGTAAAGGGTTGATAAAGGGGAGATGAAGGGTTGTATAAAAGTATTGTCATTTTCAGAACTAGAAGCATAAAATGTTAGGCTGTTGATCCTTACTAATATCCTTACTAATTCTTACTAATATATAATATTATTTATGCGAAAGTAACTCTGTCTGTCTGTCTATCTGTCTGTCTCGCTTTCACGCCAAATCTACTGAACCGATTTAAAATAAATTTGGTACACAGATAAATAAAGATAACACAAACACAACGTAACATGTATTAATGTAAAATACATTGACCACACATAGTGAAGTCTTAGACGACAGTAAGCGTAAGCGACTAGTGGTCAGGTCCAAAACCAATTTAACACCATCTTATTAGCATAGAAAACCAAGTTTTTGACGTGATAACGTCTTATAAATCGATGAACGCCGGTTGCATGCACGAAAAAGCATGACTCATGGTCACGTTCCGCCTGAGCCGAGCGTGCAAGCGATAGAGAGGCACGATCGGTTCATCAATGTTTTCATCATTGTTTTCTTATGACATTTTCACGTAAAATTATTGTCCGAAAACCGACTTTACAGTCAACCATTTTTATTCCATAACCTTGTAGGAGCCACTAATACGTATTATCGTGTAAAATTTAATTACGATAGCACAAATAGTCTGAAAGCAAGATCACTGATTAGGGGCAGACAGACAGACAGGCTGACATAGCGAAACTATTTCTACTGCAAAACTATGAAACTATACAGACCTGGTCTTCACGATACAGGCTTGCCTAGTGTAAAGACCGCTGAAAGGTCTACCTATTTAAAATTCGAGCAGCATCAAAGTGCATTTAAACATTGTACATATATGTTATCATTGAATGCTGAAAACAATATCTTTTCATTTTCATAATAACCCTTAAAAATGTTGAATCTAATTATCTAAAATTTCTGAACCATCGAAAAACCATCGAGTATTGTATCTTGACCACAAGATACAATACTCATTTACTACACAACAATACTAAACATTAAACATTATTTAATGTTCAGTGCAAAAGCTTCTGCCCTTGGCTTTGCTCGCGTGGTACTTTATCATGGTATCTACCTAGGTTTTTAGTATATATCCAGAACTAGTGTTAAGTTTGTTTAAATTTGAATTTAACTCTAAAAAACAAATTTAATCTATTCGTCGAAATAATAATCCTATTGCGATTCAAGAGCCTTGAAAATTAGTTGTATCTACATCTTGTAATAAAACCAAACGGATAAGTGTTCTGGATGGGGAGATGAGATCAATGCTCCCTCTTCTTAGAAAGCCAGGATTTGTCGGACTCTTTGTTGGACGATTAATTGTTCTTTATTGAATGCTTTTGACGCGTGTTATTTACATCGAATGTTGTTTATATGCTAATCCAAGCACAGACTGTCCGTACAAAGTTTCATCCAAGTTTGAGTGAGCCATCCAGACAAAACATCCAAACATCCACAACACAAACTTTTACATTTATAATATGCTAGCTTCTGTCCGCACGCATAGTAAATACATAATAATTATGTTTTAAAAACTAAAAAGACAACTGAATCAATTGAATATATATTTTTTTAAAATACAGTTGATTCAATTCAATTCAATTTAATTCATTTATTTGACAGATTGTAGGTTTACAATATTGTTATAGTATAGTAATAATTATAAAAAGTACCAATACAATCTTACCTTAACTAGGCATGCAAATTTATTATATTTAGTCACAAGTACATGAGGTCATCGTTCAAAAACTCTGTGATACTGTAATAACTCTTTTCTACAACAAGTGCTTAAGCTGATGTTTAAAGCTCAACAATTGATTACTTTATGCTCTCTGGTATCTTGTTATATATTTTTGGAGCCATACAGATAACACTATTATGCATTAGCGCTGTATTCAATTTACAATTCTACTACGGGTATTCTAATTATTAATGTCAGAGATTTTTTTAAATTTGTTCATGTTATGTTTTGCAGATATGTATAAGCTAGGTAATGTCAACATTTTATTAGATTTAAAGTATGGCACACAGCTGTCAGCATTTTTAAGATTAAATATGGATCTTATACACCGTTTTTGCGCAAAAAAAAACGTCCTGTTTGTTTGTACTGTTACCTGAGAACCTGCTCCTTTTTTGAAGTCGGTTAAAAGTTAGCCTATGTCCGTTCCTAATATATAATCCATATCCATACCAAATTTGATTGATGCAAAAATAAAAGTTCTGTTGGTCCAAACTTCACAGGATCACCCGCTAGGTTAATCTGAAGATTTTCTAAAAATTTCATCTAAATAGGTCTAATAGCCCTTTTGGAGGCTATAGGGAACATAAACACATCGCCTTTTATATACATAATATAGAAGACTAGATGCTGCCCGTGGCTTCGCGCGCGTGGTAGGTATATGCCTATGTCCTTCTCCAAGATCCCATCTATCTCTATACCAAAATTCATCAAAATTGGTTCAGCGGTTTAGGCGTGAAACGTGACAGACAGACAAACAGACAGAGTTACTTTATTATATATAATATTAGTAGGGATTAGGATGTAGGTAACCCGTGTATTGGTAGTAATGACTTGTGCAGACTTGTCACCCCTGTGTAGCAATATTCGTTTTTAAGCCGGTTCTCTGTAATATATACATTTCTTTTATTTTTTTGTTTAAAGATTTACAATTTAAATATAATAGCCTAAGATCAGCACCGATGCCAAACTCATTGTCCGAAATTCAAAGAGTTCTTATTGATACTTTACTTTGAAATAGCGGCTTTGTATATTTTTGTACGCTTGTCTTTCAAAGCGTGTGATTTAAACCGTGCCCAGATTATCACAGATAATGATCATTTACAATTCCATTGAAAATAATAAAGTAACGTCCAGTTTCGTTTACTTGTGTTAGGTATTTATATCTTTCTTTTTAAAGAAACCAGTTTTATTTTCTGTTTATGTATTTTAGTGGTTTTTATCTACATCTAAACTTAATATTATAAAGAGGAAAGATTTGTATTTTTGTAGTTTAACGAATAAACTCAAAATCTAGTCCGATATCAAAATTCTTTTATCTTTAGAATGCTACATTATCCCTGAGTAACAGTCTGTATTTATTACTAGACAAAAAATAGAGATCCCTACTAAAACTTCAATAATAAAACCGCGATGGTGTAAAGAAATAGTCATAAATTATCTTTCATCGCATGCGCTGCGGAAACTACTGGTGATAGAACAATAAAATGTTCTACAGTATTAAATAACATATAAGTATCTACAAAAAAATTCACGATACCATATGCCCAACTATTCAATTTAAGTAACTCTATATTATATTTTTTACATTTTAAAAGTTGATAGAAATGCCGACCAAAATCTGACCATGTTATCCAAACCTATATATGGTTATCCAAATGAATCATTTCGTATTCAGACCGTTTTATTACCTGTAGATTACTTTTAAAATTATTCAAATCGGACATTCCATTCAAAAAATATTACAAATTTTAAAATGTCAATCTGAACAAAATACTAACAAAAAAATGATTTTATTTTCTCTGATTTGAAAATAAATTTTCCAAACAAGAAAAAAAAGGTCGCAACTATATAAACATAGTTCCCAAGCGAGATGAGCAAAAATACGTCGTATTGGAGAATCTTCTTCTGAAAATTCAGATATAAATACCAAGTAATTAAAAAAAAAATACTACTTATATCCTGCATAAAGATACATTGACTTCGTTTCTCCCAAAATATTTAAAACAAAATGTTTTAAAAAATAAATGTCCATCCGAAGTGGAAACCGCGACGGGCCGCTAGTAAATTAAAAGCTTTGTGTGACATTAATACAAGACAAACATGAGTGCACATAATGGGAAGGTATCGGGTTATACCTTCGGGTCGGGTTAATGTATAAACACTCTTAGATTAGTTTTTCGTTGTTAAGGTAGCTATAAGATGGATCATGCAAAAAAGCGCTAGGACCAGGACGAGTTTCTTGAGGGTTCTTCTCGGGCTTGGGTTAGGAGGAAATGACACCTAAATTCACCGAGTATGTAAGACGTTTCAAATTGATCCTTGTGATTGTATTGAATAAAGTATCTTTTGACTTTGACTTTGTTAGAATTGGAAACTTCTAAAACTTCTTATATTGAACTTATCAAAAAACCCAATTATTGTTTATTGTGAGTGCATAGATAATAATATAATTAAATATTAAATACTGGTTGACAATTCACCCACCATCCAGCCCAAACTCAGAAAAGTTTATACGCTATATATACTCCTAAATATTTACTCAACGACCGACGACCTCTGTGGTGCAGTGGGCCGAGACCCGGCTGAGACACAGATATTTGCGGGTTCGATTCCCGACGCGGGACAAATGTTTGTATGATCTGCAAGTATTTGTCTCGGGGATGGGTTTTCCTATGTATAATATGTATGTACTTAAAAAAAAAGTATATGAGTAGTATACCAGTTAAGTGGCCAACCATAACACAAGCTCTGCTTACTTTGGGGCCAGATGATGCTGGGTGAAATGTCCGGCATTAAACAAAAAAAAAATACTCAAGTTACTATAGATCTCCTAAACAGAGAACAAACGTCTTTGTTCATCACTTATCAACGTGCATTGTTATTATATTATAAAATAATGTCGTTTAATAAATCTACGCAGGTAATTCAAGGTTTTTATAAAATAAATAAAGGTGCCTATTCACATGGCGGTAGCTACATGGATATGGTATTACACAATAACCGTCCAGCCAGGGGTTAACTGTTGTATTTGCTACTCTTTCTAAAGGGGCTATTTCAAAAGACCGGTTACGTTATTCTATAGAATTAATTATTAGAGCTATGTGAATAAATGAACGTAACGTAACGTAAGAGGTATAAGTGGAGGGAGACCACGTACACAATGTGTAGAAGGAGGAAGAAGAGGAGCAGAGCGAGAGCCTGCGACAGCAGCCTCAGAAACGCTATTGATCCCATCTCTTCTTAAAGGTTAGCACACTACATACTGATATCAACTTTGAAGAATATGCAATGGTTTGTAGTGATTCTGATCTTACTTTTGTAGATATCCAGCCCCAAACCAAGCAAAGCGTATACGAGTACTATGGGGACCAGGTGACTTTTATACTCGGAATTACTTACTTCAGGAACTATAGATCACCTAAACAGAAAACAAACTTTTTTGTCCATGACTTACCAACGTGTATTGTTATTGTAAAAAAGCTTAACCTGACTGACTGACTGACTGACATCATCGTCGAGCCGAAACCGCTGAAGCTAGAAAGCTGAAATTTGCAAGGTAGCTTCGTTTTATAGCAAAACCGCCCACTAAGGTGGGATTTTTTTAAAATTCAATCCTCAAGAGGGTGAAAAAGGGTGAAAGCTAACGTATGAAACTTTTTACCTTTTAACTTTTTAATCATCAGATCGACTCCAGACCTTCATTAAATAGTAGTGCTATAAAATACTTATTGAAAAAAATAACAAACGCACTAGTCGCCACTGCGATTTTCGATGGTTTTCTTCGATTTCTCTGGGATGCCATCATCGGATCCTGGTTTCCTTATCATGGTACCACCCTTGGAGTATCTCCTTTTCAACAAAAAAAGATCAAACATCAAAATCGGTTCATAAACGACGAAATTATCCGCGAACACACATAAAAAAATATATGATATATGGTCGAATTGAGACACCTCTTTTTTTTAAGTCGGTAAAAAAATACGAATTTCCGTTTATCCAGCTATTTTGATTTTAAAACCAAAAAACTAAACAGATTTTTAATGAAATTTCTATGGAATTTTAAACAAAGAGATTTTGAATCGCATTAGCTCCTTCGAGGAAATATTAAATATTTTGGACAATCGTAAGCGCTTGTGAAAAAACAGATCTGCTCTATTACTAAAATGTTAATTCACATTAGAAATGAAAGATAATTTAAGCAAAGATGAATTAAATGAGAAGAATGAAAATAACACTAATTGACCGAGCGAAGCGAGTGTCTCCGTTTCAGCTTAGGCGAAAATGCTTTCGTATGTGCGGCGTCTGTCCGGATGTCGTCCTCTACAGGTCGCATTTCTCAACCGATTCTTGTGAAATTTTGTGAGCAGGTTCTGTAAATATATAGATTTTTTTTATTGATTATTGATTCAGGTCATGGATTTTATTTAAATGGCAGAGTTATGGGGTTTAAAACGTAAAAAAGTTATATTTCAGTCATTTCGAAAAATATTCGCGAGGTCTACAGCTCACAGAGCCACTAGTATACAATATATCACATAAGTACCCTGCTATAAAATAAACACCAAAGAAAACACGACGCGAAGTAAATACACTAACAAGGAAATAATCAGTAATTGACCGGGCGAAGCGAGTGTCTCCGTTTCTGCTTAGGCAAAAATGCTTTTGAATGTCTGTCTGTCCGGTCGGCGTCTGTCCGGATGTTCTCAACTACAGGTCGCATTTCTCCACCGATTCTCATGATATTTTGTGAGCCGGTTCTATAACTATATAGATTTTTTTTGTCGAGACAGTTTTTATAATTTTTCAAAATGGCGGAGATATTTGAAAACGTAAAAAAAGTTATATTTGAGTCGTTTTGATAAATAATAAGACTCTGCATCAACTACTATGAAGTCAAACCTCTGACCATCTGTTAATTTATTCTCAATATTTGGTCTTTCGTTAATGTTTTTGATCGAGCGAGAGACGCGATCGCAGATCACACTGACAACATGGGCAATTTAGACTTCGACTTTTGAACTTTTTTAGGAAATGACCTGGGAACATATTGAATCAAATAAGACATAGAGTTACGAGTATTAACATATGGGTTCCAACAGGGAGAAAAATAAAGTTATACTTACATAATAAATGTATACTTTGAAAGATGTGAAGAAACACGTGAAAATAAAACCATTTTATCTTGAGCTCCCATAGAGCCGGTAGAGTTAAGTTGACTTCAAAGGTCTGTATATAAAACCAGACTTGTTGATTTCAGTCAGATTTAATTTGAAATATTTCGGCTGAAAGGGTTTTTGGAACGAACTTCCTTATTGCAGGTTGGCGAAGAGACCTAGCCGTGAAAAAATGTAACGCGATACAAATGCAATATCAAAAATTAAAAACAAAAAAAAAAACTCATTTTTTCTTCTGATTTATAAAAACTTAATTGATTTTTGATTTTGACTCTGATTATTTATCAATATTAAAACAACAAGTATTGGCCCAAATTTTAAAATGCGAGACGAAAAACGATATTACAATATTGCAATGCAGGAATGCAGGAAGCTACATTGTATCATTGGATACAATTTGAGACCATAAAATTATTTTGTTTTGAAATTTTTAGTGGAAAATACATGTATTTTGTTTATATAATAATATGGGTAGACCAACTAAACGCACTGCTTTGCATTGGACGTATACCCTTTATAACAAAAAAATAATTTTCCGAATCGGTTCAGGCGTCTTTTAAGATTCCGATAAATTGAGAATCTCCTCCTTTTTTTGAAGTCGGCTAAAAATAAATATAGGATGGTAGAATTGAATAACCGCGCATTTCTCATTGGTTGATCTGCAGTAGTGGCATGATTATGACGACCTGTCATATGACGACACGGAGGATCTTTCAAAGGTCCTAAGATGATGATACACACAAACAATAAAACACAAACACACAAGTCACCCCCGCGCACACGAATATTGCTATGTGGGTTCCCGCTGTGATAACCAGACTCTTAAGAGACTGGGAGGATCATGGAACCCACATGTACGCTCTCTCACAAACTGAAGACTGAACACTACTTGTATACAAACATTTTTCTTCATCCCATGAGAAAATATTTCATCGTCAAACACACAATAACACAAAGTATACATATATATATCATTATCACATTCATCCCTAAGCTTACATACACTATACAACTTCAACACTGTAAGTCGTACATAAACTTTCTTACGTACTGTTATCTGTGGCTGGAGGAGGGTGCTGGGAACCGGGATACAGATAATCTAGACCGGTTCCTAGCGCACCAATATTTTATTATTAGCATTATACGTTATCATGTAACTTGCTATTTATTTAAATTCAATAAATTATTATTTGATTATTCATCATCATCATCAGCCCATAGCAGTCCACTGCCGGACATAGGCCTCCCCTAATGAACGCCATTGCGCCCTGTCTTCAGTTCGACGCATCCAGCTTCTGCCGGCAGCCTTTCGTAGTCACTCCACCTTGCCGGAGGGCGTCCTACACTACGTTTGCCGAGCCGCGGTCTCCACTCAAGAACTCGTTTACCCCAAATTTGATTATTATTTGATTTTATTACTTAAAGTTTGTTAAACGTCTGAAAAGAGGGTATATTACTAATAAATTGTAAGTTTTCAAAGGATTATGTAAGGGGATGCAAAGTTATAAAGATTGTATTATTTTTAGAAATATTGGTAGTCGTCTGTCTGAGGCGAAATAAATTAATACAGTATTTGCATCTCGCACCCCTAGTGTCTCTCTCTCATCTGCCATAGATAGGTTAGCGTGGGCTCACTTGACTTACTAAATAGGAAATATATCTAAGTACCTACATATTTAAACAATTTTGAGCAATTATCTGATCCAGGTATGTGCGTAAACTAAGTTCTTGATGTAGGTACCCACCTACAATTACTTTGTTAGCAGCTAAATCGATTTCGATGGACCTTATTTAGGTGATATCCATACTATCCACAATCACTACATGGTATAAAACAAAGTCGCTTCCTGCTGTCTGTCTGTCCCTATGTATGCTTAGATCTTCAAAACTACGCAACGGATTTTTTTTTTATGAATAGATAGCGTGATTCAAGAGAAAGGTTTATATGTATAATACATGCATACTATAGTAGAGAAACACTGATAATTTTAAAGGTTTCTAATGTGATGTCGTAAATAAACACATTTTTTTGCGCTTACATTGCAAACGCTGGCTGAACCCTACGGGATAGATTAAAGTAATGTACTACAAGTACTGTACACCTTAAAAAGGTCTAAAAAGTCCGCGGTGGTATATGTCTATCTTTTAATTAAGAAGCCGGGGCGGGTCGCTAGTAAAATTATAAATGTGAAAGTTAGTCACTTTTACTGTCTCCTGTGTGTTATATTTTCTTGCCTAAACCATTGAACGTAAATTCGGTTAATTTGGCATGGATGTAGATGCATGCTGGGGATATTAAACATAATCATACATTCATAAACTCACAAACTTCTACATTTATAATATTAGAAGGATATTGTAAGATTTATAACTTTTTGTGATTAAACGAACTTAAGTGATGTTCCGAGGTTCGATTATAACTATATGCATGTTTTGTCTGAATAGTGATCTATTCGATACCCTTCCCAATATCCTTTTACCCAGTTTTTTATTTTAAATATCAACTGGAGTATACAGGTACCTACTCTAAACTAAAAGATGTCATGACGCTATAGCTAGAGCGAGGAATGAACAAAAGAAATAATTACGTTTTAAAAACTAAAAAGAAAACCGAATTCATTGAATGAAATTTGAGCCTATAATAAATTTTTAGTCTAAAGTAGATGTATTTTATAAAAGATTCCGACGAATTGAGAACCTCCTCCTTTTTGATGAAGTCGGTTAAAAATAAAAACCGATACCTACTTATATCAATTTGGACTATTTTTGTCCGTCTTGCGAAGGAAATATTGCGAGTTATTACATAATTTAATAATTTACTTCTACCCTTATAAAACATATAGAATTTAATAAAACAAACTATAGTTTGTTTATACATAATATATATAGTTATAGCCATGACTGCTCTATGAACATAACTCCGTTAATTGAATATGTAAGTACCTTATGCACGATCAGTCTGACTCCAGATTACCTGTTCCTGTTGATTGATGATTACAGTTTTAACATAATTATTAGCACCGCAGGATTCATGTATAACATCCTACGTAATTCTATTCTTGCAATTCCGTCCCAGCCAGGCCAGCCAGACGTGCCCTGTTGAATCAATACGTGGTGAAGGGTAGGGGACCCTTCACCACGCAGGCGCCGCGGACCGCGCCCTTCAGTTCAGTGTTCACCCAAACCAGGGTGCTGGAGGACGCGTTCCTCAAACGAGATAGTGACCAAGCGCAGACCTGCTTTCTCCGGCTAAACCAGACTGTTTGAAGATTTAACAAGGTAAGTCCTTCTATCGTTTAATCATTTTTGTCACTGTTTTGATTTTTATTAAATATTTAAGATTTGAATTACAGCAATGCAATTACAGCAATTATCTTAAAACCAGCGCGCTGTCGTTTTAATCGTTCGAGTCAGATATTACTTAATAATTAGTTTTGTAATTACTTTTTACTTGTATTTTTGTAAGAACCCAGGCGGTCGCTAACGGTCGGTATTTAATTGAAATAATGTTTCTTTGATGGCACTCCCCATGGCGCATGTAGGGACGTTCACAATGAGCACGTCATGGTCAGGGGGGTTGTCAAATGCCGTATCCAGTGGCTATTTCATTTGTGCCTGCATAAAAAAAAGTTTAATTTAAGTAGGGTTGAGTTGTTGTCAACGATGTGATGCGGATGTGGAATTTAAATGTTATAAAAACAAATGGTTTATGTATTAGTGGAGGAAAAAAATATTAGTTTAATAGAAGCTGAAATACTCTAACCAAAAAAAATAAGATTTAATTATTGTTCAATATTGTCAGAAAACATATATATATTCAAACAGTCGCGTCTAAAAATTCAATTGCATTGCAGTCAATTGTAATTGTAAATCAGTTATATGTTATTATTTTGTATATAACGTAGACGTTTTATATATATTAGGATCTAGCTTCATTAGTCACCATGATACAAGTCGATCTCAAACGTGCGCGCGTTGAAATTCTTGGGCGTATTCTATCGGCTGTTAGAAGGGGACGGACTATCTGTGGACGATCGACACGATACGGAGCTCGCGAGTTCTCAGTTCGGGCGAACTAAAGTTAAACTATATTTAACTAAACAAACCGCAGCTCATTTTAAGCGACTTCATCAAAGAGGAGGATGTCTTAATGTGAATATGGGTAGGCTAAATAAACGCACTGCTCCAATGAGACAGAGAGGTATCGGAGTAAACGAAAATATCATCGATGTATACAATTTTTAGATTTTTGTTGATATTTCAGCTCGACCGATTTCGATAAAATTTAAATGGGTCTACCTGAGAAGTATACCCTTTCAAACAAAAAAATAATTTTTCAAATCGGTTCGTAGTAATCGATAAACATACAAAAAAAAAATAAAAAAAAGATTCCGAATTGAGAACCTCCTCCTTTTTGATGAAGTCGGTAAAAAATAACTCTCAAAGAGTGCAGATGGCGACACCGATGTGTGTACTACATGTGAACTAATCTAGAAGTGCAAGACCAGAATATAAATAACCTCATTACACATCAACACATCACACAACACAACGCATTTCATTAAATTTATTTAATGTCAGGATACCATACTAATTCTTAGTATAGACTTCCAGAGGTAAGGTTGCCAAGCCTTTTAGGCACTTTACCTGCGGGCAGTGCTGTAGTTGTCTGGACCTTGTTTATTATCTGTATTGTCTAATTACGGTTAGAGAGTAGAGTTAATAATGCTTTTTTTATACACAAATGGGTAACCTGCTGATTTCAGCTGTTGCAGCTGCATCAGGTCAAAGTTAACATGTCATTGAAGTAACAGGATATGACCAATGAATGTCGCTCTAGTCCCTTCATCAACTTTTCTAGTAGAGCTGATATTCTTTAAATATCTTTACAGTTTTTCTTGAATTATATGTAAGTAGCTAACAACAAGCTAGATCAAGTGACCTTTCAAACAAGATGAACTAAATCCAACTGGTTCATCCCTTTGAGAGCTACAATGCCACGCACACACACATAAACAGATACACAGATACACACGTCAACTTATAACTATGAGGCTGTTTGCGTCATCTATAGTAATAGCGATACTCATCGAACTAAAGCTTTCGGTGGTTGCCTAGAACCTTATCACACTGATTAATGTGGATGTGCGGTTGCGGTTATTAAGCATATAATAACGCTTACACAGCTCATTCTTAACGCAATACTTTCTCGGCAATTAGTAGGTACACATCAATTTGGAGATTTTAGTTTTAATAAATTGCTCCAAATCACTAAGTATGAAGCGGTGTTATATCCATATAACTACTTCATGTTAATTGGCGTAACTTGCTTGATGTTGTCATGGCATCATATGCAGATATAGCACAGGATTGAGCAATTAAAATTGGCCGTGTGTGCATGACGAAGTGCCACAATGGCACCTGGAAACTGTACAGACCGTCCATAAAAGTGACTGCATCGAGATTTCATCCGAAGACACCGAGAAATCACCCTTTTGGTATTGCTTTATGAATACAGTACTACAAGAGCTAGATATTGTGTTTTTTTACATCGATCGATATGATATACTTATAGAAAGCGATAACAAGATAGAGTTTAGGGTTTTTTTCGTAATAAGTACAGATACTGTACTGATACTGTTTCGAGATACTATCTGAAGATCGCATATCTTTGGAAATCAAGATTGGACTGAAAAATGATCATTGTAAAGAGTGTCTCCAAGCGCGTGTACTCCTAAATTGATATATTCTATAGCAAATGCTCCGCACGCACTATGACTGAAGACGCATCGAATGCCTGTATGCGGTTCAGTTTTGCAACAGTTGGTCAATGATGGCAATTCGGTTGGATCATTTCTAAAATTAGGAAATGACTAAAATATAATTAGTTAGTCATAGCATTTGTAAAACCTGTTCGGTTGATACCATCTAACTAAATTAAGAACACTTAAATATGTTAGATAAAATTAAATTAGAATAAGTTGGTAGCAGCAGAATACCAGAGGTTAATTTGTCAGTTCAAAACCTAATTTTAGCTAAAATTAGTTAGGTTGGTGCCAAAAAATTAAGGCCAATAACTCCTGAAAGCCACTTACTTGGTTACAACTCGGTAGTCTTATCTTTCATCCAGAAAAGAGCTCTATTTGCGATAGAAAACTTTTAGCAAATTTTCTTACCATTGGCTATCGCATTTTCAAAAACTAATAGAGACAGCGAGATTATATTCATCGTTGTACTAGATAGCTTTATTATTATTATGTTTTATGGGTAAATACAATATTTTGCTCGACATCCGTTTCTTACTCAGCGTAAGCTGAATCACAATCGCATGATACCGACATCACGGGTAATGCAAATCACAGTGTGCACCTGAAATGTATCAATCCACATAGTAGCGTGATTGTTTCCGACGAATAGCATTCAAAAGCATCCACGATTTAGGTGATCCCGGAAAACATACTACTTGTTAAATAGTATGCCACACATATTTCTACCCTTACCGCACCGCATGAACCGCGATGTAAGAATCTAATCTAAATGAAGTGTATACTGCCAAGCGTGCTAGTGCTTAGTATTATAGTTAGTTTACACGGGCTTTAATGCTAATAAATAAATAAATAAATAATGCTGGACATTTCACACAGCGTCATCAAGCCCCAAAGTACGTAGAGCTTGTATATTATGGGTACCACATGACTGATACTACTTATATACTTTTTTGTAAACATATACATACATATAAAACATAGAAAAACACCCCGACTCTAGACAAATACTTGCACATCATACAAACATTTGCCACTAACACTAACACCTTGCGTATAAACATGCTGATCTGTAAAGTAGTAGTGGTTATTATTTGTAAGCCTGCAAGTGCGAGTGCGAGTAAATTGAAGCCGTTTCTATGTACTAAGCGTCAAGTAGACGACATGTGACTACCCCCACCACAGTTTACCAAACACTTGTCGCTCTTTCAGTCGTGTGAACATCCATTTATTTATATAAATGACTGTAAAAACGACGACGACGTCGTCTATCACAAATAGCCACTGCAAAATGTCACAATAAAACGAATAGTACAATGACGTCTATCATACGAAAACATGGTCACTGCAATGCTAAATATTCAAAATCAAATATCTGTACTGAAAACTGTTTTGTAAACCTCGTAGTATCTTTGAAAGACCTATCCATAGTTGTTATGCCACATGATGGGGTGAACTATGCACTATGAACTATAATATTCAAAATACTAGCCCATTTTACATGTGCGGGAGGTATTCCTAACAACCATTATTTTATTTATTTTTAACCGACTTTATCAAAAAGGAAGAGGTTCTCAATTCGTCGGAATCTCTTTTTTTTTATGTTTGTTCACGGTTTACTCGAAAACGGCTGAACCGATTTGTAAAATTCATTCATGCGATGCATTTATTTGGCCTACCCATATTATCTAAATACAAAATACATCTACTTTCCACTAAAAATGTAATATAGGCTCAAATTTCATTCAATGAAGTCGGTTTCATTTTTGTTTTTAAAACGTAATTATATTTCATTACTTTGTAGGTGTGACAAATACAAATAACCGTGCGTAACTACCGTGCGTCACGAATCATAAAACTAATAATCTGTGAGCAAGAGCAATATTTAGGACAGACAGATAATTCTGTCTGTCGGATGCTATGTCCGTCTGTACGGACAGGCAGACAGAGTTATCTGTCCGTACAAACGGACATAGCGTAAGAGTTATTATTTCAAATTAGTTCGTAACATTAATAAAACAATATCGAAAATAAAATGCATCTGCTACGAAGAAGCCGGCTGGCCGGCATGCACTTGATGGAATTGTCTCAGCTTTGGCACAAAATCTGGCATATTAGTACAAGTACAGAAGGCGGACTCTAAACCACCACGATAGCTAAGTCAGTTCTAGTAGTGTTAAAGTCACTGATGGTTGATGATGACATTATATAGAATTTTGCCATTGTATTGTAACAGACTGGAATGTGGATACAACTTTATGTATACATATTAAAAGACTGTTTTGTTTTATTGAAGGACTGGCAAGAACAAATAGTTCTGTCCGTCCCCCTTCTTATGGACCTTCGTTTGACGGTTCTCAAAAGTCCTTGATTTTTTGTGCACAATCGTACACAATTACAAGCATTCGAATCCACTTACTAGTTTAAAGCTATGAACGTCTATTATTTAAAAAAAAATCTTGAGGTAACGTTCCTTTAGCAAAATCTGTTTTTCGTCCATAACAATTAAAAAATGTTTCTTATTATCTGCATATTCAAAACCCTGATTCGTCAACATTTTGTTAGAGTTATGTGCAACTTTTCAGCACAGCTCATGCCCAGAAAACTGTTATTGATACATTGCACGCCGTTAAATACCCCATCTTAGAGTCCCTCTTAGACATCTTAGAGATTGGAGTGGCGCTCTAGTGTCACTGTAAACATTGGCTCCGTAGAATTTATTCACAAAAATTAGTAAAATAACGATTTTCATAAGTCGGATGACAATTATCAATAAAGTAGCACATAACTCACGTGGTAAAGTGTTTGTGAACAAAAACCATAAATATCTTCAAAGTTACGTAAAAAAATATAAATCAAAGAATATCTTTACGAATATATACATTTGACGGAAAAACATTACACAGAAAAAAGTGAAATAATCCACAAAAGAAGAGTGCAAATAAATTCTACAGAAAAAGTTATTTATGTAAGTGCATTTTTAAATTTTGCATGAAAACAAAACCGTTGAATCAATGACACACGCAACCATCGTCAGGTTTAGACAAAACTGACCTTTGGACTCGTCACAAAGTCACACAAAAGACGCGTGGTCACAGATGCACATATATCACCAACCGTAGCATAATTTCGAGCACCCACTAACTATCACGTTTGGTGCGGCGGTCTGACCAAGTGACAAGTTGCCAAGCGTTTGAACGGAAGTTCGAATCCCATTCACGGGAGTTTCGCTTTGTGTTATTTTTTGATTTCTTTTTGTTCTCTCTGAAGCTTTTGCGCTGAATTAAAATGGATCAACACGAAAATGTAACGATGAGACGCGCTCTAACGCAAGTAAATATGAATATGACTGAAAATACTAATACGAGTACTGACGGCCTTGACGACACCACAAATAGTCTTCCTGACATATCAATAGACGTAAACGAACAAATCAGAAATCTACTACAAAAAATTGAACAATTACAAACACAATTACTAAGCGCTCATAGTGAGATCGAAAAACTATGAACTATGAACTGAGTGTAAAATATAAAGATTCACAAAAAATAAATGAACTGTACAAGAAGATAAGTAGTCCTACTACTTTGAAATCACCTACCGGAATCAGCAAAGCCAAAACACTACAATCAAAGCTAAAATTACTACACAAACTCACACAAACAGCCATTCTAAAAAATCAAAATCTGAAAGATTCACAAACAAAAGAGGAACAACGGAAAATAAAAAACAGTAACGAGAGTGAGACGCAAACAGATGTAGGAAAAGCTCACATTCAGAGTCAGACACAAACATACGAGCAAAGTAATAAAACACAAGACAGTAAAGATATAGAAACGCAAACTTATGTAAATATGAATCACAAACAAACACAAACAGCACAAAAGGGACAAACATATGCAAACAGAAATAATAGCAAAACAATAAAAACACACAAATAAAATCAGACACCGTAGCTACAACACATCACCCTAAGATATGTATTCTTAGTACTAATAAAGAAAATAAAGTGCTTTCGATTGCAGAGAATAGCCTACATTATTCTAAGCTCTATCACTATCTAAACCCGAACAGTAACACTAAAGGGCTAATAACGGATATAGATGTTAAACTGACAAACTTCACAATGAATGATTTTTGTGTAATTTTAATTGGCGAAGAGGACTTCACTACAACACACGACTACTTCAAAATAATATCTTATATTCGAAAGACGCTGCAAGAAATTAAGAACACAAATATTATAATTTGCCTACCGACCTATAGATATAAAAGTCAAATGAATATGTACAACTGGAGAGATGAGAATTTTAATAATCTCCTGTATCTAGACGTCTCCACACACGAACATGCGTACCTTTTGGACTCAAATAAGGAATTGGAATATAATCATACCATGTTTAGTAGATATTCAGGAAAAATAAATAATCATGGTATAATAAATCTATTTTACTATCTGCAACAATACATGGATGTTATTCAATGTAGTATTAACCAGAAGAGTCAGCAACAAATTCTCAACAGTCCTGGAGAGTCGGACCAAGATAACCTGTTTTTTCGAGACTAACTACTTACACATCCTTCATCAAAACATTGCAGGTCTGCTAAACAAATCAGACACACTCTTAGTTAGTTTGGATAAATTGACATCGACGTACTATGTATCACGGAACACAACATCATAAAAGGAAGAGAACAAAATTTAGATCTTCACAACTATATCTTAGCTGCCTGTTTGAGCAGGTGTGACTGAAGCAAGGGCGGAGCGTGTTTTCTAGTAAAAAGAGACCATGAATGGAGAGATATACCGGAAGTCAGAAAACAGTCCTTACCCACAATATTTGAATGTTGCGCTATTGAATTGGTTGAATATAAAATTGTTATCATTTGTATTTATCGACCTCTTAAAACGACACGTGAATATCTTAATATATTTTTTAATAAACTTCATAAAATTTTGACATATACCAGTAAGCTAAATATTAAAAATACAATTTTAGTCGGTGATTTCAATATAGATATGTTGAAATCGAACAATGTCACAAGTGATTTTGAATGTACACTATTAATTAAAATTAAGCAACCGACACGTTTAATATCTAACTCTTGTATTGACAATATTGCCCATGACTTTAAAAATAGTTGTAAGACTGAAGTGCTTGAAATTGCTCTTTCAGACCACACCACACCGCTCAGGTTATAAAACTACCAGTCAAAAGGAATGTTAAGTTAAAATCTTGGCGCAAAGAAATACGTGACTACAGCATTGAGAATATTGAAAAGTTTAAAATATGTATGAAAAGCCTAACATTTACAGATATGTACAATACAGAGGATTTCAATTTAGCATATAATCACTTTATGGAATATTTTAAGCTGTTCTATGATCTTTGCTTTCCAAACAAACAGATTATAATAAGAACCATCAGGGAACCAAAGTGGATCTCACGAGGTATTATGTTGTGCAGTGATAAAAAACGAGACTTACCTACTTTGGAAGTTTAGATTAAAACCAAACACAACGAATAATACAAGATACAAGAACTTTGCCAATAGATTGAAAAAAAAATATATCCCAAACAAAAAAAGCTCAAAACAATTACAAAATTATGACATCTAACAATAAATCTAAGACAACGTGGGAAATAATAAATAAGACACGCTTTTTTATATTCCTAGGGAACCAATTGTGAAAATTAAATGCAATAATAATGACAATGAATATATAACAAACCCTACTGACATTGCAGAATTATTTAATAATTACTTTATTGACAAAGTTAAACCTATTCCTGATTATGGTAAAAATATGACAGCAGGTATTTGCCATAGGGAAAAATCTATGTTCATGACACCTTGTCTACCGCAGCATACAAATAAAATCATAACAAATCTAAAGAACTCCAGCAGCACTGGTTTTGACGGTGTTACAACAAAAATTGTTAAGGCCGTAAATGAATTTATTAGTCCTCATCTTAGCTACTTGATGAACCTAAGTATTACAAGTGGATCATTCCCACAGCAACTCAAACTTGCCACTGTAAAGCCTATATTTAAAAAAGGAAGTAAAGAACAAACTGACTGCTATAGACCTATAGCACTGTTGTCAATATTCTCAAAAATATTTAAAAAATATTTATATAGTGAAATTTATTCATACTTAGAGAATAATAACATATTGTGCAATGACAAAAAGGATTCCGACGTGAAAAAACTATTAATTTAGCAATATATGACTTCTTAAAATATATAATGTTCCAACTAAAGAAAATCAAATATGGAGTACCCCAGGGAAGCGTATTAGGACACTTACTCTTTATCGTATATATAAATGACCTTCCGAACACAATTAATCAACCTATGACATTATTTGCTGATGATAGCACAGTATCAATTATGTACAATGACATTAACTCTTATAAATATGACATAAATAATTCATTTAATTCAATAATTTCATGGCTTGACAACAACAATTTAAAAATAAATATTACTAAAACAAATATAATTCACTTTAGTCAAAGAGCTCAAATTCCAATGAATATTAATCTTGAATTCCAAGGTTGTAATATTAATAAAGTTGACTCCATACGATTTCTGGGCTTACAAATTGACCAAAAACTTAATTGGAAATGCCACATAGACATACTAAGTAGACGAATCAGTAGTTCAGCATATTCTCTATACAAACTATCCGCAACTGTTAATATACAGTCATTGCTCACGGCTTATTACGAGACAGTAGAATCCATACTCCGATTTGGTATAATATTTTGGGGTTACTCTACTGACAAAAAGATATAATATTTAAAGCACAAAAACGTACTATTAGATCCATGTTTGGCATACCTATGACTGACAGTTGCAAACCATTATTTATTAAGCATAAAATTCTTGCACTTCCGTCACTATACATTTTTGAAGTTGCATTATTTGTAAGAAAAAACAGTCATCTGTTTTTAAAAATGGCTGACGTTGCTGTGCGTAACAGAAGCGATAACAACAGACTCTGTACGCATAGTTGCAAAACTGCACTGTTATATAAAAGCTTAGTCTGTATGGCACCTAAAATATATAATAAGATACCTAAGTCATTTTTAAATTTTAATGAGATTATGTTTAAAGCAAAATTAAAACAATTATTAGTAAGTAAGTTGTTGCGGCTGGAGAGCTGGTTCGGCTGATTGAAACAATGCTGGCAGACTACTTGACTTGTTTTATTTTCTTATTTTTAAAAGAGCTGAATACAAACTGAACTGAACATAAATTACACAAATTTCACACAATACTTATATTATTTTGAGTCCCTCCATACGCACTATAGGCAGGCAGCGCGTTTTCAATACATTAGAGCCAGAGGGAGAGAGACGTATTTTCTTTCTTTGTTTCTTTATTCAACTATTACGCAAGCTATGAGTCTATACAATTACAACTATTTTTAAACCATATTATGTTTTACTATTAGCACTGTCGGCGCAGTTAACATAAGTGCTACTATAATATTAATGACTTCTTAGCTGACGATTTGAAACATTGACATTTAATTCAATAATTTTATAAAACTATGTATATAATACAAACATAATTTTCAATATTTGCATGCCTAATTTTAAGGTAGAACATAATAGAACCATTCAATATATTTAAGACCTACAACTGTAACTTACATTATGTTGAAGCAAATAAATTAATCTTTATCTTTATCATTTATCCTCCCCATCAGTTTGTATCGGGATGGCTGCCAGTAAGGTGGCTCATATCACTATTAAATAATGAAGTAATAAAATTATATGTACAATAATTCTACATAATAACGTTTAAAAGTCCATAAAAGCTACTACTGCAGCTACTTTAGAAATAGTTGATGCGGCTACAACCAACGGCAGTCACAAAGTTCAATGAATTTCATAATTACGTTTTAAAAACTAAAAAGAAACCGACTTCATTGAATGAAATTTGAGCCTATAATACATTTTTAGTGGAAAGTAGATGTATTTTGTATATATTTAATATGGGTAGGCCAAATAAACGCACCGCTTCAATGAGACAGCGAGGTATCGAAGTACATGAAAACATCATCGCTGTATACAATTTTTAGATTTTCGTTGATATTTCAGCGTTGATGTTCCAGCGATTTTGATAAAATTCATATGAGACCACCTGTGAAGTATAAATTTCAAACAAAAAAAGAATTTTCCAAATCGGTTCAGCTGATTTCGAGTAATCGGTGAACATACATAAAAACGAATACGAATAAAACGAATTGAGAACCTCCTCCTGTTTGATAAAGCCGGTTTGTGTGTATTATTCTTATTGCACAATTAGACATGCCAATGGTATGTTACTTACACTAGTGGCTCTGTGAGCTGTAGACCTAGACATTACCTTAAGTAACTTATCGAGCTCGCGCACTATGCAACCTCTAGTCTACTATATAAAGCCAAAATTCCAAAGCTAGTTTTAAACAAAATGCACGATAAGACTTGTTCAAGGTCATGGAACTACATGCACTACTAATACGAACTAACCATACTACTGAACTGAACATGAACATTTGTGCCAAGCAATCGAAATGAATAATATATTGCGTCTCAGGAGGGTGTTCGCCTACTGCGCCACAGAGCTCTCAAAATGGTAGTTAAGTTGAGCGGCTTCGGAATTTAAACATGTGTGGGTTGTGTACATAAAAATCCCTTTCTGTATAAAAACTGTACGAAAACTTTCTTTAAATATTTCTTTTTAACCGACTTTATCAAAAAGGAGGAGTTTCTCAATTCGTCAGATTTTTTTTTTTATGTATGTTCTCCGATTACTCGAAATCGGCCGAATATAAACGAAATATAAACGGCTGAAATATAAACGATGATGTTTTCATGTACTTTCATATCTCGCTGTCTCATTGGAGCGTGACGTTTATATGGCCTACCCATATTATAATATACATAAAGTCGGTTAAAATACATCTACATTCCACTAAAAATGTATTATAGGCTCAAATTTAATTCAATGAAGTTTCTTTTTAGTTTTTAAAACGTAATTATATTAATATATAATATAAAATAACTAACATTTTACATTATATGGGTCCTTCCCATATAATGTAAAATGGGTTGATTATTATTTTATTACCTTATCCTGTGGCAAATCGCTGGACAGTTTTGTTAGCAGTTAGTTTGTTAATCTACTTAACTTCTTTCACAGAGAAGAACAAACGAAGTGTTTAGTTACAAGAACTGAACGCCGAGCGACCGACGCGACGACGGCACCTGTGCCTTCTTTGGTGATAGAAATTGAGGCTGCCATCATTCGGATAGTCGACAAAAGAAGAACAGAAGTTCGGATATGCCTGAATGCTAACAGTTACGACTTAATATAACGAGTTTTTAGATCTAAGCATTTATAGGGGCTGACTGCGATAATTTTGAACGTCTGAACCAAAGCTAAACCAAAGTCCAAACGTTATTTTTGACGTTATATTTCGTACGGCAGAAATAGATAGATCAGTTTGTCCGCCAATCGTGTGCAGATAATGTTACCAAAAGCTATTGTTAGTTGCACATTACATGCAGTTCCGATCTGCCTGAAGCTAGTTGTTTACGAATGTCAAAGAGTTTAGCAGTTCTGCTCTGCTACCTCTAGTTTCTTGTTGGTACATAATATCCACTGAAAAACAGAAAAAGAAAAAAAGTGGAACAATGTTTTATAACTCCATCACACATAAGAAAAGAAAAGTTAAATTGAATAATTGAAGATAAAAAGAAGTTGATTTTTGCAGTTCTGCTCTGCTACCTCTGGTTTCTTGTTAGTTTTATATCAAATTTAATTTGTGTATGTTAGGCCTGTACCTACCACGAGTGTCAGATATCTCGTACAGTCGACAGAACTAACGGTGTTGGGGCTTTAACGTATGAAGACACTGCATTCAAGCCAGATCTTACGAAAGCATTCTTTAATAATACGAGATATAGATTATTACATCCATGAGGACAATACATTCAACTTGTGACCCTTTACCCTTGTTCCTTATGTTCCTTGATCTTCCAGGGGCTCCTAGTCCTGTGATGATCGCCCGCTTCACAAAATTCCTAATTCTAATATCTAAATGGAAGTACATTTGGGACAAAAAATCAATAACCTGTCAAGTTAGCACATCGAAGATTGATATTGGAGGCATACAACTAACTACCAACATATGATGAAGAAAATGAAACATTTGTTATATACACATACAGATTAAACACGGAGTGAAACGCGAGTTTTAAGAAATTCGCGTCTATGGTGTGTTGTTTGCTGCTGGTTAGAGAAGAAAAATAGATCTTTTTTGTAGCATAATTCAAAAAGTAATTGCAATGGAAAAGAACAGCTACAGCGTCGTTCCCAATCAAATAATAAACTATCACAGTCAAGCTTCCAAAGTGAATTTGAATAATATATAATGCATTGTGTCTTTATGTGTTACCAAGAACTACTGTTTGTTGCACATTACATGCAGTTCCGATCTGCCTGAAGCTCGTGGTTCTGACCTTTAACGAATGTCAAAGACATTCGTTCGAAGACACATCGAAGATTGATATTGGAGGCATACAACTACAAACATATGATGAAGAAAATGAAACATTTGTTATTTACACATACAGACTAATCACAGAGTGAAACGCGAGCTTTAAGAAATTCGCGTATATTCGTGTGTTGTTTGCTGCTGGTTTGAGAAAAAAAACACAGAACTTTTTTGTAGCAGAATTCGAAAAGTAATTGCAATGGTAAATAACAGCTTTAGCATCGTTCCCATTCAAATGGAAAACTATCACAGTCAAGCTTCCAAAGTTCCAATTAAATGAATTGTGTCCGATCATCATTATTTATGGACGCGGGTAAATCTAAATCTTTAAAACAACAGCTGTCATTACTACAAGTAAGCATCCAGCTCCTACCTTGACTTAATTTAGTACGTTTTGGGATACCGGTAGATATCATACCTCTCTGACAAAGTGGTGGTGGTTCATATCTACAGGAAATACAAAGTCTCCTTTATATAATACTATTTAATTTTTTATTATCTTTTAAAAAGTTTCAAGCTGATTGTTTAAGTTAATTGTTTAAGCTTTTTGTGTCAATTGGTAGGTAAGCCGCTGAATTCGGTCTGCCGGAAGTGCATTGTTATCCTCTATTGCACGATGTCGGGGCAATAGTTTTCTTATGTACGTTTTGAGATACCGATAGAAATCATACCTCTCTTACAAAGTGGTGACATTTTTTGTATAATAAACTTTTCACCTGTTCATATCTACAGGAAATAAAAAGTCTTTTAAAAAGTTGTAAGCTGATTGTTTTTGTAGCTTTAGTAGCTTTGTGTGTCAGTTTATAAGTAAGCCGCTGTATCCGGTCTGTCGGAAGCACATTGTTATTCTCGACACTATTGCACGATGTCGAGGCGATTGTTTCCTCACGTACGTTTTGAGATACCGGTAGAAATTATACCTCTCTGACAAGGTGGTGACATTTTTTGTATAATATACTTTTCACCTGTTCATATCTACAGGAAATAAAAAGTATTTTTAAAAGTTGTAAGCTAATTGTTTTTGTAGCTTTAGTAGCTTTGTGTGTCAGTTTATATGTGAGCCGCTGTATCCGGTCCGCCGGAAGCGCATTGTTATTCTCGACACTATTGCACGATGTCAAGGCGATTGTTTCCTCACGTACGTTTTGAGATACCGGTAGAAATCATACCTCTCTGACAAAGTGGTGACATTTTTTGTATAGGCTTCTCACCTGTTCATATTTACAGGAAATACAAGGTCTCCTTTATTTAATACTATTTATTTTTATTATCTCTTAAAAAGTTTCAAGCTGATTGTTTAAGTTAATTGTTTAAACTTTTTGTGTCAATTTGTAGGTAAGCCGCTGAATTCGGCCTGCCGGAAATGCATTTTTATCCTCAACAATATTGCACGATGTCGAGGCGATTGTTTCCTTACGTACGTTTTGAGATACCGATAGAAATCATACCTCTCTAACAAAGTGGTGACAGTTTTTGTATAAATAACTTTTCATCTGTTCATATCTACAGGAAATAGAAGTCTTTTAAAAAGTTGTAAGCTGATTGTTTTTGTAGCTTTAGTATCTTTGTGTGTCAGTTTATAAGTGAGCCGCTGTATCCGGTCTGCCGGAAGCGCATTGTTATTCTCGACACTATTGCACGATGTCAAGGCGATTGTTTCCTCTCGAACGTTTTGAGATACCGGTAGAAATCATACCTCTCTGACAAGGTGGTGACATTTTTTGTATAATATACTTTACACCTGTTCATGTTTACAGGAATTAAGAAGTCTTTTAAAAAGTTGTAAGCTGATTGTTTTTGTAGCTTTAGTAGCTTTGTGTGTCAGTTTATATGTGAGCCGCTGTATCCGGTCTGCTGGAAGCGCATTGTTATTCTCGACACTATTGCAGGATGTCAAGGCGATTGTTTCCTCACGTACGCTTAGAGATACCGGTAGAAATCATACCTCTCTGACAAAGTGGTGATATATTTTGTATAATATACTTTACACCTGTTCATATCTACAGGAATTAAGAAGTCTTTTAAAAAGTTGTAAGCTGATTGTTTTTGTAGCTTTCGTAGCTTTGTGTGTCAGTTTATATGTGAGCCGCTGTATCCGGTCTGCCGGAAGCGCATTGTTATTCTCGACACTATTGCACGATGTCAAGGTGATTGTTTCCTCACGTACGTTTTGAGATACCGGTAGAAATCATACCTCTCTGACAAAGTGGTGATATTTTTTGTATAGGCTTCTGACCTGTTCATATTAATAGAAAATACCAGGTCTCCTTTATATAATACTATTATTTTTTTATTATCTATTAAAAAGTTTCAAGCTGATTGTTTAAGTTATTTGTTTAAACTTTTTGTGTCAATTTGTAGGTAAGCCGCTGAATTCGGCCTGCCGGAAATGCATTTTTATCCTCAACAATATTGCACGATGTCGAGGCGATTGTTTACTAACGTACGTTTTGAGATACCGGTAGAAATCATACCTCTCTGACAAAGTGGTGAAATTTTTTGTATAGGCTTCTCACCTGTTCATATAAACAGGAAATACAAGGTCTCCTTTACATAATACTAATTATTTTCTTTTAAATAGTTTCAAGCTGATTGTTTAAGTTAATTGTTAAGGCTTTTTGTGTCAATTTGTCGGTAAGTCGCTGAGTTCGGTCTGCAGGGAGTGCATTGTTATTAAGTGCATTTTTCATGTTACGAAGTGGTAGGCTGATTGTTTTTGTAGCTTTAGTAGCTTTGTGTGTCAGTTTATAAGTAAGCCGCTGTATCCGGTCTGCCAGAAGTGCATTGTTATCCTCGTCAATATTGTACGATGTCTGGGCGATAGTTTCCTCACGTACATTTTGAGATACCGATAGAAATCATACCTCTCTAACAAAGTAGTGACATTTTTTGTATAAATAATTTTTCATCTGTTCATATCTACAGGAAATAGAAGTCTTTTAAAAAGTTGTAAGCTGATTGTTTTTGTAGCTTTAGTAGCTTTGTGTGTAAGTTTATATGTGAGCCGCTGTATCCGGTCTGCGGGAAGCGCATTGTTATTCTCGACACTATTGCACGATGTCAAGGCGATTGTTTCCTCACGTACGTTTTGAGATACCGGTAGAAGTTATACCTCTCTGACAAAGTGGTGACATTTTTTGTATAGGCTTCTCACCTGTTCATATTTACAGGAAATACAAGGTCTCCTTTATTTAATACTATTTATTTTTTATTATCTTTTAAAAAGTTTTAAGCTGATTGTTTAAGTTAATTGTTTAAACTTTTTGTGTCAATTTGTAGGTAAGCCGCTGTATCCGGTCTGCCGGAAGCGCATTGTTATACTCGACAATATTGCACGATGTCGAGGCGATTGTTTCCTCACGTACGTTTTGAGATACCGGTAGAAATCATACCTCTCTGACAAGGTGGTGACATTTTTTGTATAATATACTATACACCTGTTCATATCTACAGGAATTACAAAGTCTTTTAAAAAGTTGTAAGATGATTGTTTTTGTAGCTTTAGTAGTTTTGTGTGTCAGTTTATATGTGAGCCGCTGTATCCGGTCTGCCAGAAGCGCATTGTTATTCTCGACACTATTGCACGATGTGAAGGCTTGTTTCCTCACGTACTTTTTGAGATACCGGTAGAAATCATACCTCTCTGACAAGGTGGTGACATTTTTTATATAATATACTTTACACCTGTTCATATCTACAAGAATTAAGAAGTCTTTTAAAAAAGTGTAAGCTGATTGTTTTTGTAGCTTTAGTTGCTTTGTGTGTCAGTTTATATGTGAGCCGCTGTATCTGATCTGCCGGAAGCGCATTGTTATTCTCGACACTATTGCACGATGTCAAGGCGATTGTTTCCTCACGTACGTTTAGAGATACCGGTAGAAATCATACCTCTGTGACAAAGTGGTGATATTTTTTGTATAGGCTTCTGACCTGTTCATATTTACAGGAAATACAAGGTCTCCTTTATATAATACTAATTATTTTTTAATGTCTTTTAATAAGTTTCAAGCAGATTGTTTAAGTCAATTGTTTAAACTTTTTGTGTCAATTTGTAGGTAAGCCGCTGAATTCGGTCTGCCGGAAGCGCATTGTTATTCTCGACACTATTGCACGATGTCAAGGCGATTGTTTCCTCACGAACGTTTTGAGATACCGGTAGAAATCATACCTCTCTGACAAGGTGGTGACATTTTTTGTATAATATACTTTACACCTGTTCATATCTACAGGAATTAAGAAGTCTTTTAAAAAGTTGTAAGCTGATTGTTTTTGTAGCTTTAGTAGCTTTGTGTGTCAGTTTATATGTGAGCCGCTGTATCCGGTCTGCCGGAAGCGCATTGTTATTCTCGACACTATTGCACGATGTCAAGGCGATTGTTTTCTCATGTACGCTTAGAGATACCGGTAGAAATCATACCTCTCTGACAAAGTGGTGATATATTTTGTATAATATACTTTACACCTGTTCATATCTACAGGAATTAAGAAGTCTTTTTAAAAGTTGTAAGCTGATTGTTTTTGTAGCTTTCGTAGCTTTGTGTGTCAGTTTATATGTGAGCCGCTGTATCCGGTCTGCCGGAAGCGCATTTTTATTCTCGACACTATTGCACGATGTCAAGGCGATTGTTTCCTCACGTACGTTTTGAGATACCGGTAGAAATCATACCTCTCTGACAAAGTGGTGATATTTTTTGTATAGGCTTCTGACCTGTTCATATTTACAGGAATTACAAGGTCTCCTTTATATAATACTATTAATTTTTTATTTTCTTTTAATAAATTTCAAGCAGATTGTTTAAGTTAATTGTTAAAACTTTTTGTGTCAATTTGAAGGTAAGCCGCTGAATTTGGCCTGCCGGAAATGCATTTTTATCCTCAACAATATTGCACGATGTCGAGGCGATTGTTTACTAACGTACGTTTTGAGATACCGGTAGAAATCATACCTCTCTGACACAGTGGTGAAATTTTTTGTATAGGCTTCTCACCTGTTCATATAAACAGGAAATACAAGGTCTCCTTTACATAATACTCATTATTTTCTTTTAAATAGTTTCAAGCTGATTGTTTAGGTTAATTGTTTAGGCTTTTTGTGTCAATTTGTCGGTAAGTCGCTGAGTTCGGTCTGCAGGGAGTGCATTGTTATTAAGTGCATTGTTCATGTTACGAAGTGGTAGGCTGATTGTTTTTGTAGCTTTAGTAGCTTGGTGTGTCAGTTTATAAGTGAGCCGCTGTATCCGGTCTGCCGGAAGCGCATTGTTATTCTCGACACTATTGCACGATGTCAAGGCGATTGTTTCCTCACGTACGTTTTGAGATACCGGTAGAAATCATACCTCTCTAACAAAGTGGTGACATTTTTTGTATAAATAACTTTTCATCTGTTCATATCTACAGGAAATAAAAAGTCCTTTTAAAAGTTGTAAGCTGATTGTTTTTGTAGCTTTAGTAGCTTTGTGTGTCAGTTTATATGTGAGCCGCTGTATCCGGTCTGCCGGAAGCGCATTGTTATTCTCGACACTATTGCACGATGTCAAGGCTTGTTTCCTCACGTACTTTTTGAGATACCGGTAGAAATCATACCTCTCTGACAAAGTGGTGATATTTTTTGTATAGGCTTCTGACCTGTTCATATTTACAGGAGTAACAAGGTCTCCTTTATATAATACTATTATTTTTTGATTTTCTTTTAATAAGTTTCAAGCAGATTGTTTAAGTTAATTGTTAAAACTTTTTGTGTCAATTTGAAGGTAAGCCGCTGAATTCGGCCTGCCGGAAATGCATTTTTATCCTCAACAATATTGCACGATGTCGAGGCGATTGTTTACTAACGTACGTTTTGAGATACCGGTAGAAATCATACCTCTCTGACAAAGTGGTGATATTTTTTGTATAGGCTTCTGACCTGTTCATATTTACAGGAATTACAAGGTCTCCTTTATATAATACTATTAATTTTTTATTTTCTTTTAATAAGTTTCAAGCAGATTGTTTAAGTTAATTGTTTAAACTTTTTGTGTCAATTTGAAGGTAAGCCGCTGAATTTGGCCTGCTGGAAATGCATTTTTATCCTCAACAATATTGCACGATGTCGAGGCGATTGTTTACTAACGTACGTTTTGAGATACCGGTAGAAATCATACCTCTCTGACACAGTGGTGAAATTTTTTGTATAGGCTTCTCACCTGTTCATATAAACAGGAAATACAAGGTCTCCTTTACATAATACTAATTATTTTCTTTTAAATAGTTTCAAGCTGATTGTTTAGGTTAATTGTTTAGGCTTTTTGTGTCAATTTGTCGGTAAGTCGCTGAGTTCGGTCTGCAGGGAGTGCATTGTTATTAAGTGCATTGTTCATGTTACGAAGTGGTAGGCTGATTGTTTTTGTAGCTTTAGTAGCTTTGTGTGTCAGTTTATAAGTAAGCCGCTGTATCCGGTCTGCCAGAAGTGCATTGTTATCCTCGTCAATATTGTACGATGTCTGGGCGATAGTTTCCTCACGTACATTTTGAGATACCGATATAAATCATACCTCTCTAACAAAGTAGTGACATTTTTTGTATAATATACTTTACACTTGTTCATATCTACAGGAATTAAAAAGTCTTTTAAAAAGTTGTAAGCTGATTGTTTTTGTAGCTTTAGTAGTTTTGTGTGTCAGTTTATATGTGAGCCGCTGTATCCGGTCTGCCGGAAGCGCATTGTTATTCTCGACACTATTGCACGATGTCAACGCTTGTTTCCTCACGTACTTTTTGAGATACCAGTAGAAATCATACCTCTCTGACAAGGTGGTGACATTTTTTGTATAATATACGTTACACCTGTTCATATCTACAGGAATTAAGAAGTCTTTTAAAAAGTTTTAAGCTGATTGTTTTTGTAGCTTTAGTAGCTTTGTGTGTCAGTTTATATGTGAGCCGCTGTATCCGGTCTGCCGGAAGCGCATTGTTATTCTCAACACTATTGCACGATGTCAAGGCGATTGTTTCCTCACGTACGTTTTGAGATACCGGTAGAAATCATACCTCTCTGACAAAGTGGTGATATTTTTTGTATAGGCTTCTGACCTGTTCATATTTACAGGAATTACAAGGTCTCCTTTATATAATACTATTATTTTTTGATTTTCTTTTAATAAGTTTCAAGCAGATTGTTTAAGTTAATTGTTAAAACTTTTTGTGTCAATTTGAAGGTAAGCCGCTGAATTCGGCCTGCCGGAAATGCATTTTTATCCTCAACAATATTGCACGATGTCGAGGCGATTGTTTACTAACGTACGTTTTGAGATACCGGTAGAAATCATACCTCTCTGACACAGTGGTGAAATTTTTTGTATAGGCTTCTCACCTGTTCATATAAACAGGAAATACAAGGTCTCCTTTACATAATACTAATTATTTTCTTTTAAATAGTTTCAAGCTGATTGTTTAAGTTAATTGTTAAGGCTTTTTGTGTCAATTTGTCGGTAAGTCGCTGAGTTCGGTCTGCAGGGAGTGCATTGTTATTAAGTGCATTGTTCATGTTACGAAGTGGTAGGCTGATTGTTTTTGTAGCTTTAGTAGCTTTGTGTGTCAGTTTATAAGTAAGCCGCTGTATCCGGTCTGCCAGAAGTGCATTGTTATCCTCGTCAATATTGTACGATGTCTGGGCGATAGTTTCCTCACGTACATTTTGAGATACCGATAGAAATCATACCTCTCTAACAAAGTAGTGACATTTTTTGTATAAATAATTTTTCATCTGTTCATATCTACAGGAAATAGAAGTCTTTTAAAAAGTTGTAAGCTGATTGTTTTTGTAGCTTTAGTAGCTTTGTGTGTAAGTTTATATGTGAGCCGCTGTATCCGGTCTGCGGGAAGCGCATTGTTATTCTCGACACTATTGCACGATGTCGAGGCGATTGTTTCCTCACGTACGTTTTGAGATACCGGTAGAAATCATACCTCTCTGACAAGGTGGTGACATTTTTTGTAAAATATACTTTTCACCTGTACATATCTACAGGAAATAAAAAGTCTTTTTAAAAGTTATAAGCTGATTGTTTTTGTAGCTTTAGTAGCTTTGTGTGTCAGTTTATATGTGTGTCGCTGTATCCGGTCTGCCGGAAGCGCATTGTTATTCTCGACACTATTGCACGATGTCAAGGCGATTGTTTCCTCACGTACGTTTTGAGATACCGGTAGAAGTTATACCTCTCTGACAAAGTGGTGACATTTTTTGTATAGGCTTCTCACCTGTTCATATTTACAGGAAATACAAGGTCTCCTTTATTTAATACTATTTATTTTTTATTATCTTTTAAAAAGTTTTAAGCTGATTGTTTAAGTTAATTGTTTAAACTTTTTGTGTCAATTTGTAGGTAAGCCGCTGTATCCGGTCTGCCGGAAGCGCATTGTTATACTCGACAATATTGCACGATGTCGAGGCGATTGTTTCCTCACGTACGTTTTGAGATACCGGTAGAAATCATACCTCTCTGACAAGGTGGTGACATTTTTTGTATAATATACTATACACCTGTTCATATCTACAGGAATTACAAAGTCTTTTAAAAAGTTGTAAGCTGATTGTTTTTGTAGCTTTAGTAGTTTTGTGTGTCAGTTTATATGTGAGCCGCTGTATCCGGTCTGCCAGAAGCGCATTGTTATTCTCGACACTATTGCACGATGTGAAGGCTTGTTTCCTCACGTACTTTTTGAGATACCGGTAGAAATCATACCTCTCTGACAAGGTGGTGACATTTTTTATATAATATACTTTACACCTGTTCATATCTACAAGAATTAAGAAGTCTTTTAAAAAAGTGTAAGCTGATTGTTTTTGTAGCTTTAGTTGCTTTGTGTGTCAGTTTATATGTGAGCCGCTGTATCTGATCTGCCGGAAGCGCATTGTTATTCTCGACACTATTGCACGATGTCAAGGCGATTGTTTCCTCACGTACGTTTAGAGATACCGGTAGAAATCATACCTCTGTGACAAAGTGGTGATATTTTTTGTATAGGCTTCTGACCTGTTCATATTTACAGGAAATACAAGGTCTCCTTTATATAATACTAATTATTTTTTAATGTCTTTTAATAAGTTTCAAGCAGATTGTTTAAGTCAATTGTTTAAACTTTTTGTGTCAATTTGTAGGTAAGCCGCTGAATTCGGTCTGCCGGAAGCGCATTGTTATTCTCGACACTATTGCACGATGTCAAGGCGATTGTTTCCTCACGAACGTTTTGAGATACCGGTAGAAATCATACCTCTCTGACAAGGTGGTGACATTTTTTGTATAATATACTTTACACCTGTTCATATCTACAGGAATTAAGAAGTCTTTTAAAAAGTTGTAAGCTGATTGTTTTTGTAGCTTTAGTAGCTTTGTGTGTCAGTTTATATGTGAGCCGCTGTATCCGGTCTACCGGAAGCGCATTGTTATTCTCGACACTATTGCACGATGTCAAGGCGATTGTTTTCTCATGTACGCTTAGAGATACCGGTAGAAATCATACCTCTCTGACAAAGTGGTGATATATTTTGTATAATATACTTTACACCTGTTCATATCTACAGGAATTAAGAAGTCTTTTTAAAAGTTGTAAGCTGATTGTTTTTGTAGCTTTCGTAGCTTTGTGTGTCAGTTTATATGTGAGCCGCTGTATCCGGTCTGCCGGAAGCGCATTTTTATTCTCGACACTATTGCACGATGTCAAGGCGATTGTTTCCTCACGTACGTTTTGAGATACCGGTAGAAATCATACCTCTCTGACAAAGTGGTGATATTTTTTGTATAGGCTTCTGACCTGTTCATATTTACAGGAATTACAAGGTCTCCTTTATATAATACTATTAATTTTTTATTTTCTTTTAATAAGTTTCAAGCAGATTGTTTAAGTTAATTGTTAAAACTTTTTGTGTCAATTTGAAGGTAAGCTGCTGAATTTGGCCTGCCGGAAATGCATTTTTATCCTCAACAATATTGCACGATGTCGAGGCGATTGTTTACTAACGTACGTTTCGAGATACCGGTAGAAATCATACCTCTCTGACACAGTGGTGAAATTTTTTGTATAGGCTTCTCACCTGTTCATATAAACAGGAAATACAAGGTCTCCTTAACATAATACTAATTATTTTCTTTTAAATAGTTTCAAGCTGATTGTTTAGGTTAATTGTTTAGGCTTTTTGTGTCAATTTGTCGGTAAGTCGCTGAGTTCGGTCTGCAGGGAGTGCATTGTTATTAAGTGCATTGTTCATGTTACGAAGTGGTAGGCTGATTGTTTTTGTAGCTTTAGTAGCTTTGTGTGTCAGTTTATAAGTAAGCCGCTGTATCCGGTCTGCCAGAAGTGCATTGTTATCCTCGTCAATATTGTACGATGTCTGGGCGATAGTTTCCTCACGTACATTTTGAGATACCGATATAAATCATACCTCTCTAACAAAGTAGTGACATTTTTTGTATAATATACTTTACACTTGTTCATATCTACAGGAATTAAAAAGTCTTTTAAAAAGTTGTAAGCTGATTGTTTTTGTAGCTTTAGTAGTTTTGTGTGTCAGTTTATATGTGAGCCGCTGTATCCGGTCTGCCGGAAGCGCATTGTTATTCTCGACACTATTGCACGATGTCAAGGCGATTGTTTCCTCACGTACGTTTTGAGATACCGGTAGAAATCATACCTCTCTGACAAAGTGGTGATATTTTTTGTATAGGCTTCTGACCTGTTCATATTTACAGGAATTACAAGGTCTCCTTTATATAATACTTTTAATTTTTTATTTTCTCTTAATAAGTTTCAAGCAGATTGTTTAAGTTAATTGTTAAAACTTTTTGTGTCAATATGAAGGTAAGCCGCTGAATTCGGCCTGCCGGAAATGCATTTTTATCCTCAACAATATTGCACGATGTCGAGGCGATTGATTCCTTACGTACGTTTTGAGATACCGTTAGAAATCATACCTCTCTGACACAGTGGTGAAATTTTTTGTAAAGGCTTCTCACCTGTTCATATAAACAGGAAATACAAGGTCTCCTTTACATAATACTAATTATTTTCTTTTAATAGTTTCAAGCTGATTGTTTAAGTTAGTTGTTTAGGCATTTTGTGTCAATTTGTCGGTAAGTCGCTGAGTTCGGTCTGCAGGGAGTGCATTGTTATTAAGTGCATTGTTCATGTTACGAAGTGGTAGGCTGATTGTTTTTGTAGCTTTAGTAGCTTTATGTGTCAGTTTATAAGTAAGCCGCTGTATCCGGTCTGCCAGAAGTGCATTGTTATCCTCGTCAATATTGTACGATGTCTGGGCGATAGTTTCCTCACGTACATTTTGAGATACCGATAGAAATCATACCTCTCTAACAAAGTAGTGACATTTTTTGTATAAATAATTTTTCATCTGTTCATATCTACAGGAAATAGAAGTCTTTTAAAAAGTTGTAAGCTGATTGTTTTTGTAGCTTTAGTAGCTTTGTGTGTAAGTTTATAAGTGAGCCGCTGTATCCGGTCTGCGGGAAGCGCATTGTTATTCTCGACACTATTGCACGATGTCGAGGCGATTGTTTCCTCACGTACGTTTTGAGATACCGGTAGAAATCATACCTCTCTGACAAGGTGGTGACATTTTTTGTATAATATACTTTTCACCTGTTCATATCTACAGGAAATAAAAAGTCTTTTTAAAAGTTATAAGCTGATTGTTTTTGTAGCTTTAGTAGCTTTGTGTGTCAGTTTATATGTGAGCCGCTGTATCCGGTCTGCCGGAAGCGCATTGTTATTCTCGACACTATTGCACGATGTCAAGGCGATTGTTTCCTCACGTACGTTTTGAGATACCGGTAGAAGTTATACCTCTCTGACAAAGTGGTGACATTTTTTGTATAGGCTTCTCACCTGTTCATATTTACAGGAAATACAAGGTCTCCTTTATATTATACTATTTATTTTTTATTATCTTTTAAAAAGTTTCAAGCTGATTGTTTAAGTTAATTGTTTAAACTTTTTGTGTCAATTTGTAGGTAAGCCGCTGTATCTGGTCTGCCGGAAGCGCATTGTTATACTCGACAATATTGCACGATGTCGAGGCGATTGTTTCCTCACGTACGTTTTGAGATACCGGTAGAAATCATACCTCTCTGACAAGGTGGTGACATTTTTTGTATAATATACTTTACACCTGTTCATATCTACAGGAATTAAAAAGTCTTTTAAAATGTTGTAAGCTGATTGTTTTTATAGCTTTAGTAGCTTTGTGTGTCAGTTTATATGTGAGCCGCTGTATCCGGTCTGCCGGAAGCGCATTGTTATTCTCGACACTATTGCACGATGTCAAGGCTTGTTTCCTCACGTACGTTTTGAGATACCGGTAGAAATCATACCTCTCTGACAAGGTGGTGACATTTTTTGTATAATATACTTTACACCTGTTCATATCTACAGGAATTAAGAAGTCTTTTAAAAAGTTGTAAGCTGATTGTTTTTGTAGCTTTAGTAGCTTTGTGTGTCAGTTTATATGTGAGCCGCTGTATCCGGTCTGCCGGAAGCGCATTGTTATTCTCGACACTATTGCACGATGTCAAGGCGATTGTTTCCTCACGTACGTATTGAGATACCGGTAGAAATCATACATCTCTGACAAGGTGGTGAAATTTTTTGTATAATATACTTTACACCTGTTCATATCTACAAGAATTAAGAAGTCTTTTAAAAAAGTGTAAGCTGATTGTTTTTGTAGCTTTAGTTGCTTTGTGTGTCAGTTTATATGTGAGCCGCTGTATCCGATATGCCGGAAGCGCATTGTTATTCTCGATACTATTGCACGATGTCAAGGCGATTGTTTCCTCACGTACGTTTAGAGATACCGGTAGAAATCATACCTCTGTGACAAATTGGTGATATTTTTTGTATAGGCTTCTGACCTGTTCATATTTACAGGAAATACAAGGTCTCCTTTATATAATACTAATTATTTTTTAATGTCTTTTAATAAGTTTCAAGCAGATTGTTTAAGTCAATTGTTTAAACTTTTTGTGTCAATTTGTAGGTAAGCCGCTGAATTCGGTCTGCCGGAAGCGCATTGTTATTCTCGACACTATTGCACGATGTCAAGGCGATTGTTTCCTCACGTACGCTTAGAGATACCGGTAGAAATCATACCTCTCTGACAAAGTGGTGATATATTTTGTATAATATACTTTTCACCTGTTCATATCTACAGGAAATAAAAAGTCTTTTTAAAAGTTATAAGCTGATTGTTTTTGTAGCTTTAGTAGCTTTGTGTGTCAGTTTATATGTGAGCCGCTGTATCCGGTCTGCCGGAAGCGCATTGTTATTCTCGACACTATTGCACGATGTCAAGGCGATTGTTTCCTCACGTACGCTTAGAGATACCGGTAGAAATCATACCTCTCTGACAAAGTGGTGATATATTTTGTATAATATACTTTTCACCTGTTCATATCTACAGGAAATAAAAAGTCTTTTTAAAAGTTATAAGCTGATTGTTTTTGTAGCTTTAGTAGCTTTGTGTGTCAGTTTATATGTGAGCCGCTGTATCCGGTCTGCCGGAAGCGCATTGTTATTCTCGACACTATTGCACGATGTCAAGGCGATTGTTTCCTCACGTACGCTTAGAGATACCGGTAGAAATCATACCTCTCTGACAAAGTGGTGATATATTTTGTATAATATACTTTTCACCTGTTCATATCTACAGGAAATAAAAAGTCTTTTTAAAACTTATAAGCTGATTGTTTTTGTAGCTTTAGTAGCTTTGTGTGTCAGTTTATATGTGAGCCGCTGTATCCGGTCTGCCGGAAGCGCATTGTTATTCTCGACACTATTGCACGATGTCAAGGCGATTGTTTCCTCACGTACGTTTTGACATACCGGTAGAAACTATACCTCTCTGACAAAGTGGTGACATTTTTTGTATAGGCTTCTCACCTGTTCATATTTACAGGAAATACAAGGTCTCCTTTATATAATTCTATTTATTTTTTATTATCTTTTAAAAAGTTTCAAGCTGATTGTTTAAGTTAATTGTTTAAACTTTTTGTGTCAATTTGTAGGTAAGCCGCTGAATTCGGCCTGCCAGAAACGCATTTTTATCCTCAACAATATTGCACGATGTCGAGGCGATTGATTCCTTACGTACGTTTTGAGATACCGATAGAACTCATACCTCTCTAACAAAGTGGTGACATTTTTTGTATAAATAACTTTTCATCTGTTAATATCTACAGGAAATAGAAATCTTTTAAAAAGTTGTAAGCTGATTGTTTTTGTAGCTTTAGTAGCTTTGTGTGTCAGTTTATATGTAAGCCGCTGTATCCGGTCTGCCGGAAGTGCATTGTTATCCTCGTCAATATTGAACGATGTCTGGGCAATAGTTTCCTCACGTACATTTTGAGATACCGATAGAAATCATACCTCTCTAACAAAGTGGTGACATTTATTGTATAAATAATTTTTCATCTGTTCATATCTACAGGAAATAGAAGTCTTTTAAAAAGTTGTTAGCTGATTGTTTTTGTAGCTTTAGTAGCTTTGTGTGTCATTTTATAAGTGAGCCGCTGTATCCGGTCTGCCGGAAGCGCATTGTTATTCTCGACACTATTGCACGATGTCGAGGCGATTGTTTCCTTACGTACGTTTTGAGATACCGGTAGAAATCATACCTCTCTGACAAGGTGGTGACATTTTTTGTATAATATACTTTACACCTGTTCATATCTACAGGAAATAGAAGTCTTTTAAAAAGTTGTAAGCTGATTGTTTTTGTGGCTTTAGTAGCTTTGTGTGTCAGTTTATATATGAGCCGCTGTATCCGGTCTGCCGGAAGCGCATTGTTATTCTCGACACTATTGCACGATGTCAAGGCGATTGTTTCCTCACGTACGCTTAGAGATACCGGTAGAAATCATACCTCTCTGACAAGGTGGTGACATTTTTTGTATAATATACTTTACACCTGTTCATATCTACAGGAATTAAGAAGTCTTTTAAAAAGTTGTAAGCTGATTGTTTTTGTGGCTTTAGTAGCTTTGTGTGTCAGTTTATATGTGAGCCGCTGTATCCGGTCTGCCGGAAGCGCATTGTTATTCTCGACACTATTGCACGATGTCAAGGCGATTGTTTCCTCACGTACGCTTAGAGATACCGGTAGAAATCATACCTCACTGACAAAGTGGTGATATATTTTGTATAATATACTTTTCACCTGTTCATATCTACAGGAAATAAAAAGTCTTTTTAAAAGTTATAAGCTGATTGTTATTGTAGCTTTAGTAGCTTTGTGTGTCAGTTTAAATGTGAGCCGCTGTATCCGGTCTGCCGGAAGCGCATTGTTATTCTCGACACTATTGCACGATGTCAAGGCGATTGTTTCCTCACGTACGCTTAGAGATACCGGTAGAAATCATACCTCTCTGACAAAGTGGTGATATATTTTGTATAATATACTTTTCACCTGTTCATATCTACAGGAAATAAAAGTCTTTTTAAAAGTTATATGCTGATTGTTTTTGTAGCTTTAGTAGCTTTGGGTGTCAGTTTATATGTGAGCCGCTGTATCCGGTCTGCCGGAAGCGCATTGTTATTCTCGACACTATTGCACGATGTCAAGGCGATTGTTTCCTCACGTACGTTTTGACATACCGGTAGAAACTATACCTCTCTGACAAAGTGGTGACATTTTTTGTATAGGCTTCTCACCTGTTCATATTTACAGGAAATACAAGGTCTCCTTTATATAATTCTATTTATTTTTTATTATCTTTTAAAAAGTTTCAAGCTGATTGTTTAAGTTAATTGTTTAAACTTTTTGTGTCAATTTGTAGGTAAGCCGCTGAATTCGGCCTGCCGGAAACGCATTTTTATCCTCAACAATATTGCACGATGTCGAGGCGATTGATTCCTTACGTACGTTTTGAGATACCGATAGAACTCATACCTCTCTAACAAAGTGGTGACATTTTTTGTATAAATAACTTTTCATCTGTTAATATCTACAGGAAATAGAAATCTTTTAAAAAGTTGTAAGCTGATTGTTTTTGTAGCTTTAGTAGCTTTGTGTGTCAGTTTATATGTAAGCCGCTGTATCCGGTCTGCCGGAAGTGCATTGTTATCCTTGTCAATATTGAACGATGTCTGGGCAATAGTTTCCTCACGTACATTTTGAGATACCGATAGAAATCATACCTCTCTAACAAAGTGGTGACATTTATTGTATAAATAATTTTTCATCTGTTCATATCTACAGGAAATAGAAGTCTTTTAAAAAGTTGTTAGCTGATTGTTTTTGTAGCTTTAGTAGCTTTGTGTGTCATTTTATAAGTGAGCCGCTGTATCCGGTCTGCCGGAAGCGCATTGTTATTCTCGACACTATTGCACGATGTCGAGGCGATTGTTTCCTTACGTACGTTTTGAGATACCGGTAGAAATCATACCTCTCTGACAAGGTGGTGACATTTTTTGTATAATATACTTTACACCTGTTCATATCTACAGGAAATAGAAGTCTTTTAAAAAGTTGTAAGCTGATTGTTTTTGTGGCTTTAGTAGCTTTGTGTGTCAGTTTATATATGAGCCGCTGTATCCGGTCTGCCGGAAGCGCATTGTTATTCTCGACACTATTGCACGATGTCAAGGCGATTGTTTCCTCACGTACGCTTAGAGATACCGGTAGAAATCATACCTCTCTGACAAGGTGGTGACATTTTTTGTATAATATACTTTACACCTGTTCATATCTACAGGAATTAAGAAGTCTTTTAAAAAGTTGTAAGCTGATTGTTTTTGTGGCTTTAGTAGCTTTGTGTGTCAGTTTATATGTGAGCCGCTGTATCCGGTCTGCCGGAAGCGCATTGTTATTCTCGACACTATTGCACGATGTCAAGGCGATTGTTTCCTCACGTACGCTTAGAGATACCGGTAGAAATCATACCTCTCTGACAAAGTGGTGATATATTTTGTATAATATACTTTTCACCTGTTCATATCTACAGGAAATAAAAAGTCTTTTTAAAAGTTATAAGCTGATTGTTATTGTAGCTTTAGTAGCTTTGTGTGTCAGTTTATATGTGAGCCGCTGTATCCGGTCTGCCGGAAGCGCATTATTATTATTTTTTTATTCTCGACACTATTGCACGATGTCAAGGCGATTGTTTCCTCACGTACGTTTTGACATACCGGTAGAAACTATACCTCTCTGACAAAGTGGTGACATTTTTTGTATAGGCTTCTCACCTGTTCATATTTACAGGAAATACAAGGTCTCCTTTATATAATACTATTTATTTTTTATTATCTTTTAAAAAGTTTCAAGCTGATTGTTTAAGTTAATTGTTTAAACTTTTTGTGTCAATTTGTAGGTAAGCCGCTGAATTCGGCCTGCCGGAAACGCATTTTTATCCTCAACAATATTGCACGATGTCGAGGCGATTGATTCCTTACGTACGTTTTGAGATACCGATAGAAATCATACCTCTCTAACAAAGTGGTGACATTTTTTGTATAAATAACTTTTCATCTGTTAATATCTACAGGAAATAGAAATCTTTTAAAAAGTTGTAAGCTGATTGTTTTTGTAGCTTTAGTAGCTTTGTGTGTCAGTTTATATGTAAGCCGCTGTATCCGGTCTGCCGGAAGTGCATTGTTATCCTCGTCAATATTGAACGATGTCTGGGCAATAGTTTCCTCACGTACATTTTGAGATACCGATAGAAATCATACCTCTCTAACAAAGTGGTGACATTTATTGTATAAATAATTTTTCATCTGTTCATATCTACAGGAAATAGAAGTCTTTTAAAAAGTTGTTAGCTGATTGTTTTTGTAGCTTTAGTAGTTTTGTGTGTCATTTTATAAGTGAGCCGCTGTATCCGGTCTGCCGGAAGCGCATTGTTATTCTCGACACTATTGCACGATGTCGAGGCGATACTTTCCTTACGTACGTTTTGAGATACCGGTAGAAATCATACCTGTCTGACAAGGTGGTGACATTTTTTGTATAATATACTTTACACCTGTTCATATCTACAGGAAATAGAAGTCTTTTAAAAAGTTGTAAGCTGATTGTTTTTGTAGCTTTCGTAGCTTTGTGTGTCAGTTTATATGTGAGCCGCTGTATCCGGTCTGCCGGAAGCGCATTGTTATTCTCGACACTATTGCACGATGTCAAGGCGATTGTTTCCTCACGTACGTTTTGAGATACCGGTAGAAACTATACCTCTCTGACAAAGTGGTGACATTTTTTGTTTAGGCTTCTCACCTGTTCATATTTACAGGAAATACAAGGTCTCCTTTATATAATACTATTTATTTTTTATTATCTTTTAAAAAGTTTCAAGCTCATTGTTTAAGTTAATTGTTTAAACTTTTTGTGTCAATTTGTAAGTAAGCCGCTGAATTTAGCCTGCCGGAAACGCATTTTTATCCTCAACAAAATTGCACGATGTCGAGGCGATTGATTCCTTACGTACGTTTTGAGATACCGATAGAAATCATACCTCTCTAACAAAGTGGTGAAATTTTTTGTATAAATAACTTTTCATCTGTTAATATCTACAGGAAATAGAAGTCTTTTAAAAAGTTGTAAGCTGATTGTTTTTGTAGCTTTAGTAGTTTTGTGTGTCAGTTTATATGTGAGCCGCTGTATCCGGTCTTCCAGAAGCGTATTGTTATTCTCGACACTATTGCACGATGTCAAGGCGATTGTTTCCTCACGTACGTTTTGAGATACCGGTAGAATTCATACCTCTCTGACAAAGTGGTGACATTTTTTGTATAGGCTTCTCACCTGTTCATATTTACAGGAAATACAAGGTCTCCTTTATATAATACTATTTATTTTTTATTATCTTTTAAAAAGTTTCAAGCTGATTGTTTAAGTTAATTGTTTAAACTTTTTGTGTCAATTTGTAGGTAAGCCGCTGAATTCGGCCTGCCGGAAACGCATTTTTATCCTCAACAATCTTGCACGATGTCGAGGCGATTGATTCCTTACGTACGTTTTGAGATACCGATAGAAATCATACCTCTCTAAGAAAGTGGTGACATGTTTTGTATAAATAACTTTTCATCTGTTAATATCTACAGGAAATAGAAGTCTTTTAAAAAGTTGTAAGCTGATTGTTTTTGTAGCTTTAGTAGCTTTGTGTGTCAGTTTATATGTGAGCCGCTGTATCCGGTCTGCCGGAAGCGCATTGTTATTCTCGACACTATTGCACGATGTCAAGGCGATTGTTTCCTCACGTACGTTTTGAGATACCGGTAGAAACTATACCTCTCTGACAAAGTGGTGACATTTTTTGTATAGGCTTCTCACCTGTTCATATATACAGGAAATACAAGGTCTCCTTTATATAATACTATTTATTTTTTAATATCTTTTAAAAAGTTTCAAGCTGATTGTTTAAGTTAATTGTTTAAACTTTTTGTGTCAATTTGTAGGTAAGCCGCTGAATTCGGCCTGCCGGAAATGCATTTTTATCCTCAACAATATTGCACGATGTCGAGGCGATTGATTCCTTACGTACGTTTTGAGATACCGATAGAAATCATAGCTCTCTAACAAAGTGGTGACATTTTTTGTATAAATAACTTTTCATCTGTTAATATATACAGGAAATAGAAGTCTTTTAAAAAGTTGTAAGCTGATTGTTTTTGTAGCTTTAGTATTTTTGTGTGTCAGTTTATATGTGAGCCGCTTGTATCTGGTCTGCCGGAAGCGCATTGTTATTCTCGACACTATTGCACGATGTCGAGGCGATTGTTTCTTCACGTACGTTTTGAGATACCGGTAGAAATCATACGTCTCTGATACATTGGTGAAATTTTTTGTATAGGCTTCTCACCTGTTCATATAAACAGGAAATTTAAGGTCTCCTTTACATAATACTATTTTTATTTTTTTATTTTTTAAAAAGTTTCATGCTGATTGTTTAAGTTAATTGTTTAAACTTTTTGTGTCAATTTGTAGGTAAGCCGCTGAATTTGGCCTGCCGGAAATGCATTTTTATCCTCAACAATATTGCACGATGTCGAGGCGATTGTTTCCTTTCGTACGTTTTGAGATACCGGTAGAAATCATACCTCTCTAACACAGTGGTGAAATTTTTTGTATAGGCTTCTCACCTGTTCATATTTACAGGAAATACAAGGTCTCCTTTATATAATACTATTTATTTTTTATTATTTTTTAAAAAGTTTCAAGCTGATTGTTTAAGTTAATTGTTTAAACTTTTTGTGTCAATTTGTAGGTAAGCCGCTGAATTCAGCCTGCCGGAAATGCATTTTTATCCTTAACAATATTGCACGATGTCGAGGCGATTGTTTTCTTACGTACGTTTTGAGATACCGATAGAAATCATACCTCTCTAACAAAGTGGTGACATTTTTTGTATATATAACTTTTCATCTGTTAATATCTACAGGAAATAGAAGTCTTTTAAAAAGTTGTAAGCTGATTGTTTTTGTAGCTTTAGTAGCTTTGTGTGTCAGTTTATAAGTGAGCCGCTGTATCCGGTCTGCCGGAAGCGCATTGTTATTCTCGACACTATTTTACGATGTCGAGGCGATTGTTTCCTCACGTACGTTTTGAGATACCGGTAGAAATCATACTTCTCTGACAAAGTGGTGACATTTTTTGTATAGGCTTCTCACCTGTTCATATTTACAGGAAATACAAGGTCCCCTTTATATAATACTATTAATTTTTTATTATCTTTTAAAACGTTTCAAGCTGATTTACTTAAGTTAATTGTTTAAGCTTTTTGTGTCAATTTGTAGGTAAGCCGCTGAATTCGGCCTGCCGAAAATGCATTTTTATCCTCAACAATATTGCACGATGTCGTGGCAATAGTTTCTTCACGTACGTTTTGAGATACCGATAGAAATCATACCTCTCTGACAAAGTGGTGCCCTGTTTTGTTCATTCCTATACGTTTTTCGCGACCGATGAAGTCAATGACTCTCTGACAATGTCATTGCGTCTTTTTCCGATGTTTATCATCGTTTAACCTCGCCTCGGATGGCAGTTGCTATTCTTAGTATTACTGCTTTCGGAGCCAGTCCCAAGCCTGGATAAAGAGAGAGGGAACGAGTACAAACACCATATTTTAAATAACAACTTCGTATATATAATATTCTTGTATAATTATAACACTGGATACTTAAAAATAATAAATTCTAAACAATTAATTCATGAAAGACTGGATATGATAGGATTACAGAAGAAAATATTGGCACACGGTATCATTGCGAGTCAGCTGTACCGCCTTTTCGATTAATGTTTTAATGCTTGCAAAGTGCTTCATAATGACAGCAAGGCTGTCAAATTACCGAATTCTCACATTCAAAATCTTTTAGAATGTAAATATGTTTACAATTCATAAACCCAAATGTTTCAGATAATAATAATAATAATAATACCGGACATTTCACACAGCATCATCTGGCCCCAAAGTAAGCAGAGATTGTGTTATGGGTACCATATGACTGATATACTACTTTTAAATATATATTTTTTGTAAATACATACATATTATACATAGAAACACCCAGACCCGAGGCAAATACTTGCAGATCATACAAACATTTGTCCCGTGGCCACTAAATAGCGACAATGGGTATTTATACCCAGAATTTTTCAATGAATTTAATTACAGTTGACGAAGTCAAAACACTATTTCGACCATAGTTTGTTTAAAACTGACGATCTGCGGCCAAATTTTTATTAATTAGAAGATATTGTTAAATAATTAAAGTTTATGTACATAACCCTTAACTCTTAGACATAATTTTTTTTTTCACGATTGTCAACCATTTACTGCACATATGACGGCAAATTATAAATAAATAAATAAAAATTCAAATCTTGCATTAATTTCGGGACATCGCTTACTTTGGCTCATCCTAGTGTAGATGGACCGTTATCTCTACTGACAGACTTTTGGCTCATGCTTCGGCGCAGTACTTCAGCAACCATTATAAGGCATGTGGACAACTTTGCATCGCAGACTTTGTGCACAAACGAAGGCGTCCCGCCCTATTGGCAGTACCAAAAGGGCGAACTAACCTGCTGGACAAGGCACCTATGATGCGCAGCATCCGCACGCTCAATCAGATTGCCGATAGAATAGATATTTTTTACTGTTCACGGAGCGAATTCCAAAAGGCTTTGTTTTTTATTTTATGTTATGACAAGTCGTTTTTAAAATTAGTTAATATTAATTATTGACATTGTAACGTGACTTATAAATGTAATTTTATTGTATATTCAAATGGCTATGACTCTTAATCCGATTTTATTTAGCTAATTTAATTAATGTTGACAAATTGAGAAGTATGGTAGTCCATTATCAAATTACTTTGACATTATAATATATGTTTTTATGTAGTACTTAAGTAAATTATCTTGTTTTTTGTATCTCTTAAGTATGTAAAGGATTCTATAATTTTAATATTAATATTAAGACTAGGCTAGACTAGAATATAAGGTACTCTTTTGCATTGGGGGTGCCTGTAAAGATAGAGGTACATGTTTATAAATAATTAAATAAACTTGGGGATATTTTGTTATTAAATTTACAGTTACTCAAGGACGTTTTATATATAATTATAGTACCTACCTACGACAAGGAACTTACTGCGATTTACATGGCTTTAGTTAATTTTACAAATAACAATAAACAAATAATGCCAGACATTTCCCACAGCATCATCTGGCCCTACAGTTAGCAGAGCTTGTGTTATGTATAACACATTGCTTAATGATTTTATTAGTATTACATAATAGTATATACATGATAAATATTAGAACACCCAGAACCGAGAAAAATACTTGCAGATAATACAAACATTTGTCTCGCAGCGGGAATCGAACCCGCAACCCACTGCGGCTCAGCCGTGCCTAGGCCCACTGGACTACAACGGTCATAAAGTATGTTAGAAGGAATGCAATTTACGATTTATACAGACCACAAGCTATGAATTTACGCCTCCACTTAAATAGGCACAGAAATAGAAATTTCAATAAGGTCAAGACAGCTGCTGTACATCAGCGAGGTCACTGGCGATATAAGGCACATTATTACAGATAGTGTTGAGTCTATCCTTTGTTCGAATAATATCGATTACGAAATACTTGTTAAGTCACAGAAGTTCGATGTAAGTTAAAATAAAGTTAGACTAAGATTGTTAAATAAATAGATAAGTAGATCTAAGTACTTTTTTACCCAAGGACTGGCTTCTATCTGGCTCAGCGTATTAGCATTGCCATTAAAAGTGGTAATACCGCCAGTATCTTGGGAACGCTGCCCTCTGGCAGTGATCTGGATCAGTTGAGCTATCTATAGATCGTTTTAAACGGTCCTTAGACAGCTCAACTGTTTCACGTGTATTTTATATTATTGTATATTACTGTATACATTTCTGCAATTATTTCTGTTAATAAATGTATGTAGTACTTTTTTTAAATATATTAATGAAACGAGACAAATGTTTGTATTATCTGCAAGTATTTTTCTCGGGTAATATGTATGTATTTAAACAAAAAACAATTTCCACAATACCAAAAAGATATTGAATATTTACGACTGTATTATTATAATCAGTAAAGGCTAATAAGTATCTAATGCATGTAATTCTTTCCTTACATAATATGGAGGTGGATCCTACTTTATATGAATGTTTGTGTTTCTATGTATATGTGTATGTATTTACAAAAAAAAGTATATAAGTAGTATATCAGTCATGTGGTACCCATAACACAAGCTCTGCTTACTTTGGGGTGAGATGATGCTGTGTGAAATGTCCGGCATTATTATTATTATAATAATAACTATTATTATTTTCCTTTGTGTTGTTCTTATTATTGTTCCTTGCCCGTTGGCCTCATATAACGCATTGGTTTATTATCTATAATGTTCTAATAAACTGTAATTATTTAAGGAGAAGATAGTTTAAGTTATGAGAATACTATAAGTTAACAGCGTGACAAACAATTTGTTATATTTTATTTTTTATTTTATTTTTTGTTACAACTAGGTACATAAAAAGATAATTATACATACTTACTGCAAGTACACATATAGTTCACAGTCACAAGTTTCCACATGTACATTTACGTAAAGAGTAATTAAAAACAGTGAAAGTAGACGACTATAAGTACTTGTACTTACAAGTAGTTATACATTTATATGATTACCTACACAGGCCTATAGTATCCTTATTTTATGATGCACGAAAAAGCTAAATTAATAAAAGCAAATAACGATTTGAAGAAGTCTTGGAAAGTGATCATTGCCTGTAAATTCGCAAAAGGTATCCTGCGATCGTCTTCTAGATATTGAACTGAGCCTTCAGGATTCTATCAATCAGGTAAACGATTGATTGATGATTGATAAATTTACTAAACTTATAAGGCTGCCGGCAGAAGCTGCATGCGTTGAACTGAAGACAGGGCGCAATGGCGCTCATTCGGGGAGGCCTATGTCCAGCAGTGGACTACTATGGGCTAATGATGATGATGAAACTTACTAAAAGTGTAACAATTGACCCGCTTACGCAAGTCGCAAATTCTTTTGTCTTAATGGAGACAGTCGAGATGGAGGTGCTCTCAATAATAATGAACCTTGTGACTTGATGAAATGATTGTGCTGTGGGATTTGATGGCATTTCCAGTAAAATACTAAAAATGGCAAAACATGTACTCACACCAGTGATAACTTTTGTCTGTAATCTGAGTTTCAAATTTAGTGTATTCCTCAGGCACTTCAAAACTGCGATGATACATCCAATTTTTAAATTTGGTGATAAAGACAGTGTCAATACCTATCGACCCATCTCGGTTCTTCCTGCAATGTCCAAGATCCTTGAAAAACTTCTCAATGTACGTCTTACCAAGTTTATAATGCTATTTAAAATTGTTATTTCTATTTCTAATCTATTAAAATGTTGTCTGGTAAAAAAAAAAAAAAAAGTCAAAAGATGATTTATTCAATACAATCACAAGGATCACTTTAAAACGTCTTAAATACTAGGTGAATTTAGGTGCCAATTCATCCTAACCCAAACCCGAGAAGAATTGGCAAGAAACTCGTCTTGGTCCAAGCTTTTTATATGATCCATCATATAACTACCTTAACTATGAAATACTAATACAAGAGAGTTTATACATTTCAAGTGTGTCGGTTAACTGTCTGACGGCAGAGCGACATGAGGCCATGCATTCTTATCAATAATATGGTCATCTATGTAATAATAAGCTTTCTTCAAAAGACTACCTTTAATGTATGCTTTAAATTTCTTAATAGGTAGTTTAGTAGCATTTTCAGGAAGCTTATTATAGAAGCGCACCGTGTTCCCCATAAATGACTTATTAGCTTTTTCTAGTCGAAACCTAGGTATAATTTAAACAATTTAAACATAATGTATAATTTATGTTTATTCCTAGTGTTGATTTTATGAAGGTCACTATTTTGCTGAATCCCATCTCTATTTTTATGTGTATAAAACAAATTTTCATATATATATTGTGAAGCTATTGTGAGAATATTAATTTCTTTGAATATTTCTCTCAAAGATTCTCGTGGTTTCATTTTATAAATAGCACGTATTGCCCTTTTTTGAATTACAAAACTGCTGGAAACATGGTAGTCAAATGTTAACACTATTTTAACGCACTTCCATGAAAAGAGGCACGTGCTCGCTCTCCAGATATAATCATAACTTTCTATAACTACAAAACAAAATAAGAAATTTAAGGCTTAGTGCATATACATATATTAATAGTATCCTGCTATCGGCAGTCTTATCGCGGTTACGATTTCTACCAGACAACAGTTTAACTTACTCATATCTTAATTTGATTTAACTTAAAAGGCCATTTAACAAAAGCCATGCCATCGACAGCGAAACTGAGCGGGTTGGGTATTCACTAACCCCCAACTAATCCTTACTAATATTATAAATTTGAAAGTAACTCTGTCTCTCACGTCCGATTTTAATGAATTTTGGTATAGAGATGGGACCTTGGAGAAGGACATAGGCTACTTTTAGTAGGTACCACGCGTGCGAAGCCGCCGGCAGCAACTAGTTAACTATAATTAGCCACATGAGCGTATTTGGTTGACCAATATTATTATATTAATATTTTATTAAAGATTTAATAGATATTATTATGAAGCAGTCACAAATTTTTATTTCGAAAATGAAGTGATTTAATTAGCCTATTCTTTTTCATGTCGGCCCTTAATTTTCTAAACCAGTTGTCGAAATATTTTGGTATGAAAATTTCGATAACAGCATGGTGATTTTGAATTTTTTGACATAATTAATGTCTATCAACCGTTTTTGTTTTTAACCGGCTTCCAGAAAAATACAGAGGCTCTCAATTCTAGTGAATTATAATTGGCAGTCAGAGACGATTTATATTTTATATTATATTTTTGTGTTATAAAGTACCTATCTTGTGTATGTATTTCTTCTTCTTTCTTTCTTCTTTTCTTTGTTTATGGCATGTGACATAATAATGCCAATTTTGCCAGTGTCAAGTGTTTATGTTTGTTTATTTTCAATTTGTTTAATAAAGTTAGTCGATGGTCAATTGTCAATTTTAGACGTCACGCGGAATTTGCATTAGGTATGTATGTGCGCGACAAATGGACGAATAACTCAATATCACAAATAATGCATTTTAATCAACGCATTGTAAATTCAAAATATATTAATATAAATTATCAAAATGAAATAATAAAAGACTCAGATGTTACGAAAATATTAGGGCTACATATAGATAAAGGTTTGACATGGAAAATCCACACTGAAGTCATAATTTAAAAAAAAATAGCCTTGCTTATGCACTACGTCATTTATCAAGAGTAGCAAGCAAAGATACAACATTAACTGCGTACCACGGCTCGGTTGCTCCATTATTGAGATACGGCCAGATATTCTGGGGTAACAGTACAAACAAACAGGACGTTTTTTTTGCGCAAAAACGGTGTATAAGATCCATATTTAATCTTAAAAATACTGACAGCTGTGCGCCATACTTTAAATCTAATAAAGTGTTGACATTACCTAGCTTATACATATTTGCAAAACATAACATGAACATATTTAAAAAATTCTCTGACATTAATAATTAAAATACCCGTAGTAGAATTGTAAATTGAATACAGCGCTAATGCATAATAGTGTTATCTGTATGGCTCCAAAAATATATAACAAGATACCAGAGAGCATAAAGTAATCAATTGTTGAGCTTTAAACATCAGCTTAGGCACTTGTTGTAGAAAAGAGTTACTTACAGTATCACTGAGTTTTTAAACGAGGACCTCAGTTACTTGTAACTAAATATAATAAATTTGCATGCCTAGTTAAGGTAAGATTGTATTGGTACTTTATATAATTATTACTATACCATAACAATATTGTAAACCTACAATCTGTCAAATAAATGAATTGAATTGAATCAACTGTATTTAAAAAAAAAAATCAATTGATTCAATTGTCTTTTTAGTTTTTAAAACATAATTATTATGTATGTACTATGCGTGCGGGCAGAAGCTAGCATATTATAAATGCAAAAGTTTATGTTGTGGATGTTTTGTGATGGCTCACTCAAACTTGGATGAAACTTTTTACGGTCAGTCTGTGCTTGGATTAGCATATAAACAACATTCGATGTAAATAACACGCGTCAAAAGCATTCAATAAAGAACAATTAATCGTCCAACAAAGAGTCCGACAAATCCTGGATTTCTAAGAAGAGGGAGCATTGTTCTCATCTCCCCATCCAGAACACTTATTGGTTTGGTTTTATTACAAAATGAAGATACAACCAATTTTCAAGGCTCTTAAATCACAATAGGATTATCATTTCGACGAATAGATTTAAACTGTTTTTTAAAGTTAAATTAAAATTTAAACAAATTTAACACTAGTTCTGGAAATATACTAAAACCTAGGTAGGTTGGTACCTACTATTTTATAATAATTATGTTTTAAAAACTGAAAAAACCGACTTCATTGAATTGAAAAAACATCATTGATGTATACAATTTTATAAAAACCACTCCGATCGATCGATTTCGATAAAATTTTAACATTTTAAAATACATAAAAAAGGGTTCCGACGAATTGAGAACCTCCTCTTTTTTTGTAGTCTGATAAAAGAGAATCGTTTACATGGTAAGTTAGTAAATAAACGAAAATATTGTTGCCTGTGCTAGCCGGTATCGTATCCCTATATTACCTACTTACCGGGGGCCGATGAACAATAAACCAATCTGAAGCAAAGAAATCACAATTTCCAAGAAAGTTAGGACCACAACTTTTTTGATGGTTCCATATCAAAGGAACAATAAATATAATATAATATTTTATAGTTTTGTCTGTTTGTCCATCCCTAATCAGAGCTCTAGCTGTCAGAATATTAAACTATATATAATAACAACCGGACAAGCGTTCCGTTTGTCTTGAAGTACAATTAATGCTGTGTATTGTAATTAAAAAAAATATTAATATTGGTGGACAACACCATCTAGCCCCAAACTAAGCATAACTTGTGATATGGTGACTAGATAGATGGATAATAGAATACATATAGAATACAACGAGTTGGAGAATACAATGCTCCAATTCGTTGTAAGTTTAGTGATCACAAAAAAAGATTTCTATTGTAAACAAAATTAATGTTTTAAAAAAAAAGACTTTGGCAGGCGGGTAAGGTATAAATAGATATACTCGTAGGTGCTCGTAAAAAATCGTATACCATGTATCGTAAATCGTAAACGTGTATTTATTTAACGTGACGTACATATAAACATACTAGCTGCTGCCCACGGCTTTGCACGCGTGTTACCTCCATAAAAAGTAGCCTATGTCCTTCTTCAAGGTCCCAGCTATCTCTATTTCAAAATTCATCAAAATCAGATCAGCGGCTTAGGCGTGAAAACGTGACAGATAGACAGAGTTAGTTTCGCATTTATAATATTATATATAATATATAGTAGGGAAATAGGGATCGTGACGTGAACGTATGTAACCAACATAAATATGTACGTAGCGTACTTATTAATGCATGGCTTGTTATATTTTGTTTTTGGAGTAACCATGCATGAATGCATCAGAATGGCGAGCAATCATGTTTGGTTGCCCAAAGATACTAAGAATTTCATGGGGAGTATATAGATTGGTAAAACGCTGCGATAGCGCGTTCTAACTTTACCAGTAGCGACATCTAGTTGTGCGGTTCGAACTAAAATTTTATAATGGAGACATACGAAAGATAATTTTGTTAGGAACGATCATTTGTGTCAGTATTATCTCATCATGTTTATCATTTATTAATTCTAAATAAAAATATATAAATACATACATACTAAAATCAACCAATTTATAAAAAATGTTATATTTTATACTAACGACCCGCCCCGGCTTCGCACGGGTGCAATGATGATACTAAATATACTACAGAATGTCTAATGTGATTAGAAACCTCTATAATTATCAGTGTTTCTCTACTATATTACACATATAAATCTTGCTCTTGAATCACTTTATCTATTAAAAAAAAGCATCAAAATCCGTTGCGTAGTTTTACATACAGGACAGACAGACAGCGGGAAGCGACTTTGTTTTATACTATGTAGTGATTTATCTGTTAAGTCGTAGATGTTCTACGTCGTGTAGATACTACACAGGTTGCTACGCCGAACAATATGATTCACAGACAGTAACGCCCCCTCTACCTACCCCTCTACCTTTTCGCCTTCTCTACTAGTTAAAAGTATCTTAATTAATCCCAAATAACTTAATGATATTATATAATATAATTTAAATCCCTAAACATACTTTGATCTTTTTTTAATTTGGCCAATGATTCGTCTAGTGGTTGTGATTAGAATCCTACGTTGTGTTTCGAATACAGTAACTCTGATTCTTTAAGAGAATTATGTTGAGATATGTATTTAAAATATTATAAACTTTATTATTAGAAGTAATCAATAATCTATAATGAAGAATATCTTTGATTTTCCTACGCTGTGTCTCGATATTAAGGTTAATAATTATATTTATTATTGTCCTTTAGTGATCTTATAAACTGCGTAAACTCACATACCATCCATCCACTGGTTAACCTTCTAGTATCTAGTTCTAGTATCTTAGAATGCAACTGGATACATAGAAGAGCCCTGCCTAACTCTTATCCTACTTGGCGAAGTTCCCTAATCCTACAACACAATAATCTTACTCTACTCGACCCTAATACAGATTATTATCTAATCCAATATGTTGGGATTTTATTTGTTAAGTCTGTAGAGTAAATAAGATTGATAACGTGTGATAGATATACCAATTATATGAATAGTTTAACTTTAATTTCATGAATAATATAAAATTTGGATAGCTTAATTCTGAGCCTTGAGATATATTTCTCTATACCATTACTAGGAAAAAGACTGAATTAGATAAAATTATATCAACAGTAATATTCATACTGACTCTTCGTCGATAGCAGCTTTAGTCTTTCCATAGATTCAAGCAAGCTAGAAGGACTTTCGCCTCAAGAGTTTGATAGAACTTATCTAATATGATTATTAATAAATCAATAGTAGGACTCATCTATAAGATCTCTATTAAATATGTACCACAATGTACAAATAATGAACATTTGAATTTAATGTGTAGGAAATCATTATTCCATTTCATAAGAATTTATAATTGCTTTCAAATAGACATTTATTATCTAGTGCAATGTTTCAGCTAAATCTTTAGTAAATAATTGGTATTACTATCTCATTGGATAATTGAGTTTATAAGTTTAATAACTTTTAGTTAATAATAATTTTCCCCACTGGTTCGCGCACCGATTTAGTTACAGGTAAACTACGTAGTCCTACGAGAACCATAAGTAGATTTATACTACTGTATAGGTATGGATAATAGTAATTCGACAACCTGGGCAAACTGGTCGAATTGTATTGTGTACCCGATGTCCTACCTAACCTAATCTGATGTGTGAATCAGCAATAATGGAAACAAGCTTCGTACATTTAAATATGTATGTCACTCATCAGGGTGCAATGATGAGTTACGTAGCTGCTAATTGGGGGACAGTGAGTTGTAAACCTCGACTTTGTACCGAACCCCTAGTACGTCCCTACAATCTACGTCCGACAGACCGAAGTCCTGGGATGTTATCTGTAGGTTAAAGGCAATATAATGTGCAAGTATATAAATAGAATAAAGATAGACTATGCCGATTCCCTTCTGTTAAGTCCGGTTCTGCCTTCCTTACACAAAATGCAACCAATCATAGGGAACCATTAAGCCGATCCTCAGGAGAGGTAAAATCTGGCTCCAGGCTCGTTCCGAGAGGTCCTGGGGGAACTCCTAACAGGGTGGGAAAGCCAGAAATGGGTATAGAACCGCTAGGTTTCCATCTGACCCACAGACCATGCCGTGTAAGAGCTTCATACAATTACTTTGGTGAATCTTGTCTTTCTTCACGAACTCGTAAACATATTTCCGACTCACTGACCTGATAAACTATTACGTAACTCACACAATGAAACTATCACAGAAACAACGTACGACAAGACACCATGTAATTGTAGGAAACGTTTAAAAAAAATCTACCGAAAACGTTCAGCTCGACTCACTCACACGCACTCGACTCGGTCCACCCTCACGCACCCTCCTATCCAGAATGTCAAAATTCGCAGTCTTCTTTTTCATCTTTTTTCTCTTTCTTTCCATTTACAAACACATTTGAAATTTCGATTCCATTTCAATTTACGACCCAACCTCCGTGGTATAGCTAAATAACCTCTGTACTAAATCAAGCCCTTAATTAATTAAAAATTCTTTTTACTCCCAATTTTATGTAGTTATTTCATGATTTATATATTATATCGTGAACATAAATAGATTTTAAATTATCTATTCTAGTTTTAATATTGTTTTTATATACGAATTTAATTGTTTACCCTTTCGAACTCAACCTCCTTAGAGATCTTCCCGTCTCAAATCATTCTATCAATAATAGATTAATAGAAGGATAAATTATTCTATCTTATACAATCAAATTCTATTTAATGTTACTAATTCAAATCCAGTATTATTTATTATGATACTCTATGAATCGTAAAATATTTCTAAACCATAGTCTATAATCTTGTATGTATGCCTACACGATATTAATAAGGTTTGTACCCAAGCATACTATAATAATTGTGAACTATAACGGAATGACCTTCTGTTCCGCTACATCACGTATCCCACATTTAATATTTACAGTCTAAATTGTTTGGTTAATTGATTGTAAATTGATTGATTTGTCTGTTACACCCTGCATTAATATTTGTTATTTGGATTATAATTTGTAATTGACGCCCTCTGTGGCGCAGTGGATGAAGGCCGAGTTGAGACGCAGAAGGTTGCGGGTTCGATACCCGCTGCGGGTTAAATGTTTGTATGATCTGCAAGTATTTCTCTCTGGTTCTCTGGCTCAGGATGTTAAGGATAATTGACCGAGCGAGTGTCTCCGTTTCAGCTTAGGCGAAAATGCTTTCGTATGTCTGTCCGGCCGGCGTCTGTACGAACGTTCTCTATAGGTCGCATTTCTCAACCGATTCTCATGAAATTTTGTGAGCAGGTTCTCGTATAACTATATACATTTATTTTGTTGATTCAGTTTTTGGAAATTTTTCAAAACGGCGGATTTATGTGGGTTTTAAACCGTAAAAAAGTTATATTTCAAGCATTTCGAAAAATGTTGATGTAAATGCATATGAATGAATGAATGAATTCGCAAAGGCTACTTTACATGTGCTATGTTATTTTGTTAAATTGTAATAATGTAGTCAATAATAACTTGTAATAATTTTTAAAATGATGACTACACTATTGTATTAGGTGAATCCTGTAAAATAGCTCTAAGAAGACATAAATAAATAAAGGTAACTTAAGTCAAACTTTTTGACTCGACTTGTGTACAGCGCCACCTTGCGCCACATCAGTAAACTACTTATAGCGTGAGGTTCAAAATAACTGTACCAATTCGTAGTCCCAGTAAACCTCAGCAGACGGCGACTCCAAACGAATTTTAATTAACGTGTTTTTTTATTAGATAGCGTTGGTTGTATTTATTAACATGTTTTTAGACATTGAGTTGTTATTTTAAATAACCTATTATAGAGGTGTATTTTATTCTGCGGTAGGTACCTACCTATCTATCTGTCTTAAGTAAGTAACTGCTTATATTAATGTACATACATACATAAGTCCACAGGCTAATCATTACCAAAACCCCGGAATTATATACCTACCTAGGTACCTATGTAAGCAATCACAAGTTTACTTAAACTTAAACTTATTACTTCCTTACGAAAACCAACGCTTACGTAGTTAAGTATCTACTTATTTATTTAAGCAGGTAAGTATCTACTTCCTAACATATTTAAGGTCCCATCTCTCTATATTTTAGTATAGGGATTCATGAAAATCGATTAAGCTGTTTAAGCGTGAAAACGTAACAAACAGACAGACAGACAGAGTTACTTTAGCATTTATAATATTAGTAGGGATGGTGCTACCCGCGCCCGCCGACCGCTGCCAACCGAGACGAAACGTACGGCCCGCCAGCCGCTGTGCCTCCGCTTATTAAATAAATCTCGGATATAAATCTAAGATATCCATTTTAATTTAATGCCTTATTATAAATATTTACGTATATTTATCGCGTTTATTTACCGTTATTTACCGTAATTTAAGTTTAGTTTATTTATTTATTTACGTTTCGACAGGTTTACACTCTGTCGTAGTCATCCCGTGACCACAACAGAGTGTAAACCTGTCGAAACGTCGGGAAAAATAGGTAAATAAACGCGACAAATACCCGTAAATATTTATAATAATGTGTTCTGATCGCGTAAGTTTAAAAAACTTAATTTAATGCTGTTAAGAGCAGTTTTGATCTACATGAAATGTACGACGTATGTAATGTATTTAATTGGATAAGGAATAATACTGTTTCGTAAAAAATAGCTTGGTAAATAACACATATTTTTGTTGTAGCTAATATGTAAAAGATAAAATGGTTACTGTGATTTAAGAGATAAATATATTCGATCGTGGATTTTTATATCGATGTTTTTAAGATTTTTAAGATAACAATTCCGTAGTACATTAATTTGATCTATCTCGTAAGGTTTAGTCAGCGTTTGCGATTTAAACGCACAAAAATATGTTTGTTACGACATCACATTACAAATCTTTGAGTTTTTCGCGCTTCTGTACTACAATATGTATGTATTATACATATAAAGCTTTCTCTTGAATCATTCTATCTATTGCTGAAAACTACATTCAAATCCGTTGAGTATTTTAAAAGATCTAAGCGAACAGAAAGCGGAAGCGACTTCATTTTATATAATGTAAAGATTAAAGACTTCTAACGTAATCGAAGGCTTTCTTAGTATCCACCGTTTAAATGATCTCCCCGCAATTTCAAAACTTAAATGTACGAGGAGAACATCCTGCTGCTTCTCAGCCGCCTTCGAACCAAAGTCTAGGTGAACCGGTCGGAATTAAACGCCGGGATATGCGCCTTTTTTCCGACAGCAGACTTTAGCTGCTGAGTTTAGTCTAATTCAGCTGGATTTCTTTTTGAATGAACAGGAGCTCAGTGATCTCGCTGTTGACTCGATCAAGTTGATCAGGTTGATCAGGGCCGTCATGTGAATTTAGTGATTTTAATATCAATAAATGCTACGAAATGTTATAATGCGCTAAAGGTTCTACAAAAAAAAAAATTTTTTTGTCTATGCGGTAACTCGAGCCTACCGTTTTCAGTGCAAAAGCCAGATCTAACTCTGATATTTTTTTAAGGTAAGTCAAAAAACATCACAAATAACTTTAGCTTTACTTAACTCTACAGATCTCAGAGACCCTGCTGTTTGTTTTCATTGAATAACAAATTATCTATAATCACTTTCATGTCGGTATATACATATATCATTTATTTATCATATACTGTACTTCCTGTAGTTTTCTTCACTTAAGGCCCATATTTCAGAATGAAATGCTGTCATTATAACCAATATTTAATTTTGGATCTGTATATTACAGAAATGTACAAAATAATAAACAATAATATGAAAAACACGTGAAACAGTTGAGCTATCTAAGGACCATTTAAAACGATCTATAGATAGCTCAACTGATCCAGATCACTGCGAGAAGGCAGCGTTCTTAAGATACGGGCGGCATTACCACGTTGAATGGCAATGCTAATAAGAAACGTGTCAATTAGGAAAAAAATATATTATAGCACAAATTCCTAAAGGAAAAAATCCAAAAATGTTGATTTGACTTGAAATTTACCTACAAAAACACACATAAGCTAATAAATATTTGTTTATATTTATATTTTCATATAATTTTCACTCAAAACGGGATATTTACCATGATATATGAGTTTTTCTGCTTCTCGATATTTCGGCACAGTTGCATGCGCCATGATCACGAGATAAACTGAAGTCTTTGCGGGTGGATGTTATTGGCAGACAAAACGGTCTACCCTCTTTCTCAGTCTTTTACTGCGAACATTACCCCTACTACCGGTTTCACTGTCACTAACAACTCGATCACGATTACGACACACAACACTCACGGTATCTGGACGCATAACTGGTACCTCACTTTTACGATTTCCACACATCCTCACCACAGGGTTCCAGGCTCTAGACAATTGAAAACCGTCTTCTCGATTGAAATTCCTGTGTTTGGTAATCTCTATTGCCTCTTGTACCAATCTTGGGATGTAATGTTTTTCAGTTGAGATTACCTGTGGATTGTGTAACTCGATCCAGTGGTTTGAGCCAGATTCTAGTAGATGTGTAGCTATGGCCGACTTTTGTGTGTCCATATTTTTGACCGCCCGGATGTGTTCTGTCACTCGACAAGCTATGGTACGTTTTGTTTGGCCGATGTAAGAGCTCCCACAGCTGCAGTCAACCTTGTACACTCCTGGTGTTTGAAGAGGAATCTTATCTTTAGGTGAGCGCAGGTAGTGTGAGATCTTCTTTAAAGGAGTAAAAATTGTTGTAATGGACAATTTCTGCAGGGCTTTCGCAATTTTGTCCGTCACTCCTTTGATGTACGGTAGAAAAGCAGGTTTTCGTTCTACTATACATCTGTGGGGTTTAGGCCTTTGTCTAACTGGAAAAGATCGAAGCTTATATCCATTTTTACGTAGGACATGCTGAACATGAGCTAGCTCACTCTTTATGGAGTACTCATCACATAGGTCGAAAGCACGGTTCGTGAGAGACATTACAACCGAGTTAAGCTGCCGAGGGTGATGGTGTGAATCAGCATGGAGATATCGATCCGTATGGGTCGGCTTCCTATAAACCGAATAGCCTAAATTACCATCATCACGAATCTGTACCATCACGTCCAGGAAAGCCAAGCTTCGATCACTTTCCATTTCATACGTAAACCGCATCTTGGTATGTACGCCATTTAGGTATGCCAAAAGGAGTTCAATCTCATGTTTATTGCCTCTTACAATACAGAAAACATCATCAACGTACCTTTTCCACAACTTCATTGGCAAGGGGGCAGAGCATATAGCCAGGTTCTCAAAATACTCCATCCATATATTGGCCACTACGGGAGCGACGGGACTTCCCATGGCTTCCCATAAAATTAAATAGTTATATTTTCATGTTTCATACAAACGCTTTCACTCCTTTTCACCCCCTCAAAGGTTACATTTCCAAATTCTCTTCTTAGTACTAGTAAGACTTTACTTTGCTAAACACCGAGACCGTGTGAGTAAGTCAGTCAGATATATCAAAAATATTTAAATAAATAAAAGATTTTGTGACTTTAATGCAAGCTAATTCAAATGGGCCTAATATTACCTACTAAAGAAGTTCCAAGCTCTTGACATCGTAATCTGCTCACTGTCACCTAAATAAATCTAATAGTCGTTCTTGACAGGGTATGTCAAGTTTTATTAACCTCAACCGGTATTTTTATGGAAAAGTTCCGTTCCTGGGTCTTTCATCAGATATTCATTTGTAATTTTTATAATTTTATTTTCCTAACAGAGAGCTGGTACACTAAAGTTCTTATGTTACTAAATCATAATTGTCCTATATATAAAAAGGTAGAACCAGTAAGTGGCTCTGATCAACAGATCAGCTCGTTGTCACAATAATTGCATACCTAATTTGTGTACATTATTTAAATAAAGAAAATACTAAAAAAACTTTTAAACATGAACTACATATTTCAAATTGAATCAGAAAAAGACCAGTCTCGATTTATGCAGACCTGTGAAATCATCGTAATATTAAAAAAAAAAAGTAAAAAAAAAAAAACTTTAAAAAAAACTCTTTACATATAACATTATGTTAATTAACATATAACATTATGTTAATTAACATATAACATTATATTAAAATTACATTACATTAAAATTAAATAGTTTTGGAATGTACCTACAAACAATGTTCTTTCTTACGACTTCGTAGTTAACTAATTTGATTACTTTAGTATTTCTTTCTTCCTTATGGAACCACATATCTTACCAACCTCTTGTCAAATGTAGTACATAACAGTGCAAGTCACTTTTCAATTCCAATCTGTTCACATACAAAAAACGTGCAGATCGATTTAACATCACAAACACATCAATTGTGAAACGTCACATTCACATAAAACCAAACTGTCACTGTCAGCTTAGAGTTGCCAGCGAAATACAAAAAAACTACGATCACTGCGTTCCATTCTCGAGCTGAAACGACATGGACCAATAATTTTTATTTTATTCCATGAAATGAAAATCTAATAACGAGTCTTGCAGTTTTAACAGTATGTATGGACATTAGATTTGTTTAGACGAAAAACTGAAGCTGCGATAGGTTTCAGTTTTTCTTCCATACCTAATGCGTGAAAACAAAAAGTTTAAACAAAAATGCTAGTGATTTTTCCAAAGCTAACAGACATTTATAACGAAATCATATCAACTGAAAATATTCCTGATGATTGGACCAATACAACTACGATACTACTTCATAATAATTACGATTTAAATACTAATAATTACGTTTTAAAAACTGAAAAGAAAACCGACTTCATTGAATGAAATTTGAGCCTATAAAAATACAACCGTATTGAGAACCTCCTCCTTTTTTGAAACCGGCTAAAAAGTTTTTATTTTACGCTTTATAGTACTTTATCATTTTTCGAAATTCGTAAACACAACAGGAAACTCACAGAAAAGCAATATATCAAAATTTCGTTTTTTCCCAGTGGATGACATATTTTGTTCAGTTTTTTGAAGTGAAAACTTCTTTTAGAGCGGTACGCATATTTTTAGATGAGGTAAAACCTCTGGATTTGCGACTCCGTTACCGTCTGAGGCGTGACGCAGCCAGCTGCCGCGCTCGCCCCTTTTGATTATAAACCCTAACTCACATGCTTACAGTCTACTTTTGTATGAAGAAATTTACTAAGTTAGGTACTTTGATATATTATCTACATTCTGAACAAAAAAAATTGCATCATCTGTGTTTGTTCAGTATTTGATTAGCAGTCACCATAATTACTGATTTTGAAGTGGTTTATTACTAAACTCTAACGCGCCAAAATAAGTTTTCACTTCTGTCGGCACTCCCGGAGTGCAACCCGATTTTTTTTATTTAAAAACCGATACTGAACCGATTTTTATGAAATTTATATGGGATCAATCGGGAAGTATATCCTTTCACATGAAATCAGATTTTTTCAAATCGGATCATAAATGACGGAATTATGAGGTAACAAACATAATAAAAAAAAAAAAAAATACAGTCGAATTGAGAACCACCTTCTTTTTTGAAGTCGGTTAAAAATAATTTCACGCAGCATCATCTGGCCCTAAAGTAAACAGAGCTCTGCTTACTTTGGGGCCAGATGATGCTGTGTGAAATGTCCGGGATTTATTTATTTATACATTTTTTTTAAATAGGTGCACATTATACATTACGGCGTGATTGTCACAAAACAATCATCTTATACAATTATAATACTAGCAGCCCGTGGGTACACACGAGTCATACCTACATAATAAATATGAATTAAAAATTTAAAAATTCCTGACTCGAAAACAACACATTATTTATAACTAATTTATTGCGAGCATTCTAATGAACCAAACCAAAATACCTCTGCAGTTAGTTGTTGAGGAGTTGGGTATCCTGCACATTCCAGGTGACACAGCAGCACGAGGTCAAGGTTACCCAGCTCTTGCAATATCATTCTTTGTCTTTCTGTAGCGTCGTAGCTCCTAAACGAACTAACCGATTTTGAAATTGTGACAAAATAACTAGTGACACCAAATGTCACTAGTTATTTCGAACCAGTGTGGTCAATGTAACTGTATACCAAAGTTTGATTTGACTCTCATCTCTTCATCAACTAGAATAAAGCTGAAGATCTTCAAATATTTTCTAAATGTATAGATTCTCGATCAACTCACTCAATTCCAAAATGACTCAATTTCAAAATCGGTTAGTTCGTTTAGGAGCTACGACGCTACAGACAGACACACGGATACAGAGATAAATGTTTTTTTTTGATAAAGGTCAGGACATGCATTACACAGCCCTCGAGTGGGCTGTGTAATTGCCGGAAGTAAACAGTGTTCTGCCATATAACAGGTTTTCGGGGCTTTGGGAATTTACAAAATTTTCCTTTATTGATATTAATATCGCCTGCAATAATAAATGTATTTGATATATTGATTTTATTAATGTAGGTTTCAAGTAAGATATGAAATTTTTCAACATTCCTTACTGATTGAATATGCCAAGAAAGTTTAAGACTCAAGTAATACAGATGGCTAAGCTATCTGTATCGTCTATGAAAGAATCAGATACTGAGGCATTCCACTTATCTTGAACGTCTTCTTAAACAATTCCACTAATTTGAAGTGTTTAATTGTCTTATACGAGGAATGTCCGGGTATTTAACTGTAATTGGCCATCAACTATATAATAATATGTACTTTTAGTAAGTATGTATAATTATATCTAAGTCTAATTATGTACCTAGCTGTAAGTTTTCTTAAAAGATAATAAAACAAATAAAAAAAATGCGGGGTAATTGTAGGATCAGACAACCAGCTTACCAGTTTATTACGAGTTCACAGACAACGCAATCTTTCAAGCATAAACTAAAAGAGATACTTCAGTTCAGAAATCATATTATAATAAAGATTAATTTATTAAATTATTTATTGTATTATATTATTATGCTACTAATTTATTAGTTCATTTGATTGTTTTATATTATTATTATAAAGAGACTTTTTATTATTAATTTTATCTATAATTATTGTGACTGTGTGTTTATATTATGTCTTATTTATAAGAATTGAACTGACTTGTAATAGTCTTGTTATTAATTAATAAACTCAAACTCAAACCCAGCACTCTGTCAAAACTAAAATAATCATATCTAGATTTTGAAGGGCTGCTAGTAGGGAGTCAAAGTTCTTAACTATGCTTCTGTCATTCAGAGAAATTAATTTAAATTTGTGTTTATTAATAATCTTAAAAAGACTATAGAACAAAAAGAGCAAGTGAGAAACTGCCCTATAAAATGTCGATGAGCTGAAAAATGCCTATGTTTCAGAATCAGTATGAATGTAAGTACAATGAAGAATATGGGCACCTGACACGCTTACTATCATGTTGTTGTTTCAATTCAATTCAATTTCATTTATTTCAGCCTTCATAAGTAGGTATATGTACAAACTAGTGCCATATTTATCATAATCATTTAAAATTTAAAGAACATAAATAAAACAAAGATATTAAAATAAGGACTGAATTCACCACATCATTACATCACCGGTGCGAATGGTGCATCTCTGTGCAGTGCTTCATGAAGATGCAGTCCGTTTGCTTGACCTAGACTTACATTGCTTGACCTAGACCTACATTCGAATAATAAAAGAAACGTGTACTTTAATGATAAATGATTTGTAAGTAGGTTAATATTAAAAGACATACTGCATATATGCTATAGAAATCAGCGCCTAGATTATTATTCAAAAAAGTCACAGCAAGCAGCCATAAAAATTATATCTAAGACTGTGTCCACGCAAGCCTTATTTCAAGATAGGGACAATTCAAAAAATGCGGAACAAATGATATGCGTTAGTACGCAAACAGAAAACATTTTATCGAACCAAGACGAAACATGTTTTCGTCAATAACGAAATAACACACGATAACGGCACTGTAAAAAATAATAATTCTGAATGCCATTTAAACCTATTTTTCCAGAACTTATGCGGTATATCGAATAAAAAGGATGATTTGAATATATACTTGGGTGATCTGGATTTTGACATTAATTATATTTGTATTTGTGAGCACTTTTTTAACAAACATGGTATATCTGTTTTTAATTTTGACAATTATAATTTAGCCTCTTACAATACTAAAGTAAAAAAAACTAGAGGTGGATCTTTAATATTGTCACAATTAAATAGTATTACCGAACAATTAGGGATCTGTAAGAAATTGTACAAATTAAATAGTTTTGAAATTTGCGGAGTCAGGGATTGCAAATTCAACCTAAGTATTTGTTGCCTGTATAGAACTCCTGATAATAAAATTTTTTCGATTTTATGTGTCGACTTGAAATTTTACTAGAGCACTTTTTCAACAAGAGATGTATTATACTTGGGGACTTTAATGTTAATGTTCTAAAACAAAGTAAATATCAAGGTGAGTTTTTTTCTCTTCTGAAAAGCTACAATTTTAAAAGTTTAGTAAATTCTTATACCTTCATACGAAATAATCAAGAATCATGCATCGACAACATTCTGACTAATTTGCCCGAGGAAAATATAGGTTGTTTGAAAGTTGACCACAACGGTCTTGGAGATGGCCATGCGGGTATTTTCGGCAGTCTCACTCTAAAAAGAATTAATTCCAAAAATGAAAGTGAGTTTTATACAAGGAAACGTAGGATCTTCTCGGAACGAAATAGGTTATCCTTCAGGAAAACTTAAGAACAGTGTAATTTATTAGATTATAATGTGAATGGGTTCCTCAACAAATTTAATGATATATTTAAATCATCCTTTAAAAAAAAATATAAAAGTTTATATGTGGTCTATAAATAAATTTAACTGGATCTCAAAGGGAATTAGAACGTCTAGCAAAATCAAAAGATTCCTGAATTCAATGAACAAGAACTCAAGGCATGAATCAATAGTTGCTTACCGAAAATCATACATAAAACTGTACAAAAAGATCATAGCTCAGTTAAAAAAAAAGGCAGTTAAAAAAGAAGTCGATAAAGCAAAAAACAGGAGAAAACACATATGGAAAATGGTAAACAGACATAGGAATAAGAGTAATATTAGGACTAATGATAATTATCTACTTAAAGTTAATGACATGGTTATTAATAACACACAAGAAATAGCTGACGAAGCTTTTGCGAATAATTTTAATTTTAGTACCTATGAAATGAATTCCAATGACAAAAAACAATTAGCAATGAATTTTTTGACAGAACACTCTAATAGAGTTGATACGGACATGGAATTAAGATTTACAAACAGGAATGAAATTAAATTTATTGTAAAGAGGATGTAACCTAAAAACTCCTTTGGATATGATGGAATACCAGTCACAGTTATAAAAGATAACATTCACCTTCTTGCTGAACCACTATCAGGATTTTTTAACAGTTGTATGTCTAAAGGTATCTTTCCCGATCAATTAAAAATCGGTAGAGTGATACCTATATTCAAAAAAGGTATTAGGAACGACCCTAAGAATTATAGACCCATTTCATTGCTGCCTATACTCTCTAAAATCTATGAAAAGCTGTTAAAAGATAGGATAATAGCACACTCGAACTCAAACGAGATTTTAAACAAACGCCAGTTCGGCTACCAAATGAACATAGGAACTGTCGATGCGATTGAATTACTAATAAATGAAGTGTTAGGTAATCTTAATAAAAAAATGAAAGTTGCAGGTATATTTTTGGACCTATCTTCTGCATTCGATACAATTGATCATGACATTTTACTTGCTAAATTAGAGTTTTATGGATTGCGGGGTAATGTCCTGAGCATTGTAAAATCGTATTTTAGCAGTAGGTACCAGTTTGTTGAACTTCATAATATTGTTAAACGCCAAGAGGTAGCGACCAAATCCAAACTAACAAATATAACACGAGGAGTTCCACAGGCCTCCATACTAGGACCTATTTTCTTTATAATTTTTTTGAATGACCTTATAAATTTTATTTCTAATACTATGACATTAAATTAATAATTTGTGCTGACGATACAAATGCAATAGTTCCAGCATGTAGTTTGCAAGAACTTCAGCTCAAAATAAATAATGCGCTTGTGGTTTTTAATCAATGGTTTCATGTAAATAATTTAAAAAGTACTTTAAGGAGCTAAACATTTTGACTCTTCCTAGCCTCTACATCTTAATAACTGTCATGGATATTGTACGGCATCCCTCTAAATATGAATCACCAGAACAAAGAGCACTAAGGTTAGAAACAAGAAGAAAAGATTTAGAGAACCCTCAATGTCCGAGGTTAGAAGTTGTTAAGCATGGGTGTCAATTTCAAGCAGTTAGAATATACAACTCACTGCCTGTTGAGTTGAAAACTATTAATAGCCCAAATATATTTAACAATAAGCTTAAAAAGCTCTTGCTGGAAGGGTGCTATTATACCGTGGACGAACTCCAACTGTAGTTGTTATTAAAATTTAATTATATAACATTAATATTTATTTTTATTTTCTTTAATTTAATTGTATTTTATTGTTTTTTTTTAAATAATCTATTGTTTTAATTATGTGTAATTTTAGGCTAATTTAATTTAATATATTCAAATACGATGTATATTGTTGAATGAATAAATAAATGAAATGAAATGAAATGTCTCCAGCCTTGCTGCTATAAAATGCAGATAGCTGTTGGAGCTGCTTCACACGTGACGCATCAGGGACGATATTCTCTTGCGGATGATAGCATAAAAGTCATCGACGCGTGCGTTCGCGAACATCCCCGATGCACTACAGAAGTATGGCAGCCTCAACAGCACCCTGTAACTATTATTCTACTGGACTCTTAGGGCATTCCAGCAGCACTTAGTAAAGTTAACCCATAGACTGCACGTGTAGAAAGACTGGCAGTACGCCTTAAACAAATTTGTTTATACAGCAGTACAGCACAGAGCAAATCTACGGGCCAACATGTTGACTCTGACTGATAATGCCCTTCGCTCCCTAACAATATCGATGAGAAATTCTCTGAGAAAGTTTCGGTGAGCCAATGGCCCAGATATTTAAACTCGGACACCCGCTTGAGTTCACTGCCTACCAGCAAGATTGCTGGGACTATAGAATAAGTTTTAGACCGGGCTTTAAAAACCATCACCTCATTCTTGCCAGCGTTCTATTTTGCCGTGTGATGCTTCGCAAGGATATTTATTTTTATTTGGATCTGATTGTTTTGACTTATTTTTTTTTGTTTTGATATTAAGTTTGGTTATAATAATAACGTTTTAAAAACTAAAATAAAACCGACTTCATTGAATGAAATTTGAGCCTATAATACATTTTTAGTGGAAAGTACATGTATTCTGTATAAATATAATATGGGTAGGCCAAATAAACGCACCGCTCCCATGAGACAGCGAGTTATCAATGTACATGAAAACATCATCGATGTATACAATTTTTAGATTTTCGTTGATATTTCAACTCCAGCTAACTCAATTAAGAAAAATGTGATTATTTGTACTTATTGACATACATGTTACTCTTTTATATTATTATAATGTTTTTAGGCTTAAGTATTTCAGACACAATGTAAAAATTGTTATTGAATAAACTCTTATCTTATCTTATCTTATCTTATCTAGCTCGAGTAATCGGTGAACATACATAAAAAAAAAAAGATTCCGACGAATTGAGAACCTCCTCCTTTTTGATAAAGTCGGTTAAAAGGGAAAAGGTTCTCAATTCGTCGGAATCTTTTTTTTTTTTTAAGTATTGTCACCGATTACTCAAAAACGGCTTAACCGATTTGGAAAATTTTTTGTTTGTTTGAAAGGGTATACTTCACAAGTGGTTCCATATAAATTTTATCAAAATCGGTCGAACTGAAAAATTAACGTAAATCTAAAAATTGTATACATCGATGATGTTTTCATGTACTTTCATACCTCGCTGTCTCATTGGAGCGTTGCGTTTATTTGGCCTACCTATATTATATATATACAAAATACATCTACTTTCCACAAAAAATGTATTATAGGCTCCAATTTCATTCAATGAAGTCGGTATCTTTTTAGTTTTTAAAACGTAATTATTGATAAAGTCGGTTAAAAACAGTGCGCAAACTTCCATTTAATCGTACACTAAACCGCACAGCGACACGACGGCCTGTTGTTAAGAACCTACTCTTGAAACCAAAGCCGCTAGAAAGGTAACTAGGAATATTACTGTAATGACTACTGTTGGCTGAGATTTTTAATATATTAACAATTCTACTATACATTGTGTCAACAATTTATGTCAATTTATTCTATGATACATGTCACTGCAGGTATTATCTGCACATATTCTAAAAGCTGAAGGAAAGTCAACATATATAAGCATGCTTGAGCATAGCTGAGTATACTGCTTTATCTGCGAGATATCTCTCTCCCCACATACAACAGAATTGTGAGATGACTTTGGTACATCAACCTATGGTTTTATCACATTTAAATTGCAAGTAAATTCCACTGGAAAGTTATCAGACCACGTAACACTATAGTTCATTCTAAAATATGGACCAGCCAAGACCAAGTACCGTGAACATCAATAACAAAAGTATTTGTATCCGACGCTATACCAAACTAATCAATATATGCACACACCCATTTATGTTCCATACAGATATGTATAAGTTCCTTACCATATAGTTTTTTAAGGTCGGTATTTGAGTTAAGAGGCCAGCGGAGGATGAATTGCTCCTACAAACATAGATAGATAGATAGATGGATAGATAGATAGATAACTCTTTATTGTTATACCACACAGAAAAATACAAAGATACTTATTTTACAATCAAAGGCAATACAATGGGCAGCCTTATCGCTAAAAGCGATCTCTGCCAGGCAACCTTTGGATGGATTGGACTATAAATAAACAGAGAAGGGGCATATTGGTGTGGTGTTTTGGCAAATATAATTCTATACTTACTTACATAATCTTTAAATAAACTACATATAATACTGATATTAATAAATACATACATATCATACATAATAGGTACAATAATAAACATATAAAATCATAAAATCATAGCACCAAAATAGGTTTTATATTATGATATCAACAATATAGAAATGATTAGGTATAACAGTACGACAAATAGTGTTTCATGGCCATATTCTTGAAGAAAGGCAGAGACTTAGCCTTTCTAATATCTACAGGCAACGCGTTCCATAAGCGGACAGCCTGCACTGTAAACGACTTTCCATAGAAGGTAGAGGAGTGAACAGGAATTTTAAGTTTAAGTGTTTCTGAGGAGCGTGAGGATCGAGGGTTAGAGAGATGGAGAAATTCAAACCGTTCTTTGAGATAAAAGGGAGTTGAAGAAGAGAACAGAATATTATAGAGAAGATTGAGAATGTGAGCATTCCGGCGAAAACGGATTGGCAACCACTTGAGTTTATTGCGAAATTCAGAAATGTGGTCATATTTGCGCAAACCAAATATAAACCGTATACAGTAATTTTGGAGACGCTCAAGCTTATAAAGTTGCTATTCAGTGATGTCAATAAAGCAGGCGTCAGCATAATCAAGGATTGGAAGAAGAAGGGATTGTGCAAGCGCAATTTTAGTAGCGGTAGGGAGAAAATTCCGAAGCCTTCTGAGAGAGGCACCAGAAGCAAACACCTTCCGACTGATTGCAGCCAGGTGCGGTCGCCACGAAAGTTGCTTGTCAACATATTGAAGTTTTTGACCGAGTCACTCAGCTAAATGCATTTTCCGTCGAAGATCACAGGAGGAAGATGAAACCAGAGATTTTTGTTATCATTCTGGAGCTGCCTATTAAAATGATCTGCGTTTTATCTGGATTGACAGAGAGGCCATACGATTTACTCCAGTTCAGAATGCAACGTAAATTATAATTAGTAACATCAATCGCCTCATGTAGCTTTGCTAAAGACGCGTGAGTATAGATTTGGAGATCGTCTGCATATAGGTGATAGGGTGAAGAAAGATACAAATACAAATACAAATACAAAATATTTATTTCTTAAAACTTAATATATGATACATTTCATGGGTGTGGGATCCTCTTTTAAGTATATTATATACCTGTGTTAGAGGGTCTCGCTCTTCCGTAGTACAGTTATATACATTAAATTAAGTTAAGCAAAGATGTTGAGAGATACTATTTATAAATATTGCAAAAAGTAGTGGAGATAAAACGCCGTTAGGTTAGATAACATTTAGTATATATAGCACATATATAGCTGACCGTTGTTGTTTTAAATACTCGCAAATCAAGGGGCAAAGCATAATATAATATAATGCTTTGAATGAATGCCTTGCTTTGATAATAATTATCAAAGCAAGGATTTGAGTTGTATACACTAGTAATAACACAAAAAAATTTAGTGGACTACTTATATAGCACTTATTAAAGGTGGCAGCAGGCGATCCAGGATTCTGTGTCTGTCACGCTACTTCTCCGTCAAGCTGTCGGCGGTAGATAGTGTCTTGGCTACAGCAGAAAGCGTTTCCATGCGCTTTGATTCTGGATGGAGGCAGGAAATAATACCCTTTAATGAAAGATTAACTAAAAAAAACTCTTTAGTTAATCTTTCATTAAAGAATACCTTTCGCTGTAGGTACCTTTTTATTCTTGTATACGTTTAGAACGGCGTAATAGACGGACGGACGTTATACTAACATGTGTTTACAAGTATAAGATCCGTTTTTTGGTTCCCATAATATTATATATGTTTGTGATCTAAGTTTGTGGTTTGGATATTTTTATATATCCTCGGTATATATTGCTATTATTTCAATAATAAACCCGTTCGTTTCGTACATTTTATTCAATACTAGCGACCTGCCCCGGCTTTGCATGGGTGCGATGCTGATATGAATTATACTACAGAATGTTTATCCCTAAAAGATAGCCATATACCATCGCGGACTTTTTTGTAGACCTTTTGAGGGTGTACAATACTGTAGTACATTATTTTGATCTATCTCGTACGGTTCAGCCAGCGTTTGCAATGTAGGTATGCGCAAAAAAATGTATTTACGACACTACATTGGAAACCTCTAAAATTATCAGTGTTTCTCTACTATATTATGCATGTTTCATACATATAAACCTTCCTCTTGAATTACTCTATTTATTAAAAAAAACCGCATCAAAATCTGTTGCATAGTTTTAAAGATCTAAGCATACATAAGAACAGACGGACAGCGGGAGGCGACTTTGTTTTATACTATGTAATGATAATGAATACGCACTCGGTGCTTCTTTCGAAGTTCGAAGTGCTTTAAAAAACTGAACTGACCGAATCTCAGTGTGATGGTAGACCTTCGACAAATACCGAGTCTAGAACCCTCAAAACACAAAACGCAACGATAGCGCGTTCTAATTTGCATACTAGCGACATCTAGTTATTTTAGGTACAACTATATCTTCTGTTGAACTGTATTTAATAGTATAGGCTTCGCAGAGAAACAAATAATATTAAATCACTTATAGTTGTTATGCGTGTTTGCGTTAACAAAATAAACTAATTTGAAAATAGAATGATGAGAAATACATTTATTCCAATTTCTAATCTAAGATACTCGTTTATAAAAATGAATCCTTTTTCCTTGGTCGCGGCACCGAGCGTGAACGGCTAGACCGATTTTGCTAATTCTTTTTTTGTTGTGTTTGTTATTGTCAAGAGAAGGTTTTAATGAAAGAAAATGTTAAGAAAAGTGCGTAGAAAATTAGAAAAATTGAGAAAAAAATTGACATAATCGTTTTAAAATAATTAGACAAATATTGAGTAGATACCATTCCGCCAATCTATAATTTATTAAATACTAGCTGACCCGGCAAACTTCGTACCGCCTCAGCATCAATAAATAAAAAATGCAAACATTTTTTTTATTTACTCACCTTTTAAACCTTCCCTGGACTACGACGAACATTTCAACACCAAAATCAGCTAAATCAGTCCAGCCGTTCTCGAGTTTTAGCGAGACAACGAACAGCAATTGATTTTTATTATATAGAAGATTTGTCCATCTTTTCAATGTTTTCTAATTGATTTCCACAAAGTCACGCCTGAAACAAATATCTAAATTCAAAACTTCTATAAAATACCTAATATTAAAAAAAGATTATATTTTTTATATACAAACGTAAGATATATAATATATCTTTTCTTTTAAATATTTCAAGTCGAGTCATACAAAATTCAAAATAGTTGGTTAATAAGATGCGATGATTTAGATACAAAATTGAAATGAGTCCATCTTGTAATAATTCATTAGCTAATGAGTTATTTATATCTGTTGCGATCTACGACATTTAATAATTACGACAAACGCTGAACAAGCTGTACTTACTAATCTACTTCTGTGCATCTAGTGCAAGTTAATCTGAACTCCTCTATGCCTCTGACAATGCAATATCTAGGTTAATATTCTGATTTCGAGCGTATACTAGCTCCGTGTGTGTGCAACTTTGTATTTTCTACAATAGTGAAAATGAAAAAATAATACGGCTTGCACTCCGGGAGTGCCGACAGAAGTGAAAACTTATTTTAGCGCGTTAGACATTTTTTAGATGGATACTAAGGTTATTGGGTTATTGAATTGCATGTTATTTATGAATTGTATTTTATTAGTTATTAGAAACTTTAAAATACATATAATTCGTTTATGTTTTTTTTTCTGAATGTAGATATATATCAAAGAACCTAACTCAGTAAACTTCTCCATAAAAGTACACTGTAAACATGTGAATTAAGGTTTATAATCAGATGGGGCGAGGGCGGCAGCCCTGCGTCTCGGTAACGGTGTCGCGAGTCCAGTGGTTTTACCTCATCTAAAAATATGCGGACCGCGCTAAAAGAAGTTATCACTTCAAAAAACATTTGTTGGATTTTTAGATTGGTTCCGGGCAGCGCGCTGTAAACCTTTAGTCAAACAAATTCTGGTTTTCATTTAAGTTGAAACCGAATTTTATAGAAATAACGGTTAGAGCTTTGACGACCTCTGTGGCGCAGTGGGCGAAAGCCTGCCTGAGGCGCAGAAAGTTGCGGGTTCGATTCCCGCCGTGGGACAAATGTTTGTATGATCTGCAACTATTTGTCTCGGGTCTAGGTGTTTCTATGTATAATATGTATGTATTTACAAAAAAAAGTATATAAGTAGTATATCAGTCATGTGGTACCCATAACACAAGCTCTGCTTACTTTGGGACCAGATGATGCTGTGTGAAATGTCCGGCATTATTTATTTATTTATTATTTATTTCACTTAAATTTTGCATTTAAAGATTTGCTTGTTCAACAAACACATTTTTATATTATAAAACAATGTGCAATGTCCTTAATATACTAATCTAATTCTTAAGTTACATTATTGTGTACCTACTACTAAAATAATAAATGAGTTTTAAAAAACAACCCCAGCCCCTGCCAGGATTCAAACCTGGAATCTAGTGATCTGTAGGAAGACGCGTTAACCGTTACACCACATGGGAAGACAATGAAGCCTCATGTTCAGTATGAATGAGCCAGTTTGTGTTGTTTGAGATTGAAAAGTTTTACAAGAAATTAGAAATCTATAATGTTTGTGATTGCGGTTTCTCAATAGTTCTTTGTGTTATTTGGGCTCCTGGCCTGTAGGGAACAGGAGCCCACCGGGTTTTCAAAATTATTTCATGGCGTCTGGTAGATACATTGCGTGACCCAACAGCTGGCTCTTATCTGGCTCAGCGTATTAGAATGGCCATTCACCGTGGCAATGCCGCCAGTGTTTTGGAAACGCTGCCCTCTGGCACTGATCTGAATCAGTTGAGCTTTCTATAGTTTTTTTTTTTGTAAACATTACATCTACTATTACAGGTTAGACCTTACAATAGAGTAGCCATAATATAATAAAAACATGTCATAAGGCAATAACTAAAATAAGGAATTCAATCATCAATAATAACAAATAATAATAAGAAAATTTAATAAAATAATAACTTAGAATAATTACATTAAAATTTTCATAATATCAAAATTATAATCTTAATATAGTTTGAAGCAAAATAATAATAATTACCTACATATATAAATACAATAACTCAAATTAAATAATGTCGCTCCTACGAACTCGCTCATTGGACAGTGAAAGATGTGAATGGTCACCGCCAACAGATTTAGCACTTTTATGGTCCGCGTCAGTGGCGCCTTACCTAACAGATTAGTTCTTCCACGAGGCACTGCTAACAGAGGAGGCCTTGCGACGCCCAACATACTAGTCCGGTACACACAGTGTCTTCATCTTCAAAATGGTCAGATTGGATATCATCCCTCGGAACACCCGAACCACATACAGTGCTAGCGCCATACCTCTCGTAATTTCCAGCTTGTTGAATCCAACCAACACGAAAATGGGAAATTCAAAATAATTAGCTTGCGTTGTGCAATAATCAGGATTAAGAAACAACATCATACATACCACATAAATCAATAAATACCTGGTTCGCATAAGCAAGGGAAGAAGTTGTCAAATAAAGCAAAAAGTTTTTGGAAAGACCATAATTCCCAATTGGGATTTAGATGAAACTCAGTATATATATATGAGCAATAAATAAATAGCAGCATACAAAGCGCACCTTAATCCTTTCACCACATTGGTTCCAAATAACTAGATATACGATAAGTAGAAGAATAATTAAAAATTTAGTCAGAAACTTATTATGAAAATATCACGCAAGCGAAGCCTCGGGCAAGTTTAATCAAAGTATACATTGCCTCTGATTCTGTAATTTCGGCAGACTAGATAAAAAAACACTAAAAACTACTACTCACTACTAAAAAATTATATTTATTTTAAATACGAACGATCTTATTATGCATATACCAAAGTCCAACTTAGATTGACTAAATGACTTTAAGTGGCAGTTCTGAAACAAGCTAAAATTTACATCACAAGTTGATTTACCTAGGATTTTGCACAGTTTATATGGGTGTTCATTTAACATGATGACTATAATGAACGGAATGACGTCGGTCACACATTAATTTAGTTAATTTAAAAAATGACATTTAAAAATGTTACTCTAGTTTAAACTTTGGTGTAAGTAAAATAAAATATTTTGTATTTTAGGAAATACAAGCTAAACTTGCGATACTATAAAATCGGGGCCAATATGTCCTTTATTTGCAAAATATAAGCATTCATGAATCGGCTTGGAGTAGTATCATTGACCAGTGACTGGCGAGCGACCAAATGACGTCGTTGTAGATAAACTCTAAATCTTATTACTGGGATGTTTACTGGTGTCATGGTAATGAGGCATTGCATTGATACAACAACTTGAATCTACCTTACAACAATTCTTTATTTTAAAACGGTTCAATTATGATTTTATTATTAGCACACCCTGTGGTGTACATCTGTTAGTATCGCATAGTTAAGAGCCCTATAAGAAATTAACGTAATTACTTGTTGGACCACTATTAGATGCGTTCGAATCAATGTTAAAGTCAAAAGATATTATATTCAATACCATCACAAGGATCACTATAAAATGTCATATATACTAGGTGAAAGGTGGTGGATGCCAATTCATCCTAACCCAAGCCCGAGAAGAACTGGCAAGAAACTCGTTCTGGCCCTAGGATCCATCTTGTAACTACCTTAACTACGATAAACTAATACAAGAGTTTATACATTCCACATGTGTCGGTTAACTGTCTGAGGGTAGAGCAACATGTGAGGCCATGCATTCTTATCTATCTATAATATATATAGAATGCTTTGTCCTGAATGACTGACTGTTGGATCAACGCACAGCCTAAACCGCTGATCGTAGAGTCCTGAAACTTGGAGGGTTTGTTCTTTGTATGACGTAGGCATCTGATAAGAAAGGATTTTTCGAAATTGAACCCTTAAGGGAGTAAAAAACGTGGGCAAAGTTTGTATGGAACAACGAGGTTCCTTGGTCCAATCTACTTCATATTTCGGATAAACATTATTTAACAGAATTGATAGAAGAAGTGTTTCGTATTTTATTGAAACTCATCGCCTAACGGGGTAAAAAAGGGGTAGAAAGTTATTTTGGGGATGATTTGCATCGATGTTGATAATATTACTCCTAAGTGCTTTTGATTTTAATTACATTTTATTTTGACATATGTTTGAAAACTTAATCCGATTTATTCAAAAAAGGTTGGACTTACTTATAAGCTTAGTTATAATTATGAATTTGTGTGTTTATATTAAAAAATGGGAGCAGAGTTGGTTTACATCAATAGGAAATTAATAAACCTTACTATATTGTACCAATAATGGGAGATGGCGCATGCCTTTTCCGTACGCTTTCTTTTTTGTTGTACGGCACACAAGAACGTTCTATGGATATTCGTTAAGAAATTGTGCGTTATGTTACGAACAATTGGGAGGAATTTGCTGCTATGTCTCATGACCGTCATGGCAACAATCATGAGACAAAAGAAGAGTATACATTCGATATGTTACAACACTCTACATATGGCGGAAGGAAGGAGGAAGGAGGTAAAACGGCATACTCCGCGTTTAAACTTCCTCTTGATTTGAAACAAACTAAAACCCCACTCTGCAATATACCCAAACAAAGTAACATGGCAGAAGTACTCCGTAAAAAAATATAAATTGTTTGGGATGAGAATACTATGGCTCATAAAGGGGGTTTTGAAGCCCTAAATAGATCATTACAAGATATTAGGCACATTAATTGTCAAATCTCCCAATTGACAATTACTGTATTGTTAGCAGGCGATTTCCAGCAGACTTTACCAGTAGTTCCTAGAAGAACGCGAACGGATGAAGTTAAAGCGGGCATGAAGCGGTCTCATTTGTGGCCTGCAGTGACAAAACTGAGCCGTACCAAAACTATTAGAGTCCATCTTAGTGGAGATGTTTCTGCCGGACAGTTCTCAGAGCTGTTGCTTAAAATAGGAAATGTTGATTTCCCGGAGCTGGATAATAATATAATTCTGAAGAGCTTAAAGCTAAAATTTACCCAAACAATAATAAAATTCACGATAAACATTCAGAATGAATGCGAGCGTGACATCCCTACTCCAAAAAAAGAACAAGCTTTAGTCATAAATAAAATACTTTTGAGATCATTCGAAGGGGTCGAATATCAATATAAATCCGTCGACTCAATGATAAACAACGATGATGCCATTCATTACCCGGTTGAGTTCCTGAATATACTGAAGCCTCTCGGTCTCCCAACTCACATATTACAATTTAGAGTTGGCACGCCAATTATGTTGCTGCGCAATGTAAATCCACCAAAATTATGCAATGGCACCAGATTGCAATTTAAAAGGTTGCATCGCAATGTAATCGAGGCAACTATACTGACAGGTTGTTCTGGAGGAATGTCTGTATATATTCCTACGATTCCTTTAACACCATCAAATTAACCCTTCAAATTCAAGAGAGTGCAGTTTCCTATCAAAGTCGGCTCAAAGTCTGCTCCGTCATAACTATAAACAAAGCTCAAGGTCAAACTCATAAGGTAGCGGGAGTAGACATGAGAGAAAGCTGCTTCTCTCACGACCAGTTGTATGTGGCATGCTCCAGAGTAAGCGCACAGAGTAGCCTGGTGATTCTAGCACCCGAAGGAAAAACAAAAAATAATGTTTACATAGAAATACTGCGTTAGTTTTTCGCTTTCGGTGTTAAAAGATGATACACCTGTGTCACTTTCACCAGATCATAGGCCGAGCTTCGTGTTCATAAAATTTTATTTTATTTTGATGTTAAATCCCTACACTACAATAATTATTGTTATATTAATAATTGTTATTAAAAATAATTATAAATGTGAAAGTAATTCTGTGTCTGTCTGTCTGTCTGTTTGTAACGTTTCTATCCCTAAACCGCAGAACCGATTTTGATGAATTATAAAGATAGATGGGACCTTGGAGAAGGACATAAGCTACTTTTTATGTAGGTACCACGCGTGCGAAGCCGCGCGGAGTGAATAATATAGTAATTTAAATTATAATAAGTCTTCAAATCTTCAAGTCTTCAAGTCTTCTTCAAAAGACTACCCATCATGTAAGCTTTAAATTGTAAATCTATCTTTAAATATATTAAACTATCTTAAATACACAAAACGTCACGTGGAGGTTAACAATTGATAATGTGTGTTGTAGATGTAGTTGTAGGCGTCAAAACATTTAGTTAGCGATAAAAGGATATACGAAGAGGTCAAAAGAAGTTTTTAATGCCTTTATTATCGCAGCTGCATGATATACTTTTCGTGGTATATTGATTGTTATCCAATACCATTAAGATTCATATGCAAACACGATATCTAACTTGTGAGACTGTTTCATTGCGATACAAACTTTCATCTAGTCTCGTACAGCCAGGTTGGCCGAGTGGTCTAAGGCGCTAGATTTAAGCTCTGGTTCCCGAGAGGGAGCGTGGGTTCGAACCCCACACCTGGCATTTCTTTTGCCTTTTTTTGAAAACATTAGTTTTTGAAAATTTACAAAATGTGAATAATGATTATCGTTGTTCGAATACGTTAACATCCGAATGAATTGAGTTTACCTTATTGAAATATGACTTTTATGGTTTTGTGGTGCCCTAAAATTGATTTAATAAGAGTTAATTGAAATATTATTTTATAATGTATACATATTATAATGTATACTTTATTTATTTCTGTTTGTTTTAATGTGTTTGTATCAATTTTCTCTTGTAGCTTAGTTTTAGTCTGTTTTCCGCTCTTGTGTTCTTGTATGTTTTCGTGTGTGCTGAATACATGATTTTCTTTCTTTCTTTCTTTCTTTCTTTCTAATGTTTTTGATTGTGAACTGCATGTTGTGAATATATAACGTGTTTTATATATAGAGCTCTGAGACAGCGAGACCGTGGCGTGGCAGGCTGAATAAAATATATATGGTGAGATGATCTCGACACCTTTATCATGAGTTTGGGTCCAATTAACTCAAAAACGAGATGAGTGGAGAGATCAAGGTCTTTGCCCAGCAGTTGGACACAATGGGCTAATCTTAATCATAATTATATGTAGTTAGTAGAAATAGCACAGTTTCGCTTACGCACATTTCTTTGTAACATTGTTAAACCTCTTGTCAACTTGAGTCGAAATTATTCCTTTATTTATTTAATTATTTTTAATTTATAAAGGTTGAGACCATCTTTTAAGTAGAAGTATACGTTAAATTGTGTTAAATGGCTCGTTCATCCATATTTAAAGTAAGTATAGTTTTGTGAGTTTATTTTTGTGTTGCGGAAATAAACCTGGAAATTACGGGGTGTTTCAGAGTTATGTCCAATTAATAGAAACACGAGGAATAACTTTTTCTCGTTGTTGTTTTTGTTGTCAACATTTTCCATTCTGTATAAAATAACGTAGACTTAAAATCATTGTTTTCTACTGATGAATAACGCTGAATGTTGGGTGGAATGTAAAATTAATAAGGCAGAAAATGACAGACAAAGGTATATTTCCAGTGTTTCTTAGAAACGTAATGTGGGGGAAGGTACTCCCACCCGATGAAATGATGACACCTTTAAAGTTGCGATATTTTAGTAAATGGATTAAACTTAATACATTCGTCATAATGATATAAAACTTTTTGACAAAAAATAAAACCGCCGAAAAAACTGAAGAGCATAAAATAATAAACCTTTTTTATTTAACCTCAATAAGTGAGTTCTGAAACTAATGTAAGTATACCTAAGTTATTTAGAATCGCCAAACATTAACTACATGAACGCCGCCGCGCATTACGCTTTACGTAATTAATTAATTTGCTGTTTGGTCACTCAAAGTTTTATTTTATATTTTTTTGTGGCTATAATCTACTAATTACTACATGCCTAATCTTTGATTACTATTAAAATAGCTATCTTACCTTACTTTAGCTATCATACATTACAATCAGTGAGTGAACCACCAACCGCCCCCTGTTTTCCTAACCATAGGGTTGTTTTTTATTCCAAATATAAATGGGAACAACTTCAGGGTATCTTTCCATTAAAAAAAAATATCAAAATCGGGTTGACTTGTAAACCTCCTTCTTTTCGTCGGTTAAAAATTAAATAAATTGTGTGTTGACTATGACACTATATTTAATAGAAAAATAATTTTTTTTGGCATAACGTACACGTTATGTTAAAACAAATAAAATTGTTTCAATAGAAAGTTAAGATTACGAAAAAAACATCAAAATAATGTAGAAAATGCAATTCCGATTTGAAATTGATTTCATGGAATAAATCACACTTAGTTATACTTTGCTAAGCCTCCAGAGCTTTCATCAGTACGGATAAAGAGACGTTTTCGAAAATGAAACTTAGCTCAATCGATTTATTGCCCCGAAACCCCCTGCAAACTTAATTTCATGAAAATCGATGGAACCGTTTCTGAGATTCAGATTTTATATATACTTACAAATGTTAATAAAATAAAATAAATAAATAAAAAGTCCCGGACATTTCATCATCTGGCCCCAAAGTGAGCAGAGCTTGTGATATGCGTCTCACATTACTGATATACTACTTATAAAACTTTTTTTGTAAATACATACATATTACACATGGACACATACAGACCCGATATAAATACTGATCATTATGTAGATCATACAAATATTTGCTCCGCGGCGGGAATTGAATCCAAAACATTTTGCATCTCAGCTGGACCTTAGCCCACTGCGCCACAGAGGTCGGCGACATATACAAAAATTGCTCGTATAAAGGTATTAGATTCATACGTCGGTCGCTACGTGCTACGCAATAACATTGGTTTAAACAGCAGTAAATGCTACGTACACTGCTACAGTGCTACGGTGCTACGGTGCTACGAGGGCGTAGGTAAATTAATCCGTCTACCACCTTCGTATCTCTCAGGATATAAAATATTTATTTAAGGTTTAACTATGTAACTGATTAGTCGGGTTTAGTTTTAGAGAGAGACTCCATTAGTGTGTTGCGCTGCGTTGCGTCGCGTCGCCGCAACGGACCAACGCATTGTATGCCACATCTGCGTTGCGTCGACGCACGACGTCGCAAGAGGGTACACACGCCGTCGCAGCGAAGCGTCTCAGTTCGGCCTTCGCAATGGATTGATTCAAACGTGTTATTTTATTGCTTTTATTACGCCATCGCCGAAACAAACGTAGAAACAATAGAAGATTCTAAATATCACCCTTGATTGCATTAAGAACAAGTGATGGCTATTTTTTTATGCATTTTTTTTATTTTTTAATATAGGGTGTTGTTGTTAGATGAAGATACATTTTTCGCTTTTTTTAGAATGAGTGTGGCCAGCTTTAATTGTTTGGTGTTAACCTTAGAACCACATTTAAAGAAGCAGTACACCAATTCCAGGAACCCCATAGAACCATTTGAAATGATTGGTATCACATTGAGGTAAATTATACAAACATCATAATAATATTAATTATTATTTATTTAAGCAAGGTTGACTATCATCATCATCATCATCATCGTCATCATCATCATTTGTAAAGTTATGAATTCTAGTGTTTGATGAGTAGGTAGTTTCGAATTCAGCTGTTTGATACCCCGATGGCGATGGTGACAGGGCCTGTAGTGTAGCCTGTAACTAGAAGGCCCTGGGGGTAACGATGGTATTCATTTCTCGGAAATGAAGAAGTTCAAGCAGAATGTTGTGTTTTCGTTTCGTTCCGTTGCTGCAGCCTCAAGGCTACTGTCAGTTTTATTTTGGGCAACTTTTTCAGCAAAACTGCAACTGATTGTAATAATGATATCTTTTGTTTTGCCCCTGAACTGTTTTCCATTATTTTTCTTACGTAACGAAGAAAGTTGTCCTTCATGCTTCTCTTAATTTTTTCACAACCTGCAAAGAAAGAAAAATATGAGTAAGTAATTTATATTATTTGTGTTTCTATTTCAGGTACTTGGGCAGTGGAAATTCGATGAACGACTTGCATTTCAAATTTAAACGTGGAAGGGCAACAATTTCTAGAACTATTAAGTTAGTTTGTCAAGCTATATGGAAATATCTTCGACCGTAGTACATAGAAGAGATCACAGAATAAAAACAACAAAATAATGCATCACATTTCGATCTCAAAGCTAACTTTCCTCATTGCTTCGGAGCAATTGATGGAAAACATATACGTTGAAAAAAACCCGCCAACAGTGGCTCTCTGTTTTATAATTATAAAAAAATATTTTTCTATTGTTTTACTAGTGGTTGAAGTTTCCAATTATAAGTTTAATTTTGTCGACTTGGATGCATAATTATGAAAGGGAAAGTGATTCTACCATTTTCCGAAAATGAAAACATTATTTGCATTCTACCGTTTTTTTTTTAATACGAAAATACGAATAATTATTCTGATTTTATGTCATTCAAAATCTCGATATATCAAGTCAAATTTCTGTCTGGTATGTATGTATGTATTTACAAAAAAAGTATATAAGTATATAAGTAGTATATCAGTCATGTGGTACCCATAACACAAGCTCTGCTTACTTAGGGGCCTGATGATGCTGTGTGAAATGTCCGGGATTATTTATTTATTTATTATTTATTTATTTAAATTTGCATCTAGGATACCGTAAGAACGAAATTAGATCGAGGTAGCCAATGGCCTCAATTCAGTTGTTTCGCTAGAGTAACTAAAATTTCCTAAAACAATAACGATCTTATTTTGATTGCATTAAAATCTGACTTAGAATAACATTTTTTAGTGACACTTCCTAAATTAACGTATAACTGACGTGTTTTAGCTCAATTTAGTCATCATGTAAGGAGGTGTTGATTAAAACTGCGGTTATTTTTCGCAGTTTTTATCAACACCTGTATACATTATTTTCAATAAAGGAATTAATTGGAATAAAAATTATAGCAAATAAAATAAAACAAAAAATAAATTTAACTTGTTTTAGAACTGTGATGTATTCATTTAAAATGAATACTCTAATTTGAACATTATTGTTAGCAAAGTAATGTCGTTCATATTTTAGAAAATTTTAGCTAGTCCGGCAAAACAACAGAATTGACAGCATTGCTGTCAATTCTGTCAATGTCAACTAGAGCGCGCATATCGCGTTCGAGATCTGTTCTTACCTAACCCAGATAGTTTGGGATCAAAGTGGCCGCCAGTTCGACAAAACCAATTCCACGTGTAATTATATTTCTAACACGAATGATCTGTGAGTCCTCTTTATGTAGCCTTTATGTGTGTTGTACATACATCAAGGCATTTAGGTTTTTGGACATAACAATGCAGTTTGCAGTGCTGTGGAATACGTCGTAATCATAAACTTTTTGATCCAATTTTAGTACAGCGCCACCTAGCACTACGTTAGAAAACTACGTAGTGCATTAGGATAAAACATTCTTAACACAAAGTTCTAGTAAACCCATTAGAATGATGACAACATCAAACACATTTTAAATGTTCTTATTTTTTATAGATGGCGTTGTGCCTGTAAAAAATGCTGTACTTACGTACCCCTGATTAAAGGCCTCCTCCAGATTTAACCATGCCTCTCTATCTGAAGCTAAATTTGTTTTGAATTCTATCAGTCTTTCTACAGTCAAGAGGGATCTTGCATTGAAGATGCAAATGTAGTGCGATGATTGATCTGGAGGGTTGTGGTCATTTACCCCCGCGGTGACCAGCCGTATTGGGGGTTGTAGAGATTTAATTTAATATAATTTATTTATTTTACCTATATTGATTGGTGAGGGGTAATATTAAACAGATATTGTTAATGTTGATAATCAATGAAAAATGTACTATACCTATGATATTAAATGGATAAAAAAGGTTTTAATAATAATAATAACTTACGTACACATTGAGTAATGTTGTCTTGGGGACGAAGATAAACCAAATGATGTATAGTCCAGGATCCCTGGTCCATTTTTGCTTGTGATTACTATCAAGCTAATTTTCCGTGAGTAGCTTCATTTTGATGAGACGCCCAACAATTTCTTGTACTAAACTCTCTATCGTGGTAGCTAACAGAGGAAGCAAGGATAATATATGTCGATTTTATGATTATCAAATATTTATAACTAAAAGTTTTTTTTTATTAAATCTCAAGTTAATTATCTAAATTATTCGAAAAAATATTTGTCCCACAAAATCTATGGTTTGATCAGAGTCCCCTCCTTCCAACATGTATCGATAACGAGGTCATCATAAATGATTACTAACCAGCTGGTTATATTATTTTTACTTAGTTAATATTTATATAATTTAACAGTCATATTGTCCTACAAATTGCGTGGTACGTTATCCCGGTCCTACGCTCTAAAATCGGATATCAAGAATACGTTTAAATTTTTAATTTTATATAAATATTAACTAAGTAAAAATAAAATAATCAGCTGGTCAGTAATCATTTATGATGACCTCGTTATCGATACATGTTGGAAGGAGGGGACTCTTTGATCAAACCATAGATTTATAGGACAAATATTTTTTGTTGAATAATTTATATAATTAACTTGAGATTTAATAAAAAAAAAAATCTGTTCGTAATAAATATTTGATAATCATAAAATCGACATATTTTATCCTTGCTTTCTTTGTTAGCTACCACGATAGAGAGTTTCGTACAAGAAATTGTTGGGCGTCTCATCAAAATGAAGCTACTCACGGAAAATTAGCTTGATAGTAATCAAAAGCAAAGATGGACCAGGGTTCCTGGACTAGACATATATTATCCATGCTTCCTCTGTTAGCTACCACGGTTTCGTACAGGAAATTGTTGGGCGTCTTATCAAAATGAAGCTACTCACGGAAAATTAGCTTGATAGTAATCAAAAGCAAAAATGGACCAGGGATCCTGGACTAGACATATATTATCCTTGCTTCCTCTGTTAGCTACCACGATAGAGAGTTTCGTACAAGAAATTGTTGGGCGTCTCATCAAAATGAAGCTACTCACGGAAAATTAGCTTGATAGTAATCAAAAGCAAAAATGGACCAGGGATCCTGGACTAGTACTTCATCGGCTTCAAATCAAACTCACCTTGATGATGTTTCTCTGGATAAATCGAAAGTCCGGTGCCTTCATCGACAAAATACTACGCGACTAAATCACGTGTTTATCAAAATGTACTCGTATTCGATGTCAGATGTATTTTGATGAAGCGAAGAAGAAGAAGAAGCTGAAGCGCAATTTTCACGCGTAGTTTATCTCTAAGCTGAATAACTATAGCTAGTATGTAAGTATTGTACCTACTCGTACTTCATCGTCGCCTTGTTCATAGGTTCCTAGTATCACTTCCTCCATATTGCATAAGTATTTGACTTTGTTTTCCTTGGCAAATCTCCAAATAGCTTCGAGGCTACGAAAGTACGTAGGCAGTGCTCCAAACGGCATAATCTCATAATATATTTAGTTTTTTATTACCTTAAGTTCTACCTACGTTTCCAAGTAAATGTTATGTGTTTGTTGGGAGCTGCACGTCAACTCGATGATTACTTTGGAATACCTACGAGTACCTACTGCTTGTTTATTAGAGCTTTGAAAAGATGTGTTAATTCAATCTTATGGTTCCGGAAATCTGAAAGGAATTGTCGCAAAGCAAATAATATCGCGAGCAGGTGTGCGTACAGTAGCGTAGTTACCCGGTCTGCGTAGAGATGGCGTAGAACTTGCTTTTGGGCGCTCGTAGAGGCTGGCGTAGATATCCACTTCAACTTTGTTTTAACATCCTACGCTTAAAACTCTATATTCCGATGTTCCTAGGTGCAGATGGAATAGTGGAAAAAGGCTTATAATATTATCATTAAAAAATGTAAGTACCGTATGTACCAAAAACTATGTTATTTCACTATTTCACTGTTTATCCATACAAGCATATGTAAAAGTCAAAATATATATTCAATACTGTAAAATTAGACGAAAAACATTGTCACGTGCGTTTTGAACCAAAGCTCCCTTTCGAGAACAGGAACAGAAATACAGCGCATTACACTCTAATTCGTGACAAAGTTCTAGCATTGTCACTTATTTAGAGCTCGCACGAAATGCCCTTAAAGTTTTGTCATAGTCAGCAAAAACACGAGTCTCCAAGTCCTAGAACGCACAAATTTTATTTCTTGTACGCAATTACATTTATACAATTTTTAAGCTTTATAAACCACTTTTAACTTTTAAATTAGGTCCTACATATTAAAAAAATATTTGCTTGAGTATGTAATGTTGTGAACGTTCCTCTAAGTCTAGACAAATCTGTTTTTCGACTAAGTTTAACTTTTTTTTTCTATGGACAGAAGTCGTTAAAATCATGCATTTACCTATTCAACTAGAATGCAAATAGATATTCACGAATTTAATCAGTTATATAGTTTGTCCAGCCATTCAGTGCTGGAATTCGTATTCACTGTAAAGTTAGGTAGGTACTAATAAATATATAAATTAAACACCATTATTAGAGTATACAGCAAACGTGTTTATTATACCTATAACTACAAAGTGTAATATTTGTAAAATAGTTCAGAAAGTTAGTCGTATGACGCTTTGCAGAGCTTGTAAATGAGGTCCTAGGGACGAAGCAGATGGACCCTGCCAGCTCCTTTATAGCATTGTTACATCGATGATCGATGAAGTCGGCATAAGACCATGCTCTCATGGTATTTCTAGGAATTAAAACCCCTGCAAGGCGTCGGCAGCAAGGTATACAAGCGCACATATTGTTATATTTTTATGTAAAAAGAATGGGGTATTCAAAATATTATATTCGTTCGAAATATTCTATGCACAAAAATTGTATGGTTTGGAAACACCAACAGGGCAAGCACAAAAGTGCGTAATAATCTCGTCAAATAAGGTGTGGTTTACCTACCGCCGCGCTGGCCGATATTTATTGATGGCGGGTTTGACCGTGGGTTAGTTATTGATTAAATTAATTATGTACCTTTATCACATATTGTTAAGTTGTGTATTTTATGTGCGCTTGGATTGAACTCCTATCAACCGGTACACATCGTTTATAGAACCACAAAATAACAGCCAGATATCAGACAAAACGCTTAGTTTTCTAGATAATAAAGGTTCAAAAATTGTTCAGTCGTAATTTAGGTACTTATAAGAAAGTTTTCACGTGTATTCGAGTGACACGTAAGTAGGTCAGCTCGAGGACACAGCGTGTAGATGGTGTTACATTTATCAGAAAATAGTATTACCAAAATTGGTTTTTAAACCAACTGTGACTTTGTATTTGGACTTTTCAAATAATCCAAACTAAACATACGCAAAAACTACGATTTTGAGCTTCCCAAAACAAGTGTAAAAATCAAGTTTACCTGCCTTTTATAGCATTTTGGCACCTAGTTTATACAAATCATAAAATTATAAAAACTTAGTCTATAATTTAGTCTCAACATAATAGGATAAAAATAAAACTTGAAGTGCAACAGGCTGCGTTGTTCTAATCAAGATAATTACCTACGCGTTGTAGTAATTAGTTTGTAAGTAGGGACAGAAACAGCAAGGGAATCTCTACTCAATAACGATTACAATAATATTTATCTATGCTAGGTACATCAAGCGGTGATGGTACAAACAACCTATCAAGGCGTACGAAATGGCTTCAATTTTTTGATTTTAATAGTATTATAAAATAGCATCGAGCAAACATATTCTGCAAAATAAATCAAAGTAAACCTTTTGAAATCTAAAAATGTTTTCATTATTTTTTTAATTTATTTTCTACCTACTTCCCTAATCCGAACCTTTTATAATAAAATAATGTATTCGTTAAATTTATTTTTTATTTATTACCCAGGTTTAGTCATTACTTTCATTTCTCTCCCATTTACATACCTTTTAAAGCCTTCTTTTAATTCCAATCTCGTATCAATCTATCTATTTCTCCGCGTGCCGTACATGCAACGTTAAAATAAATTGAACTAGAAATGGTAAATTATTGGTTTAGTTGCACCATCGTACAAGTGTAAATACGTGAAAATCATATTTATAGGAGCCATTTCATGAGGACCTCGGTATGATATGTGACGTGTGACAGCGGGGCCTTAGGGCCTTACGGAAGTTTCCAAGGAAGGGGTGCAACAGCCTATTCACGACATCGACGACATATATTTTGAATCTAAAATTACGATAGGGTATGTATGTTATAATATGTACCTCTTTTATTAACTATTATTAGGTCAACTGTTATGTCACTGATAAATTATAGAAAAACAGCTCTACCTAACTGTCAGGAGAAAGTTACAGTTGAATTTTAAGAGATACAAATCGTTTATGGAGATAGTTCACCCAGTCCTACCACTAGAGTATTCTGTGACAAAACAGCTGTTTACTTTACTGTATATATACTGCTGACATTATAGTTAACATAGATTACTGGTTAATTCGTACCTACACACATCAATTCGAGAGTACGATCAATTAGTCGGATCAAGTCAATTGTTTCGCACCACACTCGCTCTCTCGCCTTGGAGACTTGAAGACTTGGGGACATTATCTTCTAACATTGCTGCAGTTTATTGTGTGAGGAAGCGTAATCTTGCGGATTGAACCTTGTTAGTACTACTAAAATCCTAGTTTACAGTTTTATACCGTTCCCCATTATGAGCAAAACATACAACACAACTGTACCTCGTATATGAGTATTAAGCATCACAGACAAAATTACGTATGGTAAAAAAAACATAATATTATGAATGTGAAGGAACAACAGATATTCAGTTAGTAATCAAAAGCCACAGTCATGGCTTGAGGATTTCTCGTCAGTGATACTCGTCAAAGTTGGTTGTTTGAATTGTTCGTTTGTATATTTTACAGATATTTTGTATATTATACAGAGATAAGGTGATCGAGCCAAGCCATAACTGGATTCCAGATTATTGATTTCACATGTCTTCCTCTCCGCTTTACTTGAGTCGTCGGCCTAAACACCTGACTTCTTGATTTATAAGAGAGCGAGTGCGATATGATGAGCTGTTTACAGAATCTCCTGGTAGAACGCGTTGCTGGTGCAGTTGCCGTTATCGTTGGGCGAGTCGCTGTGCTCCAGCGGGGTCGAGCCGTTTGTTCGCATCTCGTCACGCACCTACAACACATTACAATGTTAAGGCATCTACCTAAGCTGAACAGAGCGATGTTTAAAATTGACTGAATGAACGAAAATAAATGTATTTGTGTTTGTATGAAGATATTAATCAATCATATTGATTATTGATAAAAACGGTGACGTGGAGCTTAGCTGGTCCATATGTACTTGCATTTTAAGTTGTTTTGCATAAGTAGGTGGTTGTTAAGTGCGGATGAAACAGAATAATATGCTTTAATTATACTTAACTCTTGTGCCGCGCAAGGCACGGTTTTGCAAATTTTAGAAGCGTCCAGAGCTACTCAGACGTACTTAAATGCCACTGTGAAGTGGACGTATAATAAATAAAATAAAAAGCCTTTTATTTCTGGCAAAAAGAAAACTTGAAAAAAGACAACAAAGTTTTGTAATCTCTAATGTCTAATGTTAGTGTTTTTTTTTTCTAAATTAATTCTAAGTTTTTTTTTTGCTATTGTTTAAATTTAAATTTTATATATGTTTATAATTTTGGATTATTTGTTTGCTAGAACCCCTCCGCGGGTGAAGGCCTCCTCCAATGAAAGCCATGTGTTTCGGTTTTGAGCTTCTTTCATCCAGTGTGGGCCGGCAGCTTTGGCTATTTTGACCTCCCATCTTGTTTGGGGTCTTCCTCTGGATCGTTTGCCTTTAAGTCCTTTCCATGAGGTAACCCTTACTGTCCATCTCCTATCCTGTAGCCTTGCTATGTGGCCTGCCTATTTCCATTTTAATTTTTGAGCGTAATGTAAGACGTCCGTGGCCTTCGTTAAATTTCTTATGTTAGTATATCTTATTTTATGGATTTTCCTTATGTTAAGCATACTGCGTTCTATACCTCGTTGGCAAGTAGTTAGTTTGTTTTTAATTTTTGTTGTGTATTTCCATGTCTGGCAAGCGTAGGTTAAGCATGGTAGGAGAGTTGAATTGAATACCTTAGTTTTTATATATAGTGGCATATTACTTTTAAATATCTCCTTTAAACTCCAATATTTGTTCCACGTGTGTTGTGCTCTACGCTCTACTTCTAGTTCATTATTATTTTTGTCGAAGCCAATTTGTTTGCCTAGGTATATGTAGTGGTTGGTGTATTGAAGTGTTTCGTTGTCCACCTGTATGTTTGTCTTTTGGCTGTTGGTCATAAGCATGGTTTTTGATAGGTTCATTTCTAGACCTACTTGTTTACTTCCCTCGTTTAAGTTATCTATCATTATTAGTAGCTGTGAATCGGACTCTGTCAGCAGCACTACATCGTCTGCGAAGCGTAGGTGGTGTAAATAGTCGCCGTTAATGTTTAAGCCATACTTCTTCCAATCTAGTTTACTTATTATAGCTTCTAGGATAGCGATAAAAATTGTTGGGGACAAAGGGTCTCCTTGTCTTACACCCCTTTCTATGTTAAAACTTGGTCCTAGTTTTTACAGCTTCACTCTACCGGTGTTTCTATTATAAATACTTCTTATTATTCCTATGTATTCGTTTTCCACTCCTTGCTCTTCCAGCGTTTTCCAAATGCTTGAGTGCGATACAGTGTCGAAAGGTTTTTTGTAGTCGATGAAGGCGATATGAAGGGCTCGTTTATTTTCTTGGAATTTTTCTATAATGAGTTCAAGCGTCTGGATGTGATCAATCGTTGAGAATCCCTTTCTAAACCCAGCTTGTTCTATTGGTTGTTTTGCTTTTAGAGTGACATATATTCTTTGGTTTATGATTGAAGAAAATCTTTGAATCCGACCACTGTGTTGGAGTTTCAGCGGTTTCCAGTATTTTGTTAAATAGTAAAAACAGTGGTCGGGTTAACTGTTCAATTGCCGATTTGATAGCTTCGTTTGTGATGTTGTCAGAGCCTGGAATTTTGTCTGTTTTCAATCGTTTAGTTGCTAGTATAACTTCTTCTGCAGATATTGGTGTTATATTACTATCGCGGTTTTCGCTCACAGGATGCCTGAAACTGGACTGTGTTTTGGCGCTGTATAGAAATTTGTAGAACTCTGTTGCTACTTTCAAAATGTCTTCCCGATTGTTGAATGATTTTCCAGCTCTATTTAGTCCATCAACACCGGTTTTGTTTGTTTGAAGTGCTTTATATGCCTTTTTTGAACTTCCGGCTTGTGATAAATGTTTCTCGATGGTGGTGGACCTATATCTTGCATAATCATATTTTATGTACTTGTTCACAAGCTTGTATAGAGCCGAAGTTTCGATTTTCATAGACCGGTTTTTGTTTTTAGTTCTTTGTAGTTGCTGCCTTCTCCTTATAAGTGCCAATGTACGCTCTGATAGAATTTTGTGGGCTCTATTTGTTGTTTTGTTTACTATTTGAGCACTCTGGAGACTCTGTGTAATAAATAGCTTTTATTAGTTTGTCGTAATAGGTTTGTACAGATGTATTATGTCCCCAGTCTAGTAAATCTGGAAAGTGAGATGTTATACATTCCTTATATATTGTTATTTCTTCTTCATTTCTCAAAGTAGAGTTCTGGTAGCTTTTATAATGAGCTCGGTTCTTTTTTGTTTTATGTATTGATATTGCCGCTCGCACTGGCCTATGGTCTGAAGGAAAGTTGAGATTCAGTACTTCTATGTTCTGGAATAAACCTGGTTTATTTGATAGGATGAAATTGATTTCATTTTTATGCTGTCCGTTTGGCGACCGCCACGTCCATTTTTGCTTAGGTTTTTTCTTGAAATAGGTATTTAGAATTGCTAGTTTATTTTCAAGAGCGAAGTCAATTAGAGTTTGGCCTCTATAATTTCTTTCTCCATATCCATTTAGCTTCGTTACTATGTATTCTTCTCTCCTGGGTTGTCCTATTTTGCCATTGATGTCGCCCATAATAATATAATCCTTGTGAGCTAGGTCTGTAAAGATTTGTGTAGAAATTGTCGATTTCCTTTTCTTCTGCTGTCTCTGTTGGTGCATAGGCTTGTATGATAGATATTCTGTTATGTTGAAGTTTTAAATTTAGAAGTGCGACTCTATCTGTTATGCCAGTATAGCATTCTATGCTTTCTTTATGGCGTTTGTTAGGAAACCAACCCCGTATTTACCAGGCGTGTGTCCTGTATAGCACAGGATAAAGTCATCGTATTCCTCTATTTTGTTATGTAAGCGTCTTGTTTCAGATAAACCAATAATATCATATTTTATTTCCATTATTGCTTCGCTTAGTTCTGTTAGACATTCATATGTTGATAGTGTTCTCACGTTGTAGGTAAGTATATAGAGTTTGCCTGATGACCTAGATTCTTGCTTGGATGTGGTGTGAGTCGGTGTATTGTTTTTTTCAGTATTTATGGCATAGGTCTCGTTGCTTAAATGAGGGTTTGTTTTGGTGGTTATTTCTTTCTTTGGAAGGTTTTGGTCATGATCTTCCACGGTGACCAGCCGAGTTGGAAGAAAATTTTTTTTTATGTCTTCAGTTGTTTGATTGTGGGATCTGTGTGGGAGAGGGGCGCTAGTTGCTATGAGGTTTTTGTGGTGTTCTCTTGGATGTTTGTTGTATTGTTAGCATTTTTGTTCACTAAGAAATTTAGTATGCCTGGTTTAAGAACTCCTTCTGAAATACTAGACGACCTTCTGGCTGGAAGTAGACGTAAACCTATCCAAATAAAGATGACCTCGCAGAATATCGCGAACGAGTGAACTAAAGGTTGTTTATTGAAAGAAAACTGACCTTTTCCACTTGCCGCATAACACGCAGCATGTTCAGGCCGGCCAGGTTCTTCAGCTCCTGCACGGACCACTGCCCGCTGCGCAGCAATTCAGCGAATAGCGTGGGGTACTTGGACACATCTTCCAGTCCTCGGGCCACCCTGAAAAACGTTGAAGGAACGTTATGTAAAGCACAAGGTTTATTTTGTATTGCTTTTCAATAAAAATAATTTGTCTCAGGACAATTTTTCTATTAAGAATACCAAACCTAAGATGACTCAATATTTGTGCTTTGATAGGCCGATGACCACAGGTAGGTCGCGTTGTGGTCAGTAGGAATCCTATTCTAGGATCTAAATCAATACTAAGGCTCAGATCGAGGGCTGTGCATAGTTTTTTACAGAATTTTCATTCAGAACCGTCAGATAAACAATACTTAGTTTTCGATCAGAGTTTGATGTTTGTTCTGAAATACGCTGCTCTAAAACTAACACAATAAACCTCCTTACTGTTTGCAGGGTTGCTCAGCATCGCGTGCGCCTGCTTCTGTTGACTTGCCGACGTGTTTACTATAGGCCGAGCTTAGGGACTTCTGAGAGCGTCACACTGCGTGCGCTAGTCCGAACAATAAACTGCACCTGGAGCGTAGCATTCGAGGCACAATAATACCTTGTTAAAGGCAGGTGACGAGTAATTGTGTGAAAACCGGCTTAAACTTCACCTAAAAAAAGTAACTTATAATAAGTTATCTTTTTTAGGTAAAGTTTATGTTTAAGTTTATGGAAATACTTAAATCATTTACCTGTTGACACCATCAAAGTCTCCGCCAATACCGACATACTCTGCTCCCACCAGGCGTTTGATGTAGTGGAAATGTTCTGCAGAAAATAAAAATGTTTTGCTAAAGCAACGGCAAACATGTTCTCGTATTTATGGCTTTGTCTAATATTCATCTCAGTTTTGAGCCACTTGGACTCAAGCTATGTAAAAATTGACGAGATTTTCTTTTTAAGTTTATCTCGGTCCTGAGATAAAGAGAATCCTTACTTTGTCTCAGGGCTCCACTGAATGGTGATTTTGGTCATCATCATCATCAGGTCATTCATAGCTCATCCGGAATGCGACAGACATGACTCTTTTAAGCTTAAAAGAGGGTAGATTACATTGAATCTTTACAATTTCTAACACCTTTTTAGACATGTAACTATACAATAATTTAACCTTGACTTTGAGCTTTATCGCCAATTCGGGTTCTGAAGTTCTGAGTTATGTTGCGAACGTTCTGCAAAATGGCTTAACTCAGTCGCCAGCTGATAAACCTCGAATTGTTTGGGTTAAATAAAGCAAATCTTTTGGTTAGCTCTGGCAAAGGTAAACATGGCAAGCGCACTTATATAACAGTACGCGTATTGTGAATGTCCTTGCACCCGTAGCACTAGATTTTCTTTTATATCTTATCGCATATGATGTTTTTAGTTGAAACGTCATTTAATTCAGGGAAAAGTAAAAATGCCGGTAAATACTTGAGGTAGGTACTACAGAAAATAGATTTCTGCATTGGTATTAGATAATACGTGCGCGTTTTGTCGCAAAAGCTTCCGATTGATTTACAAAATCACAATCAAAATATTATAGTGAAGATAGGTGAATCTAGCAAAATAACTCTGTTCATACGTATGCAGTCAGTAGGTATTAGGTTAAAAATTACGTGTATAGAGATTTTATTTTATTAGAGCCGATTCAGTGCTAAGTTTACAAAACACAAATATATAGGTACTTTAGTATAGCAATGTTTGCAGAACCGCTGACTAAACAAAGTCGGCCAGTGTGGTCTGCGCGGACTAAAAACATTTATGTTTTGTCTTATTCCTACATTTACTCTACTCTTGCAGGGGATAAAAGACGACGCAATACTTTTTCTTCTTTTTCGGTAATGGCATGTGTCATAATAAAGCCAATTCTGCCAGTGTCAAGTGTTAATGTTAATAGTATCATCAATCTTTTATTTTGCTAAGACTAGCTTCGACCTAGCTAGACCGATACAATTTTTGTGCAGTCTTTTGTGTGCATTAAAAAATATAAAAAAAGTTTATATTTGTAAATAAATTACTAAATAATGCTGCATATTTTACACACCATCAACTGGCCCCAAAGATAACAGAGCTTGTTTTATGGATGGATACGATACGTATGTATCTATGTAGGTATAAATGGATGTACGTCACAAAGTCGTATCTTGTTGTTCGTCATTTGTTATCTATATAATAAAAATCTATTGCTGTTCGTTAGTCTCGCTAAAACTCGAGAACGGCTGGACTGATTTAGCTAATTTTGGTGTTGAAATGTTGGTCGTAGTCCAGGCAAGGTTTAAACGGTGAGATAATTTGTGGCATTGCATCGCATGCTGGGTACAGATAGTTTGATACAAAAATAACTACGGATTATTTTTGCTCTAATCATAAAGAAACACAAATCTTTTATTCCAATTATTCACACACGAGTCAATAACTCTAGCTCTATTTAAATAATAACACTATAATTACTAATAAAACCGGATATAATTTTAGAAAAATAAATAAACAAAAGCGCAATGTTTGTGCGCGCTACAGTACCATCATACAATACCATTAAACATACAATACCATTTTATCTTATTTATTTGCTTAACCTAATTCAATGTATAAAACTGTACTACGGAAGAGCGAGACCCTCTAACAGAGGTATATATATATATATATATATATATACTTAAAAAAGGATCCCACACCCATGAAATGTATCATTATATGAAGTTATAATAAATAAATAATTTGTATTTGTATTTGTTTGCTTCGCAAGACGACCAAAAATCATCAACGCAATACCTATGAATGGCAGAACTGACAATATGACATTTTGTGATTTGAACTTCGAAATTCGAACCTATAAATATTTTCATTCACGGCGTAACGCACAAACTATAGGATGCTGGCGTAACGGCTCAATACATATATGTATGAATGAAATATTTATTCTCTGCATCAATTGGAATAGTTTCAATGGTTGTCATGCGAGAATACCCGTGGATAGAAGCTAGCATATATACAGCGCGTCCCACGACTTTGCCTCATGGAGTGAAAGTATCTTAAATATATATAAATGTTTTTGAAAAGACCTCATATTGATTTTAAAAAACAACTTAAAGTGTATCAAAAATTTTTGAAAAATCGTTTTTCTGAACCGAAAATCGAACCTGTAAAATTGAAAAAAAAAATCATAGCATCTGGAAAACCATTAAATTTTACAAATATTTTACATAATTACGTTGTTTTTACAATTAATTGAATCTAGCAAATGCTCAAAATGTGTCTCATTCTGTTGTTTACAAATTCTTACTGGTTTTAAAATGTCGCTCCCCGTCGATGTATTTATCTTTTCATGGTGAATGTTTAAAATAATACGTCTAAGTTCAGTTTGTAAGTCCTGCATATTTTTATACTACTTCTTTTAAACTAACGATTGACTATTTAATACTTGAGCCATTTGATTATCAGATCATTTATTTGCATATTTACATAAACATGTGTATAAGATTTTACAAACAGGTGTGTATCAACATGTTTTACCGATTGCGGTGTACAAATTGTGAGAGATGGCATGCAACTGTAACTAAAATAATAATAAAGATATTCGAAGGAAGTAATGTCAAGTCCAATAATTAATTCTATAATAACAACTCAATACGTTTTGATTAGAAAATTAAAATGTATCATTTAAAAAATCGGCAATCTTATAATAACATTTTTTAATTAATAGTTTCTTAAATGAGTTTTTAAATTCACAATCATTAAGTTGCTGGTAGCTCTTTCTTATTTTGTTGTAAATTTTCGGTGCCATTGATACTATGCTCTTATGTAGTAATGCAGTTTTTGATGGAAATAAACAAAGCCTCTCTTCACGTCTGTTTCTTGGCGCTTTGTCTGACATACGCGGAAACAGGTGGGGGTTATTTCTTACAAAAAGAGCTACTTCGATAATATATAGCGACGGAAGTGTTAATATTTTGTGCTTTGTGAATAGAGGTCTACAGCTATCAGTCATATGTATTCTGAACATGGCTCGCATACAACGTTTTTGCGCTTTAAAGATAATGTCTTTATCCGTAGAACTCCCCCAAAAAATTATTCCGAATCTCAGTATCGATTCAACCAAGCCGTAGTATGCTACAATTAGTGTGTCAATATTAAGGGTTAGGGATAATCTGAATAGCGCGTATGCCGAACTACTAATCCTCTTGGTTATGTATTCAATATGGGATTTCCATTTTAATTGGTCATCTATTTGTAAACCTAGAAATTTTATGGAGTCAGTGTTTATCATAAAATTACGGGTGTTTTTTTTTTACAATTTGGCGGGTTTGATTCCCGGATTCCCGGTTCAGACACGCATTATTAAAAAATCTATGCCTGCAGTTAAATTGTTCTTAAAACAAAATGAAGTATTTTTCAGTAAAATTTTGAATCTACAATATTTAAGATACTTTTCATTCATGTGACATAACCGTGGGACGCCCTGTATACTGGTATTCGGATAAATACTAACCGCGAGTCCTGCGAGAAGAGGCCATGGTTCAAAACCTCCATTGTTCACTTCATAAAGCAGTGGAGCTTGTGTGCGAACTATTCTAATATTTGAACTATTTATGGTATTCTCTAAATGTTATATAGGCTTACAGGATTAGAAAAAGATATTAATTTAATCAGCTTCCGCGCGAGTTTTCATAACATCCTTTCCTTACTAATATTATAAACGCGAAGGTTTGTATTTATGTTTGTTACTTTTTCACGCAAACTACTGAATAGATTTTAATGAAACACTACAATAATATAGCTTATACATCAGAATAACACATAGGCTATAATTTTTAAAGACATTCTGTGGATTGTCCAAAATATAACGATAAAATTAGGAAAAAAATCTGCCATCTGCAAGCTATTCTGGCGTGCGCTGCAAAAACCGTTAGAATTAAACGAAGTACTAATCCCGCGCAGACGAAGTCGCGGGCACCAGCTAATAATATTATAAATGAAAAAGTGTCTCTGTCTGTCTGTTTGTTACGTTTTCACGGCTAAACGGCTGAACGAATCTTGAAAAGATTTGGTAAGAAGATGTATTGCATTCGGGGGAAAAACATAGGCTACTTTTTGTCTAAAAAACATCCTTGAGGGGAGTAAAATAGGGGATGAAAGTTTGTTTTGGCAACTCGTATTTCCTTAAGTGAGGGATCTGAAAATTCATATTTAGGCTTTTAGTAAGAAATCACTACTAATATTATAAATGCGAAAGTATTTGTCTGTCTGTCTGTTACGTTTTCACGCCTGAACCGCTGATCCGACTTTGATGAATTTTAGAATAAAGATAGCTGGGACCGTGGATAAGGACATAGGTTACTTTTTATGAAGATACCACACGTGCAAAGCCGCGAGTAGCAGCTAATTATAAATAAATTCAACTAATTTTACACCCGACTTAAAAGGGGTAAAATTTACTTTAAAGGGGGGCTACATGACGAATGATTCTATGACTCACTGAAAATAATGGGAAAAATATGTTCCAAATTCTAAGGATAGCTACTTGAATAATATAAAACGCTACTAACAATGAATGGTGCCGAGCTTATGAATGTTGCAGGCAGCACAATCAGCACAAAGCGATTTGATTCGTCGCAAATCTTCACTATTCTGGTCTTGAACAGATTTAAATTCGGTTGAATAGATCTGAATCCGTACCATAATCTAGGTTTAAAACATATTTAGCTTATATATTTATTACTAGATATGTGCAGAACGTGACTAAGTAACGAGTCAGTAGGACTCATTACTATGCCAGCAATTATATTCCTAGCCTAAGTACAAATTGTTTATATTGTTTATATGTAGTATGGTGTTACAAAGACGTATCTTGTCGTTCGTCGTTTTTTTTTTAATAAATGGTGTCTTTTCATATAAAATCATTATACTGATTATTTTTGATCGAATCACACACAACAAAAAGCTTTTATTCCAATTATTCACACCCGAGTCAATAACTCAAGCTTTATTAAAATAAAATAACCAAAATTACTAATTAAACAAGAAATAACTCAAAAAAAATATAATGAGCGGAATGTTTGCGTCGTAAGACGCCCAAAAATAATCTAGGGTATTACATGTGTGGTGTAAAAATCAAGAGCTGACCTCAACACCGCCTCGGACGCCGCTATAGCGGCAGCAACATTTTGGTCGAGGCAAATTTGATTTTTTATGAGAGAAAATTGACACGAAAGAAGAAGAAGAAGAAGAAGAAGGTGTTAAAATAATCTAGGGTCTTTAAGCGACCACAGAAGACACAAAACCGTAGATCGGAAAATATGTCAAAATATCAAAAACTTGAGAAGTCGTAGCCCTAGGAATATAAACAGTAATTTCGACGTAGATTTAACCGTAGGTTTGACAGGGGTTTGCTAGAGCTCTATTCAAAGTAATCTTGTTTATCTCGCTTTAAACAGCTAGACAAGTCACATCCCCGAAGGCCGCAACTGCAAACGAGGTCACATTCACTTCACCTCCAGACTTTCGTGGCTTATTGCCGTAATTTGGACAATGTCCATACCTAGTACTTATTTTTACTTATTAGTATGATAACTTTAATACAATACAGACTATCCGCTGTCCATGGCTTTAACAACGTGGTACGTTCTCTAAAAGAAGCCTGTATAGTATATGTTAATACATGACCACATTTATATACTACAAGCTGTTACCCGCGACTTCGTACGCGTATGGTTAGAACCTCTTTTTTATTTGGAAGGAATGCATTTTGTCCATCTAAAGAACACCTCTAAGTTTAATACCCTATTTTACCTCTTTCGGGAATTATTTTGCAAAAACGATGGAACACATATTTCTTTATATCTTACAAGATATTAAGTCAAGGGGTCCTGAGGATGCCTCGTGGAGAGGCGAAACACGTGTCGAAATTCTTTTGGAGTTTGCATGTGTGGATTGTGCTTGCTTGCCTTTTACTAACGCTTTGCATGGCTTTTCAATTACGGGTGCGAGGGAGGTGCATGCGTCTGCATCGTGTCTAACTCTTTGGGAATAGATTGGTAGAATTGTATTTGTCCATCTATTTAATGTTTTGTAATGGATTTCCGCAAAGTCACGCCTGAATCAATTATCTATTTATTTCTTACCAAAAGGCTAAATATGAATTTTCAGATTCCCAACTTAAGGAAATATGAGTTGCCCAAACAAACCCTTCAAGGTGTTTTTGAGAGAAAAAGTTAGCCTATGTTCTTATCCTGAATGCAATACATTTCTCACCAAATTTCATCAAAATCAGTTCAGCCGTTTAGTCGTGAAAACTTAACAAACATACAGAAATATTAGTATAGATTTCTTTACCAAGCTTAATCCAATTGGTTTCACTAATATTAGTAAGTAGTTAAGGTCGCATGATCAACCTACCTACGAGTATAGTAACGTGTGTATAGTCGCCTAAAGAATTTGTACCAAAGCACTCAAAATAATGAATTGTAGATACGTTAGAGGAAGAGTATAAGAATATATTTTGTGCTACGTCCCTGTAACCGCCGTAGCCTCCCAGTGTAGCCGCGGCTTTACTGCTCGAGGTTGATCCACTTATATCGGAAATTAACTCGCATTGAGTGCAAACCGTTCTGTTTACTGATTAATGATAACAATGATTGCTATTTTGTTTGTTTCAGAGTTTCAATGGCTCTTTAATTAATATGCGGGTAATATAGCACTGAGCTTTATAAATCCCAAAGCATAAGAGTAGGTATACTTTACTTTACTTTCATATCACCGCAAGCATTTCAAAGTTGTGTGTTATCAGTATGTAAATTTGGCCTTGTAACCTGTTACAAGTGTAGTATTTTTTAAACTATCGCGATCAGAACGGGTATTTTGCTCGTATTACCTTTAAGTTTATTCCCAACGTTTCGATTATGTTACATCTACCGAGGTCGCGGGTTGACTAGAAGCAGGGAGAATGTGTATGCATGTGCCAAGTCTACCGTCTACCCCTCAAACATCCTCAAATATATCTAGCTTCGTACTTAAATAAACTGACAGTATTGATTCTTGACTTAAAGAGACCCAGATTGTAGTTTTCAGATCAACAGACGACGGCAAAGTATTCAAATCCTTGGCTACGCATTATAATTGTGGAAGCATGCAATTCATGGGCACGTTTTCGGTTTTCTATAAAAGATCTAAAGGCAAGCAACTTTACGGCGATGCTTGAGATTCTAGATCTTTAGTTTAGCTGCTCACCTATCAGAGCACAATCACACGAAAGCGATTTTTTTCGGCGCAACGCCGCGCGCGATTCACGTAAGCGCTGCTTGCTCCTCAGAAACTTTTGAATTTACAGTGTATGTCATTCACATGTTTTATCGATATTATTGAACAAGCGCACGCTCAGCACCCGAATAGAAACCGCTTCGCACACGTTAAAATCGCGTTGAAATCGTGTCATATGAACAGGCGCTCAGTCTCAATGCTCTACGCTACGCTCGAGTCCTCCAAAGCAGCAAGCTGGTGGCAGCAATACTCCATACCCAACCCGCCTTGAGCTTTATATAAAGTGAACAGCTGTCCAGGTGTGAAGTAAAAATAAATATTAATGCCATAAACGTCAATTTTAATCACTACGAAAGTTAAAGTTAGTCCACGGTTTAAAATCACAATTTCAGCAAGAGCATTTTAAAGTTATTTTTAAATATACTTGAGCTTTTAATAGGTTTCAATTCAACAGGCGATAGTTGTATAATCTAACCGTTTGAAAATGACACCCATGCTTAACAACTTCTAACCTCGGACATTGAGGGTTCTCAATCTTTTCTTCTTGTTTCTAAATTAAGTGCTCTTTGTTCTGGTGATTCATATTTAGAAGAATATGTTACGATATTTATAAGAGTTACTAATATGTAGAGTTTAAGAAGAGTCAAAATGTTCAGTTTCTTAAAATTCTCGTTAGACGATTCCCATGGCGGAATCCGCACTTTGGTGCAAATGGCTCGTTTCTGGATAACAAAAGCTCTATTCATGTTAAAGGCGTAACTGTGCCCTTAGAATTTAATGCTAAACCTTAATTTTGATTCAACCGTAGCTTCATATAAAGTTTAGAGTTGTTTAAGATCTACCTAATCTCTCAAACTTCTTAAGACATAAAAGGCTGAACTTACATAGTTCTCTAGGTAAAGTTTTCGGTAAGGAGTGACGATCTGCGAAAGGCTGCTGGCAGAAGCTGGATGCGTCGAACTGAAGACAGGGCGCAATGGCGCTCATTAGGGGAGGCCTATGTCCAGCAGTGGACTGCTATGGGCTGATGATGATGATGATGATGGTGACATAGTTCTCTATAGTCTCTAATTCTTATATCCAGTTTAGGAACTTATAAATATGGACTCCTAGAAATTTAACCATATCAGTAAGTTTAATCTTAACTCCCCTGTTTATTATGTCAAAAGCTTCATGCCTGCAGGCGTTCGTTCTAAATAATATGGCATTCGTTTTATCAATATTTAATTTTAAATTATTTACATGAAGCCATTCATTGAAAGCCACAAGCGCATTATTTATTTTAAGCTGAAACTCTGCAAACTACATGTTGGACCTATTGCATTTTACCGTCAGCATCAATAATTAATTTAATGTCAGGTATAGAAATAAAATTTATAAGAACACAAAAAAATATATAAAGAAAATAGGTCCTAGTATAGGTCCTTTTTGGGGATGCTAAGCTTCATGGCAGCAGTCTTGGCCTTTGACTCGATACAGGAGCCAAATTTAAGAGTCTGTGTAAGCGAAACTTCAAAGAGCATGAGACGATCTTATACAGTTACCGGTACATTTCTCACTTCAAACTCCTAGACAAGCTTGCATTATTGATGTGATTTTGATCAAGAGCCTCATTTTGATCTAATTACGCGTCCTAAATTAGAGGCGTACTTGAAAAAAAAGAGAAGAGTTATAGAGGTAGGGAAAGGGTGAGCAAAGCCGCAAAGAGTTTCACTAATACTTTAATATGTAATCTGTACATTAGGGCCATCAATCCAGGCCTCGCCTGCTGCGCCACCGAACTCGCCGCGTTATTAATGGGATGGAGTCGGTATAGCTTATGCCCCTAATATTAGGATAATAGAAGCAGTATCTCATTTCATCACGTGTCTTTTGCTTTATTGAAGTGCCGTGATCGCTATATGACGGCGTAAAGTGACTGTATCTCACGTAGATGAAAACCATAATAAAATCACAAGGATTTGAATCGTTGTCTTTCTTTATGCCTTCGGGCGTTTTTTTTACTCCATCATGGTTTTTGACTCAAACGAAATAGTTTTAAAGACTTTCTGTGAATTTAATTAATAAGTAAATAACGATAGATTAGATTCAAGAACCAATAAGGCGAGGCTCATGTTAAAAAATATATTTCGGGCATAACTACGCAAAGAGATAAACTCATTGGCCACAGCATCCTAAAGGTTCGTATTAGCATAAACTAATATAATTGTGTTAGTTCCTTTATGGCAGGGATGGGCAAACTATTTTCATCCGGGGCCAAATAAAGCTTAATAAATGTTAAAGAGGGCCATATTTAACTAGCGTTTAAGAGTTCCGAAATATACTAGGAACCCTTAAAGTTTCGCTATGTCGGTCTGTCTGTCTGTCCGCTTTTACGCAGAGCTGATTTTGAGCCCTTATTCAGATTGAGAGCTTATCGTAATTACATTTTGTACCTTGAACATGATAAGTATCCTTTAAAAAGTTATTAAATAATTGCTTTGAAAAAGTGATTTTAAAAATACTTTCCATATATTCAAAGCGTGGTTTTTATTATTTTATAACTAAATCGTGTCACATATCGTTGGATAGGTCTTTCGAAGATTCAACCAGATTTCGACATTCGTTTGGATAAATATTAAGCTTAGATCATTTTTAGTCATTTAAGTAATGTTTAATATAATCTAGTATTAAATAAATAAACGTAGTGTATGCCCTCGCGAAGAAGGGTTCGAGTATTGATGAATTAAGTATTGATGTTATGCACCTGCAACCGAACCGACACCGCATGTACTGATTCGTCTTTCCTGCGGATCCTATCGGCAAGGTCGAAAACTTACATGAAGGCTTACCTAAGTGTACGAAAGGACCCTCTGAGGCACACTTTAATCCTTTCAACACACTGGTTTGAAATAACTAGTGACACGATAAAAAGAAGATGGATGTTAACGGGGCGGGCCGTATCAAAACAGTACGCGGGCCGTTCTTTGCCCATCACTGGTCTATGATATTGATATAGTTACGGCCGTTATATAATTGTTCCCGCTTCTCGGCAAACCAAAGCATAATGGATATAATAGGATTCCAGTTAAAAGCTTTGCAAAAGTTTCCTTGTTTGACTAGCTCCAAACAGGTAACAACCATACTGAAATAGGGTTACAAAGTTAGCTGTTACTTGAAAATGCACTCTAATGTGTTATGGAGCTGGGGTTAATTTAGCAAAGTTATTATAGTACTTAAGCTACTCTAAGTAATAATACAATCAAATTTAGAGAAGAGCTAAATAATATGATATCCCAGCTATAATAACCGTCTATGATTGAAACATTTACAAAGGCGGCCTAATAAAATAAATAAGCAATAGCTGACATTTCACACAGCATCAACTGGCTCTAAGGTAAGCAGAGCTTGTTTTATAGGTACCATATATACTTTTTAATAAATACATATTATATATAGAAACACCCAGACCCGAGACAAATACTTGCAGATCTTACATCAATCAATCATTTGTCCGCGGCGTGAATTAAAACCGCAACATTCAGTGTCACTGCGCCACAGAGGTCGTCAAATGACCTATTGGTAAGTTTGTTTTTATCCAAAAAGTAGTAATAAGTCAATAAAAAGTTGGAAACATACATACTTGGCCGGTGTCAGCGTATTCTACAAGAGCTTGCACAGAACTTGTAAATAAGTTCGGTGCGACTTTGTAAGAACGAGATCACACATCGATGGATACAATGTAATCTTTTATTTTGTTGAGGGACTGCTCAAACAAGTTTGTAAGGGACTAGCTGATGGCTAAACCCATCCTTTTCTGATTATACTGAAATGAAAGGGACTGCGGTAGTTTAATTTAGTTAGTTTTAGATAATGCAACACTGCTGGTAGGAACTTCTGAACGGTGGTGGTAGCATCGTGATATATTGCCAATCTCAAAGTAGGCGTGAAGCTAGTAAAGCGTTGATGGGTGAGCAGTATGTTGCCAGTAACTCTAATGATACTATAACTTGCTACTAGATATTAATATTACTTTATGCACCTATTTACATTACATATTTATATGTTCGTTTGGCATTTACTTTGAAACAGGGAGGACTAAAGAGTAACGCTCAAAAAATAAATAAAATATATTAAAAATAAACACTAGGGGTATCTGAAAATACCCCATTATGTTTCCCACTTTTTATATACTTCTGAATTATGAATATTATAATCTTTTTTTGTGAATTAGTGAAATATATATTTATTATTGTTTTCGTGGGTTTTCTCGGCTGTTTGTAATACATGATTCTTTTAAATCATCCAGAAACTTTGGAACACTCCATAGATTCCATAGTATTGTGAATTTAATTATATTTTTCTATATATCAATTTAATTGTATTTTTGACTTATTGTTAGTTTGTCGATATTTAGTTCCTGTATCTATCACACCTATGTATATGCATATATACCAAACGTATATAATAATTAGTCCAAGATAAGATTACAATATTGTTTAGACACATCTATTTAATAATGGTATATGTGGCTTCCTCAAATAGAAAGGCAGGAGCCTCAACAAATAGAACGGTTCTAAATGAAGCAAGAGGATAAATGATTATCTTTCAATCTCAGATCAAATAAATAAGTTTCATTCATTTCTGGGCTATATACGAAACTGTGAACTGACGGTTATTTTCAAAGATAGATATAGCAGATAGTTTTGCTACAGAACTATTTCAATCGAAAATATCAAAGGTTACATTTTCAAGTAACAGAGTTGTGTGTCCGCCTGGCAAATCGTAGGTACAGTCTCCGTGACCGGGGTGGGTATAGCATTAGTCACTAGTCAAAAAGCACGTTCGCACTTCTTATTAAATCTCTTGTATCCCGTCTATTTAGGATTCTGTAAATAGGGAAACTTTATAATTTGGCATGTCTGTATGTCTGTCAAACTGTTCTACCTCTACTCTTGCTCTCATACTATTTGTTTTATCATAATTATACTTTGGACAGTTACAGTTAATATAATAATACTTCAATAATGCCGAACATTTCACACAAAATTATCTGGCTTTAATATGACGGATATATTTACTACTTATATACCTTATTTTTATTGTAATTACGTACATAGTACATATAAACACCCAGACCCTAGACAAATACTTGCAGATCATAGAAACATTTGACACGCGAAGGGAATCGAACCGAATCGAGCCGGACCCTTACCACAGGGGGCATTAAATTCGTGACATGCTAAGTAATTGGCGGTCCCTACACCACTTTTTACACCTGCGCAAGGATTAAATTGCGCCTCAGATGTTTCTTTCGTGCTTTGCTTATTAATAAGATGGTGTTAAATTAGTTTGGAACCTGAATAATCATTCTTAGCCATGGGCACTGATAAAGGAAAGCGTGTTGCGTGATCAGTCTAGAGCTTGGCTAGCTTCTTTATTTTTTAACCAACTTCAAAAATAGGAGGTAAGTCAATTCTACCGTATATATATATGTATATATTTTTGTGTGTGTTCGCGGATGACTTTGTCGTTTATGAACCGATTTTGATGATTATTTTTTTGTTGGAAAGGAGATGGCCCAAGGGTGGTACCATGATAAGGAAACCATCTAGGTTGATAAGGAGGTAAGTCAATTCTACCGTATATATATATGTATATATTTTTGTGTGTGTTTGCGGATGACTTTGTCGTTTATGAACCGATTTCGATGATGATTTTTTTGTTGGAAAGGAGATGTCCCAAGGGTGGTACCATGATAAGGAAACCATCTAGGTTGATAAAGCATCAAGCATCACCATATTTATAGGAAATCTCCCCTCGATTTTTCTGGGACGCCATCATCAGATCCTTCGAAATTCGTAGTAGCGACTAGTGTGTGCGTAATTTTTTTATGAAGTATTTTAAAGCACTAAGTACTATTTAATGAAGGTTTAGAGTCGATCTGATGATGGAGCCGAAAGACAGTCGAGGGAACTTCTCAACGATTAACAGCTATTACCTGGTGTTTGGGCTTGATTAATTTGTATTGATGAGAACTTAACACCTAGATGGGTTGTGACTGTCATTAGGGGTCTGATGATGAAGACGAAGGATAGTCAAGGGAACTCCTTAACGTTTGACAGTAGCTACCTTGTATATACACATGATGTCGGTTGTCTTTTAAGTTTATAAAATGTAATTACAATTTACGTTTACCTCATCTTCAGATGTTTTATTCATATATATTCAAACATGTTTGTACATTTCTGTAACTATGTCTGTAAATAAATTGTACTTGTTAATATCGTACACTGCTTTGTTGCATTCAATTATATTATTCGAATAAGCGTATTCCATAAAAAAAATGTTAAAAGCGATCGGATCGCATTGAACGCAGCGTTATGGCCTAGCGCGTATTGCTGATTAATCCGCGGCGAATATTTTCGTGTCCCTCGTGAACATTGAATTACACATCAGGCACATGTAATAGCGGAAAAAAAGCGTTACTTCAGAATAAATTTAAAAATAGCGCGGTTTAAACCATGCAGATTATTTTAATTTATTATTATAACGCAACGTTTACGTATGGGCTAAAACACAATATATGAAGGAAGAAGCTTATTGACCTGCCAGGACCTGCCAGTGTCTCCAGAACTTTCAGACCGATGCTAAGCGTCCAGTTGAGTTTACTTCAAAAGTGGCATATGCTCCACAATATGCGATGACTTGAAGTTTAGTTTCCAAGTACTTCCAAGTTTCGCAGACTTGCAACAAGATAAGTAATGGGGTATTCGCAAGTTGTTGGCTACAACGGATACCGTACAAAACGCCGATGGTGTTTGTATGACTTTTACAGTTCACGTATTTTGCTTTCCTAAAGCTATCGGCTGTACTTTTCGATCTTATCGATTAGTGATGTTACCCGACTTACATATATCTACCGGTACCGGTACAATTTGTCAAGTACCATCTTACCCAAAATAATACGTTTGTGGCGGCTATCGATACACCACAACACTAGTAACACGTCATCTCACTAGATTTGGGTCCCCGCTTTATTGGGAGACAGGAGGTCGGCCTTTTTGCTTTGGACGGACAGATTGGATAGATAACTAACCGGTGGAGTACCACTGATGACTAATATTAAAGTGTTTCTTCTTTATCTCTCCTCTTCGCACCTATCAACCTGATGTGCTCTTGGCGCTTATAACTCGGGCATGCAGATCATCCCCGTAAGTTCATTAAATTAACATTAAAATTACAAGTTGTAACATCGATGAAACTATCTCTTCCTCTTATACGTGGGGAGGTCAAAAAGTTCTCAGAATGGAAGGGTTAAGAAATAGTGGTTCATTTTTTTACCTGGTAATTTGAGGTACTCAATAAAGGTATAAATACCAAAATGCCTAAGCAAATCGGATCATTAACATTTTAGTTATCACTACATTACCAGAACGGTCGGGAAAAAATCGTTAAACATGGATAAAATTGAGTTATGTGCCGTTATAAAGTTCCTTTCTAAGCAAGGAAAAACACCTCAATTTATTTTAGAAGAAATGGCATCTGCTTACGAAAATTGTTGCCATAAAAAAACAAAGATTTATAAATGAAATAGCTTATTCGAGCAAGGCAGGGAATCAATTGAAGATGACAACTGCCAGGGCCGGCCGATCGAGGCCACCACCTCAGACATCGAAAACGTTCTTAAAGTTACTCGATGAAATAAGAAACCACCTGCAGAAATGGTTGGAGTATTGTTTACAACCATTTTGAACATCCTCCATGACCATCTGGACATGTCTAAAGTCAGCGAAATATGGGTGCCAAGAATGCTCTCAGCGGTTCAGAAAAAGCAGCGCGTCGAGTGTTCACGCGAGTTTTTGAATCTCTGTAGTGACAACAAGGCGGACATTTTAAGTCGGATTGTTACTGGAGATGAAACTTGAGTTCATCACTATGAGTCTGAATCAAAACAGAAATATAGGAAGAGGCAGAAGCGCAGAACCCCCTAAGAAATTCAAGGTGTCACAATCGGCCGGAAAGATCATGGCCACTGTTTTTTGGGATTCAGAGGGTATTTCTTCAATGGACTACAACGAAAAAGGATTGAATATCACAGATGGATACTATGCCACTCTACTGGGAAAATTAAAAGATGCCATCAAGGAAAAAATACGAGGAAAATGGACTCGAGGTGTGCTCTTTTTGCACGACAATGCACCCGTACACAAGAGTCATGTTGCAATGGCTGCCTTGCGAAAATGTGGCTACGAAACATTAAATCACCTCCCTATTATACATTTCCCTATTGTACAGATCTAGGTCCTTCTGATTATTATTTGCTTCCAAAATTTTCAAAAAACTTCATGTAAAAAAAAACTGAAGATTAAAAAGTTAATATAACTTGAGAAACTATCATGGTTTTGAACATAATTATAAACGAGATATTTACCATGATATTATATGAGTTTTTCTGCTTTCCGATATTTCGGCACAGTTGCATGCGCCATGATCAAACTTAAACTCAAAATGATAACTCATATATCATGGTAAATATCCCGTTTTGAGGTCTGCGATTTCGGCATATTTTGAAGGCCTTGAGTTTTTGGTTCACGTATTAATATAATAATAAGGGTAAGGTACCGAGAATTCAACATTATATTCTATTATACGGCCAAAATTGCCGATCCTAGGATGTGTGTATCAGTACTATTTCTACTATCAGTACTATTTCGGGCGTTCAATAGTCAAGAACTGTCAATAAAAATATCAAAGTATGACAATTGCATTATGTAATTTACAGCAACACTGGGATCAGTGCTAACAAAATGGCGCGCTGTATGGGCTTCTTGGCTAGCCACAGAAATAATATAACTTCATTCAAATTTCCAAGTTCTTATAGACCGTCATTTGACACCGACATAAACCCCAAACCAAATAGTCATAATTATAGCGTCACCGTATCGCTTTGACATAACGGTGTCCAAATTTCAGCAAACCCTGGCATTGAGTCATAGAGTTTTCGAGCCAAATGAGAGCGAGCAGACGGCAGCCATTATTCATGAATAGTAGGTAACTATTAAATATCCTTCCCAGGCAAAACCATAAAATTGGCAGTTTACTGGAAGGGATTCGCATTGTCTATTCTAGGCCGTGGGTTCCTCTGTCTGTTCTAGGCTTCTTTAGACAGCGGCTCATGGATCTACTTACTCACGTATCTACGTAGGTACCTATTTTGTACTGATGCCACCCAATATATTATGCTTTATTCAACTCATTGAATCATCAATCTGTCAAAATGAGAAACAAAATAGTCGATTGTCCATCGATCCTCGTAAACAGCGGACGTTGTGGTGCCTATTGCACCGCCAGTTAAATTATCAGTAATCCGCTTATAGCACAATTTATTTAATAGTTACTTACGTTATGAATATGAAACGCAATTCGAGAGGCTTTATCGGAAATACCGATAAAGCCTCTCGAATTGCTGAACAATTTCCACAATACCAAAAAGATATTGAATATTTACGACTGTATTATTATAATCAGTAAAGGCTAATAAGTATCTAATGCATGTAATTCTTTCCTTACATATGGAGGTGGATCCGACTATATATGAATGTTTGTGTTTCTATGTATATGTGTATGTATTTACAAAAAAAAAAAAAGTATATTAGTAGTATATTAGTCATGTGGTACCCATAACACAAGCTCTGCTTACTTTGGGGCCAGATGATGCTGTCCGATATAATTTATTAAAAAAAAAAGTTTGTTCGTGGTTGTCTGTGTTTGTATGTTGCTCAATTAGACCATAACACCTTGGAAGATTTGGATTAAGTGAGACAGTCTTATACATAAAAAAAAAATTGTTTTCAAAATAGGAATAGTCTACATCATCTACGTCTACACTAGTAGAAAAGACTATAATCCTTGTCTTATACAAAGGTTTGATTACAGCCCTTAGTGCCTCATCTCAAATTACAACCCTGTATAGCCAGCATCCCCCCGAATGGATTCTATTAACTATTTACTTAAGAACGTTTACGCTAAACGACCGATTTGGGCGAAATGTTTGATTGCTAATCGGACATTGAATATTCAATGCGACGATATCTATTTGCTATACCACCTACCCACATTTACCGTGATGGATAGGACTGGATTTGCATCTATGAACGATTTTAGATATGGATTGATAATAAATGAGTGTAGGCAGTAGGCATAGGTAGCTAAACCAAATGCCTACAATTAATAGAATTTGTCGTAAATTGAGTAAGATATTAGTGAGTAGTGACTGAGATGCCGGATGATACGGGGGAGTTAAGAAAAAGAAACTGGGAGTCTAGATAAATACCTCACGGTAACGACTTCAACGTTAATAGCATGTGTCATAAAAATGCCAATTTTGCCAGTGTCAAGTGTTTATATTGTTTATAGTATGATGTCATGTCACAAAGTCGTTCGTAATTTGATATTTTATATAAAACTAGCTGCTGCCCACGGCTTCGCACGCGTGGTACCTACTTAAAAAGTAGCCTATGTCCTTCTCCAAGGTCCCATCTATCTAAATTCACCAAATTCTGTTTAGCGGTTGAGGCGTGAAAACGTAACAGACATACAGAGTTACTTTCACATTTATAATATTAGTATAGAATGGTGCCTTGTATATAAAATAATTATACGGATTATTTTTGCCCAAATCACAAGGAAACACAAAGCTGTGTTTCCGATTATTCATACCCAATAACTCTAGCTCTATTTAAATAAAAACACCCAAATTAATAATAAAACCGGAAATATCTCAAGAAAAAATAATAACAAGAGCGTTATTTTGTTTCACAAATCGACCAAAAATAATACACGGTTTTGTATTTGTGGTAATATCATATTATATGGCAATTATTGTAGAAGTCCTGCTTCAGTCATGTGATTTACCACAAGTTTGTATCAAATCCATACAACTTGATCTTGATCAACTTGAAGGCCGCCAGAAAGTGGATCTTCTGGTGTGATGGGTATTTTCATTAGACCCTTCTGATATTGAAAGATGATTGCGAAAGATAGTATTATAATGACCTGTAAAAGTATTATATGCTTTTTAGGCTTCCGTGCCTCAAAAGTAAAAAAAAAAATGAACTCATATAGGATGACTTTGTAGTCCGTCCTTCCGTCCGTCTGTCTGTCTGTCAACACCTCGGGAACGCGAAGAGGTATCGAGTTGAAATTAAATCGACATACCTACTCAGGTCTATAGGTGTTGAAGCTGTGAAAAAAAAGATATGGCCGTTAATGCCGCAAAAAAAATATATATTTCGACGCTCTAAAGAGAATCAAAATATAAAAGGTATTTTTCGTTGACCTAGAACTATAACATTTTCCAACAAATACCGTCTTATACTACAAGTAAAGGGAAAATCTGAAACTATACATTTATAATTAAATCATATAAACAGGGTCGTCTTGCAAGGAACGGAGGTCCAATTTTAAATTGAGTTAACTGTGTCATGTGGGGTATCGTATGAAAGGGCTTCATTGAAACAAACTTAAACAGACTTTTAATTATTTTTATGATGCTAAAACTATACTTAAGTTTTCGATTTATGACGAAGAATTAAAAAAAAAACAGTTTCCCTTTTTTATAAGTATGGGTAGGTAGCTAATAATTTTAATTTTAATTGCATGTACCTACAAATTTGTACGGAACCCTCGGTGAGCGAGTCCGACTCGCACTTGTCTGGTTTTTTTTTGTACATTATTTCCCAAGCTGTATGTTGAAGCTAGTGTTTTTATAAATTAAATGCAATGAGTACTGTACTCTGCACTGACTAAAGGTTGTTTTGTCGTAGATAATGAAATAGTGTATAGCCAACCAGCGAACATGGCGTACCTAACTCTCAAGTCAATTAAATTCTTGGTCGATTTTTATGGAAGAGAGATTTTTCATAATTTCGCCAATAACTATATATACTCACGATTACGACTATTATTTATAAAAATAGTTACAGAAATGTACAGAATAATACTAAATACATGTGAAACAGTCAAGCTATTTAAGAAACCGTTTAAAACAATCTATAGATAGCTTAACTGATCCAGATCACTGCCTGAGAGCATTGTTCCCAAGACACTGGCGGCATCGCCACGTTGAATGGCAATGCTAATACGTTGAGCCAGATAAGAGCCAGCTTTTGGGTCACGCAATGTGAGAAACAGACGCTGTGAGATAATTTTGAAAACGCGGTGGACTCCTGTTCCCCGCGGGAACTGGAGTTACATAATGTAGGGTATGTACGCCCCCATGGTAGTTTATGTTCCTGCTGATCCACTTACCAGCGACATCGGAGATAGTGGCGTTGGGAGAACACTTCACGAAGTCCGGGAAAAAGTTCACCATGATGATGCCTCCGTTCTCTTTCTGTAACAATGTTTTATTGAAAACGCTTGCGTGTCGCAACGCTGACAGATGCCAGTGATCTGGATCAGATGAGCTATCTATAGATCGTTTTGAACGGTCTTTAGATAACAGTTTTACATGTAAATAAGACGAGTAATTATAATTTTAATGATTACTTATTTTATTCAAAAGTTAGCCGTCGAATACCTATATTATGCTAACTATTGATTAAAATATAACCTACCATCACAGATCTAAGATATAAAAATAAATTAACGAGCAAGGACATAATAATATAAAGGATATCTACTTAAATAGAACTTAGCATAATAGGTTAATGTACGAAGTTTTAACCGCACCTACGTAAAGGATTCGTAATGAATCTTATATTGAATCTAGAAGAATATTAAAAAACCCATAGAATATATTTGAAACCTTTCTGTATTATCTTCTAAAAAAATTGTCTGGGTATTATAAGGTATCATAAGTATTTAAAAATATATAAGTACTATCTGGTGCCCGCGACTTTGTCTGCGCAGAATAGCTCGCAGATGACAGATTTTTTTCATACTTATTTGACACATTACACATTATTGTTACATTTTGGACAATTCACACAATATCTTTATAATATATAGCCTATGTGTTATTCTGATGTATAAACTATATTATTGTAAAGTTGCATTAAAATCCATTCTGTAGTTTTTGCGTGAAATAGTAACAAACATACATACAAACTTTCGCGTGTATAATATTATACAGTAAAGATAAGGATAAGTAGGATTCTACCAATAATCTGCTCACTATAATACAATCTATGCTTAGATTTGTGTTAGATGTTATTGATCTAGCTAGGTTTAATTTTTAGAAAACGTCGATTTACCCATGTTTACCGAGCAAAGCTCGGTCATCCAGGTACTTCTTATTTATACAATATTGGATGGAACTTATAGCTATAGAAGGAATAAAAGAACCTTGAATGAAAGAACTCACCAGCGACTGTATTATGTCATCTGGCACATTGCGGTTGTGGTGGCAGAGGCTGTAGACCGAGGAGTGGCTGAAAACCACCGGGGCCCTGGACACCCTGATGGCCGCCCGCGTCGTGTTCTCGCCCACGTGGGACAGATCTACCACCATGCCGAGACGGTTCATCTCCTTTACCACTTTCTGTTGACAAGAGGTTATCTCCAAGACTTGTTCGTTGATAACTGTTAAATGTTGCAAAATCTGTTAGCCAATAGTCATTAGCATCAGTTGAGCTAACGTCGTAACTATGATCGAGTATATCTAACATAGTTTAGTTTAGTTTAGTACTCGATTCTGATTAACACTGGAGCTACATAATTCGCCCTGGCTTCAATCACAGCCAAGCATACAGTAAACATTTAGATCACTTATCAATTACCGGTATTTATTTTCAAAAATAATTACTGAAATGTAGAGAATAATATAAAATACATTATACAGTTAAGCTATCTAAGGACCGTTTAAAACAATCTGTGGCGAGACTTCACACGCCACAACTCAAATTTTAATATTTTTATGAAAAAATAATTTATAAAAATTAACTTGGGCCAGCCCCTTACAATTCCGGTTTTGCACCTTAGCCCGCGCGCCTCGCACCGACAGCGCCTGCGACGAACGCAACGAGCGAGCCTACCTACACACTACGCTGGTCTCACGACTGACACACACGCGCGCGCTTATTTTTATATTCCTTACGCTGTACCTACTGTATTTAATTAGTGCTTATTTCTTTATTGCTTTCTATTATACTGTCTTTGCATAACTAAATATTATTCTTCATTTCTCTTCGCATCTAGAATTTATTTAATATCCTGAGCTTAACTCTAATCTAGCTACTGCTACTAGGATTTTGAACTCTTGTGATAGTGGAGTAGTGCATAACCAACATCCACTATAAATCTATAGACATCTCAACTGATCTAGATAACTGCCAGAGGGCAGTCTTCTCAAGACAATAGCGGCATTGCCACGTTGAATGGCAATGCAAAATGCTAATACGCTGATCTTTCAAGGGACTAGAGTAATACCTTCGGCTCTCTTACCATCATCACGTATGACCGTTCGGTTCGAGAACAGCTGGTACGTTGACGCGTGTAAGTGCCCGACGATTGACATCGTTAAGACTTGCGTGGCGGGCAATTCTACAGGTTAAATTTTAAATCACCTACAAATTATTTCGTTCTGGGTCCTTGAAATGATACATTCTGAATTTGTCAGTCAAATATAGGTAAAGGAGTGTTTGAAATAACCCAATCTCCTGGAATCATCGATATTGTCGCAAAAATCCATGTCGGAAATCACGGAAGTTGGAAGTTAGGGAGCTTATAACTTTACGGTGATCTGCCCTATGCCGGAGATTAAAGTTTGCTTTACTGCGACTCGAAGTTATTTAGACACTCGAGTTCGCTTTAAGCGACGTGAACTCAAAAGGTCACGATGTGTCTATTCTTTATTGCCATTGTTCTACCAAAAAAAAATATATGATGAAGATTTGTCAGACAGATAAAAGATTTCGTTTTCATTAGAGCGTGGCTTATCTAACGAAGCATTGCTATTAATAATCAGCTTAGTATATAGCTTCAGTCGCGAGCTTGAGCAATAGCTGAAAGACATTTCTTAAAACATGTTTTTAAATGGGATATCAGCATTGTTCAACTTTCAGAGCTGCCTTTGTTAATTACCTCGTCAGTCGTTACCAATAGATAAGGCATCTTTTATTACAAACATTTTACAAAACGCACAGCCACAAATAAAATTTTTGTGACAACGTTTTTGAATGCTGAGTTATTGCCGGGGCGAGGGGAGAAGAGCGTAAGCCAGGGTTTAAATCATAGGAGTATAGCAATATTTTAGCAAAAACCTGAATAAGTTCATAGCTTCAGTTAAACTACTTTTTTGAAGTGAAAACTTCTTTTAGCGCGGTTCGCATATTTTTAGATGAGGTAAAACCTCTGGATTCGCGACACCGTTACCGTCTGGGGCGAGAGCAGCCGGCTGCTCCATTTGATTATAAACCTTAATTCATATGTTTACGGTCTACTTTTTAATAAGTTTAATGAGTTAGGTTCTTTGACATATTATCTACATTCTGAACAAAAAATATTGCATCATCTGTGTTTGTTCAGTATTTGATTGGCAGTCGCCATGATTACTGATTTTGAAGTGATTTATTACTAAACTCTAACGCGCCAAAATAAGTTTTCTCTTCAGTCGGCACTCCCGGAGTACAACCCGTATTTTTTTTTCATAATCTACTAATCGTATGATGATAATGATGATAAAGTATTTTATTAACCTACTTCAAAAAAGAAGTTTTTCTATGTTTGTTACCTTATAACTACGTCACGTCATTTGTGAAACGATTTGAACAAATCAGATGAACAAACAAATGTTATGTGAATGGATATACTTCCCGATCGGTCTCATATTAATTTCATTAAAATCGGTTCAGTAGTTAGGTTTTTAAATATAAAACAAAATATAAAATACTTGTATGAATCGAAATTTTTATATTTTGCTTTCCTGGGACTTTCCAGTGGTGTTTACGAATGAAGCGTATGAAATATGAAGGTGATGGAAAAGTGGTGGATGAAGTACTAAAAAGTGTAAAATGAAAACTTTTTTACCCGCCTTCAAAAAAGGAGGAGGTTCTCAATTCGGTTGTATTTTTAAGGCCTCAAATTTCATTCAATGAAGTCAGTTTTCTTTTTAGTTTTTAAACGTAATTATTGCCAAGACAGAAAGGATTAAGTATGTACCTTTCAGGGATATTTACCATGATATATGAGTTTTTCTGCTTCTCAATATTTCGGGATTTTGCATGATTCAAACATGTTGTTTAACTCAGTTGAGTGAACGTCTAAGAGTTCTTGGATGTTTAAGAAAGAAACCACAGAAGTTGGATCTGTAGGGCGATTATGGAACTCTAATTACAATCAATGTCTATCAGGAATCTATGAAAACTGATAGAAATTGATTGTAATTAGAGTTCCATAATCGCCCTACTGGTGGTATAAGTACACCGTGCAACCAAGAACCGAAAGTTCCAAAATGTGTGTAATCGTTTGGTGTTTTTTTTTTAAACCCGTCACATATGGAATAAGAGTACTCACTTAAGTCCAAAATGCAAGCATATTATGCCAAATAAAATGTCTAGATGTGTCTCTCATGTATACCAAGCCTGGGGATTACATTCGCGAGCAAGATTATTTTTAACCATTCTTTACCATGTCAAGTATTTTATTTGGGGGTAATTGAACGCAGACAACTGATTGACCTAAGTATTTCATAGATTTATATTTCTTTACTTGTACCACCGCTCAGACCCTATTCATTCGGCTGAGTCTTGCTTTAATATCCTGGTAACGATATGCAGGTGACTCCGATCCATGTCAATACCGGCCGACGCCGACTCGCTGGGAAATATCACCTAATGCTACGAATACCTCGGCAGTGGAATGTTAGCTTCTAGGTACCAACTATTTTATATTCAAGTACCTACCGCTGAAATTGGTACTTTTTTATATTCTGTGATGAGGGCGACACAAACACCAAAGAGTTCCTTATTGATATCGTTGGTATCTGGGTCTAGGTAAAATTATATATCACTCATGTGGTACCCATTATACAAGCTCTGTTTACTTTGGGGCCAGATGATGCTGTGTCAAATGTCCTGTTTTTTTTTAATTTATTTATCATTAATTAAAGGGCATCACAATGAATCACCAGAAATGGGAGACATCTCAGGTTTGTAACATCCTTCCAGAAGCTCGACCTATACAAGCTGTAACAATGGCATTTCCCACTTTGCGTCGTTTTGAATTCCTATCAAAGTCAAAGTCAACAGTTTAATTCAATACTAGCAAGCACTACTTTGAATTAGAACCTATATGTTAGGGGAATTTAGGATTCCTCCTAAGGCAACACTGAAAAAAACTGGACAAATAAACAGGTTTCGGTCTTAGCGATTTTTGTATGATCCTTGATATTTTTTGTTGTTTTAAACAAATAATCCCGGACATTTCACACAACATCATCTGGTCCCAAAGTAAGCAGAGCTTGTTTTATGGGTATGACTGTTGGACTTCATCTTCAGCTTAAAAGGCTGAGCTTACAGCTATTTATTCAGCTGTAACTTTATTCTCGTCAGACAGATCGCAAGATTTCGTTTTCAAGAGCGTGGCTTGTCTAACGAAGCAAAGCTAATACTAATCAGCACCCACCGCTGTTCATGAAATATGGATGAATGACGCAGCTTGTTGGATTGCGGTCACCGTAGAACTACGAATCAAAACCCTGTTATGCTAACCCGATTGCTAGAATAGGGCCCTCTTGACCAAACAACTTTTGAAAAACTGGGGCCAGCAGCTGAAGTGCCCTTAAAGCACGGAAGCACTCAGATGAAAATTCCACTGCGGATAGGTATTGCAATAATTACGTTTTAAAAACTAAAAAGAAAACCGACTTCATTAAATTAAATATTGCCGGACATTTCACACAGCATCATCTGGCCCCAAAGTAAGCAGAGCTTGTGTTATGGGTACATGACTGATATATTATTTATATACTTTTTTTGTATATACATACATATTATACATAGAAACACATTGAATGAAATTTGAGTCTATATATATGGTTGTGCGGTTTAGTGTACTGTATTTTTAAAGTAGAAGAAGAGAAGAGAAATGCGAGACGATGTGAATTTAAATTTGGCTTGAGAAAGTGTTGTGAAGGAATGACGGCTAGAACTGCGAGGAACAATGGGAAAAAGCAATTCTTGTTAAGGATGGGTGCATAATACCTTGCTCTGATGTCCGAGGGTGTAATCCGCTGCCTTGATGTATAATCCAGTGGAAATTCACAGCACAATCACATAAATCCAAATTATTTTTCGATAGCGGTTAATGCATAGACCTTCAATCGGCCATGTTTTTCTATCAAGTTCTTTTCACAGGTGGCGTACGCGTAGAGATGTGCAAACTAGCGTTCTCGCTCACACTTGGGCGAGAAGGTTATGTGTGGGATAGAGATGGGGAAAGGAACTTCTCAAGCCAATGTTTAGTTCCACGCAAATATCAGATTTTAAAATTAATAAATTGAATTGGCGCGACCAATATAATATATATTTTTAGTGGAAAGTAGATGTATTTTGTGTATATATATTATGGGTAGGCCAAATAAACACACTGCTCCAATGAGATAGCGAGGTATCGGAGTAAACGAAAATATCATCGATGTATAATTTTTTTTAGATATTTGTTGATTTTTCAGCTCAAGCGATTTAGATAAAATTTAAAATTTTAATGGGACTACCTGGGAAGAATACCTTTTCAAACATAAAATTCCTAATCGGTTCAGGCGTCATTGAGTAATCGGTGAACATACATAAAAGAAGAAGACTCCTCCTTTTTGAAGTAGGTTAATACCGTAAATATTTATACTTTTAGTCACCTTTTACACTAAAACTAGTGGTGGCATGTCATTCTCAAGATGGTCGAGTTATGAGGACATAATTCGTGCGATTCTGCGCGTTCGACCTTCATACATCTGCTCTGTACTGATTATATCATGAAGTAATGAGTCAAGAGCATAATATAACTAATGAAAGCCAAAACCACAACCGATCTTAGGGCCAAAGTAATAAAATAGGTTTAAATAAACTATTGAATTTGACACGAGTTAAAGTCAAAGTTAAAACATTCTTTATTCAATAAAGTCACAAGCATTTTGAATCGTCTTCTTACATGTTAGTGAATCTAGGTGCCGGTTCCTCCTAACCCCAGTTCAAGAAGAATTGGGCAAGAAACTCGTCTGGTCTTAACACTTTTTTGTATGCTTTTTGTCAATTTTGTTACGGATGCGGAGTCAAGTTGGAGCAGATTCATCCCAAGTTTTTTTGTCATCCAAATAATCTGATATTTTATCATATGTTCTAGTAACGGTTTCTGCTTTATTACATTTTTAAATTTGCCAATCGAAAAATCTAATACGTCGCTTGGTATCTTGTTATAGAAGCGTACACTTTGCCCTAAAAAGTCTTCTTTACTGTAGCCTAACTGTTGGAACAGCGAGTTTATCTTTATTTCTATTATTAATTTTTATATAGATAAACATTTTTGTGTACATACATTAGATTTTCATATATACTGAGTGAAATTCTAAAATATGGGTCTTGTTATCTGTTTTTCTACACTAGTTGCACCTTAAGGCTACCTGTTATCGATTTAACCCAACTCACCATTAGGCGTTAGATTTATTACGGTCAGTTCTGCCTTAACCAGCGCATTTCGAGCAAAACATCCTGTAATCGCAAATCACCCTGTATAGCACAAATCACCCGCTTCCCATGAATCACTCGGTTTATCGCAACAAATAAACAAATGACACCCATTATGTACTAATGACGACGTCTAAAGCCTCGGTAAAACCACCCCCGTCATATGACTGTTGTCATTTCTAGAACAACTCGGTGACAACCTGTGAGAAAAACCATCGCATCATTCGCAATTGAATATCAAAAGAACACCGTTGACGTTCGCTTTTCCAATCAAAGGCATAAACTAGCGAAAGCTTATTTTCTTCTAAAAAGGTGCAATTGAATATTGCAGAAACGTGCGAGTTAAATTAGTCTCTTGTATTTGTTATTGTAAGGTGTATTTCGCTCTTACCTCTCCGAAGTCGGTGAGTCCGTTCGCGACGGCTGGCTCGTTCGATGAGTCGGCCCTACGGACAAACAACACAAATAAATGCTGAACTAGGGAACTGTTCGCTTTGTCTGCGTCACACACATTTGCTGGTTCCCAGGACGGAGCGGAATCAGGCGTGTTCAACGACGCCCAATACCGAACATTTTGAAATTCGTCTAATATAGAAAGTTTTGGCAGATTTCCTAAATAAGGCGAATCTCAAAATGTTAAACATCGCCCACCTTCGCAGATCCAGAGTACCTATATGTATCTACTCATATATATTTTGTGTCTACGTGGTGGGTGAAAGTGCTTCGGTAGGTTATTAATTACCTTTTTTGCTGTCCTCTTTATACTAATTGGTAGCCTTTATTCCGCCATGGCGTGACTATTTCATCAAAGGTTTGTGACGTTAATGTAAGGTAGTGACCTTATTTCTACAAAAAAATGGTTATTCTATAATTATTTCTGTAAATATATGTGATGTTAGTAGAGAGGACACTTCACCTACCTCAGCTTGCTGGAGTGGATCCATGAACGAAAGTTTCAATTACAATTAACTGCTCTGTAACATTACTGACGCCATCTAAATCATCTTCAACAGATGAACAAAGGTCAATGATGATGATGATATGTGATGCTTTAACTTAAAAGTAGGATTTATAAATGTTTTAATTTCAGATATCAGTAAATGATAATAGCTGCATCATATAACTTTTTTGATGTATTATCATGAACTTCTGATGATAAAAAAACGAGCCTTGGCAATTTGATTTAATACCTTTGGGTTGTCGAAATAAGATTCAAAGCATCTTTACGTAGGTACCGGACAGTATCCATTACGGTCTTTTGTTCTTCTCCAACTCAGCTTTGATAATAGAAAACGGGGCAAGCCAATGGTAAGGTCAATGAAACTTGCATAATTCATGAAGATCCTACGTCAATGATTTGTTTTATGGATTTATTCGCAATTATAATCTAAGTATTAGAGCAAATAAGTTCGATGACCTACAGAGTGAGGTTTTTAGAAATATAAATAGTTTATTTGCAAGAAATAAGCCAAATAGGAAGATATTACTTTGATCAATTACTTGTTTTTACCATTATTCCATATTATGCTGTCGAGTCATATTAAAGTTAGTCATATTATTACATCATAAAACATTGCCAATGTTAAAACAAGAACTTGGTGTTAAGATCAATAAAAATTTAGTTATAAAATTATATAATAATAGTAAGTAATTTATAATTTGAAAACAATTTGAATAGTGAGGTAGGAAGGTAGGTAGGTGAGTAGGTATAGTCAAAAAAAGTTCGGTCAATAAGCTAAAATTTTATGCTTATAAATACCCTTATTGGCAGATCTTTTATATCGTCAGGATTTAATTAAATCCTAGCATCTGCCCGCGGCTTCGCACGCATAGTACATACATAAAAAGTAGCCTAAGTATGTCCATTCCTAATATACAATCTATATCCATACCAAATTTGATTGAAAAAATAATTAAAAAACGTAATGGGTTTTGACATGTGTGTCTACCCAGTGTGTAAGTACATATTATATATTGTTAAGTTAAAAAGGTACTACTTTATTCAAAATATACTTGCTAATGTGACAAGAATCAAAGTTGCTAGAAACTTTATTTAAGTACACAAATGTTCAGAGCAATATACAATAATACAGGATGTCCCAGAAAATAGTGTCAAGCGAAAGTCCAGAGATAGAAGACCCCTTGGGGTACCCGAATCACCCTCATGTATGTTCCGCGATTTTTTATAGCTTTCGAGTTATGAATTTTTATATAATTCGAAAGCTCTCCGACTCCGACTGCGAACAAACTGAAGCTACATATTCAGCCTCTGGAACTCGTACTGGACGCATCCCACCTATAGTGGTAGAAACCAAAGAGGATTGGTCGCATCAGTCGATCACGACCCTGATCAACAAGTTTGCAAAAGAATTTAATCTTCAGTATCGGCGTAATGGCAAGGTGGCTATCCACTGCTACACCAACAAAAGTCACCGCATGGTAACTGAAGGCCTACGTAATGAAAATGTCCTTTTTCATACTTTTTCCCGAAAAGAAGATAGGAGTACAAGATACAAGATCGTTGTACGTGGCATACCTTTAGGAGCCATTCCCTCAGTACGCGATGAACTTGCATCACTGGGCTTCAAAAACGCCACAGTGAACCCACTCAAAAGCGCATCTGGAGAAAGTAATTCGATGGCATGCCTGCCTCTGCTGGTACAGCTACCAGCTGGTTCTGACATAGTGAAATTTAGACAAATTAAATACCTCTAATTGCGTTATAAAAGTCGAGAGATTCAAGCCCAAGTCTACTTCTGGCACGCAGTGCTATCGATGCCAGCATTTTGGACATGCCTCCAGGAACTGCAACCTCCAGGCTCGATGCGTTAAGTGCATTGGAACCCATGCCACTAATGACTGCCCTAAAAAGGAACGTATTAGTCCTGCGCAGTGCTGCAACTGCAAAGAAAACCACCCTGCCAACCATAGACAGTGCCCTGCTCGTATCGGATATCTAGAACGGGTACAGAAGATCAAACGTGGCCAAAAAAGCCAGCGCACACCAACTATGAATGTGGGGACTACTCCGTCCTCAGTTATTCCATCAGAAGCACCAAGGAAGACAAGTAGCCTACCTCGTTCCGCATATTTGACTGCAACCCAGGATATGCTAAAGATATTGAACGTCATTAGGCGTCTAAAGACCGAATTCACTTCTTGTGCTACCGTGATGGACAAGGTAATCCTCATCTTGACTCATTTACATCAGTATGTCACAACCTAGCTTCGATTACTATATTGGAATGCGGACGGCATACGCACTTACTCTCTGAACTCAAAGACCTCGCTGTACATAAATTATCTGCTGATGTAATTGCCATTTCTGAAACAAGGATTGCTAAGCACATTGAACCTTAAATACCAGGTTTCTGTTGTTATCGCCAAGATAAATTAAAATCGCGTGGACAGGGAGTTGCTATTTTCGTTAAAAATACCATACCTCACATTCAAAAATCGGCCCCCCGAACAATGAAACACATGGAAGCTGTAGGTGTAGAGTAAAGATATTGGGTGAGAAACACTTAATTTATTCTATCTACCAGTCCCCAAATCTGCCACTTTCTTATCAGGACTTAAAAACCCTCCTTGACTCCGGTATGCGTGTTTTACTTGTTGGTGACTTTAACGCACGTCATCTTTATTGGTGTCGTAGTAGCACTATGAACCCACATGGCAAAAAGATATATAACCTCATGGTCCAAAATGATTTCAGCGTACATGCACCTCAGATCCCAACTCTAGTTTATTATATAGTAGAACATGTTCTTCCTTCTACGCCTTCTACGCCCGATCTGGTTGTAGCGTCTAATATTCACTCCACAATAACTCTAACCATTATTACAGCTCTATCATTAAACCATTTACCTGTTCTTTTAAAATTAGAAGGTCTCACACGGCATGAAAGTATTAAAAAAAATACAACTACGCAAGGGCAGAATGGTCTAGATTTCGCTCTATTTTGAATAATAATATCTCAATCTCCAGCTCGGTGTATAATTCTAATGTAGCAATAGATGATGCTGTGCTAACCTTGACAGATTATCTTAAGAACGCCAGAGACATTTCTGTACCGAAGGTAAACCTAGACCAAGTAGCCAAACCACCCTAACTTCATTCAAAATCTTATACGGCGAAAAAACTCATTAGATCGTACCTAAGGGATCGTAAGTTTAAAGTCTACATCAACAATGAAACATCTGATCTTCAAACTATTCTGGCTGGTGTGCCTCAAGGTTCAGTACTTGGTCCTTAGCTATTCTTGGCCTATATAAATGACATCCCGAAACAGCCGCGGACTCATCTTGCCTGCTTCGCGGACGATACCGCATCTTATACTTCCAGCAATGACGAAGACCTTATCATTGGCAGATTGCAACTATCTTTAGATTTACTTTCTACCTATTTCTAATTAATAGTTTTGCCCATTTCGTTTTAAATAAATATCACGCATTTATTATAATTAATTATTATTATTTTATTTTTTATATTTGTAACATTATTTATATTTATATACCTACCATACAATTTCTATATATTTACACTCAGCCGGATAAACATTTATATACCTAATCAATACATAATAATTATTTACTATTGTGGTTATGGTATTTGTGAGGTCACTATTTCCAGGCCCTGACTGAAAACCAGCGCAGCTATACATGGTAGGTAGCCACTATCAACCATGTAGAGCAGCTTTTATGCTGAGTTCAGGACCTGTTTGGCTGCGCACACAGAGCGGGACTAGTTAGTGCTTACACGATGTAGATTGTGTTATATAGTTTATTGTTTTTATCTTTAAAGATTGTTTTTAATTTTTTATATCTTTTTGTTTGCTTTTTTTTGTTGTTTTTTATGTTGTTATCCTATATTGTTATCTTTTAATTTTTTTTATTGATCCGCTCTGTAATGTGTTGTCAAATAAACAAATTTTCTTTCATTCTTTTTTCTTTCTATTTCCATAAATAGAGGCTCAAGCTAAATGAGACTAAAACAGAGGCCATAATGTTTGCTCGAAAACGCAAACCGCCACTTAAAAGACTTTTATTAAAAGACTATCAAATACCCTGGAATAAAACTGTAAAATACCTTGGTATTTACCTTGACAACAAACTGAATGGTCATCCCATATAGAATATGTATATAGTTTATAGTTGAAGCTCAGAACTTTACTCACCGACCTATTACAGAAAGCCGCATCAAAACATTTCAAAGTAGAATTGAACACAAAGTTTCCCTTGTACCATGCATCGATGATCCAAATGATCTTTCACCACATTGTCTAATTTAATAATTAAAGAACATGCTGATATATTTACAGTAAAAACATGCAAAACAAAAAATACACCGCGTATTTATAGAAGTAGGAATACATTGTATGAATTATATGCTACCAGAGACAGAGAGACAATGTTAGATGATCCAGTTTTTATCTTATATGTTAGGAATTACTCAAAAGTCTTCAAAAAAGTTTGTCATGCCGCAAGTCACTGTTTTTGATAAAAATAATAGAAAATTCAACAAATAAAATAAAAGCAACTTGGAAATTAATTAATAATGAAACAGGTAAATCAAGGGCTCGCAATATATAGTTCAAATTAAATATAAATGGTATAATTTTGACAAAGGAACAGGATGTTGCGAATGCATTTGATAGTTTTTTCTCAGATATACCAAAAATAGTGACCAAATCGTTAAACTCTTCAGCCTCCAGAGCTTCCGTTCTATTAGAATCTAGTGTTGCAAAATGTAAGAATGAGTTTAGTTTTAGCTACATTAACGAGGCTAGTATTATAAAAGCATACAAGTTAATTAATATAAAAAATACAGAAGATCTTTGGGGAATGTCTACAAAGGTGCTGGGTGTCATTATCTTAGATAGTGCACCATATTTAGCTTATATTTTTAATAGATGTATCGACGAGGGAGTTTTTCCCGATATCATGAAACACAGTAAACTCATTCCTATGTTTAAGTCTGGAAGTGAAAGTGATCTCGCTAATTATAGACCGATATCGATATTACCTGCTTTAAGTAAAATCTTTGAAAAAATAATTCTTAATCAGTTATTATACCACTTTAACGTTAACGGCCTGCTACACAGTAATCAATACGGATTTACTAAAGGTCGATCAACAGCTGATGCAGGTATAGCGCTCTTAAAGCATATATTTGAGGCCTGGGAGAACTCACAGGATGCAGTTGGGGTATTCTGCGATCTATCTAAGGCCTTTGACTGTGTGAGTCATGCAACTCTAATCACAAAGTTAAAATATTATGGCATTAAAAACCAGGCGATTGACCTCATACAGTCTTATCTATCCAATAGAGTCCAGAAAGTAGACGTGGGTGGTGAGAGGTCTTTGGGATCAATTATTGATATAGGGGTACCTCAGGGATCGATACTAGGCCCTTTTTTATTCCTAGTATACGTTAACGATTTACCTTTTTTTGTAAAAAATATTTGTGATATAGTTTTATTTGCAGACGATACGTCTTAAATTTTTAACGTTGATAAAGGTAAAACCAGTATCTGCGATAAAGTAAATGAATCCTTATCGTTAGTTCTTAACTGGTTCACTGTAAATAATCTTTTGCTTAATTAAAAAAAAACTAAATGTATCAAATTCACTGTGCCAAATGTTACTCATAGCCCGTCCAACATTGAAATAAATGGAGAGGCAATGAATCTTGTAAATTCCACGATCTTCCTAGGTCTTAATATTGATGCAAAACTACAGTGGGGACAACAAATTGAAACACTTGCTGGTAGGCTTAGTTCCGCTGCATATGCAGTTCGTGCGATACGGTGGCTTACTGATGAAGCTACAGCTAGACTAGTTTATTTCAGTTACTTCCATAGTGTTATGTCATACGGCATCATTATTTGGGGGAAAGCAGCTGATATTGGTAAAATATTTGTAATTCAAAAAAGGGCAATACGTGCCATTTATAAAATGAAACCACGAGAATCTTTGAGAGAAATATTCAAAGAAATTAATATTCTCACAATAGCTTTACAATATATGAAAATTTGTTATATACACATAAAAATAGTTGGGATTCAGCAAAATAGAGACCTTCATAAAATCAACACTAGGAATAAACATAAATTATACATCCCTAGGTTTCGACTAGAAAAAGTTAATAAGTCATTTATGGGGAACACGGTGCGCTTCTATAATAAGCTTCCTGAAAATGCTACTAAACTACCTATTAAGAAATTTAAAGCATACATAGGTAGTCTTTTGAAGAAAGCTTATTATAATATAGATGACTATATTATTGATAAGAATGCATGGCCTCATGTCGCTCTGCCGTCAGACAGATAACCGACACACTTGAAATGTATAAACTCTCTTGTATTAGTATTTCGTAGTTAAGGTAGTTATAAGATGGATCATTATAAAAAAGCGCTAGGATCAAGACGAGTTTCTTGCCAATTCTTCTCGAGCTTGGGTTAGGATGAATTGGCACCTAAGTTCACCTAATATGTAAGACGTTTCAAAGTGATCCTTGTGATTGTGTTGAATAAATCATCTTTTGACTTTGACTTTTGACTTTGAGAATATAATCGAACCAAAGGTCATAAAGCCTTTGGTGCCCTCAGCCCCATTATGAATAAGCGTAAGAACCTCAGCCCTAAAACTAAACTCAAAAAATACAGTACACTAATTCTCCCTTGTTTTTCATACGCTGCACCGGTCTGGAGTAGCACCTGTGATACTAATTATAAAAAACTACAAGTGTTGCAAAACAAATCATTTAAAATAGCTATTTTAAATGATTTGTTTAAAGCAAACAACACTGGCTTTCGAACTAATATCCACAGTTTACATCAAAAACAACATTTTATTTATTACGTTCAGCTGATCACAAAAATAATCTCGTGTCTTCAATTGGAAAAACACGCTCATCCAATCTTCCTTACATCGATACATACAATCGATATCGCCTATCACATCACTACGTGTTGACTGAGGACAATGACGAGTCAGATAGTAGCGCTTATGACTCCAGTTAACCCGTCCGCTGGCACTAATTAATATATATTTACTATGTAGGTACATAATCAAACAGTTCACAAATTTTAAAATAAAAACCTGTTTATCATCGAAAGTATATTTGAAGGTACGAACCGATCGGTTTGTGCACTTATTAGAGGGTAGGCGCTGTGCGTCTGCTGCTCGCATTCCATAACTTTCATACCTTCATTCATCTATCTTCTGACGATTTGTTGATTGTTTGTTGAACCAAAGTGTTTGTTTATCCTAGTGTATGCAATGATGAGGATTACCTTGTACAGGTTAGGTATGTTTTAATATGCATATTGGTAAGAACATAAACTAAACAAAGTGTGTGTAATTTAACATTCGTTCTTCGTAATTTGGTTAGCTAAATTGAACTGTATCTCCGATAAACAATGTGTTAATTCCATAAATAGTTGTCTATTTTGTCCAAAGGCTTTAAAAGGTGCAATAGCCTGTTGATTCAATGTTACCATCATAGAAGTCTGCCTAAACTGTGTTTAGAACATGACTGTATATTTGTAAATTTATGTTAAATAAAGATCTTTGTAAAAAAAGAAAAAAAAATCCCGGAACATACATGGGGGTTATTTGAGTACCCCAAGGGGTGTTCTATCTCTGGACTTTCACTTGACACTATTTTCTTGGACACCCTGTATAAAATACAAGTACAAGCGGAGGAAATTCTTGAAAACACAAAATTTTCTCTAAAGTTAACTGCCGAAAAGCTCCTTTACATTTACACTTCTACCCGCGGCTTCCGGCGTGAAAGGGTCCTGCGAAGGCTTTCACGGAGCCAGCTTAACCGGGAAATTGAATTTCCTATGAGATATTAAAGAAAACCTCCGTGAGCATCGGAAGCGAGACCTCTCAATATCCGACCCTTAGAAATAGCTGTACCTATTGTTACGAAATATCACCCACCTTTTGTTTGGAAGTCGGATAAGGAACCTTGCAAGGTAGTACATCATAAGTAGGTACTTAAGTATAACGAAAAGTTTCAAGCTCATAACTCATTTATATTTTAGGTGATTCTTGTGACCTGAATATTTTATGGACAACTAGCTTCTGCCCGCGGCTTCGCACACGAGGTACCTATATATAAAGTAGCCTATATGCCACAGACATTTATACTAAGTTTTATCCAAATTATTCAGCCACTACGACGCCACGACGTAATTTAAATAAAAATATAAACATAAACATTAATATATATAATTTTCCTAAAATAATAAATAATGCTGGACATTTCACACAGCATCATCTGGCCCCAAAGTAAGCAGAGTTGTTGTTATGGGTACCACATGACTGATATACTACTTATATTTTTTTTTTGTAAGTATGTAGGTATGTGTATATAGGTACATACGTTATACATAGAAGCACCCAGATCCGAGACAAATACTTGCATATAATACAAACATTTGGCCCACTGAGTCACAGTAATAAAAAGTAGGAAATAGGATAGCGATTTATGTGTTGTTCCTGTGAAGTTGTGTTGCATGTACTATGATTGTTATAGGACAGTGAAAACTTTAAAGGTTAAAAAGGTAAACTTAAGGTTTTAAATATTTCTTTATCTGTAGAGAATAATATCATCAGCAAAACCGATCACGTTTTATTATTGCAATTGTGCGCATTCGTTGCAATGAGGCGACAAGCTATTCAGAAAATGTACCAGTATTTCTACTTAACCCTGCATTATATACGTATTTGAATGTAATCACCATCACCTTTCTGCCTTTTCCCACGTTAAGTGGAGTCGGCACAACATGATATATTCGTTCATTCCATTCGACACCACCAGAACGACACCACCGGTGGTGTCGTTAAGAATCACTATTCCGTTTGATTCCCTTGTGATGTCTTGAATAGCAAGCTACTTACATAGTAACCACTAATAGCCTTTTTTTCGTCACTGTACATAGACTAGTTTATATTACATTTGCACTGTATTTGATATGTGACGTTTAATAAATATTTTCTATTCTATTATCTTCTATTCTATTCTATTCTATTCTATTCTATTCTATTCTATTCTAATAAGTATTTAGTCTGTGATACTGCCAAAAACAAAGAAGACAATTTGATGTTATTATTAAATGAAATTAAGTATAGGCTTTTAACTATATGTCTAACAAGTCTAAATTGTTGTCACGTACTTAAAACAAGCTTTTATGATTATTTATTCATCAATTGATTATCTGGAAAAAAAAGTTTGGCAAACAATTTCGCTGTACTTATCCATGATAATAGTGGTACTCAACTGCTCAGTTTGTGGAGAGATATTCATCACATGTCATTTAGTTTGCGTTCCAACAGATATGAGAAGGTCCGATGAATCGTCGTCACATCACTAATAGTCGCTAGTGTCGAACGGAATAGTGATTCCAAACTACACCACCGGTGGTTCCATTCTGGTGGTGTCGAGTGGAAATAACGGTTCTATTCTACTACGCTCTAGAATATATTTTCATTTATTTTATTTTAGGAATTTTAAGAAACTTACAGCTAATAACAGTACGGTAAATTACTTAGGATAACATGCATTATACATACATGTTAAGTTACTGAGGGCTAATTACAAGTTTCAACATTTAAGGTATTAATAAAAAATAATAATACCTTAGGAATAAATCAGTAGACGACGATATAAAGAAAGCACACACAAAAAGGTAAAATATTTTTTTGTAAAAAGCAAAAAAAAATAAAAAAAATATATACAAGGACATTGTGTCCGATTGGTCGCATAGAAATTTCATCAAAATCGATTTAGTAGTTTGGTTTCAAAATCAAAATAGCTGCAATAAATATATCATCCAAGTGAACGAAATATAGTATTTTGTTTTCCTGTAATACCAGTGGTGTTTACGAACTTTGAAAAATGATAAAGCGTTTAATAAAAACTCTTTTAAGCAACTTAAAAAAAGGAGGACATTCAAAGAAGTCGGTTTTTTTAGTTTTTAAAACGTAATTATATTAATTCTCGTCATTGCGCACATCCATTTCAACATTCGCATCTCCGTAATATGGCGCTGAATTAAACAGGCACTATATCTGTAACTTCTCTTCTATTGTTCCCCTTTGTTACAGCAAAAAACGGTCATTGATTTATAAAAACTAGCACGCAATAGGTACCAGTGGACGACCGGATAAAGAATTAAAGAGTGGAGTGCACTCAGAGTAACGTTGGTGAACTGTTAAGTAGCTTAATGTCAACACATAATAGCTTATAGCACAGTTTTTAATGGAGCCCAGAGAGGTTCTTAGCTGAGATGGAAGCGACGCAAATTGTGTTGCTAATGGAAGGATAATGCTATAAAACCGGCTTCAGAGAGTCTTCCAACATTTATACGGATTACCTACTTGTTGTCATTTCGATTCATTTCTATAAAGATATTTTCTTCTTGCTTTTAATCTGTTTAAAACACTTTGTAAATTTAATTATTTAAATATTGTTCCGGTTACGATATCGCGACTTCGGTACTGTAATTAGTTACAATAAGTACTCTAATTATCCATAGTATCCATTGTACATGGATTTATTTTTTTGCTGCACGCACGAAAAAGCATGACTCATTGTCACGTTCCGCCCTAGCCGAACGTGCAAGCGAGAGCGCGGAACAAGCGACAGAGAGGCACAATCGGTTCATCAATGTTTTCTTATGACGTTATCACGTAAAATTATAATCCGTAAACCGACTTTACAGACAAGCATTTTTACATGTTGTCTTTTCAATTCATTTCTATAAAGATATTTTCTTCTTGCTCTTAATCTGTAAAAACACACTTTGTAAACACAATTATTGTAATATTGTTCTTGTCACGATGTCGCGACTTTAGTCCTTTTAAGCTTAATATTTACTAGCTTCTGCTGGCAGTTTTAGTTGTGTGGTATGTACACAAGAACTAGCATACATGCTATTCTAGATCACAGACTACAACTATTACCACTCCCACATTCACACATGATTCTCCCACAGTTTCCATTGCTGGCGGCGGTGGCAAAAAAAACAGTGCATCACCTCTTTTTGGAACGTTGACCGCTCCAAGAAAAAAAAATTCAGCTGTCCGGTCAATCGAACCATGGAGAATAGTAACTTTATTCTTCTGGCGCTTCGGCGGCCGCTGCCGCGGTACGCTAGCTTTGCTCGCTCGCCTTGCGCGTTGTTTTCTATACTCTAACATAACCTAACCAACAGGTTCCGATCTGAGTTTACATTTTCAATATAAAAACCTTCTCTATTTTGTATTTTCATGGAAATTGCGGGATACACCCCAACCAGCTACGTATATACCTACTATCTATGGTGAGGATAACAAATTATAAATACTAAGTCGCACCGAGTTTTCCTAGTTCAACAATGAAATTACGAGCAGCACGTTGTTTTTCCTAAAAAAACACGACTTTGTACCCTTTTAATTAGTTACTTCTTATGATGTTCCTACTGTGTCTGTGGGAACTGCCGTACTTGGCAAATTACCAGAGCGTATGTACACCTGGCCCACTCGAGTATGGAATTATCCATCGTATCCATTGTACATGGAGTTATTGTTTTTGACGTGATAACGTTTTTGATTTGATTTGATTTTGATGATAGTGATGGTAACTAAACAAAGTGAGACTTATTCTTCTTTTGTGTAATAATAAAAGAAAAGAGAAATAGATAGGTTGGTTGACATAACATTATTATTTAAAACCAGTCTAAAACTGAAATAATCATAGAAATGTACAGAATAATATACAATATTATAAGATGCATGTGAAACAGTTAAGCTATCTCTGGACCGTTTAAAACGATCTGTTGATAGCTCAACTTATATATCCAGATCGTCATTATAATTTCCCTGCCTACGGTAAGTGGGGTCAGCACAACTTTTTCTATTTTCTTCTATCAGCGGCATCTCAGTAATCACACCTTTCTTACTCATATCGACTTTTAACACACTATCCATCCATTTTGATAAACACGGGCTTTACTCTCGTATTATTTAGTCGATGGAGGCACCGAAATTGTTTCGATTCATCTAGAGAATCTTCATCAGGGTGAGTTTGATCCGCAGTCCTTGAGTTGCCGCGAGTGTTCACGGTTCTCCATCGACAAAATAATACGTGAGTAAAGCCCGTGTTAATAAAAATGTAAAACTAACGAAAGTTTTGAAAGTGAAAGTGAAACACCGTCCATCCTTTCTTTGACCTCAGGCTTTCTTATATCCAGAAATTATTTCTAAATTGTATTGGAATTAGTTTAAGGTGTATTAGGATTTGGGTATCGTGAGAGCAAGCCGATACATTTTGAATGATGAAACAAATTAATAAACAAACTTGAATGTACAATCCAAGCGAGTTATATAATCGTTTGTACATGTGAATCGTCCTTTATCGTATCTAGCATTGAGCATTTGTGTGCGTTTCTTTTCACTAGACCTTTTGTTTTTACCTTTGTACAATATCTTTTGTTTGCGTCCTGTTGCGAGAGATTTGTATTCCGGACAATAGAAAGAGTCCAGTTACTCACAGAGAGTGAGATATGCCGAAAATGGAACATACCAAATATCACCTCTTGTTTTAATCTCTCTGGAACCATAAGCTTACTAAATTATGACTTGTTTTGCCGATTGTATCACCTATGGTTTGGTCACCTATATTTTAACTCAAACTAGAAGTTAAGTACATGGTATACATTCAAAACTCATCACTTTCGAACTAAATGCGAAATTTATGATTATTAAGGCGCGGGCCCACCGCGGCGGATGCTGTGCACAGGCACGCGGTGCATATTAGCTGCGTGTATGAAATTTATTTGACAACGTGGGTCTACGTTTCCACTGGAGTACACGAAGACTCACGATAGCGTATAGCGTGGCACGGCGCCGATATATACGAGAAACATGAAACGCATCCGTTCCACGAAGTGTATGACTGAAAAATGCGCTGCGATAAGCGAGCTGTACATAGTCGTGGATCATATTCGTGTACTCCAGTGGAAACGTAGACTCACGTCGACAGCGTTGAGCTATGTAACCGCTTATTCGAGCAAGCAACGCATGTATCATTGACGTCAATTCATGCGTAGCCTCTCCATGGGTTGCAGTGGACACAACCACACACATTTTCTTACAAAGCGAAGCTTAATACACATGCATAGCCTCTCCGTGCGCTGCAGTGGGCCCGCGCCTTTAAACTCAAGTCTAATCAGGAATCAGTTTAATAAAATTTGCCCTTAAAATAAATTAAACTGTAGTTACGAGTACATAAACTCGTATTGTAATATCTAGGTAGACACTACTTTCATGTTTTTAGTAGGTTAAAATTACGTTAAGGTATGTGGAACTAATATACATAGTTAAACATACATAACGCGATATGTACATTACGTTTTATTGATTTCCGGTATTTGAGTCGCACAGTCGCACGCGCAACAATCACGACACGAGTTAGTTATTGGTTTGGTTATTAGTGGTAAGCAAACCATCCTACCCTCTTTAGAATAGATTAAAACACTAACACTATTTATGTTATTAAAATAAAATAAATACTATTAATATACAGAAAGAAGATTTAATATCTCGCCATTATAAATGATTTCGCTCGAGCACAATAAAATTAAACCCGTATATTTAATCCTGTCTCCTCATAATAATTAATATATAATTATTATTGTTATTTATGTTTTCCAATACTCAAAGGTGATTGGATGGCGTGCTTACAATGTATAACAATTTAAATAAGGAAGTAATAACAAACTAACATTCAGTACCGACTTCAAAACATTCATTTTAGAACGTATCTTAAAATGAAAGTCAGTAGGAAAGACTGAGAACACCGACGTGAAGCCTAAAGTTTGAATGTAGGTATCCACTTCCTTAGTACTTACCAAGGTGTGTTGCATGTGTGAGTGAGTGTCATGTACCGCACTCCAAGGAGGTAGTATGTCCTCAGGATGCCTAGGGAGTTGCCGATGGAGTGCCCTCCTTCGATGCCGATGAGAGAGGCTATCTTGCGCGGTCGAGCGCTGTGAGCTTCCAGAATATCTGTGGGAAGTAGGTTATGTTTAGCTGGAATAACATTCGCGATCGAGTGTATAAAGACCGGAAAAATGATCATACAAAATCGAGAGTGATGATTGCGTCGAGATACGACTTTTTTAAGTAATCGTACCTAATTTTCGATAGGATTGGTGGGAATGTTCCTGTTTCTCATGGATTTTTAGCTTTACGCGAACAACGTCGTTATTTCCCTCCACTTGAGAGCACGTAGTTAAGATTATACAAACAGGGAGGTTAACTCTACCCTTTGATAAAGTGTTCAAGTCCCGGGCAGGCGCCCGATAGGTTACCTGAACGGCGAAACTTAGCTCGTTACCCAAAACGTTGAACTCTGCTCCTCTAAATGGTCCTTATCGTGCAAGTTTGCCAAAAGTTTTATAATAATGTAATCTTTGCTGCGTCTAGTGACAACTATTTTTCTGTTCCTGTCCTCCTGCAACGAAATAACATAGATGTTGCCTATATTATAAACCTCCCACTAACGACCACTAGGATATTAGTTCGAGATCAATAACAATAATTTTCACAAGTTGATTTATATAAGACAGGGACTTCCGTTAGAGCTGGTGCGGCGGCTGAATGCGTCGAGGACCTCAAAACACGCAAATATGCCGGTCTTGATAGGGTCTACATATTTGAACTTTTTGCAGTCAAGACCCTGGAACGTACGTACGTACAGCCACGTTGAACAGTAGCAGTGATCTGGATCAGTTGAGCTATCTGTAGATCGTTTTAAATGTTCTTTAGATAGCTCAACTATTACACATGTATTTTATATTATGATGTATTATGCTGTACATATCTGTAATAACCTCTTCAGTATATAAAATGTATTGTAATTATTAGTACCTATAGTTTAATTAACTGCACCAATCCCTACTAATATTATAAATGCGAAAGTCACTCTGTTTGCCTGTCTGTCTGTCACGTTGATTAGTTTTGGTATAGAGATAGATGGGACTTTGGAGAAGGTCATAGGCTACTTTTTATGAAGTTACAATGCGCGCGAAGCTGCGGGCAGCACCTAGTCTAAAATAAAAAGGGGGTCAAATGAACCGAAATCCACGCTAGCCTCGTAGGTACTACGCAGACGAGCTGCATATAACATTTTGAATACATATATTCCGGTCTTCACCAACGTGAACACAAAGAGGTACCAAGCCTTTTCCCTGCGTCTTGGACATCTACGTTCAATGAACGAAGGTATTAATGGACCAGCTAGGTACTAAGAGCTGGCTTCCCTCGAGGTAGCGACCCCCCACATGTATCATTCTTAAGGTAGTATTTAGGTTCTTCACAGATAAATCTTCACTTGCGCGATTCAGCATTTTTACGAAAGCTACGTAAATTTCAAATTACATTTTGATTTAAACACGTACATATATTTTAGGTGCGAAAAGAGGTTCAAAGTTGTAAATAGTTTTTAAAATGTATATATTTTAGTCTAAACATGACTAGTTTTATGGGTTTTAGTAAGATTACGCGCCATTAGCGCCATCTGTGTTTAATATTTAGAAACAACGAACAGAATTGCTATAATTTTTAGCTTGATGTTCGTTTGTCATCCATCTTCAGAATGTATTTATGACAGAAAATAATACTCGTACTTAGTTCAATAAACTGTATAGGAAGTCTAGCATTAGTTCCAATACTTACATCAAATATTTTTATTATTTTAGATGTTTCATTGATTTTATTTAATCAAAGAAAGAAAGGAAGAAATTACATTTATTTGTAACAACATACACATAAAAAAGCAATATAAAGGTACATTCAAAATAAAAACAAAGAAAAACAGAAGAGACAACTTAAATTTAACTAAACTAAAGATTGAGTGTCTCGCAATCCTCCAAGTAGGTAAGATAGATTCGTCCAAGTTTAAGTAGGTAACTATAACTAATTCTGTTCATGTTGATGACGACCTCTGTGGCGCATGCTGCCGCGTGCAAATGTTTAAATGATCTGCAGGTGTTTTTCTCGGGTCTGGGTATTTTTCGATGTATAATATGTTTGTATTTACAAAAAAAAACCATAACACAAGCTCTGCTTATTATACGGGCTATTTATGACGCTGCGTTAAATGTCCAGCATTTTTTATTTAATATTTATCAATATTTTTTCCTTTTAGTGTACATAATATTATAATCCCGGATCCCGGACATTTCACACAGCATCATCTGGCCACAAAGTAAGCAGAGCTTGTGTTATGGGTACCACATGACTGATATAATACTTATATACTTTTTTTTTTGTATTTTATGAAAGAAAGAAAGGAAGAAAATACATTTACTTGTAACAACATACACATAACGCCACCTTATGCGTCTCAGCCGGACCTTAGCCCAATGCGCCACAGAGGTCGTCAAATAATTATTTTTTATCATCTTATATAATAAATATCTGCAATAATATACACTAGCTGTCCCGTTTGCGACTTCGTCTGCGCGTTTTAAAAAGAAAAATATATCAGAATAAAACATTTTGCTTGACTTTGCTTATATATGACACAATTGTTGATGCGCGCACAATGGCAACTGTGATAACCTAACGAACAAAACATCTTCAAAGTTTGTGTCAAACTAAACTCATCAAAAATACGATACAAATACAAATCTTGATTTCATTCTTTGTTTGTGAAGTAACATGAAGTAACAATAGCTCTGCTAATTTAATATTTCTAACTCGTTTTGTTGCATGTTTTATTCAATAATGTTAGCGGAATTTTAATGAATAAATTGCGAATACATGGGACAAGTATGAACAATTTAATTACCTGTGTATTATTTCTGACTCGTTTTGTTGCATGTTTTATTCAATAATGTTAGCGGAATTTTAATGAATAAATTGTGAATACATGGGACAAGTATGAACAATTTAATTACCTGTGTATTATTTCTAACTCGTTTTGTTGCATGTTTTATTCAATAATGTTAGCGGAATTTTAATGAATAAATTGTGACTACATGGGACAAGTATGAACAATTTAATTACCTGTGTATTATGGTGCAATGTGATTTGAACGACGAGGAATCCCAAGAAAATTTTAGACGGCCATTCCGCGTGACGTCTAGAATTGACAATTGACCATCGACAAATTGACTATAAACAAACATAAACACTTGACACTGGCAAAATTTACATTCTTATGTCACATGCCATAAACAAAGAAGTAAAAGAAAATCTCTTGATTTATTTTTTGATTAGATTCTCTAACTAACACGACTTTGTTAATAATTAATATACTAGCTGACCCATGCCCATTTTGCTGGGCAGTTACAACTTCACAAAAAATATTAAACATACTGTATACATACAGAAAACTGATATCGCTATTACAAAAATCAAATTCTTGTATTACGAGTAATTACAGAGATTTACAAAGTTACGGATAAATATTGATAGATGGCGCTAGTGGCGACCCGCGGGTTCGCCCGCCCCGTTGCCGTTCCCATTCCCATTGGATTTCCGGGATAAAAAATTGCCTTTATCCTAATCCAAGTTTCTAACCATATTTATTTTAAGTTTCATCCAAATCGGTTCATCGGTTCTCGAGTTATAAATGGTGTAACTAGCATGACTTTGTTTTATATACATACTAGCTGCTGCCTGCGGCTTCGCTCGCGTGGTACCTATATAAAAAGTAGCCTTCTCCAAGGTCCCATCCTATACATCCTTTAATCGGTTGAGCGGTTAAGGCCTGAAAACGTAACAAACAGACAGTCAGATAGTCAGAGTTACTTTCGCATTTATAATATAATATTCCAGTTCGCGATTTTGTTCAAGCGTTTAAAAAAAAAAAAATTAAAACTAAACCATTCTCGAATCCACTTAAACTCACACAAACCATTTCAACAAAATCGGTCTAGCCGTCTAGGAGGAGTTTAATTACAAACACACGCATAGGAGAGTTATATATTTACAAAGATTTAGTAGATACTTATCTAAGTAGGTACATAGGTACTCTGATAGGAGATTGAAATCTCTCCAACCTTCCCTATGTTAAGATTGCGTCTTCTACTTTGAAAACATTATTATTTGAAGAACTCATTGTTGCCAGCTAATCGGATTAAAACTCTGCGAGTATTCAGAAGGTAGGCAGATAATTTTAATGCTATCATAATAATAATAATAATTTATTATAATCTTATTATATCCTTGTGATATAACTGACGCAATTTAGTTCATCTCAACGACTATGTTAAAACAAAACTGCCATTCAGCAACGACGATTGCGCTCATTGTCGATAGGTGACCAATAACGCCATCTGAAATCTTGAAATCTGATTTAACGATACCATAAACAGTGGATCTACCTTATTCCTAAAAAAATATTGGTTGTCTGTAAAGTCTGTTTACGGACGATAGTTTAACGTGACAACGTCATAACTAAACAGATAGATGCGGCTTGCGCCATTTTATTAGACGTTGTCACGTCAAAAAAACGTGTACGTCTCGGGACGCCCGACAGAAGTGATAACTTAAACTAATCTAACTAGGGCTGTGGGTTAGAGTGAGAGAGGAGGAGCCTGCCTACCGCTGCTTGAGAGAAAGGGAAGCCAGACAGACTGGTGCCGTAACGCGTTACGTAACAAAGCGGTTCACCCTCCCATAAGAAGTTATCACTTCAAAAATAATATTCATTGATAAATTTCAACGGAGCGTACGTGAGCTTTTAATATGAGTTCTAGCAATGTCCAAACTGCTTCCTTATCTACACGTGGAATTATGGCGGCTCGTTGATGGCAAAGTGGGAAAGTGACCAACACACCACCGCACGTGGAAAAAAGAGATAGCAACATGCCGATACAAAAAATGCAATCTAAAAATGTATAACGAAACTTGATTTAATTTGACTGACCAGCGCTGTTGACTGTAGTTCTGACATCTATTTTCTAGTAGGTTGTGGGTTCGATTCCCAGGACAAACAATGTCTAGGTAACATAAAGTAACATAACTAGTTTACTATCTAATAATTAGCAGTCACCTGGCTTCCATACTGGACTTGATGGTGCCGTGTTAATTATCCTACATTATTTATGTGTTATTTAATTCTAATTCTAATACCAATATTTAATTCTACCTTGCCTTGGGATTGTGCAGCATTCTGGCAGTGATTTAGATCACATGTATTTTATATTTTTGCATATTATTCTGTATATTTCCATAAACAAATATTCTAACTTAATATGATAAACAAAACGTTCTTGTGTTTACAAATAATCAAAATTAATGACTTCTGCCAAATCACCTGGCAAAGGGCATTTTTAATCAGCTTAAAGGCGGAAGAGCTCGATTAGACTGTTTTTTTTAATATGTACTTTTTAGGGTTCCGTACCTCAAAAGAAAAAATATCTGAACCCATATAAGATCATGTAGATTTGTAGTCCGTCCGTCTGTCTGTCTGTCAAGACCCTTTATCTCGGGAACGCGTGGAGATATCAAGTTAAAATTAGAATAACATACTCAGGTCTACAGTCTCTTGAAGCTGTGAAAAAATCAAACATCTAAGTAAACGTAAAAAAAGATACGGCCGTTTATGCCGCAAAAAACGTTAATTTCGACACTCAAGGGAATCAATATTTGTACTATCAAATAATCAAATAACTATGAAATTTGGCACGTAACGGGAAAAATCTTAAAACTATACATTTGTAATTTAATCCAAAAAAAAACAGGAATAAAGACCCAGTTTTTTCCAGACCCTGCAAAGAACGGCGGCGGTCCAAATTTTGAATTGAGTTAACCGTGTCATGTGGGGTATTGTATGAAAGGGTTTGATTGACACAATCTAAAACAGATTTTAAATTATTTTTATTCTGTATAGTTTTCGGTTTATGATGAAGAACGAAAAAAAAACCTTTTTTATAGGTATAGGTTAGGTAGGCATCTAATAATTTTAATTTTAATATCGAGGATTCCGTACAAATTTGTAGGTACATGCAACCTACAAATTTGTACGGAATCCTCGGTGGGCCAGTCCGACTCGTATTTGTCCGGTTTTATTTGTATATAATGTTACCTGATATCTTCATCAATTAAAAGCCAATTTTCGTAATTATTTTTATCCTGTATTTTTGAAAATGTCCTACGTAAGCTTTTGGAGTTTAGGGATGATGGAAAATATATTAAAAACCCGAAAATTTTCAGCGCATGAAAACAATTCACGGCAAATCAGTAAAGGAATATTTTAGTAAGGGAATACCTATTAGTTAAATGTATATCTTGTATTGGTTTAATTGTCTTTAACTGGCTTGACAAAATATTACAAAACTTACCGAAAAACAGCTCATGTGTCGCAATTAAAGCATTGTATTAGGAATTTCAAGCAAAACTTTAAGCATACTTATCAGTTGATCAGACTTTGAATATACCCTATGGAACTCTTCAACGACAAGCAGCTCATGTTTTTCAGTTTGGTGATCACAGGCAGGCAATACAACAAGAATTGTTTGTGGCGCGGGCTTAGGTTCGGCTGAGACGCAAAAGGTTGCGGGTTTGATTCCCGCCGTGGGACAAATGTTTGTATGATCTGCAAGTATTTGTCTCGGGTCTGGGTGTTTCTATGTATAATATGTATGTATGTACAACAACAAAAAAGTATATAAGTAGTATATCAGTCATGTGGTACCCATAACACACGCTCTGCTTACTTTAGGGCCAGATGATACTGTGTAAAATGTCCGTAATTATTATTATTATTATTATTATTATGAATGCTTTAAGTTCCAAAGACGAGTATGTATATAAATAGTAGCTATGCAATATGTAGGGAAAGTATATAATTCCATACCTGACTATATAAAAAAACCAGACAAGTGCGAGTCGGACTCGCGCTCCGAGGGTTCCGTACAAACCTATAGGTATCAATTAAATTGGTAAGTTGTTAATTTTTTTGTATTATCAAAAATTAAATATGCACAAGTTTTAATTAAATTAATGAGTTATTATATTTATCAGGTAAACCATTGCTTTAGTAATGGACGCCTTTTTTAATTTTTTTTTCCTTTTTAGTACCTATATTCATCGTTATAAATACAAGGTACAAGTAATACAATGAATCCGCATTAATAAAATACATACAAGTATAAAAATCTAATAGAAATATAATGTTGTTGCATAATAAAAGCAACAGGAATAGTTTTAGTTAGTGTCGTTTCGAGACGACAAAAAAAAAAAAAAAAAACCTATAGGTATATAAGTAAAATTTCACCCATCACGACAATCGAGTCATAGTTGGATGATGTAACAAAAAATTTACAGTTTTCGCAATTTTTCCATTATCTGTGCTATAAGACGTTGCTTCGTACCAAATTTCAAGATTCTGAGTTCACGGGAAGTACCCTGTAGGTTTTGATTCCCTTGCGAGTTGCGAGTTTGAATATAATGCTACTTAAATTGCTGTTTCTCTTGATTGCATTGACATAGAAGTTTGATTTTGTTACAGCTTAAAGGTATTATAAACCTGAGTATTTTATATGAATTTCAATTTAATAACTCTACGCGTTCATGAGAAAAGGGGTAGTAAGTTTAAAATTATTAAAAATACTTTGAAGTTTGATTTTTTCACAGCTTTAAGGGACAGTAGACCTGAGTATTTGATAAAAATTTCAGCTTCATACCTCCACGCGTTCCTGAGAAAAAGTGTCTTGACAGACAGACGGACAGACGGACGGACAACAAACTGATCATATAAAGGTTCCGTTTTTTCCTTTCGAGGTACGGAACCCTAAAAATTACCATTAAATAAATTTATTAAGGAACACCTGTTTACAAGCTAAATAATTATAATATAATAATAAATCCCTGACATTTATCACAGCATCATCTGGCCCCAAAGTAAGCAGAGCTTGTGTTATGGGTACCTCATGACTGATATGTTTTTATAACATATCTGAATTAATAAAATGACATAAATTTAATTAAGTTATATTCTTAAGTGACGTTTATTGAATTACTAGTGACCCGCCCCGGCTTCGCACGGGTGGTTATTTTTAACATCACTTTAGAAACCTCTAAAATGATAAGTGTTTCTCTGCTATATTATGCATGTATTAGGTATACATATAAACCTTCCTCTTGAATCTATTAACGGCATTAAAATCCATTGCGTAGTTTTAAAGATCTAAGCATACATAGGGATAGACAGACAACGGGAAGCGTCTTTGTTTTATCCTATGTAATGATTATTATGTTACCTAGTTTGTTTTTGTATAAATGTCTCACTTTGTAAAAATATTGTACACCATATACCAAATGGCAGCATAGCATAGTAATTTTTTTATATAGCTATTAAAAAACCTGTAATATACCACAGTAAATTGATTTCGAATTATGTATTATGAATTATGAACTGCTTAATAAGAATAGGAATAGGAACTTCTCAGTTGATCAGACCATGGGCTAGACGCAAGAACGCATCGCTGACAATAATATATCATGTATCGCAATAAGAGTGTGAATTGTATTGATTATTTGATATTCAAGGTTATGAAGCTAGTTTTTAGTTTTTAGTAAATAAATAAATAATGCCGGACATTTCACATAGCATCATCTGGCCCCAAAGTAAGCAGATTTTGTGTTATGGATACCACATGACTTATATAAGTACTTTTTTTTGAAAATACATACATATTATACCTAGAAACACCTAGAATCGAAACTAATACTTGCAGATCATACAAACATTTGTCTTGCGGCTAGAATCGAACACATAACCTTCTGCGTCTCAGCCGGACCTTGGCCCACTGCGCCACCGAGGTCGTGAAAATATATTATTATCATTAGATCGCTTCCGTGCTTCTGAAAAAACGTTAAACTGTCAGTGCTTTCAATAGTTTTTAAGCCGTGACGAAAGCCTTGGAGCGGCCTTTTCACTCAGTCACTAGAGTAGGCCGCATACTCATACGTACGTACTGACTCATACGCACGATCTGACTCATACGTACGTATTGACTCATACGTACGTACTGACTCATACGCACGTTCTGACTCATACGTACGTACTGACTCATACGCACGATCTGACTCATACGTACGTATTGACTCATACTAATACAATTTTATCAATCGTATTTTCACCACAGATGAGCATTCCTGTAGTGGGGTAAAATAAGCATTCCCTTATTATAATATTATACGTACATTTCAGTTGATTTGTGTAATAATCTCAAATGTACGCACACAAGGAAGTACTGTTATACTCTTGTCCGTTTTAGTTTTCCCGGACCCGGAGAATTATTCTACAAAAAATGAATTTACAAAGGCCGAAAAATTCAAATGAATATTGGATGAGCCTTCCACTTCTATCATAATGATTATAAAGGTGTTCGTGCACTTGTATCGAAGCGAGCTGTTGTTCGTTTGGTTGCTCGATTCATTGCATGTTTAAACTTTTTCAAGTATTTTATGTGATCTTAGATAACTTGGCTCAACTACTCCAACAAAATATACATAAATAGGAAATAATGTTAATGTTGTCTGTCTTGTTTTTGACAGACATTATGCTAGGCTATCAAAAACTGTAAACTTATAACCGCGCTCAGAGTCCTTAATGGTTAGTTAAGTCGCTACTATAGCATACAAAACCAACACAAACATTGCAGGCGAAGCAAAAGTTGAACTGTAACTTTGGTTTGTTCGCTCATTGTACGGACAAGTACGCGATCACCTTATTGACCGCTGGGCTCTCAAAGTTTTTGACGAATGGCAGGAATAAGCATGAAAGTAGCTCGTGGCAGGTGAATCAGTTCCCAAACTAAATTCACAAAGCTATGAAACTCGAGCATCGGGCTCCAGCTATCATTACAGAACCGATTTTCGAACTCCATTTTTAGGGTCTCGAAGTCCAACAAGAAAACCTTATAGTTTCGCTTTGTATTTCTGTCTGTCTGTCTGCCCCAAATCAGAGCTCTAATTCGCAGACTATTTATCTTAATGTTACAATTATTTGCACGGAAAAAATATAACACAGTGGCCTGTGTTATATTTGTCTATGTTTACAAAATTGAAAAAAACATGAAAGCATCATAATTTTTTTATTTTGCATTAAGGTTTGAAATTTTTTGGGAGCTGACAACTAATCATTCTTATTGAGTTCGGAAGAGGTCACATGCCCTTGGTCAATTTACCGCTGTTATAGAGGAAGCAAAACTTCATACCGCCCGATCGGTCGTGGGTTCAAATCTAAATAATTAATGATGGTACTCATCAATAGATAAAAACATAGATTACGATTCAAGGCCACAAGCGAAGGAAATCATATCATTTTAGTAGTTTTCCTGCGGGTCCTGTCGCCAAGGTGCGGATGTTACATTATAGCTTACCACGAAAAGCACGAAAGGAGTCTCTGAGGCGCACTTTAATCCTTTCACCACACCGGTTAGAAATAAGTAGTGACACAATAAGAAAAAGAAGAAGAAGTAGCTAACAGCTATTTATCCCAAATTACTTTTAAAATAAGCGAAGGAAACCATTATAAACAAATAAATAATCTTGGGAATTTCACACAGCATCATTTGGCCCCAATGTAAGCAGAGCTTGTGTTATGAGTACTACATGACTGCAATACTACTTATATACTTTTTTTTGTAAATATATACATAGAAACATCTAGACCCGGGAATTATAACATGGGAATCGAAATATCGATCTTTAATAATAATAATAATAAAATTTATAATAATGACGGACATTTCACAGCGTCATCTTGCTCCAAAGTAAGCAGAGCTTGTGTTATGTTATAGGTACCACATGACTGATATACTACTTATATACTTGATTTTTTGTAAATACATACATACTTTACATAGAAACACCGAGACCCTATCTTTTACAAAAATAATGAGACTTAAAAAGATAAATAGTTATTCCCAGATGCCAGACGTGTCCAGGCTAAACTAATTTGGAACTTAAAACCGGATTACGCCGGATCACGCCGGATTTATCTTGTGCTCCGCAATCTGCCATTTTATTTCCAGGTACCTATTTAGTTGAAGGAGTTTTTAATTGGATTTAGAGCTACCTACGGCGGTGGCCATTGCTTCTGCAATTACTGTTGTTTGCAGTTTCAAACTAGGGCGACACAACGCGACATTAAGTTGCCCTGCTTTTTACCCGATTACAACAAAACTAGCGTTAATTGCGCTAGAGGGTTTCCGTAGCAGCTTGTTAGGTAAACATAGGTCACAGTGGGAGTCCTTTGAGTTGGACTGGCCTCTCAGCTCAATTAGTAGTAGCTCTGCCTTCTGCCCTGTTGGTTGTCAGTTCTATTCTCTCTCAGGACAAACCTTTTTGTGGTAAACATAAATATAAAAAAGTATATTCTATCAGTCATGTGCATAATTCCCATAGTACAAGATATGCATAGTTCGGTCCTAGACGGTTTTGTGTAAATTATTTACTAATATTTATTACTAATATTTATATTTATTTATTAGTTACCCGCGACTTCGTACGCGTATGCTTAGAACCTTTATTTTTATTTTTGTAAGTAATACATTCTGTGCATCTATAGACCATCACATAAGTTTTACCCCCTATTTTACCCCCTTCGGGGATGGTTTAGCAAAAACGTTGAAATACGTATTTCTGTATTTCTTATCAAAAGCCTAAATATAAAATTTCAGATCCCTAACTTAATAAAATATAAGTTGCCCAAACAAACTTTCATCCCCTATTTTACACCCTTCAAGGTTGTTTTTTTGAGACAAAAAATTGGGTTAGGTTCATATGGTCTGGATTGTAAAACGTCTGTGTGAGCAAAATGTCTTTTCCTATGTTCTTTCCTCAAATGCAATACATCTTCTTACCAAATTTCCTCAAGATAGACAGAGACACTTTCGCATTAATATGAAGTTAGCTTTTACACATCATGTTTCCGTCTAATCCCTTTATTATCAAAAACGCAAATTAATCACAACTGTCTTCTACTCAAGATAGTTAATTAATTCAGGCGTGACATTTGAGCTACGAACAAACATAATGAAATATCGAATCTTGCACGTATATATCGAGTCTTTCACGTATATATCGAATCTTGCACGTATATATCAAATCTTGCACGTATATATCAAATTTTGCACGTAGGGTGAATATCTACAGTGTAACTGACCTGTGACTGAGGTGGCCATCTTCAAGTACTGCGGATATTTGTCCACCAGTCGCTTGATAACGTCGATCTGCTCCAGAGTTAGCTGCACGGCATCCTTGTCCTGGGCGCCGCACGGAACGAAGGCAGACCAGAACTGTCGGCAAAAGAGAAAGGCAGAATCAGGCACACCATCTTTTTCTGTGTCTTGCCTAGAAAAAAATATTCTACTCCGAACTAGAATTATCCTAGACGCATCGTTGCAACACGTTGCACTATCTTAGTCCTACACTAGTAGTGCAAGGTCAGTGTCTGTAATAGTTCTGACACGGACATTTGCGTAGAAACATCGCAAAGCCTTGATGCCAAAAGGTTTATTGTTCCCTGAGACTCTTTTAATAAGCATATTTTAAATTAAACTACTGTTTCTATAAAGAGCGTAAGGTTTTATTACAATTTACGGTGAAGACGGAACGCTTACGTTTATTCTTCGTTAAGGCGTTTTAGTTTTCCTGGAGAAAAATATGTGAAGCGTATCCTGTGAAAATAATGGTAGATAAGCTTACTACTTTATTTTACTAGATAGAGGTTGCTTACACTATAGTGGCCTAGTACTGCGGTTGCTTTCTTTTACCGGAAGATCCGGCTGTATGTTTTTTTATTCATATGCATTTTTGAAGTGAAAACTTCTTTTAGCGCGGTACGCATATTTTAGATTAGGTAAAACCTCTGGATTCGCGACACCGTTACCGAGACGCAGCCGGCTGCCGCGCTCGCCCTATTTGATTATTAACCTTAATTCACATGTTTATAGTCTACTTTTGTATGGACAAGTTTACTGAGTTAGGTTCTTTGATATAGACGCAGCCGCCTGCCGCGCTCGCCCCATTTGATTATTAACTTTAATTCACATGTTTACAGTCTACTTTTGTAAGGAGAAATTTACTGAGTTAGGTTCTTTGATATATTATCTACAATTTGAATAAAAAATATTGCATCATCTGAGTTTGTTCAGTATTTGATTGGCAGTCACCATTATTAGTGATTTTGAAGTGATTTAATACTAAAATCTAACGCGCAAATATAAGTTTTCACTTCTGTTAGGCGTCCGAGACGGACACGTTTTTTTTTATTTGTATATTTGATATCTATATCAATTGTTAGTCCATTTTAATTATTACGTTTTTAACCTATGTGGTCCCGTATTAGTTTGGTGAATATCTGACGATGAGAAACATGATAACGAAACTCCTTAATAAATGAAAGCAAACGCATAGCCGTGTACTATTAATTATTTTGTAAAATATAGGTTAATTCAGTGGTCTACTGACCTGACATTGAAGATATCCTACAGAACTATTCAACTATAAAAATCTTAGACCCTGGGCCTTGAAGGTAGTTACCCTAAGGAACTATTTAATGACAAAAAGCACATAATCGTATTTAGAATATATCTGACAAATACTCACAATAAAAAACCATTTTTAAGACTTAAAAAAAAATATTATTTGTACCTTAAGCTCGTGCTCGTATACAACACTTCTAAAATAAAAACTGCAGAACTATTCCCATGAACAGAGAATCAAGTTTCAAAAGACGCTTCGCTTGGAGCCTAACAATGTGAAAATACGGACGTTCCAACTGAATGTAATATGAAATTTCTAACAATATGCTGCTGTAAATTGAGTCCCAAAGGACGTTGGGACCAGCTTCATCGTCAACACGGACGAGAGCTCCCGCCGGAGAAAACTGACCGGGATTCATCTTTCGAGCATACTTGAGGACCCAATTCAAGATGCTTCTCAAACTAACCAGTCAATTCAATGCAGTTTACATAATAAGAAACATTGCGTGACCCAACAGCTGTCTCCTATCCGGCCCAACGTATTAGCATTGCCATTCAACGTGGCAATGCCACCAGTGTCTTGGCGACGCTGCCCTCTAGCAGTGATCTGGAGCAGTTGAGCTATGTATAGATCGTTTTTAACTGTCCTTAGATAGCTCAACTGTATCACATGTATATTATATTATTCTGTTAATTTCTGTAATTATTTTAAAATAACTGTCAAATATATTCGATTTAATATACATTAAATAAATAAATGAATATTGGTGGACAATGCACACAACACTATCTAGCCCTAAACTAAGCATAGCTTGAATTATTGTGACCAGAGGACTGATAGATATATACTTATACATATTCAAATACATACTTTATACACACCCAGACACAGAACAAACAATAATAATAATAATAATAAATCTTAAATCTTAATCTTAAATCTTAGAACCATAAACAATATTATTCTAAAACATAATGAAAAACCGGGATGCCCGTGGTAGTATAAATTATACTGTGTTACGCACATCAACAAATACCTTTGTTCATCATACAAATGTTTGTCCTGGGAGCGAATCGAACCCTCAACCTACAGCGCAGAAAGCAGAGCTACTACCAGCTGAGCTAAGACGCCAGATATTACCGGATACAAAATTATTTTCAAATGCCGCAGTCAAGCAATCTATATTTCTTGTTCTGAGCTTGATTATTTTCTCACGAACACTCTCAGAGTGTGCCATGGTGTAGAAAACTATACTATGTAGGTTTATGTGGTATTGGTGTATGTACAATAGCTGTTATAGGATAAGAGGTTTGTAGTGTAGACTTAGTTGTACTGTGCACTTATAGAATAGACGGGAAATATACCAGCATGAGGTCGAGAGATTCCCATGGGAGACTGAGGTATCGACTTCTCTTTACAAACTGCCGAAGATACAGATTTGAAAATGTGTAAATTGTAAGGAAAAATGCCGCCTAGCCTTTAGGGACTGCACACAAAACTATTTTTGCGAGATTTAGATTCTCCGATAAAAGCTTGATCGATGAAACCATCTATGGTTTGAAAGTTGCGTCTGAGTTTGTCAAGTATCGTCGGATAAACCCAATCAGTCGTGACTCGTGACGTTACGTATAAAGAGAGCTGGTGTAGTGGTAGCACTCTTGCTTTCCAAGCATAAGGTCGAGGGATTTATATTCTCAAAAAATGTATGTACAACGCAATTTTTTCGGTTTTTGTTCTCATACGGCGAAAGAAAATAAGTGGACGAAACCGGCGCATTTGAAACATAAAATTTGAAAGTGCGTTCTATCGGTTAGTATTCTGTAAAGCGGCTATCGGCCTGCAACCTGTCATACGAAATTATATCTACCTACAGTGCAAAACGTGGGCATGTGACAAATATAAAGTATGTTCGAACCTCTGACTCTCTCCTTATGACAACCTCAAAGAACGGAGAACGAAGATCCAAGGAGGTGCCTACGGAGCGCGGGCAATACTTTCGTGGATCTGTTTGTCTTTTTATGGACATACCGCATGACTCTATTCTAGTCATTTCTCACAAAAGCCTATTGGAATAAGCTAAAAAGAAAAGTATTTTGTAAGCAATACTGTTCAAAGAGAAACGTGCTAGCAAGTCGTGCCGTAGAATTAATCCTCTGTACTACCACTCACGTTTTCACGAGTCACGGGAGCCAAAGAGAATATAGCCGTGTTAGTGCATTCGGTTAATTATTCAGTTCCAATATTCTGGCGTTCGTAGGGTGAAAACTACCTTACTTTCTTGAGAAAGTAATTACCGAAGCTTAGAGCTAGCTAATTACCAGTATGTTATTAGGTTTATAACACTCACACAAGTGTCGACCGAACTTATACCATTCACGAACTGGGTATTCGAATTCGAGGAAATTACGATCGTATGGCATGCGCTATAGCGATTATTTAAGATTAGCTACTTTAAAAATAATCTAGCCACGCTGAAGGTTTTCGAAGATAGTAAGGATATAAATATCTAGTGGTCAGGCCCCAAACCAATTTACACCATCTTAATATTCAGCAAGCAAAAAAAATAGTGCGTGGAGTCCCTCCGCGTGGAAGAAGGGAAATTTCGTAATGTGGAAATGAAAATAGCAAGAATACCACACGCATGTGCTTGAGATCTACCGACTCACTCTCTTTCTCTCTCCCACTTTCTACCTTTGTGTATCTTTCTTTCTCTCTCCCTCTTGCGTTGGAATATTGGACGCTACTCGTTGCTAACGCTCGCGCTGGCCTGTAACAGGTATACTACGCGCATGCATTCGAGTGCCACGCATTCACTCTCGCTCTGTCTCTTTCTATTCCCCCTCCCCAGGAGCGTTAAACGTTTAACGCAACCTTGTTGGAAGTCGCATAAGAAGTTTCACTTCAATAAAAAAAAATGTGTGAAGCTTTCATAATTTTTTGAAGGTTTACAAATCATGCTGTTACTTATAATCACAAACTATAGGATGCTATGCTCATAAACTAGTACAGTCTTACTAGACGAGACAGTTTTCTTAATAACTTTTTAGGTACCCCCAAAACGCGGTTTAGCCAGCAGAGGGTGAAGGGGAACAGAGACCTGTATAAAAATTAAAATATATTATATATGCCATTTATGTATGTATGTAGCCATTTTTAAAAACAAACGCTGGTTTATCGAGCAAACTTTTTATAGCTATGGCGAGTTTTTGGATTATAAGTTGCCTGCTATTGTGTTCCTAAGTTAAATAATTTGACATTTATACAAATAGATTTATTTAATTATTATGTACCTATAGCGACCCGCCCCGGCTTCGCACGGGTGCAATGCTGAATACTAATTCTACTACAGAATGGTTGGTCATCCCTAAGAGATAGCCATATACCATAGGTGATTTTTTTGTAGACCTTTTGATTGTGTACAATGCTGTAGTACATTATTTTGATCTATCTGACGACCTCTGTGGCGCAGTGGGCTTAGGTCCGGCTGAGACGCATAAGGTTGCGGGTTCGATTCCCGCCGCGGGACAAATGTTTGTATGATCTGCAAGTATTTGTCTCAAGTCTGGGTAATTCTATGTATTATATGTATGTATTTACAAAAAAAAAAAGTATATAAGTAGTATATCAGTCATGTGGTACCCTCAACACAAGCTCTGCTTACTTTTGGGCCAGTTGATGCTGTGTGAAATGTCCAGTATTATTATTATTATTATTATTATTATCTCGTAGGGTTCAGACAGCGTTTGCAATGTAAGCTCAAAAATATGAATTTATTTACGACACCACATTGGAAACCTCTAAAATTATCAGTGCTTATCTACTATATTATGCATGTATTATGCATATAAACCTTCCTCTTGAATCACTCTATCTATTAAAAAACTGCATTAAAATCAGTTGCGTAGTTTTAAAGATCTAAGCATACATAGGGACAAACAGACAGCGGAAAGTGACTTTGTATTATACTATGTAATGATTAGTGTCGTCTTAAATATTTTTATGTGTTTACTTTTGGATATACTTTTTACATTTGACTTATAATGATATTACCAATAAATAACTATTATGACTATTATTATATTAAAATTTCTGTATCGAATAACTGTTCAAGAAACCTCCCCATAACCTTGAAAAACCTATCAATTGATATTCCACACGATGAGAAATAATTTATTGACAGGAGTGGGACCATTAGCATTATTTTTTTCTTAGTTTAATGAGGATAAAACGATTAATCTGCGAGCTAAATCTTTAATTAGGGGCGAACAGACAGACAGACGGACATGTCCAAACATGTTGTTCTTTGACAAACTTCGGTACCCTAATAAAAACGATGAGGTCCCGCACCTTTCTAATATGCCACGGCAGCAGTAACATTGACCTCTCATTATCCCTGACTCAACATAAGGTCAACCTGGTTTCAATTAAATTTATGGTTATTGGTTTAAATCAGCTCACGCTTACCTAACTAATAAAAGTTTAATTAAGGTTTTATAATGTACCACCTACTTAAAAAACGACACAATACTCGTATGATACGGACATTGCAAGATTTCAGTTCGGAGCAAAAGTTTTACATAATATACTACATTACTAATTTCAGATATGTGCAGAACATAAATTGAGCTATCTAAGGACCTAATATCGATAATAATCTAATACAAATACTATATTTAAACATACCAGAAGTTTAAGTTTTAAGTCTTGGGGACGCTACCCTCTGGCAACGATCCCGATCAGTTGAGCTGTCTATAGATAGTTTTAAACGGTCCTTAGATAGCTCAACTAATTCACATATATTTTATATTATTGTATATTATTCTGCACATTTCTGTAATAAATTGAACACTAAAAGTAAAGCAAGGTACTTGCTAGTTATAGTGACAAAGGAACATTGAAATTTCACGGCAAGACTCGCTATCTGGCATTGCTCGTTGCTTAGTTCTGCATTTAATACAAGTTGAGCTGCAGATTATGTTTCAGCTTAATGAGAAACATCAATACATTTTAGCTCTTCTACTGGACGTATTTCATGTTTTGAATTGTCTTAAGTCGTGTCGTTTTTGAATCTTTAACTAATTTATAAGAGCATATTTTTATTACTCAAGCACAACGAAACACTACAATACAGGAGAAATAAATATCTGTATGGCACTGTACACAGGGCCAGGGTAAGCCGAAAGCTTACACGGCACCGGTGCTGAAATGTAACAATACATTACTACATATTTATTTGCTTTTGCACGCTACATGCGTGCAAAAGCAAATAAATATGTAGCTTTTAAATATTGCGATCGTAGTTTTAAATGTAAGCTGGGTACAAAAGGCGATACTCGTTTAGCGATTACACGATTTTCGCAAAAATTCTTCACTATGTAAACGCGGTGCAGTAACAAAAAAGATCGCATTTAGCGATAAAGCCGCTCTTTGGTTAGCGGCTGAGGACTCAAACAGATTTTCTCATTGTGTTTCTTTGTTGGTTTTAGTACTTAGTAGGATGGTTCCCGTTGGGAATCCCGACTAGCTGCAGCTACAGATATTTAGGTATCGTACGTCAACTCGCATCAAAAATTCCGTACAAATTCCGTACCTTCCATTGGCATGCATAGCCACATAAAAAAACAAATCGCATATATATTATTATTTTCGTTGTATTCGTATTTATTAGGGTTCAGTAGTACACAGTAGGAACACTTATTGTTTCTCCAAGTCTGTATGTCTGTCTGTCCGCCCTTAAAAATACTTGGGCTTGGGACTTGGCCACTAGTCTTTGTTATACATAATAAGCCTACACTGTGCGTAGTAATATGCGCTTAGTCAATTTATTTTTAAGTACAGTTAGACACTAACATTTTAGTGAATTAGATGTAAAATAGTAGCAGATAAACCAACTAGCGGGCAAAGCTAATTCCTAAAAACATTTGTTCACAGCTTTCCATACTTTCTTGCTAACTATAGCCAAGATGGTTGCGAGTACTTGTTGTCTATAGGTAGTGGATTGGATGTGGAGTGGACCTTACGATTGGAAGGACGAACTCGGTCATGCATCAATGGATTTTTCTGGTTAGAACCAGAACTCTCAAACGGCAAAAGAAAAATATCCTGGAGAAACCGCAATGTTGCAGTATGTTAGAGTACCAAATGCACGAAAAGAGATAGGAAGAACTAGATGGTTGCAAAATTACAATCAAGTAGGCCAGGTAACAAAATGTCCGGGCAAGATATTGGTGTTGTCTTTGATACGGGATCTTTGAACAGCAAGGTAGGCTTCGCCGGTGAAGCCTTCCCTCGGGCGGTGTTCCCCACAGTTGTGGCAAGGTATTCATTTGTTATTTCCATTTATACCACTTTTTCATTTCATATAAGCGAATGAGTTGGACGTTATCAAAGAAGAAACAAATGTATACAATGTGCTACATAATGGTTATCTATTGTGGGGTAAGAAGCTTCGGTTTCTATGGAATCCAAATAAAACTATGGAATGTAAATAAAACTATCGTTATTGTTAAACAATAGGTAGTTTGGAAACGAAAAGTACATTTTTAATACATTTGGACCCCATAATATAGGGTCCAAATGTATTGTTTTGGACACATGCTGCATGTAATTATGCTGAACGTCTGTGTAAATAGAAATTGTCCATGTCCATGGCCTTCAGATGTCGGCCACAATAAAACGGCCATAATAGAATTTCTGTCAACAACATCGTGCAGCTTACGGCTGTCTCGTGTAAAATAATCTAGCACAAAATGGAACTATTGCAACTTCATAACAAATGTTTTCATAGAGTTGTGAATACATAAAGCATGCTTTTGTACATACCTAAGCTACCTTAGGTTGGAAGTCTAGATTGGATCATTATAATTTTATATTTTATTTTAACAACGTGCCTACAATTTCTTCTAAAAAAGGAGGAGGTTCTCAATTCATCGGAATCTTTCTTGAATTTAATTGAATCTTTTTAAGTAGGTTTACCAATTACTCAAAGAAGCCTGAACCTATTTGGAAAATTATTTATTTGTTTCAAAGGGTCCCAGGTCCCAGAACCCAGGTCCCAGGTGGTACCATTTCAGTTTTATCGAAATCAGTGGAGCGGTTTTTAAAAATCAACAAAATTCAAAAAATTGTTTTCATCGATATATCATCGATGAAAACAATTTTTTTACTCCGAAACCTTGCTGTCTCATTGGAGCATTGCGTTTAGTTGGTTTACCCATATTATATATAAACAAAAAACATCTACTTGCCACTAAAAAATATTATTTCATTATAATATTTCATAATATTTTTTTTTACTCCGAAACCTTGCTGTCTCATTGGAGCATTGCGTTTAGTTGGTCTACCCATATTATATATAAACAAAAAACATCTACTTGCCACTAAAAAATATTATTTCATTCAATGAATCCGAATTCATTGAATGAAATAATATTTTTTAGTGGCAAGTAGATGTTTTTTGTTTGTTTTGTTTTTCTTTTCCGTTTTTAAAACGTAATAATGTATTTACTGTGCTTTCAGATTTCGTCGTCAAGGTCTGATTGATGGTTTTCCTCTCATTCATTGCGGTAAGGAAGCCATCATCAAGCGAGGTTTCTCGACTTTGACATGGCCGGTTCAGGAAGGCCAGATCCAGAACTGGGATGAGATAGAAAAGCTCTGGCATCACGCTTTCTACAAGGAGCTGCATGTTCCACCTGAAGACTCAAAGCTCATGCATGTGGTCCATCCTCTGGTTTCCAAGAGAGATCGGTAAAGCTTTTCTATAAAAAAAGATAAAAGATGGATAGGTACATCGTACTTAGATATCGTTTTATACTTTGCTACAAAGGCATTTATAGTTTCAGTTAGGAAACTATAACAATTTATTAGGTACCTACACCAATCTTTTTTTGACTTTCTAGGGAAAAAATGACGGAGGTTCTTTTTGAAACATTCGCCATTAGCAGTCTCAACCTCATGAAATCTCCAATCTTGGCGCTTCATGCTACTGGCCGGACTACAGGCGTGTCTTTAGAGATGGGGTATTCATGCTGTTACGTCATTCCAGTCTATGAAGGGTTTTCTTTGAATCATGCCACAGTTGTGTCCCCACTCAACGGGCAGCTGCTGACGGATCGGATGCAGAAGCTCATGACAGATACTGGGTACGCGTTCACTACTCCAGTTGAAACGGATATCTTGAATAACATCAAGGTGCGTAATGATGTCGCAACTCCCAACCCATCCCATCCATGTGCAAAGCTAAATAGATATTTTACTAATATGTTATTATTTCCAGGAAGAAAAATGCTACGTCGCTAGAAATTTTGAACAAGAAATAGAGCTCTTCACCTCCTCCGGAGAGAACAAGGTGCCTTACAAGCTGCCAGATGGGCAGCAGATCCTGCTCGGCGAAGAGCGGTTCCGATGCCCTGAAGTGTTCTTTAACCCTTCTTTACAAGGCTTGAGCTGTCCGAATTTGACAGAAATTCTTTGCTCTAGCATTTCTAAAACCGATCTAGAATATCAGCATTTATTATATAATAATATAACAGTATCCGGGGGTTCCAGCATGTTCCCAGGTCTCGTTGACCGTTTGAAGGTAGAGTTGGGTTTTAAGCTGGTGAGCGAAGAGTATGGTGCTCGTGTAGATGCTCTACCGTCAAGGCAGTATGCGGCCTGGGTTGGCGGGTCAATTCTGGCATCTCTGTCCAGTCTGAAAGGGTTTTGGATAACAAAACAGGAATACGAAGATATTGGTTCCGATAGCGTTAATTACAAGTTTTTTTAGAATGGTATCCTACTAGGATAAGAAAAAGTTCGCAATAAATTTGTCTTTGGAATACCGTTTCTTAGTTTTTATAAATTATCTTTTTTTTATTCAACCTCTTTAGTGTTGTTTTAAACCTCGAAGAAGACTAAGAAAAAAAATCGTGTCATTTCCAGATCTTTCATTGATTGAAAGATCTGGAAATGACACGATTATTTTTTCTTGTTATATTAGATAATCAATCGATCAATCAATTTTAATCAATAAGTTGTGACTTTTTAGCACAGTGTAGAAAATTTAAATTTAAATGTATTATGTTTTTGATGTGAAGTGAACTTCTTATGGGAGGGTAAACCGCTTCGTTACGTAACGCGTTACGGTGCTTGTCTGTCTGATTGCCCTTTCTCTCACGCATACGATAGCGGTAGGCAGGCTTCTCCACTCTCACTCTAACCCACAGCGCTAGTTAAATTAGTTTAAGTTATCACTTCTGTCGGGCGTCCCGAGACGCACACGTTTTTTTTTGTGATTTGCTAGACGAGGAATTCAAGTAAATTCTAGGCGGTCATTCCGCGTTGACTTTTAGAATAGACCATTGACTACAACTTTGTCATTATTTTATCAAAACCTTGGATTATGCATATACAACTATTTCGATGATCAAACCACTTGTCATTGGCTAAATTGTCATCAAGACAGATGTCATACCTTCTATAAGTAAACGAGGAAGTAGAAGAAGAAAGCGATTTGAAAACAGCAACTAATGGCGAAAACCTGTTTAGCAGATCCGTATAAAGATCCTGATTGAATCTAAGCGCAACTCAGCATGTCTATCGAGAAACCAGCGGTGGTACTCGAGAACGGTAGCTACAACATAAAGGCTGGATTCGCGTGTGACAACCATCCAGTCTGCATCTTTAGGACTGTGGTTGGCAGACCTAGTTTTCTGAGGGGCTCGTATGGACGGGATTACTATGACGTTTATATCGGTAAGTTTAACAAATCGGCGAGTTTTGTATCTCCGACGTTTTTAGTGCTATGTATGCGTGAACTTTAAACGAACACAGTTTCACAACGGAAAGCATAAGCGGTACTCATCTCGGGAAACATGCGCTCCTGTGTGAAGTGAACGCCAGAGCAAGATTTGTTTACTGTTGCGTTGTGGGTAAATTGATGTATCTCGTATTTTTTGTTTGGTAAAAACATCGAATTTATTTTTATTTGGTCATGTTATTGTTAAACACACTACGCCTCAGGGTCCTTCTAATGATCTTATTGAATTCATTTAATTCTTCTTTTTGTGTCGATGCTTCGTTTTGTTGTTATATATACTTATGCATATTTACAATTAGATCATTAGAAGGAGCCTCTGAGGTGCATTGTAATCCTAACACCACACTACTGATAGAAACCCGATTGAAGCAAGTAAATTAAATGTTTAAAGCATAGTTGCTCATTTAATGTTTGTTTACTCTGAAAGTATGAAGCAAATTTGAACTCAAGGTCTAAGATTTGGGTATTAAATCTCGACAGCTGCCTTTGGTAGTTTGCTAGTAACTTGACGTAGTTCCTCACATATTTTATGACTGTAATCGGTTGACACTTCCTCATATTGCAAATTGCTTTGAGGATGAGATTGAGATTTGAGGATGAGTAAGGGGTTTATTCAAATGATCAAATTGTCTAGAAACGGAACTTTAGATTTAATCGTTCAACAATGAAAACCTGCTCTTTTTTTAGGAAAAAGATGATTTAACTTTTAAAAATATCATAGTTTTGCACATAATTTTCACTCAAAACGGGATATTTATCTCGTGATCATGGCGCATGCAACTGTGCCGAAATATCGAGAAGCAGAAAAACTCATATATCATGGTAAATATCCCATTTTGAGTGAAAATTAAAAGATGATTTGTCAGTCGTCAGGTGAGTAAACGAATCACTCTTTGGGGTCGCGAAGCCCAACGGAACCATTCTGGTTTTACAAAGTCCGTCTGTCTGTTTGTATGTCTCTACTATTAGTCTTATTATTCTTGTTATAGTGTCACTAGTTATGTATTTCTAACCAGTGTGGTGAAAGGATTGAAGTGCGCCTCAGAAGCTCCTTTCGTGCACTTATGAAATTATCAAGTTAATACAATTTGTGGTTCCTAGATCTTTCAAATAAAAATTTTGGAGTTACCTCCCCTATTAAAGTTGGTTTATTTTCTGCCAATTAAAATTACTTATCGTTTGATAGAATCTATCAATAAGAAAAAAAATTAATTAAAAATTTCTAGGTGGCACAAATGGTATTACCTTGATAATTTCATAAGAATAATAGTTGGCGAGTAATTGCTAAGCCCAGAGACAAACAGACAGACGGACTTTGTGAAAAAGTTGTAATTGAAGTTGTAGAAAGAATGAATAAATGTGAATGAAGCTGTAATTTTTGACTTTTGTTCAAATATCTAAAACTCCTACCTGCTGAACTCCTTATTTTATTATTTTGTATGCTAACTAGTCCGTGTTCAAGGGGCGTGGGAGCTGACCACTAGTCATTCTTACTAACTTCGATAGCTTTCACTGTGCTTGAGGAAGTGTTTTACAACGCTAAGCTGGAAATATGGAAATATTATGAAGCCAGTGCTCCTGAGAATGCATTTTAATGGTACTCCTAATGAGTAGGACGCGCCTCCACTTACTTCGCCAACACTACACAAAATAGTATTCTACACCAATATTCGCTTCGCAATACAATTTCATTCAATAAACTTTGTACTTTGTATGTATTGTTTTTTGTAGTGTCTCTAAATTAATGCAGAGACGCTTCTTACTTGTGAATAAGCTACAAAGAGACACTTAGTCATCCCGTTGGTTCTTTTGCAATCAATACAAGATCGTTTCCCTCGTATTCTAAAAGCAGACCAACGTCTCCAGCAGATTAAATAACTCCATAATTTGTAATAGCACTAGCATTTTCTACAAGTCAATGGCCAACACAGGTAATGAAGTGATTCTACCATTATGCCTTAATCTTACTGGTCTACTAGGTGACAATGCAGTGGCCAAGATTGAAGACCTGGAGTTAAACCACCCTGTGGTGGACGGCCGGATTGTGCACTGGGACAACATGGAGCGCATCTGGCACCACTGCTACTACCGTGAGCTGAAGGTGGCTCCAGAAGACCGCTCCGTCATACTCGGAGTCTCTGTCAGCACCCCAATGGAAGAGAAGTGAGTACATTATGCAATGGAGACCACGTAATGTAACTAACAGTTTTTAACAGATAAACAAAGTGAAGCATCGTTCTGCGAGGTCATTACATTGATGGTTGACCGCGGTGTAAAATTTGAGTGCTACCGTTCTTTGGAGTGCACGTTAAGTTATCAAACATAGCATTTACAAGTCGTCAGACCCTGACTTGACCTGAACCAGATGGTGTTCTAGTTTTTAGTTACTCCTCCATCAAAGTTGGCAACTGACAATGCTTATGTTGTGCTTATTATTATTAGTCGTCTGTCTTAGACATCCACACCTGTAATATAACGTAGCGCTTGCACCAACCACTTCCTCCATAATATAAAACGATCAATAGAACAGCTCTTTGATCCAGATACTGCCAGAGGGCAGCGTCCCTAAGACACTGGCGACATTACCACGTTGAATGGCAGTTCTAAAGCGCTGGGCCAGATAAGTCAGAATTAAGGCTTCCGATGTATTCAAATTAGTATTTCAAATTGCATATATGATTCAGTACTGTGAACGCGTTTTTTTTGTTGTAACTCTCATTATTTTCTCATGCTCGAGGTTTCTGATTGTTTATTTCCCGCTTTTGTCACAGGAAGGTCCTTAACGACTTTAATGTCGAAGCTAGCCGCTAATTTCACTTTACATGTTAATAACTGAAGTGTTCTAATAATCTTCACGTGTCACAGTAAAACCTTCGATGACGCGTGAAAGCTTTGTTATAATCAAAAGTCTAATTCACTCGCAGCAGCTTTCAACCTAATTTAGCTTGATCTCATTACAGAAATAATTTAATCAGCGCACCCTGTACGGAATTATTCATAAATTCAACCCGGTAAATTGATACATAAATTAATTGAGGTAATAATTAATGGTAATCAATTGCTCAATATCTTAACTATCGAGGAGGCGTAATAATTAAACGAAAGTTTTTGAGTAGATCAATTTGTAGGTAGAAATGTATCGTATAAATGAGGTATTCCTTAAACTCGAACGAACTTTTCCTAACTCCTACGTTTATTGCTACCATCAAATAAAAAACTTCTCAAATAGTGCCGTAAACGATGGAATTTGAATTTACGATCACAAAGAACATTTTCCAAGCACTTTAACCGACTAATATTATAAATTTGAAAGTTTGTGGTTCAAGTTCCCACATTCCATCGCCATTTTGAATTGTTTCGTTACGACCTAAAAGTTTTAGGCGGTGCAAGTACACACGCATGAAAAGTCACGGGCTGTAGCTAGTAATAATAAAGTTGAGTCGTTTCTCGAATAGAAACGGTATTACCGGTGCGCGGGTGCTTTGGCACGTCATAAAATAAATACACTCTCGCTTTGACTTTTAACTCATAGGTTATGCAAGGCCGCTGGTTCATTTTATTTTATTGTGAAGACAAAATCGTGAGATTGAGACATCATTACCGCATAGCAAAGAGTTTAAATGAGTTAATGCAAGGCTTGATGCTTCAGTGTTCCGTCAACGCAAAGAAGAACTCGCTCTAAGGGTACATAATTTCGACTGGCTTCTCAGCTCAGTTGGTAATAGTTGTGCCTCTGTCGCTGTTTTTGTGTGATGGTTACAAACATTTGTTCGATGCACACCGATGTTTGCTTTGTGGGCAAAATGCCTAAGACGCAGAAGGTTACGATTCACGCCAATCAGTCGCAAATCAATGTTTGCATGATCTGCAAGTATTTCGTCTAGAAGCTTTTCTATGTATAAATGTATAAATTTAACATAAGGTATATAAATAGTATTATTATTCATGTGGTATAAGTAGCACAAGCTCTGCTTACCTTGGGTTTAGATGACGCTGTGTGAAATGTATTATTATATTATCATTATTATAGTACAAGCTATGCTTAGTTTGTGGCTAAATGGCGTTGTGTTGATTCTACTACTATTATTATTGTCTACATTTTTTTTGTAATATTATAATAATGTTAGCTTTATCTAGAAACCTTGACTCTCAATTGTTAAAAAAAGTTTATAATTTAAATTTGTCAACCATTTTAAACGAAGTGTGCTTTTCTAGTCGATTCTAAGTCGACTGATGGCATTATCAAGTTAAGTACCTATCTACAAACTGCTGGAGAATTAATTATATGCAGGATAATGTTGACCTAACCTGCAATAAACCATCTGCTCCACATAGCACTGTATTCTAACAAACACCAGAGCCGAAACTGTTCTCTTCATTCTGGTTCGCAATAAAATCGTACGTACATTCGTCCACAAAGGTTTTAAACTGAACAAAGGCATGTTGTACCTCACTGTACTCGTTTTGTGAATGAGGTATCGCTCTCGTGTTACAGAAGTTTGTGCTGATGAGTTTTGAAATGAAATATAAGAGCACGAGGGCATTGCGAGCTATTTTCAAAAAAAGTTGAATTGGTGGCAGTGCTCTCAAACGATTGAGGAAAACATTACATTGAAACCGGCACACCTTAGAACCTAAAGTTCAAAGATGTGTGTTATCAGTTAGTATGTTTATAAGCGCCGATATTCTTGCAACTTGTCACATACGGAATGCTAACTTCTGCGAAAATTTTGGAAATTTCGAAAATTTTGAAAATCATGTGCACCAGACCTCCTCTGTCTAAGGATAAACTGAGATTTGAGGAAGTACCTACTAAGCCTGTGGATTATTATTATGTTGAATGTTGTTAAGGGTTGGTTTTTAGTATAGCAATACCACGAAATACCGTGTTTCAAGAGGGCATGCAACTGTATGCTGCTATCTATACTATTCAGTAAAGTGTATCCACCATGTATGCAGAATGTTTAGACATGCATCTAACTATTCTTCTTATGCTAATAAGGCTTTAAAGGCTAAAACTTCATAGAAGTCTGAACTAAAACTAAAACACAATACATTCTTAGCGAAATTGCGAAACGCTCGTAGCGTATATTTTGAGATTGTTCTTAGTAAGGCATATTTGGAACAGTCGATTTTTGGTGGAGCTTTCGCTAAAGGCTTCGTAAATTCACTCATATAAATACTACATTTATATGTGTGTGAAAAGTTACGCGGCTCTTGAATGAGCAGTAATCAAAACCAAGCGTAGACCATCGTGTATTCTACAGAATGTTAGTACACGTCCAGGCTGTTATGATGGCACGATTATCTATCAAGGTCACGCAGTTTTTAGAACCGCAGGCTGTCATGATTTTACACGATAACGCTTGATTTGTAACTGCCAATAAGTCTTATTCAATTGATAATCTGAATATTATTTTTGTTCATATTGAACGATTATAACAAACAATAAAAGTGTAGTTTATTTTTTCCTTTTGAAAAACTGACAACTGGTTCTAGTTCTTCCACTCTTCTCTCATTCACCATCTCCGTTATAGAATATTATTTAACTTGCATGATGAAAAGTCAATGTGCCATTATTTCAGCCGGGCTTTATAAACAAGCTTAGTATGCATCCGGCACGTCCGAATCGCGGACCGGACCCACTTTGAGCTCTCGCGCCATGATGGATAGTTTCAGTAACCGTACTATTGCTGAAAGTTACATGGCTCCATGATTTTTTTAAGACGTTTTTGTGATTGAGAACTGCTTTGGTATTCTGGTGTAGTTACCAGTAAAGTAAGTTGACAGTTTCGGTAAAAGATTAGCGGTATCTGTATAGATAATAGTATTAGTAAGTCGCATTCGATGGTTTTTTGTTAAAGGTCTTGTTGCTGTACTTCTCACTCACTGTACCTAGTCGATTTTCCGTGGTTAGCTTCGATTGTCCGGAATGCCTAGTGTTATTTTGATAAATGGCCAAAATGCAACCCTTCACGACAAACAGTAACCGACACACTTGAAATTTTTAAACTCTGTTGTATTAGTATTTCGTAGTTAAGGTAGTTATAAGATGGATCATGTAAAAAAGCGTTAGGACCAAGACGAGATTCTTGCCAGTTCTTCTCGGGCTTGGGTTAGGATGAATTGGCATCTAAATTCACCTAGTATGTAAGACGTTTCAAAGTGATCCTTGTGATTGTATTGAATAAAGTATCTTTTGACTTGACTTTGAGTGACTTTCCAGTTTTATAAGCTTGGATTAACATAACATCCCTATTTGTATTCCAGAATAAAATGCTGCGAGGTATTCTTCGAGACCCTCAACGCGCCAGCAATCTGTGTGCAATCTCAAAGCGTCCTCTCGCTGTACGGTTCAGGCTACACCACTGGCATGTCTGTTGACCTCGGGTATGACACCACGAACATCTTACCGGTGTACGAAGGCGGTGTCATTAGGTTTGCGCACATGAAGACCAATCTCGCCGGCAGACAGATCTCCAATTACATTAAGCGTAACCTAATGGAGCGGAACATTGACGTCAAAACCCCAAACACCTTAGAGGACATAAAAAAAACCCTGTACATCACCAAAGATGCCTCTATGTCTTGGCGGAACAACAAAAGGACATACAAACTCCCTAGCGGTGAGGAAATCGATCTCGGTCAGGAAGCTTTTATGATCGCTGAGATGTTGCTACAGCCGGACTTAGTCCTGAACATTAAGACTCCCTATTTATCGATCCAGGAAGCGATCGTCCAGTCCGCTCTGAAATGCGAAGTAGAGCTCAGATCCTCTTTGTATGAGGCAGTTATTCCTTTTGGAGGGTTGTCTACAATTCCAGGGTTGAACGAAAGGTTGGCTTTGGAGATTGAGACGCTGACTCATAAGCCAGTGAGTGTGGTGTCCTCTCCGGAGCCTTGTACCGTGGCCTGGCTAGGTGGTGCCATCTTTGCTGGTATGTCTGATGCGAGAAAGATGTGGGTGACAAAGAAGCAGTATGAGGATCATGGAGCTAGGATTGTAAAAAATAAGTTCGTGTAGCTCTAGGCAAATATGCGATAAGTGTCTGAAAGGCCGAGCCGTGGGTTTGTTTTGTTTGCAATCTTACCCAAATCCTAGTGCCAACTACTATAATTGTTAAGTTAGTGTGCTGTAGGTATGTTGAAGTTTCTTTAGTAAATAATTGAGTACAGGCATGGAAAAAATATTTAATGTTGTGTTATTTTTTTAAGAGTTTTTATGAATAATAAAATTAATTTTATATTTAATAAGTTATTTTTTGTTGTTACGCGTACGACTAAAGTTTAAATTTTTATTAAAACATAAATCTAAACCATTTCTCTTTTTATACCGCCTATTTGGTTTTCCTGGTTATCAGGTAGAATGTTATAAACGGCTCCTTTTACTAATGATCACCATGCTAAACATCGCCTAGTCGATCTGTAAAACGACGAAGCAAACTCCGTTACGAGCACCCGCGTCGCCTTTTATTTTGTGTCGCATTGTGTACTAATTGAAACTGGTTCGATCTCAAATTGGAATAGAAACTGGTTCAATAGTATTTTGCTTTGGTTTCCGATCATCCGTGACGCTACTTCAAGCTATTAGGTACAGTCAATACTGCACAAAAAGCGTTTTGGTACTATTCGATTTTAATAAAACAAATGACACGGGATTAATTTCATTTATACCTTAATGTACATTCTGCTTAGATCTTATATAGATTGCTTTAGGGATAGTAACTTTGTACCCTGGCAGAATATGGTTGAGTACATCGAGATAAGTTGAATTCCATATTAGTTATAGGTTACGAAATACGTCAACAAAACACAATTATTTACAAACATTTTATATAAAAGTTAAAGAAGTATCTGATAGTGTCAATAAACATAGGTGGTTATTATGTATATCAATTTGTAATACAAAAGGTCGGATCTTTTTGTTTCTTTCTACACAAGTCTACCTACAATTACGAGTATATATCTTTATTCATTATAGGTATCTGCATCATTGGTTCGGAGGAAAGTCTGTCAGTCATCATGATTCTCACAGTTGGGAACTTTAATATAGCAGCTTTTAATATATCACTTTCATTACTTTCGTGCGTGGTACTATACATGTTGATAAACACGTGCTTTACTCACGTATTATTTTGTCGATGGAGGCACTGACACTAAGTGTGAACCGTGAACTCGAGTGGCAACGAGCGGACCGTGGATCATACTCACCGAGATGAAGATTTTCTAGATGAATCGAAACAGTGTCGATGCCTCCATGGGCAAAATAATACGCTTATAGCTATAGCTTTTAATATACCACGCATATAAGAAAGTTCAAGGCCACGTAGGTTTTTCTCACTCAAGTTTTAGTTCGCCGTTTCGAGCGCAGGAATACGTAGATTTTCTTAAATAAATTATTTGCACGCCTTTGTTCCGACGCGACGGCCGGAAAACAAAAGATCAGGGGCTTAGACAAATATATCGCGCTTAGTTTTTCATCACGCTAGCGGAAATATCAAATTGTAGTAAATGAAAGCAGCTGTCACGCTACAGACACGTGACTTATCACATGTTAGTGTCATATCTATACAATTCGATGTATGTACAATTCCACGGGTGTGAGCACCAACAGAAAGTGGGTCTTGTCTAGACCCTTAAGATACCACCTCTACACTCAAGGTTAAACTAATAAAATGGCTTCTGTCTCGTTGACAATTTTGCCAATGTCATGTGATTCTTTATAAAATCTTAGTTGATCGTCATTTGTCTATTTTAAACGTCATCCCGGAATGGCAGTCTAGAACTTTTACATTGTAACATAATACACTTTTCAATTGTCCATACTTGTGCTATGAAATCACAATTTATTGATTAAAATTTCACTAAGATTACTGAATTAAAGCATGCGGTTAAAGCATGCACTTGAATAAATAATTAATTTATAAATGCTATGTTACTTCATGAAATGACAAACGAAGAATGTAAAGTAAATTCGTACGAGACTGATCAACTCTGGCGAAGGAGTTGACTTAACCCAATTATATTAATTTTATGCTCTTTTAAATGAATCTCTGTTACCTATCACCGAAATGACGATTTGTGACTTTGTTCATTCAATTTTGAATGGAGTTTCAAATGTTTAAGTTGTTATTCAATGTCTAAGTGACGTATTCTGGTATTAGCTAGGTTATTACAATAGGCGACCAATGAACTGTACAAGGACGCTCGGCTAGGTCACACGAATTACTTAACGGGTCGTAGCAGGTTCGTAACCTGGCTGCATTATTCATGCACGAGACGCGACGCAGGGCTGTCGCACTTGCCGAGCTCAAAGTCACAGCTTGAGGGTTAAGGAGACGCTCGTTATAAATATAAATACCATCTCGACATCCACCGAGGCGTGCGTGAGCAGTGAGGTATAATTTGGAGTTATGTAGCTCCGTTTCTTCTACAAATGTATTCAAAAATATGCAATGTGTTTAAAATTTGTCGGCAAGATAAACGCATTTCATTCTCATTTATAATCTAAATGGTTTGGAATGACGTAAATTCTTTTTTGTTCAAAATATTGAAAGCAAAGATAACATATAACCATTAGGTTTAGTATAACTAAACCACAACCCGTATAACCTTTCTTTAGAACTACGTCGATGGTCAGATACAAAACGATATGTACAGACAGAATAAGATTCTTCAATCTCACTTCATCATTGTCCTATTTTATCAGACGATGCTTATTTTCATTTAAACATTCTTAAATTTTTTTGAAGTAAAAACTTCTTTTAGCGCGGTACGCATATTTTTAGATGAGGTAAACCTCTGGATTTGCGACACCGTTACCGTCTGGGGCGAGACGCAGCCGGCTGCCACGCTCGCCCCATTTGATTATAAACCTACATTCATATGTCTACTTTTGTATGGAGAAGTTTACTGAGTTAAGTTTTTTGATATATTATCTACATTCTGAATAAAAAATATTGCATCATCTGTGTTGTTCAGTATTTGATTAGCAGTCGCCATAATTACTGATTTTGAAGTGATTTATTACTAAACTCTAACGCGCCAAAATAAGTTTTCACTTCTGTCGGCACTCCCGGAGTGCAACCCGATTTTTTTTTTACTTTTGTACAATTAAATCGCCTTCTATTAATATTAGAATTTAGTCAAGAAGGCCAATGAGTAACTTAACTCAGTCAGAGTTAAATTACTCATTGGCCTTATTTTTATCAAGTAAATTATGTCCAAGAATGTGTTCAATAACACTTTTCTTACTGTCTCTAGTTAATTACACTACACTGACTTAAACGGTTTGGTTCGTTTAAGTCTTCTCACTATGTTCGTGTTGTCTAGGAGCTGCATTGCCTCTAAGTTCACGTGATGATGAAGTCTATAGATATGAGCTTCTGCGTGATTTCTAATAACGAGATATATGTTAAGGTCCCGAAGCAGGTGTGCGTTGCTTATGTACCAAGGTGCATTCATGTAGTCCCTTATTTTTGAAATTGTTGTGTAATCAGAATGTTATCATTTTAACACCGGTAAAGTTGCTAAAGAACATCACTAGTTGATACGTGATAACCCTACTAAACCGAGTCAGGTTGACTTCATCAGTGCCACTGTCTTGACTTGGCGCTTGCCAATTAAGCAGATCAGGGCTCGTTACCGGCTCCTGTGAATGTTCCTTAAGCTCTTACATTTAATTTAACTCTACTAGTGTTATTAAAGCGAATGTTTGTGTGGATGTTTAGCTATTTTTATGTTTCTGTTTATTTGTAACCCAATCACTCTGCGATAATTTAGCAGGTTTAGATAATAATTGGTATAACATCCACTTAAGTCCCTTGTGTAAATTATCTCTACACCACACTTCTTTATATTATATGTAATGGTATCGTAGCTGTAGTTTTTGTACATGGTTATGTTAAGTTTGTTATTTCGTTTTTGTTTCCTTTAATTTGCTTTACTTTTGTGTTTATTGTTTGTTATTTCTAATGTAATGTAATGTGTATTTTTGAAATAGGTAATTTTGCTTGACCAATCTTTCGTGATCCTCGTATGTAACTCGTACCATGAGTGTGAAATTTATTTTTGTAAAAAAAACATTATTTTATTTACTATACATTTGTCAAATACCACTCGCTCATTCATCACGAAATCTCAGAAACCACCAAACGGATTAGAATGAAATTTGGTATGCAGCTTTCTCTAGGGCCTTAGGTGCTTGCTAAGAAAGGTTTTCATAAAATTTACTCGGGATCATGGTCAAACCACGAGAACCACGATTATGCTTTTTAATTTTTCCGAAATATTCATTCGTTCAAATAATATCTTGCTACTTTTTATCTAACACGCGGGCAAATCCGCGGAAAACAGCTAGTCTTATCTATAACCGCGCACGTGGACAAATCTTCTAGCTTGTAAGTAAAATAATAATATTAATTATAGGGAATAAAGAGTTATTGAATTGAATTAAATAAAACGTTTATTTGGCGCCACATTCAGGTAAACTTTGGTTACTAAATAATTATTTTAAATGAAAGCAAAAAAGGACACCACTCAGCAAAATTTTGTTATTGGTGTATATGTCACTGTGACGCTGATCTTCCAGTAACAGTCGACCAAACTGATTTACGGGTCGTTGAAACGAATTAACCTAAATTCATTGGTTGATTGTTGCGTCATTTATCTGTTTGGCTGAAATAGAAGGTCTATTGGGAAAATACTCTAAAGCTAAGTATAAGTTTGTTGACCTGTACAGGATATTGGTAAAAAATTACGTTGAAAAACAAACAAATACTCCAATAAGTTATCGGTAATAATGTGTGTTTGTGTGGGCTTGTTTTTTTTAAGCTGCAAGGGATCGTTTTATGTTTTTATGTGTTATGAGTTTCAAAGTAATTTCTAGAGCACAATCAGTGTTTCGGTATTATCATTTTATATATATATTTGACGACCTCTGTGACGCAGTGGACTTAGGTTCGGCTGAGACGCAGAAGGTTGCGGGTTCGATTCCCGCCGCAGGACAAATGTTTGTATAATCTGCAAGTATTTGTCTCGGGTCTGGGTGTTTCTATGTATAATATGGATGTATTTACAAAAAATAAAAAGTATATAAGTAGTATAACAGTCAGTCACACCCATAACACAAGCTCTGCTTACTTTGGGGCCAGATGATGATGTGTGAAATGTCGGGTATTATTTTATTTATCAGTATTTCTTATATTTATAATAATATGAATTCTAGAAATACAGATAAATTCATTGTTCCCAGTGCTAAAGTTAGTGAATCTCTTAAAGGTCAATCTGTACGCTTCTTATAAAATTTTCCAAGAGAAGTGTTCGACGTGTTATTGATTGGCAAATTCAATAACGTAATTAAACATAAGCTGTATCTCATATTGTAAAATATCAGATTATTTAGATGACAATAAAATTTGGGACAATCTTTTCAAACTCGACTTGGCATCCGTAAAAAAAATAGTAAGAATCATACAAAAGTGCGTTAAGGCCAGACGAGTTTCTTGCCGGATTCTTTCGAACTGGCGTAAGGTGGAACATTCACCTATTTATGAAGGTGATTCAAAATGGCCCTTGTAATTTAAAATAAACAAAAGCCTTACAGTAGTCGTGAATGATGTGTATTACATTTTACATCTCACCTAGGTATTAAGCAACCGCACTCACACTTCCGTCCTTTTTCACAAAATCACTCCCACAGATTGCAGGAAAGCAAGATAAAAGAGGTTACACATCAAAAAATGTTACGTTTCCTACTTTACATTGGAGACGACATATTTGGGCTTAAAGGGCCATCAATTTATTCATGTGCCTTGCAGTTTTGTGCGTATTTAGTATCGAAGTCCTTGAATAAATAATAAATAAATAGTGCCAGACATTTCACACATAATCATCTAGCCCCAAAGTAAGCAGAACTTGTGGTATGGGTACCACATGACTGATATACTAAACATGAAACAGATGGACATATATTTAGTACTATTCCGCCAATCTATTTCTAAAGAGTTATCTCCAAAAGAAATTCGACACGTGTTTCAGGATGCCTCGTGGAGGGCCATGAGGCATCTTCAGGAACACTTGACTCACTCCGCACCCCGACGAAAAAACACAGGAGAGGTAGATGAATTGATATCTTTAGCCAAAGTCTGTATGGAACAGAATTGCTTTCGATTCAACTACCAATACTATAAGCTGAAAGAAGGTTTAGCTATGGGATCTCCACTAAGTTCACTCATGGCTGATATTTTCATGGACTATTTTGAAAATAAATTTATTATAGGTCAACCTAATATCTTATATTATTACAGGTATGTCGATGACATTATTATGTGCTGGAACGGTACTCTTCGACAAAACGATATGTTTGTTAATAAAATTAATAGATTACATCCCAAAATTAATTTCAAATTAGAAGTAGAAGTTGATAGCTCCCTCAACTTTTTGGATTTAACTGTTACAAGAATGGGCGAGAAACATCAAGAAAACCTACGTATTACAGACGTTACTATTAGACCGGAGACATCTTGTCACCCTCGTTAACATAAACTGGCAGCTTACCGTAGTTTTGTTCATAGATTGATGACAGAACCACTTTCTCGAGATAATTATAATACAGAGCTTACCATACTTTATCACATAGCTGAGAGTGACGGCTACAAAACTAATATAATTGAAAGTCTAATTAGGAGTAAACGGTCTAGTATTGTTCGTTCTCTTTTGTACCCAGTGCGTCCTGATAGACCAGAAAGATATTTAGGTAGCCTGACCTACTTGGGATCCATTAGTGATAGGATTTCAAACACTTTTTTGAGAAACAAGGTAAGAGTGGCCTTTAAAACCAACAACACTTCAAAACGGATTTGTAATGGAAAAGACAGATTAGAGAACCATAAAAAATCAGGAGTTTATAAATTAATTAGCGATGAATTTAATGGTGTTTATGTAGGTCAAACCGGTCGTAATTTTGAAACTAGGTACAAAGAACATATCGCAGCTTATAGAAATAATTGTCTAGAAAGGTCTCATTTTGCCAAACATTTGATAGATTCAGGACATTCATTGAGTAATAATAATACTTTTGAAATTTTACATACCTGCGAAAAAGGTTTTAGAATGTTTTTACTAGAAACTTTAGAAATAACAAGACATAATTCAGAAGATTTCACACTGTTGAACGAATTCAATACAAGATTTCCAAGATCACCGCTATTACGTTTGTTTACAACGGGTGGCGTGGCAGTCCAGTCTGACTGAGTGTATAAATAGTAAAGTTGGAGCGCAACTGGTGGGTCTCAGACTGACGTTGGTCGAAGCAACAAGTCTGCAGAGCAAAGTGTTTTTTCGTCGGTGTGCGGAGTGAGTGTTCCTGAAGATACCTCGTGGAGGGGCGAAACACGTGTCGAATTTTTTTTGGAGGTAACTCTTTAGGAATAGATGTGCGGAATTTTACTAAATATTTGTCCATCTGTTTAATGTTTTGTAATGGATTTCCGCAAAGTCACGCCTGAATCAATTATCTAACTGATAAACTACTTACATACCTTTTTTTTGTAAATATTATTATTATTAGATATAATGTAAAGAAAAACATTCCGATCGTACAAATAATTGTCCCGCGGTGAGTATCGAAACCGCGAAAATTTCTACATCTCAGATAAGCAGTAGATTCCGATTTCATAAAGTAATTGCAACATGGCGGAGGCCTTGGAGCGATTATATCCGTTATTTGGCTACCGATTCATACGAAGTAGAGGTAAGAAAAGTGTTGAATCAATGAAGAACAACGGTAAAGTAAGGGTATCCTATTCGACAAGAGTTCAGAAGGTCCCAGTGACCACAGCGGGTGAAATCTATTCATTTTGCATGCCGAAAGTCACACGACCCTAATAATAAGTTCGAATTTGTAGTGTAATGCCACCCTTATATCAATCCTTTTCCCAATTTATAAGCAGAGCATCCCTTTACTCCGCAAATTCAATAAACGTCGCAAACCACACCGAGCAAACACGACTTTATCGTCTCGAATTTAAAGCTGAGTTTGGTTAGCAACTGCGGACCCGGAACAATGATTTGTTGTGCGCGCCAAATCTGTTATCCAAACGTTTTCCACGAAAATATATTTAACAACTAGCTGTTGCCCGCGGCTTGACATGCGTGGTAGATAATAATATTATAATGTAATTCCAGGCCTCAACAGATATCTATACCAAGTTTAATTTAAATTTATACAACCATTGTTGTGTGTTTGAGTGAGAAACAATCATTTACATTTATAATTATTGTAAAACGTTTCGGATATAATCGTCTTCTAAGACTATGTTGGCAAAAGATGGCAAAATTTTGACGCGCGTTTACAAATCGTCTGATATTTATCTAACAACCGATCAAACGCGCGTCAGCGAGCGTTAACGCAGCGCTCAAAGAGAAGTATCTAGACGCAGACGATCGCGTGCTGACGTGCGCTTTGATATTAACGGTACCTGCATCCACATGCGCGCTACATGTGGAGTAAGCCTAAGAATTAAGCTTATTATAAACATTTACGAATTAGAATTATGATTTAGAATTTAGAATTATGTTTATGTTCAACGCAGGCTAGTAGGCCACTAAAATTATAAATGTTAATGTTTGTGTGGATATTCAGATGATAGAATGTTTATTTGAGACTCAATCACACATTATCGTTTTAACTGATTTGGGTGAAACTTTAGTATATGTATTTATGTTCACTTGGATTAACGTATAGGCTACGATTTATTCAGTATTCAGTAATTATTCAGTACAGTTATCATATTACAATATATAAACATAAATCATTATGAGCAAGGAACAGTGTCAAATAGCAATATCATTTAGCAGCCGTGCTAGGTTGCACCTGTGTTACAGCTGCTAATACTTCCTTAATGTAACATTTACTTCACTATAAACTACACATAATAATGCAATTACTCAAACATTGATTAATTGAAATATCATTGACAATATTAGTACAATAACAAGACTCAAAGGCACGTACAAAATATAGGATAATATTTATTAGATACAGCCAATCGTAGCGAAAAATGTGCGATTAATTGCGGGTACCCCCGCACTAACGTGTCGCAGTACATTAGTGATGTGCCTGATAATCAATGTATTTCAAAATGTTGGTATTGTATGGGAAGATATGTATACATTTAAGATAAACCCACATTATTATACTACATAACTAGTTCACAAACATAGTTAAAAATAGTTAAATCTAATTATACTTATTTCTATGATTTCGTGATGCATCCTACTTATTTTCTAAATTATATCTGAGCACTTTAAGTTAAACTTTTTCTCACGTAAGCGACAATACTTTTTTCTTTGAGAATAGATTTCTTTAAACCTAAATAAATACACTAGTACCTACTTACATTTTGGTTAGGACTTTATATCTTTATCAGTAAGCAGTGACTGCTGATCAGCCGACCTGAGATTAGATTTAGATTAGGTATAATTTAAGTTATAATAATAAGATCCGGCCAGGAATGAGATTGACTAATCAACTGTGTTTTAACTTGTAATAACAATTATCGACAGCCAGCCCTATCGTGCGTAGGTAGTAGGTACGCTTGGTCTAGTTGAGAAGTGCTTATGACGCGGTACAAAAATTGTGGGGACCTATTCGATGAGTTGAGAAAGTAGGCATTCATAAATAAACAAGAACAATTGAAACTCTATTAACGTATGTTGGAATGTTCTTAAGTTCCTAATAATTACTTCGGTTCTCTGTTTTTGTGTACTTGTACATTTTTTTTTTTTCTCTCTAGTTATTTAGGTACGTAAAGTGGGTTTCTTCCTTTACACAGATAAAAGAAAGACCACAAGTAAAAAAATAAATACCTATAAAAGTACGTAAGTGGTTTTCTTTCATTAAGAACAATATAAATATAATCAGTAAATAAATAAATACTGAACTTAATTATTATGATTATTATTTTTTAAAGAGAGGAATATTGTTTGCTGATCGACGAGCAGCAGCTCTTCTGTACTTTTGTAGTCTAGTGACAGCAGAAAGGAGTGTAGAATATGTTTGCATTTTGCTCGTATTAGTGGATATATTGTTATGTGTTTGCTTATTTTGTGATACAAATGAGGCCCCAAAAAGCACACTTGACGATGCGCATAGGCCGACGAGAATCTTGTTGGAAGGATGATTTGCGTCTTAGTTTTGAAAAACGATAATTATCAAAAACAGTTTCAGAATGGGTTTTTAGTATGGCTTTCTGTATAAACGACTGTCGTACAGTCAGAACTTGACTTTCGGAATAAAGCTGTGTCGTTGGGAAACGGTAAGGCTTACATAGCATCACCTTCAAAACAGCCCTCTGAGATCTTTCGACCCTGATTAGATACGATGTAAACATACCACCCCAGATGGTTACACAATATGTCAATAGTGAATTACATAGTGCATAGTAGATAGATTTTAATAATTTTATAGTGAGATGTCTAATATTCCTGAAGACCGGGATGAGTTTTCGTATTCTACTCGTTAGATTCTTGATATGTTCATGCCAATTTAATAATTCGTCGACCACTACTCCGAGGTATTTAATAGAAGAGACTTTATGCAGTGGAAGACATGTGCAAGTGGTTGATGAGGGATCTTGGCTACAGACATGCGCTATTAATTCAGGAGCATTTAATACCGGCTGACCTGACGTAGATTTAGAAAAGGTAAGATATTTTGTTTTGTTTATGTTGAGTGTTAAAAGGCTATCTCTTAGCCAGGACATTACCTCTTTGAGCCCAATCTTAGCACTTGCCAAAGTCAGATTCCAAGAAGAAGCACTATAGATAAAGACGGTATCATCAGCGTAAGCAACAAGTTTCCCACAGCCAATATTATAGTTACAGAGATCATTTACATATATTAAAAACAACGTCGGGCCCAGGATACTACCCTGCGGCACGCCGTATGTGATAGAGGCTTCATCGCTTAATAAATCATCTATTTTAACTCTTTGCACTCTATCTGTAAGATAGCTCTTAAAAAGCTTCAGTGCAGTATCCCGGATTCCAAGTTTTTTCATTTTAGTAAGCAGGATCGGGATAGAGACAGTATCAAACGCTTTAGCGAGGTCTAGGAAAATACCAACGCATTTATTATTTTTATCGACTTGTATCGTATCGTAGCGTCTACGGACGCTACGCATGCTACGACGTAGAGCAAACGGCGTAACTGTTATCGATTGTACGAAAATTGAGTAACCACGTATTTCAATACTATTGATCTTGCTATTTTGAAAATATACTTTTAAGGTTCGCTTAAACGGGCATAGATATTGTGCAATCTTTGGCAGTTCGAGATAATTATGATGACACGACAACAGCAATTATACCATACGAAGCACTTACACGAGTATTTTATAAGCAACATTGCCTCGGCTACTAGTATGGATCAATTCGGAGCAACTAGTTCTTCTATGTTGCTCCATATCGCGAGGTATGGCGTGGTGGTACATGTTGCCGTTGCTGGAATATGCTTGATGTTGTTGACTTCATAACTGATGACTGAGTCTAGGACTGAGCAATTTCAATTGCCCGTATAAGCGTACTTTAAGCTCACTTTTAGAAATGTAATCTTGTTTTTGTTAATGAATATTTTTCTTGGTTTAACCTCTATCTTATATTCTTTTTCTTTTTTTTATAATGGCAACTGTCTTGGTGATAGCTTACCCAATCTCAATTGGTTTTGTTTTAATAAAATATATCATCGATCCTCGTTTGTCTTAACGTCACTGCGGAATGACCATTTAGAATTGACCTAACATATTACACTAAAGGAGTATAACTAATAAATGTCTAAGAGCTTTGCAGCAAAGTCAAGTCAAAGTCAAAAGTCAAAAGATGATTTATTCAATACTAAATACAAGGATCACTTTGAAACGTCTTACATACTAGGTGAATATTTAGGTTATTTAGGTGCCAATTCATCCTAACCCAAGCTCGAGAAGAATTGGCAAGAAATTCGTCTTGGTCCTAGTGCTTTTTTATATGATCCATCTTATGACTACCTTAACTACGAAATACTAATACAAGAGAGTTTATACATTTCAAGTGTGTCGGTTAACTGTCTGACGGCAGAGCGACATGAGGCCATGCATTCTTACCAATAATATAGTCATCTATATTATAATAAGATTTCTTCAAAAGACTACCTTTAATGTATGCTTTAAATTTCTTAATAGGTAGTTTAGTAGCATTTTCAGGAAGCTTATTATAGAAGCGCACCGTGTTCCCCATAAATGACTTATTAACTTTTTCTAGTCGAAACCTAGGGACGTATAATTTATGTTTAAACCTAGTGTTGATTTTATGAAGGTCACTATTTAGCTGAATCCCATCTCTATTTTTATGTGTGTATAACAAACTTTCATATATATATAGCACTTATAGACTGTCCTTGTCATTATATTAAATCAAATCAAAACATTCTTTATTTAATAAAATCACAAGGACAACTAACTAACTGTACCAAGCCTAACTGTATAAACATCGAGTTTATATTTAGTTCTAGTTTTCATATTATGAATTTAGCAATTTTTCAAACAACTGAACATTTTTGTAACGTCAGTGAATACAGATTGCAACATGCTTTAACTCTATAATAGCTAATGCGTGATAACGATAGGTATCTTCTATTTGTAATGACCCCAGGTTATTTCTGAAAGCGGTGAATTTCCCAAATTGTTTAAGAAATATCATTATTGTTACATAATGTGGTTCAAAATAAATGAGAATGTTTCTCCTTTTATTCTGGGGCGCCGGCTCATTCCACCTTAAAGGGCCATGGACACAAAGCGATCCTGAAATTGCTCATGAAATACCTGAGTCGTTATGTTTACACTTTGGTGCGGTTTAATTAAACAAATGAATATAAATATTTGTAAACAATTCCGACATCAACATTCTAGTCTCAAATTAAGCGAAGCTTTGGAACTAGATGACCGATAGAATACTTTTATAACACTGCTGCCCGCGGATTATGGTACCTACATAAAAAGTAGTTTGTTTTTCCTCAAGATTCACTTAACTTACTAAATTGTACTAAAGATTTAAGTTTAGTTTAGTTGACATATAAGCTAGCAACCTCAAACCCTTTTCTATTTTTAATTTAAGTGTAGATTATTGTTCTTGTAAGAATCGAGAATCGGCCTCCCACGGTATAAAATAATAGTTTCGGGACATCAATATTATAACACCCAGTCACAAATGTTCAAAATGTTGGTCCAGGGTAGAGAACGAACCCATAACCGGATTGAAGAGTTACTGAGTTGACAGGCTTGTCTATAACAAATATAAATATAAGCCAATTTGTGTGTTAAATTTAATAAATTTCGTATAAGTGTTTATCTCTTGTCCGTGGACAAGGACAGATTACTGAGACTGTAGGTGTGGCACTGTAATAATGTAATGAATATATAGTCATAAAAAAAGAATAACACAATTAATAAGAGTAATAAAAAATATATAATGAAACCAATATTAATGTCATATAAATAGTTACCAACATACTAAAGTATCTACCTACTTACTAATATAAATTGATGTTAAAATGATAATGTAATTACTTACCTACTTAAAGGTATGGAATAAACAGACTTGTTTATTTTTATGTTATTTATTTAAGTGTGACACTGAGACTCCTAAATGTGCTTTCGAAGCATTGCAACGCAATGCGGTCATCACAAATGTGGTCTAGTTTGAATAACTAGTCGGGTTGTAAGTAGTTCTATGTTATGCCCTCAGGTAAAAACCCAGGTTTAAGCTACACAGCACCTGTTGCCATGGTAATATTAAGAGCGGGTCACACCACGAGATAACTAAGCTGTCGGCTAGCTAACCCAACAATGTTAGATAAACAGAGTGACCTAGGTCGTCTTTTAGTGTATTTTAGATTAAGAGGCCGCACTAACAGCTACATGCAAAATCCTACACCAATTTACTTGTGAATTGAAATGTCTACATTATTATTACGTACCGTTGTAATTTATCGACACTCGGTTGCAATAAAAAAATATTTAGATACTGCTTTAATAGAGATACAATATTTATAATCATTGCTGGTTACATGACTGTGAATGTTAATGGTTATTTAAGTCGCTCCTAAGTATTAGGTTTCTTTGTTAAATCTATACTAAGGCGCGACTTGGGTAACCATTGAAGACGGAGGCTTTCGAGCGACCTAATAACTTTTTCACTAAAGTTAGTAACTGATTCTTACTAAACTAAAGTAGAGTAGATCATTAATGACTCATTATATATTATATATATTATCATTCATAAATCATTAATGATAAAGTGTGGCAGTAAGCTTCCCGTTCCCACAAACGGTTTGTGTCAGTTTTGACAAGCGGGAGGGTAAGATTTGCTCAGTTTCTTCCGAGTATTACCGTCTACCTAATAATTACATAATGAAGCATTACCTTAAGTATGCGGTTTCACCGAACTAATTAAAATTTCATAACATACAAACGATCTTAATTTGTTTGAACCAAAGTCCGAATAAGTATAATATTTTTAACTCATTTACATGGACATGTTTTAACTCATTTTAGTCGCCGTGTAAATTGGTGTTTAGTAATAAGAGTTCCATTTGTAATATTGTTGATTTTATTAAAATAAAGTTAATAAAATAATTTACTTTATTATTTTATTTATTTTATTATTTTATTTTATTAAAATAGAGTAATTGATTCGGGAGTTAATAATTTGGAATAATAGAATTTGTTGTTTCTTTGTAATTCTAGCATAAATAATCCGTATATAAACATAATAATCCGTTTATAAATGAACAATACAAACACTTAACTTATGGCATATGCCATTAACGAAGAAGAAAAAAACATACTAATGTGTGATTTAAAAATATATTCTTTTAGCCACACTTCTAAGTCTACAAATTTCCTTTGTCATATATTTTTTTTGCGACCCAACAAACCACTATGGACTCTCAGTGCGGCTATTAGGTTTATCTAGCATAGCTCAGCTAACTTGCAGTGTGGCCCGCACTTTATTCCGGCTCACGATTGACGACCGCCGTAAATACACGCCACAGACGGACGAACTGCCGCTTTTAGATGTATATTCGGATCACGCAATATGTTACGGGTTTGTTCTAGTTTGTTAGAACACTTTTTGCGTAAAATATTTTATTTTACATAGAATGGTTTAAACGGCGTAGAGTATTATTATTTGACTAGCTCCTGCCTGCGGCTTTGTACGCGTGGTATTATAGACCTGAGTATTTTATATGAATTTCAATTTAATAACTCTACGCGTTCATGAGAAAAAGGGTAGTAAGTTTAAAATTATGTATTAAAAATATTTTTATTATAGATGTAACTAAAAATGTACAGTTATCACAATTTATCCATTATCTGTGCTATAAGACGTTGCTTCGTACCAAATTTCAAGATTCTGAGTTCACGGGAAGTACCCTGTAGGTTTTGATTCCCTTGCGAAGTGCGAGTTTGAATATATGCGACTTAAATAGCTGTTTCTCTTGATTGCATTGACATAGAAAGTTTGATTTTGTTACAGCTTAAAGATATTATAGACCTGAGTATACTATATGAATTTCAATTTAATACCTTTACGCGTTTATGAGAAAAAGGGTAGTAAGTTTAAAGTTATTAAAAATATTTGATTATATGATGTATCTAAAAATGTACGGTTATCGCAATTTATCCTTTATCTGTGCTATAAGACGTTGCTTCGTACCAAATTTCAAGATTCCTAGTTCACGGGAAGTACCCTGTAGGTTTTGATTCCCTTGCGAGTGTCGAAAATTTGCGGCATAAACGGCTGTGCCTTTTGATTGCGTTGGCTTAGAAGTTTGATTTTTTCACAGCGTAAGGGACAGTAAACTTGAGTATTTGATATAAATTTCAGCTTGATACCTCCACGCGTTCCTGAGAAAAAGTGTCTTGACAGACAGACGGACAAACGAACGGACAACAAAGTAATCCTATAAGGGTTCCGTTTTTTCCTTTCGAGGCACGGAACCCTAATAATGTGTATCTTTATATATTTATATCTTCTGTGCGTGTGTTTGTAATGAAACTCCTCCTAAACGTTTTTTTCCTTTCGAGGTACGGAACCCTAAAAAGCCGAGTGGATGACATATTTTTTTCAGTTTTTTTTTATTTAAAAACCTTACTACCGAACCGATTTTTATGAAATTTATATCGGACGAATCGGCATGTATATCCTTTCAAATGAAATATTTTTTTTTCAAATCGGTTTATAAATGTCGGAGTTATCAGGTAACAAACATAAAAAATACATTCGAATTAAGAACCTCCTCCTCTTTTGAAATCGGTTGATAAAACACGCACGAACCACGAGGTTTTATTATAATTTTGCGAGTTGGCGTTCAACCCATTCCCATGTTAGGGCACGCTAAATGAACCATGAAAGGGAATTCTTGGCTCGATCTGTGTTTTTGCACCCGCATAGAAGGATAGTCTAATTTGAATTTATGTTGGCTATAAATATTTTTCCCGACAACGGGGGAATTATTTGCTGGAATATATTACACGGGACTAAGGCCTTCAAGCTTTAGCTACACGGCGTACGTGGGCCAGGGGTGGAATTAGCATGATGCCATTTGAAAATAATCTTTATAACATTGTGCATAAGTGCGGCACGCAATATGAGTTCAAAGAATATTATAGTAGAAAATAATGTTAGGCCCTTGTACTTGCGTTTTTCTAGCGTGGGTGACGCTACGTGAACGTCTGCAAGCATCACGCGAGTAATTTTTTTAATCTTCACTAGGTTAGCCCAACTAGTAGGGATTACGAAACGAAACAAAAAGTTATATCGTAATCCCCACTACGCTATCAATGTGATACCAGTGGAGTTTTTGAACAAACACAAATATAACTAGTGCCAATAACTCTGTTTGTCGTGGGAATCAAACCCACAACCTACAGTGCAGAAGGCAGAGCTACAAACTGAGCTATCCCACCCTTTTTGTGTGTGGCACCCCGCCTAAGAATACTATTATATTTATTCTAATCCATTTAAGCTCCTCTCAGCTGAAACACAGGATTACCTAGTTCAGGCTCTACTTTTGCCTAATTAAGATTTAGCTTTGTTATTATATTGTTATGTTTTTACTTTGAAGAAATATTTAATTATTATATTACCTAAAAAGTTTAAAAGCAAGTGTCAGGTACACGAAAGGACTTTCTGACGGCGCACTTTAATAAAGAAGACATAAATAAAAAACATAAATAGTTCGGTAAATTACGGCACATCTTCTCGTCACAGATACCGCAGAGCCTCGAGACGAAAGTCTACCATCAGTGCGTGTTGCCAGTGATGACATATGGAACTGAGACTTAGTCGCTAACTGTTGGCCTTATACACAAGCTCAGAGTCGCGCAACGTACTATGGAGAGAGCTATGTTGGGTGTTTCACTACGTGATAAAATCCGCAACGAGGAAATCCGTAGAAGAACCAAAGTCACCGACAAAGCACTCGAAATATGCAAGTTGAAGTGGCAATGGGCAGGCCATATAACTCGCAGAACTGATAACCGTTCGAGAATAAAAGTTCTCGAATGGCGATCAAGGACAGGAAAACGAAGCGTAGGACGACACCTCACCCGATGGATTGATGACACTGTAAAGATCGCGGGAAATTGGTGGATGGAGAGGGCTCGAAATCGTTCTTCCTGGAAATCTATTGGGGAGGCCTATGTTCAGCAGTGGACTTCTAGGGGCTGATATGATGATGATGATGATGAAATAGGAAACTCTTATATAACCGAATGTGTATATAACCTAATATAAAACCTTAATAGAATGCCATTTCTATGCTGTTATATATAACTGGCTATATAATATACCAAGCGTATATACCAATACCATAAATTATGTATTAAAAAAAATCTTAAATCAATAATTATATACCAAACTCTGTTTAAATTTGCTTAGCAATTGCAGCACTGAGCCACAAAAAACTTACTAACTTAAAAGTTTACACATTTTTTTTATTAATAATATTAGGAGGATACGATTTAGTACTATGTAAAACTTGGTAGGTATACCTTAGCAAACATTTTTTAAGTAATACATCTATCAATATCGTCTGTACATTAGATAGGGGTCGACGCCCGCTGTCTTCCTGTTAGAGGTACCGAGAACATATTCCCTAAGGCTGCTGGTTCTGCGAGCTATAAATAAATAATAAGCCTTCGATAGTTAAGCTGATTCGAGCCAACTCAGGATTCCCCGTGACTCGGCATCAGAACACGTGCTAACACCACAACACTTGCCGTAACTTGTTTTATGCTCGAGTGCCAAGCTGGATGGATTATTAGTTGAGTTTATTATTATTAGATGATTTAATACATTTAAAACTTGTGATTAGTCTTTGTGATTTTATGTCAATGGTGAAATGGCAACAGATTGAAGCAAATTAACACCAATTATATATACATATACAAATACAAATTCATTTATTTACCAAGAAAAATAAAAAGTACGGTGTTTTCAAAATCTCTGATGGACCCCGCGCTAGGGCAAGTCTGTTTTGCGGGAGACCACAGGCATAAAATACCGATTTTCACAAACTACATAAATACAAAATAGGTAACACTTAAATATAGGCAAGACACAAACAGGTATAGGTATTTACAAAAATAAAAGTGTATAAGTAGTATATCAGTCTTGGTGGTACACAAGCTCTGCTTACTTTGGGGCTAAATGATGCTGTGTGAAATGTCCGGTATTTTTTTTATCTTTTTCTCTCCACATTCGTAGAAACTAGCCTTGGGACTGTTATGTTAGTTGAACATGATTTTCAGAACCAGACCAGTAGCTCTTAACAAACTTAACAAGCCACTAGTTGAAAAAATATTTATTTATAGACTTAAAGTTCTGTGTTATAAAGTGTTCTAAGAATATTATACCAGAGCTCATTTCAAAGCTCCGGTCACAAGTTCTTAACGCGCTGATATATCTGGATGCGTTTCTCAATCACGAAATAATGTGGCTATATAATTTTAGCATAAATATAGATTTGGCATGGAATAATCAGTCATTTATATGGAAGTACTACGCGCGAAGCTACGCCCTAGCAGCTAGTAAGATATATGGTTAACGTAACATCGTTAGAAATCTACAATGCTTCGTGGTAACTTTGAAGAATATGAGTGAGGTAAGAAGCTGACCTGTGCGCCGACCATGCCCTCCTGCATCCTAGGCAAGTCGGTGTGCGAGTACTTGGAGATGGACCAGGGCTCCACGACAGTCAGGTCCGTGTTCAGCTCGAACTCATTGATCTGGTTGCGCAGGAACTTCCTGATGTTCCAGGGGAGGTCGTTGTGCCTGTAAAAATATTATGGATGAAATGGATATGAAATGAAATAAGGTTGCGGGTTCGATTCCCAGTCTGGGTGTTTCTATGTATAATATGTATCTATTTACAAACCTAAATATGTAAGCATCAGTCATATGGTACCCATAACACAAGCTCTGCTTACTTTGGGGCCAGATGATGTTGTGTGAAATGTCCGGCATTATTTATTCGACTTTATTTTAATTTTGAATTTGAAATTAAAATTATAGTTATGTCAATTAAAAAAATTGCTCTCCATACATGGCAGAATACATTGTTCTTTGACCAAGTACATAATAAAATACCACCATATTTTTCACGCAATACAATTCTCTTTACTTTACCAAAATAGCAACAAACAATGATAGAAAACATTTTGAGGAAACTATGTCATTCTCTCACAATGCCAGAATGAGCAGCGAGTTATTACTATTTTAATAATATTATGGTGACAGGTTTGTGTAGTAGTTTTGATGTTTGTAAGTAACTTTGCTTGTGTCACAATCACGTCGTAATAGCTAAACGGATCTGGATGAAATCACGTCTTAACAGATCACCCGATTTCAATTATTATCCAGATAAACTACAAAAAACCTTTATGAGATCGCAAATTATACATGAAAATAAAAATATGTTCGCGAAGTCGTTGGGTGTACAGGTAGTGTGTCATCTTACCCATCGGTGAGCGGTACTTCCTCAAGGATCTGCTTGGCGGTCTCAAGCCGTTCGCGGTCATAGGATGCGGCCGCCACCACTGCCAGCACCGTCAGCAGTACGCAGCCCATCACGTGCTTACGCGAGTGGCCACCCATCCTCACTGTGGACAAGACACAACACCATCTCAATTTACAAAATCTGACTAAGGATCTTCGACTTCTTCGGTCATATGGCCAGAAGGAAGAACGACCCGCAGCAATGAGGAACACTACACAAAGAGGATAACTTACTGAACTGACTGTTATTTAATCCAAAAATATGCAACAGGGGGTTTAAATTTAGAATTAAAGTAATATTACACGAGCGAAGTTCCTAAAGGTTATATATACATTTTTTTAATAATAAACATTGTCTGGGTTATCCCAAAATCCCCTTGCAAAAGCGAACATGTATTAGTTTAATTAATCCGCGATGTGCCAAAGCGTTGGCCATGGAGTATGCCTTAGCCTATCTAATCTATTCATCTGTATGGGTCTATGAACATGTGAACTTTGCAAGTTGCCCTCCAGCGAGCTACTTGCATCGTTTGGAGCTAATAGGTAACGGATAGGGGCTAGTTCACTGAGGTAGGGTCTCGGGTGTTTGAATCACGGAGGCAATCTCAAACACAATGATTACTTAGCTAGGGTTGGGACACGTTGCCTAGCTAGGGATGTGACACGTGTAATTTAATGGAAGTATGTTGACAAAGGAGATTATTAACCGCTCACTTAACCTGAGGTTGGTTTAGCATATTGCTTTAACATAGTACGCATGAAGCCGCATCACGTTAATATAACTACTACTGGCATCAACGTACAACCTAACTTAAGGTTCAAAGTGTATTCGTGTAAAGTGTGTTGCAGTCGTTTTATAGTTCAACACCTTATATAGGAAACTAGCTATTTTTCAAAAACCTAAAGTGGCAGGGAAAAGATAAAAACTTCTACTAAGATCATCTGTGGTAGTGTAATTATATTTATACCACACCTACTGAGAAACTTGCCCATTCCTTATCCAAATACAACATAAAAGGACATCATTTCAGGCCTACTAAAATGCGGGACGGAAAAGTTTATGGAATTTCATTTCTAACGCGTTGAGCGGTATGGAAAAGTGTATGGAAATCCATTTCTAACGTGTTATTTTTTTTTATTTCTTCATAGATCAGCCGGTAGCTATGGTTATTTTGATTATAGGTCAAACGATAAAAAATCCGCCAAATTATTTATTCGTCTTCCGATTTTCGAACAATATTTTGAAAAAAGAACCCAAGTAATAAAAGCATGCGCGGGAATTTCTTCTTAATTTGAATTTGGGTTTGGTAATTTTATACAAATTTGAATTAAAAAATAATACTCCTTTTTATTTTTTGCGTAGGTGGAGTATAAAGCACTATGTATCACTCGGGAGAAAGTGCGATTCCTACCTCGTGTGTTTTAAGGCACACTCGATAGGAATTGGGCACTTTCTCGCCTAAGTGTACAGTACCATTTTTTGGGATTTTTTGTTGTTAAATGTTTAGTAACAGTATATTCGTGTTTGTTTTTTTTATTGTTATTATTTCTTTTGTGTGAAGCTACAAAAAATAAATATTATGATATTGTATTCCATTAAAAGTTTATTTTACAAAATATAAAAGTTAATTACAGAAATGTACAGAATAATAAAGTTTATTGTGGATAACTTGAGTTGTTTAGTGATAAGTTGAGTATCTAGAGTTCTAATTATGTCTTCCATAGCCAGAGATTACTGGAATGCCCGTTTCAATTTAATTTTTCCACTCTCGAAGTCAGTAAGATTACGCGATTTTAATAAACAGATGGTTGTGTCGCGCACTGCTCGCGGGTAAGCTCTTTATTTACGTGACAAGTTAAATCGTGACACGGTGAACTGTTACTTATTTACGTGACACCAGTGATACCCTAACTGACACTTTCATGCCGAACACAGAAACGGCACTTAAGCACTTGAGACCAAACTAAATGCTTGAGACCACGTTGCTTTTTCTTCTCTTTCTCTTTCACAACTTTGTCTCTTCTCTTGACAATTTTGCTAATATCGAGTGTGGAGGTTTTGTTATAAAATCGTCACCAAGTCGCAATCGATCTATATTTATTCTAAACGTCATAGCGAAATTACCATTTAGAATTTTCATGGATTTTCCCCGTCATATAAAGTACAATGCAAAATAATAAACTTATAATTTAATTGTCTACACTGCTAAGAAGTCTTAATATGTTGATTGAAATTCTGCTAAGATGACCCAATAAATAACAATAACACGAGATATTGAGATGCTGCATTGAGAAACCCGAGTATTCTTTAAGTTCCTATGGTAAAAACGAATTATAGACAAAACGCCTTCATGATACGAGCTAGCTAATTGTTCAACTCATTGGTCAACAAAAACATTGATGTTGACTTATTTAACTCATCTGCATGTAAGCTTAAACGCTTGCTTAGTGTTGAATTCTTTTTAAAATAACTACCTTCAAAAAAAATACTAAGTTCATTTTTATTTATATAATTTCTATTTTTTGTTCTCACTTTGTGTTGTGTATTTCTACAAGTCGTCTACTTTTACTGTACATTTTTGTAACCTATTTAAGTAAAATCTGTGGAAACTTTTAATTGGCCTTCAAATTCAAACTTCAATTGGTATGTACCGGCATACCGGCATAATGTTTTATATAAATAACTATTCCTAAGACCTAGCTGTAAGTTTTTCTAAAACTATGTAAATAAATAAATATACGAATAAGCTTATTAGAGCTATCAGAGCAATGTTATTTCATAAAATAACAAGCAAAGAATACCGTTATGTTTCAAAACTGTACGTGGAAAATGACGAATACGTCATCAACGAGTAAGTAGCCTTCAATTTAAGTGACTGTTTACTATTTGGACGTGGTGTGGCAATAAGATGACATTTCCGTCACTTTTTGTATAAAATATTAAAGCAGGCTCTCAAACGTTTGAGTCGGTCTCAAATAAGTAGCGGTTCAGTATACGGGTATCTTATACTATAAAATTCGACCATAGTAACCATTAATGACTCTGTCTGAGGCAGTACATCTCGTTGTGACACGGTGAGGTATATTATTCGAGATTTTTCGACTTGAAATAAGTATTGACTTGCCCACACATTTCAGTTGGTAGTAACTCTGCCTTATCCTATGTAGCCTACATATGGTGGGTTTAATAGAATTCACTTGAGCAAATAAATTGTGCTATAACATTACAGTAAATAAGTATTCACTAACAGAATTCACTGAACACAACTTATTAACTGTAATCTGTTTATGAACGCGCACTGAACTATGTTGCTAATAACATTAAAATTATGCGATCTGTTTATTTTTAACCGACTTCATCAAAAAGGAGTAGGTTCTCAATTCGATGGTTTTTTTTTTTTATTTATTTTCACCGATTATTCGAAAACGCCTGAAGCGATTTGGAAAATTCTTTTTTTGTTTGTAAGGGTATTCTTCACAGGTGGTTTTATTAAAATTTTATCACAATCGATCTAGCTGAAAAATCAACGAAAATCAAAAAATGTTATACATCGATGATGTTTTCGTGTACTTCGATACCTCGCTGTCTCATTGAAGCGGTGCGTTTATTTGGTCTAACCATATTATATATATATACAAAATACATCTACTTTCCATTACTAAAAATGTATTATAGGCTCAAATTTCATTCAATGAAGTCAGTTTTCTTTTTAGTTTTTAAAACGTAATTATTATCTAGCTGCTCGCATTGTTCGCACGGCACGAAGATAAATAGTAATGTAGTAACTAAATGTTAATTCAGATCCACATCTACCGGTTTATTTATACTCTCATCCGAATCGGTTTAGCCATTATTGAATATTGATTAACTAACAAAGATCCACAAAAACATTCACATACATACATATATGTATATTAATATGTTGGATATTGATGATGGGTTGATTGATAGCTGCTTTGTCTTTGAAGTAAATATACTCATCAACAGACACACATAATGCTCATAAATCATTTATACACTCTGCATTCAAATGCTTGAAATTTGTTCCAGTTTTCCAGTTAACTAGAGAGCTGGCGTCAGATAAAAATAAAATGTCTAGCAAGAACAAATGGTTTTTCGCAAGAGCTTAATCGAAGCTTTGGTTATGCATAAACTTTTTAGTCTTTTTAAGCGCTATGCTTTCATATTTATAATGCGTACAGCCAAGGATTGGAATGCTTTGCCGTCGTCTGTCTTTCCTGAAAACTACAATCTAGGTCTCTTCAAGTCTCGAGTAAATAGGTGCCCCATCGTCTGCCACATCATCGCTTTACATCAGTCGAGATCGTGGTCAAACGTAGGTTTATCGCTGATAAAAAAATAAAAAAAAATAATGAGCGACTAGTCTTTGACGTACGTATGACGCGGGCCGTAAACCAAATCTCCATAATTGGGCTTGGAAAATATCAAGGTTTGACAAACCTCCACGTTTAGATAATTCCTGATTTTGTGAAGCAATTTTAGTCTGCAAAACACAGCAAAATGAAATGTATGGCGCGGGCCGTAAACCAAATCTCCATAATTGGGCTTGGAAAATATCAAGGTTTGACAAACCTCCACGTTTAGATAATTTCTGATTTTGTGAAGCAATTTTAGTCTGCAAAACACAGCAAAATGAAATGTATGGCGCTCAAACCACAAATAAATCGTGATCACTCAATATGATCAGTCCATCCGTCAGGACATTGGTTACAAGCACTATTATCATAAAACATTGGCACCTTATTTCAATGCTAAAACATTTCGAATTGCAATTTGTTTACGGTTGGGTGCGCGAGTGCCAATGTGCTACAGCAAATAGATTGGTCTCCACGGGTTGACGTGTTCTAGGGCTGCCAGTAGGATTGCCCACCATGCGTGTCTTATCGATGTCCTTTGTCGGGTATTTGCCAGCGTTAACACACCAGCTAATCTCGAGCCAAACAGTCTGATACGTAATGACGGTAAGAGGCCAGATGAGTATGATTCTTGTCCCTTTAGAACTATGTCTCACCTTTGTAAGCCATTGGTGTGTAACGCTACTGGCGTCGACACCCAGGCCGCATACCATCTGTAGAGGTCGTTGGTGTAGATGTTTGGATGTTTACGAGTATATTGGTTCATTATTCAATTAGTAATGGCTTAACCGATCTGTATATGGAACGCGATTATGGAACTTTTGACACAATCAATGTCTAATAGTTTTGATTAACAATATTCACAATTTAAATTATTAGTTTGATTGTAATTGAAACCAGTTTTGACACGATGGATAACTATTACCACGAATAACCAAAGTGAAGCCTGAAAACCATGCTACTCTGTGTAAAAATACGCACTCACACATCTACCCAACCCCTGCTCCTAGTTTTTAATATATACGAACATATTTGTACTCTTAAGTATTCTGCGATGTGGTCGTCTAGAAAACATCTAACAAAAAAAAAAATTACATATTCCGTGTAAAAAAGTGTCACAGAACGTTTCACTATGATTTAGATTATTTTGTACAACGTCATCAAACGCACTTGATCTAAAACGCGAGGATTTTGAACGATATTTATTGAAGACGACTTGACATGTGCTGAAAGCAAAGAGCAAGATTTCGGTGTATATGTGTGCGTGGGTGCGTTTATTTACACACCTCCTTTGAGTAATCCACACCAATTTTTGGATTTTTTGGATTTGAGACTTTACTTTGGTTGATTGCGGCACTCGGTCTTTATTTGGTCTGAGGTTTCTATTCATGTGACAGTATGTATGACAATCAACATCAACTTTCCGTATACCAATTTATCAATAGTAACTGAAAACGATTAGTATCAAAGTTCTGATACCATCAAAACTTTGATACTTTAATCATCCGACTGGACGGAACTTGATTTAAAGTAGTTAAAGTTGATTTAATATATGCTCCTTTTTTTAATTATGAATTTTTGATGAGCACCCAACGGGTTCAAGCTACATTTTTAGAATACAATAGACTAGCGAAATAATACGACCGTGCCCCTTCTCTGTCTAATGTGAGCGTTCGCTGCTTTTTTGTATCATACCTGAGATGCTGATGGTTGAGTTCCGTACGCGAGCGGAAGGTCGACCTTATAACGCGAGACCTCATTTTAATGCGACGTTTTAATTACGAAACGTATATAATACATCGAGATAATATAAATCTATGCTACAATAGCAGATATTATGCCCGTGTCTTTAAAGCATTTAAGAAATCATATTAAGTGAGCACATTAAGGCAGACCGCGCTTCAAAATCTTTTTTATGCATTTAGTATAAGGCATCGAACATTGCAGGCTGTGGAGTGTATTCTTCTTTCGTGTTATTTTGTACATAGACTAGTTTATATTATATTCGCACTGTATTTGATATGTGACGTTTAATAAATATTTTCTATTCTATTCTATTCTAATTTCTCAGACTTACTAATTAATATTTGATCAAAAGGTCGCCATTTCAACTCAACTGTTTATGGTCTCTACCAAATCCTACCTTGTGCAGGCAGCTAGACACAATGGGCATATGGGCAGGTGTGGTGTATATTTTATTATACGAAGGAGTCCCTCAACCGCACTGACTTTAAGATAGACGACCTCTGTGGTGTAGTGGTCCAAGGTGCTGCTGAAACGCAGAAGGTTGCGTATTCGATTTCCGCTGCGGGACAAACGTTTGTATGATCTGCAAGTATTTGTCTCGGATTTGGGTGTTTCCAAGTATAATACGTATGTAACAAAAAAGTATTTATGTAGTATATCAGTCATGTGGTACCCATAACACAAGCTTTGCTTACTTTGGGGCCAGATGATGCTGTGTGAAATGTCCGATATTATTTATGTAGGTATAGATCGATGATCTCCAATTTGCCTTCAAACTGGTAAGCCTAAGGCACCTTCAAACTGGTCACTGGGCAGAAGTGGCAGGCAGTGGCAGTTGCTCCGCTGCTGTGTTGCAGCGACTGGGTGTGCCGGAGCTCGTTCCTCGCGTCGGACTGTATTGTGTGTATCATTGTACAGTATAGTGTGAAAGGTGTGTATAGTAATTTGATTGTCGATGTTCTTTTGATTTTAGAGTCGATCGGTGGCTATCGATCATTGATTTCATGCCTTGACACTAAATGCAACCTCGCGGCATAAAACATGTTTTACCTGTTAACTTTTAACACACAAACCAGTAATCGGTATGACTTTGGTTCAAAAGCACATAATATTACCTCTGGATTTAAAAAATAGCCTGTTGCTGGCGCACGATAAATATAGCCTAATAACAGGAAAATGTATTTAAAGAGACATTAGTAGGAAGCCTCGCCGCTGGCTCCCTGGATACAGATAATTTAAATAAATTACAGAAAACCGTATTTCGTTTAATGTATTTTTGAAAACGGCTTACGCGGCAATATCTAAAGTTACTTTTGGTTTCTTCTAACAGAATATTTATAAAGAATCGACAAATAAATTTATTATTTGGCATACATACTAATTAATTAATGAAATTATTACTGTTTGACACACCTTAGTACATTTAGAATTTGTTCAATAAAAAAGTAAAAAAAATAAAAAGTCAGATTAGGCGAAAATGCTTTCGTATGTCTGTCCGGCCGGCGCGGCGTCTATCCGGATGTTTTCTCGATTCTCGTAAAATTATGTGAGCAGGTTTTATAACTATATACAATTATGTGTTGATTTAGTTTTTGGATATTTTTCAAATTGAAAAGATAAATAAAGTTTTATTTCAGTGATATAGAAAAATGTTCGCGAGGTCTACAGCTCACAGAGCCACTAGTAATAAGGGTACTTTTATGACGTGAAACTTTTTGCTATGACTATTATTAAATGAATAAACACACAAACTTTGTCCCTCTGGACTCCTAAGGGGTTAAATTTTAGATATTTAGTCGCTTCACATAATAGAGGTAGGAGTAGGATTAGAGCAAACGAGCAAACGCTCTTCTATACCCACTCTATCAAATTCATTTTGTGTAAACAAAGAAAATAATGAAAAAGTAAGAATAAAACAAAGCTCATATATATTTTTAACGAGCCTACAAACAAGCATACGGCCCACCTGACGTGCGTTGCCATTGCCGTATTTCACTCTGTCCATGGCCTTTGAACCTTAACACAGTAATGCACACTGATTAGAGACATAGTATCCGGCACTAATGTGGTACCTACCACGACGTACTCGTGCTGAGGTGTCCTATCATCTGGGAATGTTTTGTTATAGCACTTATTCTTTGTGCTCTTAAACCACGGTTTAACATATAACAAAATAACAAGGATTAAGCTCTAGGGTCACGTCGACGAGAGCTCCTTATCAATGGACACTTGAGCTACGTTCTCCGAGTCAGCCTCCAATTCAGACGGCAAAGTCACTTGGGTCACCATTTATCACTGTATATATACCTACATTTATCACACGCTTCAGCGTCCGGCATATTCCTTTGGGAAATAAATGCTACAATGGGTTTGTAGTTTACCAATTTTTATATTAATTTAAATCAGACCTTAGGAAACCTAAGGTTAGACTTAAAATAATCAAACCTAAAAAATAAAACGTACATTTACTGTTCACCTCAGGCGGGACTCGAACCCGCAATCTTCGGGATAGAAGCCCGACGCCTTATCCATTAGGCCACTGAGGCTTCTGAGAGCCGGGTGAAATTTCCAGTACACCATATTCACATTAAGTTAGTTAACAGTGAGACTAAACAGGAAAATAAATTAGTTAAAACAGACAGCGCAGTGAAAACAGACATGCAGTAAAGATAAAGTGACTAGTGAGCTTTCTAAGTTTAGAAAAGCTCACTAACAATAGATTTAACAAAATTAAACAATTTTATAGGGATCTTTTAATATATTTTTATGTTCACAGATCAGGCTGTTTCTCATAATCTGGTTAGGCATTCCTTATCAAGTTAATTTTTCTTATGAATTCATCGTGTATGCTACTATTTTTAAAACTTGTCAGGTGTCAGCAATCAGCTGTTTAGGCGGTAGGGTAGAGGGGCATTATCAAAAATGACCATTCCGAACCTTATTATTAAACTGTTAGAGAAACAGCTGCCCTCTGGCAGTAATCTGAATCAGTTGAGCTATCTATAGATTGTTTAAAACGGTCCTTTGATAGCTTAACTGTTTCACGTGTATTTTATATTATTGTATATTATTCTGTACATTTCTGTAATTATTTCTGTAAATTTATGTTTAACGTTAGAGAAACTGAGGAATATTTTGAATAGGAACCTCTAATAACACGTAGAGCAAGCATCCTAAAAACCATTTTAAAAATTAAAAATATTGCATAACACTTTGTGGATCATTCAAATAAAAATAAAAACAAATTTTGAACGATGGTAAACAATGCACACAATACCATCTTCTTGTCCCAAGCTACGTACAGCTTGTATCATGGTCACTATAAGACTGATATAATACATAATATTACGTCGAAAGACGCATCCAGAACGCCTGGAAAGGGTACTGGTCAATGAAATACCTAATGAAAGGTACACTTCCTCTAACACTAAAACGGAAACTTATGAACATCTGTATTCTCCCAATCCTCACCTACGGTGCACAGACCTGGTCTTTAACTATCGCACAAAAGTCCAAACTCGGGGTTTGGGAGTTTGGGGTTTGGGAGTCAAGCTCACAGACCACGTCCGAAATAGTACACTGCGTTCCAAAACTCAAATTGCAGATGTCGGACAGCAAGTAGGGAAACTGAAGTGGGACTGGGCAGGACACGTTTGCCGCATGTTGGATGCGTTCTTGGCTAAAGCCACCACAGAGTGGACACCCCTGAACGGAAAACGACCTCGCGGCAGACCGCGGCGAAAATGGAGGGACGAGTTAGACGCCCATCTTAAGGATTGACCCACAGTGGCTTTAGACAGGAACGATTGGAGAAAAGAAAGGGAGGCCTTTGCCCTGCAGTGGGACGTCATGGGCTCTTAATAATAATAATAATAATAGTAATAATAATAGATATACGTCATACTTATTACCATTGTTACCATTGTCATTACTTATTATTAAATAATATGTATTAATAAATTTGTATCACGATAACACTAGTAGTCTACTCGCAATAGCTCTCATCAGGAGTGAACAGATAGGCAGACAGTCAAACGGACATGGTTAAGTTATAAGGGTTCATAGTAAATTTCTGAACCCTACAAATAAGGGTAAGATGTAAAAACTGACGCTAGTTTTTAAGTCCCAGCTGTAAGAGCCTTAATGGCATACAGTTGGCCACTGTAACTCGAATAGTGGTAGACGGAAACGGGTTTATTTGCCTACGCCCTCGTAGCACCGTAGCAGCGTAGCACTGTAGCAACAGTCGCAATGCTTACTGTTGTTTAAACTGTGTTAATATTCTTTCGTAGCACATTTACGTTCGAGTGATATGAAAAAGTTCATGGCTTCAGTTAGACGCAGGCAGAGTTTGTTTTATAGGTACCATATGACTGATATACTACTTAAATATTTTTTTTTAAATTACATATTGGGTATTTCTATGTAAAATATATACAATTTTACATGATTGATATAATCAATTATCTAGTCACCCTTAACTTAGTTTGGGGTGTTGTGTCAATTCAGACTAATGTTTATCTATTTATTCAGCATCATCCATAGCTTGACTTCACCCACGGGTATAGCCCTCCATAAGTTGTAACCATTCATAGTTATCCTGTAATTATAAATAAAATAAAATAAAAATACAAAATAAAAAAGCCTTTATTTTCTCAGTTATCCAAAGTTTACAGAGTTAAACAGATTTAGTTCTATTTGGTTTCTAGTCTTATTTATGTTTTTAATTACATACTAAGTTTTTATTATTTTTTAAATTAGGTTTGTTTGTTGAGGACCCCTCTTTGGGTAAAGGCCTCGTCCAGAGCTTGCCATGTTTTTCTGTTTTGTGCTGTGTCTCTTCAATTTTTACCCGCAACCATCTGGTGATCCTGTAATTCTTATATCCTTAATAATAATTATGAATTACATAAAAGGAAGCCTGTATTCTTCCCCAATACACAATTTTATATCCGTAATAAATTTCACATAGATCGGTTTAGCCATTGCAATATTGAACAAACTGCTATAATACATCTGGATCAGTTGAGCTATTTATAGTTTGTTTTACTATCTACATTATATCTATAGTTTTTTTGATTGGTCTGTCTGTCTAGTTGGTAGTAGCTCTGCCTTCTGTGCTGTAGGTTGAGGGTTCGACTCCCTCTCAGGAAAAACGTTTGTGTGATGAATATAGGTGTTTGTTTTGTGACTGGGTGTTATTAAGTATCATAAATATATTACTATTACGATTACGATTAGCTTATAGTGTCCCACTGCTGGGCAAAGGCCACCCCTTGATCTCTCCAGTCATCTTGGTTTTGAGCTGTTTGGACCCAAGCTCTATCAAAGGTGTCGAGATCATCTCGCCATCTCTTTTTGGGTCTACCACGGCGCCGTCTCGCTGTCTCAGGGCTCCACTGAGTGGGGATTTTGGCCACAGCTCATCAAGCATGCGACAGACATGACCAGCCCAGCTCCACTTAAGCTTCGAGCTCAAGTGATCAATGTTTCGAGCTACATCAGCAATTTGGGTTCTGGAGCGCAGAGTTGTGTTGCGTGTGCGGTCGGTACGTTTAACACCGAGAATGCTGCGCTCCATCGCCCGTTGACAAAATAAGTATATTCCTATTTAAAAATATATAAGCATTCTATCAGTCATTTGGCCACCATAATACAAGCTATTCTGACTTCAGGCCTAGTTAGTGTAGTGTCAAAAAAAAAAATTCAAAATTCAATATTTATTTATTCAATAAAATCACAAGGACCACTTTGAATCGTCTTCTTACATGCTAGTGAATCTAGGTGCCGGTTCCTCCTAACCCCAGTTCAAGAAGAATCCGGCAAGAAACTTGTCTGGTCTTAACACTTTTTTGTATGATCCTTGACAATTTTGTTACGGATGCCGAGTCGAGTTGGAACTGATTCATCCCAAGCTTTTTTGTCATCTAAATAATCAGATATTTTATAATATGCTTTAATAGACAGTTTCTGTTTAATTACGTTGTTAAATTTGCCAATCGACAAATCTAACTCGTCGCTTGGGACCTTGTTATAGAAGCGTACACATTGCCCTATAAAAGACTTATTAACTTTAGCGAGCCTAACAGTGGGAACAGCGACTTTATCTTTATTTCTAGTGTTAATACTATGATTATCGCAAATTTTTTTAAATAAATGCATATTTTTGTGCACATACATTAAATTTCCGTATATATACTGACAAGGCACTGTCATAATATTAATTTCTTTAAACTTGTTTCGAAGTAATTCTCTATGGCCCATGTTATAAATTGCATGAACAGCTCTCTTCTGCAGAACAAATATGGTGTTAATATCAGCAGCACTCTCCCACAACAGAATGCCATTCGACATAATGCTATGAAAGTAGCTCAAGTAAACGAGTCTAGCGGTATCTACGTCGGTAAAATGACGGATCTTTTTAACAGCGTATGCCGCAGAACTGAGTCTCTTCGACAATTTATCTTTGTGCGGGCCCCATTGCAGTTTATTATCTAAAGTAATGCCTAAGAACACTGTGGTATCGACGAGATCTATCTTTTCGTTTTTAATTTTTACATTAGCTTTCACCTGTTTAACGTTGGGCAGTATAAAACGAATGCATTTCGTTTTTTTCTCGTTTAGTAATAAGTTGTTTACGTTAAACCATGTTAGAACTTTAGAGATTGCATTGTTTACATCGTCAAGATTAGTAAGTCGTCGCTTTAATTTAAATAAAAGTGACGTGTCATCAGCAAACAGTACAATCTCGTGATCATCCTTTACAAGTTTAGGTAGATCATTTATATAAATTAAAAACAAGAATGGCTCGAGTATTGATCCTTGTGGTACACTTTTTTACCATTGAACCTGGAGAACGCTTTCCATTTACATCTACTCGTTGTGTTCGGTCACTTAAGTAGGATGTAAGAAGCTTAAGTGAAACTCCCTTAACACCATAGTGATGTAGTTTGCTGATTAGAGTTTCATGATGAACGCAATCAAAAGCTTTCGACAGATCACAAAAAATACCTAACAGATCACAAAAAATACCTAAGGCATCGCGTGATTCCTCCCAGATATCAAAAATATGTGATATTAACTCAACACCAGCATCAGTCGTTGAGCGTCCCTTGGTAAATCCGAATTGTTTACTGTCAAGTAAATTGTTGGTATTAAAATGCCGTTGTAATTGGTTTAGCATAAGTTTTTCAAATATTTTACTAAATGTAGGAAGTACTGATATAGGTCTAAAGTTACTAGGATCGGAATGACCACCTGATTTGAATAGAGGTATGATCTTGCTATGTTTCATTAAATCAGGAAATACACCATTATCAATACATTAATTAAATATGAAAGCTAGATCTGGTGCAATAATGTCAATTATTGGTTTTATAACACTGACAGAAATGCCCCAGAGATCAGTGGTCTTTTTTACATTATTCATTTTGAATGCCTGTGCATTGTGTGCTTACTTGAGGCCTAGTTAGTGTAGTGCGCATTGTGAGCTTACTTGAGGCCTAGTTAGTGTAGTGTGCATTGTGTGCTTACTTGAGGCCTAGTTAGTGTAGTGTGCATTGTGTGCTTACTTGAGGCCTAGTTAGTGTAGTGTGCATTGTGTGCTTACTTGAGGCCTAGTTAGTGTAGTGTGCATTGTGTGCTTACTTGAGGCCTAGTTAGTGTAGTGTGCATTGTGTGCTTACTTGAGGCCTAGTTAGTGTAGTGTGCATTGTGTGCTTACTTGAGGCCTAGTTAGTGTAGTGTGCATTGTGTGCTTACTTGAGGCCTAGTTAGTGTAGTGTGCATTGTGTGCTTACTTGAGGCCTAGTTAGTGTAGTGTGCATTGTGTGCTTACTTGAGGCCTAGTTAGTGTAGTGTGCATTGTGTGCTTACTTGAGGCCTAGTTAGTGTAGTGTGCATTGTGTGCTTACTTGAGGCCTAGTTAGTGTAGTGTGCATTGTGTGCTTACTTGAGACCTAGTTAGTGTAGTGTGCATTGTGTGCTTACTTGAGGCCTAGTTAGTGTAGTGTGCATTGTCCGCCAATATTTTTTAAAATAGCATTTAGGCTATTCTTGATCACAGACATCTACGTCCATACCAAATTCTTTAAGCCGTTGCAGTTACCTCACAAATTTTTAAATAAATAAAAAAGTAGGATAAGAATATTGCTTAACAATCTATTAATTTCCATAGCTAAGAATAAGAAATTTTTTGGCAAGCATACGACTATGCATTGATAAATGGAAGCTCATTGCAAAACAGTAACCAATTTCTAACGATTTTAGTACAACAGCCTTTGCACATTAAGGGCTCCACAGGTCCATGTTAGTTTCTACCCACGTATGTTACATACCCCCTCAGACTGAGACAAGTAGACGTGGGCTATATTAGTGCGAGCGAGACAGATGAAACAGTGTCACAGTCGCAAGCCAAGTAATCCCAGGCTCTTCACGAATACGTAATAAAGGGTTCAAGCAGATTAAAGTTTTAACGTAATTGCATAGTTAGTCAGATACAAGTGATACTCTACCTATATATATTAAGAACTAGCTCCGTCCGTAGCTCCTAGCTTCGCATGCGTAATACCTATGTAAAACGATGCCTATATTTAATTGAGCTTATACTCAGAAAGTGAAATTAAAATTTCACGTAGATAATAATATGATGACAAAAAAAACAAATAATATAGTCATAATAATCATTTGTGTCATTTAGCTCAGTCGGTAGTAACATTGCCTTCTGTGCTGTATGTTGTGGGTTCAGTTTCCTCCAAAGACAAACATTTGTGTGATGAACATAGATGTTTCTTCTATGTGTGTTTATCTTTTGGATTTTATTAAAAGTACCTACTTGTTTAAATACAAATATAATGTATCAGTGATCTGGTTCTTATAGAACAAGATTTAGTTAGTTTGAGGCCAGATGACGCTGTGATAAATTGTCAACAAATATATTAATATTAATTGATAATATAATTGAAAGTCAAACATGTGCACATAGGTATACACGATTTAAAGTTCCTTCGATAAACATACCTTAAAGATATAATATATATAACATATAACATATCAGCACTAGGATGACCGAGCTTTGCTTGATTTAAAACACGGATAAAACGACGTTTTCTAAACATGAAACCTAGCTAGATCGATTTATCACCCCCGAAACCCCCTGCATGCAATTTTTTTACAGATTTTTACAGATACTAATTTTCACGCAAAACATTTGTTTTTTTTTGAAATTTGGTACGTAAAACGTCATATTTATTTGTTCACTTCATATATAAGATCATCTGGAATATTGATGCTGTTTTTTAATTTTGGAATATTGATATTGAGTGTGAATAACTCTAATGTACATAAATGGATATTATTAAAATAAAAATTATATGTAATTGGTAACAAGAGATGTATCTTTTTGCTTAGAGGCTAAATGTAGAAATATAAATAAAACGATTTAAAGTTCGTTACCTCATAACACCAATAGTTAGAAATATTTTCTCATATAATAGGATATACTTTTCGATTGGTCCCATAGAAATTTTATCAAAATCAGTTTAGTAGTTTTGTTTTTAAATCAAAATTGCAGAAACAAAATATTTCATCCATGTAAACGCAATTTCATATTTTGCTTTCCTGACTTTCTGTGTCTACGTTAAGTATTAAGAAGCGTAAAATAACAACTTTTTAGCCGACTTCAAAAAAAGAGGAGGTTATCAATTCGGTTGTATTTTCTCTTATATTCAATGAAGCCAGTTTTATTTTTAGTTTTTATAACGTAATTATGTAAGATAGTATTTAAATAGTAATAGAGACAAATAGTGAGAGGGCGAATCTTAAGCAGTACTTAGGCAGTGTTCAAGTTGCGAGGCGTTTATAAATATTAGCAAATATTTTCATAAATTTTGGTATATATCTAGTTTATAGTAAAAACTAGTTATAGCCGCATTCGTGACTCCTTAATGGTTACTTAGTCGTACTTTAGTTTAAATAAAGAAAGTTTGATAAAGAAAATCTATAATAAAGAGCGACTTAAATAACCCTTGTTTTTCAACCGGCTTAAAAAAAAGAGGAGCTTCTCAATTCGAGTTTTTCTTATTTTTTTTTATGTAATGACGGAGTTATTCATTCATTATCCGTCATTCATTAACCGATTTAAAAAATCTGATTTCATGTGAAAATGTATACTTCCCGGTTAGTTCCATGTAAATTTCATAAAAATCGGTCAAAAAAATTGAAAAAAGTATGTCATCCACTTGCATGTTCGCTTCATTCAAGTGGATGACATATTTTTTTCATTTTGATATTTAGCTATTTCATACATAAAGTCGGTTGTCTTTTTAGTTTTTAAAACGTAATTATTTTGTTTTTGTTTTAGATTTGACAGAGAAATTGTATACTAAGAGCTTACTAGAAAATACTAGAAACTTAACATTTTACAAAAAGATGTAGCCAGAGACCTAAGGAAATGTCCAAGCTCGGGGGTTACCGTCGTCAGTCATTTAATTTTGCAATGATAATAGTATGAGTAATCTTGCTTCAATTAATCTGTACAAAGTCGGGTGCCTACTAACTCCATATTGATAACGAGGTCATCGAGTAGGTTAGATTGGTCAGTGCCTAATACCAGCTGGCTAACAGCCAGAGGAATCTCTAATAGCTCTTGTGCTTATGTGAGCAGTAATCTATACTATTTGATGTCTGAACGGTTATTACCTATTTTGGCTATAGGTCGATACCAGGATCCACTTAACTCTCGTAGGCATTATGCTGTATCGATGTATTTTTGTTACAATGCCGCACATAAACATGATATACTCTGTCTCCTTGATATGTCTCAAAATTCAATTCAAAGTCAGAGACAAAAATATCATGACCACGATTAGTCAGTAACAAATGACCATCGATTAAGAATTTAATAACAAACAAAAGAATTCTTTGAAATCAGAAGAATCCTTCTTCTTCTGTAAAGAATGGCTGGTGGTCCTGAACCAATACAACAAAAGTTTTTATAATTGTTACGTCTTCGGCTTACGAGATTTATTTCAAATTATCGAGGATAATGACATCGAATTTGAAAAGTAATGTCGATTACTTTACCGTTGAAAACGAGTCTCATGAGTAAAACGACGTAGCTAAGAGTAGGGTTTTGCTCGATTATTAACGCGATAAATTGTTTATAGATTTCAAGAGTAGACCCCCTGATTAGATCTTACATTTTCGATCTTAAATTCTTTATCGATTGTTTTTCTACTGGCTGGGGTGCCTGTGAACGAGAAAAAATTGGTGGTGGAATGGAAGCAGTCGATAAACGTACTTTAATGATATAATATCTATAACATATAACATATCAGCACTAGGATGACCGAGCTTTGCTTGATTTAAAACACGGATTAAACGACGTTTTCTAAACATGAAACCTAGCTAGATCGATTTATCACCCCCGAAACCCCCTGCATGCAATTTTTTTACAGATTTTTACAGATACTCATTTTTCACGCAAAACATTTGTTTTTTTTTTAGAAATTTGGTACATAAAACGTCATATTTATTTGTTCACTTCATATATAAGATCTTCTGAGAATATTGATGCTGTTTTTTAATTTTGGAATATTGATATTGAGTGTGAATAACTCTAATGTACATAAATGGATATTATAAAAAAAAAATTATATGTAATTGGTAACAAGAGATGTATCTTTTTGCTTAGAGGCTAAATGTAGACATATATTTCTTGAAAAAGAAAATACTACTTATTATCTTGGATGCTTTTATAGTCAAACGGGACAAGCCGAGGCTAATCAAGCTACTGGAATAGTTGTTTTCCGACAAGCCCGTTGTAGCCGTGATTTTCTATTTTTTTAATCTCTTGCTTTAAACAAAATGCTCATAATCCCTCCGACAGCAATGACTGCATTTCTTGCGTTTGTCTTATATAATATTGAGACTAAGTATGTCTAATGTACTTAGTCTCAATATATTTCTAGCTCTAAACTATGGTAGGGATACTGTTATAATGGTGGTGTTATAAAAGGTGTCTGTCTTACTAAAAATTCTAGCAGGTTGTTTACGGAAAGTAAATAATCCAAATTATTATCCAACAACCTTGCCTCTATCCAGCGGATACACTAATATTATATGACTATGATTATGACTAATAGATAAGATCATTGTTTTATTTTGAATAAAATAGTATTGGAATATTTATTTTTATTTATTAATATTATTCCGATGTTGATGATTTTAATATATATTTTTTTTACAACATTCTAATATCTTTAATAATTTTGTTCTCCATTTTAATTTTCTCCGAACATCCTACTAGTAAAATATATTAAATCTCGTGAGCCGAAAACTTGTGCATTTAATGATCAACAACGTCACTTGGTAAGTTTGTTTGATCATATAATAAAAAATGTATTAAGAGCTTGTGGTGCCATTCTGGCATCACCATTTCATGAACTGCATTATTGCGTATATATTTTGTTGTAATATTGGTGCTAATTAATCAACCGCTTTTCGAAAATTCGAGAGGTTTGTTATTTGAAAACGAGTAAAGTTAGTCCCGGGTTATCTAATAAATACATTAAAAAATTTCAAACTAGAGAGTGAACCCAGATACGATAAAATGAACGTGCACTTCAAGTATTTTATATTTTGTTGGATACTAGTTAGCTATTTGTGTAATAGTTATCTCAATAAGTACGAAAATATTTGGATAATTCACAACGCATTAATATATTTTCGGGTTTTGTGTAATTCAGTACATAACTATGCCGCTGCCAAATACCATTGTGTCTTTCAAGAGTCACATACCTCTAAAAGAAAGAGAAACCTTATATGATCTCTTCGTTTTCCGTTCGTCTGTCTGGTTGTTTGTCTGGTTGTTGTCTTTGTGTTATTTCTTTTGTCATGAACGCTTTAACAAACTGAAATGTATATCCAATACTGAGATCTGCTATCCCTTAAAACGTAAAAAAACAATCTTTTAAAACAACGTAATAAAAAATTCGGTTTAAATACGGTAATTTATGCCACATATTTCTAGCTCGTCAGTAAATAAAAACACAACCAAACGAGTGCTTCCCGTTGACCCAGAATCATAAAATTTTGCAAGAGGCAAGGTCTCAGCACAGGTTAAACAATTCGAAAAGCGTGAATTTTACCTAAAAATGTTTTATTTTTTATTTTATTTTTTTATTTTATTCGTTTTAGGAAAACTTACAGCTATGTAGATACATTGTTAATTATGAAATACATAATATATGCAAGGCATATATTTTACAGAGAGCCAATTAAAAGTTTCCACTTGTAGTTAAAAAAAAAGAATATAAGTAAGTAGAAATACAGTAGCAGACGACGGATTCTAGGAAATCATTGAATGCAAGAGATTTTGAAAAACAAAAAAATTAATAAAACAAAACAATTACATAATGAGTAAACTACGATTGATTTACCAAGAAGAATTTATCATTGAGTATGCGCTTTAACTTACTTATTGGAGTGTTGAAAATGTCAATGTCAATGTTTGCCTTTGCCAAAGAGTTGAACGAAGAGCATGCTCTAATTATGAAAGCATTTTGCCTATAATTCGTTTTGGCATGCTGAACGTGTAGAGTTATAGGATTTCTTAACCCAATCACAGTGCGCAATTCCAATAGTTCTAGCAACTCCGGACAGTCAACTGTACCATTCGCTATGCCCATGAGGTATGACAAATCGGAGATACATCTACGTTCAAAAAGGGGGAGAAAATGAAATTTGCGACATCTTGTCTTATAGTCAGGAAGGTAGGTATTGGCGCGAAACTGTAAATAACGTAAAAATCTTTTTTGAATACCCTCTAGTAATATAGATGTCGTAGCATGGGTTCCAAACCTGAGAAGCGTATTCAAGGTGACTACGAACGTATGCGCAGTACAGGATTTTAAATGTTTTTATACTATTGAATTCAGAGGACATTCGGAAAACGAAACCAAGTGCACGGGACGCCTTAGATACAATATTGTCAATATGGTCTTTGAAGATGAGCTTACTGTCAAAGACTATGTTTCTTATGATATTAAACTTAAAAACGATTTTAACTGGACTAGTAATAGTAACCGATGGTAAAAGAACCAGGGTACTGAAAAAAGTAAGTAGATACTTGTAAAGTCGTCTTTACATGTAAGTGTTTTTGTAGTTATGTAAAAAGTATAACATTTTTGTGAACTAGTCATTTAAAAATGGGTATCTAAACAGTAGAAAAAAACCAAGAACCCATAGTAGAAAAAAAAACCTATGTAACCTAATTCTAAATACCTATTATTATATGTACTAGTGTAACTTAAGTTATTATTATAATTTTTTCCTGCATTGTTTGTTACAATTTAAAGAACACAGAATAAAGGTGACTCTTCTTAAACAGGTGTAAACTTAAAAAAGAAGATATCCCAATCCTACAATTTATGTATATGTAACTAAAATTAAAAGGTTTTATTTTACCACATGAATGATATATACTACTTATACACATTGATTTTTGTAAATACATACACTTTATACATAGAAACACCTAGACCCGAAACAAATACTTGCAGATCTTACAAAAAGTTGTCCCGCGGCGGGAATCGAACCCGCAGCCTTCAACGTCTCAGCCGGATCTTAGCCTACTGCGCCACAGAGGTCGTCATACTTATATTAGTTTTCTGTAGATATGCTAGTTATAAGAAAGATCATGCAATCATAAAGATTCTGGTCAATTATTCTCAGACTTGGGAAGAACGTAAATTCACTTAGTATGTAAGACGTTTCCAAGTGATCCTTGTGATTATATTGAATAAAAGATTTATACATTATATATAGACTTCTTTAGCGGTTTGACGGCTTGAATCATGTTCTGGTAGCTTTACAGGGTAAAAACGCTTAATGTCTGCCCTAGGGGTTGTGCAAGATTCAAGTAGAACGAAATGCCGTGTGTGTGGAGTAGGACTATAAGTCACATATAGTCCAACTCCAACAAGCAAACTATTAAAAGCAAACTAAAAAAAACATGTACTTAACGACCTAACATTATTAAAAAAAAAAAAAAAAAATATGTATTTATTTGGGAGCATAAACATAAAATAATAAACTGAGTACTGACTTGTATGACTGCTAAATTATATAAATATTAACTAACTAAAAACAAAAAAAATGTTGGTTAGTAATCATTTATGATGACCTCGTTATCGATACATGTTGGAAGGATCAAACCATAGATTTTGTAGGACATATTTATTTTTTCAAATAATTTAGTTAATTATCTTGAGATTTAACAAAATAATCAGTTTGTAATAAATCTTTGAGAATCATCAAATCGACATATTTTATTCTTGCTACCTCTGTCAGCTACCACAATCGAGAGTTTAGTACAAAAAATTGTTGGGCGTCTCATCAAAATTAAGCTACTCACGAAAAATTTGCTTCATAGTAATCAAAAGCAAAAATGGACCATGGATCCTGGCCTATTAGTTCTGTGTCTGGGTCTTATAAAGTATCATAAGTATGTATTTAAAGTAATATTATATCAGTCTTTATGGTTACCATAATACAAGCTATGCTTAGTTTGGGGCTAGATGGTGTTGTGTGCATTGTCCACCACTTTTGAAATTTATTAATTTATTATGCATTTTTCAAAAACTGTAATAGTTTAAATTTTTTTTTTGAGTATTTCATGTCCAATGTTCAGGAGGCCTCCGACTACATTTTATGTTAAGCTAGCAACAGAGTGAGATAATAAATAAATTAAGTTCATATCGGCCTAGACTTGTGTTATTAAATAAAAAAAAATATTATTTCTATGTACTTGCTAAGAAGATCCCTGTCATTATGACTGTAATATTATTGAATATTTTTTTTATATAATTGGTAGGAATACTATTTTTATAGTAAAATGGTTTATAAGTTATCCTGTATCCAATAAGCAGATGTGTCTAGAGTGGTGCTTGTAACGGATCCCCGGAGAGCTGCGGGAAGTGTAGAATGCACTTAAAGGCGAACAACCGATCATACTTATATAGCCGATCTTAGAAATTGTCCAGAAAATGAAAATGTTTTTGATATTATTTCGTACTGTCTGCTACCCGCGGTTTTGAAGAGATAACTTCTTATGGCGTCTGTCTTCCCTTTCTCTCACGCATACGGCAGCGGTAGGCAGGCTCCTTCTCTCTCTGTCTAACCCATATCGCTAGTTAGATTAGTTTAAGTTATTACTTCTGTCGGGCGTCCCGAGACGCACACGTTTTTTTTTCCTACGTGAAACGAGATTTTTTCAAAATTCAAAATTCAAAATAACTTTATTCATTACAATCACAAGGACCACTTTGAACTTCTTACATGCTAGTGAATCTAGGTGCCGGTTCCTCCTAACCTCAGTTCAAGAAGAATCCGGCAAGAAACTTGTCTGGTCTTAACACTTTTTTGTATGATCCTTGACAATTTTGTTACGGATGCCGAGTCGAGTTGGAGCAGATTCATCCCAAGCTTTTTTGTCTTCTAAATAATCAGATATTTTATAATATGCTTTAATAGACAGTTTATGTTTAATTACGTTTTTAAATTTGCCAATCGACAAATCTAACACGTCGCTTGGGACCTTGTTATAGAAGCGTACACATTGCCCTATAAAAGACTTATTAACTTTAGCGAGCCTAACAGTGGGAACAGCGAGTTTATCTTTATTTCTAGTGTTAATACTATGATTATCGCAATTTTTTTTGAATAAATGAACATTTTTGTGCACATACATGAAATTTTCGTATATATACTGACAAGGCACTGTCATAATATTAATTTCTTTAAACTTATCTCTAAATGATTCTCTGGGGCCCATGTTATAAATTGCACGAACAGCCCTCTTCTGCAACACAAATTATGTAGCCTATAATTTTAATTCAGCCCTACATCTATATATATGCCATGTTTAATTTAAATCGGTTCAACCAATGTTGCGTGATAATGTAATAAGCAAATATCTTACCATTTCACCCAAACTTTCTCCTAAATAATATTATTAGGTTGAATAGATTCTATAGAGAGGAAACTCTGCGCAAAGTTAGGCTTCCGTTTTCGAAAGTAAGATACTCTAGTCCTTGCTTATTTGTTTTCAATTTAATTAATATAGCATTTATCATTACATTAATTTAATACAAATTTACCTTTCGCATATGACATATTTATCGCACATGCATATTTTCAATATATAAAAATAAAAGTCTGTATAGAAAAAATCAAAGTCGAGCTAGAGCTGCTATTAGGACAGGCAAACAGACAGACAGACAGCCAAAACTATAAGGATTCTTTAACTGATTTCAGAAACCTGAAGAGTGCACAAAATGGGCGTCCGAGACGCACTTTTTAGGTTTGGACCATACTGGTTCCAAATTAAATAAAATAAAGGATCATACAAAAAAGTGTTAAGACCAGACGAGTTTCTTGCCCAATTTTTCTTGAACTGGGGTTAGGAGGAACCGGCACCTAGATTCACTAGCATATAAAAAGACGATTCAAAGTGGTCCTTGTGATTTTATTGAATAAAGATTTATTGAATTGAATATAAGAAGAAGTATCAGTCACAATAATTATTACGAACTAGTATTGAGGGCAAAAACATTGGAGGAATGATCTCGACACCTTTGAGACAGGATGGTCTGAACTATCAAAGGATAGAGACAGGTACAAAGATTTAGGGAAGACCTTTACCCAGTAGTGCAACGTGTTTCGTTGCACTACTGGGTAAAGGAAAAAGGAAAAGGAAAGGAATAAATAAAAATTATTTCTTAGAACGACTATAAAGTATTATTAGCCAGCTCCAATGAGCTGCTTAAACAAAGATACCTAAGCCAGGCTAATAAGACATTCAATATCCAAGAAGCGAACGTCGGGCTAGCCTCGAGTCATCGACTTGTATAACTACTGTAGGAGCCTTTGCACATGCTGACTATCGGTAACTATCTACAGGTACCTAAGTCTACTCTAAGAGTTGATACAGCTAGGCTTAACAGTTTTACGTGGATATGGTCACTAAATACATCAATACAATTACAATGATTTTCAGATAGTGATGGTTTACTAGTACTAGTGGTCGCCCGCTGGTCAAAATTCGACATAATTAAATTAAATTTAAATATTTTTTTATGCATAATTAAAAAAATATTAGCATTCTGCACTCCTTCTCTATAGTTATAAACTATAAGTGTGCGAAAATTCATACTCCTCCGTCCGCGCAATTTTCGTAAAAAAGGGGTACAAAGTTTTTGCTTCACGTATTAATATTATATAGTGGAATTTAGTATGATTTGTCAATAGTCCAGTAACCTTATTCCATAAAGTTTATTTTATTTATTAAACTTATTTTTCTAACTTAACGTGTAGGTACGTTATGTTAAAAATAATATAATATTTTGTATGACATTTTATGTTATTCTATTGTTTTGTATTAACAAACAAATTTTTAGATTTCATCATTGCGACGACGACTAATCATCGTCTTACCATCTCTTTTTCACAACAGGACAAGCAGACGTACCGCTCAATACCATCCATACCTTGTCAGTTTACCACCCTTACGAACAAGCGCTTTGCTTCCACATTTATAATGCGTACAGCCAGGGATTGAAATACTTGCCGTCGTCTGTCTTTCCTGAAAACTACAATCTGGGTCTCTTCAAGTCAAGAGTGAATAGGGGTCTAGTCACCTTCGTGCTCCATCGTCGGCCGCATCGTCGCTTACCACCAGGCGCGATCGTGTTCAAACGTAGGTCTATCGATAATAAAAAAAGGGTTTGAGCCTTATCTATTTACTGACATCCTGCAACCTTAAAAATGTCATCAGTGCCTTCTCCAGTTTTTCTTAGAAATGTAATTTTATTAAACAAATTTTATTGACACAGACCAACCAATAAAAAGTTTCCATACAAACATTCACGACCCATTTTACTCCTTTATGAGAGTTATTTTGAAAAATCCAGAAATACATGTCCATTTATTTTGCATTTTAAGTATCCAAACCAAGTTTCTAAGAAATCATACCGTTAAAAAGTTCCTTACAAACTTTGACACCCCATTTAACCCTTTTGTTAGGGTTATTTTGAAAATTTCTGATACACGTGTCCATTTATTTTGCATTTTATTTATTCATATCAAGTTTAAAACAAATCGCACTACACGTTAAAAAGTTTAATACATTCGTTTCCACCCCTTTTCACCCTCTTAAGGGTTGAATTTCAAAAAAATCCGCCTTAATGGGTGATTTTGCTATAAAAGGAAGCTACCTTCCAAATTTCAGCTTTCTAGCTTCAACGGTTTCGGCTATGCGATGATGAATCAGTCAGTCAGGTTAAGCTCTTTTATAGGTATAGGTTTTACGGATTATTTTTGCTAGAATTTCAAAAAACACAAATCTTTTAATTCAATTATTCACACCTGAGTCAATAACTCTAACTCACCTAATATACAAATAACACGGGAAAAATAAATAATAAATTAGTGCAATGTTTGCTTCGCAAGACTGCCAAAAATAATCCCCTGTCAAAAGTTAATTACTGTTTAAAATGGTACCCTTTTTATAAGACAGTAACAAATCGTGGCAGGGCGAATTCTAAACAGTGTTAAGGCAGTGTTCAAGTTGTGAGGCGTTTAAAGCCGGTTATGCACAAGTGCAAGGTTTTTTAAAAACATAAATCTGTAATTTTCTGCATTATTGACACTTTCCACCCTACCTCTAGCGTTATTTAACAATAAGAAACAATAATTGTCTATGGTAAAAAACTATACTATAGTACCGACCTAGTAATAAAGTCAAAGCACCTAAGCGGCATTCATGCGACATGTAAACAGGCACTACGAACGGCAGGGGTCAATACAGTGAGCGAAGCATTCTATAATGCTTTGTTTAGATTTAAACAAAACAGATGCTCGCTGGATGCCTTCGTTGCATGTACTTTGGTTTCATATCACTAAAATATGTGATTAACTTTGCGGGTTTGCGGATGCGAGTATATTCAATTTTGAACAACAGCGTTTGAATTTTTTTATTCCAACTGGTGCCGCTTCTATAAACATTTTACTAAGACTGTTTACATAAAACCGATTCTTGCTAACAATGAAGCTATCACCGCAGACCGAACAAGGCAGTTTTCGATGCATTACTTCTTTCAATAAAGAAATCAATCTTAATTGATGGTTTTTAGTCTTCAGTTATTCCTAGGTTTTCGGCAAATCCTTATAACCGTTATCCTTCGAGATCTCCCACTCCCATCTCCCATCTCTCGATGGTCTCGAGATCATCTGTTTTCTGACCGCGACCGCGACCGCAGTGGCCTGGTTATTGTCATCTCCTCTCAACCACAACACTAATAGCAACCTTGTGCTGTTACAGCGGCGATGTTTTATTGTGACCGTAAAAAGATATTCAAATATAAATTTATTTAAAAAAATTACAGTGGTACGTACTAGTAACATAATAGATAATTAGATTTTAAAATAATTATTTTGTAAAATAGTTATTTTGTAACATGTTTGATTAAATGTATTAATTATCTATCTATCTATAATATACATAATATAAAACAAAGTCATGTTAGTTACACCATTTATAACTCCAAAACGGCTGGACCGATTTTCATGATTTTTGATTCATTGGATTTCTCTCCGCCCCGAATAGCAGGATAACTGTTCATTAATTAAAGATGTAAGTGGTGAGTTCAGTATGATACCACTTTTGAAGATGTTCGGTTTGTTAGGTTATGACAGTTGCCATTGTGCGCGCATAAACAATTATGTCATATAGAAGCAAAGTCAAGCAAATGTTTTATTCTGATATATTTTCCTTTTTAGGAAGTTGCGAACGGTACAGCTAGCTATTATAATAAAATAAACATTACCAATAAACTAGGCACTTGCTATTTATATATTTACTAAACTATTTTAATATTTACTTAGATATATCTAAGATTTCAGCTCATTCAATTCATAGAATGCCTGAATGAATCATAGTCTTCAGTTTTGATTTAGAGCTTAGGTGTGCCTCTTGTTGGATCTGTCAGTAATGTAAAACATAGCTGTATATTGAATTTGCTAAAATTATTTGCTTGCGTGCTCAGCTACCAATGAACGCGCCAAGGCTTACGACGCTGACTTCAACGAAGGAGGAAGCACTGAGCAGATCTTAACGTGTTTAGCTCACCAGATCACCAGAGAGTTGAATAATTAACAAATATCAACGCAGTGAGCATCAAGCCAATACTATCTTATACAACTACACATATGCAACTATTTATTTATAAAGTTTGTATGTATGTTGGATGTACAGATGGTTGTATGCGGATTAGAATAAATGTAAGTCTGTGTCCCATAATTGCAAAGGTCTTTTTATGTATGTATATTTTTCACGTTGTTTTTAACTGTCGTTATTTTAACTTTTCATTATTTCAATTAATTAACTGCTTTTTAATGTTTTTAACGACTAAGATGACATATTATTTAAGACTTAGATCTTGTTTCTTCACAAATTTTAAGTTCTAAATTCCTAAGCATAATCTTCTGTACTGTCTCACTCATTAGAAATAGATTGACGGAATAGAAATAAATGTTTTTTATTTATTCCATATCTTGTAACGGATTTCAGCAGAGTCATGCTTGAATAAATCATCTAACTTAAGTCATCATCGTCGCGAATAAGCTTTACCTATTATAGAACTATTATTAGTATTATATCTTAATTCCAATACGTAGAAGTTCAGACGGCGTTCTTCGATTAAAATCGGCGCCTCGCTCGCCCTACTTATGCGGAATTCGATTACTGGTTCTTAGAAGCTATAAGGTTCAATATCGAAGTCCAGCAGTACCGCTACTCTAATGAAAACTAAAGCGATTTTGACCACAGGTCGCAAGCAAATTTGTATTTTACGGTGAAACTTAGAATAATAAATAATAATAATAATAAATAACCTCAGACATTTCACACAGCATCATCTGGCCCCAAAGTAAGCAGAGCTTGTGTTATGGGTAACACATGACTGATATACTACTTATATATATTTTATTTTTGTGAATACATACATATTATACATAGACACACCCAGAACCGAGACAAATACTTGCAGATCATACAAACATTTGTCCCGCGACGGGAATCGAACCCGCAACCTTCAGCGCCTTAGCCCACTGCGCCACAGAGGTCATGAAGTTCGATGAAACATATCTTGGTTTTTGTTACTATTTTCTATTTGGCTAGGAATGGCCTCACAGCCCAGTAAGCAGTGCTGCTGATATTGGTATAACAATTGGTAATTGGTATTGCTGGAATTGGTAGAACCCACCTCCACAAACATTTGCGTAATTATTATACTATAGTAGTTTGATAAACACGGGATTACTCACGTATTATTTGGTCGATGGAGGGACCGACACTGTTTCGAATTATCTAGAGAATCTACATCAGGGTGAGATTGATTCGCGGTCCGCTCGTTGACGCTCGCGTTCACGGTTTTCACACACGATTCACGGTTGAACCGTGTGTGCACGGTTGAAACAGAGTCGGTGCCTCCATCGACAAAATAATACGTGTGTAATCCCGTGTTTATCAAAATGTATAACTACTATAGTTTATATAACTTTTAAAACTATCATGGTTTTGCACATAATGTTCACTCAAAACGGGATATTTACCATGATATATGAGTTTTTCTGCTTCTCGATAGTAGGGGGGGGTTCGCAGTAAAAGACTGAGAAAGAGGGTAGACCGTTTTGTCTGCCAATAACATCCACCCGCAAAGACTTCAGTTTATCTCGTGATCATGGCGCATGCAACTGTGCCGAAATATCGAGAAGCAGAAAAACTCATATATCATGGTAAATATCCCGTTTTGAGTGAACATTATGTACTATAGTTTAATAATAACACAAATGTTTGTCGAGGTGGGTGGAAAAAAACTGATCGTGTCCTGGGACACGCGTTTGGTACGTAGTTCTTTTCGTATGCAGGGTTGGCATAATTAATCATTAACGTGCCAGGATTTCATTTTCTCTACTCACCGCTCTCTTTAATTTTGATTATTGATGCAACAAATCACAATATTCATAAATATATACAACTCACTAAAGTTTTGAAAGTGAAATACGAGTAGTTTTTTGTTTTGGGTATTATAAGGTATCATATATGTAGGCATGTTTTTATAGGAATGCAAGTATTATGTCAGTCGACTGTCCCTACGGCTTAGTTGGTACCAACTCTGCCTTCTGTGCTGCAGGTTCCGGGTTCTATTCTCTAAAAGATCAAACATTTTCGTTATGAAAATAGTTGTTTGTTCTGTGTCTAGGTGTCAATCCAGTGAACCATATGCTCAGAAAGTGATGGGATTTCACGCAGATGACGTCATCATCTCACACGAAATCTACCAGTTAGTGATTGAGAAAATGACGTAATTTGCGTGAGATGTATATCACATGTTCCGAGTATCAGCTCCCTGTAAACTATTACCAATCTAGTATCACAGCAAACAGATTAAACTACGTTAACGGATTGTAATGGAGTTTGCTTACCTCTTGTGATCAGATTCAGATTGCTCTTCCTTGTCGGAGATTGAACTGAAACAAGCAATATTGTGTGTTAGTATTAGTTTTAACGTATCTTTATATGATACGTGTACGATGCACCTGTAGTATGTTTTTATTGATCAAGCGAGCGAAGATCTGAGTGGAACTCGTGTGATTTGGCTTTGTATGTTTGTTTGTTAAGTAATAATTTCAAACCGTTGATCTGAACTGCAAGTTTCGTAGGTCGACAGAATGCAATTGAGAAATGAGCTTTTAACCTAAATTGAACATTTAAACTAAATTGAACAAAAGTTGTTAAGAAATGAGAATCTAAAAGGGAGGAAACGAAATATAAGCTATACAAATGTATATAACACGGTGTCATATAAAAGTGCAATGTATATAATTTCCTAAAGGTTTCTTTTTTGTTCTAGGACAAGTAGTTTATAATATATAATGTAAAAGCTATCAATTTTAATATGAGCTTCCATTTGCTTAAGTTTTGTTGTTTCCATAAGTCTGAACTTAAAACGGGACTGGTTGTATTCTCATCAAATTCAGTTTGAAAAAATTATTCATTATTTTTTGGTTTCAAATATTGTATAAAATTTTTATAGGTATGTAATTATGGTGTCAGCGAGCTGATGTGATGATGGAGCCAGGGTGCTGTTTAACGAAACTTCTCATTAAACAACAAGCTGTTTCAGCAAAAGCTTGGTATACCTATACAAGAATGACTGTCATATATTAAGGTGACAGCGAGCGGATCTTATGATGGAGCCAGGGTGCTGTTTAACGAAATTACTCATTAAATAAGCCGTTTGAGCTGAATGTAGGTACACATACAAGAATGACTGTCTTATATTAAGGTGACAACGAGCTGCTCTGATGATGGAGCCAAGAGCATCATCGATACGATAATGACATTTCGAGATATCAGTTCGCGGCAAACTACTTGTTTTATTAAGTTCTCAAAAGTGGAAGTTAAGTTACGCTGATAGGTGTACATTGGCCTTAATTCTGTTGGCACCAACCTAACTAATTTTACCTAATATTAGGTTTAGAATGCTAAATAAAACTTTGGTATTCTGCTGTTACCAGCTTATCCTAATTTAATTTTAACTTTTATAATTAAGCGTTCCTAATTTAGTTAGATGGTACCAACCGAATAGGTTTTACAAATGCTATGACGAACTAAAATATGTTTTAGACAATTCCTAATTTTAGAAATAAACCAACCGAATTGCCACCATTGGTTTACAAATTAATTTAAGTACATTCTAGATGAACACAGCATGCAATTAAAACTATAAATTTGCACGCACTATAATGTTAATAATGTGACAAACAATAGTTTTATCAAACTTTATGCAAAATAAAAAACTACTCTCAATTAAATGTTTGTTTTACTGTACACTAATTTTATATCCTTACCTAACTAAACTGTTAAAAATGCACAGTATTATAAAAAACTTTGCAAGATCCAACGTCATATTATGTTCGTTTGGCGAAGCGTGGATTCACTTTGCTAAAGCGAGCGGCGGCCGCGGAGTGGGCGATCTATCAGCGGCGTTACTTACCGCGCTGGTGCCTACCATGGACTCACCAATCCTATCGTAACATCAAATTTGGATGACATTTTAAGTAGTCTATTGTCATTTCTATTATATGTTCTATTGTCTTTTGTTATCAGAGACGCGGCGTAAGCGCTATAATATTGCATTATGTAGTAAGAAGAGGGTACATTTCTTCACAAAAAGTAGACGAGAAATGAGTCTAGCAAAAACTACTATTTTTACTAGTTTCATCCCGGTCTTTTGTAGGGCACGAAAAAACGATTGTTAAATAAATATATTGGTGAATAATCCACAAAGCCTCTAACTAAGAATAGCTTGTACTATAGGAACCAGATGACAGATATAATACCTACTAAATAGGTATGATAGGTATGTATTTATGTATGATAAGTATGTATTTATATTTTTAAATACTACTGGCCATATTTAAATATATAGATTTACTATGAATTTGTGTATATCGTCCATGTAAATATATATAAGTATCAATAATGTTATGTAAGTTTATTGCGTTTATTGAATACAAAAATATTTAAATCATAATTTAGTGCACCCTGACTAATTTTCCATTCAAGTTAGGCTCCTCTCCATCCAAAGGTTGTCTGGAAGAAATCGCTCCCTTACCGATAAGACCGCCCGTTGTACATATGTTTTTAGGTGTTCTTAGTTGTCAAATTGTTTATGTGCTAGTTTAAGGTGTACAATAAAGTGTTTTCATTCATTCATTCATTCATTCATTCATTCAACTCACAGACACATAACAAACATCTGTGTTCATCACACAAATGTTTATCTTTGGTGGGAATCCAACCCACAACCTTTAGCACAGCAGGGGTACTACCAACTGAGCTATAAGGTCAGTCGAAAAATCAAAATTTAAATAAAACAAAATGATCTGCAATGTCAGTAGTTTTTTTTTAAATACAAGTCAATAAACTTAAATTAAAATTCTAGAGTAAGCCCCCTGTTCCAACGCAAAGATGCGTGACGGGCGCTCGTTTGACGCTCGCTGTACGGTCCGAGGGAAACTTACTTCCAGATAAACCTGAACGTGAAACCCAACATTCTCTATTTATTTTCAAAACATATACCCGGACTCTATCTAACTCTTTATGTTTTTGCATAATGCACACCTGTAGTTAATTTAAGCCAACGTGCACCTGGCCGAATCGACCGCACATAAAGGTTGAACCATTCTACTTTTACCATTCGGCGCGCTGCTTGAGGATTTGTGCGCGAGGTTCCATACCATTTCATTTTAATTGCCACATTGAATGGCAATGCTAATACGCTGAGGCAAATTGAAGCCAGCTCTTGGTTCATGCATTTTTTTTTTTTAATAATAATAAAATAAATATTGCTGGACAATGCACACAACACCATTTAGTCCCAAACTAAGCATAGCTTGTATTATGGTGACTTGATGACTCATAGAATACTTATATATTTTTAAATACATACTTATGATACTTTATAACACCCAGACACAGAACAAACACCCATGTTCTTCACACAAATGTTTATACTGGGAGGGAATCGAACCCTCAGCCTACAGCGCAGAAGGCAGAGCTACTACCAACTGAGCTGATTATTCTGTACATTTCTGTAATTACTAAAATAAATAAAATCACGACAGTAAGCTTACATAAAAGTACCCAAGGGCTTGAAAACGTGACAGTCACTGATTTATATGACACTAGCGACCCGCCCCGGCTTCGCACTGGTGCAATGCTGATACTAATTATACTACAGAATGGTTATCCCTAAGAGATTTTGAGGGTGTACAATACTGTAGTACATTATTTTGATCTATCTCGTAGGGTACAGACAGCGTTTGCAATGTGAGCGCAAAAATATGAGTTTATTTACGACACCACATTGGAAACCTCTAAAATTATCAGTGTTTATCTACTATGTTATGCATGTATTATACATAAATAAACCTTCCTCTTGAATCACTCTATCTATTAAAAAACACCGCATTAAAATCTGTTGCGTATTTTATATTTTAAAGATCTAAGCATACATAGGGACAGACAGACAGCGAAAAGCGACTTTGTTTTATACCATGTAATGGTGTGCAGAATTAGAAAGAAATATACTACTTAAAGAATATACGACCACAAAAGAATCAGTAGACAACTCAAATGCATCCCTAGAGTGAGCTCTAATGATTTCTCTTAATTAAGCCCGGGCCTTGATGTCGACGGGCGCGCTTGGGGAACGAATGAGGACAATGTCGGACTTATTAGACGTGATTTGGGGAACGGAGGTATGTGTTTGGATAACGGGCGGCTGTTTACTGCGTAGTCTGCATAGTCTGCGTACTGGATAATTTTTGATGATTGAATCATTATAAACTCGTTCCTGACTGAATGACTGCACATTCTAATCGAATAGTCTATTTACTATTGGATTTTCATTGACTGGTCGACACAAAATTATTTTATTCGTAAAAGGGACGTTTTGCAATACACATACTAATAAAATATATATATTATTGTAGATAGCATTCCATAAATACTTCAATAGGTTTTGACCGTGCAACAGTTGCGCTAATTTGTGCAATAAAGCCCGACAATAAATATTAGGCGCAACCTTTTTGCATCTAGATATAAAATTGTCGTTGCTGACCTAGCTACCTACTTTTTCCCTATGATTTTAAGATGCTCATAATGCAATACCTATCTAACCATTTGTTTTTTTTCGTTTTGTAATTTGTAATTCTTGATTATGTTTAAAGGTTTAAAGGGGTTACGTATGTACGAGTACCTACTTTATTATTTATAAAAAAATACCTACGTGCCTAAATTATTACTGTACTAACATAAGATATGGAAGAGCGAGCCAATCCCGAGATTTCTCTTAATCCTTATGAAATTAAAATAAATAATTAAAGGAATTATTTTGACTTAAGTTGACAAGAGGTATATGAATATAACAAAAAAATTTGCGTGAGCAAAACCATGCGATTTCTACTTACTATATATAATTACGATTACGACTACGATAAGCCCATTGTGTCCCACTGCTGGGCAAAGACCCTCCTCTTTTTAAGTCTTGGTTTTAAGTTAATTGGACTCAAGCTCTGTCAAAGGTGTCGAGATCATCTCGCTGTATCTTTTTGGGTCTGCCATGCCGCGCTGTCTCAAGTCTCAGCATATAAAACACGATATATATTTACAATAGTTTACAATCAAAAACATTATAAAATAATATTTCAAATAACTTCCGTTATTTCAATTTTAGGGCACCGCAAAACCATAAAAGTCAATTATCAATCATGTAAATTCAATTAATTCTGATATTCACGTATTTCAACAACGAAAAACAGAACAGACAACAGAACGTTTAATCGGAATTAAGTAAATAATAATACGAAACACAAACAAACCGCTGCTTTCAATCCAATTCTTTCAATTGTTTGAGCGTTGTTTGGTCGCTCGCTGTGTATGTACCAACTCGTAGTTAAGAGTGCGGTGCCGTGCGCACAACCCGATATAAATATATCACGCGAATGACATCATCATCTCATCTGGAATGTACCGTTTTCAGGTGGGACTATGACCGCATCTGCGTAAGACATTTATCTCACTTTTCTGAGTATGAGCTCGCCCTCGGTCTGTGTCCAACTTAAAGTTTGATTACTTTGACTTTTAGTCTTATCTTTATATTCTTACTAGCTGACCCGTGACCACTTTGTTGGGCGGTTACGACTTCACATATCATATTAAAGTACTAATATCGCTATTAAAAAAAAGATAGCTATTCAAACTATTGTACCTAGTAGTTACAGAGATTAACAAAGTTACGGATAAATATTGATAGATGACGCTAGCGGCCACCCACGGCTTCGCCCGCCCGGCTTCTCGTTCCCGTTCTCGTTGTTTTTAAGGGATAAAATAGCCTTTATCCTAATCCAAGTTGCTAACTATATTCATTTTAAGTTTCATCCAAATCGGTCCAGCGGTCTTTGAGTTATAAGTGGTGTAACTAATACGACTTCCTTTTATATGTAGTTACTAGCGATCCGCCCCGGCTTCGCAGGGGTGCAATGCTGATACTAAATGGACTACAGAATGTCTTTATATACAACGTTATCTATGAGAAAACATAGACTAAGGGATAGACATATACCATTGCGGACTTTTGTGTAGACCTTTTTAAGGTGTACAATACTGTAGTACATTATTTTGATCTATCTCGTAGGGTTCAGTCAGCGTTTGCAATGTAAGCGCAAAAGAATGTGTTTATTTACGACACCACATTAAAAACATCTAAAATTATCAGTGTTTCTCTACGATATTATGCATGTTTTATACATATAAACCTTCCTCTTGAATTACTCTATCTATTAAAAAAACCGCATCAAAATCCGTTGCATAGTTTTAAAGATCTAAGCATACATCAGGACAGACAGACAGCGGGAGGCGACTTTGTTTTATACTATGTAATGAAGGTTTCAGATTAAATAAATAATGCCGGACATTTTCACACAATATCATCTGGCCCCAAAGTAAGCAGAACTTGTGTTAAGGCATACTTGCAGATCACAGAAACGTTTGTCCCGCGGCGGGAATAGAACCCGCAACCTTCTGCGTCTCAGTTGGTTCTTGTCCCATTGCTCTACAGGTCGGCAATAAATGTATATTCGCTAAACATATTTTTATTTTGAAAATGATGCATGTTACTCTGAACACTTACGGAAAATATTCACTATAAAAATACATAACGATACATAAATTATGATACAAATAGCATTAGAAACACAACTTTTTATGACGATATTGTATCGCGACACATACCTTCGGGCCTCTTACAGCTGTCTGTTAACCGAAATATTTTGGGCCGGATCGATACCCATTCTCAACAAGGACATTACTATTGTCGTTTAGTATCGTCCTTGCCGCAACGGTAAACTAATTCATGCAATAATATATCGAGAAAACAAATTATTTACAGAAATAATTACCATTACAGATATGTACAAAATATATAAAATACACGTGAAACAGTTGAGCTATCTAAGGATCGTTTAAAACGATCTATAGATAGCTCAACTGATCCAGATCACTGCCAGAGGCCAGTGATCAATATCAAAGGGCAATGCAATAATACTATAATACTTCTTATCGTTTCACTATCCTTTTAACCAGTGTGGTGAAGGGACTAATGAGGATCCTTTCCTGTTATGTTTAGAGAAATTTAATGCAAACCGAACTTTGAAGGGTTTCCTGATTTCCTATACCGATAAGCGTGTCATCCGTATAACTGCTATGCCAGAGTGTCGGCATTATACTCAGAGACGCAATATTAAGGTCACTGCACACTCAGCTCAAAAGGCAGTCTTACGGCAGCTGTATGCAACCGGTTGTATCCGACTGATGTCAGTTCAGTTACCCTCAGTTAAGAACCCTTCACTACATAGTCGCAAAGTCGCTTTCCACTGTCTGTCTGTCCCTATGTATGCTTAGATCTTTAAAACTATTTTTTGATATGATTTTTAATAGATAGATTGATTCAAGAGTAAGGTTTATATGTATAATGCATGCATAATATAGTAGAGAAACACTAATTATTTTAGAGGTTTCTAATTATTTTAGTTGTCGTAAATAAACTCATTTTTTTGCGCTTATACTGCAAACGCTGCCTAAAACATTATGTAGTATATTTAGTATCAGCATTGCACCCGTGCGAAGCCGGGGCGGGTCGCTAGTTATTTATAAAATAAGTATCTGTCCCATTCGCGATTTCGTCCGGCGCATTTTCAAAAGACCTATTATTACATTAAAACACACTTTTATAATACCTATAGTTTTTCTATTCGATATTCTCGACCCAAGAGCTGGGTACTATTTGGCTCAGCGTATTAGCATTTCCATTCAACGTGGTAATGCCAGTGTCTTGGGAACGCTGCCCTCTGGCCGTGTACGGTCCTTAGATAGCTCGACTGTATCAAATGTATTTTCAAATCCAACAAATCAAAAATCATGTAAATCGGTCCAGCAGTTCTCGAGTTATAAATGGTATGACTTCGTTTTATTTACACTGATTTTTACCATTAGTAACGTGTATTAATTCATTCAGTTCTGTCATTGTTCCACGCTATGAGGCATAGATCTTATTTTTCTCGATGCTTTAAGGTGTATTTTTCCAATATTTGGACACAAGCGGAATAATTATAATAGTCCTTTTTCCAAACCGAATTATTAAAAAACTCTCTGGAATCTCCACATCAAAAGAAAAAAACAATTTAAAATAAAGTGTGCCTTTTTGTGTTATTCAAACATGCGCACAAAAAAATAAACATGAGACGACATAATGCTGTAAGCATTAAGAATTAAAAATAAAATAAAACGCAAAAAGATTGCCAGGTGTGGGGTTCGAACCCACGCTCCCTCTCGGGAACCAGAGCTTAAATCTGGCGCCTTAGACCACTCGGCCAACCTGGCGATAAGTCGTGCGTCGAAATTTCGATTCGCAATGAAGCATTGCGAATGAAGTAACTTGTAACAAAATATATCATGCGGCTAAGAAAATGAAAAATAGGGCATTAAAAACTTCTTTCTCCTTTACAATGCTGATCTAAGGAGCAAGATATTATTTCCTGAGAAAGTTAAATTGCAAAATTTTAAGCATTAAGACCCAGCTCATGATATCGCGCCGCAGCCTGTGAGCGCTTGCAGTACCAGTTACCGCACAAAGTCACATTCTATAATCGCTATCGAATAGAAATATACTGTCGACTAATGTTTATACGGACTTATGATACGTAACCTTTATAAAATTACCCGGCTCGGTGCCAGCCGTTATACACCTGCAACCGAACCGACACCGCATGTACTGACTCGTCTTTCCTGCGAGTTCTGTCGACACGGTCGAGAGGTTAGTGTGGGTACCTGGGAAGGCCTGCGCAATCAAACATAATCCCAGGCAGAGTGACGTCAGTGGAGAAGAAATTTCACCCACTTCAGCTTGCTGGAGTGGATCCATGAACGAATGTTTTCAATTACAATTAACTGCTCTGTAACTTTACTGACGCCACCTAAATCATCTTCAACAGATGAACGAAGGCCAATGATGATGATGATGATAAAATTACATGCCAGTCCCTTACTCTTCGCCCTCTTCGTACATCCTTATATCGCTAGCAAAATGTCAATATGTCTACAACCCGCGTTGTCAACCTGCACATGGCGTTTTGTGTATTTAAGATAGTTTGTATTTCAAATTGATTTATATGAAGGCATCTAACAGTGTCCCAACAAGAATTTACGTTAATTTCTTATAGGGCTCATACGATACTAACGGAAGTACACCACAGGATGCGCTAATAATTTAATCATAATTGAACCGTTTTAAAATGAAGATTTGTTGTAAGGTAGTTTCAAGTTGTTGTATCAATGCAATGCCTCATTACCATGGCACTAGTAAACCATCCAGTAATAAGATAGTTTGGATACAACGACGTCATTTGGCCGCTCGCCAGTCACTGTTCAATGATACTACTCCGAATTATGAATGCTTATATTATGCAAACATAATGTATACTTTATTAAACTTGCCCGTGGCTTTGCACGTGTGTTATTTACATCAAATAGCCATATACAATTTCAGGTTTATAATTATATTTATACTGAGTTTCATCTAAATCCGTTCAGCCGTTGCAGCATGATTATACCAATGACAAACTTTAAGGCGCTGCGCATACGTAGACATTTTTTGTTGCCGACACGGCACACCATCACATGGAACCATAGTTGCTGTGTCCTGTGCCGGTGATCGGACACAGTCGCCTCGATACAACTCGTTGCTTGTTTTCTGTCAGTCTCACGATGGACGTCGATGAAGAAACTCAGTACAATTGTAAGGAAATTTGTTAATTTGCTTGTGTCTTCAACTGATGACTTTTAGTTTTCAGTTACCGAACACTTTGCGATTGTCAAGAGTAAGTGTCATGTGGGAGCAACTGGACACAAAAAATGTTTGCATATGCGCAGGGACTGGATGATTTCATACTGGTTCTATAGAAATTAAATATTCATAGGTAGCTTGAAAAAAAAAATGAAAAAATGATTTATTTATTTCCAGTAATAACAGTAATCCGAGAATAGAGGAACTTAAATTATATAAAACTAGAGATCATCTTTCATAACTAAAAAAACATAACCATTTAGTTGATGAGCTAGTTTGTAGAGCTGTTTTACTGGTTCCTTTGTTATTTAGGCGGTTTACAGTGATACCCACATTAGATTAAATCTGTATCGTGGGTATCTGGACGAGTTACCAAAAGATTAAAAGCCTCGGGTTGCAGCTGTTTTTGTCTACCTAATTCGTCACAAACTGTACTTAGGTGTAAAATTATAAAATATATATAGGTATCAACTAAATATATATATATATAAATTGTGTGTATTTTATTATACTATATATACGTAAGTAAATATATATTATATATATATATATATATATGTATTATATCGACGCTTGAAAGGCAATAATTACTAAGCGACATATTGGCAACTTTACACCAGAGCATTTTAAAGTTTTTTTTTTGGAAAAAAATCGTCAAAAATCGCCTATTAAGCACATCTACTCGATTCTAACGAATTTTGAATGCAGTTTAAAGCTTTATAAACTGGCATTTAAAGATTTTGAATTTTCTTAATACTATAAGAAATACAAATACAAATCGGTTGGTAAAATTTTAATCGAAATCACAAACACGTAAAAGTTACTTACCGACAACAAAACATTATTATAAAACATGTAAAATCAACTAAACACCAGTATTTTATAATTGTGTTTGAAGCAAAATGATGCATCCAGGAGTAACATATCCGTATCCATATGTTTGACACATAGGTAAAATGATCGAATTAAAAACCAAAAAACTTTTCTGCCAGGCAATTTTAACCATAGTACAAATTAAATAAGGTAAGTGTAGGCCTGTTTTGAACAAGTAACAAATAATTTAGGTTTCAGTACACAACATTAATGAATTTCGGACAAAGGTTTTCGATGGATGTCGTCATCATCAACATCAAAACAGCCCTTGTAGTAATCTACAATCACTCACTACTGAGTATGGGCCTCCATCTGACGAGGGACGAATTAGAGCATACTCCGGCACGCTGCTCTAGTGCAGGTTGGTGGAGGTTTTAGGCCTGTGTCTAACCTTATGTTAATGACGTCTATATGAGCCTTCAATAAACGAATATTGCTGTCAAATCTCTCGCAAAGTGGATAACTGATTTTATAAAGAACATATAAACTGCCGTTACAAATAACAGAGGCATTTTATTTTTATACATAGAATTTATTAGAAATTTCAAAATCAGTACATATAGGTAGGTAAAATACTATTTAATGAAGAACAAAATTGAAAGTTACAAAAAATTCAAAGTTGGTTTGGGTTTCTGGGACCAACCACCTACCTACGACGACCTCCCGAGAGTCCCCAAAAATGATCAAATACCTTCTATCTATTTCCAGGTTCAATATTTTCAGTTATTTCAATATTGTTTTCCAATGCATAAGTTGAATACGAGTAGATTTAGGTTTCATAATTTTGCCACCACTTCGCACATATTCCTGTCCAGCAATTCTTTTTTGTTACCGTTCTCTTCTCTATCTATTTTTTTGTTCTCAAGCCCTTTTCTTTTGTGAAGAAAGTATTGTTCTTCATTAATATCATCCAAACATGTATTTTGCTTTTAAGATTTTTATTTTGTCTTTGTCTTTTTATTTAATTTTTTCTTCATGGTTGCTGTTTTTTAAACTACTTTCACTCATAATAAGAATACTTATACTCATAATAGTTCCTCATCATAAGAAGATTTAGATCCTAACCATTCATCTGAAATTGTAACTTCTTCACAATCGGTAGAAGTGGTTATCTAATATGTAACTATTATTATTATCTGATATGTAATCAATGTACATTATTTGTGCATTTATGTTTACGACCTCTCTGTGGATTTATAGTTTTTGATCCGCCAGATCCCACAACGGTAAAACTTGAAGAATTGGCAAATACTTCGATGTCGCTTGCAGTATATATTTCTGGTCTAGTCTTTCCATCTTCAGTGTTTTTATCTGTTGTTTTTAGGCGTTACATGCAGTAAACGTTTCCGGTGTAGTCAAATCAACGTTTGTAAGTTATTTCATCATCAGCCCGTGTCAGTCCACTGCTGGAGCCTCTCCCATGGCACGCCACTTAACTCGTTCTTCAGTTCTCCTAGTGCAATCCTTGCCCACTGCCTTAAGAATATCATCACCCCACCTAGCTACAGGGCGCCCTACACTACGTTTGCCGATACGCGGACTCCACTCAAGAATCAGTCTGCCCCAACGGCCATCGGCTCTGCGGCATATGTGACCTGCCCTTTGAAGGGCCTTCCTATGAAAGTGTATCACCGATAATAAAAATAATAATATATACCTATTACACATTGACCTATTTGTTTACAATGTGTAAAAACATACCGGTTCATTAAAATCAAGTTTTTGCGAACTTTGTCCAATTGTTGTAGACTTTCATCTTTATTATTGTAAGTACGAGTATATCTTCGATATCTTGTTCCCTAGAAATTACGATTTTATTTTTAGTTGTTTCTATTAATTACGATTGAAAGAATACATGGTTGAATTATTTAACTAAGCATTTACATTACCAAGGTCAAATCCCTGCTATCCACACCGGCGTTTGACATAGCTCGCTTAATGATGTTATCTACTCGCTTATTTTGATTAATTACGAATCTTAAACAATAAATTTAAATCAATACAAAATGCGAATTATAAATAATCTAACAAATAAAATCATTACATTGCACTTACCAAGTACACTTCAAGCTACGCGATGAAGCACTATGTCCGATGCGCGTGAGTGCGCGGGTTGCCTAAGCGACAGTTCGATGAACACTGAATCATTATTTTCTTACCAACAGCCACTCAAAATCTGCTTTAGAGTGCTGATAAGTGACAAAACAAAATACGTGCATCAGGGATAAGCTCAGTTTTATACAAATTTAATTTCATATAAAGTTATCTAAGTAACAGAAGCAATAAAAAAAACGGTAGATAAAAAAATACCAAACGACAAAATATATCCTTTATAGGCAGGTAAATATTACTACTTAACGTTTCTAAGTGCATTGTATTTAGGTAAAAAACACTAAATGAAAATTTATACGTTATTATGGTGTGTTAAAAAGTGTTAAATTACGAGAGAAAAAAAATTCAATCAGGTAAAATTTATTAATCAATGTTTATAGCCTTGGTACCGCATGGCAAAAAATACTTTATGTTTAAAAGCATTATTTCGAGTCTAGGCAAAAATTACTACGTGTAAAAAGTAAAAATCGAATATAAACTAAGTAAAAGCTATTCATAAATCGGTAAAATTATAGTCGTTAGGACGCCGAAAACTAAGATAATTAGTTTTTTTTAGAGTTACCAAGCGACAACAAACTTCGTCCTAGCGGCATGAGAGTAGGACCAATCGACGCAGATTTTTTTTCTAATTTCAATGATATATAAAACTAAATATCGCCAAAATGTCGCTTGGTAATTATTGCCTTTCAGGTGTCGATATATATATAACAGAACACAAAAGTGTCCACGTTTGCGCCCTGCCTAAACATTCACACAATCTATCGCATTTATCATAGTGGTAAAATGTATTTAAGATTTTGTTAGAAAATACTTAAAATTACGCGAACAAATTTTCCAAGAATTATACTACTTAGGGTTCCATGTTTTTGAGGCACTTAGAAACAGAAAAGCTTTTATTAATCTGACATCCTTGTCCGTAATTTGATATTGAGAAAGGACGGAACCCATTACAGCCGGTGGAATTACGTGATAAAGTAGGCTTCTATATTAATTGCTTAGACGGTAGTCGTGCCGGAAGTTTTAGGTCACAGTAGCCTGCCGATAGAAAAGTACGTAGGTTATTTTAACCGCCCTTTATCTTATAATACGACCTCTGTGGCGCAATGGGCTAAGGTCCGGCCGAGACGCAGAAGGTTATGGGATAGATTCCCGCCGCGGGACAAATGTTTGTATGATCTGCAAGTATTTGTCTCGGGTCTGGGTGTTTCTATGTATAATACTAGCTGTTGCTCGCGACTTCGTTTGTATTTTTTTTTAGCGTTAATCATTCCCCAAGATGTTTTTATCTCCTTGCCAAATTTGATTGATATGTTTCTAACCAATCACACTCACCACCCATTCAAATGTTTCCATACAAACATACACACCCCATTTTACTCCTTTATGAAGGTTATTTTGAAAAATCCTGAAACACGTGTCCATTTATTTTGTATGTTAAGTATCCAAACCAAGTATCTAAGAAATCACACCACCCTTTAAAAAGTTCCCATACAAACTATGACACCCCATTTTACCCCTTTGTTAGGGTTATTTAGAAAAATCTGGAAATACGTGTCCATTTATTATGCATTTTATTTACTCATATCAATTTTCAAGCAAATCGCAAGACGCGTTAAAAAGTTCATTCGTTTTCACCCCTTTCAACCTCTTAGGGGTTGAATTTCAAAAAATCCCGCCTTAGTGGGTGGTTTTGCTGTAAAAGGAAGCTACCTTCCAAATTTCAGCTTTCTAGCTTCAGCGGTTTCGGCTCGGCGATGATGAATCAGTCAGTCAGTCAGTCAGGTTAAGCTCTTTTATAGATATAGATGTACCTATGTAAAAAAAAAGTATATAGGTATCAATCATTGTGGTACCCATAACACAAGCTCTGCTTACTTTGGGGCCAGATGATGCTGTGGGAAATGTCCGGGATTATTTATTTTATATATTTATAATAACATGATTAGCTAGTAGCTAGGTGTTTATTTATGTTCCGTCCTTGTCATTCTAATTTAAATTATGATAGATGGTTAGTATTTGCCATCTTTTTAGGCATTCTACATTTTGTGTATCTGGAGTTTACTTGCAAACTCGATCGTATTCATTTTATAATTAAGTCTTGTCTTGTCTTAAACCTTTTGCTATATTTGAAAACTTCCTATCTGATTCATGCAAACCAGGAAATTATTTATTTCTGTGTATATGTATGAAGCTGTTTCTTAATTCAATTTTTTGCACTTTGCAAAGCAGTACTACAATACGAGTAAACCCACGGTGATGCACTATCTAATGTATATCAATAAATCAATGTATCTAATATTAATAATATTATCCTTATTATTGGCTGTACGTCATAGCACGGGGCCGACAGTTTTATAGCGAAAACGACCATTATTACCACCATTGTGTGAGAAGCCTTTTATACAGGAACTGATAAAACTAAGTTTGATAACCTTCGTATATAGGCCGTACTCATTCACGTAATACATTTTTCTTGACATTTTCTTTATATCCTCCGGAACAGAAGGGTGTTCTTAAATAGGGTATCTGTGTGTTTTTGTCTGTGGCAGCGTATCTTCCAAATGGATTTTAATTTTGTTTATTTTAAATTCTCACCACCTTTATAGTTGATGAAGGGATCTGAGCAATTTTCACAGGTCTGATCAATTCTTAATTTTGAATCCTGGTTCTTTAACGATATTGCAAGAACATGATGATCTGCCGGGCGATAATGGAATTCTAATACTATCAAAACTTTGATACTAATCGTTTTCAGTTACTATTGATGAATTGGTAAGGCTCAAATCTGTGCTTTCGAGTGCAAATACCCGCACCCACGCACACACATATACGTAAATCTTGCTCCTTGCTCTTAGTAGATGTCACGCCGTTTTCAATAAACAACGTTCAAAACCATCGCGTTTTAGCTCAAGTGCGTTCGATAATATTGTACAAAATAACCTTAAAACTTCAGATTTGTATATAAAAATGGGTGTTATTTCAAGTAAAACGTGATTTGTTTATGTTTTTGTTTTGTAAGATGTTTTCTAGACGACGACATGACCTAATAGTACAAATATGTTTGTATATACTAAGAGTAAAGTGCACAGTTTGGGTCGATCTGTATACGTGGGTGCGTGTATTTACAGAGAGGAGCACGGTTTTGAGGCTTCACTTTGCTTATTCACCCTCCTAGTCTTTATATTTATTTGGTCTGTGATAAAAACCGAACGTACGTAATAGTAATACATCTTGTCAAAACGGGTTCCAATTACAATCAAACTAATTATTGAAATTATGTCGATTGCTAATTGAAACTAATAGATATTGATTGTGCAAAAGTTCCATAATCTCCATACAGATGCTGCATCACCTAGAATCTACAGCAGAGATACCGTGTTTGGCTCATTGGATTTCTCTCAATGAATATATACACAATTCTTTTGTGGGTGTGTTTGTAATTAAACTTCTCCTAAACGGCTGGACCGATTTAGATGTTTTTTTGTGTGTGTTCAAGTGGATTCGAGAATGGTTGAGATTTAAAATTAGATTTTTTATTTTATTTTTAAAACCACTCAAGCGATGGCGCGACTAGCTGGATACCTTTAGCGACTCTCGGTGGCAGACAATGAAAAAAATGAGGGGAGACTTATTCCCAGCAGTGGAACAGTACGTGTTAGCAACAACAATAAAACAACTTATTCGAAGCTGTAAGGTATTTGTAAGCTACCGACACACATACTAAACATGTGTAGTATGTCAATACAACTTCTTTCTACCTGCGTATGAATCATTGACTGTGATTGATATTGCTACAGTGTAATAGGCCGCCCAAAGAAGTCATGATCTAACAAGTTTTGAAAAGTCAGGACCGATAACTGCTCGCTCTTATTATAATCGCAGGTAAATATTATGTTAAAGATAATTTTGTGTACAAAAATTATGTTTATAAAGCAAACTAATTTTAAAAATAACAAAATAAGATCGTTTTGCAAATTTTCACCAAAGGTGTATACTTATTTTAATCATGTTTTTAAATTCGAGAGAAATAAGTACCTTTTCACGATAATGTACATGAGTCAAAACCTATTAATATGTATGAACCGGCGTCAATGCGAGTACATGAAGTACCTTCAGTCGGTTAAATAACGTGACGCAGCGAGTTGGAATCCCGGCTGATAGAATAAGTGCAATTTGGGGTATTATACGGTTCTTCATTCCTTTTACCGCTCATAGGATGCTACTACGAGCGTGCTATGAGCTGTGGGATAAGTTTAGTATTATTATTGTCCCACTGCTGGACAAAGGCCTCTCTCCATTCTCTCCATTCTTTATCCTTGGGATAAGTATTGCATAATTATATTGAAGAGGCCACAATAACTTTGTAAGAAGGCTCAAACGGATAAAGCCATTTGAGTTGGTGTAGTTTAACAAAAGTGAAGTGATACCTAAGTAACTACATTGAATAGAATAGAAAATACTTTATTGCACACCACAAATGCCTGTTACAAGAAATAAAATGTTTAGCTACACGGTAGAACAATAAGAGTTGGCAGATATCGCTAGACAGCGATATCTGCCACACAACCATGGGATGGATAGAAATCAACACAGCTGAATATGGGGTGATGAAAATAATATGAGTGATTTATGATAAAAATAATATGTAAGTACATACATATGTACAGGATAACAAAAAGTTGAAATACATCAATACCTAATATTACAAAAATAAATTAAATAATAATAAATACAATAAGATAAACTAAATAAACTAATACATATTTATACAGGCTGTCCCGGAACTAGTATGTTATGCCGAGGTGGGCCGATTCTCGATACTTTCGAGAACAACATATGTTTTACCTCTTTTATAAGTTCAATGTTTTTCATTGAAGAAATGAGCAGCAAAGTTTGCTTCAAAACTGCACTTACTACAAATGGTAACGTCCCTAAAATCAGCTGTTTATTGAACTCTGAACGTGACCCCAAAATGAAGTATCGTTTGAGTTCACGCAACACAAACATAAAAGTTGCCTACATTGTGATGCCTCTGAGAAGAAAGTAAATTTTTGTGTTCTTGTTGAGATCAGCTGCAATTTTTATAAGAATCTTGTTTATTCTTCTATCAAATTTTCGGATTTATTGCATTTAGTTTTTGTTGACAAACAAATATTTGCAACTAAACAGGATTTTTTTATGATGATGATGATGATAACATGTTCACAACTCTTTATTAAAACAACTTGATTTGGATTTTCATAGAAATTTATAGCATTGGGTAGGTAGGTATCTAACCAACATTTTTCGTAAGTAGGTAGAATACACAGGTAGGTAGATCTTCATAGAAATTCAGTAGTTGCTTCTTTTACCATAATGTTAAAAACATTGTTTTTCAAGAGACGAATAGGTAACTAGATTAGCCGCTGGATAGGTAGTTAGTAAATAAATATCTACTTAGTTTTGTGCTACAAACGAAACAACATGGTTTGTGTGAATACCGCAGTCAGTATGTAATGTAAGTACCTACGTCAAAAGATACTTACATACACCAACCTAGGTATCTAGCCTAGCTTAGCAGACAATTTAAACTCACGCGAAACTAGGTAGGTAGGTAACGCACTTAGAAACATTGTTGACAAAATAAGGGTTGTCAATTTTATTTCTTGAATGTTTTTGTATGGAAATAATAAAGTTTTTGTAAGAAATCTGAAAATATTAATTCTTAGGATTTATACCCCCACAACTGTTAATTTTCATGGTCGGAATCTCCTCGTTCAGGCTTAATATACTAGTTCCTGAATTCCCTGTATATAAACCAAAATAAGGTAAAGAATCAAGCAATAGTTAACAACATGACAAAAAGTGTTCCCGGACCATAAATATAACGATACATAGTATGTGATTTGGCGCGTCTAATAGCATCTAATGGCAGTTCCATAGTTAAACAGCCTGTACTGTGAAAGAACTGGCATAGTATGAGGTGTGGACAGGTGTCGCGTGTACGAGAGTATCAGAGGAGCGCAAGGTTCTAGAGTTCTAGAGTTAGAGAGGTGGAGAAATTGGAAACGTTCTTTGAGATAGGAAGATGTCGTAGGATTAAAAATAATATTGTGCACTAAAATAAAAAAAAACAATATTTAGACTTCAAAATAAGTCAAATAAGACTCTCAATAAATCGATCTCGCTAGGTTTCATTTTAAGAAAACGTCATCCAGGTAGGTACTATTATTATTACTAGTGGTCGCCCACTGGTCGAAATTTGAAATTCGATTAACTAATAATTAATGTATTTTTATGCATAATTAAAAAAATATATTAGCATTCTGCATTCATTCTCTATATAAACTATAAGTGTGCGAAATTTCATAAGCCTCCGTCCGCGCAATTTTCGTAAAAAGGGGTACGCAGTTTATGCTTCACATGTTAATAATAATAATTCCAGACATTTCACACAACATCATCTGGCCCCAAAGTAAGCAGAGCTTGTGTTATGGGTGCCACATGACTGATATACTACTTACATACTTTTTGAAGTGTAAACTTCTTTTAGCGCGGTACGCATGTTTTTAGATGAGGTAAAACCTCTGGATTCGCGATACCGTTACCGTCTGGGGCGAGACGCAGCCAGCTCGCCCCAATTCATTATAAACCTTAATTCACATGTTTACAGTCTACTTTTGTATGGAGAAGTTTACTGAGTTAGGTTCTTTGATATATTATCTACATTCTGAACAAAAAATATTGCATCATCTGTGTTCGTTCAGTATTTGATTGGCAGTTGCCATAATTACTGATTTTGAAGTGATTTATTACTAAACTCTAACGCGCCAAAATAAGTTTTCACTTTTGTCGGTTTTTTTTCTGTAAATACATACATATTATACATAGAAACACCAATACCCGAGACAAATACTTGCAGATCATACAAACATTTGTCCCGCGGCGGGAATCGAATCCGCAACCTTTTGCGTCTCAGCCGGGCCTAGGCCCACTGCGTCACAGAGATCGTCGTTAATATATAGATATTCAATAAAATGTTATTGTTCAGATACCTATTAAAGTTTGTATGTGTACTGTTGGTGATAGCGAATATATAAATAAATAAAAATATTATTTTGTTTTGCTTACTACGAGTCATTCTTATCCTTATCCATATTTACTGAGTTATGTCGTTGATTTATTTCACAAACATAAATATGTTTAATGTTATGTTGTGACATCGGTATTATACAGTCTATCTCATCGCTACTTGATTTTGTTATTTTTTAAACTGACTTTAAAACAGGTTCAATAAGGTTGAGGTTGAGAACCGACGAATTGAGGTTCTCAATTCGTCGGTTTCTTTTTTTTATGTATTTTGAATAGATCAACATTTAAATTTTAACGAAATTGCTCAGACTGGTTTATAAAAAACCAACAAAAATTTAAAAATTGTACACATCGATGCTATTTTCGTTTGCTCCGAAACCTCGCTGTCTCATTATTTGGTCATATTATATATAAATAAAATCTATCTACTTTACACTAAAAAAATATATATTTACTGTAGTCGGTTTTCTTTTTAGTTTTTAAAAGTAATTATTAAACACCTACCCATTAAGACTTCGGTAGGTATTGCAGGTACTTGTAGACAGGTACGGTAAGTACCCAGTTATTAGTAGTAAGTTACGACGTAGTTTATTCAGTCTGAGGCACTGCACAAAGTCTAGATTCTAGATAGCGGACGCGATAATAATTGCGCTTTAATAACTAAAGAGACAACCGACTTCATGTATAAAAGAAATAAAATATCAAAATTTCGTTTCAAGTGGATGGCGTTTTTTTGTTTTAAAAACCTAACTATGAAAGCGATTTTTATGAAATTTATATGGGACCAATCGGGAAGTACATATAACCTTTCACATGAAAAACATTTTTTTCATTTCTGTTCAAATAATGACGGATTAATGATGTAACAAACATAAAAAAAACAGTCGAATTAAGAACCTCCTCCTTTTTTAAGTCGGTTAAAAGTAGACATGCGTTCGTTCTGTGTGATTACCGTCTGACCACTTGTCGAACGCAGGAGTGTTAAAAGAAAGACCTAAGCGGCGCGGCGCGGCTAGTTTCCGCCGCGCTACGGAAACTCCCCGGAACGCGTCGATCGCCTGACGCGTAGGGTTGGGCCCGAGGTTTTTAATGTGGTAAGTTTTCCGTATTACGATAAATGTTTTGTGCAATTTATGAATTAATAATTGAATGTTTTGTGTTTGCCACATCATACCCTTCCAGAGACCGACCAGGGCGATTATGTTTCATAGTCCCGATAGTGTTCGTGAAATCGGGTGGATTATAACCTCTAATGCCGAATGTGGCGTTTGCTCTGTCCTTGTCATTCTAGTGTCAGTATAGATGGCAACAGATTTAACGCTCACTTAGCTAATTTGTGGTTAGGAGATATGGATCTATTGTTTGCGATCTTCCCGTTTGCCATCACGGAGCGGCCTTAAGTCAACGACATAAGAGTGTAATGTCCGTTTTATCGTCGGCAAAACCGAGTCGAGCTGAATTGAGTGACAACTTTTCTGCGGCATTTCATGCGGTACAGTCTGTTCACTGTACTGGAGTGATATTATTGTTAAAGACATAAGATAAAAAATGCAATGGCTTATATAATTTATAAGTATACTGATTGTGTGTACCCTGGATGGGTAGATACTGTGATACTATTTTAACGGTTTACTTTATGCGGCTAAATTATGATTCGCACCATTATATTTGTGTTGGAATACTGTTAAATAAGCAATAACTGTCTACTGATCGCTTGTATCAAATCTAAACTAACATTTTAGAGTGGAAATATTCGATTTTTTTTCGCTTGTAATGTTTAAACTCAAAAATGACATTATGCTTATTATAAGGATTTTTACAGTTTTATAAGGGCCTAAAAATGGTTAAAAATCCATACATTGATAATCACTACATAGTATAAAACAAAGTCGCCTCCCGCTGTCTGTCTGTCCCTATGTATGCTTAGATCTTTAAAACTACGCAACGAATTTTGATGCTGGTTTTTTAATAGATAGAGTGATTCAAGAGAAAGGTTTATATTTATAATACATGCATAACATAATAGAGAAACACTGATAATTTTAAAGGTTTCTACTCACATTAGACAGTCTGTAGTATATTTGATATAAACACTGCACACGTGCGAAGCCGGGGCGGGTCGCTAGATTTATTATAAAAATTGGTTAAGAGTTCCTAGAACCAGCAGAACATGATTTTAGAAATCATTTTTAGAAATTCTGTCTGTCTGTCTGCACGCGAGTAAAAACTACTGAAGTGATTTAGATAATACTTTTAGTGGAAGCTTGCTTATTCCCCAGGTTACATGCAGAGCTATGTCTTATCACGCTCCTCTGCTTGAAACTTCATTTAAATAATTTAATTTTCTCGTGTTTCAGGATTTCTCAGAAGCATCTTTCAAAGCAAAAGCAAAAGAAGCTCCTTCTGCTTCTTTGTAGGGTTCTTTTGATATAGTTTTTTTTGGTAGACATCATTATAATGCGAGAATCTAACTTCTATATATTTGTTCATATATAATGTAAAAGATATATTTGATAATCACGTGTTATACCAGATTTTAAAATGAATTAGTTTATATGCCATTATCTATACCTATAAAAGAGCTTAAGCTGACTGACTGATTGATTCATCATCGCCGAGCCGAAACCGCTGAAGCTAGAAAGCTGAAATTTTGAAGGTAGCTTCTTTGTATAGCAAAACCGCACACTAAGGCGAGATTTTTGAAATTCAACACCTAAGAGGGTGAAAAGGGGTGAAAACAAATGTATGAAACTTTCTAACGCGTGGTGCGATTTGCTTGAAACTTGATATGAATAATTAAAATGCAAAATAAATGGATACGTAAAGTTTTTTAAACTTAAGCGATCAGAACAGATTATTATAAATATATACGGGTATTTATCGTTTTTTTACCTATTTTTCCCGACGTTTCGACAGGTTTACACTCTGTCGTGGTCACGGGATGATATCATCCCGTGCGGTTTTGCTAAAAAAGGAAGCTACCTTCAAAATTTCAGCTTTCTAGCTATATTCTAGTACATATTTATAATAAATGGATACGTATTTCAGAATTTATCCAAATAACTCTTACAAAGGAGTATAACGGGGTGTCAAAATTTGTATGGGAATTTTTTAACGGGTGGTGTGATTTCTTAGAAACTTGGTTTGGATACATAAAATGCAAAATAAACGTGATTCAGGATTTTTAAAAATAAACCTCATAAAGAGGGTGAAAACGAATGTATGAAACTTGTAAACGCGTGGTGCGATTTGCTTGAAACTTGATATGAAAAATACTAAAATATAAACTCGATAGTTTCTTGTACAAACGCGCGGGTGAAGTCGCTGGGTTTCCAGCTAGTTATATATAATAATGAATCAAAGAAATTCAACGCACCGCGTGTAGAATCTAACACCCGCGGGTAAAGTCGCGCGTGGCTTAACTAGTATTAAGAGTAATATTAAAAGATACAAAATCGCAGGTTCAAATCTCACTAGGATATAAAATGTTTAAGCACTCGAAAAAAATGTATAAAAACCCTGCTTAACCTATAGCAGAGCAAATCCTAAAACGCGCAAGCAACATTTGGTCTCCAATTCACGTTATAAAACGGAGTGTCCGATGCACAAGCAGGGGCTACGCAGGAAGTCGGCTCGGGAAGCCGACGGGTGCAATTCCTTACTAGATCCAATATACTTAAGATGGCAGAGGGCAGTGCAATTCCTTACTAGATCCTATATACTTAAGATGGCAGAGGGCAGTATTCCCAAGACATGGCTTCATCACGCCCTGGCACCTGTAGGGCGATTATGGAACTCTTGATACAATCAATGTCTATCAGTTTTGATTAGCAATCGGCATCAATGTCTATCAATTTCGATTAGCAATATGCATTATTTCATTCAATCATTTACGATGTATTTAAATGCTTAGTACGCTAAACACGGTTCCTACCACAATCGTACTTTGTAAATTGGTCGAGTTATAGTTTGACACCAACTTCACATTGTAACTAGCGATAGAAACCGATAGATATCGCAGCGATCCGTAATACCAATTTATCAATAGTATCAAAAGATACTTTATTCAATACAATCACAAGGATTACTTTGAAACGTCTTACATACTAGGTGAATTTAGCTGCCAATTCATCCTAACCTAAGCTCGAGAAGAACTGGCAAGAAACTCGTCCTGGTCTTGGCGCTTTTTTACATGATCCATAGTAGCGACACGGTCTTTATTTTCTACAAAACGATAAAATGGTAAAATCCTTTATCTAGTGCCAAACTAAGCAAAGCTTGAATGGAATGGAATAAAATCCAGATGTGTGATATGTTCATCCCACAAATGTGTTTTCCTGAATGGAAAACAAAAATATACAACGTCCTATGCAGAATGAAGAGTTACTGGCATCTGATCTGAAGCCAGGTAGGAGTCGCTCTGCCCGGTTACATGTCCCACTCAATAAATAGACACCTTTTGTGGCACAGGACTTTTCTTACAAATTCCCGCAATAAATTCACAGGGGAGGGGCTTCCGCGTCATGGAAGATTTACGGGAACACCACGAGTAGTGGGCGATGATATTGTAACTGTGAAACAGTGTCACATCTTTATACTTTGGAATTGACACACATTGGCGACCTCTGTGGCGCAGTGGGCCATGATGGGCCGGCTGAGAAACAGAAAGTTGCAAGTTCCCGCCGCGAGACAAATGTTTGTATAATCTGCAAGTATTTGTCTCTCTGGGTCTTTCTATGTATGATATGAATAAATAAAAAAAAAATATAGGTAGTATCATGTGGTACCCATAACACAAGCTTTGCTTGCTTTGGGGCTAGATGATGCTGCGTGAAATGTCCGGTATTATTTATGTATTGTTGCACTTGTTAAGCATATTTAAAATAGATAAATAAATAACACTTATTAAACACAAGGAGAAATGAGGTTGCACTAATATTAATATACACAGACTATTTCATGTTCAAGTACTCAGCTGAGAATTGAATCCACCCAACACTAGGGTTATCTGTGTTACTGTGTGTATAAAAACATTAGTACACTAACAGCTACCCGCGTATCAACATAAAGAGTACGTAAAAGTTTATGCCAATACAAAATTTTATCAAGATCCGTTCAGCCGTTTAGATGTGAAAAGGTCAACTAACTAAAGGTGAACTAAAAGACAGAAAGAGACTCTCGTTTTCATAATACTGGTATTTACTGATACAGTTTGCACGCGTAAGTTGCCTGCTCGCAAAGGACGATGTGCACAATTGAGAGCCGCGGAGCCCTATAAATAGTTTGAATAGTGTATACAACCAATTTATCGTTTTTGAAGTCATAACTTCTTATAGGAACTCTCCTATTCAAACCGCTTCGTTACGTAACGCGTTACGACGCCAGTCTGTCTGGCTTCCCTTTCACGCAATTCACGCAAAAGGCAGTGGCAGGTTTCTCCTCTTTCACTCTAACACACAGCGCTAGTTAGATTAGTTTAAGTTATCACTTCTGTCGGGCGTTCCGAGACCACACGTTTTTTTATTACTGAGGTATGGTATTGCTGTGTGTCAGGTAATTTGAATACTGCGTTCACGATTTACTATGCCACTAGTTTGCACCGTCTCCGTTAACACTGGCATTTTTTTTAATTTGCTTCCCATTGTCGTGTTTTGTGAAGACGAAGGTTCGTGAGGGAATTCAAATCGTGGAGCGTTGCAGGACGATTAAATATAATCGTTGAAATCTGCCGTTTTTTTGCCATTCTTCTTTGAATCGCTCGCTGTAAGGAAATTACACAGATATTTGCCGTTTACTGATTTTAAATTTTATTAGTCACCTACCGGTGGTTGAATTGAATCCATTTGTTAATTAACTGTTATCAACTAGTTACTGACTGAATAATTAACCAGAGACATAAAACCGATGCATTGATTAACTTACTGTAATTGTAATTTTTGAATTAGTTTTGTATAATTAGAACTTGAAAATGTTTAATAAACGCTATATAACCTCTTTGTGGTGATTAGGCAATATAAATTATTATTGCTTATTAATTTTATCAATTAAGTTTAGGGAATCCCGCCATGACACCATAACCTACGAGTAGAGTCATTTACAAAGCCAGTTTTGGCAAGGACAACCCCACATGCTGCCAAAAATAAGGCCACTACCTACTCTATTATTATTTTGACAACATTCTTAGCATCGTTTAACCGTCTAATTATTTTATGAAGGTAGTCAAGACCAACGCTTACTTACATGCCAAAACTCAATTAAAAAATGCTGCAGAAAATATTGAGTGTCTTCAAAAATCTGCGTGAGTATTGTAAAATGTACTTACTAGAGAGCGATTAGAGCTTAAAATCCAATTTACCTAATTTTCTTCTCGTAACTATTTCTTTCAAACCATTGTGGAATGGAGCCTCTTGAAACGCACCTTAATCCTTTCATAAAGTGCGTCTCAAGAGGCTCCTTTCGTATTTGCAAAGTAAAAACTACAGTATATATATTATTTTATTCTTATTCATTTCAATTTCAAACTACAATAAATAAAAGAATGCAAAACGAAATGAGAACTCTATTCGCTATTTCAATATCATTTGGTTTAAACTTTGATAAAACCAGATTTTGTTTGACTAACGGCTTATTGCGCGCACCGCGGAGTCCAATCTCGTCTCTCGCATAGATTTTTCTTCAGTGATATTTGTTTTAACCTACTTAAAGCAGGCTTTTGTATAAAAATATAACGTTGCACATTACAACGTGTGTGTGTCTTTATGGAGCCAGTTTACGCTCGGAATCAGAATATTAAACTGGAAATTGCATTGTCCGAGGCATAGAGGAGTTCAGATTAACTTCAGAAGCACTGAAGTAGATTAGGTAGGTACGTAACTACTGCTTGTTCAGAGTTTGTTGTAGTTATTCAAATAACTTTTTCTTTCAACTACGTAGTAATACTATCATTAATCACTACAAAACCGATCACAAAGGACGTATCTTTTGCTTAGAACCAAAACAGTGCAGAAATGTTTTATGAAATCTCATTGTTGCACTGTATTTCATTATTGCACTGTTTTTTAACCGACTTTATCAAAAAGGAGGAGGTTCTCAATTCGTCGGAATCTTTTTTTTTTTTATGTATGTTCACCGATTACTCGAAAACGGCTGAACCGATTTGGAAAATTATTTTTTTGTTTGAAAGGGTATACTTAACAGGTGGCTGAAAAATCAACGAAAATCTAAAAATTTTATACATCGATGATGTTTTTATGTACTTATACCTCGCTGTCTCATTAGAGCGGTGCGTTTATTTGCCCTACCCATATTATATATTTACAAAATACATCTATTTTCCACAAAAAAATTATTATATGCTCAAATATCATTCAATGGAATCGGTTTCTTTTTAGTTTTTAAAACGTAATTATTACTTTTTATTTAGATATAAACTTACCACAAATGTTTTATATCTCCCATTAGGTTTAATATAAAATGTCAGCATTCAATCAAAAAGTTACTGGCTGAATATAAAAATCGGCTGAATAATACCCACTTGGTGAAAAAAACAAATGGCGCGCATTTTGTACCATTGTAAATCTTTGATCTTCATATTTTTAGTTTGAGTAGGTATATTTTATCACAATAGGTAGATAGTTGAAAGAAAAGTAATTTACTCACCTTGTTAAAGAGAGTAATCAATGCACTCGTACAACATAACACTCGTGCATTTATAACTCACTTTGCGCTCGGTGCAACAATCTACTATGAATACGGAGATGACCCTTGCTTTGCCTACTAAGTCATGTACCCAATTAGCACTCTGTAAAATCAATTTGGTATTGGAATTTCACTTACATATATAATTCCAAACTCTTTCGACGGACTGGCTTGTACTGATTTATCTTACACTAGCTTCTGTTTATGTAGCCTTAAAAGTAGAGTAGCTGTAAGGTTCTCTGTGATTTCTCAAAATATAATCTATATATCTTTTCTAAATTTCATCAAGAACCGTGCTGCTGTTTAGCCGTGAGAAGGTAATAAGCAAATAGACATACAGACAGACAGTCACTTTAGAAATAGTATGGATTAGTAATCACTACCATTAGCTAGAGCGGCGTTTCAGTATGGTGTATCTATGGTGTGTTTCATTGGTGTGATGGCGTGCCTTGTCATTTTAATGTCAATAGATAAAGATCGCAACAGATATAAATAACACATTCTTAATGTGTGATTAAATAAATAATAAATAACACCGTACATTTTACACAAGACCATCTGGCTCCAAAGTAAGCAGGGCTTGTGTTATGGGTATCATTATGACTAATACACTACATATATATTATTATTATTTATAAATAGATACATAAAAACACCCGAGACAAATACTTGCAGATCATACAAACATTTAACCCGCGGCGGGAATTAAACCCGCGATCTTCTTCGTCATGGATTACAAGATTGACTCACCTTAGTTTGTATTATAATCATCACACCGTGATAACCAACATTTTGAATTTCGTTTGACTCGACTTGATAAAACTAGAACGGTAAAAAACCTTTAAAAAGCAGTCGTTTAAAAAGCTCTTTAAACACATTCGCCTGAAAGGACAGGTAATAAGGCTTAGCTTCAAGGGGTGGTTCTGAGACAATATTTGACGGCGGAGACAAAGCTACTTTTGTTAGGTTTCGAATCAAAATTGCTAAAACGGAAAACACTTACGTAACCGTACCGACCTTGTTTTATGTCTGATTAGCGACCCGGGTTGGGTTACAGACCCGGGGTGGGTTACATTTAGGTGGTAACCATTTACGAACTAGCAATAAACAACCTAGATTATTAAATTATTTAGTTGGATAGGGATTAATATCATGATACAAATGTCATCATCTTTTGATTCTTCGCGTTTTGACTGACTAGTTTGAGTAAAAAGCAGTTATTGTGACTCATAGTAGTTCAAACAAAAGTTTTGTTAATCCGTTTGCTACCAAACTTAACAGGATCACCCGCTAGGTAAATCTGAAGATTCCCTAAATAAATCATTGAAAGCGGTCCAGCCGTTTCGGAGTCTATGAGGAAAATACATACATACAAACATCGCCTTTTATATATGTATATAGATGTTTGATACTTCGGTTACATTATTAAAATTTTTGCAAGGATTTCAAATTTTATTATATATATATAGAAAAGCCCATGTAACTCAATGATAATGTAGCTTTCTGTAAGTGAACTAACGTGTAAAATCGGTTTAGCAGTTTATCTACCTACTAGGACATAAAAAAAATTTCGTAAATAGCATAAAGTTTTTTTTGTATTCTCTCTTGAGTACAATAAATAGTTGATCTAGGTATCTATAGTTAAAAGAAGTTTAAGTTTAGATAATCGCTTCAACCGTGACTCGTGGAAATCAATTACAAAATATTGAATTACATAGACAAGTATTAGGTACATTGTATATTAATTAGCGTACTCCGCTAATTAATTAATATTTGACTAATTATTGAATACTATTTATGACATATTAAAATAAAAATAATTGATTAAAATGTTATTAGAGTTTAAAAAGAAAATAATAAATTTTAAAATAGCATATGTGTATGACCGAGCTTTTCTCGGTATAAAACACGAAAAAATCGACGTCTTCTAAAAATTAAACCTATCTAGATCGATTTAACGCCCCAGAAACATGCAGGGGCATACTCAATTTCATGAAAACTGTTGGAGCTGTTTCCGAGATTCAGATGATATATTATGTAATATAATAATAATATTATTACTAGTCCTCCATGACACCGCGTGTATGGATGACCCTATCTTATAAATACACACTAGATAATATTGTGTTTCAATCTGATGCTACCTTAATTCATTGATATTAGAACAAGACAGGACCGCCCATATTAATAACACCACGTTAGCTAATTATGTTATTTTATAATTGAGATCACCTTTAATATTAGAGTCTGCAATTACTCAAAGTGAAACTCTGGGTTTTCAATTACATGCATACAGTAACCACTTTTTACTACTTCTAGCAGTAATACTCTTATGTAATACCTAAAAAACGTGTGCGTTTCGGGACGCCCCACAGAAGTGATAACTTAAACTAATCTAACTAGCGCTGTGGGTTAGAGTGAGAGAAGGGGAGCCTGCCTACCGCTGCCGTTTGCGTGAGAGAAAGAGACTGAAACGTATTACCCTCCCATAAGAAAACTTCAAAAAACAATAGAGTTAAGGTACATGCATAAGTTTGATACAATATTTCGTGTATTGCTTGTCTGTGAATAAGTAAGGAGTTTGCGTGGAACTAGTGTGGCAGACAGACATTAATACCAACTTTTTCAATTACTTACCGGTTAATATCAAATATTAACAATCGTATATACAGTTAAATATAGCTTCAGCGAACAGTCTGACGGTAAATATGATATTTTTTATTGCATTTACCCACCCAGTAGGTATTATGTGCGTATAAAAACACGGCTGAGCTAAGTGATACCGGTAACTGTAGTACCGGTAGTATTTTACCGGTACCTATCAGACAAAAAAATATGATTTAAATGGAGTATTATTACATTTCCAAGTATTCAAGGGTTAAATTTATTATCTGTCTAAAACTAGTTTGAATTCCATTTGAAATGGTCTGAACCCAATAAACTTGGTCTAGCTTATCTTATTATCTGCTGACATCACTTAAATTTTGTTGCCGAAAGGGTGGGTCCTTTTATTTCGCAAACGCTGCAGAATTAAAATCGGCCGAGTATTAGCCGTGAGACTGTAACGGCTTATTAATTTTGGAAACAAATAGAATTGTGCTGGCTCAGCGGTCAGGGTTCGCCTGGGTTCTCGTCCCTAATTGTTTTTCATTATTAAACACACAAAAGCATAAAAAATAGCTTAAAATACCATATTACAATTTTACAAAACATTTGAGTTATTGAGACTGATTTTCACTCACTCGATTCTGAACAAGTATGTATAAGTAGTTTTATATCCTTGTCTTCTCTGGTTCTGGATGCAAACTGTCCTATTTAGATGACGGGATCATCCAGGTCAGTTGCACATTCAATGACCCTTCGCTACCCAAATTATTGCAGTGCTACCGGTATTCAAACAAATCAGTATTCAATGCTACCGATTTTCAAGCTGGCTCTGGTCCTGGCGCAATACCGGTATTAACGGTAAAACCTTGAGCACCCGAGAGGTACTTACTGTTGGTACTACGAAGTAATGACTCTCGTTAGGAAGGAAGGATATTAAAGGTTTAGTGGATTTTTATAGGGGACAATTTTACTTGAGGAATGTTGTTGCGAACACTCCCGCAAATAGGGAGTGGAACTATGCTTCAGCTTTGCTGGGTAATGTTCGAGCTTTTATAGAATGAATGAATGATGAATGAAACGTTTATTTGACACACAGAAAAAATAATCTTAAAAACTAGTTACAAATAGCTATACAAACCAGTTAATAACTGGATAAGTAAAGCACCTACCTATTGAGCATAATAAGTGTGAGTGCCAAATAGGCGTCCAGCTCAGCATGTATCAGAGAATCAAAATCAGCGTTGAGTGATTACTTGCTTCCATCCAGGAAGCAAGTAATCACTCAACGCTGATTTTCAGCTGTTACCTAAGTATAAGAGAGAAGTGCAGCAGCAACAACAGAACGAATTAGTTATTATATTTAGTTAATACATAGTGGAGCAATAACCATAAAAATAGGTATAAGTAATAATTTGGTACATTAGTAATATAAAATATCATAAATATAAATTGGCGTTAAAATTAAAAATGAAGATATTAGATAAGTTAGTTTGGTTGTTAGTTAAATCATTAGTTAATAATTATTTAACTAACTAACAAGTAAAAGGTACTTTTACAGAAACTATGAAAAAAATACTTTTTATTGTTTCAAAGTCCAAAATAAAACTTAGGTTCAGTTTCGCTATGTCCGTCTGTTGGTCTCTCTGTCTGTCTGTGTGTCCGCCTCTCATCAGAGTTCTAGATCGCAGACTATTAGTTTTAATGTACTGAACATTTTGCGAGGTAAGTATCAGTGACTACTAGATAGTTATGAAACAAAACTTTTGAAAAAATATTTATAGTAGTATATTTCAAACACGTAAAGTAGGTTTGTTTTTATTTGACTACACCATCGTGTGGTATATTGTTGAAAAGGTAATTTAAATACAATATGAGGTTATCTTAAACAAGCTATCGATACAGACTTTCGTTCGTTTTCCCTGTGCCTACCTACTTTGTTCGTAGGTGTCAGGTGCTTAATCAGGACCTACATAACGTAGGTTCCTACTTACATCTTAAAGCTTGGATTAGCTCAATAAATTAGATTTATCTAATGGCATAAAGATTATTTTCTGTAGTATGTGGCTCAAAGTCAAGTCAACTTACATACTAGATGAATTTAGATGCCAATTCTTCCAACCAAAGTCCGAGAAAAGTTGACATGAAACTCGCCCTGGATCTACTTCTTTTGTGTGCATCTTCTTATATCATGACCTCTGTGGCTAAGTGGGTGAACGAAGAAGAATGCGAGTTTCATTCTCGCCACAGGACAAATGATTGTATGAGTGTAAGTATATAAGTAGTATCAGTCATGTGGCACCCATAACACAAGCTCTGCTTACTTTGGGGCCAGATGATGCTGTGTGAAATGATCGGCATTATTATTTTAACTGTCTGATGGCAGATCAACATGAGAACATTCAGTCTTAACAACAATATAGTCATTTAAATTGTAATATGCTTTCTTCACAAGATTAGCATGTTAGTTACACATGTCTTAATAGTTTAGTTGCATTTTAAAGATTTTTATTATAGAATTGTTCCCCGTGTTCGAATCTTACGGATGTATAAGCATTATTAGAAAGCAACTTTGTCCATTTTCCCCTAATTTTTACCTTGTATATAAAATACTGTGTTATATTATATATCATATTTAATACTGTTTCCGTGCTATCTAGTCAAATATACGAGTACAATTTCAATATTCATAAATAAAGTTCAGTGCCCCAGACCGGCTAAACTGCTCATTGATTAAAAACCTGAAAGATTTCTAAGTTGTCTCTACTATGAATGCTGAAGTTATAAGAAAATGTATCATGGCTTTTTTAGAAGATTATAAGTCTAAGTGTTTAGTGAATTCTTATATTTTGCTAACAAGATGGTGTTTCATAGTTTGAGGCCTGACCTCATTGTTGTCCTTAGTGACTTTTGAGCTCTCACAGTGCGTGCTCCTATTGCGCTTTGCCAATTTAATTCTTAACTGATTAATTACAAGAATCAAATTAAACTAAGTCGAATTAAACTTTGTAGACCACTAATTGAATTCACCACTAGGTGAATTCAGGTACCAATTCCTCCTAACCCAAGCCCTAGAAGAACTGGCAAGAAACTCGTCTTGGTCCTAGTGCTTTTATGCATGAAATTACCATAACTACGAAAAACGAATACCTACAAGAGAGTTTATACATTTCAAATGTGTCGGTTAACTGTCTCAGGGCACAGCGTCATGAGGACATGCATTCTTATCAATAATATAATAATTTATATTATCTATGTAATCTATTTAGATAATATAGTAATTTTTATTATATAAACGCACCGTGTTCCCAATAAAAGACTTATTTACTTTTTCTAGTCGAAAACTAAGGATGTATCATTTGTTTCTGTTCCTAGTATTAATTCTAAAAAGATCATTATTTTAGTGAAACCCATCTCTATTTTTATGAGTATAACAAATTTTCATGTATATATTGTGAAGCTATTGTGAACTCCTTGTCCTTGTTGAACTTCGAAACCCTTAAATTACTAGATAGCTGCAAGGCTTCATCAGGATGTAGCCCTGCAGCTATCTGTCAGGAATCAGGATTCGTAATTATAATTATTTTGTAGGATTATTTTATTACCTAACCTACATATAAAATAGCCTCTATTTTAAAATTAATTTTAACAGAAGTACTTAGTTATCAACAGATTATCGAAAACTCAAACCAAAAAGTCGTCTCTAAAGTTGGTTGGTATTATTCGAAGGCATTTGTTTATTCCCTGAAGGTATTGGTGATCCTGATCCTGCCAGCAAACACAAAGGTAGCACTTTATTTTGTTCCAAAGTTAAGGGATTTATTTTCTTGCGAACCAGAGAACAAGACATGCGTGAATCCCCTAAGACCTCTGTACATGGGCCCTTTATTTACTTTTGTACAGTTAGTTTTGTCCCTTCAAAATATATACTTAATTCGTTTACTTTGATATCGCAAATATTGAACGCTAATTTGCGATAGGGTAGGTGTCGATGGTCGATGCCGGGAGATACATATTTTTGTAATATCTACATACATAATAAGTGTACGTACCTACTTATTTTATAGTTTTATTTAGGTTGTTTTCTATTTAAAATTTGTAATATATATGTATTTTCCTGTCTGTGACTGTCTACACTTTCACTGTCGGAAATAAATGTAATTTTCAGACCTTCACTAAATGGTAGTGCTTTAAAATACTTAATGAAAATAAATAATTGTTTATAAAAACTAAAAAACACGCTTTATATAGAAAACCAAACTAAAAAATAGAAAATAAATTTTAATAAATGTAAGTAAGAAAAAAATGTTTTATATAAAAAAAAGCGTGGGGTGCATGGTGTCAATAGTTATAAATATTTAATTGACATATATGAGAAGAAGAATTATCATTTCGATAATATCTTAAAAAGCACCCTCGCTATTTTTTATATAGGTAAAACATTTTATTCTTACATACATTTATTAAAATTTATTTTCTATTTTTAGTTTGGTTTTCTATAATATAAAGCGTGTTTTTTAGTTTTTTTAAACTATTATTTATTTTCTACTCTTTAGTTTTAGGATAATCGGATATCTTAATTTTTTTTATTATTTTTTATTCGAATTATTGCATTGTCATCGGTCTTGGCAGGTGTGCAAAATTTGAATGAAATTTGGCCGTTTAAAGTTGGTCAAAATCACGTCCTAAGGAGTCGGTTACAAACATACAAACATACATACAAGTGAAGCTAATATAAAGCGTATAAAAAATAACATACGCACTAGTCGCCACTACGATTTTCGAAGGTTCTCTCGATTTCTCTGGGATGCCATCATCAGATCCTGGTTTCCTTATCATGGTACCACCCTTGGGATATCTCCTTTCCAACAATAAAAAATAATCAAAATCGGTCCATAAACGACAAAGTTATCCGCGAACACATAAAAAATATATATACGGTCGAATTGAGAAACCTCTTTTTTTGAAGTCGGTTAATAAAATGGAGACAGGTCACAGGAACTACAGTGTGATCCGCGGATGCCCCGTAAACTTGATATAAAAATCTACAATTACACATAAACGATAATTACACATAATCGCGGATAGGGGTGTTGGGCAACCAAAGCGACGGATTGCATTCAACGGAGATGAGAATGTTTATAGAGAATTGATAGAATAAGGAAATACATGTATTAGTTATATCCAAGAAAGTTAAAAAGTAACAGAAAAGTTGAAGAGTAATAGGTTAGGTTAGTGTGGACATGTCATGTGGAATGTCGAAGGATAAATGATTTCGAATAATAGATAAATAAACTGTGTGAAAGATTATGTATGTGTCAGAAAGGAGAGACTACTAAGTTGACGAATGATAGAGGGGGGTGGAAAAGAACATTTTGTTCCGACCCCATTTAACGCGGGATAAGGGCAGGAAGATGAATGAAAACACTTTATTGTCTTAACATAAGCAATTTGACAACTAAAAATATATGTACAATAGGCGGTCTTATCGCCAAGGGAGTGGTTTCTTCCAGACAACCTTTGGATGAAGAGGACAGGGTGCACTAATTTATGAACTATAATTTATATATTTATATTCAACTAGCTATTTATTTTTGTAAGAACATCTTATAAGTTTAATCCCCTATTTTAACCTCTTCGAAAGATGATTTTGCAAAAACATTGAAACACGTACTTCTTTATTTCTTACCAAAAGCCTAAATATGAATTTTCTGATCCCTAACATAAGAAAATATAAGTTGCCTAAACAAACTTTAATCCCTTATTTTACCCCCTTCAAGGTGGTTTTTTGAGACAAAAAGTAGCCTATGTTCTTCCCCCAAATGCAATACATCTTCTTACCAAATTTTATCAAGATCCGTTCAACCGTTTAGCCGTGAAAACGTAACAAACAATCAGACAGAGACACTTTCGCATTTATAATATTATTAAGTACTAGCTGACCCGGCAAACATTGTTTTGCCATATAAATATCTTTCGTAAAATTTTTTTTTTTTCATAAAAAGTATCCTATGTTATTTCTAATACCTACAAGAATATGTGTACAAAGTTTCATGATGATCGGTTAAGTAGTTTTCTCGTGAAAGCGTAACAAACAAACTTACATTCACATTTATAATAATAAGTAGGCAGTATGGATAAACGCAATAACCTGAAGTTGATGACTTAACAGGATACAACTTTTGGAATCGATCAGATCTATGGAAGTTGCTCACATTCCTTCAACAACTAGAAAGGGGCTGATGATCTTTAGATGGCTAAACTGATTTTCTTGAAAGAAAACTAAGAATACGTTCGATAAAACTACCATTTATACAAAAACCATACGATAGTTGGCAGGCACCCGGCAGGTGATTTGGCTGTGAAATTCTGATCGGATTTTCTTTTTTATACAAAAAAACGTGTGCGTCTCGGGACGCCCGACAGAAGTGATAACTTAAATTAATATAACTAGCGCTGAGAGTTAGAGTGAGAGAGGAGGAGCCTGCCTACCGCTGCCGTATGCGTGAGAGAAAAGGAAGCCAGACACACTGGCGCCGTGACGCGTTACGTAACGATTTACCCTCCCATAAGAAGTCCAAAATTAACCGACGGATGTTACTAATGAGTAGTTGCATGGAGCATATTGTACGAAGTACGTTTGTACACGTGTAATGTACGATTTCAATGTGAACCAAAATCTACTCCATATTGAATACAATAAAAAGTTTCACCGCGAACCAACTGTTAGTAAAACTCCGTTTAGTACCAAAGGGTTCGAAGCCGGGGCACGCAATAACGGAGCCCTAACCTTTGCATGTTACTTTATTTTTATGGAATAGCCTGGACTTAATGAATGAATCCATAGAAACGCAACTCTTTTTTTGTGGTTATTATTTTGTTACTTCCTAAAAATAACAATATGAAACAGTTGTGTAGAGACGCTTGTTGTATACACTCAAGTGACATGCATCCTGTGTTTCACTATGACTTCATTATGCCATAAAAACTACAAATATTTTAATACAACGATAAGTAAATGCATCGGGCGTAGGTCTTTTACCTGATAAGTTGCCGTTTTACGATAGTATCCGTGTTACAACTTCATAGGTGAAAACCTATATTATACCTATTTTATGTATATGTTCCTGGTACACCATAGACTGAATGTTATATACTGGTGGAGTCAGGTAGGAGTTTCGTTTCTCTGACATATTAACATTTTACTTAAAACATTTCTACGTCGTAGTGTCTGTCTTGAATTCGTGATCTGTATGTTATTATGCTCTGCTTTTTTATATTCAAATGTTTGTGCTTTGTTTTTATGTAAGCACTTACTTACTTATAGATAGATAAATAGATGAACACTTTATTATCTGTGGCCATAACGAGAAGAAAAAACCTAGAATATTAATAAACAAATAATGGAGGACATTTCGCACAGCATCATCTGACACAAGCAGACCCAAGTAAGCAGAGCATGTGTTATGTGTACCACACATGACTGATATACTACTTACATATATACTTTGTTTTTTTTTGTTAATACTTACTTATTATAAATAGATAAACACCAAGACATTTGTCTCGCGGCGGGAATCGAACCCATGAAGGTACGTCTTAGTAATACAGGCAGACCTACGCACAGAGGTCGCCAAATTATATTGTAAATATAATTCTCAAATAGGCTGACGCTGAAAGCGTTTCGTTCCTTCTCTTCTTAATATTTCACGATTAAAATATTTTTTGTTTTTACAAAGTTACTTAGCCATTTACAAAAGTATATACCAACGATAAATTTAAAAAAAAACACCCCTTTATGTTTCTCTGAACAACAAAAGCCATGTTCACACTACCGCGAGATTAGGTACAAAGTCTGACACGGCCGCCGACGCGACCGACCGACGCTCTGATGCGGCACAATTTAATCGTGCACGGGATCCGTACTTGTTTGGTGTTTTCATGTCAAACCAAAGTTTATAAAGTCTGACTTGACATCGTTTAATTCGAGTTTAGATCAATGAGTTTGAACACTGTGCTTTACTGACTATCTAAATTATCTTAAAATACAAACGATCTATTTACTTACACGCCTGATGCTTCCATCTGGCGTGGCATATCAAATTTAGCTAATTAAAATGACCTAAATTTGATATGCTACGCCAGATGCCTACATCTGGCGTTTCCTAACAAATTAAGTTTATCTGATTATTTTATTTAGTTTATTGACATTATGGAATACGTCTATGAATATTTGTACCTAGGCCAATTGGTATTGGTTAGACAAGATCTCGAAGTCGAAAGACGCAACGAGAACGCCTGGAAAGGGTACTGGTCAATGAAACACCTAATGAAAGGTACACTTCCGCTAACACTAAAACGGAAACTCATGGACGTCTGTATTCTCCGAAACCTTACCTACGGTGCACAGACCTGGTCTTTGACTATCGAACAAAAGTCCAAGCTCGGTGTCTGCCAGCGAGCCATGGAGCGCAGTATTCTAGGAGTCAAGCTCACAGACCACTTTCGAAATAGTACACTGCGTTCCAAAACTCAAATCGCGGATGTCGGACAGCAAGTAGGGAAATTGAAGTGGGACTGGGCAGGCCACGTTTGCCGCATGTCGGATGCGTTATGGGCTAAAGCCACCACAGAGTGGACACCCCTGAACGGAAAACGACCTCGCAGCAGATCGCAGCGAAGATGCAGGGACGAGTTAGACGCCCATCTTAAGGATTGGCCCACAGTGGCTTCAGACAGGGACGATTGGAGAATAGAAAGGGAGACCTTTGCTCTGCAGTGGGACGTCACGGGCTCTTAATAATAATAATAATATTGACATCATATTATTTAGTTTGAATACTTAAAAAAAACCCGACTTCATTGAATGAAATTTGAACCCATAAAAATACAATCGAATTGAAACCTCCTCTTACTTTTGAAGTCGGCTAAAAATATTTTATTTTACGCTTTTAAGTAAGTACTTTATCATTTATCAAAATTCGTAAACACCACTAAAAATTCACAGGAAAGCAAAATGTCAAAATTTCGTTTATATAACATATTTTTTTCAGCTATTTTGATTTAAAAACCAAATTACTGAACCGATTTTGATGATATTTCTATGGGATCAATCGGGAAGTATATCTTTTTACATCAAAAAATATATTTTTGTAATCGATTTATAAATTACGGAGTTATGAGGTAACAAACATTAAAAAAATACAGTCAGTTCAAAATGAGGAGGTCTATAATGAATTCATAGGCATCTGAACTAGTAAAAGCTGTGTTCAGGAGCCAGTGGCTTCTTCCATCAGTAATTTTGTCGGACTTAATTAGTAACAAATTAAATGAAAATGAAGAACGTATACGTTTATGCCACGAACGTTTCAATCACTGACAAAATGATACTCCCAGTTACATTAATTTCAGTATTCAATTTACAAAATAAGTTGGACAAAACATTGATTCCATCGATAGAATAAGCAACAAGTGAGACTAGAACTAGTGAAAACAGACCGGCTTTGAAGCCTCTATGTAATCTCTAAGATAGGCTCTTCAGAGTCTGCGTAAGCTCTACGGTTCTGCGGAGAGCTACGTCGTAGCGTTTTCTATATCGGTGCCTCCATCGCGCACCATCTGTTGCACTTGTTATCTTGCATTTCAATAAGTTTTTTTTAATAATTACGTTTTAAAAACTACTTCACGTTTATACACAAGGTAGCCACTGTAAAACATTGAGGAGTTTTCTTGACTGTCCTTCGTCTTCATCATCAGACCCCTAATGACAGTCACAACCCATCTATGTGTAAAGTTCTCAATACAAATTAAACAAGCTCAAACACCTTTATTTGCCGTAAATCGTTGAGAAGTTCCCTCGATTTATTTTTTGGCTCCATCATCAGATCAACTCCAGACTTTTATTAAATAGTAGTGCTTTAAAATACTTATGAAAAAAATTAACAAACACACTAGACGGCACTACGATTTTCGAAGGTTCCTCTCGATATCCCTGAGATGCCTACCATCATAATATCCTAGTTTCCTTATCATGGTACCACCCTTGGGATATCTCCTTTCCATCTAAAAAATAACCATCAAAATCGGTTCATAAACGACGAAGTTATCCGCGAACACACAAAAAAATATATATATACGGTCAAATCTCACTTCCTTTTTTTGAAGTCGGTCAAAAAAACATAGTCATTAAACAAACATAGCTTCCTGGACTCGGTAGATAACTCCTCAAATCTATAGTTACTTAGTTCTCTGTGGATGTCTAAGGAAGGTAGCCAGGGCACGTCCAAAAACATTATGTTTGACACTTACCCATGCTTTGCACAGTAATGACTTAGAGTTTGCTTTAGTTTATATTTATGTAATGCCGTCCGTCTGTCCTTTAATTAAACAGAGTGGGCTCCAAATTAAATCACCACGTATTCTCTTCAATGTTACGACATCCACAATAACTGTTGTACAATCTGCGATACGTCGCAATTTTCACCTCTATCACCGGGCTTTAAAGTTGAGCTTGTACTAAAGCCTTGTTGCTCTAATGGCGCGAGCGTGGTCGATAGCTCCCGAAGTAGAGTTTGCACTAAAAAGTTTTATTAAATTTCTAGCCAACTGAGGTTGAAAAAGTTGAAAACATCGGGATTTGATTTAAATTTTACTTTTATGAGCGGTTATTTTTTATTAGCTTTAAACTGGTGGTGTAGTGGTGCTTATGTTTACAATCCTAAGGTCGCAGCAACGATAGATTTTATACATCGAAGGAAATAATTAGAAATGACATGTTTTATTTTTAACTGGCTTCCCAAAAATTACTAAAATTATGGCATGTATCGCATGTATGTATAGTTTAAATTTAAATCTTTTGAAAACAATTGAAATCACTATATTCAGAGTTAAGAATCCCGTTTTTAATTTATAAATACATTACATTATTTTTGTGGTCATAACTCAAACAGAGAAAAGCTATAAGTTTAACGGGTATCTGTGCATCCTTCTGTAAACTTGTTTTTGTTTGAGCAGAGGCAATCGAATTCTCAACCTAGAGCGCAGAAACCAGTAAGGTGATTATGGAACTCTTGATACAATCAACGTCTATCAGTTTCGATTAGCAATCGGCATCAATGTCTATCAGTTTCGATTAGCAATCGGCATCAATGTCTATCAATTTCGATTAGCAATAGGCATTATTTCAATCAATCATATACGATGTATTTAAATGCTTAGTACGCTAAACACGGTTCCTACCACAATCGTTCTTTGTAAATTGGTCGAGCTATAGTTTGACACCACTTCACATTGTAACTAGCGATAGAAGCCGATAGAAATCGCAGCGATCCGTAATACCAATTCATCAATAGGAACTGAAAGCTATTAGTGTCAATGTTTTGATAGTATCAAAGTTCCATAATTGCCTCATAGTGCTACTACAGAGCTGAAGCCAGTCTTTTATAAAGTGAAGTTATGTCAAATGTTTCAAACAACACGAAAATCTAACTCAAATATCCCTGGATCCCTGTCCAGGATCCCTGGTCCATTTTTGCTTTTGATTACTATCAAGCTAATTTTTCGTGAGTAGCTTCATTTTGATGAGACGCCCAACAATTTCCTGTACGAAACTCTCTATTGTGGTAGATAACAGAGGAAGCAAAGATAATATATGTCGATTTTATGATTTTCAAATATTTATTACTAACTGATTTTTCTTTGTTAAATCTCAAGATAATTATCTAAATTATTCGAAAAAATATTTGTACTACAAAATCTATGGTTTGATCAAAGAGTCCCCTCCTTCCAACATGTATTAATAACGAGGTCATCATAAATAATTACTAACCAGCTGATTATTATTTTTTTACTTAGTTAATATTAATATAATTTAACAGTCATATTGTCCTACAAATTGCGTGGTACGTTATCCACGCAATTTGTAGGACAATATGACAAATTGCGTGGTAAAAAAAAATCAGTAAGTAATAAATATTTGATAATCATAAAATCGACATAAATTATTCTTGCTTCCTCTGTTAGCTACCACGATAGAGAGTTTAGTACAAGAAATTGTTGGGCGTCTCATCAAAATGAAACTACTCACGGAAAATTAGCTTGATAGTAATCAAGTGCAAAAATGGACCATGGATCCTGGACTATATAACTTCATTACTGTAGAAGTAAAAGCATTCCCAGAATAATTAATTTTCCACTATAAACTATCTAAGCCCGTTAATATGAATATTTCTGTTAATATTAAAACACTTCATTATGTAGCGCCGGCTGAGCGTTTATTATCACAGAATAAATATAAGTAAGTATTTTAAATCTCACTATTTATACCTACGTTAATCTTTAGTATGTTCTTAAAAGGACTAGCACTAAGTAACAAACTGCAATATATTATTATATATAATCAACTTTTCGACACAACTATCTACATACATGGTATCACCAACTAGCTTCCGTCCACAGCTTTGCACGTGTCGTAAATTAAAAAAAAACTTTGTAATATTCCAGGTCCAACATCAACATTTATGCCAAGTTACATCAAAATCGGATCAGCCGTTACTGTCATATAAAAATCAAAAACAAAATCGAACTATCCTTACTATCCTTACTTCCTTACTAATATTATAAACGTGAAAGTTTGTCTGTATGTTTGTTACTCTTTCATGTAAAAACTACCGTATAGATTTTAATGAAACTTTACACTAATATAGCTTATACATCAGAATAACACATAGGCTATAATTTATAAAGATATTGTCTGAATTGTTCAAAATATAATGATAAGTGTCATCAAGGAAGTAGGAAAAAAATCTCCCATCTGCGAGCTATTCTGGCGTGCGCTGCAAAAACCGTTAGAATTACACCGTTAGAAGTAATAATTCTGCGCAGACAAAGTCGCGGGCACCAGCTAGTAATTTATACGTGCGAAAGTAACTCTGTCTTTCTGTCTGTTTGTTACGTTTTCACGCCTAAGCTACTGAATCGATTTTGATGAATTTTGGAATTTTGGTACATGGGAACTTAGAGACGGGCATTGGCTACTTTTTATGTGGGTACCATGCGTGTGAAGCCGCTGGCAGGAGCTAGTAATGTATATTTTTATTCAATTAAATCACAAGGACAATTTGGAATCGTTTTCTTACATGCTATTCAATCTAGGTATTAGTTCCTCCTAAACTTAGTTCAAGAAGAATCCGGCAAGAATCTCGACTGGTCTTTTTTTGTACGATCTTTACTTATTAGGTTACAAGCGTTATAAAAACGTACAAATTGCCCTCTTAAGATTTTCTTTAAGGAGCCTAAAATTGTGGGAACAGCGAGTTTATCTTTTATTCTTTATTATTTTAACTGCTATTGTTGTTTAACCAATCATTTTTGTGAACATACATATTAGATTCTCACTAACAAGGCACTTTCATAACACAGGATGACCCAGAAAGAAAGAAATAAATTTAATATTTTTGTTCAGACTACATATTACCTACATACCTAAAACGTTATTAGTTATACATGAACAAAATATAATATTCGTGCGCAGCAGGATCTAGGGCAAATATGGCATCTACTCAGCATTGTGACATCTTTCGGGGACTTCCGTTAGAGCTGGTGCGGCGGCTGAATGTGCCGAAGACCTCAAAAGGCATGAATATGCTGGAATATGTTATATGAGCCTTTTGAAGTTGGGATGGTGGGCCCGTGGGGAACAGGAGCCCACCGCGTTTTCAAAATTATTTCACGGCTTCTGGTAGATTGCGTGACCCAAGAGGTGGTTCAGCGTATTAGTATTGCCATTCAACGTGGCAATGCCGCCAGTGGTCTGGGAACGCTGCCCTGATCCGTTCGTGATCTGGATCAGTTCAGCTATCTCATATCATATATCGTTTTAAGCGGTAGTTACTTAGATAGATCAACTGTTTCACATGTATATTGTATGATTGTATAAGTAGTATTATTTTGTAAATACATTTCTGTAAATACATATCTAACTACTGACTGCGGTATTCACACAAAGTCGTTTAAAGCACAGAACAATTTTCTGGCCGTGCATACGTACCTAACCGTAGTAGGTCTACCTATCCAGCGGCTAATCCCTTTTTAACCCTTTTTTATGCTGCCAATTCAAAACTTGATCACTGACCTAACCTAACTCAAAGTGACATTGTAAGAACCAGCGATAGAAAGAATGAATACAACGCAAAGTGACCAAGGTAGAACCAATATGAATTAACACAAGATGAATTAATGAAATGAATGACACTGAGGAACTACTAAGAGTTTCAGAATGAACTTTTTCACACACATCAAACACACACACACACACACACACACACACACACACACACACACACACACATACACATACACGCATAAACACATACAAACACGCACACACTATCTCATAGACACACTAACTGACCCATACTGTTAGTTGGAACACCTAAATCTTTGTAAACGGAGGCGGGCGTTGGTGTCTGCGACACAGTTTTTCTAACTTCTGCAGATACCATCGTTTTTCTAATTGTTTTATAAGCAAATGTTACTTGTTCCTAAATAAACATTTTTGAATTTGAATTTTGAATTTGAATACCTCAACCGGAATATACCTACGGAACCAATTTCCAATAAAGTATAAATGTCGGTAAAGGACTGGATCCTTCTGATTGGTCTGCGTCTTTTTCAGACATCTTTTTTGAAACCAATTATACCCGTGATATCACACAATGAGATGGATTAGTAAAACTTAATATGTTGCGCGTCAAAGATGATATGGGATAGATATGAAGCGACCGTAGTGTAGTGGTAGGTATACTGTATAAGTACATAAACCAATGATTAGATTTTTTATGTAGATCCGAATCAAGGTGTTGGAATAATGAGACGTGAACATGTGAACATCATCATCATTTTCGTAACTTTTCAAATTTGGTATTACATTATATAATTGACAAACTTGTGAACCCAACGTGAAACTGATTAGAAATAGCCACTTATCTCATTAAAAACTTAAATCGACTTTCCTCTCAGAGACAACACAACTTTTATGTTTGTTGTTGCGTCAACTCAAACGATACTTTATCACTCCCAAAGTTCAATAAACAGCTGATTTCAGGGATGTAGCCACATGACGTATGTTCTGTTTTCTGTCAAAGATATTAAAGAAATTAATATCATATTGCTATTGTCATAGTTTCACAATATATATATGAAAATTTGTTATATACTCATAAACTAGTGGCTCTGTGAGCTAAAGACCTCGCGGACATTTTTCGAAATTACTGAAATATAACTTTTTTTACGTTTTACATTTACTTTTTTTTATAATTATCCAAAAACCAAATCAACAAAAAAACTAATTATATAGTTTTAGCTCTGCTTACAAAATTTCACGAGAATCGGTTGAGAAACGCGACCTGTAGAGCAGAACATCCGGACAGACAGACATACGAAAGCATTTTCGCTGAAGCTGAAACGGAGTCACCCGCTTCGCTCGGTCGAAAAGTAGATGAGGTTCAGCAAAATAATGATCTTCATAGAAACAGAAACAAATTATACATCCTTAGGTTTCGATTAGAAAAAGTAAATAAGTCCTTTATGGGGTGCGCTTCTATAATAAGCTTACTGAAAATGCTACTTAGCTACCTATTAAGAAATTTAAAGCTTACAAAAAGGGTAGTCTTTTGAAAAAAGCGTTTTATAATATAAATGACTATATTATTGATACCCTCAGACAATTATACAAAATACAAAATGTTTTATTTCAAATATTTTTTGTAAGTAACAGAGTTAGTGATGCTTTGGTTTTTGTGTTATTTTACACTGTGTTACAGAAAACCAGTAACTTCCCTAATGAGTATCATATTTTATAAGTCATATAAGTTATTACAATAGAACACATAGTAATTAACAATAAACTCAAACAATAAATAAATATAATTAAATTAGGACCCATTATTTAAATCGCATGAACAGCAATTTTCTGCAACCTGAATATATGCAGCGGTGTGGTGTTAATATATGCAGCGCTCCCCCACAACAGAATGCCGTAAAACATAATGATATGGAAGAAACTGAAGTAAGCAAATCTAGCGGTATCGTCGGTAGAGTGAATAAAGTTTTAGGCTGAGCCACAGATAACATAATACTATACTAGCTGAGGTAAGCATCTTCGACAATTTATGTATGTTTGGGCCACATAAAAAGTGTCGTTATCTAAAAAAACCTTAATTTTTCTAAAGTAACTCGTGATTGAGTATCAAACAAATATTTAAACATTCACATTTACAATACATTTACTAACTTCTATACATGGCTTAGTACGCGTTGTAGGTACCTACATAAAAAGTAGGCTTCTCGAAGATAAATCTAAAATCAAATTTAATTAAGTGCCTCGAAAACGTAAGACTACCGAATTTATAATATTGTGTGGATCACTGATTTTAATCATAATTGGTTCACATTAAAGTGTATTTTACTCACTGGAAAGCTGCTAGAAACGTGTCAGTATTATTGAATTAATTGAAAATTCGCAATTCTCTAAGGGGGTGGCGACAGCAGTAACAGGCAGACGTGGCAGTAACTCTATATTTGTATTAATAACTGGTTCATTCGTATCCAAGGAACAGTATATCATGCAAACAGTGACTGGTGGGCTTGTGTTGTATGAGGTTATCTACTGTTATCGCCATTATTGTTCTTTTAGCATCGGGTACATGTCTATGTATGTACTCAGGGCCACTATAACGTCACAGAGCTCACGGAGCTAACTAGAGACTCTGTGAGCTGTAGACGTCGCGAACATTTTTCGAAATGACTGAAATATATTTTTGAAGTGAAAACTTCCTTTAGCGCGGTACGCATATTTTTAGATGAGGTAAAACCTCTGGATTCGCGACACCGTTACCGTCTGGGGCGAGACGCAGCCGGCTGCCGCGCTCGCCCCATTTGATTATAAACCTTAATTCACATGTAAACATGTGCTACTTTTAGCTACTACTACTTAGTCTACTTTTGTATGGAGTTTGATATAATATCTACATTCTGAACAAAAAATATTGCATCATCTGTGTTCGTTCAGTATTTGATTGGCAGTCGCCATAATTACTGATTTTGAAGTGATTTATTACTAAACTCTAACGCGCCAAAATAAGTTTTCACTTCTGTCGGCACTCCCGGTGTGCAACCCGATTTTTTTTTATGTTTTCAATCCCCATATCTCCGCCATTATTAGTTATAGAACCTCACAAATTTACGAGAATCGGTTGAGAAATGCGACTTGTAGAGGAGAACATCCGGACAGACGCCCGCCGGACAGACAGACATACGAAAGCATTTTTGCCTAAGATGAAACGGAGACACTCGTTCGCGCTTTGCGCTCGCTCAGTCGATAATTTTTTTTCTAATATTCTTTACACAGAAACAAGATCCATATCAAGAACATTATTGTATTACTTGTATTACAGTACATATACAAGTAAAAAAAACACATACGGTCTTTTTAATAAGCGTCTCTCAATTATAACTACCTGAACACTGTTTATGATTCGATATTTCACTATTGGTCACTATCTTACATAATAACGTTTTAAAACTAAAAGAAAACCGACTTACTTTACATAAAAGTACGAAATTTCGTTTACTTGAAATGTAAATTTTTATGAGACCAATCCGAGTACATATATCCTTTCACATAAAATATATTTTTCAAATCGATTTATAAATGACGGAGGTATGAGGTAACAAGCATAAACAAAATACAACCGAAGTGATAACCTACTCATTTTTTTAAGTCGGTTAAAGAAGGGATGAAACTTTTTTATATAGGTAGTGATTAAATTTGGACAGAAGTTGAGAGACGTTTATAAGTATAATCATTTAAAAACTAAAAAGAAAATAGGCAACATTAAATATAATTTGAATTTCAATAAAAATTTTTTTTTTTGCTTGACTGATTTCTTATTCAAATGGGACATGGGAAGTATTTAAAACAGAAAAACATTCCAAATCGCTTCAAGCTTCTTTGAGTAATCGGTGAACATACATAAAAAAAGATTCCAAAGAATTGAGAACCTCCTTCTCTTTTGAAGTCGATTAAAAACAGTCAAAAATAGAATATAAATTTGATATCTACTATGTCTATATGCGATTTGTACCCATCGTTTAAACATATTGGTCCAGAAGACCCTTACAGCCAGACTCGCAATATTGTAGTCTTCCACAGGTCTTCCTATTTACACCTGTCATCCCTTTACATCAACACGAATACCATCGCTCTAACGAAAAGATAGTCGGATTGAAGGACAAACTTACACGTAACTTAAAGTTTTAAAAAAAGGGTCACTTACTGACCTATCAGCTCCGTTGGTAGCTCTGCCTTATGCGCTGTAGGTCGAGGGTTCGATTTCCTCCCAGGATAAACATTTGTATGATGGACATAGGTGTTTGTTCTGTGTCTGGGTGTTATAAAGTAGGTACCTATCTTATGTCATTAAAATGTAAAAGTATTATATCAGTCGATTAACTACAAATTAACCACTTTCAATTTGTTTTCTTTTACCTGTGTAATATAGACCTTTATTTTTGTAAAATTTTATGATTTTATTTATACGGGAAGTGCCCATAGTTTTTGAGTTACTGGCGAGTGTCTAAATATGCGGCATGTGGCTATATTTTTTAATTGCGTTGACATTTGATGATAATGCTTGATTTTTTTACAGCTTTTCTTCTTCTTAGTTAATGGCGTGTGTCATAATGATGATAATTTTGCCAATGTCAAGTCACAAAGTCGTTCGTTCGTGTCAATGTTGTCGTTCGTCGTTTATTATATTATAAAAAAAATCATGCGTGCAATTCACACGTGGTAGAAGTGAAACCTTCAAAAAACAAACGTATAATACGTACACGTATTCAAAATACCACAGTTGTTGTGCCTTTTCTCAAGCTTTGTACCATGCATACACGCACAAACACGTAATATTAAACACGTATAAGTAATGCTTCCTATCTCATTTACTCCCACGTTAACCACGTTAATGAATTTATGTGTCTGTCTCCTTTTACTGTCGCTTTTTCACTCTTTGTCGCGTTATAAAATAAAACGGATTATTTTAGCTTGAATCAGAAATAAACCGAGTGAATGACTAGTTTTTTTTAAATAAAATCACCAAAATAACAAATAAAATATAAGAGCCCGAAATAACTTATATATAATTAATATAAGAGCGCAATGTTTACCTCGCACTTATCTATATAACTTATACTTATACTATACTTTACTTATATAACTTATCTTTATATATATAACTCTACTGTACGTGTGTATGTCACTGAACTCCTCCTAAACTGCTTATTGTTTCCAAATTCAAATTATGTATTTGGAAACAATAACATGGGTAGTATAATAATATTAATGTTCGATAATAACTACAGTAGTCTACAAGAGTGACTGTGACTGTGCAAATATATAATAAATAATAAATAATCCAGGACATTTCACACAACATCATCTGGTCCCAAAGTAAGCAGAGTTTGTGTTATGGGTACCACATGACTGATATACTACTTATATAGTTTTAAATACATACATATTACACATAGAAACACCCAGACCCGAGAAACATACTTGCAGATCGTACAAACATTTGTTACATCTGCGTCTCAGCCGGGTCTTAGCCAACTGCGCCACAGAGGTCGTCATTATATTGATACATAGAATATACGTTACTTTTTATGTACTAGGTACGTTGGTAAACGCGCGGGTAAGTAAGTACTACGATGTACCGACAGCAGCACAAACGAAAGCTTCACATCCGTGTTCCCACATAGTCCCATCTAAGCATGTTCGCTTTTTAAACGATCGCAAAGTAAAACCTTTGAAAGCCTCAAGTCTCCGGAAAAGTAACAATTACTGACAAAGCAAGTGCGTTCACGGAACTTAGAGACCCAGATGAATGCCTGCTGCCTGCTGTAGACAAACCGCTTGAGCGCACACTAGCGAAAGCCTTTGTATTGTTTTCTTTTATTATTCTATCTATCCTATAATCGCGAAAACTTATATGCATTTATTTAAGGTGTAGTTTGTGACGTAAAAGCTACTTTTTATGCTTAGTCACGGGCAGAATCTTGTTTGTAGTCAGAAGGTAGTCAAAGTGTAGCAATTGTGCCCCAGTTATAAGGTTTTACAATATACCTATATTTAAATAAATTTAAATTAAGAATAGTTTTTTTTTTAATATATATAAATTAATAATAGTGTCAATAAGAAATAAATGTATTTTATTTAAAAAAAGCGTGGGGTGCATGGTATCAATAGTTATAGTACATTACACACCTAGGGCAGTAAAGCAAGAAGTAAGCTTTACGCCCGGAGGGGAGAAAAATATTTTATTGACAGATATGAGTAGAAGCTTTATCATTTCGATAATATATTAAAAAGCACCCCCCGCTTTTTTAAAACGAATACATTTTTTTCTTATTGACACTATTATTAATTTATATATATTACTTTTTTTACACTATTCTTAATTCAAATTTATTTTCTATTATTTAGTTTGGTTTTCTACAATAGCGTATTTTTTTAAGCTATTATATATTTTCTAGTTTTTTTTAATCTAAAACTATAATGTTTGAATGAAATCTGACCGTTTGAAGTGGCTCAAAATCAATTCCAAATGAGTCGGTCACAAATATACAAGTGAAGCTAATAAAAAGCGTGTAAAAAAGTTGCGCGTCTCGGGACGCCCGACAGAAGTGATAACTTACTAATCTAACTACCGCTGTGGATTAGAGTGAAAGAGGAGGAGCCTGCCTACCGTTGCAGTATGCGTGAGAGAAAAGGAAGCCAGATAGACTGGCGCCGTAACGCGTTACGTAACGAAGTGGTTTACCCGCATTTTTTAATTTAGATCAGAATTCATATTGTTTTAATACCTAGTACCTACTAATACGTTGTAGATACCCGTTAAGTATTAAAACAAACATCCACAGAAACTTTAGTAGGATAGCACTAATTAAGCTTCAAATTTCGGAAGACACTGCGTGCGATATAGAAAAGCGCAAAGAGGAAGTATCGTCATCACCGGACTTGTAACCAGGACATTATTTTTCCAATAGGAAAATTCATATGCCCATGACACGGGTTTGAGCCTATGGATTTGAAAGCAGAGGTGCTACCACCACACCGATACTACTCTCAGCCTATCAATTTTCGTATTTAGTGGTTAAAGTGTGTACATCACGATTATTTATGTAGCGAACATTTTTAATAATCTTTTAGTCACATGTCTGCGAAGGATGCATTGAGTCAACAAGACAGCGCACATATCCCCTACTTCTTGTGGGGATATGTGCCCTGTCTCGCGCCCTACTAAGTACATATTACACGTGGGGCTTTAGGAAAAATGTGCTTTTATTCGCGCTTGCGATTTCAACCGCCATTGCACCCGATAAGGCTTTAACTTTTTGTTTATCGAATACAGTTAAACAAACGAACATGGCGAAACTATAAGGATTTCTTGTTGGACGAACGTTATCTATCTAAGGCTTTTGAGCTGTCTACGGACCGTTTAAAACGATCTATAGATAGCTTAACTGATCCAGATCACTGCCAGGGGGCAGCGTTCTCAAGACACAGGCGGCATTGCCACGTTGAATGGCAATGCTAATAAGCTGAGCTAGATAGGAGCCAGTTCATGTGTCACGCAATGTATCTACCAGGGGACGTGAAATAATTTTGAAAACGCGATGGGCTCCTGTACCCGAATGGCCCAGGGTCTCGATTTCAAAAGGCTCAAATATCAAGACCAGCATATTAGCGCCTTTTGAGGTCCTCGGCACATTCAGCCGCCTCACCAGTTCTAACGAAAGTCCCCGGCAGATGGTATGCGGTCAGGGTGTTTACGCAAGAAGCATCCTACACTAATGTCATACCATCAGACCTCTCATCATTATCTCGTATCAGACCGTTCGATTCGAGAACAGCTGGTACGTTGACGCTGGTAAGCATAGAAAAGAATGCTGTTCTGTGGTGATAAGTGCCTTAATTGCAGTGCCGTAATTTTCTTAAATCCTTTTTATTATGTTATAATTTTTAAGTGTTTAGCGGCTTTACTTATAAACTTGAACACATCCTAAAAAAATAATTTGGACAAAATATGGTCGTTCGTATTTAAAAAATCTTTTGCTAGTCTGACGAAACTAAAGAATCAGAATAAATAATACAATTATCTTAATGTTGGAACTATTATTTTATTAACAGACTTTCAAAAAAGGAGGTTCGATGAAGAATTCGGATGTATTTTTTTATGTTTGTTTCCTCATAATTCCGTCATCTTTAAACCGATTTTTTTTTAATATACTTTCCGATTGGTCCCATAGAAATTTCAGCAAAATCGTTTCGGAAATATAGCTAAAATAAATATGTCATCCAAATTAACGAAATTTTTTATTTTGCTTTCCTGTGACTCTCCAATGGTTCTTATGAATTTCGAAAAATTATAAGTTGACTTTCGTTTCGGAAATATAGCTAAAATAAATATGTCATCCAAATTAACGAAATTTTTTATTTTGCTTTCCTGTGACTCTCCAATGGTTCTTATGAATTTCGAAAAATTATAAGTTGACTTTCGTTTCGGAAATATAGCTAAAATAAATATGTCATCCAAATTAACGAAATTTTTTATTTTGCTTTCCTGTGACTCTCCAATGGTTCTTATGAATTTCGAAAAATTATAAGTTGACTTTCGTTTCGGAAATATAGCTAAAATAAATATGTCATCCAAATTAACGAAATTTTTTATTTTGCTTTCCTGTGACTCTCCAATGGTTCTTATGAATTTCGAAAAATTATAAGTTGACTTTCGTTTCGGAAATATAGCTAAAATAAATATGTCATCCAAATTAACGAATTTTTTTATTTTGCTTTCCTGTGACTCCAATGGTACTTATGAATTTCGAAAAATTATAAGTTGACTTCAAAAAAAGGAGGAGTTTCTCAATTGGGTTTTATTATATTATATTATATTGTATTTTTATTAAATATTAAATTAGGTCGGGTTTATTTTTTGTTTTAAAACGTAATTATAGTATTTATATTCCTTATTGAGTTCGAGTTGCGATAGTAGCAGCAGTTGCGGTAAAACAGCGTTTGTTACTTCATTTGCCATCTTCTCGGCATCAATAGTCCCGCTGAACACAGCGATGCAACGCTCTGATTGACGCGGAATTGTTTACGCTCCGCGTTGTTTTGTTTCATTAGCAGCCCCGGTATACGTCACATTGGCACATCGACGTGCACATTTACAAATAACTGATTTATGTAGTCGAGTTAATGTTGAAAGTAGACGCTTTAAAATGACATTTACGACGCGCGGCTTGAATTATTTTTGTTCTTGAAAAAGGTTGTCGATAATTTTTCCAGCGATAATTATACAAATTTAAAATAATTAGGTAAAAGAAAAATTCAGATTGCTAAAGTCCTTTAGAATTACTTTGTTTCAATTAGAAGTCAGAATTTGATGCAGAAAATAGCTATGAATATTTTAATTAATAAAAATATTCAGATTCTACTAATTTTAGAATAAGTATCTGCCTCGCTCGCGACTTCGTCCGCTTATTTTATTTTTGATTTAAATACTTCTTATCATTTAACTTAGGGAGGCTTCTGTCTACTTAGCAGTGGGTGAAACCCACTGCATGATATTTATGTGGCGTCAGTCAAATTCATTGATCCATTTCAGCAAGCTGAGGTGGGTGATGTTTCCTCTCCACTGACGCCACTCTGCCTGGGATTCTGTTTGATAGCGCAGGCCTTCCCAGGTACCCACACTAACCTCTCGACCTTGCCGACAGGGTCCGCACAGTCAGTACATGCGGTGTCGGTTCGGTTGCAGGTGCATAACGGCTGGCACCGAGCCACACCTGCAACCAGAACTTGAAATTATAGATATTACCAAAGAGCAGATTACACATAAAGTTGAGAGAGAATCTTATAAAACGCAACAATAGTACGATTTAGGATTTGTTAAGAATTAGCAGCGCCATTATAGTTGTGTTTTCGGTAAAAAAACAAAAAATACATCATAGAACAATGATAAGATATATCATCATCTTATAATGTTACATCTTAACATTATAAGATATATAATGTTAAGATGTATCGAAGTAAAGTAACTAGGTTTTTTATGCGGTGTTGCTTTTTATTTAGTTATATTATGTGTATTGATAAGTGTTTAGGTTTCATTTCAAATGAATTCAAAAGTTTTCATCTCTTTCGTCAGCATGGACATGTTTAAAATGCGCAAAATTAAGGAACACGAGTTTTGTCGTGGTCGCAGTGTGGCGCAAATGGCACGGAACATCAACAACGTATACTGAGTGAATACTACAAACAACGCATAGCCCGTTATTATGAATATTTTGATCTGAAATATCAACCCCGATTCATTCAGAAACTATAGGCAACAACGACATATTATAGGTAATTGTGGAAGCTGATGAAATTCAATCTACGGCTGGGTTAGCAGCAGCTTTCGACGGTAACATCAAAACAATATTAGTTCATTTGCGTCAAACTGGCAGGTAAAACAAATGGTGTGACAAATGGTTGCCACATGAAAATAATGATCGCCAGCACGGCGTACGCGTTCAGACATGCCATGCATTGCTGGACAGAAGTGCTCTTGGTACTCTAAAGGACTGAACACAATAAAAGAGAAGCTCGCTTTGGTCATCTTCAGCCAGCTTTGGTCTATTGCTCGTCCCCACTGCTTCTGCACGACAACGCGCGACTCCACACCACCAGATCTTACGCCTACAGACTTCATCTTTTTTTTCAGAATTTGGATAACTTCTTCGTAAGAAAAAATGTGAGACAATAAAAAATGCGTTATGACTAACAAAATTACTTCTTCAAGAAAGGCTCAACTCCAAAATATATGGTACCACTAGTTTTTTACTAAATTTATTCGTCAACAAGGGCGGACCGTCATTCTACATTCAATTGCAAGTTTTTAGAATAGATTTGCTAGTTTTTCTAAGAATATCTACTAGAAATTTCTACGCAGAAGCACGTAAAAGTCACAAGGTTGAAATTCTATAAAATTTGCAAGTAAATTAGTTAAATAAAACGCTTCTGAATAAGGTGCTAGTATGTACAATGTGTATGTTTGCTCCAACTTTGGAACCGTGGAAGTAAAACTAAATAAAGTTAAACTGAGCTAAGTTTTAGTACGCAGCACTATTGTATATTCTGTGGTTGAAGTTCAGTTTAGTCTTTCTTTCTTGGAGTCTTCAAATGAGCTTTTCATTCTGGTGGCTGTTACACAAAAGTCCACAAAAGTTTGCCAGGGCTAGGTTCATTGTTGGTTTTTATGTAGCTTGAAACAGCAAAATCAAAATATTATTGTATTCATAATTAGCGAGGTTCGTTTTGAATATATTTACTTAGCGCGGGATCGGTAGAATCCGGCGCCCAAGTCTAACTTGAATTTGACAAGAAATTCGTCTGGTCCATCGCTTTGTTGTAAAACGTGTGTAAAACGTGTAAAATGTTTTTAACGGATTCAGAGCCAATTTAGATCAGTTCCATACCAAACCTGCTACACTGCTCGTTTTGATTGGACCACTTTAGAAACACTGTAAACTCGTCAATTTAAATGGCCAATATAAAACAAATAATAAATAAATATTGTTGCTTAGCAAATTAAGCAAAACTTCTATCATGGTGACGAGATAACTGATAGAATACCTAACATATTTGATACCTTATAACACTTTGGGTGTTATGTAATAAAAATAATAATAATGCCGGACATTTCACAAAACATCATCTGGCCCCAACGTAAGCAGAGCTTGTGTTATGGGTATCATATGGCTGATACACTAATTATAGTATACTTTTTTTGTAAATACATACATATAAACAGAAATACCCAGACCCAAGACAAAAATACATGCAGATCATACAAACATTTGTCCGGCGGCGGGAATCGAACCCGCAACCTTTTGCGTGTCAGCCGGGCCTTGGCCCACTGCGTCACAGAGGTCGTCGAATATTATATATTAACTATATTCACTCACTAATATATATACTATTCACTATATATATTAGTCGAAATTTACTCACATAATACATAAAAAAATCATCACACAAATGTTTGCCCAGGAAGGAATGGAACCCGCAACCTACAACGCAACTACTACCAATTGAGCTGACAGGACTTGGAATCGACACTAGACGTGATTTTTTGCCTTCGTTTGTCAAAATTCAGTGCGTTTTGACATACGAGAGCTAGATTTCGTTTCTGCGCCTTAATGCTTCATAAGGTAAAGTTATTTTAGAATATTAAGTAAGTAGTAAGTGAACTTGAAGCTTCACCACACTCTCTTTCGAGTGTTATCTGGCTCGTCAGAAGTCAGAACCTATTAATTATTATAACAAATGTTTAGGATTATGTAATCTTAATTACTGGATAGGTAGTAAATTAGCTTAAAGCTATAGAATAAAACATAATTCTAATGTATGCTTTACTATATATTATGCTATCCTATTTTCACAATATATATATATGAACATTTGTTATACTTACACTCATAAAAAATAGATGTGTTTCAGCAAAATAGTGACCTCTATAAATTCAATACTAGGAACATAAACAAATAATACATCCCTAGGTTTTGAAAATGTAACTAAACTATCTATTAAGAAAATTTATAGCTTACATAAAGGGTAGTCTTTTGAAGAGAACGTATTATAATATAAATGAGTACATTATTGATAAGAATACATGAATCATGTTGCTCTGCCCTCAGACAGTTAACCGACACATTTTAAATATGTATATAATCTCTCTTGTATTAAATTTTCGTTGTTAAGGTGTTAAGATGAACCATGCAAAAAAACGCTAGGACCAGGACGAGTTTCTTCCCAGTTCTTCTCGGGCTTGGGTTACGAGGAAATGGCACCTAAATTCACCTAGTATGTAAGACGTTTCAAAGTGATCCTTGTGATTGTATTAAATGAAATATCTTGTGACTTTGACTTTAGGTCATTAAATGTTAAATATACCAAGATTCCAAGACTATACCAAGACTGGCCTGTCAGCTTAGTTGTTAGTAGTTCTGCCTTCTGCGCTGTAGGTTGAGGGTTCGATTATCTCCAGGATAAACTATTTGTGTGATGAACATAGGTGTTTGTTCTGTGTCTGGGTGTTATAAAGTATCATAAGTATGTATTTAAAAATATATAAGTATATTTTAGTCATATAGTCACCATAATACAAACTTTGCTTAGTTTAGGACTAGATGGTGTTGTGTGCATTCCACGAATATTTATTTATTTTTAATTATTCACCTAAATCTCCCAGCTGCACCGTGATGTTGCAGTGTGATTAAACCAAAAACAAACTTAAAAACTCAATAATCATCCACATAAAATGTCACAATTATATTGCTACTAGCTACTAACCGTGGCTTTGACCTCCTGGTACTCACATTAAAATAATTTCTGAACATTGGCTATGTACACTCACCGGCACGGAAACTTGGCCGCTTACGAATTTTTCAAGCGCTTGTGTCGTTATGCCAAATTGCTTTGCGAGCACCAGATGGTCGAGAAAGAGTGGGGAGAAGAAAATGAGAGCCTTACCTACCAGACAGTGAGTTTTCACCATGATGGTTTGAGGAGGAGTAAGTTCAGATGTACGGAATTGCCGCTCGTCGACCATCGACTAAATTTCACTCGATACGTTGAAGAAATCCTCCAGTACCATTTTATGCCTTATTTGGGGTTTATTGAATAAGGAATTGGGTTTTTAATGCATGATAACGCACATATCATTTGGCAACCATCTCAATAACCTGGCATCTGAGACATGTTCAAAAGAAAGATTATTATTATTATTTATTATTTATACTTTAATTAACACGGATAAACCAATTACATTATATAAAGTAAATCTACGCAATTATCTGATATATAAATAGATTATAAATACTTATTCAAAATGTCAAATAAATAGTCAAAATCATTCAGTTAACAATAATACCTAGCAATCAAAGTCGAGACAAAACATAAAAATAAAATTCTATAAAATACGCAGTCATGTATCACGCTCACAGAAACTCAAACATCCGATAAAATTTTCACCCATCCATCCGCATATATATCATATTCAGGACTACGATCCAGGAGCGCGTCAAACGCGGCGAGGTTGCGCGGAATAGGTGAGGATGTTCTAGCCACAGTGCGTGCCGGTGGTTTGGTAAACAACCTATGATTCCGACCCCGACAATAGTTGTTCTGGACAAAGAATCAACACAGTTCTTAGCTCAATTCCAGAGCGTCAATTTAGCAGGCCGTGAGAATCTAATAGCAAGCCCGTCGAGCCTCCAACGAGTACCCTAGCAGATAGAGATAAAGATAAAGTTCCGATCCAACCCACCACAAAATCTCAACGAGCTGCGGAATGTAGTACTGGCTTGAGAAGCCATACCGCAAGAGGACATCAAAAATATTATCCAGAACAGACCGGATGCAGGCAGTCATCAGGAAGTCATCAAGCTAGAGCAGGAAGCACCCGCTATTAAAAGATCTTAAAAAATGCCATATATTTTTGTCAATTTAAATGAGTGGTTCAAATTCAGGGATATAGTGAATTTTGCTTAAAATGAAATAGTGAGTGCACTGATAGTTAAAAGTTCTTAAAACTCAAAAGAAGATTAATTAAAAGACATTCATGGACACCGGGTTCTGGCCCAAAGGTGTCGTGTTCAGGAAATTCAACGGGTTCCTGACACAAGACACCGTGCGAACGTCATTTGTGATTAAGTAATAAGGTTATATTTTGTATGAATGTTAGTCTTTTAGGTGGGCCAATATATTTGTTACCTATAAGTGTCATTATTTGTTGTCTGATATAAACGATTATTATTATTATAAATCATCACCTATCCTTAAATAAAAAAAAGTATTGTAATAAAAAAAATCGTAAGTTGTTAAAAATAAGTAAAATAAATCTGGAAATCCCTCAACAGACTGCGAGCACAAGTGGGTAGATACAAATATGATTTATGTAAGTGGGGAATGCTAGACAAGTCACGTGTACAGTGCGACTGTGGTGCTCCTTTCCAAACTATGTCTCATCTACTTGATTGCCTACTTGCCCCTCCTTCTGCACAAGAGCTGACCTCAACACCGCCTCTGACGCTGCTATAGCGGCAGTAACATTTTGGTCGAGGGAAATTTAATTTATATGAGAGAAAATTGACACGAAAGAAGAAGTAAAATAAAAATAATTCTGGACATTGCACACATCATCATTTTGTAAAAATACACCCAAACCCGAGACATATACTAGTAGATCATACAAACATCTGTCTCGTAGTGGGAATCGAACCGCAAACCTTCTACGTCTCAGCCAGGCCCTGGCCTACTGCGCCGAAGAGGTCGTCAATGAGGTTAAGTTTCCTTTCTAACGTGTTGTGTCCTAACTTTTGCGTTTATAATGTTAGTTGGTAGCTGGGTAGGAATTGTAAGTAAGTTAGGATAGTAGTAAAATCAAAATAAGAATAAGAAAGCGTTAATGTGGTGAAAGGTAGGCGAAATAAAAAATACGTGAAGCATTAACATGAAATCTACAAGCGCGGTAAAAATATAAACCACTTTTCATTTAACTCTCGAAGTGAAATTGCCGCTGCAGAAATATTACTTTCATTTTACGACTTTTACTATGACTTCAATAAGGGCTCCCGCACCGCTCGTTCGCTCGTACCACCTACTTGTATTCACCGTTTATTAAAACTGCGCCGTTCTCTGAAATGGTAGTAAATAGAAGAATGAAACAACTACAAGACTACTCGATTAGACTATTCGACGACCTCTGTGGCTTTGTGGGCTAAGGCCCGGCTGAGATGCAGTAGGTTTGATGCATTCCCGTGACAAATGTTTGTATAATCTGCAAATATTTGTTTGGTTAGGTTGATGGTTCGATTCCCTCCCAGGACACACATTTGTATGATGAATATAGATGTGTGTTCTGTGTCTGGGTGTTATATCGTATCATATGTATAAGTAAAAATATATAAAAATGTATAAGTATTCTATCTGTCATCAAGATAACATAATAGAAGCTATACCTAGTTCGGGACCAGCTGATGTTGTATGAATTGTCCTACAATATTTTTTATCATGATTTATTTATTAATAATGTAGAGTTTTTTTATTATTAAAGAGGTCAAGGTCAACAGGATTCCGAATTTCGAATCGATCAGACCTCTAGAAGGTGCTGACATCACTCCAGCTCATCATCAAGAAAAGAGGTGATGGTTTACGAATAGCTTTATAAATGTCTTTGAATCATAGCTAAGAACTCACAGTCTCTATTTAAAAAATCCGAGCGTGCGAGTGTTACAGTAGTTGCTTTGATGTGTAACATCTGAAATCTCACCATGGTTTTAAAACGCGCTTGCTCATTGGTCAAATCAAATACACGCGCTTCCGCGTCTTCCCGTTACACACTTCCGTGCCTATTCACGTAATCACTCGCTCAAATTTCAGAAAAGTGAAAGGAAATTTATAATATTACAAATTCAAAACCTAATGAAAATCGGTTCATCCGTTGAACTACGATGCCAGAGATATCGTAATACGAGTATACACGTTAAATGTGAAAAAGATCTCTGTTTGCTTCGGAGGTTAATAATTTGTATGACTTTCTATTGCCCTAATGTTTGATGTCGGGAGAAATTAGTCATAGAATTCTTTGAACGCTGGTTGACAATGTAGCCGTAGATGTACCAATGAAGATTATTCGTAGCCTTCGAAACATTGAAAGCGACAAGCCAAAATACCCTCTGCGGTCAACCATCCGAAAAGTCACGACTAAGGTATGACACCACGAGCATTTAAAGTATATATTATCCGACTAATATTATAAATGGGAAAGTTTGTGTGGATGTTTGTTTATTTAAATATAGAGTAGGATCTTGAACATATAGGCGTTTTATTTAAACGCGGGTAAAACCGCGGCTGCAGCTAGTTTACAATAAAAAGACAACTTTAATTCCAGACGGCTTTAAATCGAATCTGACACTCAGGCTGGGACACAGACGGGTCTGTCATATACAGAATGATGGAATAACAAAGATAGGAACATCTGTCGAACGAGTTATCAACGTCGCGTTGTACTTAGAGGATTCATACTCCCTTATCTCATAATACAATACTAATACTTATAATACACGCTTTATAATATTTATTGCTGTACTCTAGCTACTTAATTCGCTCTTAAGTATAATTTGACAAAGACAATTGATACAGAGAAGCGAATTAAGTAAGGCAATGATTTAAGCTGTCGCCAATTTAATTGGTTTTAAATTTCTTAGGGTTTGTCCGCAAAATAGTAGATCTGTCCCCAAAATGTAGTCGCCATACAATACAAAAAAAATCCATTATAAATTATATAAACTCATCGGGATATATTATTAAGTATCAAATAAACATTTTTGTATTTATTATAATAGGTTTGTACTGATGACTATATGTTAAATCAAATTAATTGCTAACGATCATTAAAAAAATAAATAAAGAACCTAACCTAACCTAAACATCGTAATCTGGGGACGATAATCGATTTATTTGGCGACAGATCTACCATTCTGCGTTCGAAGCTATTATTAAAGGAATAAACCTATTATTTTGAAAGCGAAGTTTTTATTCATGAATGAACTGCGACATTATTGAAATCCATCTCTTATTTTAAATTTATAATGACATTAATTTGGTAACTCAACCTGGCGACACTATTTATTTATCTGAGAATCAAAATATTTCATGTCGATAGATCTATTAATTAGATGATTCAAGTTGATACAAATATAAACTTTACTGACAAAATATATAATCCTCTAACGACTGTATTACGTCGGCTTCGATTCAGACATGAAACTTAAAGCATACACGCTTCCGTTTGTCAATATTTAGTACATTCCGACTTACGGAAACATCAGCCTAACGTAATTTGACGTCCTCGTCTAAGATTTAGAATATACACTTTATGCTGGAAACGAGCTGACACAGCTCCGGGACGCACAAACCACGGCAGAAGTCAGTATCGGTGTAAGAAGTCACAATAAACCGTGCATACTCACTGAGAGTTGGTTACATGCTCTTCAGAGATTTTCATTATCAAATCTATTCTAAGACAACTTCTGTAACCTCTATTGACTAAGTAACTGTCTCAGGGACGCAAACAATATCGATGTAGAGTTCATCTATCTCAGGAAGTCTTGTGCGTTTCATTTGAGGGGGCTAAAAGCAAGAGCGCTACTGTCCATTTATGCTCAAACTAAACTAAGAATGCTATCTGGTAAAGAGTTTTATTACCTGTCGGACGGTTCAACTCGTTTCAATGCAATGTTAGTACTGTCCCATAGAAAATTGAGTTTAAAAAGTCAGTTGAGAAGCTAAAACGAAACTGTTCTCAACAGTTTAATTAACAGTTTAAATCAGTGCTTTAAATTTCAGGCATTGATTTAAGATTCATGATTCGCCAAATCCAATGATTCGCCGGTCTTCGTGAAGTGGAATAAGTTTACCTACTCACTGTATGATCATATTATAACATGTTTTCAGCTTATATATCAAACTTCTTAGGTATATCTCTATGGCTTAGGTTGGTTTTTTGTAGTCTATGGTTTAGGTTGTCAGTCAGTCAGTTAGTCACAGGACGACTTAGCTTTTCCACGAGCGTATAGATGAAACACTGGCCTCACTGTACTGTGCCAGGATAATAGTTTCCCGATATCCGCTCGCCGATATCGGATTTGGATTTCGCATCGGTTGGGATATTAGACTACGTTTGTACTGTGTATCAGCCGAGTAACTTGAAATAAAACTTCAGTTTAAAATAAGGTTTATATCTCCAGATTTGTTGACTTTATGGTGATTATTACAACCATTATATATAGGATAGAAAGTTACGATCGATAAAAACATGAACAAGGCAAGCACGTCCTAGAAGTCCTAGGCGTAAATTTTAGACCTAGAACACAGGCGAGCCCCGCTTGTAGAAAAAACTGACTAAGTAGCAGAACTTTATCTATTTATATATGTTATACTCGCTGGTGCCCGCGCCTTCGTCTGCGGAGGATTATTTATTTATTTTATTTTCTTCTCCAAGGTCCTATCTAAATTTATACCATAATTCATTAAAATTATAGTAAGGAATCGTAATATTGTGGAAAATTCACACAATATCTTTATAAATTGTAACCTATGTGTTATTCTGATGTATAAGCTATATTATTGTTAAGTTTCATTAAAATCCATTCAGCAGTTTTTGCGTGGAAGAGTAACAAACATACAAATAAACTTTCACGTTTATAATATGAGTATTAGTAAGGACTTTAATGCATACAACAATTTACAAAATAGAAAAAGTATTGTCATCCGAGAATAGTAATACATAAATAGAAATCAATTAGCTTAAGTGAGATAAAAAGCTAAATACTTAGCTTAACTATATACTTAGCTTAGCTAAGCTAATACTTAAAGTTGTTCCAAACGACTAGAAGTAGTTAGCTTAGCAAGTTGGACTTACTTAGCAACTACTTACTAACTTACTTGTCTACTAGCAACTCTGCACACAGAGTTAATACTCGTAGGCTGTCCAAGCGACACCAAAAACCCGACCGAGCTTGAAAAATATCCACAGCACTCACAAATTCAAATACTCAAAGAACATTGCTTAATGCGTTGATCTGCTAGGAACGACTAATGCGCGGCACACACGAGGCTAGTAGCTCAAGCTAGGGTAGCAAGCTAGCTTTATAAGCCAGCATCTAGCTTCGTGACAGAAATAACTTATTTTTATAGCTAGTAAGATAGCGTCTCAGGATATCCTAATCATCTAATAGCTTAATCGTCATCCTAATAGCTTAATAGGATGAGGTTTTACTTTTGAGATAGTAACGCGTCTGTCATTTTACTACAAAACTTTACGATACCGGATTTTGTTTTGATTTGCAAGTAAGCAGATCGGCTATTCGATATTCATCTTAGTGACCTTAGTCAATGTACTTGAAATTATACTGGTTTCAAATTTTCAAGTATCATGCAAACCGCTCTAGTTTGCCAGGTAAGTAAGCCAAGATAAGATAGTAAGCTTGCTATCCTAGTTTGAAAGACTAGCACTGTGTATCTTGGACATAAGTTAGGTATGCCACGAGCAGGCAGTGACCTGTGACCGCGCACCGCCCTATTTGGCAGCTCGCTATGAACACTCTGGTGTGAATAAGCGAGGAATGACTTCCGTAATAGCTGCCGCATTTGGCTGCCATACCACAATATGTAAGAGAGCCTGATAATTTAGAAATAATGGATCGACGCTATCCTTCCGATTCAAAAATCTTCGGTTCTAAGCATCATTCTGAGATGAATTTTCTTTATCTTTTCTTGCTTTTCTTCTTTTTCATCGTTAATGGCATGTGTCATAATAATACAATTTTACCAGTGTCAAGTGTTTATATTGTTTATTATATGATGTCACAATTTCGTATCCTGTCGTTCGTCATTTGATATTTTATATAAAACTAGCTGGAAACCCCGTGACTTTGCTCGCGCGTTTGTTCGAGAAACCATCGAGTTTATATTAAATAATTATTCATATCAAGTTTCAAGTAAATCGCACCACAAGTTAAAATGAAAAAATGAATAAAAATAACATTTTATCTAAGAATAAATGATAATAACCCAAAAAAATCCTATGTAGTTTGCAGACAAATCGTTACAGTTTTTGAGGTATCTGGTGATTTCCTCACTAGGCGACATCTGTATCGAGGAAACCAAAGTACGAGTTTACATAATACAATTTTTCGGGTTGAGTTAACAAAATATAGGAATAATATAATAGTAATGCAATACATATTTATTTAATTGAAAAGATGGAATTTAAAATAAAATAAAATATAAAAACAAATGTATAGGTACGTATAATAGTGATGTAATATTGAATCATTATATAATGGTGTATACTATGGCTTTTGTAGCATCGTAAGATCGTAGCATCGTAAAAAGATTTATACATTAGTTTTCACCCATTTTCACCCTCTTAATCAAAAAAATCCTAAAATAATGTTTCCATTTATTTTGCATTTTAAGTATCCAAACCAAGTTTCTTAGAAATCACACCACCCGTTAAAAAACTCCATACAAACTTTGACACCCCATTTTACCCCTTTGTTAGGGTTATTTTGAAAAACCCTGAAACACATGTCTATTTATTTTGCATTTTAATTATTCCAATCAAGTTTCAAGCAAATCGCACCACGCGTTAACAAGTTTCATACATTAGTTTTCACCTCTTTTCATCCTCTTAAGGGTTGAATTTCAAAAAATCCCGCCTTAGTGAGTGGTTTTGCTATAAAAGAAAGCTACATACCAAATTTCAGCTTTCTAGCTTCAGCAGTTTCGGCTCGGTGACGATGAATCAGTCAGTCAGTTAGTTAGGTTAAGCTCTTTTATAGGTATAGATTGTGATTGTTCATATAAAATAATTATACGGACTATTATTGTTCGAATCACAAAGAAGCACAAATATTTTATTCCAATTATTTACACCCGAGTCAATAACTCTCGCTCCATTTAAATAAAAACACCAAAATTACTAATTAATAAAAAAGAAAATAACTCGAGTAGTAGGTACTATTTAAATTTAACTTTGGAACTTATACAATTTTGTATAATAGTAACTCATAGTAAAATATTATCCATAGTTCAAGACTTGCCTCCCTATGGGAACCTCGCGATACAAATCTATCGAAAGCGATTTATATTAGTTATTACTGATTCAAATTTCTATAATCGAATTTCAGCCGGTAGTCGCATCCGTCCGTTAATTTTTGTATGAGAAAGGAAACGGTCCGTTATGATTCTCATAGATGATTCGGCCGTGGAATGATAATACTCCTATATAGTAGTAACGCGCTTTACTGCCTCTAATGTGTTAGTGACACACTGGGACAGGACAATGACAAAATGCTGGCTTTGAAAACATTTGCCACATAATCTAGTAAATCTAGCTTGTGACGTCTCTTGCGTTGTGCTACTTGATTTTATACATTCTCGTCGCTTAAGCTCCATATAAATTATTTGACAAAACAGTTTGTGTGCCTAACATTTTGGTAAACACGGGTATTACTGAGATAACGACAGTTTCGATTCATCTAGAGAATTTACATCAGGGAGTTCGAGCCACAGTCTGCTCGATGCTTCTTGCATTCTCAGTTAACAGAAATGGTTGCTATCAAATATTAAAAAAAGGAGCCTTGAAGCGAACATTAATAACTTGTTTTCACTAAGAAGATCGACATTTGATATATTTTGAAATACTATTAATTGAACGCAGATCATATTCAATCAGGAAGTAGGTCAATTAGGAGTTGTGAGCAAGTTTAATTAAGACAAAGGTTTTCCAGATTAAACATATTTACTACAAACACAATTCACAAAGAGTTTTTAAGGAAAATGGTACCCGCCGGCTTAGATGACCTTCGTCCTTTTCTTTGAATTTCATTTCGGATAATACGATCACAGTCCGATAAAAGTAAATAATAAAATGTTGGTGGACAATACAGCACCATCTAGCTGCAAGCCAAAGCAAAGCTCGTACGATGGGTACTAGATTTCTGACTGAAAACCATAGTAAAAATATACTTGTCTACCATTATAAATACACATTGATACTTATGTAATCCCTATATATATAAAAATTTTGTGTCACAGTTTTCGTGTTTATACTCCTCCGAAACGAGTTGACCGATTTTGATAAAATTTTATATGTATATTTAGTAGGTCTGAGAAAAGGTTTATAACTAATTTTTATAACCCTAAGTGTTAAGGGTGGCTCACCGAAAAAATTTTTTTTTTATGTTCAATATGTCAAAACAACGTTTGCCGGGTTAGCTAGTTAATCTATATAATTAAAACAAAGTCGTGTTAGTTACACCCTTTATTACTCGAGGACGGCTGGCCGATTTTCATGATTTTAGTTTTGTTGGATTTGTCTTCGCCACGAATAAAATAACCATAAAAAAAAAAAAAACAAGGAAATATTTAAAGTTTTGAGTTCAGTTCAGTTTGATACAACCTTTGACGATATTTAGTTTGTAAGGTTTAATTGCGACACAATATGTCGCATATGTGTCATATAGAAGCAAAGTCAAGCAAAATGTTTTATTCTGATATATTTTTCTTTTTAAAAAGCGCGGACGAAAACGCGAACGGGACAGTTAGTTCATTATATTAGTGTTCGCCCACTGGTCGAAATTTGACCATAATTAATTTAAATTAAAAAATAGTTTTATAAACAAAAATTTGCATTCTTTACAAACTATAAGTGTACGAAATTTCATACTCCGTCTTTGCACAATTTTCGTAAAAAGGGATACAAAGGTTTTGCTTCACGTATTGATATATAGATACTTATATAAATTTTAGCAAGAGTAGATCTGAAACAAAGTGTTCTGACAAACTAAATCGGTTACCAATAAAGTGAACTCAACAGTAAACACAGCCCGAGTAATACCTCTGCAAGTTTAACTAGTCGTAGTTACATCAAACAACTTCTATTGAATCCAGATTAAAGCAATCCAAAGTGTTCGCTCTCTCTCGCTAACTCGAAAAAGGAAATGAAGCGAGCTGAAATTAAGTGAACGAATTATTTCGTTTATTGGACTATTTTGACTCAGGTTACCTTTAAATGTATAGTTCTACTAAATTCTTACAAATAAAAAAATTGGTTGTCTGTTAAGTTGGTTTACGGACGATAGTTTAACGTGACAACGTCATAACAAAACATTGATGATAGATATTTGATTAGAGTTTATTTAGTCAATTGTAACATAACCTATTATAACTGCACTCGCACCGATGCTACTTTTTATACGCTTTACATTAGCTTCACTTGTATGTATGTTTGTATGTTTGTAACCGACCCCTTAGGACGCGATTTTGACCCACTTTAAACGGCCAGATTTCATTAAAATTTTGCACACCTGTCAAAGACCGATGACAATGCAATAATTCGAATAAAAATTAAAAAAAAAAAACATTTATCTTAAAACTAAAAAGTCGAAAATAAATAATAGTTTAAAAAAACTAAAAAACACGCTTTATATAGAAAATGAAACTAAAATATATAAAATAAATTTTAATAAATGTAAGTAAGAAAAAAATGTTTTATTTAAAAAAAAGCATGAAACCTTTATTGACGAAATTGTTGTTGTAATAAACAATGAAAACCACATCAACTTTTCACTTCACTTTACAAACAGTCGGTTGCGCAAGCGTACAATGAGCGTAACAGGACAATGAGCGTAACTGGACAATGAGTCATCCTTTTTCGTGCATGGACCCGGCGTTCATCAATTTATTAGACGTTCTCACGTCAAAATAGTAAGATATTAATAGATAAATACGTTTTGGGAAAGATTGGATTAATGTTTAGATATTTAGAAATTTGTATGTATTTGTTTTTACTCTATCACATCTAAACGGGTTTAAGAGAAACTTCTCTCAACTTCTGTCAAAGGTGTATCACTATTTAAAATAGTACTATTTTGTTAGATAGCGACAAATAGAGACAGGGTGAATCTTAAGTAGTGTTTATGTTGCCCTCAACAAACGCCCCTGCGTTTAAGTAAGGCTGTTTACGTAGACACCAAGAGTCTGAAACCGCAGGTAGAAGCTAGTAATATTATAAAAGAGAATGTTTGTGTGGATGTTTAGATTGTTTGTTACTCAAGCACCCAAAAGTGGCTGAACCGAATTGGTAAAATATAATTTGTTACGTTTATGTAGATGTGAGCCTGGATTATCATTAAAGTCTATTTATTATCTACATTCCACGTTGGCAAAGCCGCAGTTATTATATATTAGACTATTTTATAACTAACACTTCAATTTCTATTTTTAACCGACTCCAGAAAGGAGGGGGTTCTCAATTCGTCGAAATCTTCTTCACTTTTTTATGTATGTTCACTGATTACTCAATGACGCTTGAACCAATTTGTAAAATTATTTTGCTGTATCAAATAATTTTTTTTGTATTATACTTTTAAATTTTATCGAAATCGATCGAGCGAATTTTTAAAAATCTACTTAAATCTATAAACTAATATTGAATGACATCGATTATATTCAATGAATTCAATTGTCTGTTTTCCCTTTAGTTCTTAAAACGTAATTATGGTTGGGCAGCCGCGGGCAAGAACTATTTTATTACTTACACTTCAATTTCTATTTTGGTCTAAACTTATAACTTTATCAACTCTATCAACTTTAAATTACCTACAGATTTTTAAAACAGGGTGGTAAGACTCTTGGGAAAGAGTCCATCTTTGTGGGCATCACCAGTGTCTGATATTCTGTCTCCAAGGCATTGGAATAAGTGAAATTACTGGGCGAATAACCAAAATAGCTATTAAAATAGCTTGCGATAACCGCTTACCTCCAGATGGGGCGTTTGCTTGTTTTTTGTTTAGATCTATACCTTTAAAGGAGCTTAACCTGCCTGATTGACTGATTCATCATCACCGACCCGAAACCGCTGAAGCTAGAAAGCTGAAATTTGGAAGGTAGCTTCCTTTTACTGCAAAACCACCCACTTAGGCGGGATTTTTTAAAATTCAACCCCTAAGAGGGTGAAAAGGGGTTAAAATGAGTGTAAGAAACTTGTTAACGCGTAGTGCGATTTGCTTAAAACATGATATGAATAAATAAAATGCAAAATAAATGGACACCTGTTCCAGGATTTTTCAAAATATCTCATTCTCATCTCATCTCATAAAGGAGTAAAATGGGGTCTGATTGTTTGTATGGAACCTTTTTAATGGGTGGTGGGTGTGATTGGTTTGAAACTTGGTTGGAGATATATCGCATCCTAGAGAAGGATTTAACCTAAAATTCCTTTCAAATGCGTACGAAGTCGCGAGCAACAGCTAGTTGTATATATATGTAAAGTCTTAGTTCAATGGTAAGTCAGATCCAGACACCTGAGCATTCATTACCTCAGCTCAATATCAAAGAGATAGCTAGTATCTCCACAATTAGAATAGAATAGAATAGAATAGAATAATTAATGGATAATTATGCGAAGACTGGTAGAGCTATCTAGAGATAGGCACAACCATTGGAGCCTTGAGCATTGAACCATTGTGCTGGCTTCGGCAGTGTGGTGGCTCTAACTTGAACCAGAGGGAAGCGTGTCAGGTATAACAAAGCTTGGTTGCACTTTGTATATAAAATGTGATCTGTGGTTTACAGTTGAAATGTGATCTATGGTTTACAGTTGAAATATGATTTGATTCGTTTGGTTTAACATATGTTACCAATATAAAATTATTATATTAATACGTGGAGCAAATACTTTGTACCCCTTTTTACGAAAATTACGCGGAGGAGTATGAAATTTAAACACTAATAGTATATATAGAAAATGAGTGCAGAATCCTAATATTTTTTTAATTATGCATAAAAAATATATTAATTATGGTCGAAATTCGACCAGTGGGCGACCACTAATAGTAATCAATTGGCAAAGAGCATGTCGGGCCACGCGCCTCTGAAGTCCGTTAGGATAAGACTTACCAGTGGTCAGATCCCAAAACAATTGAAACTCTTCTACTTGGTATATTTAAATTTATTTACAGAAATGCACAGAATACTATAGAATAATATAAACTACATGTATAACAGTCGGGCTATCTATGGACCATTTAAACCGATACATAGATAGCTCAACTCATTCAGATTACTGGCAGAGATCAGCGTTCCCAAGACACTAGTGGCATTGATAATCTTAGGATAACTTATAGCAATGTTTATACCAAACGCCTCAAAGTAACTCATTACCCACAAACCCAGTGTCTTGACTCCAAAAGGCTCAAATATGAAGGCCCTATTGAGACCAGCGTATTTGCTCCTTTTGAGGTCCTCGACATAATCAGCTGCCACACCAGCTCTAGCAGAAGTCCAGACAGATGGGGTCAGGGTGTCGACGGCCAATACAACTAGCCTCTTTCAATCATCACGATAAAAAAAACAACACCGCATTGTACACGTTGACGTACCCTTAAAAACTTTTTCAATAGTTTTATTTCAAACGTTGTGGGGCCACTACAGCGCAAAGTTTAATCACCATAAAACTATCAGTCTGCCTGCAATTGCTCTGGTTAGGGGTGGACAGACAAACAGAAGGATAAGGCAAAACTTTAAGGGACTTTGAAACCTTAAAAAGCATTGATCACACCTGCTCAATTTACTCTCATCTTTTATTTAGATTTGGCAGATCCCATATTTTATTTATATTTGACATTGTGTAGTTATTTGACAGGGTATATTGATTGACGAATTTTTATATTTTACTAGCTATCTTTCGCGCGCAGTTTCGCCCGCGTTGAAGAATTTTCCCAGGATAAAAAGTAACCTATATATATATATTTTAAGTATTAAACCTTCTGTGGGCCTTAACAAATATACAAAAAAATATTAGCCGAATTGGTCGAGCCATTCTCGAGTTACCTATGCGTTTAGCAACATTCATTTTCATTTACTTATACAGAAGAAGAAGAAAAAGAAATTTATTTATAAAAAAGAAGAAGATTGGGTTTGACATTATGTCATTTGAATTTATTTATAGATGATTTTTTATTTGTTATTGTGAAATTATTTGACATTGTATATTTGACGAGTTTTTTAATTTATTTTTATTTGACATTACGTTGTTATTTTTTATTGGATATTTTGACACTTGGTTTGATATCAATTGTCATGTAATTCGAAGTTATTAATTGAAGAATTTTTATATGTTATTGTGTAACTTTGAACTTTTAGTTCATGTTTATTTATATATAATCTAGGTCTGCTACTTATGCTATGATTATTTTTATTGTATTCTTTTACAGGGGCCCCTGTAAAAATAGTGTTAGTATGTACTTTTTATAAATAAATAAATTTTGCACTGAAGTTAGTTTCCCGTACGTGATAGTCTGCAAGCCCATCGCCACCTTTACCTTTAAACAAGCAATTCTTATATATCTATATATATTGTTTCTATGTATAATATATATGTATTTACAAAAAAAAAGTATATAAGTAGTATATCAGTCATGTGGTACCCATAACACAAGCTCTGCTTACTCTGGGGCCAGATGATGTTGTGTGAAATGTCCGGGATTATTTATTTATTTATTTTATTTATTTATTTATATAATAATCTGAATTTCGGAAACGGCTCCAACGATTTTCATCGGTTGTATCGATCAGTTTCCGGGGCGATAAATCGATCTATCTAGCTAGGTTCCATTTAGTAAACGTTAGGTTAGAAAACGTCTTTTTATCCGTGTTTTAAACCGAGCAAAGATCGGTCAGTAATAAATAAATAAATGATCCCGGACATTTCAAACAGCATCATCTGGCCCCAATATCAAAGTAAGCAGAGCTTGTGTTATGGGTACCACATGACTGATATACTTTTTTACTACTTATATTCTTTTTTGTAAATACATACATATTATAACATATTCCTATGTTACCACCCAGACCCGAGACAAATACTTGCAGGTCATACAAACAATTGTCCCGCGGCGGGAATCGAACCCGCAACCTTCTACGTCTCAGCCAGATCTTAGCCCACTACGCCACAGAGGTCGTCAAATAATAACAATAACCGATGTGCTCATATCTACGATATCATTCGCTTTACAGATTTACTAGGTAAATCATCGTAAAACTTCTATTCTCACTTTATGATAATGAGAAGATGATTGTACATGAAAAAAATATATGTATATAGCATGGAATCCGTAAGCAAAAGTTGAGCTATTGAGGAATGTTAACAAATTATTTATTGAATAAACTAGGACCTCTGGGCGGGTAAAACAGTTTCCGTTATTGTTTGGGCAATAACAACATACTATTTGTAATGGTATAGATATTGCATAGTTCAATATTTATTATTTATTCTTTTTCGTACCTACATATATGCTATTGTAGATCACAGACTACATTTATACTAAGTCTCATCCAAATCAGTTAAGCCATAACGGTGTGATTCAGTCAAAAACAAACATACAAGTAACGAGCATCTACACATATTTATAATAGTAAGAAATTGGATAGGATAAATATAAGATCGAATAGCAGAACAAAACTTATTCAGATTAATATACATTTTTCTGAGATTCAAATACAAATAAACATGTGTATAAACACCGTGAGGTTGGACAAAAACACGGAAATACGAACAATACTTTTAAATACAACATTGTTATGACTGAACTCGTGAGCACGGTGGAATAATAAACGGATAGGTTCTCGTGTTTCAGAATTTATCATTTGAAATAAATGATTATATGGAGAATTCGTTTAACAATTATTTTACCGTATACAATAAATAAATTAAATATGATTTGACACACACACTACGATATCACAATATCAATATTATATTCTATCAGGAGCTAATGATAACAGGATATATTTTCTAAAATCTTCCAACTAGAATTGTCTTTCTCTTAAGGAGTGTTTAGACCTAGGTTTAGAAAGGAATAAATTAACGAATGCTCTACCAAATTATGTGTGTATACAGATACAACAATGCGAAAAAAAGAGACATACAATGCTTTATGTTATACGCTCTAGCTATTAGTTCGTTTGGTCTAAACCACCCTTTAGATATCTTTTATTATATTGTACAACAAAATAATACGCTGCTGGCGACGTAGCATAAAGAATATAAAAGTTTTGATCCGTAGTCAAAGCCAATGTAACTTTTCCACCAGAACTTCGGTCCGGGTTTTCGATAACTTTGAATAATTTTTATACCTTTAGTAGATATAAGAAAGATGAAATAAAAGAGTGTCCTCCGAAGCACAGAAACGCTCAGATGAAAATGCCATTGCAGTCTTTTAGGTACCTACTGACCGCTCAGAGAAACAATTTTAGAAACAATTGAGTTGTATGCCATAGTAGCACTTTCCAAGGTTGTTTTCTTTTGGGAGGTACACAATTATGTTAGAACCAAATTAATAAATAAAGGTTTGAATTTCAAATTCAAATCAGTTTACGCAAAACAATCACAAGGACTACCTTGAATCGTCATGCTAGCTGAATTATTCAGGTGTCAATTTCTCCAAAAACAAGGTTATTTTATACTAATTGAACAGTCTATCGTGAGGAACGCTCCTCGCTGTAGCGTTATACTATGTTTTCACTCCATGGTTTTTTGCATTTCGTTATCGAAGCGGGTGCGGTATTATCCAAACATTTCTTTGTGTTTCTTGAGTTGAGTCAATGTTTTGAATCTCCGCTCGTCGGCTCATGAATACAGTATGCACGAGTTGTACGGTTCTAATAATGTAACTCAGTGAGCAGTGTGATATTGTATATTTTGTACGTTTCATGGTAATAGCATTCTGTAAAGCATTTCTGAGCATTATGTAACTTCTGATAAAAATACTGCTTCGTAGTTGGATGTTTTTTGTGTGATTGAGTTTTATATAAACTCATTATAAAAAAAATACTTTTTTTTTATATAAGTGACATATACGTGCAAGCGATTTTTGTTTTTTTTGGATTTTTTTAAAAACCAGTACATTCAAACGGTAACCGGCATCGCGAGGTAACCGGTATGTCGTAGAACCTAAAGAAATGTGAACCGAAGACATGTGCCAAGTGCACGAAATGAGCCTCTGAGGAGTACTTTAATCCTGTCACCACACTGGTTCGAAATAACTAGTGACATGATAAGAAGACTACTTTTCTACGAGTCAACTCTGATGACGGAAGCAATAGTCCGCCTAATATAATTGTCTGTAAAGTCAAATTACGGACGATAATTTTACGTGACAACGTCATAAGAAAACATTGATGAAAAATTGCACACTTTTAACCTATTAAGATGCGTCACAAGCCGAACGCTTAGGCCGATCGTGCCTCTCTATCGCTTGTTCTGCGCTACACGCTTGGCTCAGGCGGAACGTGACAATTTTTCGTGCGTGCAGCCGGCGTTCATCGATTTATAAGTTATCACGTCAAAAACATTTTAATTCAATACAATCACAAGAATCACTTTAAAAGTCGGCATATACCAGGTCCATAAAAACTTATGGCTCCCAAGAACCTTCTAAAGTAGGTTGAATAAAGCAGGAAAGTAAACGTGAGGGAGTTTTAGTGCACAGGTAAAAGCTAACATTGACGTAAAGTAGGTACCTAATTTGTTGTTCGGTTGTAGCGAGCGGTACAATAGAGGCTAGTTACGCTTTGTACGCGCCGTTGTTAATTGCACATTTTTGGTTCGCGATACAGAGAGAATGCTTTGTTTACGTGAACCTACGAGTCATAATCATCATCATTGACATTAGTTCATCTGTTGAAGATGATTTAGGTGGCGTCAGTTATCTGTAATTGAAAACTTTTGTTAATGGATCCACTCCAGCAAGCTGAGGTGTATGAAGTTTTCTCTCCACTGACGCCGCTCTCCCTGGGATTCTGTTTGACGCAGGCCTTCCCAGCTACCCACAATAACGTCTGGCACCGAGCCGGGTCTGTTTCAGGTTTTCCTTCTCTGTTGCTAGCTCTTCTGTTAGTCGGCAAGGTGACCCCCAATAATTTGAAGACTGACGCAGTCGTCTTCATCATATGTCTCCAAGCAACACTCATCTGGGATCAGTTCCACATAGAAATCATCACTCGAAGTGTTATACAATTCAGCGGAAAATACCAACTCGATTTTACAGTCAGATGCGGGTGCTGAGCCATTTTTGATGATCGTCAGCTGATCTTTATGGAGTTCAGCAGATGGTGAAAGTAAAAAAACTCAAAAAGTAAAATTTATTGTAAAAAATCGTCTGAAAAAATAGCTACGAGCAAAATAGCTGAGTTGGCACCTTATTAGAACGAAGTTATCTATCGAACGTTACAGACTCAGGTTACAGCTAGGCCGAAAAATGAGCAAGATTTCGTCCGTCACCGACTAATAAAAATAAATTGATGAAGCGCATGTGACCACGAACAGAAAAGGCTTCCAAAGTCTGTAAAGATAAGAATGACTAGTGCTAAGGTCCTAAACCGATTCAATACCATCTAGTTATCAAAATTCTTAACATTTTAAATGCTATAAATCAGGCTATTACAGTCCGCTGAAGCCTTAAAAATCCGTAGTAATTTCCTTCATCATTTCAAATACTCTTTAGCTATTTTCAAACAGCGATTTAGCTTGTCTGCGGGACAAGCAGCGGGACTCTGCACTATCAAAAATGACGAATTCAAAGCTTATTATTTATCTAGCATGAATCTGTATACTAAGTCGATTTAAGAATCTTTGTTATATATTTAAAAGACCTATCTAACTATATGTTATGACGGGGAAGTGAATTAAAAAATTCAATCCCACTTTACATACATTACCTAAAATATTTCAAAGGGAACTGAAAACTGCACAGAACAAAATTATCAGTCCTATATTACTGACTTCTTTACTCGGCCAGAAAAACTTTATAAGGAAACTCAAATCGTGAGCGTTAATGAAATCTACACCTATAACACTTGCCTGCTCAAACGTAAGATAATAAAAAAGAAATACACACAGACATAATATTTAACGAAAAAATCAAGTACAGAATATAACACGAGAAGCTCCAAAAATGTAGTAGATACTCCTCCCAAAACCAACTATGTTAAAAAAGCATAACATAAGAAGGAGCACCACTATACAATAAATTAAAAAAAGCCTTAAAGCCATGTTCATTTAAAAACAAAGTTTTAAATTTTTTATTAAAACTTTTTTTTAAAAAAGCCTAAACTGCGGAACCGATTTTGATGACTTTTTGTACAGAGAAGATTGGAGAGGACCTTGGAGAAGGACATAGGCTACTTTTTATGTAGGCACCACGCAAAGCCGCAGGCAGCTAGTATCTTATATCGTTAAATAAAGAGTAATGATATTGTTTAAACGCTGGACCCAAACCAGTACTTAATGTACATACATTGTAATCTAATATTCTCTGAAAGTGAACCATGATCTTTGAGAATTAAATTTAATATATATGTATTTCTCTTTATATCTTATATATGTTTAACCATAAATATGTTTTATGTTTTTATTTCATAGCTTTGTTAGAACCACTAATACTTATTACCGTGCAAATTTTCATAATGATAGACTAGGGGCGGAGAGACACATATATACAGACAGGCCGGGTGTGCTACGACACTTTGTCTTTTTAGTTAAGGCCCGTGGGGAACCTACCGCGTTTTCAAAATCATTTCACGGCGTCTGGTAATGTATTTACCAAGCGTGACCCAAGAGCGGGCTCCAATCTGGATCAGCGTATTAGCATTGCTATTCAACGTGAGAATACCGCTTGTGACTGGGGAACGTTGCCCTCTGGCAGTGATCTGGATCAGTTGAGCTATCTATAAAAAAATATAAATGGTCCTTAGATAGCTCAACCGTTTCACACGTATTTTATATTGTATATTGTTCTGTACATTACTGTTATTATATCTGTAAATAAATATAATAATTTAAGTTCAATAAACGATTATTAGATTCGAATATTTGATTAATTTGGTAAATTAGTGGTGACTGGTGACGGAGTTGATAGGCCTCACCAAAGAGCTCAGTCATCGCTTAAAACCCTTTTAACAGTCTATCATGCCCTCCGTGAGCAATCAAATGAAAAATCCAGTGCGTTCACGCATTTAAGGGACTATCCTTTGAATTTCTAGAGTAGTAATAAGATAAAAGATCCTTGCGCTCTTCAGATACCAATCAACTCAAAATTCCCGTTCACTCCTCTAGCTTCTATTGAAAGTAGTTTAAAGTGCAGGCTGTCCGCTTGTGGAACGCGTTGTAGATGTTAGAAAGGCCAAGTCTCTCCTATACTTCAAAAACATGGCCATGAAACATTATTTGTCGTGTATAGGTACCGTGTAATTATAATTATATCGTGTAATTATTTCTGTATTGTTGATATCTTATATATTTTTTTGTGCTATGATTTTGTTATGATCTGTTTATTATTATACTAGCGACCCGCCCCAGTTTCGCACGGGTGCAATACTGATACTAAATATACTACAAATGTAATTTTCACTCAAAACGGGATATATACCATGATATATGAGTTTTTCTGCTTCTCGATATTTCGGCACAGTTGCATGCGCCATTATCACGAGATAAACTGAAGTCTTTGCGGGTGGATGTTATTGGCAGACAAAACGGTCTACCCTCATTCTCAGTCTTTTACTGCGAACATTACCCGTACTACCGGTTTCACCGTCACTGACAACTCGATCACGATTACGACACACAACACTCACGGTATCTGGACGCATAACTGGTACCTCACTTTTACGATTTCCACACATCCTCACCACCGGGTTCCAGGCTCCAGACAATTGAAAACCGTCTTCTCGATTGAAATTCCTGTGTTTGGTAATCTCTATTGCCTCTTGTACCAATCTTGGGATGTAATGTTTTTCAGTTGAGATTACCTGTGTAACTCGATACAGTGGTTTGAGCCAGATTCTAGTAGGTGTGTAGCTATGGCCGACTTTTGTGTGTCCATATTTTTGACCGCCCGGATGTGCTCTGTCACTCGACAAGCACGTTTGTTTGGTACGTTTTGTTTGGCCGATGTAAGAGCTCCCACAGCTGCCGTCAATATTGTACACTCCTGGTGTTTGAAGAGGAATCTTATCTTTAGGTAAGCGCAGGTGATCTTCTTTAAAGGAGTAAAAATTGTTTTTATGGACAATTTTTGCAAGGCTTTTGCAATTTTGTCCGTCACTCCTTTGATGTACGGTAGAAATGCAGGTTTTCGTTCTACTATACATCTGTGGGGCTTAGGCCTTTGTCTAACTGGAAAAGATCGAAGCTTATATCCATTTTTACGTGCTGAACATGAGCTAGCTCACTCTTTATGGAGTTCTCATCACATAGGTCAAAAGCAAATATCGAGAAGCAGAAAAACTCATATATCATGGTAAATATCTGTTTTGAGTGAAAATTATGTGCAAAACCATTATAGTTTTAAAAGTTATATACTACAAATGTGTTTATTTACGACAACACATTAGATATCCTCAAAGTTATTAGTGTTTCTCTACTATATTATGCATTTATTTATAAACCTTCCTCTTGAATCACTCTATATATTACTAAAACCGCATCAAAACCCGAGGCGTAGTTTTAAAGATCTAAGCATACATAAGGACAGACAGACAGCGGGAAGCGACTTTGTTTTTTTACTATATAGAGATACCTATTGTGTATGTATTTATAGCAGAATTTTGTTTAGTTTTCTTACAGATGATCTAAGTAAATAATTATATATAAGCAATACATCATCACTTCTCTGTTTATTTATAGTCCAGTCTATACAAAGGTTGCCTGGCAGAGATCGCTGTTAGCGATAAGGCCACCCATTGCATTGCCTTTTATTGTAAAATAATGGTTTTTGTAATTTTTGGTGTGGTATATCAATAAAGAATTATGTACCTATCTATACTATATATCATATCATATTGTAGTTAATATTATTTATTTATTTTTGTCATATTATGTATTTCACTATTTGTTATCCTGTAATTATGTATGTACATATTATTTTTATCATAAATCTCTCATATTATTTTCATCACCCCATATTCAGCTATATTGATTTCTATCCATCCTAAAGTTGTCTGGCAGAGATCGCTTTCTAGCGATAAGACCGCCCATTGTACTACCGTGTAGCTAAACATAGTTTCTTATAACAGTCCAATGTATTTGTGGTGTGCAATAAAGTATTTTCTATTCTATTCTATTCCATACTATTACTATAATATATTTCAAACAGTTGTGGTACGATTTTTAGAGTTCTACGAAATGTCGGTTTCATGTTTTCGTACACCGTTTAAAAGAACTGGTATAGCTCAAATTAATGTATCAAGTATAAAATAATTAGTGCACGACTGGATTCTTACCTAGGTAGGAATCGGAAGGGACCTCTACCACTAGACCATCAAAACTCGGTTCTGACACGTATAACGAAATATAGACCCTGTTACCTACAGCACTAGTCTATTTTTAGTATCTTATCAATGTATCATTATTATCATTAGTCATTTAAGATAGACTCGCCAACAATTCTGCAACGTCCCAGCTTTTGCTTAGGACTCTCTACATGACCATACCAACATGTCCCTTCTCTGTTTATTTGTTTATTTATAGTCCAATCCATCCAAAGGTTCGCTGGTAGCGATAAGGCCGACCATTGTATTGCCTTTTATTGTAAAATAATCGTTTTTACATTTTAGTAACATTAAAGTGTTATCTATCTATCTATCTCTCTGGCTGGACCACGAGCTCGTAATTCAAAATGATTGCGATTGCCACACCGAGCAGAGGTAACCAGCACTACTTTGAGCTTCCAGTGAACTTTGAAAATAGGTTTATAAAAGTAATTGAAATGATAACTTCTTATGGGAGGGTAAACCACTTCGTTACGTAACGCGTTACGGCACCAGTCTTTCTGGCTTCCTTTTCTCTCACGCATACGGCAGCGGTAGGCAGGCTCCTCCTCTCTCACTCTAACCCACAGCGCTAGTTAGATTAGTTTAAGTTATCACTTCTGTAGGGCGTCCCGAGACGCACACGTTATTTTATTATTTGAAACTTTTTAATTGTCCCATTACCCGCTTCACCGTTGACACTGATAGACATTCAAAATAACTTTGATTCTACTAATATTAAACTTTAGATTTTCGATAGTTAGCAGTCTCAAGATGACACACTCCAATATTCTATAAAGCATCAATATTGTAAATTGCGAAAGGATAATAAAAGGAGAATTATAAAACGATCGAATACAAAAATATTCAGTGACTGATGATGAGGTACTTGTTGAGCAGTATGAATTTGAGTTAGTGAAAAATTAACTAAACTGACGACGAATATTAATTAATAATAAAATCCAGAACGAGATAACAAAAAGTAGGTTGTGAATAATCCATTTAAGATATTAAAATTTTAGGCATGCGACTAAATTACTAAGCGAGCGGTTAGAAATATTTACAGAGAGGGCAACTTCAATATTAGATAGAGACTATTTTTTCAATTGAGGTTAGTAGATATAGTATTTTTCAAAATGTTTTTCTATTCGAAACACTTTATCAAGGAATGATTTGATTGTATGTTTATTGGTATTGAATAGGCTCCGAAACTACTGGACCGATACGAAAAATTATTTAACCGTTGGAAAGCTACACTATCCCCGGGTGACATTGGTTACTTTTTATCCCGGGAAAATTGGTTTGTCCCTGGAAAAATCTTCAACGCAGGCGAAGCTGCGCGCTCATTTTGTATTTTAAGGAACTCAAATGAATGTTTGTAATTTGCTGTTCTGTTGATTTCTCGTCACTCGCTTTCAGTTACTCACTTATAAAATTAAAATTTACAGTCACTCGTTTAAATACATAATAAAACTTATAGCGACTATAGCGATTTTTTGCAACCTGTTTAACTCTGTTATGTGCGCATTGACTTTAAGCCTGCATATACATTTTGAAAGTTTTCTGGTGCTAAACACAAGCGCTTTGTATCTAGATGTAGGAGACTTGACAATAGTGTTTATAAGTGCGATACGTCATTCTGGGGCCTAGGGAAGACTGATGCCTACAGAGGATAGAAAGAGAGGAGCTCTACTGAGGGAGAAGACGATACCTGGCGCCGGCGGCGACGCGCGGTCGACTGAGGGTAAAGACTCCATCGCACCAGACTGCTTACCTGTAATAAATAAATTTACAATTCAATTATGTGGAAAATAGACAGATAACTATAAGAAAAAAGTAATAACGTTGTCTTTAAAGACTTTTAACCTATTAATATGCGTCACAAACCGACCGCTTAGGCCAATTCTGCCTCTCTATCACTTGTTCCGCGCTCTCGCTTGCACGCTCGGATCAGGCGGAACGTGACAATTTTTCGTGCGTGCAGCCGGCGTTTCTCGATTTATAAGACGTTACCACATCAAAAAAAATTACATGCTCACGGCTATAACCCCTAGACTTGGCATCTCAAGGGATCTGCCCCCTTACAACTTATTACAAAACCATCATGTTTCAGGAACGTTTCGATTCAAGCTTGTAACATTACTTTGATTTTTACCATATCCTTTTTAACTGACTTCACATAAAGGACTGAACTGAACTGACATAAAGGAGGAAGTTCTCAATTGGACGGAATCTTTTTTTTATGTATGTTTACTTATACTCAAAGACGCCTGAACCGATTTGAAAAAAATATTTTTTGTTTCAAGGGGTATATACTTCCCAGGTCCCATTTCAATTTTATCGAAATCAGTCGTGCGGTTTTTAAAACAAAAATCTAAAAATTGTATACATCGATGATATTTTTTATATTCAATGATGCCAGTTTTCTTTTCAGTTTTTAAAACGTAATTATTAAACAATAATGTTTTATTTCTGCGAGGAGGTGTGAAAATACGAATGATTATTCTGTCACTGCTTTAAGAGAGCGTGACAAAGCCAATATTTCGTATAGCATTATCACTTTCGCACTTAATATGGAACACGTTCCGAAATACGCATTTATATATAATTTTTTTACATTTAGGTACTCTTATTTTGTTAAAGGCTTGTTTAGTTATTTATAGAAAAAACAGATTATTTTTACGTTTAAACAATATTACTGACTGCCAAAGAAAGTTCATGTGTTAACAATTCATCGCGAAGTTATCAAAATTGCGCTCACTGCAATATTAATATAAGCTTAGGTATTATAATGAAGGTTTTGGTACGGAAATTGAGTTTATTATTGTTTTAATATTGCTACAAGAGATCATAGTAAGTCCACTGTATAAATACCTCACTCATAGTTTTCCTTAACGCCAGAGGAGACATCAAAATGTATGGAAATGACAGGAACAATAACTCTTCAGACACGGCATAATCGCCAACAGCAAGTGTATCTATTCTAGGTCCTCTGATCTCTAGTTACTTAAGTATTTAAATAAAACCAAGTTAAAATGCTTTTAATTATATACATAATTTTCATTTTTCATTGAACATTCAATTTTCATTGAACATAATTTTCACTCAAAACGGGATGATTTACCATGATATATGTGAGTTTAACGAGATATACTAAATCAATTATCATGGCGCATGCAACAGTGCCGAAATATCGAGAAGCAGAAAAACTCGTATATATCATGGTAAATATGTTTGATTGTAAATTGGCCTAAAGCATACGCTTTAGATCAACATCTAGATAGTATCAAATGATGCTTTAGATAGCATCACAACTGATGCTGCAATTTTTGAAACAATAACGAACAATTCCGATAAAATCTACTAAATATTTGAAATTCCGAAAAACAGCCACTTTTACTTTCTTATTAGCTTTTTGCGTAAATGAACTTTAGGTAAACGAGTAATCGACTATCCAATCTCTGGTGATCACACAGGAACGGCGATGGCAACACCGACTGTGGCGGCTATGATGAGCCCAGGTGCAACCAACCCAATGTCAATTAGTTGATTAGTTCCGCCGATATCAGTAATCACATTAGGGGCATATCCTATAATTGTGCTCTATGTGTTGTGTGCACTTACTGGCGGAGGTTTTAGAGTATGGAACGCATTTGTGGCAGCCATCTACGGGGGCAATCCTTTTTATGAAATCAATAATTACGTTGCATAATCTGATGTGGATTGTAAGACGCTGTCTTTCCTGCGCCCCTCGGGGAGGGTAGTCAGTCGTGTGCAGCGCCCGTTGATTAGCCAACGTGACGAATGTAATATTTCTGAATAAAAGCGATTTATATTCGTATCCGGGCATTGTGGTATAATCCATATTTCCTCCAAGAATATAGTGATGTAAAGTAAATATATATATATATAGAAAGAGACATTCATACTTATAATATACAGACATTTACTACGTTTTAACAACTAAAAAGAACCGACTTCATTTATATAAATATACGTATTTCGTTTACTTAAATAACATATTTTTTTTTAACTATTTTGATCTAAACTACTTGATTTTGAGACATTTTTATGGCCCACTCGGTCAGAATGACCTTTCATATGTAAAAGGTTCATAAAAAACGTAAAAAAATAAAACAAAATACATCTGACTTGACATCCTTATTTAGAAGTCGGTTAAAAATTTGTTATGTCTGTTTGTTTGTTATTTAACGGCAACACTGTAGTCTTACGATCTCCTTTTATAAAAAAAAAGGATTATAAGCTGCAATTAATTAAGAAATTTTGAAAGTTTACTGGGGGAAACTATCTGTTTAGGTATAAAAATAAAATGTATAATTATACAGTTAAGTACTATATTATAAATAATACATTCAATAAAAAAAACTGTTATATATAAGAGTTCTGCTAGTTTAAGAGATTATGAGTTTCTTTCACTTGGCTGTTTGTAATGGTATCACTAACCGGAGTAAAAGTTCAACACATCGTTTTTCTATTACTCCCATGTTTATTCTGGTAGGTAGGAACGTCCTCTTTCAGCACTATATTATACTTGTATAAGTAATACTTTTGCATATTTCTCTGCTGAGAACTGGATCTGACTCTATATGTTCTAGGAGGAGGTTCTCAATTCGTCGGAATCTTTTTTTTTTATGTATGTTCATCGATTACTCGAAAACGGCTGAACCGAATTGGAAATTTTTTATTTTGTTTGAAAGGGTCCCACAGGTGGTCCCATATAAATTTTATCAAAATCGGTCTAGCTGAACAATCAACGAAAATCTAAAAATTGTATACATCGATGATGTTTTCATGTACTTCGATACCTCGCTGTCTCATTGGAGCAATGCGTTTATTTGGCCTACCCATTTTATATACATACAAAATACATCTACTTTCCACTAAAAATGAGGCTAAAATTTCATTCAATGAAATCGGTTTCTTTTTAGTTTTTAAAACGTAATTATTTTATCTCTGATTTTAAATTTCGAATTTTAGCCAGGCAGTGTTTTGAAAGTTTCCATTGTAATATTAGCAGACCTCTCGCTAATTTAAGAATTTATGAAATATATTGACAGCTTTCTTCAACCTTTCAATTTTGATATACATAATAACATAAGTATAACTTATGTCTTACAGTCAGGAAATTATCGTTTAAATATGTTCTAGTAATGCTGAGACGCACCTGCGTCAAGAGGCAAGACGAAGCTTCTCACAGCCATATAGGAGCCTATTCCTTAAATCGATAAACGATGAATTCGTGAAAAACTAATTTTAACGTTTCAACTCGATTTGAGCGATTAACGATCAATATTAATTTTAACACTTGATGTTGTAAGTCTTCATAAAAGAAGATAAGACAATTTAAATTTGTCAAAGAAACAATAGTCAATTCGACTGAATTTAGAGTAGGTACATTTCACATTCCAATGACTTCATCGTTTCGATTACCATTATTATCGACCATAACCATTATCGACTATTGTCGCGATATTTCAGACTTATTGCTCGGGTGGCGCTACATCAAAGGGCTCGCTAATTATGGTGGCGCCTGGTCGTACTAGCGTTGTTCATTCCGACGTGTTTCCGGACTGCGGAGAAGCTCTGTCTAAATAATAGAGTGGAGCGACAAAATGGTGTTGCAACCCATCATATTGAAATTTAATTTATTTTATTTTATCACTTAAGTTTACATATTTTTGGTTTATTAACCTATTAAATAAGTTAATACCTCCTAGTAAAGACATATTGTAAGCAGTTACCTAAGTATAGTTATAGTATCATACTGGCCTGCCTGCTCAGTTGGTAGTTCGTGGTAGCGTGGTAGGTAGTTGGTGGTAGGCTTCTGCGCTGTAGGTTGAGGGTTCGATTCCTTCCCAGAATAAACATTTGTGTCATAAACACAGGTGTTTGTTCTGTGTCTGGGTGTTATAAAGTATCATAAGTATATATTTAAAAATATTTAAAATTCTATCAATCACCTGGTCGCCATAATACAAGCTATGCTTAGTTTGGGGCTAGATGGTGTTGTGTGCATTGTCCACTAATATTTATTATTATCATAGTATAATAATAAATATTAAATTCCGTATTTTAACTCTTAGCCCTAGCCTAAGGAATAACGATTTATTATTATTATTTTTATGATTATATGGGAATCTAAAAATCAACATTAACACATTTTGTGGCCGATGCATGACGTTGTTTAACAAGTTATTAATTTTGAAAACTCAACAAGTTTGGATAATTAAGGAAGAAGTTTTTTGAATCTGCATTTTGGTTTAGTGCATGATAACTTGTTAAAATTATGAGCCGCCAATATGACTCTTTCGCAATATTTTTTGGCAAAAACATACGATGCATCGTCACGCATTGCTTTGTCACGATAGGTCTCAACTTCACTATTATAGACGGTAACAAATATTGATTTAGATTTTTGATTTGAATTTTGTAAGATAAAGTTGAGAGACGGAATATCTGCATTCAATCAGAGTATGCTATTATTAAACAGAACGACTATTAAACTGAGATATGTGAAGGGTTCGTTTGCATTCAGAATAAGCAAGGAACTCTCTAAACTCAACTTTGAGGTGCAGCTGAGATTAATCTAAGAAATTATAATATCGCAAAATAAATTGCGAGGAGCTCAACTTACTAGTAAATTCCCGTGCGTTAGTCTTTCGATCGATTTTCCTTTTTTTATTTGATTCGCCTGAATACTTAGTTTGTTTACAATCAAATAAAATTTAATCTCAGATCATCATTTCATCTGGTAATAAATACAAAAGAAGTCCATTCATCGTGTCACTAGTTATTTAGAATCTGTGTAGTTTTTTAAGTTATACAACATGCCGATTTTCTCACGATGTGTTCCTTCACCGTTTGAGGGTACTGGTATAGCGCAAGTACATTTTTCGAGCTGAAAAGTCCATTGGTGCGCGACCGGATTTGAACCCACGACCTTAGGATCAGAAGGCTGGAACACTACCACTAGAGTTCTCTTCACTCCATAAATCAATTAATACTAATATAATACATTCAAAAGTGTCAGTTTGTTTTATATGTCTGGCGGACCTTTTCACGAATCAACGGCTAATAGGGTCTTGATGAAATTCGGCAAGGAGATAGATTTTATTTTGTAAACGAACCTAAGCTACCTTTTTTTTCAGGCCAGTCATTTTACACAGCATCATCTGGCCCTGGCCATCAGCTTCTACATATTATTATATTAAAAATCCAATCTCATGAGCCCCGTGTGCACTTGGCTTTAAGTAAGTTAACGAAGACACACAACTTGAGACATTTCCGTTTTAACAAGCCCCGCTAATGAGATTCTTAACGGCGTTAACTTAACGACTTGTCAGAAAAGAGTTTTACAACATCCGAAGTGGTATTCTTAACTCCGGATGTTGTAAAACTCTTTTTAGATACGATAATCGACACGATAATAACAAAATTAGCAAGGATCATACAAAAAAGATTACAAAAAAAATTACAGCTCAGTTGGCAGAGCTGGCTCTGCCTTTTGTGCTGTAGGAAGAGGGATGTTCATAGGTGTTTGTTCTGTGTCTCTGTGTTAACTTTATATATATAAATTTTCTATGCGTGTGTTTGTAATTAAACTCCTGCTAAACGATTGGGCCGATTTAGATGAAATTTTTAGATTCACAAGTAGACCATTTTTTTGTAGTCTAGTCGAGAACGGGATAGCTAGTAAAGTATAATACGTATGTATTTAAAAATATATCAGTATTCGATTAGTCATCTGGATCTCATTAAATACATATGCTTAGTTTGGTGATGTGTGGGATGTCTCCCTACATAATATTTAGTAAGGATCAACGAGTTTCTTCCCAGATTCATCTTACTAGGGTTAAGACGTGCCAGCATCTACATTTAGCTAACATGCAAGACGTTTCAAAATCAATTATAAAATAAATATTGATGGACAATGCACACAATGGTTTTTTTTACACACATCCCTAATGGGCGCAATGGCGCTCATTTGGGGAGGCCTATGTCCAGCAGTGGACTGCTATGGGCTGATGATGATGATGATGAATGCACACAACACCATCTTGTCCCAAACTAAGCATAGCTTGTATTATGGCGACTAGATGACTAATAGAATACTTATATAATTTTAAATAAATATTTATGATTTTTCATATTATAACACCCAGACACAAAGCAAACACCTATGTTCTTCACACAAATAATTATCCTGGGAGGGAATCGAACCCTCAATCTAAACGTTACATGTGATTTAACTGAATAAAAAATAATTGTTTTTTGAGACTTTGTCTCTGAAGTTTTCTTATTTTATTTTTTTGTACCTGGATGACCGAGCTTTGCTCGGTATAAAACACGGATAAATCTGCATTTTCTAAAATTAAACCTAGCTAGATCGAATGCCATTTGTAGAATGAAACCGCGAGAGTCTATGAGAGAAATATTTAAGGTTATTAATATTCTCACAATAGCTTCACAATATGAATATGAACCTTTGCTATACACTCGTAAAAATAGAGATGGATTTTATCAAAATACTGAATAGAATCTTACTTTAACAATAATACTTTAATACTTTATAGAATCAATACTAGAAAGAAAGAAAGAAAGAAAGAAAGAAGAAAGAAAAACATTTATTTAGCACACACAAAACAAAAGAGAACACATGAGCGGAAACAGACTAAAAATAGGCCCCAAGGGGAATCTTAAACAAACACATACACATTTATACAAAACACATAAACAAACAAAAATCAACTAAGTATGCGTAAGAAATTAGCCCTTCCCGCAAACCAATCAACATTTTAGTGTGGCTAAAAAGGTTTAATCTCATCATGTGCTACTTCCAGGCACGGAAGTAGCGCTGGTTTTCAGATTAAACCAATTTATAGGAGCGACCTCACGAAGCGAAAGCAACAAGAAAAAATAAAAAAATAAATAAATATTTTCTAACAGTGTACCTTAACATATTACAGACATAATTACATAAATGTACAGAATAGTATACAATTAAATAAAAAACAAGTGAAGCAGTTGAGCTACTAAGGACTTGGACTAAGGCTACTAAGGAGCTACTAGGAACAGAAACACATTATACATCCCTAGGTTTCGACTAGAAAAATAAATAAGTTTTATGCTAGTATACTACCTATTAAGAAATTTAAAGCATACATAAAGAGTACTCTTTTGAAGAAAGCGTATTATTATACAAATGACTATATTATTAATAAGAATGCATGGCCTTAGGTCGCTCTGCCCTCAGACAGCTAACCGACACATTTAAATGTATATATAAACTCTCTTGCATTCGTTTTTCGTAGTTAAGGTAGTTTTAAGATGGATCATGTAAAAAAGCGCTAGAACCAGGGCAAGTTTCTTGCCAGTTCTTCTCGGGCTTGGGTTTGAATGAATTGTACCTAAATTAACCTAGTATGTAAGACGTTTTAAAATGAGTCTTGTGATTGTATTGATTAAAGTAACTTTTGACTTTTTTTTGGCTATCGCACCCGAAACCCACAGGGGGTTATATACAATACTAAATTTTATGAAATCAGTGGAGCCGTTTCCGAGATTTATATTATATATACAAGAATTGCTCGTTATTAGATGCTTCCGAAATCCAAGATGGAACATTTATACAAGTAGTTTCGGCATATCTGTCAGTTATGGAATACTTTTTGGAACCCATTCTACTGTGGCTTTAGGCCGCAGATACTCCGGTATGCGTCCCACGTGTCCAACTCAGTCCCACTTCAATTTGACAAATTTATGACTCGCTTACTTTTGAGTTTTGGATCGCAGTTTCTTGATGCTGTATGTGAGTCTTGCTCCAAGAACGCATTCTTTACTCGTCATTAAAGAATAATGATAATATTGCCGGACATTTTACACAGCATCATCTTGCCCCAAAGTAAGCGGAGCTTGTGTTATGGGTACCACATGACTGATATACTACTTTTTTTAATAAATACATACATGTTATACATAGAAACACCCAGAACCGAGACAGAAGGAAGCTTTTGAGTATTGAAAGTACTAAAATTTCTTCTGTTTATTGTCCCTAGGTTTTTAGTGAAATGGTTAGAGTGCACCTCAGAGGCTCCTCGTGTACTCGACACATGTCTTCGAACTTTTTAGGTTCTTCAACAAACCGGATGTCATGATGTTTTTCTTCACCATTTGAGAGTAATGGTATAGCGCACATTATTTTTTCGAAAAGAAAAATCCATTGGTGTACAACCGGATTCGAACCCACGACCTTTGAATCGAAAGGCTACTACCACTAGACCACCTGTGCTCTGGACCACCAATAAATTTATTGGAAAAGACGCTATAAGTACCAGTACTCCTAAACAGAAAACATGGTGGGAAAACAGACACGTCGTAGAACCTTAAAAATTTACAGTAATGGTCCAGTGCACGAAATAATGTTGTCGACCTCTGTGTCGTACTGGGCTAAGGTCCGGCTGAGACGCAAAAGGTTGCGGGTTCGATTCCCGCCACGTGACAAATGATTGTATGATCTGCAAGAATTTGTCTCCGGTCTGGGTGTTTCTATGTATAATATGTATGTATTTAAAAAAAATAAGTACCCAATCAGTCGTGTGATACCCATAACACAAGCTCTGCTTTTGGGGCCAGATGATGCTGTGTGAAATGTCTGGGATTATTATTATAATTATATATTTATAATCTTTCAATGTTTATGTGGATAATTTTACACATCTCTTTTACCCATTAGGGGATGCTCGTCCTTACTTTGTTTGTTTTTTGTGGGCTCCATGCGTGTAAAGCCGCGGGCAGCAACTAATTGAGAACATAAAGTCATGCCACAAACAATCCTAAAAAAACTTTCTGGCAAGCTACACAACCGCTTGACGTATAAACACACTTTGTCCCAAAGTTATACAAACGACAAAAGATTAACATACAAACTTCGGTGTTTATTAGGAAAATTAATTATTAGCAGGGATCTGTTACAAGTGATTTATACCCCTTGTTCTGGTGTAACTCATTTGAATTCATTTATAAGGGGAGCTGGGATTTTATTCAAAAACTTTGACTTGTGTTGCTCGTCGAGCAGGTACCTTAAAGGTGCGGTCCCGTTGAATTACTTAGCTGAGACTCCTGATGATAATAATAATAATATCTTTATTTCAGACAACTAGGTCCTTACATTAATTACACACACAAAAGAAGACTTAAAAAATACCTCAGGCAAAAATTATACAATACGAAAAAAAAACTAAAGTATATAAGAATTCAAAGTATTTGATACTAGGTGCTGCCCGCGGCTTCACTCGCGTGGTACCTACATAAAAAGTAGCCTCTATCTCTAAATCAAAATTCATCAAAATCGGTTCAGCGGTTTAGGCGTGAAAACGTGACAGACAGTAGACAGTAGGGATTAGTATTAACAGTTTTCACCCAATGTAAAAATATAGGACTCTCATACATATCTGCTATGATATTCAGAAAGCTGTTGTGACTCACTCGGCTCATTATTCCAGCTATCCTCATTCGAATGATCACTGAGAAGCCGTCAGTTCTTGCGACAGCGAACATTCCAGAGGCACTGCAGTAACGAGGTAGACCCAAGGGCATTCTAAAGATGTTATATATATAACTAGCGACCCGCTCCGGCTTAGCACGGGTGTGAAATGTTGTGTGTAAAATGATCAGTGTTTCTCTGCAATTTTATGCATGTATTATACATATCAACCTTCCTCTTGAATCACTCTATCTATTAAAAAAAACCGCATTAAAATCAGTTTCGTAGTTTTAAAGATCTAAGCATACCTACATAGGGACAGACTATGTATACTATGTAGTGATGATGATGTTTTGATATACAAGTAAACCCATAATCTGTACCTTTATACAAATACTATAAACTCATAAGTATCTATACATATGTCTGGTAGTCAGTTTATTTGTTACATTTTCATGGCTTAACGGATCATGATGAAATTAATAAATAATAAATATATATTGCCGGACATTTCACACAGCGTCATCTAGCCCCAAAGTAAGCAGAGCTTGTGTTATGGGTACCAAATGACTGACACAATAATTACATACTTTTTTTAAATACATACATATTATACAGAAAAAACTGAAAAAAGCTTCGTAAACATTATTTTATATTTCTAAGATGGTATTGTTTTGGTTTGGGACCTGATAACTACTCAATCAATATCATATCTGACTTCGAAAGCCTTCACTTCGCCTTAAGCCTTAATCATCATTATATCAGCCTTTAAGAAGTCCACAGCTGAACATGGCCTACGATCAGCAGTTGATTTGATTTCCAGGAAAAACGATCGACTTCCTGCGATCTTTACAATGTCGTCAGTCCGTCGAGTGCTACGCTTCGTTTTCCTGTCTTTGGTCGCGATTTGAGAACTTTTGTTCCCCAACTTCGTTGGGGATACTTTTGGTAAATTTACTTATGGTTATGGTATTTTCTGGTACCTCCATAAAAAGTAGTCTTCTAGGTCACAGTTTGTGTCTATATCAAGTTTCACCCAGAATCGTGATGCGGTTACAGTGTAATTGAGTCACGAGCAAACGTCAACATGCACACAAGCGGTGAATGTTGGCAAACCGGTATACGTATCATAAGTGAAATATTGTTAGGGAGGCGCTGCGCAAACGTAGACACTTTTTGTAGCCGACACGGAACACCATCACAGGGAACCGTAGTTGCTGTGTCCTGAGGCGGTGATCGGACACAGTCGCCTGTAACAAGTCGTTGCTTGTTTTCTGTCAGTCTCACGATGGACGTCGATGAAGAAACTAGTACAATTATAAGGAAATTTTTTAATGTTGCTTGTGTCTTAAACTGAAATTAGTTTCCAGTTTCCATCGACACCGAACACTTTTCAATCGTTAATGAGTAAAGTGTTAAGTGGGAGCAACTGGACACAAAAAATGTTAACGTGTGCGCAGGGAGAGGATGATTTCATATTGGTTCTATAGAAATCAAATATTCATCAGTAGCATTTATCTGACACAAGACACGAAAGTGTCCACGTTTGCGCCGTGCCTTATCTTGTATGGTGTTTGCGTGAGCTAATGAATAAAATATTAAAACAGAGCTACGAGCAAAAACAAGCTATAGATACTAAGAACTAAAAGTATATTACCATCTACGTAACTGATGAAGTTTACAGCAAGTAGCTGTCTAAGTTACACCGTAATTGGGTTATACCGTTAGTCTGTTTGAGAAATAGCTCAGGTAACATTTATGTGAATGACATAAGACACAAAATGGAACGATCCACGACTCTACTCATATTGAACAATCTTTAGTACCAATTAATGAGCAGCAGGGGGAAACCCGCATTCCTAAGGTCGTGAGTTCGAATCCCACTTGTATGCATAAATTCATCCAGCTTTAAACAATTAACTTGTTTCACTTTCAAAACTTCCGTGAGTATAGTAGAGTAGAGTATACTTAGTCTGGCCATAAATACTGTTACAATTAAAAATAAACAAAATATTACATTTGAATTTGGAATCTGTAATTTTTATATGATTGTTCATTGAGTTTTCTTATTTTGGCGCCAATTGTAAAATATTTTGCGATATTAAAATGGAGTGGGGTGATAAAGAGAACCGAAACGCTGTGATTGCATTACACAAAGTAGGTATGGAGCCAAGTGCAATTTTTAAAACTCTCGATACGCTTGGTATTAGTAAAATGTTTGTGTACCGGACTATTAATAGGTACAATGAGACCTCCTCTGTTTGTGACTGAAAAAGATCTGGCCGTCCACGTAGTGTTCGTACGAAAAAGGTGGTCAAAGCAGTAAGAGAAAGAATTCGAAGAAATCCTGTCCGAAAGCAAAAGATTTTATCTCGGGAGATGAAGATAGCACCTAGAACCATGTCGCGTATTTTAAAAGATGACTTAGGACTTGCAGCCTATATAAGACGTACTGGTCATTTCTTAACTGATAATTTAAAAAAGAATATGGTGTTAAAAACGAAACAACTACTGAAGCGGTACGCAAAGGGAGGTCACAGAAAAAAATTGTTTACGGATGAGATTTTTTTTACAATTGAGCAACATTTTAATTAACAAAATGACCGTATTTATGCTCAAAGCTCTAAGGAAGCTTCCCAATTAGTCAACAGAGTGCAACGTGGGCACTATCCGACTGCAGTGATGGTTTGGTAGGGTATTAGCTATGAAGGAGTGTCTGAACCAAACTTTTGTGAAAAAGGTATCAGAACATCGGCACAAGTGTATCAAGATACCATTCTTGAGAAGGTAGTGAAACCTCTTAACAACACCATGTTCTATAACCAAGAATGGTCCTTCCAGCAAGACTCGGCGCCGGGTCATAAAGCTCGGTCTACGCAGTCTTGGTTCGAAACGAATGTTTCGGACTTCATCAGAGCTGAAGACTGGCCGTCGTCTAGTCCCGATCTTAATCCGCTGGATTATAATTTATGGTCAGTTTTAGAGAGTACGGCTTGCTCTAAACGCCATGTTAATTTAGAGTCCCAAAAACAATCTGTACGATTGGCAGTGAAGAATTTTCCCATGGAAAGAGTGCGTGCTTCTATCGATAACTGGCCTCAACGTTTAAAGAACTGTATTGCAGCCAATGGAGACCACTTCGAATAAGCTTTTTATATTTTAAATTGTTTTATATTTATGTATGAAACTAATACACTATAAAAGTTATAAATGTTATTGGCAATAGAAAAATATTTTTTTTCTTTGTTTCAGTATTTATGGCAAGACTAGGTACTACTATACATAAACGCGAGTTTTACTTAATTATTTTATTATTTAATCGATGTAGGCAATGACACTATTTAGATTTATCTAGAGAATCTTCATCAGGGTATTTTTGACCAGCGGTAACGTTATATGATTTTTTTTTAATAAAACTGTTAAACATTATTTAGGCAGGTGCTGGCAGGTATTCTTGCTTATTCCGTTTATCCACCCTAAAACTCGGAAACGCGTGTTGATACTCGGAAACGCGTGTCCATCTATCCACCCTGAACGGGGTGGATATTCGTAGTTCATATAATATCTTTCTTGCGATTTTCTCTCCTACCTATGTAGGTACAGTCATAGATAATTGATTCTGGCGTGACTTTTCATTTGGTAATTTAGTTAAGTTTTAGGAATGCATACAAAAAAATGCAAAGTATTTCGCTAATACGTCTACTGCAGCAAAAAAATTAGAAAACGATTGCAAATATACATTAAAAGGGACGAATTTATCCAGGATACACAACTATACAACTCACAACAACATAATGAAATAAGTGTTGGTCATTTTCTGGACATACTGCAAAATTTATAAAAATACTAGGTACCAGTCCCGCCTTCGCTTCGCATGGGTGTAATTTTTTTTCGAATGTTTAGCTGGTAGAGAAGTAATTATTATTTTTGTTTAGTGAAAAAGTTATTTTTAGAAATAATCCATTTTCATTTCCATTCCATTTCATACATTTCACACAGCATCATCTGGCCCCAAAGTAAGCAGAGCTTGTGTTATGGGTACCACATGACTGATACACTACTTATATACTTTTTTTTTTGTAAATACATACATATTATACATAGAAACACCCAGACCCGAGACAAATACTTGCAGATCATACAAACATTTGTCCTGCGGCGGGAATCGAACCCGCAACCTTCTGCGTCTCAGCTGGATCTTAGCCCACTGCGCCACAGAGGTCGTCAAATAAAGGTTGCATGTTTTATTTAATAGATAATTTTATTCAAAACTGCTTTTGGGATAATTAGTCGGAAGAACAATCAGAAATGCATTCCGGTTATCCACCCCGTTCAGGGTAGATAGATGTACACGCGTTTCCGAGTACTTTAGGTTGGCGGTTTCAGGGTGACTAAGCGGAATAAGCCGGTATTTTGCAAATTTTAAGAAATATAATAAAAAAACGAGAGACGATAATTTCTCATATTTGACTCGGGGCATATTAGCATTGTCATTCACCGTGGCAATGACACCAAGGTCATGTGGACTTTGCTATATAATAGTAGTCTGGATAAGTTGCGCTGAACGGATCTAAAGGCTGTTTAAAAAGACGATCGTTTGAAACGGCCCTTAGATAGTTCAACTGTTGCACACGTACTTTCTATTGTTATACGAGTATAACACTCTACTAGTAATCTGGGTATTTGAATTCAGTCCTGTCAGTGCACTCTGAATAATCCGAAACGTGATTGTGCGCGGGACTGAGTGGACTTGTAATGCAGATTGGGGATGTCACCTGCATAATAATACTGCTGCTCCAATCTGCGCTTATAACAATTAAACCATAGTAATATAATGTCTAACAGAACAAGCAATGCATTGATAGCAATGCATGGCCTCATGTCGCTCTGCCCTCAGACAATTAACCGACACATTTGGAATGTCACAACTCTCTTGTATTAGTTTTTTGTATAAGATGGATCATGCAAAAAAGCGCTAGGACCAGGACGAGTTTCTTGCCGGTTCTTCTCGAGCTTGGGTTGGAGGAATTGGCACCTAAATTCACCTACGTAACCTTTCAAAGTGATCCTTGTGATTGTATTGAATAAAGTATCTTTTGACTTTGGCTTGACTTGAATATTAGATAACATTAAATAGGCGGCTAGGTAAAAAATACATGCTAGAGCAACTAGCTACTAAAGGGTTGCGAGCGTGCACCACCGTGCGGCGGGAGTGAAAGAGAAGGATATACATAAATTATTAACCGACTTCAAAAAAGAGGAGGACTCTATTCGGTTTTATTTTTCGTTTCCTAATGTTTGTTACCTCATAACTCCGTCATCTATGAACCGATTTGACTAGATTTTTTGAAGTGAAAGGATTTGCTTTCCGATGGGTCCCATAGAAATTAATCAACTAGAATTAACAGAAAAACCTGTTAAGTAGTTTTGTTTTTAAATAAGAAGAAAAAAAGATCATCCAAGTAAATCGAATTTCGTATTTTTCTTTCTGTGACTTTCCAGTGGTGTTTAAGAAATTTGGAAATGATAAAGTACTAAAAAGCGTAAAATAAAACTTTATTAAGCGATTTCATAAAAAGGAAAGGTTCTCAATTGGTTGTATTTTTGTGGGCTCAAATTCCATTCAATGAAGTGGGTATTCTTTTTAGTTTTTAAAATGTTTTTAGTTTGTAATAGTTTTAAAAATGCCATTAAAATGCAATTTCCCTTATCAGTTTTTGTACGTGATACCCAATATTCAAATAAAGCGACTCTTATAATAATGATCGAACTTCACTGAAGCTCGTTTGATCATATATTATCTACTGTGAGTTTTACAAAGAGAAAGGTTATAATTAATAATGACGGTTGATTACTATACTTGTTTAATAGATTATAGCCTTCATGTCACAATGATGACAATGAAGATCTAAAATTACCTACTTGGTTGATTTCGTGTTAATATAATTATAGCTCTTTAATAGACGCTTATAATTAAAATATTAATAATAAACTAGCTGTTTCGTACGCGACTTCGTCTGCGCGTCTTAAAAATAAACAATATATCTAATTGCAAATTTAAACCATTCTCGAATCCATTTGAACACACAAAAAAATTCATCAAAATCTGTCCAGCTGTTTAGAAGGAGTTTAATTAGAAACACACGCACAGAAGATTTATATGTATATAAATAGTACTTACCAAGGTAAATAACGTAAGTCCTAGTATTTCAAGATATTGATATTGATATTGACCTTGATTGTATCTTATTAAAAGATGAAAGTGTTTTCAATAATATTACGATTTGACTACAGTCTTTATAAACATTGTTGATTTAATTAAAACATCATGTAAAGTTTTGATTAAAAAAGGTTTTCTTATACCCAAACTTTTTTGTTTAACGTTACCTACCTATATTATTTGCCTTACATTAAGTTTACTTAGGTTATTTAGCTTCTGTTTGCGTTAAGATGTAAATAAAAAAACCAAGTGTTATAAAAATATTATTACTTTTGGCTTCTGGGTTGAAAATCTGGGTTGAGTTAGAAATATGCGTTTTTATATCCAACTAGCTGCTACCCGCGGCTTTGCACGCGGGTTACCTCAATAAAAAGTAGCCTATATCCTTCTCCAAGGTTCCAGCTATCTCTATTCTAAAGCTAATCAAAATCGGCTCAGCGGTTTAGGTGTGAAAACGTAGCACACAGAAAGACAGAGTTACTTTCGCATTTATAATATTAGTAAGGATTTCTTACCAAAAGCCTAAATATGAATTTTCAATTCCCTAACTTATATGGAGGAAATATGAGTTGCTCAAACAAACTTGCATCCCTTATTTTACACCCTTCAAGGTGGTTTTTGAGACAAAAAGTAGCCTATGTTCTACCCACAAATGCAGTACATTTTCTAACCAAATTTCATCAATTCACTTAGAGACATAGACATAGACAGAGACACTTTCGCATTAATAATATTAGTATGGAGTTGCAATGTTTTTTTCTTTAAATTCAAAGCTAAATGACCAATATGCATTGACTATACCATTCCTTAATACTTACTATTTTAATAATACTAGAGAATCTGAACATTAGCGGTTCCGTTTAATGTTCTGTAATGGATTTCCGCAAGGTCACGCCTGAATCAATTATCTAACAAGGGATTTACTAGTGGCATAGCTTACCTATTGTATATCAGTACAGCAGTTGAAGAACTCTTGAAACAATCATGTTTATAAGTTTTTAGCAACAGTTATTTTACGCAACTGGAGCTAGTCTTGACTAGATTTGTTTGCATCGAATGTAAGCCAAATGCCTACATTCATGAAAACAAATTTATTACGTACGTACGTTTTTGAAGTGATAACTTCTTATGGGAGGCTAAAATGCTCCGTTACGTAACGCGTTACGGTGCCTGCCTTTCTCTCATGCATACGGCAGTGGTAGGCAGGCTCTTCCTCTCTCACTCCAACCCACAGCGCTAGTTAGATTAGTATATGGGCGTCCCGAGACGCACACGGTTTTTTTTATTCATGGCAGCATGATTTACAAACAACATTAACATAATACCAATTCATCAATAGAATCAGAAAGCGTTTCGTTGTCAATATATGAATGTTTCATTATATAAGTGCAGCACTGAGCTCGTCCGTGCTTCGTTTTGAAGTTGGCAGTGTCGCCTTGAATGAGGTCAATAACTTGAAACTATAGTTGTATTTCAATAGTTTTACTAAATCAAAGGAGACGTGTGCTATTTTGAGGATACTCGTATTTGCTAAGTATACCTTTTACCATTCCCTTTTTAACCAATTTCAAAAAAGGAGGAGGTTCTCAATTCATTGGAATCTTTGTTTCTTGCTCATGCAGCATGATTTTGTTTAATCAGCACCAAACTGTAGCGTCATCAGCCTCATTGTCGTTTATGGGGTAGATAAGAAGGGTTTTGTCTTGGACGAGTTTCATATTCAAGGTTCAAGGTTGTCTGGCAGAGATCGCTACATAAAGATAAGATCGCCCATCGTTCTACCGACTAGCAAAATATTGTTTATTTTTCTACTAGTCCAATGTATTTATGATGTACAATAAAGTATTTTATCATTCTATCTATCTAAATTCACAGCATGTAAAACAATTTAAAACCCTCCTTATGATACATAAATGTATACGCCTGTTTCCCGACGGTATACGCAGAGACTACAGATTTCGACTTGCTATCCTGACTGATCCTGACATGTTTTTGGTTGTATAGTTTATAAGCTAGCAAATGAAAGTTATATATTTTCGATTGAAGCCGCTAGACGCCATGTTTAAATATATCCAAACTAAGACATATCCAGCAACTTGAGTGCAGCCGGTGGCTGTATGAAATTCGTATGAATGTTAGTTTTTATCTTTTAGTCAAAGATTTATATTAACTATAGCGATAGATATGATGGAGAGGTATCATTCTCACCGGCCGATAAAACGGAACTGGAATTTCAATACTTTCGATTTAGCAGTTATCAAACGACCTTGGAAAAATATAAAAAAAGTGAATGAGTTTCTTACAGAATCTGGACCGCTTATAAATAAAAAAAATACTCCCAACTTTTTTGAACAAAATGGCAATTTCATTACGTGTCAAAGACAAAAGTGCATTTCGAATTTCTTTGCAGTAGCAGGTGGCACAAGCAATGTTCTTTGTTTTGATTATTGTCAAATTTGTTTTTGATTCAATTGAACTTAATTGAGATTCTTCGTCTGGCGTTCATGGAGTAACATAACACTTCTAAATTAATTATTTTTCTTGTGTTATTGCATGTTTTATTTAGTAATCAAAGCGGAATTTTATTTAATAAATGGTGACTACATAGGATAAGTATGGACAATTGAATTACAAGTGTATTGACGAGTAATCCCGCGAATGTTCTAGACGGCCATTCAGCAATGACGTTTACAATAAACAAATGACAATCGCCTAAGACTTAATTATTATCAATTATCAAACAATTACTTGACACTAGCAAATTTGTCCACAAGGCAGATGCCATTATAGGAAGAAAAGAAGAAGAAAAACTTAATTAATTTAATTTAATTGAAAGTTATTTCATCTTTAGGTTCATAATTCGACAAATAATTGTATAATATAAAAAGTAATGTGAAACTACATTAATCATTGTAGTTTCGCAATCTGATGATTTCCTAAAAATTTCACACACATCGCCTTTTATATACATCGATAGATAGACTGGAAACAAAAAACAGTGACATCGGGTATCGAAAATATTGAAAACACCGGAACGTGCTTCGCAAGGTTTTGGTACTAGAAATGTTCGAGAATATCAAAAAATTCAGATTTTTCGGTACCGATAATTAGGTAGCATTCGGGAGCATGCTCCTTGCCAACACTGGTGATGACGTATTTCGTGACCTAACGTATTTTTTATTGCCCAGACTAATGTTATCGTGCTCTCTGAACCAGAAAAATGCTACAGTTACGGCCACTCATCTTTGCCCGTGCAAAACGTCCCTTAGGCAGGGCACGAACGTGGGCACTTTTGTGTCTTGTGTCTGATACAAGCTACCGATGAATATTTGATTTCTATAAAACCAGTATGAAATTATCCACTTCCTGCGCATACGTAAACATTTTTTGTGTCCAATCGCTCCCACTTAACACTTACTCTTGATAATCGTAAAGTGTTCGGTGTCGGTAACTGGACAATAAAAGTCAGTTGAAGACATAAGCACATTAACAAATTTCCTTACAATTGTACTGAGTTTCTTCATCGACGTCCATCGTGAGACTGACGGAAAACAAGCAACGAATTGTACCAGTAGCCAGTAGTAGCAACAGGTGACAGTGTCCGATCACCGCCACAAGATACAGCATCTACGGTTCACTGTGATGGTGACACAGCAACAAAAAGTGTCTCCGTTTGCGCAGCGCCTTAGCTCTGTTGGACTGTCATAGTCTACGCTATCAAAGCTTTGTGATTATCTCTTCTCGATGTAAAAATTTTTACTAACCCGATACTTTTTTTATCGTGTTACTAGTTCTTTCTAACTAGTGAGGTGAAAGGATTATATTTCGCTTTAAAGTCTCCTTTCGTGCAATTAGTATTGAACTTTGAGGTTTAACGACATTTCGAATGTTTTTCTTAACTTAACATTTTTGATACTTTATTAATTATACGGACGACAACATACGTGCTGTAGCACGCCACATGTGTAACTCGACCCTGATTTGTATGTTTGCAGGCAATTACTCAGAGGAACACGGTACAGCCTCAGATCATTAATTTTCCTTGACACCATCATCTAATACAAAAAGTTTCCGCACAAAAATAACTTTTACCCCTCGGAGATAAGGTTGAATTTTGCAGGGGATAACAAAAGGCCTATCTTTGAACTTTGCTTTTCGGTATATTTTGAGGTTTCGTATATTATCACAAAAAAACGCGTGTATTTTATAATAAATAATTATGGGTAATTAATAATAAATAAATTTCACGACATTTCACGCAGCATCATCTGGCCCCAAAGTAAGCAGAGCTTATGTTATGGGTACCACACAACTGATATACTACTAAAATAGTTTTTTTGGAAATACATACATAACTGACAGAAACTGTAAAAACTCTACATACTCTACAAACTGATGTTAGGATAATATATAACAAGTTCGACGACTTTTGACAAATCCCTACTAATATTATAATTGCATAGTACTCGTTACTCTGTCGGTCTATTTGTTACGTGTTCACGCCTAAACCGCTGATCCGATTTTGATGAATTTTGAATTAGAGACAGACGGGACCTTGGAGAAGGACATAGGCTGCATTTTATGGAGATACTACGCGTGCGAAGCTGCGGGCAGCAGCTTGTTTACTATATATGCATGAATATGCTGTTCATTAGAACAGCATATTCATAGTAATTATACTAGCTTTTCGGTAAGGCGAAATATTGGTAGTTTGTTTTTATTTTTGAAATTTAAATCAATTATTTTACCTGTATACCAAAATTAAATTATTCAAGAAAATCACACTGATCTCTTTATAAGGAATGAATTAATACGCATTTCACACGACGTCATGTGCAATGGGTTTCAAACTTATATTCTTTTGAATCCGAGGGCAGGCTGCTTTGAACCCAGCTATATAACACAATACTGACCCTTCATTCATAATCACTTGTAATTTTAATGCAATATAAGTCCGTTCTGCCTTTGTCGTTCAATTGTCGATCTATAAATATACATATATACAATATGTATATATTTACCGAAAAAATGGTTGTCTGTAAAGTCGGTTTACGAACGATAAGTTTACGTGATAACGTCATAGGAAAACATTGATGAAAACATGCATACTTTTAACCTATTAAGATACGTCGGCGATGCATCTTACGAACGAGAGGCCGATCGTGCCTCTCTATCGCTTGTTCCGCGCTCTCGCTTGCACGCTGGGCTCAGACGGAATGTGACAATTTTTCGTGCGTGCAGCCGGCGTTCATCGATTTGTATGACGTTATCAAGTAATAAAAAAGTAATTAGATAAGTAGTATATCAGCCATGTGGTACTCATAACACAAGTTCTGCTTACTTTCGGGCCAGATAATTATGTGTGAAATATCCGGCATTATTATTATTATTATTATAAACATGGCTAAAGATATAAAAAGCATTTTAGCTTTAAAAAGCTTAAAGCATTACTATAAATAGGAAGGTTTGCTCCTGAAATGAGACGCCACTGAAATTTGAAAGCTATTTAGATGACGCTATGGTCACGTTCCTCATGCAATTTTGTAGGACAACAGGCTCTTGACCGTTTTAGTTGGTCTCAAATACTTAAGTCGCATTTGAGTACATGTTATGCTTGTGACCACAGAAATATGTAAGTGTCTGCTGGCGCCAGACGCTATTACTTACTACTACTTTGCGCCCTCCCCCTTAAGTGCCTCCCCTTAGGTGCTTCCCAACTTTGGGGGTTGAGGTTTTAAACTTAGCATCTGAAGAAGTCGTTCGATAGTTTGAAATTACTTTCAGGGTTCTTTTAAAGACACTTTCGTGGTTTAGCTTGTTGTTAAGCAAAATCGAGTGATGTTTGCGTTGCTGATGTTTCTTCGTTCCAGCGAGTCAATTGTTCCTGAGGATGCCTCGTGGGGAACCGATAAGCGTGTCGAATTTCTTTTTGAATTTACTTGTGGGGATGGTGTGTGCTATATTGTTATTGGGTGTAGCGGGCGGGATGGGGCTTGCGTCTACATTATGTCCAGCTCCTTAGAAATATGTTGGCGAATAGTACTGAATATTTATTTGTCTATACAAGTTTATTATTTAACGTTACTACATTGAATACGACATTGGGCAAGTCTGGTGACACAGTTAATAGCCCGTCTATAAACAATTGTCATGACCAAAAAGCTTTTGAGAAGGAGAAGGCTTAACGTGCTCTGAAGCACGGTAGAGATCAGATACCTCAGCAGTCATTCATCCATGGACTGATCGGGCAGAAGATTGTTCAAGTAATGACAGTCGTTTGTTACAACTTATGTTATCACTAGGTGCTGCCCGCGGCTTCGCGCGCGTAGTACCTACATAAAAAGTAGCCTATGTCCTTTTCCAAGGTCCCATCTTTCTCTATACCAAAATTCATCAAAATCGGTTCAGCGGCTTAGGCGTGAAAACGTAACAACCAGACAGACAGACAGACTTACTTTCGCATTTATAATATTAGTAAGGATTAACAAATGAACGAAATTAATCAAGTTTGTATTAGGCAGTGTGCCATTTATGGCATGTTCTTTAATGAGTATTGCTGGTTTAGAAATCAATGATAAAATCACTAGACACGTTTGTAAGGTCTTCATTACAATAATACCTGTATGTAAGCACAGCAGTTTAGTTTCATTTTCAAAAAGTTTAATATAAAAGCGTACCATGTTCCCTATAAAAAATCTATTAACTTTTTTAGGCGAAACATGTTTCTGTTCCTAGAATGAATATAACAATTTTGCTGAAACCCATCTCTATTTTTATGAGTATAATAATCTCTATTTTTATACGAGTACTTCACTAACATGAATGAAGACGATTCATAGTGGTCCTTGTGGTTTTATTGAATAAAGAATGTTTTGATTTGATTTGATTTGATGAAAGTGTCTCAGTGTCTCCTTTTGTGCATTTAATATATATTTTTTTAATAATGCGTGACATAGCCGTTGATATTGGTCTTTAGTTAGATAGAATAGACTTGCTGACTCGTGACCTCGTTTACTGTGTCATACATACTCTAGGTATAGAATATTATGTTTAGTGATTTCGCGAAAATGGACATTAATTATTAAGGTTAACTTAAATACCACAAAATGGACAACAGTCCCTTCAACCGGAGCAGCAGGACAGCTTGCTCGCCGTCACCTACGCCCTCGGCCGTATCTGCATCACGCGCTATAGCACCCGAGCGAGAAGATGATCTCGTAGAACTTATTTCTACCCCTAAAATTCAGAACTGGATGAGATTAATCGAGCATGTACTATTGCATCGGAGGGGAAACTGAATACGGAACAAAAACTTCGCATCAGTACTTTGTGTCGAAGAGTAGGTCATGGTACATCACGGATGGCAGTGCAATACTTGTCCCTTAAGCAGAAAGCCGTTCAAGCCCAGTCTTTTACTCAAGAACTAAAAGATAAAATGGATCTTTCTCAGCGGCTTCAAGACCTTGCACAAAGTATCTATCTATCTATCTATATGGTTAAAAATGGACTTAGTAACTACTCCTTAATGAAGCCGATTAATCTTAGTTCAGTTGCCATTTATCCTAACAATAAACTAAAGTCAAGCGAAGACACAAAATCACTTGTCCATAAAATGCTCTGTCCTGAACAAATGAAGTTACCCATAAGGCCTTCACAAAACAAGGAACGGAGGAATAATAATAAGCACTAAAACTAAAGATGACATTGAAAAGCTCAAGCAATCGATGCAGCTAAACGGAAGCCCAGAGTTGTAGTTGTCGGTGTGCCTTCATCGTTGGCCGAAAAGGAGGTTTTTACGTGTCTTTACCACCAGAATCTGGCCGAAACACTAAAGAATTCTTCTCTTGACCAGTTTTTAAGCTCAATTAGGTTAAGCCATAAGTCAGGCAAGAGGACAGCTGAGACCTGCAACTACGTCATTGAAGTACCTGGAGATATACGTATAGCACTCGTAACAAAAGATAGAGTGTATGTGAATTGGTCATCTTGCCCTGTGCGAGACTTTACTTTGATCACTCGATGTTATAAGTGCCAACAGTATGGACACGCAGCCAAGTCATGTCGGGATCCTACATACACCTGTGGCCACTGTGCTGCTCCTGGTCACTCTATTAAGGAATGCACGAATACGGCAGATGAACTAAAGTGCGCCACTAGCGTCCACTTCAATAAGCCGAGTAAACATTGTACTGGTACAGCTGAATGCCCTGCAAAAATAATAGCAGAAAAAAAGGTACATTAACTCCATAGATTATGGAGGTGCCTAAAAATGTCTAAGAAGACTATTGGAGGCGTCATTTAAAATATTTCTAGAGTCGGTTCATAAGAAAGTAAAAAAAAACAAAATTAATAGTAATCGCTCACGATGCTACCCTACTAACCTTATATTGTAAGTCAAGTTAAATAAACAACGTTTGCACATTTTCTTAGTTAAATTTTCTCAGTCGGGCACTCTTGGTAGAGTGGTCGTGGTTATGAGTGGGTCCTGATGAATGGCGGCTCTTGCTATGCGTCTCCATCCGGCTCTATTGGAGGCGTTGTGTGAGCAGTCGGTCATCGTGAATTTGGTGAGAGATTTTAGAGAGATTTTAGAGCGGCCACGGCATCTCTTGCCCTCCATTCTGACTTGGACTACAAGACGCTCCATTGAGTCTTCATTTCGGGTTATGTGCCCAAAGAACTTCAGTATTCCTATTTGAACAGTCGAAGATAATCTCTCTTTGATGTGAAGTTCCTTTGGGATCGATACATTGGTGCGATAGGCTGTCCACGGAATTCTCAGCAGACGTCTCCAGCACCGGATGTGAAAAATCAATGCACTGGACATCTCCAGTGCATCGATTTTTCTCCTTTCCTTCAGCCTCAATGTCCAAGTCTCAGCTCCATAGAGAAAAATAGAAAAGACGAGACTTCGCATTAGTCGTACCTTTGTTATTTTGGTTATTATGCGGTCTTTCCCGATTTTTATGAGCTTTTCGACGGCAGATCGCATCACAGCACATTGTTAAGTTAAATAATAACACGTAAAAACTAGAAGTAAGCACAGCTTGTGTTATGGTTACCACATGACTGATATACTATTAATTTACTTTTTTAAATACATACATATTATACATAGAAACACCAAGACCCGAGACAAATACTTGCTGATTATCCAAAATAAATATCTCGCACCGGGAATCGAACCCGCAGCCTTTTGGGCCTTATCCGGTCCTTGGCCCACTGCGCCACAGAGGTCTTCAACTTGACATAAGTCTTCAAACTTTTAGGTTGAACTTTGAGTGTACTGGTATAGTTGACGTACTTGTACATTTTCGGTAAAACCCAATGGTGTGCGACCGGATTGGAACCTACGGCCTTAGGATCGAAAGCGGAGCCGGAGCTAAACCACTAGTGCTCTACAATAGGTGACCTCTATTACACCTATATTTACCTTTGAAATACCTATTTTCGCGCTCAAAATAAACCTCTAACATTTAACTATCAAATATATTTATAAATAAATCACGTATTCAATGTATACTAGTAACAATTAATGTATTTTTATGCATAATTAAAAAAAATATTAGCATTCTGTTCTCCTTTCATATATCTACCTATAAAAGAGCTTAACCTGACTGACTGACTGAAACAAATTGTCTGTCATAATTTGACTGAATTATGATGAGGACGAGACGGCGTCGGATGATGAAGTAGATGTAATTATAACTGACCAAAATAACACGTCATTCACTAGTCTATCCTGGTCGAGAAGTGTCATCCGGGCCACACCCAAACAGGTTGGTTGAATGGATACACTTGCTCGATTCAGATGAGTCAGTCGATCCTGGTCAAGAAGTGCCGTCCAGGCCATACCCAAACGGGTTGGTTGAAGGGACGCACTTGCTCGATACAGATTAATTTGTAGTTAGTCAGAATCGTCCGAGCCATACCCTAAGGGGTTGGTTGGAGGGATGCTCTCGTCCAGTCCAAGTCACTGCGATATTTAATGGTCTTAATCCAAGAAACACAGCAAGACGTTGAACACGATATAGTATAATCAGCTACTTTATTGTCAGTAAAATTCTTAGGTATAACAATTTACAAAAAACTTAATTGGAAATTGCATTTAGACAGTCTCTGCAAAAAAAAAAATAGTAAAGTATATATTTTGTACAAAATTTCTTCTATAGTAGACGTGGAAACCCTACTAATTGTGTACCATGGTCTAATTGCATCCAATATTAAATATTGTACAATGTTCTGGGGCAATTCAACTGACGTTATTAAGGTCTTTAAACACCAAAAACGGTGCATCAGAGCCATGTTCCACCTCAAAATGTAAACCGTTATTTATTAAACATAGAATGTTGACCATTTCCTCGCTGTATATTTTTGAGGCAGCTATGTTTGTTAGAAATAACACAGACTTATTTTTACGGCTTTCTGATGTTGTGGTTCGTACGAGACGAGATGACTATAAAGTCTGTGTCGGGACTCAAAAACTACACTGATGCGCAATAGTATTTTCTGTACGGCTCCTTTAATTTATAATAAGGTCCCCAAGTCTATGAGATAATTACCGAATATAATGTTTTTAAGAAAGTTCAAAACCATACTCGTAAATAAATGTTATTATACATTAGATGAATTTATGACCGATAAAAATATAATCATTTAGTTTTAGTTTATAATTTAGCATGCATGACCAGTAATTTAATATAATTATTTATAAGTTATTGTTGTATTAAAGACATTACTATTATTAAATTGTATCCTGCGGAAAGATTTAACCTACAATTCCTTTAAAAAAAATGCCTGCGAAGTCCCGAGCAACAGCTAGTAAACTATAAGTGTGCGAATTCATGCTCCTCCGTCCGCGCAATCATCGTATAAAGATACCAAATTTTTGCTTCACGTATTAATATATAGATACCGGCATATACGAATTAACAGTCAACTCAGGATTTAAACTAGAATTAGCGACGGCGATAGTCCGACTAATGACGATGTTGCATGTCGCCGGCATTCCACGGTACTTGTAAAGCTAAAAACATATTATCTTTGTAAATGTACAGGATATCGACAGAGATACATAGACTTTTAGCTTTGCACAGTCTCATAGATATCTTTTTTAAAATAAAAAAAAACTATGTATATAAAAAAGGCCTTGTTTGCCTAGGCACTATCGCTTGGCACTACTAGTAGAGTGAAAGGAAATTTTAATTTCCTTTGAAACTACTATTCTTATTGGCTAATTAATCGCATATTATAAAATCTCCCGTGGATTAACTCATTACCAATGGCACTACTAATACTAGTTTAGGTCTATCAGGAGCATTTCGACAGATTCCCAGCTGGACAAATTAGCGACTGGACAGAGTAGTCAGGAGAAAAGTTGAATCAGATCAAAACCAGATGGTTATCTTATGTTAGAATGTAGAAAACAAAAGGCGAGTGAGTGAAGCGATCGTGCCGCGGCAGCGGCCGCCCAAGCGTCAGAAGAATATAGTTCGTCTTTTAGATACATAACTGTGTTACTACCCTCAAAAGGTTCACTCGTGCCACGGGAAATAATATTTCCCGTGAAACTACCGGCAACAATGTAGTGTCACTGGAAATGTTCTTTTACCCGTAGCACTGCCAGTAGTGTCATAGGAAAGTAAAATTTCCCTTCACTCTTCTAGAAATGCCAAGCGGTAGTGCCTAGGAAAACAAACGTAAAACAATATACACATTTAAAAAAAAAAAACACTGTAATCTAATTCTAAATACCTATTATTATGTTTACTTGTGTAACGTAAGTTATTATTATTATATTTTCCTGTATTGTTTGTGTTACAAGTATGTTAAATTCATTTTAAGTTCGAACACAGGTGTAAACTTAAACTTAAATGAGATCCAAACGCTACAATGTATGTATATATAATATAAAAAGATTCTTGATTTTGATTTGATCAGTTTACTTTATGGTCAGATGACGCTGTGAGAAATGTCCAGCACTATTAATCCCTACTAAATATTAAAAATGCGAAAGTAACTCTGTCTGTCTGTCTGTCTGTCTCTCTGTCCCGTTTTCACGCCAAAACCGCTAAACCGATTCTGATGAATTTTGGTATAGAGATAGATGAGACCTTGGAAAAGGACATAGGCTACTTTTTTTGTAGGTACCACGCGTGCGAAGCCGCGGGCAGCAGCTAGTTGTATATATATGTATGTATTCTCATTTGGTTCTGTCATTTCTCCCTATTCGTAGAGTCAACACTACTCAGTCCTAGTCTGAAAATCAGTCCGGCTCTGTATCTCATGATGCAAATTAACATTAGGCTGAGACTGGTCTTTGTTGACCCACCTCAGCGCAGACCTACTTACCTAGATTCTTAGCAACTTTTGTAATTCTTATTATAGACATGCCATTAACGAAAATATAAAAAAAATATAGAGACTCAAAATTGATCAATGTACCGTGTGACAGGAGCCCCCAAAGAGGAATAAAAAGATTTAATTCATACGTTCCCAGTTTTCCTAACTACTCACTACCCAGAAGCAACTAGGACAGCTGTACATTTTTATACATCTATAGTATCTATCAGGTGGGTGTTATTCTCAAGCCCTTAGTATAATACCCACCTGATAGTAATTGACTAACTTAACCGATGACGCTTGCGATACCAAGAAGTATCGAGTTGCCAGCTCTAGATGTGTGTTATTTTGTCTTTTAAGCCATGAAATTTAATTTAATTCAGCGCCCTTCAAACGTTAATACAGTTATGCTTGCGTACCATTGCTTGGAAGCAAAAATACCTTAAATGTGTTTATAAACAACATCAACCTCGCAGCTATGTGTCTCACTTGTTCTATCTAAGCTTAAATATGTTGATAATGTTATTTGAGAATGTTTACTGGCACGCACTAAAAACGGATTCAGCGGCGAGCTCACATCTCGCCATATATAAATAATAGTAAAAACTTTATTGAAAACACTACAAGAGGAAATAAGAAATTTAAGCCTTAGTGCATATACATAAGATAATAGTGTCCTGCAATCGGCGGTCTTATCGTGGTTACAATTTCTACCAGACAACCGTTTTCAAAAAAACGAAGCGAATCCGAATGGGTTAGGTATTTACCAATCCCCGAACTAGTTTAGAACTGTGTCTCGGAGGTAGTTTCTATCCCTATTGCCCAACCTCGCTATTCCATGGCAAGCTTTGAATTCATGGCTTCGGATGCATTTTAGAATCTATTGGCGGACGTGCCATTATAACTAATTATAATGGCACGTTTTCAAAAATTATTTCACGGCGTCTGGTAGATACGTTGCATGACCCAAGAGCTGGCTCCTATCTGGCTCAGCGTATTAGCATTGCCATTCAACGTGGTAATGCCTCCAGTATCTTGGGAACGCTGCTCTCTGGTAGTGATGTGGATCAGTTGAGCTGATTGTATATTATTTTGTACATTTCTGTAATTATAATAATAATAACTAACAACTCAATACGTCATCTCATCGAACTTTCCACTTCGCTACTTTACTCTTGGTATTGTGGCAAGCCAATTTACTTACCCATTTGTTAGCACATCTAAATACCTTTAAACGAGTAATTCTTGTATAAACATAATTATGTAGTATACATAATTGCCCCACTGGGTGATATTCAACCATTATTTATTAATAATTAATGTATTTGTTATGCATAACTTTAAAAAAAGATTAGCATTCTGCACTCTTTCTCTATATAAACTATAAGTATGCCAAATTTCATACTCCTCCGTCCGCGCAATTTTCGTAAAAATGGGTACAACGTTTTTTTCTTTACGTAGATAAATAAATAAAATAAATAATAAATAAATAATCCCGGACATTTCACACAACATCATTTGGCCCCAAAGTAAGCAGAGCTTGTGTTATGGGTACCACATGACTGATATACTACTTATATACTTTTTTTTTAAATACATACATATTATACATAGAAACACCCAGACCCGAGACAAATACTTGCAGGTCATACAAACATTTGTCCCGCGGCGGGAATCGAACCCGCAACCTTCTGCGTCTCAGCCAGAATTTAATATATTATAGCTATTTTATATAGATATAAATCTGAATCTCGGAAACGGCTCCACCGATTTCCATGAAATTTCGTATGCAGGGGGTTTCGGGGGCGATAAAACGATCTAATTAGTTTTCATTTTTAGAAAACGTCGTTTTATCCGTATTATATACCGAGCAAAGCTCGGCATCCAGATTCTAAGCACTTTTATGACACCAGAATGTGACACAAAATGAACTTTCTTTCTTTCTAATAAAAGTTTATCAAACTGACAACTAAAGAAACTGAGAGCTTCTAGTATCAATTTTGTTAATATGTTTGCAGCTTAATGCAGAGAAATAGCCATCAGGGTTTATTACGTCCAGCAGAGATACACTTAGATACTTGTATAGAGTAGCTGATAAAGAAAAATATATGGGGCTCATTTCTACATCCTATCTTATCGACCTCTGTGGCGCAGTGGGCTAAGTTCTGGTTCGATTCCCGCCGCGGGACAAATGTTTGTAGATCTGCAAGTATTTGTTTCGGGTCTGGGTGTTTCTATGTATAATATGTATTTACATAAAAAAAGTATAAAAGTAGTATATCAGCCATGTGGTACCCATAACACAAGCTCTGCTTACTTTGGGGCCAGATGATGCTGTGTGAAATGTCCGGGATTATTTATTATTATTTATTTATTTATCCTACTAGTATTATAACATTTCAAAGTCAGTTTGAAAGTTAAGATTTTTGGATGTTACTTTGTTACTTTACTACGCAATAATAGCTCAACCTTGATACGTGATATATATAAATATAAATATATACCTAGAATAATACCTACTTGTCTATGTACCACTCGGGCAAATCCACGGTCATAAGCTATTAATAAATAGAAGTAGAAAAGCATTATAAAAAGTGTTGTTCAAGGCTTGAAGAAGATGACACGCTTAAACAAAAGCTACGAAAACCTACGAAGGCTACAATTGGCTACGCCGCGTAGCATGTTAGCTACGCAACCTACGAAATGCTTCGTATTATGCTAATATTTGTTAGTGGCAATCGTCAATTCATGTTTGTTTGAGAAAAGGTCTGTTTTTGGTCGGTCTGTTGAGAGCTTACATTAAAAATGTTTGTTAATTACGTTTTCACTGCCAAAACAAACCATGACAAATAATACGTGACCAAAATCGGAATTTTGTTTTTTTTTGTGGTTTAATCACGCTGGAACGGCTAAAGAAGATAGATAGGTAAAGGTTATTTTTTTATGTATGTACTGCGCAATTTAAACTATTCAGTTTAAATAAAAACTTTATCCATAACGCAGGTATTATTAATAAGTAAATGCATTTTAAACTTAAATATGATAAACATTCTTATTTTCATTTAGTAAAATATTTTGGAATAAATTGTTTTTATTTATCTATCTAAAGGCTGGTATGATGATGATGATGATGATGAAATACTCATTAAGGACCCCTCTAGGCCTCCTCCAGTTCTTTCCATCTGTCATCTATTTCCCTCAGGACTATCTTTATTTCGTCAGTCTATCTCGCTAGCTTCAGCTTTACATTACCGAAACTATAAAACATAAAAGTTCAAATAGAATCAACAATCAATCGACGTTATTCAACTTTTTTACCCGATTACTGATGTTGGTTTCAAGTGGTACCCCCAACCCCCACCCTCCACTCTCGCCCGTCAGCAAATGTGCGAATAAAGATTCATTTGTATATGTATTTGTTGTATCGATAATCTATCAGTTATATATAAATGAGGGGCTTCGTAACAGCTATACCGCGTATGAATGAATGTTTAATGCGTGGGCTTTTCACTTATAATTAAGCTAAATATAACCACAATAAAGTGCTTCTGAAGCTTCTTGACACAGGGATTGTTTCAATTTTAGCTTAAGTTCTAGTTAGAACAATATGTATTCTCAGACCGCATTTTAAAAGTCACTTTTATATACACATTATAATACTACTTAGTCAGAAAATTAATTATATGCGGTTAATATAAAAAAAATAAGTACAAAAAGGAATGCGACCCTGCCAGGATTCGAACCTGGAGTCTTCTGATCCGTAGTCAGACGCGTTATCCATTGCGCCACAGGGCCTTATGAACGTACGCTGAAATATCTAGTAGGCTATGCAGAATTTATAGGTTATATCAAGGTTATAATGTTTTTCTTTCCTTTTGTTTGTTACCTCAGTAACAGAACAACATCTAATAATAATTTATAGTTATGAATACAATTACCCTCAACCTACATTCGGTTTTGGAGCTCAATGTAGATCTTTTTCATGGATTTTCAAATATATGTTAAGAAAGGATGCCGCTTTATAAGTACGTCAACATAAAACTGACTCATACGAAGTACAGTAGCAGTAAAAACAGAAGTAAGTACATCTTACTTGTTCCTAGCAAGCAATTTATAGTTCAGAGACCATTGAAAACGTAATATCATTTAATTTACAGAAGAGACGCCGACAAATTGCCGCAACACTGTGGTTTTGGAAGATATTAAACTTGAAGCTCTAATTGCATTAACTTTGTACAGGCAGAGTCTGTTTGAATATAAATTGGCCAAGGGTGTGTCGGACCACGCACAGAAGGCTTCCGAAGTCTGTAAGAATTAAGAATCCCTACTAATATTATAAATGCGAAAGTAACTCTGTCTGTCTGTCTGTCACGTTTCACACCTAAACCGCTGAGCTGATTTTGATGAATTTTAGTATAGAGATACATGGGACCTTGGAGAAGGACATAGACCACTTTTTAGGTAGGTACCACGCGTACTCAACCGCGGGCAGCAGCTAGTGAATTATAAATAAACAATGCCGGACAATTCACACAGGGTGTCATATGGCTGATATACTACTTATATTTTTTTTTTTTAAATACATACATATTTATTTTTATTTTTTAGTTAGTACCTACATAACTTGTTCAATTCAGAACTTTACTCCATAGGTTAAGGAGGTGGGCGTTGAGGCTGCTATACAGTTTTTTAAAACTTTTGCAGTTTCATCGTTGTATTTAGTTTTCTGCAGACAATGTACATTGTTCTGAATAAATAATTTTTATACATATACTTTTTATACATATACTTTTTATATAGAAACACCCAAATGGTCAGGTCTCAAACAAATTTAATACTACTAACAAGCAATTTTAGACTCTTATCTACTCTTAAATAATAAGGTACAAGTAGTTACCACTTAGTTCTTATAAGATATTTAAAGGGATAGTCAAAGACACGTCCAAACATTATAATTAGACGACCTCTAGCGCAGTGGGCTAAGATCTGGCTGAGACGCAGAAGGTTGCGGGTTTGATTCCCGCCGCGGGACAAATGTTTGTATGATCTGCAAGCTGCTGATTGTTTGTCTCGGGTCTGGGTGTTTCTATGTATATTATGTTTGTATTTAAAAAAAAAGTATAGAAGTAGTATATCAGTCATGTGGTACCCATAAGACAAGCTCTGCTTACTTTGGGGCCCGATGATGCTGTGTGAAATGTCCGGGATTTATTATTATTTATTATAATTTGGCACATGCCGACACGCGACTCAGTAGTTACTATAACGCACGTGACAGGCTACAAGCCTATCGCTTCCTAATTGATGACAAGCGTTCCAATTAAAAGTTCTAGGATGTTCCGGTTTCCGAACGATGTTTTTCATCATCATGTGTACAGACACTGCGCAGATGATTTTTTTTTTAATTTTTTAGTGCACAATATTTATCATACTCTATATTTTTATTTTTATTTATAATTAAAAAATGTTACACGAATAGGTTCGAATCACGATCACAACGATGTAATCTATTTTATCGGAAGAGTGCTTCAACTAAAATACTAAAGCTCTTCCACAAAATATATAGGTATTCGAGTTATTAATAGAGTAAACACTAAAACTTCATAGGAAGACCAAATTATATAATTACGTTTCAAAAACTAAAAAGGAAACCGACTTCATTTATATAAAACTACGAAACTTAGTTTACTTGGATGATATAAATGTATATATACATGTATATTTCCTCTATTTTGATTAAAAATCAAACTACTGAACTGATTTTGATGATATTTATATGGGACTGTATCATACGAGTATAATCGGAAAGTATACCCATAAAAACCCTTTTATTTTTTAATATTTTATAAGTCGGTTTTTTAAATGCCGGAGTTATGAGGTTGACTTTGAGTTTATTTATTAGTAATAATGGTCAATATGGTTATAATTCAGTTCGATAATTCTTATATATAATATACGTAATTAATATACGTAAAGACGTAATTCTTATACGTAATATACATAGTAACAATCATATAGACAAAATTAATAATAAAAAGTCTCTAATAAATATTACAATCAAATGACCTTGGAAGTTAGTAACAGGATAAATCTTTTAAAAAAAAAACCGGCCAAGTGCGAGTCGGACTCGCGCTCCGAGGGTTCCGTACAAACCTATAGGTATATAAGTAAAATTTCACCCATCACGACAATCGAGTCGTAGTTGGATGATGTAACGAAACATTTACAGTTTTCGCAATTTTTCCTTTATCTGTGCTATAAGGCGTTGCTTCGTACCAAATTTCAAGATTCTGATTTCACGGAAAGTACCCTGTAGGTTTTGATTCCCTTGCGAGTTGCGAGTTTGAATATATGCGACTAAAATTGCTGTTTCTCTTGATTGCGTTGACATAGAAGTTATTTTAGACCTGAGTATTTTATATAAATTTCAATTTAATACCTTTACGCGTTCATGAGAAAAGGGGTAGTAAGTTTGAAATTATTAAAAATATTTTGATTATATGATGTAACTAAAAATGTACGGTTATCGCAATTTATCTTTTATCTGTGCTATAAGACGTTGCTTCGTACTAAATTTCAAGATTCTGAGTTCACGGGAAGTACCCTGTAGGTTTTGATTCCCTTGCGAGTTGCGAGTTTGAATATATATGCGACTTAAATTGCTGTTTCTCTTGATTGCGTTGACATAGAAGTTTGATTTAGTTACAGTTTAAAGGTATTATAGACTTGAGTATCTTATATCAATTTCAATTTAATAACTCTACGCGTTCATGAGAAAAGGGGTAGTAAGTTTAAAATTATTAAAAATATTTTTATTATATGATGCAACTAAAAATGTACGGTTATCGCAATTTATCCTTTATCTGTGCTCTAAGACGTTGCTTCGTACCAAATTTCAAGATTCTGAGTTCACGGGAAGTACCCTGTAGTTTCTGATTCCCTTGCGAGTGTCGAAAATTTGCGCCATAAACGGCTGTATCTTTTGATTGCATTGGCTTAGAAGTTTGTTTTTTTTTCACAGCTTTAAGGGACAGTATTTGATATAAATTTCAGCTTGATACCTCTACGCGTTCCTGAGAAAAAGTGTCTTGACAGACAGACGAACGGACGGACGGTCAACAAAGTGATCCTATAAGGGTTCCGTTTTTTCCTGTCGAGGTACGGAACCCTAATAATGTGTATCTTTATATATTTATATCTTCTGTGCGTGTGTTTGTAATGAAACTCCTCCTAAACGGCTGGACCGATTTTTATGTTTTTTTTTGTGTGTGTTCTAGTGGATTCAGGAATGGTTTAGATTTACAATTAGATATTCTTTTTACTTTTTAAAACGCAAGGACGAAGTCACGAACAAAAATGGCCCATGGATCCTGGACTATTCTGTTTTAAAGGCACTGTCTTCTTCTTCGTTAATGGCATGTGTCATATTAATGTTAATTTGACCAACGACAATTGTTTATATTGTGTATAGTATGCTTAGTGGTCCGGCATTATTATTGTATTGTTCTTAGAGTTCACGTAGTAATAATGCGTCAAGACATGAAGGTAATACGCGCGAGAAGACACAGGCAGTTCCTAGTATTAGTTTATTGTCCGACCACACAAGTTGAAACCATTCACATCAAAAACCACACGAAGCCACAATTCAAATAACCGAGTCTAAACTGAATTACACTAATACCAGTGAACTGCTACTGACTTTGTTCGCGTTATCATACTCCGTGACATTATTAACCTCATATTGTACTTGAAGGACGCGATGTTGCAATGTGCTGCGTTATCAGTACTTTGATAGGTGACCGTCAGTGACAGCCACACAATTCGTGTCTTCCATGGTTCCGGTTTTATACATCCTTCGGTAGCCCAAATGATGTACGGTATTTACATAAGATGGGTATTACTGCCCTGTGGCAGTGAAATGGATCCGTTTAACTATCTATAGATCGTTTTAAACGATTAATAGATAACTTACATTCACGTTTTATATGATTCTGTGCATTTCTATTATTATAGATTATTAGCGTTAGTATTTAAAAAAAGTGTGCGTCTCGGGACGCCCGGCAGAAGTGATAACTTAAACTAATCTAACTAGCGCTGTGGGTTAGAGTGAGAGAGGAGGAGCATGCCTACCGCTGCCGTATGCGTGAGAGAAAGGGAAGCCAGACCTATGTCGACTATATAATCGACTCTTATTTATATAAAACAAAGTCATGTTAATTATATAATTTATAACTCGAAAACGGCTGGACTTATTTTCATGGTTTTTGATTTGTTGGATTTTTCTCCGACCCGAATAGCAGAACAACTATGAAAACATAAGAAAAAACAAGTTAAGTGGTTCAGTTTGACACAACCTTTGACGACGTTCGGTTTGTTAGGTTATGTCAATAATTGTGTCATATAGAAGCAAAGTGTTTTAATATGATATATCTTTCTTTTTGAAAGGCGCCGATGAAGTCGCGAACGGGACAGCTAATTTAATATAGTTTTTCGTTTGGCTTGGAGCTTTAAATTAATTCGTTATGTACGTTTAATGCATAAATACCAAAACGCCACTTCACCATAATACAAAATCAATCATTTCGAACCCCGCTCTGCTTACTTTGGGGCTAGATGATGCTGTGTGAAATGTCCGGTATTATTGGCCTCAATTCTGTTGGCACCAACCTAACTAATTTTAGCTAAAATTAGGTTTTGAACTGTCAAATTAACCTTTGGTATTCTGCTGCTACCAACTTATCCTAATTTAATTATATCTAACTTAATTAAGCGTTCCTAATTTATTTAGATGGTACTAACCGAATAGGTTTTACAAATGCTATGACTAACTAAATATATTTTAGACAAATTCTAATTTTAGAAATGAACCAACCAAATGGCCACTATTGTATATAATTTATTTAGGACACATAATGTTCACGTACGCCAGTAAATCAAAACCTATAGGGTACTTCCCATGGACCTAGAATCATTAAATTTTGTAAGAAGTTAACTTAGTTACATAGCATAAAAAATGGTGTCTAATTACAATTGTACGTTACCTTTTACAGGAGAGCAAAAAAACTAAAAAAAAATATGTTTATGCACTTTTGATTAGTTCTATTTCATTTCATTTAATTCATATTCGCTACTTTGCACCGTAAAAATAGCTTTTTGTTCCATTATTTAACTGCAAACAAATGAATCTAGTACTTATAGAAAATTAATAAAACAATATGTGAATATTTCACTTTCAAAACTTTCGTTAGTTGTACTATACATTTTGATAAACACTTTACTCACTTTTTGGGTGCGAACCGTGAACTCGAGCGGCAACGAGCGGACCGCGGATCAAACTCACCCTGATGAAGTTTCTCTAGATGAATTGAAACAATGTCGGTGCCTCCATCGACAAAATAATACGCGAGTAAAGCCCGTGTTTATCAAAATGTATAATATGTGAATACATTGAAAATGTTTTAGTTATGAAAATTACAAGTAAAGTATAAATAAAAAGAGACTGGATACATTATTAATTATAATACAAAACAGCCAAGTACTCCGTACTTTCTTCGTTGTAATCTGTCTTTATGAAGATCGATTTTGGACACTTCTTTCGATACTGTATTCATACAGCATCTTGAAACAAATTTTTTGTTGCTTTTCTCATTATTCTTGGTATTTTTTGAAACGTCCATAGCGAATTGCAGCTGTGACGAGTTGAACTCTAAAAAGTCAGCGTACCATTGTACCATTGTAGTAACATCAAAGGGGTGAGATTTTGTCCATGCCACCCTCATTATTTGAGTCCATCCACCTGGTGTGTAAACAGAAGTGTTTTTGAAGTGATAACTTTTTATGGGAGGGTAAACCACTTCGTTACGTAACGCGTTACGGTGCCAGCCTATCTAGCTCCCCTTTCTGTCAAACATACAGCAGCGGTAGGCAGAGCCTGCCTACCGCTGCACTCCTCTCTCACTCTAACCCACAGCGCTAGTTAGATTAGTTTAAGTTATCACTTCTGTCGGGCGTCCCGAGACTCACACGTTTTGTTTTGATATCTGCTCTATTTTCGAATGAATCGAATCACATTCCATGTGACTGTGCTGACTCGAAACATGGTCAATAATTTTAAACTAGATAAAGAAAGATACAACAAAAAATTAAATTATTTTGCTATCCTCCACAGTTGTCTGACATCATCATCATCCTGACATGTGTTACATTAGGTTTACCATCGGTATATTTATATACAGCTGTTCCAATTTCAGTACTTCCTCTTTTACCTTCTGTTTCATCCCAAGTACAGGTGCGACACCTTGGTTTCAAATTATAATACACTGCCAGCTTTCGGACATAAAATATTGTCCAGCTGCACCTTTAGGAGTCTGAACAACAGCCTCGAGATCAAAGTTACACGCCAAAGTTTGGTTGTCACTTTTTAAGGAATCTTTATCGGCATCTCTGCGTAGATAAGCAGAGATCTTTGTTTTAGGTGCCTGACATGAAGATCTTGTTGAGGGCTGGATATGCCGTCTCTGACTATTTTAACGTGAGCTACACATTTCTTACATAGGTCTTTTTTCTGTGACATTTGAATATTATTAAATAAATTATCACTCATGCATTTTATAATTACGCTAGTTTTACGTGTTCAGTTAGATATATACTAACATGAGAGATAGCAACAAAAAACGAGTAGTTTAATATTCGCTTGCTTGCAGCGGGCATTTATTTGTTTCAAACTTTGGAACTCAGTAGTAGAATTTACCATGGTACAATATTATATATATCTCAGATTCACTTAAATACTGCTATCGTATCTCAAAGACTATAAAAGCTAGAGATACAAGAATTTGCCACAGGGTATATCACAGATTCACAGCATTTAAAACTCTTTGGCATTAAAAAGTCATTTTCGTGATAAGTGCAGATTCGTGAGTTTGCCGCATGACGCGTACATGACAGTGACGAATATTTTCATCGTAAATCATCATTTCACGTAAAATTATCGTCCGTAAACCGACTTTACAGACAACCATTTTTTTTAGAGTTCCGAAGTCCAAAGGCCAAAGGCCCTTTGTTCTTCTGAAAATAATGTTATTTGAGCTCTTGAATAAATAAACTATGCTTTTCGAATTCATTTGGTGATTGCGTATTCCGTATAATATTTATTTACGCTCCAAACAGCGCTAAAAGCAGTGTTGAATTACTATTTTTTTGAGACTCGTTGTATCTTTCAAACCATTATTTTTTTACGATTATATTGCAATATAAGCATTGATTATCATTCCATACAAAAGTATCGTTGTATGAAAAGATAATCTACTATTTTACTCTTAACACGGCGATACGCGATAAATCCCCGTTTCATAGTAAAACAATATGAATTCAAATCGCAAGAAATACCATGGTAATAGTGAACTGAACACATCTTTTTTTTCCTGATTTTTTTTTATAAAGATCTTTATTTAACATAAATTTACAAATACAGTCATGTTCTAAACACAGTTTAGGCAGACTTCTATGATGGTAACATTGACTCAACAGGCTATTGCACCTTTTAAAGCCTTTGGACAAAATAGACAACTATTTATGAAATTAACACTTTGTTTATCGGAGATACAGTTCAATTTAGCTAACCAAATTACGATGAACGAATGTTAAATTACACAAACTTTGTTTAGTTTATGTTTTTACCAATATGCATATTAAAACATACCTAACCTGTACAAGGTAATCCTCATCATTGCATACACTAGGATAAACAAACACTTTGGTTCAACAAACAATTGACAAATCGTCAGAAGATAGATGAATGAAAGTAAAAAAGTTATGGAATGCGAGCAGCAGACGCACAGCGCCTACCATCTAATAAGTGCACAAACCGATCGGTTCGTACCTTCAAGCTACCTGATGGGTTAACCCTACGCGTGACAGTATGCTTAAAATAAAATAAAATTAAGTCACCAGATACCTACTTTTAAGAAAGAAAATGTACAATGGCTAATATAATATCCGTGCACTTTGAAGTATAGCATAAACCGCAATTATTATATTGTTTTCGAGGATTTAAATTTACGTATATTATTTTATTGTAAGATGGATGAATAATTCAAATTTATTTTATTTTAGACTTGCAATCAGGTTAATAAATATACTTTCGATGATAAACAGGTTTTTACTTTAAAATTTGTGAACTGTTTGATTATGTACATACATAGTAAAAATATATTAATTAGTGGCAGCGGACGGGTTAACTGGAGTCACAAGCGCTACTATCTGACTCGTCATTGCCCTCGGTCAACACGTAGTGATGTGGTAGGCGATATCGATTGTATGTATCGATGTAAGGAAGATTGGATGAGCGTGTTTTTCTAATTGAAGACACGAGATTATTTTTGTGATCAATAAATAAAATGTTTTCGTCAAATGTAAAATGTGCTTTTTGATGGTAGGAAAATTTATTTTTAGATGTAAACGGTGGATATTAGTTCGAAAGCCAGTGTTGTAAGCTATTTTAAATGCTTTGTTTTGCAACACTTGTAGTTTTTAATAATTAGTATCACAGGTGCTAATCCAGACCGGTGCAGCGTATGAAAAACAAGGGAGAATTAGTGTACTGTATATTTTGAGTTTAGTTTTAAGGCTGAGGTTACTACGCTTATTCATAATGGGTCTGAGGGCACCAAAGGCTTTATGACCTTTCGTTCGAGCATATTCTATATGGGATGACCAATTCACTTTGTTGTCAAGGTAAATACCAAGGTATTTTACAGTTTTATTCCAGGGTATTTGATAGTCTTTTAATAAAAGTCTTTTAAGTGGCGGTTTGCGTTTTCGAGAAAACATTATGGCTTCTGTTTTAGACTCATTTAGCTTGAGCCTCCATTTATGGAAATAGGTGGAAAGTAAATCTAAAGATAGTTGCAATCTGCCAATGATAAGGTCCTCGTCATTGCTGGTAGTATAAGATGCGGTATCGTCCGCAAGGCATGCAAGATGAGTCCGCGGCTGTTTTGGGATGTCATTTATATAGGCCAAGAATAGCAGAGGATCAAGTACTGAACCTTGAGGCACACCAGCCGGAATAGTTTGAAGATCAGATGTTTCATTGTTGATGTAGACTTTAAACTTACGATCCCTTAGGTACGATCTAATGAGTTCTATAAGCCCAATCGGTAAACCGTAGATATATAGTTTGTGCAAAAGTCCTTCGTGCCATACTGTATCGAATGCCTTCTCAATATCTATTAGAATCATTCCAGTAGAGTTTTTAAGATAAAGATTGTGAGAAGCATGCTCACTGACCCTAGCCAATTGTTGAATGGTCGAGTGACATCCACGAAACCCGAACTGCTCATTAATGAATTTACGCTCGAGAGAATCCATTAGGCGGTCGTAGATTGTACGCTCAAAGATCTTACCTAGAACTGATAGCAGACTAATCTGACGGTAATTGACTGCTTGTTTATGGTCTTTTCCGGGCTTAGGAAGAGCTATGATCTTTGCAGTCTTCCAGGTCGATGGATAGTACTTTAGTTTAAGGCACGCGTTAACTAATTTAGTAAACAGCACTAAACATTTCTGGGGAATGTATTTTAATAGTAAATTGTAAACATCATCGTCACCAGGAGCCTTGCAACATTTAAGCGAACGAATATGCTTACGTAATTCCCGCGGAGTCACAAGACGCACTGCGTTAGAATCATTATCATTATATGAATTGAGCAGATTCATAGATGTCGCTACGTTATGATGAGTTTCCTCGTCCCACCAATCAAATGTGAGGCTCGTATTTTCCTTGAAAGTTGAAGCTAGGACGTTGCACTGCTCAGCCACGGAGGATGTAAGTTCTTTGTCAGGCTTTTCTAAGGGTGGAATGGTTGCAGATTTCTTCTGCAAGGATTTAGCTATACGCCACAGATCTGAGGGAACTTTATCGGCTTTTGACAATTTGCTATTCCAAATGTTGTCGTTGTAAACCTTTACAGTAGCTTTAATTCTATCCTGTAATACATTTACTTCTGATCTAATAGATTTACGTTCATAAAGATTCGGTGTACGGAGCTGGCGAAAACGTAGCGTATTTTTTCGCCGGATAAGATTTTGAATGAAGTTAGGGTGGTTTGGCTACTTGGTCTAGGTTTACCTTCGGTACAGAAATGTCTCTGGCGTTCTTAAGAGAATCTGTGAGGTTAGCACAGCATCATCTATTGCTTCAATAGAATTATACACCGAGCTGGAGATTGAGATATTATTATTCAAAATAGAGCGAAATCTAGACCAGTCTGCCCTTGCGTAGTTGTATTTATTTTTTATACTTTCATGCCGTGTGAAACCTTCTAATTTTAAGAGAACAGGTAAATGGTTTGTAGATAGAGCTGTAATTGTGGTTGTAGTTAATTGTGGAGTGAATATTAGACGCTACAACCAGATCGGGCGTAGAAGGCACAGGTTCTACTATATAATGAACTAGAGTTAGGATCTGAGGTGCATGTATGCTGAAATCATTTTAAACCATGAGGTTATATAACTTTTTGCCATGTGGGTTCATAGCGCTACTACGACACCAATAAGGATGACGTGCGTTAAAGTCATCAACAAGTAAAACACGCATACCGGAGTCAAGGAGGGTTTTTAAGTACTGATAAGAAAGTGGCAGATTTGGAGACTGGTAGATGCAATAAATTAAGTGTTTCTTCCCAATATCTTTACCTCTACACCTACAGCTTCCATGTGTCTCATTGTTCGGGGGGCCAATTTTTGAATGTGAGGTATGGTATTTCTAACGAAAATAGCAACTCCCTGTCCACGCGATTTTAATTTATCTTGGCGATAACAACAGAAACCTGGTATTTGAAGTTCAATGTGCTTAGCAATCCTTGTTTCAGAAATAGCAATTACATCAGCAGATAATTTATGTACAGCGAGGTCTATGAGTTCAGAGAGTTTAGTGCGTATGCCGTCCGCATTCCATTATAGTATTCGAAGCTCGGTTGTGTCAAACATACTGATGTAAATGAGTCAAGATGAGGATTACCTTGTCCATCATATTAGTACAAGAAGTGAATTCGGTCTTTAGACGCCTAATGACGTTCAAGATCTCTAGCATATCCTGGGTTGCACCGTCAGGCTGAGAAGACACTGCAGGCTGGGATGCAGTGTCACGTTCAGCAGCGGTTGTAACCGCAGCTTTTGATGAGGCGCGTGGTTGGAAACTTTGTTGCCCGGGTGCCACTAATGAAGTAGTTGAAGTCAAAGATGCGGAACGAGGTAGGCTACTTGCCTGCCTTGGTGCTTCTGATGGAATAACTGAGGACGGAGTAGTCCCTGCATTCATATTTGGTGTGCGCTGGCTTTTTTGGCCACGTTTGATCTGCTGTACCCGTTCTAGATATCCGATACGAGCAGAGCACTGTCTATAGTTGGCAGGGTGGTTTTCTTTGCAGTTGCAGCACTGCGCAGGACTAATACGTTCCTTTTTAGGGCAGTCATTAGTGGCATGGGTTTCAATGCACTTAACGCATCGAGCCTGGAGGTTGCAGTTTCTGGAGGCATGTCCAAAATGCTGACATCGATAGCACTGCGAGCCAGAAGTAGACTTGGGCTTGAATCTCTCGACTTTTATGACGCAATTACAGAGGTATTTAATTTGTCTAATTTCACTAAGTCAAAACCAGCTGGTAGCTGTACCAGCAGAGGCAGGCATGCCATCGAATTACTTTCTCCAGATGCGCTTTTGAGTGGGTTAACTGTGTAAAAAACCGTTTTTGAAGCCCAATGATGCAAGTTCATCGCGTACTGAGGGAATAGCTTCTGAAGGTATGCCACGTACAACGACCTTGTAGCTCCTTTCTTCTTTTCGTGAAAAAGTATGAAAAAGGACATTTTCATTACGTAGGCCTTCAGTTACCATGCGGTGACTTTCGTTGGTGTAGCAGTGGATAGCCACCTTGCCATTACGTCGGTACTGAAGATTAAATTCTTTTGCAAACTTGTTGATCAGGGTCGTGATCGACTAATGCGACCAATCCTCTTTGGTTTCTACCAGTCCAGTACGAGTTCCAAAGGCTGAATATGCAGCTTCAGTCGGAGTCATCTGCTAGACCTTTGAAGCGATTACTCGTGCTGAAGGTCAACTGGCTGGTTATTTTACCACTATTTGCAGTTATTTGGGTTTCCTCCAGATGTTATCCTCGGCAGGTCTTTTGTTCGACAGGCTTTCAGTCGACGAAGTCCGAGCGAGGTACTGGTCCATGTTATAAAAATTAGAGTTTATCGATATCCGGCATTATCGAGTGGTGGACCACCCTTGTTTAAATGTAACTACTGGTACCGGCTTTTACGCACTAGTGAGGTAGATACGTGTGCACACCGCGCGAGATTTGTAGATCGTTTCGATAGATCGATCGGCACCTACTGCTATGCACTTATACATTTAAAATATCACTTTTAATGTGAACAGCTACGATCAAGTATCTGACGACATATGTGGCGCTGTGAGCCAAGGTCCGGCTGAGACGCAAAAGGTTGCGGGTTCGATTCTCGCCGTAGGACAAAAGTTTGTATGATCTGCCAGTATTTGTCTCGGGTCTGGGTGTTTCTGTTTATAATATGTATTAAAAAAAACTGTATTTAAGTTAAGTAGTTTAGTAGTCATGTAATACCCATAACACAAGCTCTGCTTACTTTTGGGGCCGGATGATGCTGAGTGAAATGTCCGGGATTATTTATTTATTTATTTTATTAACTATTATTAGATATATTTATTATAACTAGTGATCGCCCACTGGTCAAAATTCGATTATAATAAATTATAATTAATGTATTTTTGATGCATAGTTTTTTAAAAACATTAGCATTTTGCACTTCTCTATATAAACTATTATTGTACGAAATTTCATACTCCTCCGTCCGCACAATTTTCGTAAAATTTATTAATACTTATAAACGTACTATGTTTTTGCTTCATGTATTAATAAGTAGACAATAATACTGGCGTTTCACTCATTAATTAATTAAGTATAATTATTAATATTACAGTATTTAATAGTAATCATATTAGTATGAGTATGTGAAGCATGATCATGTGTTAATTTTGACAATCCCGTGCGAGATTTGAGCTCTTTTTGCACTCGAAAAATCGAATACGATTCCTGCTCAACCAATAGCAGAGCAGATCCTAGATCGCGCAAGCAACATTTACTCACCAATTCACGTTATAAGCGTAGCGTCCGATGCACAAGCAGGGGGACCGAGCTACGCAGGAAGTCGGCTCGGGAAGCCGACGGGTGCAATTCCTTACTAGATCCAATTTAGTTAATATAACCTGCTCTAGAACTGTGTAGCGCTTTGTCCTCCTTTTTAGGAAGGTACAAGTCCACAAAGAACCGTTATAGTTTTACCGTATCGGTATGTTTGTCTGTCTGTCTGTCCGACCTTTATCAGAGCTCATGCAGACTACGAGTATTAGTGTCATCGTGAAAATAAATTTCACGGTCGTATGTACATTAATAAACCCAACAAAGTTATTAATAAAACTTTATATATATATAAATATTTATAACCAGCTGACCCGTTCGGGACTTCGTCCGCGCATTTAAAAAAGAAATATATATCAGAAGAAAACATTTCGTTTTATTCGCTGCGGGTCGCTGGTATGAACATACATATATATGTATATGTATTCTGTTTATCAGCTTTCATGTATAATTGTACTGTGCAAACGTTTTTGCTTACTATATAATCTAAATTGCGTTTTATTGTAACGAAGTTCATTAGGCTAGGCGAAAAAAGTGTTAGATTTTGTTAGTTTTAGTATCCTATAGTTTGTGGTGAAGACGGCTATGCATAGGGTGACACGAATGAACGAATAAACTAGACGAATTGAATGATGTACAATAAAATGTTTATTGTCACAACTTGAATAAATATATTAATTACGAAATGTCCTACCATTCCTTTAACTCATTAGCTATTTCTGCGTTCATTGAATTGCTCCTAGACGCTAGTAATTCATTTAATAAGTGTTGGTACTGAAAAACCTTAGGCACACCAATTTAGGGTATATTTAAAAAGAACTGATATAGATGATTAACTTTTAAAATTATTTTTAATATATAATGCCAAAAAAATCTTGTTTTAGTTAAATAGAGAATAATGATACTTCATACGAAATTGTTTTTATTTTTTTAACAATATTCGACGACCTCTGTGACTCAGTGGGCCATGTCCCGGCTGAGAGGCAAAAGGTTGCGAGTACGATTCCCGTCGCGGGACATATGTTTATATGATCTTCAAGTACCTAGTCGGTTTAAAAGTTCTGTCACAACCCTATTATTTTTAAATTTCGAATACTGGACAGAAATCTTTTATTGATTTAAACGCTTTGACGCTCAAGGAAGATCGAGTCGAAAACATTCTGCAAAATTTTAAAATAGCATTAATGTTGGTTCATCGAAACATCAAACGATTCAGTGAAGATTTGAGCCTCGAAGATCGTAAAAGGAGCGGCCGACCTCACACGGTTAGGACACCAGCGGTCGTCAAAGCAGTGAGTGCGCGAATCCAACGAAATCCCGTGCGTCAAAAAGTCTTAGCTCTTCAGATGGGACTTAACAGATCAACTGTTAAAAGGATGTTAAATCAAGACTAGGACTACGGGCTTATCGAAAAAAGAACGAACATTTTTTGTATGCGCGCCTAAGATTCTGCACCAGCTCATAGGGCACGAAGCACTAAAAACTGGCTGACCACCCGTGAAATCGACTTTATCGGGCACGAAGACTGGCCCTCGTCTAGCCCAGACTTAAATCCACTGGACTACAAAATATGGCAGCATTTAGAGGAGAAAGTCTGCGCTAAGCTTCATCAAAATTTGGAATCTCTTCGTGCATCTCTGGTTAAAGCAGCGGCAGAAATAGGCTTGAATGTGGACTGCAATCGACGACTGGCTGCGTCGGCTAAGAGCCTGTATTAATAAAATTAATAAAATAATAAAATTATATTCTAATTGTCTTTCTTTTCATGTACAACTTTAAAACCATAACACAATTTATATGATTTATTCAGTTAAATGTTTGTGACAGAATTTATAACCTGACTAGGTATTTATCTCAGACCTGGGTGTTTCTATGTATGCATTTACCATTATTAACTAATGATTAATGTATATTTTATCCATAATTTAAAAATATAAATATTGCACTGCACTCTTTTTGTGTGCGAAATTTCAGACTCCTCCGTCCGCGCAATTTTCGTAAAAAGGGGTATAAAGTTTTTGCTTCACGTATTGTTATATAGGTTATTTAAAAATATATATATATGGCAGGTTAGTGAGTTCCTAATTTACTGAAGACTTAATGCCAAATTTAAATAACTTACTGGGACGTTGCGGTTTCTCATCAATTCAGTACAAGTCATCATAGCAGAGCCGAGTTGCTTATTCAATGACCCTTCGCTACTCAAGTTATTTCAGCGATCCCTGTATTTAAACAAAGAGGTTATCAACGATAAGTACCCTACAAGTACTTATTGTTGGCACTGTTGAAGGGTTAGGGAATTCTTATTGCGGACAATTTTACTTGAGAAATGTTGTTAAAACACTCAGAAATTGAGAACCTATGTTCTAACCTCATTGTCAGAGTTTGACGCAGAAGGCCGCGGGCTCGATTCCCGCCGCGGGTCTAATGTTTGTATTAGTTGCATGTATTTGTCTCGGGTGTTTCTACGTATAAAATGTATGTGTTTACAAAAAAAAGTACCTATATAAGTATCAGTCTAGTCAGTGATCAGTATCTGTGTGAAAAGTACGGTATTGTTATTGTTATTTTCATCATGCCTATTGTTATGATACGAATAGTGTGCAAGCTATGGCTTCGTTTAAGATCGGACAGACAGACAAACTAACAGGCGGACATGACGAATGTATAAGGCCTAGAACGCACCGCGAATTAATCCGTGCGTGTGCTTACGTCTGATTCGATGTTCCACAACTCGCCGTGGATTAAATTCGCGCGATAAAATTAGCCGCGCATTGCGCTTGGCCTAAGAGTTGATTCGGAAGCTTAAAAATGACAACAAAAACGGCCACAACTCAGCCCCCCTCAGTGGTCGTTCTAAATGCTGTTAAAATTAACTATAAATTATTGAATTCTAATAATGGCCCTGATTCTGTTATTTTGTCGGTTTACATTAAATTTCGTAAAATACGATCGATCTTAGCTTAAACTAAAATTTAATGGTGATTAAATATTGTTCAAATTAATATCTTCTTATTAGGTATCACAACACTTCTTAAATGTACTATATTGCCGTGTTTTGCTTACTTTATACGTCATGTAAAAAAAACAATAAGTACATTAAAAAAACAACATGTACTTTTTAACTAGTTTTAAAACTGTCGTGTGGAACTGTTTACTCTGATTGAAACATTGTTTTAAAAAGACCGTTAATATTTTACGAAATTTAAACTAATCCGACGAAACACCCGTATCAGCAATGTAATGTTAAATGCTCTATAATAATTAGATACGTTTTAAAAACTAAAAAGAAAATCGAAATAATGGATATAAAATTCAAGCCCATAAAAAAATAAGGAGCCCGGGAGCGAGGGAAAAGGAGGGTTATTTAAAATAAGAATTTTCCAAATTGGTTAATAAATGACGAAATTGTGAAGTAACAATTTTTTATTGAAGTCAGAAAAAAATACATATTTCACGCTTTTTAGAACTTTATCATTTTTCGAAATTCGTAAAAACCACTGGAAAGTTACAGGAAAAAAACACGAAATTATAAATGTAAAATAAATAAATGAATAATGCCGGACATTTCACACAGCAATATCTGGCCCCAAAGGAAGCAGAGCTTGTGTTATGGGTACCACATGACTGATATTATACCCAGACCCGAGATAAATACATGCAGATCATACAAGCAGTTGTCCAGCGGCGGGAATTGACCTCGCAACCTTCTACGTCTCAGCCGCCACATTACGCCACATCAATCATCACACAACAATTTGTCCGAGTGGGAATCGCATTCACAACCTAGATTTATTTATATTTATAGCGCAAATAGTGATTCTTTTTTATATAAATATCGATAACTAGCTGGTGCCCGCGACTTCGTCTGCGCAGGATTAGTACTTCGTGTTATTCTACAGGTTTTAGCAGCGCACGCCAGAATAGCTCAAAGATGGCAGATTTTTATCCTACCTACTTGACACTTATTGTTATATTTTGGACAATTCATACAATATCTTTATAAATTGTAGCCTATGTGTTATTCTGATGTATAAGATATATTATTGTGAAGTTTCATTAAAATCCATTCAGTAGTTTATGCGTGAAAGAGAAACAAACATACATACAAACTTTCGCTTATATAATAATAGTAGGATTATTTTAGTATAGCTATCAGTAATCTTTATTTATTCAATTGGTTTTGAATTCCAATTCAATTTGTCAGAAAATCCAAAAAAAAGCGCTAGAAGAATTATGCTAACCAGCTATGTATGTATTATCAAAGACAATGGAACATTGTAATATGTATCTATCTACGGTATTATGTAAACAATGTATCACGGCGGTGTCGTTCTTATACTAAAGTTAAAGTGGTTTTGAAAGACCTTTCATTTTCAACCGTGGGTTGGAAAAGGTAAGATCGATTTTCTAATGACGCTATTATCTGTTGAATTTACAAGCAAGACATTGTCTCTTTGAAACAAGGTTTCTTGTCTGCGTGCGATGAAGATACATACACATGTATCTTCATCAGTAACTTTGAAAATACAATGTCACCACGAACCATGTACTGAATCCTTACTAATATTATTAATGTGAAAGTAACTCTGTCTGTCTGTTTGTCTGTCACGTTTGCAAGCCTAAACCGCTGAACCGATTTTGATGAATTTTGGTATAGAGATAGATGGGATCTTGGAGAAGGTATCCCAAGCGTTGGTTAGTCCCAAACTTACCAACGCTTTTTACTATGGAATTTGGATGATCGATAGAATTATATAAGTACCTAAATCAAAAATAATTTACACTTAAACTAGATCACAGGGCAAAGAGGATCTATTTAGCAAAAATATTGGTGCACTAAGTTCTGTACTTTACACTATAAAGTACAGCGCAAATTTTAAACCGACTTCGAAATAAGGAGAAAATTCTCAATACGTCGGATTTTTTTATTTTTCTATTTTGTATATTCACCGATTACTCCAAGACGACGAAAACCCGATTTGGAATTTTTTTTTGTTTTAATGGTATACATACTTACAAAGGTGGTCCCATTTAAATTTTATCGAAAATAGTCGAGCGGTTTTTAAAAATCAACAAAAATCTAAAAATTTTATGCATCGATGATATAAAAAACAAAACCTATAAAAATATTCTGACTCAAACCTCCTCCATTTTGATAAAGTCGGTTAAAAAGAGCTTAACCTGACTGACTGATTCATCATCGCCGAGCCGAAACCGCTGAAGCTAGAAAAGTAAAACATGGAAGGTAGTTTCCTTTTAATAGCAAAACTACCCACTAAGGCAGGATTTTTTGAAATTCAATCCATAAGAGGGTAAAAAGGCGTAAAAACTAATGTCTGAAACTTTTTAACGCGTGGTGCGTTTTACTTGAAACTTTATATTAATAATTAAAATGCTAAATAAATGAACACATGTTTCAGGATTTTTCAAAAAATTCTTACAAAGGGTTAAAATGGGGTGTCAAAGTTTATATAGGATCTTTTTAACGGGTGGTGTGATTTCTTAGAAACTTAGTTTGGATACTTAAAATGCAAAATACAAGGACACATGTTTCCGAATTTTTCACAAAAACCCTCATAAAGGAGTAAAATGGGGTGTGAATGTTTGTATGGAAACTTTTTAATGGGTGGTGAGTGTGTTTGGTTTGAAACTTATGGTTTGGCCAGGAGATAAATTGCATCTTGGGGAAAGATTCATCCAAGAGGGGATTCATCCCTTGGGGATTCATTCTATCTGGCTCAGCGTATTAGCATTACCATTCAACGTGGCAATGCCGCACGTATCTTGGGAACGCTGCCCTCGGGCAGTGATCTGGATCAGTTGAGCTATCTTCTTCTCTTCGTGTCGATGCTTCAGTCATTATATGGTTATAGAGTAGTAGGTGGTGATCTCAATCGCACTGTGGCCGCGTTAAGGTCTAAATTGAGCTATCTATAAATCGTTTTACACGGTCCTTAATACCTAAACTGTTTCGCATTATATTTTGTATTTTTGTATATTATTCTATACGTTTCTGTAATTATTTATTATTATACTAAATTAGCTTGCTACTCATGATTGCAAATCAAAGAATGCATTAATTGTACTCGTTTAAATAGAAAAAAATGCATTTAAATAAAACACAAATGCGAAAGTCGCGCAAGAAGGAAAACCGTGTTTATGACGTACTTTGAAGACGTCAATCATTACTCCAACGAAAATATAAGTCTAATTCTAGGACAAACATAACTTGATAATGGAAATAACGTTCCCATACATACTAACGTCATGCTCGTCCAAACATCATGCTCGTGTTGTTTTGTAACCGTTCAAATATTGTGAAGAAAAACATTTTAGTATTAGTAAAACAGCTCCTAAGGACCATACATTTTAGTATTTGATATTTATTTCACTCGATACCTCGGACCATTTCGAAGAGAAACCCATGTATAAAATCGGCTAATAATTCGGGGAAAATATATTTTTTTGTTTGTATGAAGTTACATACATACAAAAAAAACAGCCGACTTGAGGACCTCTGTTTTTTTTAAATAGAAGGTCACGTCTTAGTAGCACCACCAAACTTAATATATACAGGACGTTGGTGCGACCCTGTTCAACTTATGCTTGTCCAGAATGGAGCAGTACATGCCCAACCAACATAAATAAACTGCAAGTAGCCTAAAACATTAACTTTGTTTTGGGCTTGCCTATAATACACCCTTTCGCACGAATTTTCTCAAACTACACATTAACTTAAATTTCCCCACCCTATATAAATTCATCACTTTAAATAAAATTTAAATGGGACCACCTGTGAAGTATACCCTTTCAAACAAAAAAAGAATTTTCCAGTCGGATAAAGAGCCTTTATTTCTTAAATAAAATCAAAACAAAACGTTTCTATAACTATCCCCTACTAGTATTTTTTACTTTGACGTAGGCCTCCCGCATTTCCTACTACAACTCTCGGTTTCTGGCCCTTGACCTCCAGTCCGGTGCAGTCCTCTCTACGAACAAATCCTCCCATCCCTTTTTTTAGTCTACCTCTTACTGCGCCGCCTCGTGGTAACCACTCTGTAGTTCTTTTTGTCCATCGACTGTAACACACGTGTCTTGCCCATTTCCATTTTATCGATCGTATCATCATCTACATCTGTTATTTTTTTCTTTTCCTGATTGTTTTGCTTCTGATTTTGTATTTTTGTCTTATGGCTAGCCTGTTTTCATCTTCGTTTTTCAAAGATCAACTTTGACAACCGTATGTTAGGGTGGGAGAACAGTTATTTCTTGATCCATAAACATGAACATCGGTTTTTTTCGATACTTTCTATTATATAAGTTCCAGTACTTAATCGATACTCCGCAAACGGATATACCAGACTTAATCATTTACTGTTTGGCTGCTTGCAAAAGTTCTATTGATTAATTGGTTCTTGGGTTTTATGACCATGACTGAGGCCTTGGAGCGGCCTCTTAACTCACCTGGGTATGCCGCTGACTCTTATGAAAATTGTATACAAATACATACACATTTTCTTGTTCTGTGTTTTGTAATCGCGTTATTGTTATTTCATAAAGTCTTCATAAGTCTTTATGATCATAAATTGTTCTGAATGCTGCAGCGTGTGATAGTTTAGTTTAACCTAGATCCAACCGTGAAACAACGACATCCATAATGGAATGGGAAGTCTGACAAGCTTTTGCCATTGTGGTTTAGATCCCAGCTACGATCCAACCACTTCAACCACGTATTATATCCATGGCCTTGCTCCCTTTCTGTACCAACCAGAACGTATAACCTAAAATGTTTGAGCCTAAAATACATGTGCTAAGTGCATAAAAGGAGCCTATGAGGCGCAATCTAAAACTTTCACACACGATAAGATGAAGACCCTACAAGAAAACCTATATAAGGAAAATACCATTTAGCAGAATTTATTTGAATGCAAAAATGACTATGTAGATTACGACTTGACAGGCCTGTCAGCCCAGTTGGTAGTAGCTCTCTCTGCATTCTGCGCTGTAGAATGAGGCTTTGAGACAAGACAAACATTTGTGCAATGAACATGGGTGCTTCATATATTTTGTGACCAATATTCGGATAGCTTCAAAGATGATACAAGCAAAGGTTAAAACGCTCTGTTTCTTCTTAACGCGTCTTTTTCCTAGATACGACTTTGTTTGTTTTTGACTTTTTCTTTTTCTTTTTGGGACTACTTCAGCATTTGACCTTTTCTACGTCACCTTATTATTTTATAAAATATCCTTCTTCCGATTATATGATTATGTGGCACGCTAGACTCGTGAGGCCAGCCTGATGAACCAGGAGCGTAGAAAATGAGATTTATGAAAATTATTGATCAAATGTAAATAGCGGGGTTTTTCTTAGCATGTCATAAAGTCCTTGTATTTGTGTTCCAAAGTAGATCGTATGACAGTTGAAGAGGGCGTCAATCAGCACAGACTTGGACTAAGTAAACTCTTTCATGACTGCAAGCATCTACTTTCCAATGACAAATGATTTCCAATGATTAAATTTTCTTTGAGCTAAGCCATATTAAGCCAAATTACGGCGCAGCAAAGCTTAATTCGCATTGCGAGATGACGTAAAGTGGTATAAGGTTAGGGTTCCGTTTGATAAACAAGTTGGGTTTACGAGCGAACTGGCTCGTTTATCCTGAATAAAATATGCTGTCGCAGTGTTCCGCACGTCAAAGTTTGAGAATGTTTTTACTATTCTGGGACCAGCTAAGTGTAAGTAAAATAAAGCCGGGTTTCTGAATAGATTTGATTAGCAGTAACCATCGTATTTACGTTCTTTCGACATATCGCGTCTTTTGGAGACGAGACCCTGGGCCCGTGGGGAACAGGAGCGCACTGTGTTGTCAAAAATATTTCAAAATTCAAATTTCAAAAATATTTGTAAAAAACATCGCGTGATTCAAGAGCTGGCTCCTATCTGGCCCAGCATATAAGCATTGCCCTCTGGCAGTGATCTGGATCAGGCGAGCTATCTATAGACCGTTTTAAAAGATTTTTTGTTTCAACTGTTTTACATGTTTTTTATATTATATAATTCTGTTCATTTCTGTGAATAACTTATTAGTCCATTAAAATGTTACATTTTTTAGGCCTTAGTGTGCATTTGTCAGAGGACGCAATTTTATTTTTTTAATGTGTAGGGGGGGTCAGTAGAAGCTTAAGTTCAAGTTTGTGGGGTCGGCACCCTTGTCCCCCGGCCGCCATCTTGGAAAAGGGGGTGCAAAGGGTTTTCGCGCTGTATCTCGTAAACTAGTTACCTTACAGAAAATTTAATCAAACATAAAATGTAGCAAATTAAATTTCCTACAATTTTATTTCTATTACTTTTTATCGTCAAGTGACCAACAAAAAAGTTATAAACAAAAATAAATGAAAATTTTGTTTGTTTGTTCTAGGTTTTACAGCGCTCCAAACTTAAACGGATTCTCGAATGCTCATAGGGATGCAATAAAAACTAAAAATTAGGCTTACTTTTCTATCTATATTTTTTTTATTTATACAATTTATTATGATCTTAACATTCCTATGCTATTATTGAACTATGTTTGACCCTTTTACCCACCACCTATGAGGTATAACATGGGCAAAGTCAAATTTATAAAAATTTAATGCATTTTTTAATGCATTTTTTGTCACTGTCTTAGCAAATCGTTTGTATCGCAGAGTGTCTAGAGTATCGTCTTTATTTCCGCCATATAAAAAGACGAAAAAACGTTCGCCAACAACACTGAGTAACGATGACTCGACTTTCTCACTCATAAATAATTTAGTTCCACTTGCTAACTCTGGATGCTTCTGCAAAATTTTTATAAATTTGACTTTGCCCATGTTATACCTCATAGGTGGTGGGTAAAAGGGTCAAACATAGTTCAATAATAGCATAGGAATGTTAAGATCATAATAAATTGTATGAATAAAAAAAATATAGATAGAAAAGTAAGCCTAATTTTTAGTTTTTATTGCATCCCTATGAGCATTCGAGAATCCGTTTAAGTTTGGAGCGCTGTAAAACCTAGAACAAACAAACAAAATTTTCATTTATTTTTGTTTATAACTTTTTTGTTGGTCACTTGACGATAAAAAGTAATAGAAATAAAATTGTAGGAAATTTAATTTGCTACATTTTATGTTTGATTAAATTTTCTGTAAGGTAACTAGTTTACGAGATACAGCGCGAAAACCCTTTGCACCCCCTTTTCCAAGATGGCGGCCGGGGGACAAGGGTGCCGACCCCACAAACTTGAACTTAAGCTTCTACTGACCCCCCCTACACATTAAAAAAATAAAATTGCGTCCTCTGACAAATGCATACCCAAATGTAACTTTTCAATGGACTATATCGCGTTTCAAGTTTGGCATCTTTAACAAAAGCAGACCGTTTTCATATCCATACAAAAGTTAACTTACAGATCCCTGCTTAATAAAAATAATCTAGCAATATAGGCTTAATTAGCGCCTGTGCCGCCCTTAGGATGAAACTCGCGAAAGCTGCAATTAGTCTCGCTTACAGCATGTAGATTCATTGTACTTTTTCACAGCAACACGTTTTCATGAAGCGTACCACGTTCATCATCATAATAATATAATAATGCCGGACATTTCACACGGCATCATCTGGCCCCAAAGTAAGCAGAGCCTGTGTTATGGGTACCACATGACTGATAAACTACTTAAATACCTTTTTTTTGTAAATACATACATATTATACATAGAAACACCCAGACCCGAGACAAATAGTTGCAGATCATACAAAAATGTGTCCCGCGGCGGGAATCGAACCCACAACCTTCTGCGTCTCAGGCAGGCCTTCGCCCACTGCGCCACATGGGTTGCCATCATTTAACACATGTGATTTTTAAGGCGTAACAGTATAATTGATTTACAAAAATAATTACAGAATTGTACAGAATAATATAAAATACATGTGAGACAGTTGAGCTATATATGGACCTTTTAAAATGATCTATAGATATCTCAACTGATCCAGATCACTGCCAGAGGCCAGCGTTCCTAAGACACTATTGGCGTTGTCACGTTGAATGGAAATGCTAATACGCTGAGCCAGATAGGACCCAGCTCTTCGGTCACGCAATGTATCTACCTGGCGTATCTGATGTAGCTTCCCATATGTGCTCCTCCTCAAAGCAGCCTCCTAAACCTCCTCCTTAACCATGACGGGATTCTTTCATCTAGCTCATATACCTTATTATTTTATTCTCAGACTTTTTCTACCTCTCTCTCTTTCTACCTGATGATGTGCTTGATTATGCTGTCTTGTCGTATTATATGGCTAATCCCCGTCTTTAATAAGAATCTTTCTTCATTACTCTTCGTAGTATGTCTTTATAATTTCCCATCTTATACATTATCATACGACGCCACATATCAAATGCCAATAAGAATTAAAAAAAACATCAAATTGTGTCTTTAAGACAGAACTTTTTACTCTGTTCTCGAACTTCTTGGAAAACAATGAATATAATTCATTTATTCTAATATAGAATACTATATAGTTTTTTTTTTTTTTTTTAAATATTAAAAATAACATGCCAATGCTCTTTGGTGAAATATGTGTACTTCCTGTATGACTCAATATACGAGTAGTATGTTACCTACCATATGTATATATTTAATAAGTTTCTTGCAAATATTTCCATTTCTGTTTCTAATGCTTCCAAAACATTATCCACGAGAATAAAGCTAGTGAGCATGTTCAATAAAAGAAGAGTTACCTCCCCTAACCCCTTCCCTCCAATTTGTAACCCCTTTTATTCTACCCCTTGCCGCAGGTGCACAAGCAATTAGCTACAGTGCCGGCATCGTTACAAGTTACTTTTGACGTTATTCTACATTTTGGTTAAAACTGTTTTACTCATGTAGTAATTTGTAGATGGAGGCACTGACACTGTTTCGACTCTAGAGAATCTTTTTCATAGAGTTTGATCCACGGTGCACTCGTAGTAGTTCTACGGCAGGTACTAGTACGACTCCTACAAAACTTGTACAGATATAGTAATTGGAATAGTACAGGGACGATACTATATCTAAATTCGGTTAATAGGTTAATGCTAATGATGCTAATTGTGTCTAGGACCTCAAAACACGCGACCTCGCCAGACCAACGAGCTGGCTTCTATCTGGCCTAGCGTAGTAGCCTTGTCGTTCAACATGAAACTTCCACCAGTCTTGATAACACTTCTCTCAAGCAGTGATCGGGATCAGCTGAGCTATATATATATACATTTTACTAAATACTGGTTTTACTCACGTATTATTTTGTCAATGGAGACACCAACACTATTTCGATTAATCTAGAGAATTAAAGAGTAAAACCCGTGTTTATCAAAATGTATGGTACAACTAACGAAAGTTTATAAAGAGTTCTTCATATAGATCGTTTTAAATTAGATAACTCAATTGTTTCACATCTTTTTCATACTATTCTGTATAAAAATTTCATTTATAATGTTGATAAATCATTCTAAAAACGTCGGTTCTGTCCAGGTCTGCGGTGGCCCTAAGCCTCGGTGTGTCGCAGGTGTTAGGGATCCATTAGCGTTGGTTTATTAATCTGTATCCTCAAACAAGCCGTGATTACCCAACGCGCCGCAGGGTGCCTGATGTTTATTCTTATTTTTTGTCACACTTTGGCGGTTCTGCGTTCCTAGTACATTTCTATAAATCTTATTCTGTGGTTCTGTGATTCTGTTCATAATACATGTAAGATCACTTAGGCTGGTAAAAGGACTACAGAGACTTTTTCTAAGTAGTACATGGTGGCCAACACGACTACTGATTTATATCAACTGTTCTGATGATGGGACAGCTGGGAATGATCGATTTTTACGACACTAGCAGATGGATAGCTGCAAATTGCCACCAGTGACGACCTCTGAGACGCAGTGGGCCAAGGCCCGGCTGAGACACAAAAGGTTGCGGGTTCGATTCCCAAAATTTGTATGTATTTCCTAAAAAAGAAAAAGAAAAAAAGCATGTAAGTAGTATATCAGTCATGTGGTATACCCATAACACAAGCTGTGCTTACTTTAGGGCTAGATGATGCTGTGTGAAATATCCGGCATTATTATTATATACAAATCATAGATTGTATTATATTTCTTGAGTAAAATTCTTCAATTTTAGCCTTTCATTACTATGATTCAATGAATTGCAAGAAGTTCTTAAATAAAATAATTTGCGCGGCACCATTGCTTGTAAACGGCGAAGGAAATAATCGGGAGGAAACCCGCGCGACTAAGCCTACTGCATCCGAACTGTCCCTGTTACTAGAGTATCCTGTAAGTGAGAAAGAAATCCACTTAATGCTTCTACGAGTACGAAGGTAAAAGGCAAACTGTTTATTAGAATCAAATATATTTACATTATCTACTTCTTCTTCTTTGATAGTGGCCTGTGACATACTAATGTCAATTCTGCCAATGTCAAATGTTTATAGTTTATAGTCAGTTTGTTTGTTATTAGTCTTAGTCGATGGTCTAGAGTTTTCTTGGGATTCCTCGTCGGTCAAATCACATTGCACCACAATACACATACAATTCAACTATCCATACCCGTCCTGTAGTCACAATTTATACATTAAAATTCTGCCATGATTACTGTTTAAAACATGTAATAAAACGGGTAAAAATTATTAAATTAGCAAAGCCATGTTACTCCATGAAATGACAGACGAAGAATATATTTACATTATCAACACAAGCTTATAAGTCCAGGTAGAACGACATAAAACAAGAGCAATACTAGACTGCATTGTTACCCAGTTGCCTTGAAAAGCCAATGTCAAAGGCTTAGCCTACTAATATGAGATTTACATGCGTTTTTTGGACTAAACGCGCTGCAAGGCCTGCGTCGATTTGAATGAAATTTGGTCTAAATATAAATCGGTGACGGAATTGCATATAACTTAATTTTAATGTTGGAAACCGTGGACAGAAGCTAGTATAAATAAAATATTTAAGTCCATCAAAGATTCGCTAGATAAATATTTAGGAAAACGATAATCATTATTCCCGTTGCGTGCGGAAAGCTGAACGTAATGTCGTTTCAATGGAGTATATTCGTATATTTGCGTTTCGTATTTGATAAATATCTGATAAAGTCGAAAGTGGTTCTTGTGATTGTATTGAATTAACTGATTTCTATTGGAATTCATAAGTAAATAAGTATTGGTGGACTATTGAGCATATCTTGATTTATTTTATAAGATTATGCAGACTTTTGCGACACGGCGAAAGACAGACGAACACTGTAAGGTGTATTGAGAACTTTCTTCATGATTTTATTAGCACGGTTATCTAAATGGAATAATTATAGTCTATTTTACAACTTGAATTGAATTTTTTGGAATAGACTGCATCTGTGTTTAATCGCAGGTGCATTTGAACTAATTTCGTCGTTCACGAACACTCGCGATGGCGTACTAACGCTTTACTAAGCCGCCTATTATTGTAGAATATATAAATACAGGAAAGGTTTTATTTTAAAATAGAAAAAAAACAGACAGCAGACGATCACAATGTTCATAAATGTGTGAAATAGTGGGACGGACGCGTTTGACCGTGACGTGGAAAAATGAGGGTAAGTTGCGAACGAACGCTTATCCTGAAAAAATGCTGTCAAGTGCGAGTCGGGGCTACAACATGAGTGTGAATGAGCACTTGCGCTCTCACGCGTGAATATAGTGAGCCCTCGTGGTAGTCCAGCCTTTTATTCCCAAAAACTCAGAATCGAATTACAATTTCAGAGAGGACACTGAAAATTTCAGCTAAACTGTAAATGCGAAAATTTGTTAGTGAGTTAATCATTCGCATCGTAACCACTGAACATATTGAATGTGGTAACCATAATCCGTTTAAAATAGATTATGTGTATGTGTGTGTGTTTAAAATAGATTATGATTAAGGTGTATGTGTGCAAAGCCGCGGGCAGCATCTACCATAATTTATATTATAAATAATGGTATTTCTTAAATTTTCGCGATCAGAAAATATTGTTTTAGTATTTTTTAGTAGTTACGGGTGTAGTACTCGGTGGCAATTCCCTAGGTATCCAGCCCGCGACCATGTTTAATGCAAAATTACGTAAATGTCGGGAATAAATTAAAAGGATAAAAACCTTTTTGCTACTAGAACAATATGACAGATTATGTCTAAATAAAAACATACTTACTTAAACTATGATATCAAAAATAAACCTTATTTATAGATACTAGCTAACCCGTAGACCGAGAAACTAATAGACACATGGTGATCGTGCCGCGTGTGAGATAGAACGATAGGTGGGTGGTGTTGCCACATTAAAACTTTTACCCTAGTCCTAAGTAATCCTAGATTTATTCGAGACGTTATGTTGTAGTAGAAATCTCTAGAGCTTTCCTCTCTATCACAAAACTCAAACTTTTTAACAGATGTGTGATATAGAAAACATATAACAACTTTTGTGTACTTAATTGTTTACTTATTATTAAAGCTAAGCATAACAATACAGAAATAAAAAAACCATAAATATAACACAAAGTCAAAAGATACTTTATTCAATACAATCACAAGGATCACTTTGAAACTAAGTCTTACCTACTGGGTGAATTAAGGTTCCAATTTATAATCCAAGCCCGAGAAGAGAAACTCGTCCTGGTCCTAGCGCATTTTTGCATTATCCATCTTATAACTAAATTAGCTACGATATACTTATACATTAGTTTATACACTTCAAGTGTGTCGGTTAACTGTCTGAGGGCAGAGCGACATGAGGCCATGCGTTCTTATCAATAATATAGTAATTTATATTATAATATGCTTTCTTCAAAAGACTCTTTTATGTAAGCTTTACATTTCTTAATAGGTAGTTTAGTTGCATTTTCAGGAAGCTTATTATAGAAGCGCACCGTGTTCCCGATAAAGGACTTATGTACTTTTTCTAGTCGAAAAGTATTGATCAGTTTCTACCTACCTACAGAATAAAAACTCATAAATCATATATTTACTAACCACCAGTGGAACAGCATTAGGATACAGAATAGTTAATTTATTCTTTTTAAACAAGACATTTTTCTCAAAATGGGTACTACAAATCCTCGAAGAGTTTTTGGGTGTCCAGATTTTTCGGCCTGTGACTTCAACCCACTACAAACGTACATTATCGTTTGATGGAAAACTGTAACAAATTAATAGCGAGGTGTTTTATTTTACAATGTAAGAATCATTTTAATCTATTTATTTATACAGGGCGGTATGGTTATTGTCGCTGACAGGACATTATTTCACAATCAATTGACATCAAAATGTATGAAAGGTTTCCTCAGACCGATTTTAAGCAGCTTTTGCCTTTACCATGCCTCCATATATTCATCTATCAACATTGTACTATACTTCCGTTAAATTGAATTATTAAAATTCATAAGAAATGTAAAACATATTTTATGTAAAATTTATGTACCTAGTCTGGGGAATGTTAAGGTCAAATGCAGGCAACACCAAAATAAATAAATTATTTGTTATGATTTACGAATTTTGCTGTAGCGAACAAAGTTCAGTTCAAAATGCTGTTATCTATTGTGTATGTTATTAAAAAAACAGTTTGAAAGCTAATAACTACTCAAAAATACTTGTACTTACGAGTAAAAAGACAAATCGGGGTGTTTCCGTTCACTATCACTTTTACACCCTAGAACGATACATCGAACCATTATCTTTACAAAATCCGGTAAAGGAATTTGTTAGTAAGGAATTCGCATGTACACGGTGAATCCGTGTTCACAATTTATTTTTAACTCTTTTTTTCAGTTTATTTCACACAAAGCGAACACAAAGCATCCAGCCAATGGCAAATTGTCAAACGTTGCTTTGCACATCGAGGTGCGATCTTGAAAAAACCGGCACGCGACATGAAACAAAAAATCAAACCATTCTATCTCGTTTCTTTACAGTATCTGCACATAAGTTGTTCTCTTTCTTGTATGAAGGATGCTATCTAGTTGTCTATTAGTTTCTCGGTCTACGAGCTAACCCGACAGACGTTGTTCTGTCTTAACTATTCTTCTTCTTCTTCTTTGTTAACAGCATGTGTTATAATGATGTCAATTTTGCCAATGTCAAGTGATTGTTTGATTATAAAGTCTTAGTCGTGCAATGCAGTCACAATTTATTAATAAAAATTCCGCTAATATTACTGAATAAAACATGAAATAGCACCAGTAGGTATTAACTATGAATATTGAATTATTTGAATTGGTATAATGTATAACTGACAAATGTCTAACAGTATTTTCAAATGCCATAAAGTTACATAGAAAAGTTAAAATCATCGTTAGATTTTCTTAAATTTTCTAATTTTCTACTCAACATTCTTAATTTTCATAAGATATTTCATATCTTTCATAAAAACCTGTCAATAACAAACGCAACAAAAATAAAGAATTAGCAAAATCGGTCTATCCGTTCACGCGTGATGCAGTGACCACAGATAACATAATACTATACCCGTGACCAAGGGAAATAGGTATTCATGTTTATGTATATAGATTTATTATAACATGAGACAAAGAATAAATTACTTTGAAACTACGACACGACAACGTAATTTCTTAACAGGCGAAGCTGTCTCTACTTCATTTCGAAGAATCAAACATCGGATGTTGTAAATTTCTTCTTCTTCTTCTTTGTTTATGGCATGTGACATAATAATGCCAATTTTGCCAGTGTCAAGTGTTTATGTTTGTTTATGGTCGATTTGTTTAATAAAGTCTTAGTTGATGGTCAATTGTCTATTTTAGACGTCACGCGGAATGGCGTCTAAAATTTTCTTGGAATTCCTTGTCGTTCATATCACATTGCATCACAACACACATTTAATTCAATTCTCCATACCCGTCCAGTAGTCACAATTTATTCATTAAAATTCCGCCATTATTACTGAATAAAACATGCAATAAAACGAATAAAACAATATTAAATTAGCAGAGCCGTGCTACCTACTTCATGAAATGACAAACGAAGAATCCTGTTGTAAATTTGCTTTGAGCCTTATTGATTGGACATGTTAGTTTTCGTCACATTGTCGCACTAACCTATTTAAGTCTTTGACAAAGAAAGGCCTTTATCCATCCAGGTTCTATTCCAATAGCAATCGTTTTTGACTATTAAATGTATATTTTTATTAAACAAAAATATAATAAAAATGTATTCATTTGATTCTCGCGGTACAAAACATTTCTTAGTCTTGAGTTATTATGGTGTTGAGTGAAACGTCCAACATGTATTTATTTTTGACTAGCTTCTATCCGCGGATTTTCCCGCATAGTAAGTAGTACAAAAAATTGGTGAGCCGGTTTACATCAACCTCATACCTCGTAGGTATGAATTTGAACCTGTCATAACATCAGTTCGTGTGTTATTCAATTAACTGATTGAATAACACAGGAACATTGAACTTAACTTATATTTGTATAATACTGCTCATAGTTTTTCTTATCGTATCAGTAATTAAGTATAACCGGTGTGGTGTGTGGTAAAAGTGCGTCTCGGAGGCTCCTTTCGTGCCTATTTGTAGAGAAAGGATAGGATTCAACTTTGTTGACACAAGGTTGATGTTTTTTAGGGTTCCGTAGCCAAATGGCAAAAAACGGAACCCTTATGGATTCGTCATGTCTGTCTGTTCGTCCGTATGTCACAGCCACTTTTTTCTAAAACTATAAGAACTTTACTGTTGAAACTTGGTAAGTAGATGTATTCTGTGAACCGCATTAAGATTTTCACATAAAAATAGAAAAAAGACTATAACTTTTGGGGGTTCCCCATACTTAGAACTGAAACTCAAAAAGTTTTTTCATCATACCCATACGTGTGGGTATCTATGGATAGGTCTTCAAAAATGATATTGAGGTTTCTAATATCATTTTTTTCTAAACTGAATAGTTTGCGCGAGAGACACTTCCAAAGTGGTAAAATGTGTGTCCCCTCACCCCTGTAACTTCTAAAATAAGAAAATGATAAATTTAAAAAAGATAAATGATGTATATGGTGTACTACCATGCAAACTTCCACCGAAAATTTTAACGAGATCTAGTTAGTAGTTTTTTTTAATACGTCCTAAATCGTAAACCGCAGTTTACCTTTCATTCAATCAACTCAAATATGAAAATAAAAAAAATAAAAAAAAATCATAAACATAAACTGTGAACCATTATTTTTAATAATAAATCGGTGACAGGTGCCTAAGTAATTATTATTTTTATAATTCACGCGGGGCGTGGCTTGATCGGTATCGCCCAGATATACAAACAAAACTTTCATGGAGTTCATAAACAAAAATGTTTTTTGCAACAACAATATGCAAACATTACTTTTTGGAGACTTCAACGAATATTTTTAAAAGACAATTGTATACTGTCATTTATGCAGAACGCTGGATACAGTACGTTATTACCACCTTGTCCAACTACGCCAAGAGGCACACAAATTGATAATATTTTTGGAAATATTTCTCGTCAAACTGGAATATATATCTTGTTTAGTTATCACAAGCCTATATGGGCTCGCATATAGTTAGATCTAAATCCCATAATTTACCTAATTATAATGTTTACTTACAATAACTTAATTTTAAAAAAATACACTATTATTAAAACATCGATCAAAGTTACAACGAACTACAAAAACTTTTATATTTTGTTACTTGCTGCTACGGAACCCTTCATGGGCGAGTCCGACTCGCACTTAGCCGCTTTTGTTGATGACCATTTGTATGTTACGCGTTAGTTTGATAAAAAATATAGTGGATATGGCGTATGTATATTGTATTGTAGATACATATACACAAATAAATAACAGTTGGGCATAATAACCGTTTCGTTTATGTACATATTTGATTATATATTTATTTTATTTATTATTGAGTTTCATAACGTTGTGTGGCTGGATCGAAAATCTCGGCAGAATAACAGCGCTGACCTGTCTGACAGGGAAGTGCGTGTATGCGTGCTTATTCAGTAAATAAACAAATATCTTTCTCTAAACTCTATGTCTAAGGTGTCACAGTCTTGATTTTCCGGACTCCGACTTGCCGACTGACCTGGCTTCAGTGTCCCGGTAAATGGGAAATGCTCAGGGACCTACCGACGGGCAGGATACACATGGTTATTGAACATTTCACATGTAAGTACAAATATTCGTGAAGACCCAGATCCTGATTGTGGGAAACCATGATGTAATGGATGGACTCCATGCATTAGCTTGCATATGCCAGTTACCAACATTGTTTTAATGAACTACTTGAAATTTGATACATCACGCTCTTGTATCCTTAAAAAAAGTATTATACAAATGAGGGCCTGACTTGTTTCTTACCAGATTCATATTGTGCTTCATTTAGCTGAAATTGGCACCTTGATTTCATCTAGCATGTAGTTTTAGGAATTTAAATATATATTAAAATAATATGTTTAAATATGCTAAATATTTACCAAAACCAAAAATGTTGGTAGAGCATCAGCGAAGATTTTTATTTGACATTTATTGAAATAACATATATTATATAACCGTGGATGTATATAGATGTCCGAGTATAATTATATAAACATTGTATAACGGCTGGTTCGTTTTACACATATTTTTATTTGTAGGATTTGTCTTCGCCCCGAATAGCAGAATAACTCTTAAACTTTAAAAAAAAAAGTAATTGTATATAAATATAGTAAGTAAGTAAATATATGTAAAGTGGTGAGTTCACTTTGATACAACCTTTGACGACGTTCCGTTTGTATACAGTACAATATACAGAATGTATTTGAATACTTTACTCGATAACATATCTAAATTCGAGGTACATATATAAATTAAAACAAAAAACACAAAAATAACAATAAAAAATGCGTGTGTCGTGGAACACTCAGTTGGAACGAAGTTCCTATCGTGGTATATAATTTTTGATAAACGTATTATATTATTAATTCACAACTACAAATGAATGAATTACTAGATTCTGAGAGCAATTAAATGAAACGCATAAATAACTAATGAAAAGGAAGTAAATTTCGTAATTAATATATTTATTCGAGTTTTAAAAATACACCTTCAAAAGGCCACTACTTCGACAGATCCTACCGCGACATGCACTTGTTCGGCAGATCATTATTTTGAGAGTTAACTTCGTAGTGACGTTTCGAGAAGTCAAATAAAAAATAAATATCACAACCTAATGTAACTCAATTAGTACATTTTAGAGCAGTATTATGTCGAAGGTATGTTTCTGTCGTTTCATGTCGCATTAGTGTCCGTCGAAGTAGTCGTCTTTCGAAGGTGTGTGTTGTCGAAGTATGTTCTGTCGAAATGTATGAATTGAAATAACGAACTGTAGAAATTCAGTGTGACATTAGTATAGGTACTAATGTCACACTGAAGGTACACTGAAGATACACTTAGGTACTTACTTAGGTAAGTATTATTACATAGCCTAAAGAAGGTTCATAGTTAATAACCGGCGTGGCCTAACAACTTCTGAAAAGCTGGGACTGACAGGTTTACGTGCCCTCCAAAGTGTGGAAGCGCTCAGGTGAAAATACCACCCATCCAAGTAATGAGTTCGCAAAGCTTCGCATAACTTCGTTGATCTGCTAGCAACGCCTATGTTAGCTATGCCCCGAGCGCTTCGATAATTAGCACGATAATACGCATAAGTTCCAACTATAAAGTTAGGAAACAACATTTTTTCGCGTATGATAAATCGTAAGACGGGTCTTTCAAGGAGTTTATTGAACAGTTTTTCGATACAGATGTTAATTTGATAAATAACCTTGAACTTGACATTTTTGATGGTCTATTGTCTACTCGCTCGCCTACACTATAAACCACTTTTAGGAAATACAGTTTTCAATATTGAAGCATTTTTAACGAAATTATAAGGAAAATGATCACAGCTCATACATAATTATTTACTAGTTTATGAGTAAAACATTAAACAGGTGGACAAATATTTAGTACAATTCCGCCAATCTATTCCTAAAGAGTTACCTCCAAAATAAATTCGACACGTACACCCCGACGAAAAAACACTCTGCCAACGTCAGGCTGAGACTCAGCCTGACGTTGGTCGAAGCAAGGGTCTGCAGAGCAGAGTGTTTTTTCGTCGGGGTGCGGAATGAGTCAAGTGTTCCTGAGGATGCCACGTGGAGGGGCGAAACACGTGTCGAATTTATTTTGGAGGTAACTCTTTAGGAATAGATTGGCAGAATTATCACGAATAATAAAGGTATTGATGCATTTCACTTTTTGTTATCCCATAAATATGTATATATGTACACATTATTTTTATCGTAAATCACTCATATTATGTTCTTCACCCCATATTCAGATATATTGATTTCTATCAGTCCCTAGGCTGTCTGGCAGAGATCGCTATCTAGCGATTAGACCGCCCATTGTACTACAGTGTAACTAAACTAACGTTTCTTATAACAGTCAAATGTATTTGTGGAGTGCAATAAAGTATTTTGTTTATCTACTCAACTACGTAGTATGTTATACTACAGTAAATAAAACAATCTATAAGTTATATTATAGATTGTTTTATTTATCATCGATAAACCTACGTTTGACCACGATCTCGCCTGATGTTAAGCGACGATGTGGCCGACGATGGGGCACGCAGGTCTTGAAGACACCTATTTACTCGAGACTTGAAGAGACCTAGATTGTAGTTTTCAGGAAAAACAGACGACGGCAAAGCATTCCAATCCTTGGCTGTACGCATTATAAATGTGGACGCAAAGCGTAAGGGTTCGTAAGGGTGATAGACTGGCAAGGTATGGATGGTATAAAGCGGTACGTCTGTTGTGGAAAGATAGATATATAAAAGCTTTATTTGTCATAACATTGCACAGACACACAATAAGGTCTAAAAATAAAATCCTGAACTGTCTTATAAGTATAAAAGAAAAATAAAAAGGCACGAGTTACAACTAACACACAAAGTAACAAGGTAGTAAGTAAAATTACATACAAGTGTTTTTACCCACTGATAAGACGGGGCACTTCTATCACATGCTACTGCAACTTAAGAAAAGAGATGCTAACCCTAATCACGGCTAAACGGCTGTACGGATCTTGAGAAGGTTTATTAAGGAAATCGAGGGTATCTCGAGGAAGGACGCAGACTTTTCAACTCCGGTATAATACATCATTCGAATAATCTAAATAAAACTCTTTTTACTTTTTTCTAGTTACTTATTAAATATTAGCTCATAATTTAGTGCACCCCAAATCTTCCATTCAAGTTAGGCTTCTCTCCGTCCAAAGGTTGTCTGGAAGAAATCACTCCCTTAGCAATAAGATTGCCCATTGTACATATATTTTTAATATTTTTAGTTGTCGAATTGTTTCTGTTAGTTTTAAGGTGTACAATAAAGTGTTAACGTTAAATGTGTTTAATAATTTTATTGCGATCCAAGTAATTTTAAACGTTGATAAAAACCGAACCGACACCGCATGTACTGATTTGTCTTGCAGCGGGTCTGCGGGTCCTGTCGGCAAGGTCGAGAGGATAGTGTGGGTATCTGGGAAGGCCTGCGCTATCAAACAGAATCCCAGGCAGAGTGACGTAAGTGGAGAGGAAACTTCACCTCAGCTTGCTGGAGTGGATCCATGAACGAAAGTTTTCAATTACAATTAACTGGTCTGTAACTTTACTGACGCCACCTAAATCATCTTCAACAGATGAACGAAGGCCATTGATGATGATGATAAAAACACAGCTAGTACGTATTAGTCACTCATCTGAACGCCCGCGATTGACCTGTAGGGATAGCAAGATAGCCACGAGTGCAGATAACAATGCACAATGTACGATAACAATAACACGGTCCTTACACTTTGAAGAACTCCACGTCAGGAAATATGATCAAGTGTAAGAACTAGCGCACACTGGCAGACCAAGAACAGAAAGTTCTTAAACCATCAGTTTCAGAATTAGGTAAAAAAAAAAACAATTTGCAAAATATACTAATCTAAAACAAATTTGACAACCTCTGTGGCGCAGAATGTTGCGGGTTCGATTCCCGCCGCGGGACAAATGTTTGTGTGATCTGCAAGTATTTGTCTCGGGTCTGGGTGATACTATCTATGTATTTACAAAAAAAAAGTATATAAGTAGTATATCAGTCATGTGGTACCCATAACACAAGCTCTGCTTACTTTGGGGCCAGATGATGCTGTGTGAAATGTCCGGGATTATTCATTTATTCAGACTTCCAATAAAACCAAACACGGTAACTCCGCTTTAGTTTCGTGAGGGTATCCTGCAGATTCCAGGTAATGCTTCACCATTAGGTATATTTACAATGTTCTTGCAATATCAATTAAGTAATAGGATACTATATTTAGAATCTATCAGAACTGTGGAAGTTGCTCAAACTAAATCAAAATTGGTTCATCTAATTGGAAACTGCGATGGCACAGTCAGACACCACATCCTCAGATACAAAATTAATACAAGTCTTTGGCTTCGGGGATGTAAAAGTAGTCTATGACCTTGCCATGATACAATAAATCTCCTGACTAATTGACATCGAGATCCGTTCAGCCGTAAAAATGTTACCAACACGTTTAGAATATACCATAATGTATGGCTGAAGGAGGCCTTCAGCCTTCACACGCCCTACACAAAAAATTACTTAGTAATAAATCATTTCATTGCCTATCATTTTATGTAAGTTCTGTGTTATAATTCAAAGTTGTAACAAGATATTAATATAAAAAATAAAAAAACATAGTTTTTAGATATATAACTATTCTGAAAAATTGCGGAATTTTTTTTCCTTTAGGCAAAAACTAAATATACTGAAAATATACAAATAATGCTTATTATGTTAGTATATTTTACACCTGTTAAATTTATAAATCGTCTACTCAACACGTTTTAACTCCAACATCAGCCACAAGGGTTGGTCAGACTCATACGCATAACAAAGCATAATATCTTAATGCAGGTATGTATATAGACATAGACACATTACCGCTATTAAAAAAAACCCTATGTACACTTGTCCATACTTCCATAATATAATAAATTCAATTTTCAGATGAACGGATCTAAAAAAATATGAAGGAGGTAGATTGTGTCTTGGGGAAAGATATATTTTTATGTACGTAATATGCGTGCTTACCTAGTACTTCATAACGCGTAGGTCAAAGCAAGGCAGTTTTACTATGGCAAAGTTTATAACACAGTTAACATTTATACGTATTTAGTAATAGTTATTTGTCTTCAAAAGTAGCATCAGCTTACTTGTAATTGGATATTTCATTAATACTGACAGTTCCATTAGGGACAGATTGAAAGTTCACCTGTATACGTACCCCAAGACTTTGTATCGCAATGATAAACCATGCTGCAGCCTCAATGGAAATATACCTTCATGAATATAAATAGATATGAATGAATGACGTAGTGAGGCTTCGTAGAGGTGACTGATAAGTTACCCGACTTAAAACAGTCCTTGTGAGTATAATTAATAAAGTTCTTCTTAGATTGATGCTCTTGGCGTTTCCTTAAAACAGCCTCTTTGCCACAAGGTCCTTCTGAAGTCAACTAGGATTGTGAATTGTGTTAAGTCATGTTCAATAAGGCCACGTTTGCGTCCCAGCTCTAGATACAAGCAAGGATAGCAAAAAATCTTGACGAATGCTGTCTTGATGTTCGTAATTTGTTGATGCCGAATCGAGTTGGCGTCTGATTTCTATTAGCTGTATGTACGAACTGCAGTATTCCATGTTTCACCAGATACTTATTTCACGTTCGACTCCTAAAGCATCCTAGAGTTTGTAATTATTTTTCAGCGTCTTTCTTTGATTGTTGCTGAATAGACGACGCCATAATGGACAATTGCCAATGCAATTCGGACAAATTAATAAATTGGCCCAAGTGCATGTGACCATGCACAATGAAGGCTTCCAAAATCCAATGAAGGGTTCCAGAGTATGTATGGGAATGACCAGTGGTCAGGTTAAACCAATTCATCAAGTTAGCAAAATAAAATAATTTCATACGGAGCTTTCATGTTAAGGCTTACAAATCAGGCTGCTACCCATATTTTATTAAAGCTTCACTTTTAATTTTAGCATAATAAGCTACAATTATTTTCAGTTACCCCTAAACAGGGGGGGAGGGAACACTGTGCTCTATCAATGACAAATATCTAACTTAATATTATAAATCCGAAAGTAACACTGTCTGTCTGTTTGTTACGTTTTCACGCCTAAACCATTGAACCGATTTTGATGAATTTTGGTATAGAAATAGAAGGGACCTTGGAGAAGTACATAGGGTACTTTTTATGTAGGAACCACGTGTGCGAAGCCGCGGGCAGCTAAGTTAAATTATAATTTCAAAAGCATAATCTTAATCAAAAAAATTTCTGTATCAAAGACTCTTAAGAAACATAATATCTTTATATCTTTAAAATACAACGATGCGATACACGATGGAGTGATGTATGTTTAGACAAAATTACATTTACATGTAGCGGAGGTTCCCTAAAAATCATTACTATGTATTTCATATTTTGTAGAGGCGACTAATACGTATTACCGTACAAATTTTAATAGTGATAAAGCTAATTATCTGCGCAGAAAAGCTCTAAATAAGGGTGGACAGAGACACATGGACTTGACGAAGGTATAAATGTTTCTTGTTGGGTTTTTTACTAAAAAAAGCACCTGCACATTTTTACTTAAGCGTTAGTGCTACGCGCTCACCGCCGCGCCGTTCGCACAAAACAAAGCTTTCAGACAAAGAAACTTCACCAACAAAACTGGTTTCATTTTCAGACCAACCTACCACTTTGCACGATATTTCTGACTTTAATTTCTAAGCAAATATACATTTTATTGCATTACCAACTACAAAGGTTCAAAAAGGGTCAGCCAAAGAATTTTCTGGAACATCAAATATGCTTAAATTTTTATTTGAACGAAAAAGTTTAGAAGCTTAATACTTACAATGCAATTTGATTGTATTTCTTTGAGCAAAGTTTTAAGACGTGCTCTGACGACGTTAACGCCGTTGTTATAAAACGATAATAAATAATAACTTCTGCCCATGGTTTTGCTCGCATAGTACCTTCATAAAAAAATGCTTACTTCTATTGACTTCTATTTCTAGGAATAATTTGGATTTAAATTTAACTAGTTAAATTTAAATCCATTCAGTCATCGTAGTGTGATTCGCAAACCAACATATACATATATATATATTTATACAAACATCTGAACACCGCAGCAAACTTTAACATTTATAATACTATGGTTTTAATTATCTTAAACGCGTATCATTGTTTCTGCTGACGCGGATGCGGTATAACACTGTTTTCTCATCATTAATTATTATAAAACGTTCTGGAAACAAACCCAGTTTTTGTAATAATTACGTTCATACGAGTTTTTATAATTTTAATTTTTGAAAATAATATGAAATTATATATCACCATTTAAGATTTGATTCTATTCTTAAAACATAATTCTATTGGATTTTGTTTTTTTATTTTAGTACCTTCATAAAAACGCCGTGTACCTTATCTCAACAACAGGTAGCGAAAATGAATTATGCTCGATATGTTACAAAGCTTCAAATGTATTATTTTAACTAAGTAAATACTTAACATATATTTTTATCTTTAACTATTTATCCTCTTATTTTTAATGATTACCTTATTTTAAACCGGAGCTATGACTATTTCAATGTTTGAAACATTATTCTGTTTTACACAAACAGAAAACCATCAGAAAACCATAACCATCTGATGGTAAGTGGATTCCGTAACAAATGGGCACCAGCAATTAACAATGAGGCTACCACAATAAATGTTTGGCTAAAAATTTAACATACAGAAATATAAATATATCTATAAACATTTAAAAATCTTTATAAATAATTAAAGAAAAAATGACATACTTTTTATCCCAAGATGCCTCCACCCACTCACAAAAAGAACACTTTTATTTTTAATTTTAAAAGGAAACTGTATTTTTTTTAATTATTTTAAGTTAGTAACGTACCTTCTTCGGTCGAGAGAGTGGCAGACGCGACCGGCATCGATACGTTCGACGCTTACGGTTTGCGCGCGAATACTGACTTGGGGCAGTTCCAGCCAACGAACATTTAAGCTGGCTGTGGCCCTGGGTAGATCCCCCAGTGAGGTCCTTATCGACACTACAGCTGACATGCTTGAACCATTGATAGCTTTATCTCGAGTCAGACATCACTAATTGGAATGTGAGATGATAATGAAATCTATTGTACAGTATGATTCGCAAGTTTACGAACACGAAGCAACACGACAATGCCATTAAGTGTCATTACAAAATGACTTTCAATCTCCAAAATTAATTGCCAAAGAAATTGCCACGTCATTGGACGACCGAAAAACCTGCAAAAAATAAGAAAAGTTATCAGAATTTCCGAGCAGAATTTCACGCGCCCTTGGCCCGTAGGTACTTAGAGCCAGTGAGCCCTTAAAAACATCGACGAAGCATCCCTTCGGTCAACGCATGCGTACAAGAGGCCCTCAAACGATTGCCGGGCACCAGTCTTACGTTGATTGATTCGCCAACTTGTGCGCAGGTTACGCACGTGCTGAAGCCCTTCAAAAGTGATAAGATCCCCCTCCCCTCTCGCCTGGCTACGCAATAAGGGATCTGAGGGGTAACCTCTGGAAGGGCTGTAGCTCTGCTAACGCTGGATGGTCTTATCTAGGTGCTTGCTGTGAGTAACATTTAACTGACCAAGTGTGTGTAAAAGTGTGAAAAGTCCAAATGTTCCGTAGGTTTATTAATAACGGCTACAGGTTTTTATTATAGCTCAGAAAGTTAACAATAATAGGAACCCCAACGGACAGACGTCCTTTATTCCATAATGTTGGATTCCTTAATTTTCTTAATGAGGTTGTAAGTAAACTAGAGGAATGTCTAGCAATATTACGTACATCCCGTATGTATTAGAACAAAAGATTAAACATTTTATTATAATTATTACCATAACGGACTAGGCCTGACTGAGCGAGCCTAAAGGGTTTCTTATTGGACAACGCAATCCTAAGGCTGGGACGCAATTTCTCACGGCTTATTTTTCTTCATCCGTAGCTTTTTTAGCAGCAACATGATTATGTATACTGGCAGTTTGAAGTTTTTGCTTAAAAAAGGTTCAGTTATTTTAGGATTCCCTATCTGAGCGGCAAAAGCTGTATTGTCTGTCTGTATGCACTTAGTTTTCTACTCCTAATTTTTCACGGCGTGATAATAATAATGCTTAAATTTGTTGATATGTACTTACTTATATATTACCTATTTGTTTACTGATTTTAGAAATTATCCTGTCACGCCTGGTACAAAAACAAAAACGATTGAACACAGTCAAACAATAAGTTTGGAGTTCTAGTTTTTATCATTATTTACATTCTAAAATATTTTTTTATAATATTGATGAATGTAATCACAACATTAAAAAACATCCGGAACCTTAATACATCGTAGGATAGCTCTCACCTGGTCAGTTTTATTTAGACGTAAATGTGAATATATTGTTATGGTTTTCTGGATAAATTGTTTTTCATTTAGACTCCCAAGGTCTTTAGCACCGGTTTTACGAACGACCAGCATGTCCAAAGTATACATACCAGATGACAACAGAATAACATGACGGACTGGGAACGTACCTTTGTTAAAGTTTCCCAGTGATATGGGTGTCGCTAGTTGGGGCAATTGGGAATAACCCTTTTCAGTTTAACTAGAATATTCGGCAGAGTTTGTATATCCTTTCTATTGACGTCAGACGCGCCATAGCGTTGATGCCCGAAATGTGGAGTCGAAAGTTTAAATTGCTACGCTTTCCACTATCTCGCTCTTCGTCTAAGAGTTCGTAAGGACCACATACAGTGTTCCAAGGTCTATGTAGGAACTACTTATATCTACGCTGCGAGCGGTTTTGCATATTCAGAAACATTTTCGAAAGTGCAGCTTACTTCGTAAGACAGTAGCCAACTCTACTGGCAATAATAGACCGGCTAAGGTATAAAACTTTTTTTGTGTGTACAAATTATAAATGTTCACCAAGATTCCATATAAAAAAATACTCATTAAACAATCTATTTCTTGTAATCTAGTGAACACAGCATGATTTGCAGGACAGTTTAACTGTCATGTCTACACACTCCTACAAGATGCATCCGATTATAAACATACAAAAGCATGGATTCTGTAGTTCAACCATCATTGATAGGTTTGATGCGTTAGCATTCTATAGTTTGTGCTTTGTAAATATTTACCTAAGATGAGGCAAGAGAACCCGGAAAAATTTCACACTTTCCCCGAATCTCATTATAATAAATAAACAAAAGTGGAGATAACTGTCCTACATAGTTCGACAGTACAGTACATTGAAACTTCTATTCTGTAAGGGACTACAAAACCGAGGGAATTTAATTTGGAGTTCTGCAAGATATCAGGCGGTCACCCATCCAAAAGGTGGACTTGCAGAAGATGGCTTTATTTAGTTGTCTTATTAAGAACGATTTAGCTAGTTGATCAGTTAAGAGCACTTCGTACTCATACGTGATGTCATAGCGCCAGAAACTCGTGCCAGCCAAGTAACATGATGAAAAATTCGTGCGGGCTGCGGCTTTATTCAAAAACCTGTTGACTCGTACCCTCGTACCTGAATAGAATGTATTTCTTCAGTGAAAAATTCAAACCATTTATGTATTCATTTTGTTATTTCATTTTCCCGTCACATTTTGTAATAGAAGTAACTCGAACGTGGTTTATAATTTCAGGAATCTGGGTTAAGCTTTATAGTAACAAACTGCGACTGTAAAATGGTAATCGTATTTTAGCGGAAACAAGGAGGAACTTATATTACTTCTTGCATTATCTTAATACTACTTCGTATGGTAGGTACTGCCACATACTCGTAGCATAGGCATGGGGACGGATAATATACAGCCCGAAGCCGAGACCGACAGCAGCCCAACGTGCTCTCCGAAGCACGTAACATGTCAACTATGCCACTTACGCTTCTGTCTATCCTTTAAGTTCACAAGACTTCATAGAAGAGTACCATTTTATTAAAACTCTGAAAAATCCAGGAGAACGTTAATTACGAAATTTTAATTATTAAATTACTCAGTAAGATTAATATCTTTACGATATTATTCATACGCTCGGGCTGTAATTTATCTACGGGGCTGGTGTACCCTTTCGATTGCGCGATAGCTGTTTGTCCTCAAAATTATGTAGAGAAAAATATATATGTTTATAAATAAATAAATATTCTCGGCGTGGAACAAGTATTTGTATAATATGCAAGTATTTGTCCCGGGTCTGAGTGTTTCTATGTATAATATCAGTATATCAGTCATGTGGTACCCATAACATAAGCTCTGCTTACTTTAGGGCTAGATGACGCTGTGTGAAATGTCCGGCATAATTTAATTTATGACATCACACAGCTATCTAGCCCACGACTAAGTAAAGCTTGTACCATGAAACCAAATGACTTATATAATGCTTATGTACACTTAACCACATAATCGTATTATGAACCCTAGATACAGAACAAACATCTAAATTAAACACACAAAAATTTGTCCTCGACGGGGATCGAACCGTCAATCTACAACACAGAAGGATTAAACAAAAATATGGATCCTATTTTCACTCTGATTAACAACTGTTTTGAGTTGTTCCAGAAATCAAAACCCAAGTTTCTCTACTTTGACAACAAATAACTGAGGATAAAATTTATAGCCGAATGGTACAAACAGTTGCTTAAACTTTGCTGGCTGGCTGCCGCGTCTCCTTTATAACTTAAGGAGGCGTCTGCCGAGCACGCAACTCGCGACTGTGCACACAGTGCTTGGCCAGACTGGCAGCGCGGGAAAGGCAGCGCTACGCGCGGGTGCGGCAACGGGCGCGTTTGTGCCTGTCCGCAGTGGAGCGCGGCTTCGTTCCGCGTGTTGTCGTGTCCACTGTTTGGCAAAATATAATATGAATGAAGAAGACTTATTTTTACTGAAAAATTCTTACATTAAATGGAAATTTTTAAATGACATGAAAAATTGCAACCTCCAAAGTTTTTTATTTCATTTCAATCTACAATCTTAAATTAACTTTTATGTTTTTGTATTGACATTGTTTCGACATCCACAGCGTAAGTCGTGCTTGAATAGCACTAATTAATTATTGTACATTAATTTGTGAAAACGCCATCACAAGAACGCGCGCGGTTTGCTCGAACCAGTTTGAGATCCCCGCTCCCGCGCGGGTTGTCGCTTGACGCCCCGCGCTCTCACTGCAGCCACTTGTATGAACGAGCTATGGCGTGAGTTGCCCGCGCGCTACCCGCGCCAAGTAGTCCGCGCCGCTTCCCGCGTCCGCCCGCACCCACTATGGACACTCAAATGAAGATCACATGTTTGAGTTTGCCGCGCCACATCCACACCGCGCCGCACCCGCCCCGCGCCCGCGTTTTCAGTCTGGCCAACCATCTCTAACAGTATATTCTGCTTCCTGTTGTCTCACTTGTTATATTGAACCGAGTGTGGTGAAAGGAATGGTGCATTTGGCATATGTCTTCGAACTTTTTAGGTGACTTGAGCACCAAACATGCTTTACGAATAAGTCGCGTCCGACAACTCAACTACGACCCACGATTGAAGTTTTGTACGTACGAGTAAATATTGCACATTACTATTGTGTGCCATGCCACTGATGTCACGATGGTTGGATCCAAAGAAATGGTTCACAAGAGTGTGCGATGTAATGAAATCTACAGATACGAAATACAAAGCTATGACAATATTCTGTGGAATTTGATCATGGCGGGAGTAATTATAATTAATAAGTAATTATTATCACAATAATACCAGTTATACTTAGTTCGGGGCCAGATGGTATTGTGAGCTTAGTCCATAGATCTCTACTTATATTATAAATGCGAAAGTAACTCTGTCTGTCTATCTCTCTGTCCCGTTTTCACGCAAAAACCGCCGATCCGATTTTGATGAATTTTGGTATAGAGATAGATGAGACCTTGGAGAAGGACATAGGCTACTTTTTTGTAGGTACCACGCGTGGAAAGCCGCGGGCAGCAGCTAGTATTTATATATTTGTTTGTTAAAGTAATCGTATAGTTTTTCCAACCACAGTACCGAAGTGCACAAACAGACTCAGAGACGCACTTTAACTCTTTCACTACTAAAATTCGTAATTATTTGATTCTATATAATAATAATCTCAGCACAACGACGCATCCATAAAAAGCTAGTGTAAGTATTAGATATCACAAACGCTAGTCGCGTGCGCGTGACCGAGGCTTTCTCGTTATTTATCTCCGCAGGCCTGCTTTTACTGAACCGGTAAATCAGATCTTCATTATTATTGAGAACCTACCTGTGTTTGCTAAGTCATGGTTCTCTCTTAGTCACTTAGATTGACTAGACTAAGTAAATTAAACAAACGAATTAAAATACTCACGGCTGTAATACCTGGACTCGTTAGACACCTTAAATCTTTAGTTGCTTATTTATTTGTGAATGTCTTAATGGGATAGCCAAAGACACGACCATACATTATACATTGACACACACACACGCTTTGTACAGTAGTTAGTATCCGTACGTGACAAGCTCATCGCTGCTTATAGAATGGAAACCAATGATACTTTCGCATTTTCGGTAATTAAATGTGCCGGTTTCTTCACGATGTTTTCCTCTTTTACAAACTCATACTAATATTATAAGTTCTAAAAAGTCTGTGTCTATCTGTTTGTTACCTTTTCATGGCTAAACGACACTTGGTGTGGGGATGTATGTTGTATCATCGAGACAGAATACTTTTATGTAGGGACCGGACCACGCGTGCGATACCCCAGGCAGCAGCTAGTATAAAATACAGATACTTTAATTATCTTACACCTAAAACTGTAAAGGAAAGAAAGAAAAGTTTTCGTGCCTTATGATATCATATAAGTATGAACTAACAAATAAGTAAATTGACAGTAAAATTGGTCGTCACTCAGCCTGTTATAAATAGCGTTTTGAACGCTTTTATAACGCTGACGCCGCCGCGTTGGTATGCGCATCGGCACTGTGGTGGCTTCTGTCGTCGTGTACCATAATTGCAATTTATGTTTATTTACAATAAGTGCAGTAAAAACTAAAATAAATATAATCATAATTTATTTCCTTAGGTTAATGAATCCCTACTATAATTTTAAAAGTAACTCTGTCTATCTGTCTGTCTGTCACGTTTCAATAGTAAACCGCTAAACCGATTTTAATGAATGTTCGTATAGAGATAAATGGGACTTTGGTGAAAGACATAGGCTACTTTTTATGTAGGTACCACGCGTGCGAAGCCGAGGGCAGCAGCTAGTATTATTTGGACATATGTGCAAGCAAAATAAGGCTACTAGTTTTACGAAACTACTCAACTAGGGTCACACTGGCCCTAATTAATTTTAATGAGCTTAATGTTTGAATAACTAATAAGTTATTAAAATATGTAATGATAATGATGAATTGCTTTCATTACGCACTGAAACTTTTGAGGCGTACTTTAATCCTTTCAAAAATTCTCATAAGAGTACCCAATAAAACAATAACTTATAAACATCTTTAAAATTGTCAAACGGTAATCACTGTTGAAAATAGTGCATCTTAGTGCATAGGGTAGTGACAAACAGAGAGGAATATTAACAGTGTTTGGTTAGAGTTCATGTTGAGAGACATTTATAAGTAAGTTATTATACTAAGTCAGAACCACAACGACATTGCCATCAAGTCAAGGCAAAATAAGGTTGAACAGCGCGTCGTAATATATCGTCAAGAGACGGAAATACGAAAATTCAATCACCCATGGCAGATTGCCGGGAAATGTCAGTGCACGAAACTCAATCGCGTTTTTACCAAATCAAGTTATTGAATAGGGTTGACAAAGGGTTGCCACTTTTTTATTTTGTGGCTACATTCAGCGCAGGGTCTGGCACTAACAAGTCTAAAAATTCATGTGAAACCTGAATTTTTAGACTTGTTAGAGTGATGTTAGACTTGAATACCTAATGATTTTACTACATTTTATACTTAACTACATGCCTAATTATACCGAAAGGTAAGGCTTTTTGAATTGTGGACTACGTTTCAGGGATTTCGTTTCTATATACAAACGCTGGATCGCAAGGTAAATTTCTCCATGTGAAAGGGAACGTGTAGTTCAAATTCCATAAATAATAACGTTATGCTACTAAATTGTTATTTTATTTTGTGAAATAAGAAAAGGTTTATAGAGGCTCGCAGGCCGATTATCATAGTATCTTCTGCAAAAATAATATATTTTCACAATAAATGTAACGCCTTTTTACACTAAGAAGCGCTCGTTGCATAGCTTACTTATTTATTACTAGCAGATCAACGAAGTTAAGCAATCTTCGACGAGATCAGTCCTTAGATCAGTCACCTATCAATGACAGTGGAATCTAATGTGAGTGCGCCGTGCTTCAATGGGCACTTTAAGCTGTTTGCTTTTAAAAGTTTATTAAAGGTCATCACGGAAGATTCTGGGCGATTCATTAGCTCATCAGAATTGGCCACCATTTTCTTTTTCTGGTATCGCTAGTTATTTTGAGTACGATGAAAGGTTTAAAGTACGCCATAGAGGCTCCTCTCGTGCTCTTGGCACAAATTTTCAAGTTTTTATGTTCTATGATATTCCAGTTTTAAGACTTATTTCATTACTGTTTTTAAGTACTGGTATACCGCACATACAAAGTAGTAAATTTTGACTTTTCTCGCTGGTGAGCAATCGTTGAAGGGTAAATGCTACGCAAGCTGGTCGGTGGCCAGTTGGCAGCACTGCCACATAGTCGCGACAGGCAGTGACTCAATTCCATCGATTGGCATGCCCGTCACGTGCCTGGAGGCGATTTAGCGGGTTTTAAGGTCTAAGATGCGAGTCCACATACCGTGACGAAGGAACTCTTGGCAGTGGAACTTGGCAGAGGTTACTCGAGATGTATGATCAGCATTTCCTGCAAAAACATACCGAAATTCACGAAAAACATCGCACATAGATCATGTTAGTATTGTGTGTGTACGCAGAGGACGCATTGCAAAACAAATGCCGTTTTCTCATCCCTACTATCTAATATTATAAATGTGAAAGTAACTGTCTGTCTGTTTGTCACGTTTTCACGCCTAAACCGCTGAACTGATTTTGATGGATTTTAGTATAGTATTGATTTAGTATCCTATATATCTATATGGGACCTTGGAGACGAACATAGGCTACTTTTTATGTAGGTACCACGCGTGCAAAGCCGCGGGCAGGAGCTAGTTATCTATATATTAATGCGTGAAGCAAAAACTTTGTACCCCTTTTTACGATAATTGCGCGGAGGAGTAAAAAATTTTGCACACTTAGATGTAGTTTATACAGAGAAGGAGTGCAAAATGCTAATATATTTGTATGCATAAAAAATACATGAATTATTAATTAATTATGGTCGAATTTCGACCAGTGGGCGACCACTAGTGAATATTAATGGACATTTCTTACAACGCTAAAGTTTTTACATGCTATGGGAATTAGATAACTGATACAAATACAAACACATAATAATGATACTTTATAAACACACAGACACAGAACACACACATTAACAAACAGAATTTTCGTGCTACATTTTTCCAGAAATGCTATACCAGTACTCTCATACATACTTACTTTTAAGAATTCAACATAATATACATACACAAAATATTTTATATAAATAAATGAAATAAATAAATAATATCGGACATTTCACACAGCATCAGCTGACCCCCAAATAAGCAGAGCTTGGTTACCACATGACTGATAAATTACTTATATATTTTTTAAGCACATATTATACTTAGAAACATACAAACCCGAGATAAATACTGACAGATCATACATACATTTGTCACACGGCGGGAATCGAACTCGCAACGTTCTGCGTCTAAGCCGGATCTTGGCCCACTGCTCCCTAGAAGCAAATTTGCTGTTCCAGGTCCAAATATTTATACCAAGTATCATCCAAATCGGCTCAGCCCTTATTGCACAATTGAGATACAAACAAACTAAACAAACGATTACATAACAACACCATAACTGACATTAAGAATTATTTGGTTCTGGCCATATTTTAACCACATTATAAAAGGTTACATCGTTTAGTAATACACCTAAACCTTTAATATATACCTACAGGTAACACCTACATCAAATAAACCACCTGTTATGTGAACATACATGGTTCGTCCGTCCGATATTTGCATTGTGCACACAGTTTTTAAAACTTCTGTGCTATGGAAGCCTGTTACGAGAAATAGTTTTTAACTTTGTTAGCAGAACTTCAGAGAATTTAATAAAGTTCTAAGCAGATTTCTAAGCTTTGTTTTTTTTTAGCTTTGTTTGTATTTTTTTTTAAATATCGTGGTTTGCGGATGTAGTCAGTCTATTCTCGGCTAAGCAAGTGATACAAGTGCGATAGTTTCGAAGTGTTATCAGTTGTGTTATAGTGTTGTAACTTTTACAGTGTTCTATTTGGAAGTTAACTAATTCACTTTCAATTTCAATTTCTTGCCGGATTCTTCTTGAACTGGGGTTAGGAGGAACCGGCACCTAGATTCACTAGCATGTAAGAAGACGATTTAAAGTGGTCCTTGTGATTGTAATGAATAAAGTTATTTTGAATTTTGAATTTTGAATAGAATCAGTGGATTAAGTTCTGTGTGTGGTAACTTTGAAATTAAAGTTATTATTTGGTAAAATCAAGCGGTTTCGTAATTTATCAGTACCCGGCTCGTAACAAATTGGTGTCAGAAGCGGAGATAAAGAAATGCCGGTTTTACCAAAGGACGACACAGACGGTATCCGGACAAGGAGTCAGCGTCAACAGGAAATGGATGAGAGACTGTTTGGGGGTTCTCCATCACAAGAATCTCAATTGGTTCTTCAGCCAACAATGGAGTCAACTGGTGAGTTATCGGGAGTTCCATCATCATCTGTGGCTCAGGCTCCTGCTGCAGGGGACCTTGCTGCCTTAATGGCGATGCTTCAGGAACAGGCTCGCCAGCAACAGGAACAGGCTCGCCAGCAATGGGAAGAACAGAAACGCTGGCAGGAGGAACTGGTTTACCGGCAGGACGAACAAGCTCGTCGTCAGGAGGACCAAGCTCGCCAGCAACAGGAGGAACTGTTTCGCCGGCAAGAAGAACAGACTCGCCTTATAAAGGACCTGCATGGAGCCTTTGGCAAGGAGCTTCAGGATGTTAAGGAGCAAATCCAGCACCATGATAGCCGAATTTCTGAAGCAGAAACCCAGATTGCAAGTGTAAAAAAAGCTGTGGATCCGAGGCCGAAATGCTACGGGTGTGGAGAAATGGGTCATCTGAGATCTAGTTGCCCGAAAAGAAATAAAGAAAGCGACGACCGATCTCATTCGACATGGAGGATTCAACGGCTACAAAGGTTTGACTATGAAAATGAGCATTGCAGTGGAAAATCTCACGGTAATGCGGATGCATTGTCAAGAAGACCTTGTCCAGAAGAATGTAAACATTGTGTAAAACAAGAGTCCAAAGAAGTGGTACCCGTCAGAATGTTGAGCACGGATCTAAGTGATGAGTGGAAGGAAACCCTGCAGAAAGCGCAGACGGATGACTCAGATATTAAGGCAATCATCGAATGGATAAGGGCTGGAACTTCTAAACCTGTATGGAGTGATGTGGCTGGAATGAGCACAACAACAAAAAGCTACTGGGCACAATGGGACAGTCTGGTTATCCACGATTTAGTATTGTGCCGTAAATGGGAAAATGCTCGCGGAGATCACTGTCATCTGCAAATGGTTGTTCCAAAGGCTAAAGTATCTGAAGTGCTTAAACTCTACCATGAAGGATGCTCCGGGGGGCATATGGGGGTAAAGAGAACTCTGTTGAAGATACGTGAGCGATTTTACTGGATCCATTGCAGAGATGATGTGGAAGACTGGTGCCGAAAATGCACGAGTTGCGCAGCAGTGAAAGGACCCCATACACGCAGCAGAGGTGCATTAAAGATTTATAATGTGGGAGCGCCATGGGAGCGGATAGCTTTGGACATTGCGGGACCATTCCCTGCTACAGAAAATGGAAACAAGTATTTCATGGTTGTTATGGATTATTTCACAAAGTGGCCGGAGGTCTTTGCCATCCCAAACCAAGAAGCGTCAACAGTAGCCGATAAATTAGTCCATGAGGTCTTTTGTCGTTTTGGAGTACCCTTGGAAATTCACAGTGATCAAGGGAGGAATTTTGAGTCCCAAATATTTCAGGAAACATGTCGAGTGATGGGCACTTATAAGACAAGAACCACCTCTTATCGGCCACAATCCGATGGAATGGTTGAAAGGTTCAATCAAACGTTGGAAAGATATCTAGCAAAAGTAGTGGGAAACAAGCAGACCGATTGGGACAAGCACATTCAACCTTTTTTTCTTGTCATATCGAAGTGCAGTTCACGAAAGTACAAGTGTCACTCCAGCTTCGACGAACTTTGGACGAGAACTACGGTTGCCAGCAGACCTTATAACAGGTATTCCTCCCCAGTCTCCGCGCAATATAACAAAGTACGCGAGTGACCTTCGCAACAAATTGAACGATTTACACGAACACGTTCGCCAATCCAGCCAACAAATGTCTGAAAAGATGAAGACTCGATATGACCGAAAATTAAACCACTTTGGCTTTAGTGAAGGATCACTGGTGTGGTTACATAACCCTGTACGCAGTAAAGGAAAGTGTCCTAAACTGCAGGCGAAATGGGACGGGCCATATCGAATTGTGAACAGGATCAACGATGTCACGTACCGGATTAAAAAGTGGCTACGAGGCAAGCCTAAGATTGTCCACGTGGATCGACTAGCGCAATATTACGGGTCTAACGATGCTCGGGACGAGCATGTCTTAGGAGGGGATAGTGTTGCGCCCGATGCATAGCTCCATCTGTTGGCAGGCGGACGCGTTAAATATTCACCTACAACGCCATCTGGTATCGAGTAGATGCGAACTACAAAGTACACGTATCGAATGCATAGGAGCGAACGAGATAGCAATATCTCTCTATTGCAATCGAACGTTTGAGCGCGTTCCGGTTCGTTCTCGAACGTTCCAGTAGCATCGCGGTTTTACGCGACTTATTCGACGCTCGTAAAAATACAGCGGTGGTTTGCGGATGTACTTGTGGCGTTGCCACAATACTTATAATATATTTATATACGTATACGTAATTTATTATTACTACAAACTAATACTTTTGCTTTAGCGATGTACTCCACCCGAAGAATAGTCGCGCTTATACCAATCGTGTCGTACAGAACGAACGCGACTCAACGGTTGAAGACAAAGGAACTCGACTGCGCGCGCACCTTGACATAATCATCTTTCACCGCACCATTCTGTCACAGGCCTCGCGAGGGACGCACGGTACTTCGCTCCGCAACCAGCTACAGTTTCCGAGGCATACCTACTATCCTTACCTATGCTTATTGTGCTTTACATTTAAACTAGATTTGTTAGTGTTGAATAAACGGAGGTGTTAAAATGTCTGAAGTGTTTTGATTGCAACAATCAGAAAGGCACATCACCCCAACACACACTACAGTGGTGACCCCGAAATATTGGACACAGCACAGAACGGAGGAGCATAAAAACCGTAAGCTAGTGAAATAACATTTTCAAAAATGTCTACGAGTGACAACGCATCGGGTAGACCCCAAGATGGCGGTTCACATTCGCATGAAAAGACTTTTACACAATCCGATATTTTTCGTGTCGGTGTAAGACTACCACCCTTTTGGGCAGAAGAGCCCGCTGTATGGTTCGCGCAAATAGAAGGAAGTTTTGCATTGTCCGGGATTAGGGATGACGATACAAAATACCATTACGTTAGCGCGCAGCTGGAACATCGTTATGCAGCAGAAGTCAAGGATATTTTAGTCAATCCTCCTGCAAACGGCAAATACGAAAAGCTGAAAAGCGAGCTTATAAGAAGACTGTCCGCATCACGGGAGAAGGAATTAAACCAGCTACTTACGCACGAAGAGTTAGGTGACAGAAGGCCATCCGCTTTTCTCCGACACCTGCAACATTTAGCTGGCCCGACAATACCGGATGATTTTATTAAGACTGTTTGGACAAGCCGTTTGCCGGGAAATATACAGATCGTCGTAGCATCGCAACCAGAATCCTCGCTCAGAGCGCTCGCAGATTTAGCGGATAAAGTGTACGATCTCGTACCAGCAACACCGCATGTGGCCTCCACGGACGCCATTCCAGGTTCCTTGATAGAAAAGCTTACAAATGAAGTCGCTGCGCTCAGCCGCCAAGTCCAAGCCCTCTCATCAAAAGATTCTTCGAGGTCTCATTCAAGAGAAAGAAACCAGCGTGACAAGAGCAACACACGTTCCCAGTCCAACTACAAAAAATTCCCCACATGCATTTTCCACCATAGATTCGGCGACAAGGCACGGAGGTGCCTGAAACCTTGTGATTATAGGCAAGGATCTTTGGGAAATGCCAGAGGCAGTCATCAATAGCGACTCATGATTGCCCAAGTTCAGCCGGTCGCTTATTCGTAACGGACAAACGTTCAAAAATACAGTTTTTAGTCGACACAGGTAGTGACCTCTGCGTTTTTCCTCGTTCCGTTCTTAAGCAAAGACGACCACGAACTAAAGATTTCGATCTATTCGCAGCGAACGGAACACCAATCGCCGTTTATGGATTTCAGCAAATGGAGCTGAACCTAGGCCTTCGCCGCGCTTTTACCTGGCGATTTACAGTAGCTGACGTCACAAAGGCAATCATCGGAGTCGACTTCTTATCTTTCTACAATTTAATGGTAGACTGCCGAAACAAACGCCTCATCGACAACAAGACTACTCTGTCAGCAAGCGCAGCTCCAGTCTCTTCATCGGATGCCATATCTTCAGTAAAGACCTTAACAGGCGAGTCGAAGTACTTGGATGTTCTTAGAGATTATCCAGAAATAACTCGTCCACCAGGTACACATCGGGTCATTCGTCATAATACGGTTCATCACATTAGGACCACGGAAGGACCGCCCGTTTACTGTACACCAAGAAGACTTGCTCCAGACAAACTGAAAATTGCGAGACAAGAGTTCGACGACATGTTGAAGAATGGGACAGCGAGACCATCAGATAGTCCATGGTCGTCCCCACTTCACTTGGCTCCTAAGAAAGATAACGGATGGCGACCATGTGGTGATTACCGGATGCTGAACGCCCGAACCATCCCTGACCGCTATCCCATTCGTCACATTCAAGACTTTTCGCAGAACATCGCTGGATGCAAGATATTCTCAACAATTGACCTGGTTAAAGCTTATAACCAGATTCCGGTCAATGTCGAGGATATCCCAAAGACATCCATCACTACACCGTTTGGAATGTACGAGTTCCCCTTTATGACTTTTGGCCTCCGCAACGCTGGACAAACTTTTCAGAGATTCGTAGATGAAATGACGAGAGACTTAGATTTCTGCTACACTTATTTAGATGACTTTTTGATCTTCTCTTCCGATGAGGAGACCCATTTTCAGCATTTACGTCTCCTATTTACACGGCTGAAAGAGTATGGTATGGTCGTTAACACTTCCAAGTGTGTTTTCGGGGCAAAGGAAGTAACCTTCCTCGGCTGCAGTGTATCTTCTACAGGCATTAAGCCATTGGACAACAAGATCCAAGCCATAAAGGAGTTCCCCACCCCAAAAACAGTTAAAGAACTTCGAAGATTCCTCGGTATGATTAACTTTTATCGACGGTTCATTCAAGACGCAGCTAAGTCGCAGGCCCCTCTGCATGACTTGCTCACCGGATCTGTGAAAGGTTCGCATCCTGTGGAGATCACTGGAGAAGCACTGCAAGCATTCGAGGACTGCAAGAAAAGTTTGTGTCAGGCAGCACTCTTAGCACATCCCGACATGGACTCCAAACTAGCGCTAGTCACTGACGCATCAGACATTGCAATCGGTGGAGTACTACAGCAACAAAACGATGGCCAATGGCAGCCCCTCGCTTTCTTCAGCCGAAAACTGAACCCTGCGCAGAAGAAGTATTCTCCTTATGATAGGGAATTGCTCGCAATTTACGACTCAATTAAACATTTCCGACACTTTGTGGAAGCAAGACACTTCACTGTATTTACAGATCACAAGCCGATTTGCTTTGCGTTCCACGGACACAAAGAAAAATGTTCACCACGTCAGTTTCGCCATTTTGACTACATAGCGCAATTCACCACAGATATCCAACACATATCGGGGAAGGACAACGTTGTAGCCGATACTCTCTCCAGAATCGAGGAAATAGTCCAACCCATTGAATTAAATTCTCTAGCCGAGTCGCAAAGAACTGATCCAGAACTAAAACAACTTTTAGAGGGAGGAACATCGCTGAAACTCGTCAAAGTAACTGTACCAGGGACAAGACTGGAACTTTACTGCGACGAAACCACGCCAACCCCACGACCATATGTACCTAAAGAGCTCAGAAGGCAAGTCTTCGACAGCCTCCATTCACTCAGCCACCCTGGTGCTAACGCCTCTGCAAAACTAGTAGCACAGCGGTACGTGTGGCCTGGCATAAACAAAGATTGTCGCGAATGGACAAAGCTCTGCCACGCTTGTCAGCGTACGAAGATCACACGGCATGTATCATCACCTGTGGGCACCTTCAAACTACCAAGCGCCAGACTCAGCTACGTGCATATAGATCTCGTCGGACCTTTACCCCCTTCAGATGGACATCGCTATTGTCTCACTGCTGTCGACCGGTTCACGCGTTGGCCAGAAGCAATACCTTTGCAAGACATAACAGCTGAAACAGTCGCCAAAGCCTTCGTTTCCAACTGGATATCGCGTTACGGTTGCCCTTCAGAAATCGTAACGGATCGCGGGAAGCAGTTCGAGTCTTCATTAATGAAACAGCTTTCAGAGCTCGCTGGATTTAAACGCAACAGAACTACGGCGTATCACCCAGCAAGCAATGGCATGGTCGAACGGATGCACAGACAGCTCAAGACCGCAATAATGTGCCATGAAAGCTCAAACTGGACCGAGAGTTTACCTTTAGTACTCCTAGGAATGAGAAGTGCCTTCAAAGAAGACATACAGGCCTCACCTGCTGAACTCCTATATGGCGAATCACTCAGACTACCCGGAGAATTTTTTCAGCCATGCACTACTCTGCATACAACCAGTGACTTTACTGCATTTACAGCACGACTTCGTTCCATCATGAACAATATCCGTCCTCAACCAGCAGCGAGACACAGCAAGCGTAAGATTTTTGTCTTCAAAGACTTACCTTCTGCAACTCATGTTTACGTCCGTGATGACACCGTGAGAGGATCTCTTCAGCCGGCTTACACGGGACCATATGAAGTACTGCAACGAGACGCCAAAGTATTCAAACTGCGAATGAGAGGAAAGGAACAGACAGTCTCAATAGAGAGACTAAAACCAGCATACGTACTTAACTCAGAAACTAGTCCGGATACTCGTCAGCTGGAAAATGAAAAATCAGATACCGCTCCTGGTCCTGAAAGCAAAGATGCAAACATAAAAACAACACGGTCAAGGAGAAATGTGAGATTCCCAGATTATTATCGCCCATCCTAGGGTGGTCTCTGGGGGGGAGTCCTGTGGCGTTGCCACAATACTTATAATATATTTATATACGTATACGTAATTTATTATTACTACAAACTAATACTTTTGCTTTAGCGATGTACTCCACCCGAAGAATAGTCGCGCTTATACCAATCGTGTCGTACAGAACGAACGCGACTCAACGGTTGAAGACAAAGGAACTCGACTGCGCGCGCACCTTGACATAATCATCTTTCACCGCACCATTCTGTCACAGGCCTCGCGAGGGACGCACGGTACTTCGCTCCGCAACCAGCTACAGTTTCCGAGGCATACCTACTATCCTTACCTATGCTTATTGTGCTTTACATTTAAACTAGATTTGTTAGTGTTGAATAAACGGAGGTGTTAAAATGTCTGAAGTGTTTTGATTGCAACAATCAGAAAGGCACATCACCCCAACACACACTACATACTCAGTCTATTCTCGGCTAAGCAAGTGATACAAGTGCGATAGTTTCGAAGTGTTATCAGTTGTGTTATAGTGTTGTAACTTTTACAGTGTTCTATTTGGAAGTTAACTAATAGAATCAGTGGATTAAGTTCTGTGTGTGGTAACTTTGAAATTAAAGTTATTATTTGGTAAAATCAAGCGGTTTCGTAATTTATCATTACCCGGCTCGTAACAATATAAAGATAACCCAAAAACCTGTCTATAAGTGCTGAAAAATATTTAAATTTGTTAAATCTGTTAGCCGGCTATGGTTTTAAGAGCGAAATTGACAGATACAGTACTTATAATCTGCATGTACTTTGTAATTCCATAGTCGTTTGAATGTTACTGATAAGCCAATGTTATTGTAATTATCAGAATGGGTGTTATCGGTAACTTCAATCCGTGATGTCTGCTATTCGAGGTGGCGGCGGCTGTTCAGCATGTTGTGGTCCTAACCCTCCGTGTTGCCCACCATGATGAAGTGGTGGAGGCTTTCTCGTCACAGTTTTCAGTCAAGTAGCACGTATCCAGCGATATTTTGAGCCATGCAGTCCTGGCTGTGGGGCAACCTGCTCACCCAGTGGCTGCGTTTGACAAAGCAGTTATAGCGATTGGTCAACATGGAGTATCCTGCACAGGATCTTGATGCCTGATGGAGCTATAAGTTATGAAATTATTCCAGTTTTAGTAATGTTCTGTTAGTCTAGTAACGTTAAATGTAATAAAGATAAGTGTACTCTGAAATTAGAAAAAACAACGGAAGTATAATTAAATCTAATACATCAAATTGATGGACAAATATTTAGTACAATTCCGCAAATCTATTCCCAATGAGTTAGACACGATGCAGACGCATGTAAATCCCTTCCGCCCGCAATTGCATAAATATTATTAATTATGAATATAGTACTAAATATTTGTCCATCTATTTAATGTTTTGTAATGGATTTCAACAAAGTCACGCCTGAATCAATTATCTACTTTTATTAAATCGAATACCTTTAAACGAGCAATTCTTGAATATTTATATGTACATATTTATAGGTATAATCTTAATCTCGGAAACGGCTCCAACGAGTTTCATGAAATTTAGTATGCATGGGGTTTCAGGGTCCCTAATCTATCTAGCTAGGTTTCATTTTTAGAAAACGTCGTTTTATCTGTGTTTTATACCGAGCAAAGGTCATCTAAATATTTTTCGCCTTAAAATTGCAACTCCAAATTGCACCCGTGCGAATCCGACGCGCGCAAATGAACCACGAGAATCTTTGAGAGAAAATATTCAAAGAAATTAATATTCTCACAATAGCTTCACAACATATAAATGAAAATTTGTTATACACACATAAAAATATCATCATCGCGGATTGGCCGTTTAACTTTGAGCAAAAGTATTAAAACAAGAGCGTTCTCTAAGTTGTGCTTTTATGTTCACATTGTTTTTATTGTCATCTATTATGCACTCCATATTCGTTTAGTGAACATGTTCTTTAATAAAGACTAATGATCAAAGTCAAAGATAAAGACAAAAGATACTTTATTCAATACAATCACACAATCACAATCACTTTGAAACGTCTTACATACTAGGTGAATTTAGTCTCCAGGGACAATCAAACTAATGAATTTAATTTTACCAAACAATAATCCAAGGTTAGCGTAGCGTATGCAACAGAAAGCTGCGAGGAAGCTGAACGGTTCGTGAGTAAAAATACCACGGATTGCGCTGAGGCTGGAAAAATCCACCAATAGTGACACTATTGGTGGATTTTTCCTGGCGCACCGCTCAGCTTCCTCGCACAGCACAGCCAAGGACATACAAACAGATATCAATACTGTTCAGGTACTATTTGGTGAACTAGTAAAAATAACAACTGTAAGGATATCATGGTATTGAATTAGAAATCATATTTATTTAAATTATCTCTCAAAATTAAAAAACGTGTCTTTAGAGCCAATGCAGTATTTTCATTTTTTAGTTGTGACATAATAAAATAAAATAAAAAATCCTTTATTGCCACGACTACGATTACGATAACGATTAGCCCATTGTGTCCCACTGCTAGGACCACTTTGGACCCAAGCTGTCGAAGGTGTCGAGAAATTCAAAATTCAAAATTCGAAATTCAAAATAACTTTATTCATTACAATCACAAGGACCACTTTGAATCGTCTTCTTACATGCTAGTGAATCTAGGTGCCGGTTCCTCCTAACCCCAGTTCAAGAAGAATCCGGCAAGAAACTTGTCTGGTCTTAACACTTTTTTGTATGATCCTTGACAATTTTGTTACGGATGCCGAGTCGAGTTGGAGCAGATTCATCCCAAGCTTTTTTGTCTTCTAAATAATCAGATATTTTATAATATGCTTTAATAGACAGTTTATGTTTAATTACGTTTTTAAATTTGCCAATCGACAAATCTAACACGTCGCTTGGGACCTTGTTATAGAAGCGTACACATTGCCCTATAAAAGACTTATTAACTTTAGCGAGCCTAACAGTGGGAACAGCGAGTTTATCTTTATTTCTAGTGTTAATACTATGATTATCGCATTTTTTTTTGAATAAATGAACATTTTTGTGCACATACATTAAATTTTCGTATATATACTGACAAGGCACTGTCATAATATTAATTTCTTTAAACTTATCTCTAAGTGATTCTCTGGGGCCCATGTTATAAATTGCACGAACAGCCCTCTTCTGCAACACAAATATGGTGTTAATATCAGCAGCACTCCCCCACAACAAAATGCCATAAGACATAATGCTATGAAAGTAGCTGAAGTAAACGAGTCTAGCGGTATCTACGTCGGTAAAATGACGGATCTTTTTGACAGCGTATGCGGCAGAGCTGAGTCTCTTCGACAATTTATCTATGTGCGGGCCCCATTGCAGCTTATTATCTAAAGTAATGCCTAGGAACACTGTGGTGTCGACGAGATCTATCTTTTCGTTATTAATTTTTACATTAGCTTTCACCTGTTTAACGTTGGGCATTATAAAACGAATGCATTTCGTTTTTTTCTCGTTAAGTAATAAGTTGTTTACATTAAACCATGTTACAACTTTAGAGATTGCATTGTTTACATCGTCAAGATTAGTAAGTCGTCGCTTTAATTTAAATAAAAGCGACGTGTCATCAGCAAACAGTACAATCTCGTGATCATCCTTTACAAGTTTAGGTAGATCATTTATATAAATTAAAAACAAGAATGGCCCGAGTATTGATCCTTGTGGTACACCCATTTTTACCATTGACCCCGGAGAACGCTTTCCATTTACATCTACTCGTTGTGTTCGGTCAGTTAAGTAGGATGTGAGAAGCTTAAGTGAAACTCCCTTAACACCATAGTGGTGTAGTTTGCTGATTAGAGTTTCATGGTGAACGCAATCAAAAGCTTTCGACAGATCACAAAAAATACCTAAGGCATCGCGTGATTCCTCCCAGATATCAAAAATATGTGATATTAACTCAACACCGGCATCAGTCGTTGAGCGTCCCTTTGTAAAACCGAATTGTTTACTGTCTAGTAAATTGTTGGTATTAAAATGCCGTTGTAATTGGTTTAGTATAAGTTTTTCAAATATTTTACTAAATGTAGGAAGTACTGATATAGGCCTAAAGTTACTAGGATCGGAATGACTACCTGATTTGAATAGAGGTATGATCTTGCTATGTTTCATCAAATCAGGAAATACTCCACTGTCAATACATTGATTCAATATGAAAGCTAGATCTGGTGCAATAATGTCAATTAGTGGTTTTATAACACTGACAGAAATGCCCCAGAGATCAGTGGTCTTTTTTACATTAATCATTTTGAATGCCTTGATAATATCGTTTTTGTCCACATGTTCAAAGTAAAATTGTGTGACACATTCAGGTAAACTATCTTTTAACAATGATACTGCTATTACATGAGAAGAGTTTAAAGACTTTGTAGTGGAGACTGGAATATCAGTAAAAAAAGTTTCAAATGCCTTTGCTACATCTATATCTTGCTTAATTATATTATTGTTAATATTTAAATTTATTACACTATTATGAGTTTTGGATTTTCCGGTCTCACTATTAATTATTTTCCAAGCTGCTTTTATTTTATCATGACTGTTTCTAATTTTTGAGCTTAAATACTGAGATTTAGCAAAGCGACAAACATTCTTAAAGATTCTTGAGTATTTTTTTACTTTTTCTTTAAACTCTTCACTAAAGTTATACCGTTTTTCACTGTACAATTCATACAAGGTACGCCTACTCTTATGAATACCTGCTGTTGCCCACTCACAAAATGTTGAACTGCCAGAGACCACAATAGTTTTGGATGTGAAAATGGAACTGAATACTTTATTAAATTCAGTGAAAAATGTATTGTATAAATCATTTGGATTATCATCATTATACAATAAAAAAGGCAAGTTGGTATCCAGGTTCAATCTCACTTTCTCTAAACGATCAGTGGTAACTGGTATATAAGTAATTTTTTTTGTACATCTTTATTGTTCATTTTAGTTTCTATTTGAACTAGTTGACCGAGATGGTCAGAGTGAATATTACTAATTATATTTTTACTTATTATGTTTATATTGGTAAAGATATTATCTATGCATTTGGCCTAAGTGGCAGTTATTCTAGTTGGCTCCATAAATATAGGTTCAAGACCAAATGAATTAAATAAACTAGTTATTCTGGTACTCAATGAATATTTCTCAAGCAAATTTATATTAAAATCACCGCATACAACAATTTCTTTATTTGATTTTGTAATAGACTTATGCAAAATATCCTCCATAATTTTCTCAAAAATATCAAATGAGGCGGTTGGTGGGCTATAAGTGCTTATAACAAGGAACCGCTCCAACTCTATGCAAGCTATCTCAATGTGTCTTTCTACAGAGTGGGCGACAATGTCTTTACGTTCTTTGAATTTTATTTGTTTATTTATTAATATTAATGACCCGCCTCTTATAGAATTTACTCTGCAGAAAGAACTACCAACTTGGTGATTCTTGAAGTTGAACATGAGCTCATGACTTTTCAGCCAATGTTCTGTTAAGCAGATTATGTCAATATTGTTTGAGTTCATGTACAAGTCTAGTTCTAATTCTTTGTTACAAATTCCTTGAATATTTTGATGCACCAAGTTAGTAAACTTAAACTTATTTACAGTATTTATTTTACAGTTTTTAGTGTTTTTGTTTGATTGATTATTTTTATAAAATATATTATTTGAATTGTCAGTGCTAGAGACATCCTCTATTGTCTTTTTATCTAATTTAAATTACTAGGAAAAAATTCCAGAGTCTGATTTGGAATGTCATGATTATGCTCAATAGAAGCATTGTGTGTAGCCAAATTTTTGGCTGTAATACTAAAATAATAAGATAGCAAAACAGCTACCTGTCGTTTGTAATAATTAGGAAGGTAGTATCTACCTTTTGTCAAATAATATTTTTTACTAACAATGTTGTTAGTGTCAATCATATGGATTACATTATTATTATTGCATGACATTGTATGCAAAACCTGATTTAATTTATCATTAGAGATCATCTCGTCATCTCTTTTTGGGTCTACCACGGCACCGTCTCGCTGCCTCAGGGCTCCACTGAGTGCATGCATGCGATACGACAGACATGACCAGCCAGCTGCATTTAAGCTTCGCCATATGAACTGTTAGCAGTGGGACACAGATTATATAAACTTAAACTAGTTCACAGGGCAAAGAGGATACATTCAGCAAAAATAATGCTGCACCTAGATACAGCGCTGATTTTCAATATATTCTTAACCGAGTGTTTAAGTGGAGCGGGTAACAATAAATATACAATTAGCTCGGTATAATGCTCATGCTGTGTGTGTGTGTGTGTGTTTGCGTGTGTATATATGAATGTGAGTGTGTGTTGTGTGTGCTTCCTTGTTCCCTTAGTCTTTTAAGAGTCTGGTTATCACAGAAGTAAACTCATACGATACGTGTTAGTGTTTGCGTGTAATATAAAGCGACTTTTACTAAGTACCTACTATCTACTTTAATTTAATATAACAGATATCAGATATATATAATATATAACAGATATATATATATATTAGATAACAGACAGATCACAAATACAATCACACTTATATTACAAATGCAAAAGTCTTGTAGGAATGCGTGTGTGTATATGTTTGCGACTCTTTCACGCAAACTATATCTACAATAGTAATACCTACAATACAATAACAACAAAAACTACATACCTACTTGCTTTTTATCATTATATTTTTCCTTAGAGATCGATATCTAGTCATCGTCATCGGCAGTTCACAATGACGTTTCCAAATGGACTAAATAACGTCTGACGTTGAACGACTTACAATCGTTCAACGTCAGTCGTCATATTGTCCATTTTGTTACCTTACCAAACTATTCACTTGAAATTGGAAGTTTTTATAATTCATTTCCATTTCGTATCCATTTACTGGAGAGAAGAAAAAGAACAGTGAGATGACTGGTTTATTTTTGTCTGCTCCACGCTGCCTGGTGTGATTGATCGAGCTCTCGAATTGAACGCTCGGTTCTCATTTCCGACTTCTGAACGATTGTGAAATGTGCTTTCACATTTTTCAATTAGGATTTGCATAGCAGCCTTCGTTTAGTTTTCAATATTCAACGCTGCTCTCTGGGTGATACTTAGTTACCTATCCAAAAAAATCAATAATATAATACATTAAGTATGTTAAAAACAAATTAATCTATTTATTTATTAAGACACACATTACACGTTAAAAACAAATTCAAAATATAATAAACTAGAATACGTATTCGATCTGGTTCAGAACATAACTTTTATTTGCTCACGCTGTATTGTTTAATACAGCGTGAGCAAATAAAATTTGTTCGTAAAATATGTTTGAGGACCAAATTACACAAAAACAAAGAGTTAGAACAAGTTAAATTTATATCATACTAGCTGTTACCCGCGACTTCGTACGCGTATACTTAGAACCTTATTTTTTTATTTTTTTATGGAATGCGTTCTGTGCATCTAAAGAACATCTTATAAGTTTAATCCCTTATTTTACACCGTTCGCCAACTTCTTTGCAAAAATGTTAAAACACATATTTCTTTATTTCTTACCAAAAGCTTATAAATATGAATTTTCAGATCCCTAACTTAAGGAAATATGAGTTGTCCAAATTAACTTTCATCCTTTTGAAACAAAAAATAGCCTGTGTTTTTTCCCCGAATACAATAAATCTTCATACCGAATTCCATCAAGATCCGTTCAGCCGTTTAGCCGTGAAAACGTAACAAACAGACAGACTGAGACACTTTCGGATTTGTTCGGGTTTACACCGAACACAGCAGTTATACATTTTTGTCTTACAAGCAAATATGCACAATTGTCTGAGCAAACCAGTGCGCTACTATCTGCCGAGCCGGCACCGCGTCACTCATAACCATCTAACCATAACATTTTATACCATTTATATTTTTACCAATCTATATTAGTCTTTTATACCAGTTTAATATATTTTTCATACCATTTCGTGTACTAGTGTGAAGTCCGATAAATACAAATCTACAGTGAACTCTGGACTTCTCATTTTGTCACCACACTAACAACACGAATAGCTAGGAGGCCTAGAACTCCCACCATAAAGAGTCCAAGCCTTTTACTTCGCCGCCCATGGGTCGTCGATTCACATCCGGTTCGAAGGACCATGTAAAAGGCTAGGATTAATAGGGCTTTGAGTCTATGCCACCCTCAATATCTAGATGCGGAGTTATCACACGTTAGGAATGCACTTGAGAAGAATGGCTACGGATGGAATCAAAGTTTTCACATTGCCAACTCATCCTCAATAAAACGTCAAATGTCAGTAGAGAGAGCTGCAGCTTACCTACCGTTTGTGAAAGGGGTGACGGATAAAATTGGACACTTGTTGCGAAGGAAATATGGCATCAAGACAATATTCAGACCATTTACTCAACTTAGACAATTGATACGCTCTCCTAAAGACAAAGACCCTTTGAGTGTACCTGGCGTTTACAAGATTCCTTGTGATTACGGTAGCTCCTACGTAGGTGAAACTAAGAGGAACATTTCTACCAGACTGACTGAACATATTCGTGCCGTGCAGAATGCTGACATTGAAAAGTCAGCAATTGCATAGCACTCGCTTTACACATTAAATTCGGTTTGATAAGGCTCAGGTACTATCAAGAGAAAGATTCGCGAAGCAATCGAAATCGGCCGTATTCCAAACTTCAACCGAGTCAAAGGTTGGTTTCTTTCTACAGCCAGGAAACCTTGTCTGCACGGAACGTATTATGGTAACGATGTGGAGCCGGTTAGTGATAGTGTCAGTGCTGTATGTTTGACGAGTGGCGAAGTCGAAGGGCCAGTACTGTTAATCTATATAATAAAAATCTATTGCTGTTCGTTAGTCTCGCTAAAACTCGAGAACGGCTAGACTGATTTAGCTGTTTTTGGTGTTGAAATGTTTGTCGTAGTCCAGGGAAGGTTTAAACGGTGGGAAAATTTGTGGCATTGCAACGCATGCCGGGTACAGCTAATTGACTATAAATAAACATTAACACTCGACACTGGCAACATTGACATTCTTATGTCACATGCCATAAAAAAGAAAAAGAAGCGGCTCCTCTTGTGCACTTGGCACATGAAATCTTAGTTTCGCTATGACTGCTTGCGAACCTATGTAATAGATGCAGGCAGGATTTCAGTTCTTACGTGTATGTATGTAAAACTTTTGATAAGATAATCTGATATGATGAGTATGGCTTGCTATAATTTCGTACGATTTCACAACACAAATCATGCACAGATGCAAAAATTTACACAGATCACATTTAATCTAAACTATAATGTGTACAAAAAAAATCTTTAACACTGCTTTGATCTTATATATAACTATTTCAAATCGTTAAAAGCACTGTTTTAAAATTATCTTTTTTTATATTTTTCAGAAGTCATATAATCTAACAGAAAAGTGGTTGTGCGGCTTATGTTTATAATCTGTGGTATTTCTCGTTGTGTCAAGTTGGGTGCAGGGTTGGATTTTCGAAATCTTACCATGATAAGTAAATATGTAGTACTTATCAGTAAAATATTATTTATACCGTATATTACGCGAAAAACAGTATCTTATTCTGTAAACATCTGTATGTATGTCAAACAAGCAACGTCAAGTCAGAGATCAATTTTATGTACTCACGTTTATATACACTTTGTATATACCCATGAGAATGTATGAGTATAAGTATGAGTATACCTATAAATATGTTTAGTAGTAATGCTTTAGATGGAGTAGTTTATATTTTTATTTCCATAGACAATAATTTTGTGAGAGCCTGAATCAGACCCTGGTTGTATGTGAGTGATAGAGTGATTATCTCACAATGTCAGACGTCAGTCAAATAACGTAACGTTGGTGTTTTGATTTTAGTAGAGCTAGAGATATTGACTCGGGTGTGAATAATTGGAATAAAAGTTTTATGTTTATTTTTTATTCGATTATTTTTTATGAAAGGCACCATTTTTGACCGACTTCAAAAAAAGGAAGTTTCTCAATTCGACTCGACCGTATATATATATATATATATATATAATGTGTGTATGTATATATATATATGTATGTATATATATATTATATATATTGACGCTTGAAAGGCAATAATTACTAAGCGACATATTGGCAACTTTACACCAAAGCATTTTAAAGTTTTTTTTTTTGGAAAAAAAATCGTCAGAAATCGTTTATAGCTACTCGATTCTAACGAATTTTGAATGCAGTTTAAAAGCTTTATAAACTGGCATTTAAAGATTATGAATTTTCTCAATACTTTAAGAAATACTGTCGGTTAGTAAAATTTTAATCAATATCACAAACAGGTAAAATTACTTACCGACAACAAAAGTTTATTATAAAACATGTAAAATTAACTAAACACCAGTATTTTATAATTGTGTTTGAAGCAAAATGATGCATCCAGGAGTAACATATGTTTGACACATAGGTAAAATGATCGAATTAAAAACCAAAAAACTTTTATGCCAGGCAACTTTAACCATAGTACAAATTAAATAAGGTAAGTGTAGGCCTGCTTTGAACAAGTAACAAAGAATTTAGGTTTCAGTACACAAAATTAAAGAATTTCATCTGACGAGGGAATTAGAGCATACTCCGCCTCGCTGCTTTAGTGCAGGTTGGTGGAGGTTTTAGACCTGTGTCTAACCCTATGTTAATGACACCTATATGAGCCTTCAATATACGAATATTGCAGTCAAATCTCCAACTAAGTGGATACCTGATTTTATGAAGAACATATAAACTGCCGTTATAAATAACAGAGGCATGTTATTTTTATAGATAGTATTTATTAGAAATTTCAAAATCAGTACATATAGGTAGATAAGATACAATTTTAATGAAGAACAAAATTGAAAGTTACAAATAATTCAAAGTTGGAATGGGTTTCTGGGACCTACCTATTCATTACCTAATTGAACCAAATTTTAATCAACCACATCAAGTGTTTAAGTTTCAGATCAGCCTTCTTCAGCAGTCTTACAGTATTATTACTTGGAAATGCAAACTAAAACTACCTACAATACTAATAACAGTTGTTTCAGAAATTCTTTACGCTTGATCTCTTCTTTCTGCGATATATGTACCTACTTACTAACAAGTCTTTACGACGATCTCCCGAGAGTCCCCAAAAATGATCAAATACCTTCTGTCTATTTTCAGGTTCAATATTTTCAGTTATTTCAATTTCGTTTTCCAATGCATAGGTTTAATACGAGTAGATTTAGGTTTGATAATTTTACCACCACTTCGCACATATTCCTGCCCAGCAAATCTTTTTTGTTACCGTTCTCTTCTTTTATCTATTTTTTTTGTTCTCAAGTCCTTTTCTTTTGTGAAGAAGGTGTTGTTCATCCAAACATGTATTTTGCTTTTAAGATATTGTCCTTTTATTTATTTTTTTCTTCGTGTTTGCTGTTTTTTAAACTACTTCCACTTCCTCATCATAAGAAGATTTAGATCCTAACCATTCATCTGAAATTGTAACTTCTTCACAATCGATAGAAGTTGTTATCTAATATGTAACTATTATTACTATCTGATATGTAATCAATGTACATTAGTTGTGCATTTATGTTTACGACCTCTCTGTGGATTTATAGTTTTTAATCCGCCAGATTCAGAGCATCCCACAATGGTAAAAATAGAAGAATTGGAAATTACTTCGATGTTGCTTGCAGTATATATTTCTGGTGTAGTCTTTCCATCTTCATTGTTTTTACCTGTTTGTTTTTAGGCGTCACATGCAGTAAATGTTTCCGGTTTAGTCAAATCAACCTCCATGTTTGTAAGTTCTTTCATCATCAGTCCGTATCAGTCCACTGCTAGACATGGGCCTCTCCCATGGCACGCCACTTAGCTCGGTCTTCAGTTCTCCTAGTCCAATCCTTGCCCTCTGCCTTAGGAATATCATCACCCCACCTATTTACAGGGCTCCCTATACTACATTTGCCGATACGCCGACTCTACTCAAGAATCAGTCTGCCCCAACGGCCATCGGCTCTGCGGCATATGTGACCTGCCCACTGCCACTTCAGCTTGCTTATTCGCTGAGCTATGTCGGTGACCTTAGTTCTCTGACGAATATTTTCGTTTCGGATTCGATCCCTAAGAGAAACTCCAAGCATAGCTATCTCCGTAGCTCGCTGAGCGACCTAGGACTGGTGGACAAGTCACACGGTGAGTGGCCACGTTTCGGCTTCGTATGTCATTATTTTGTCTGTAAGTGTAAGTTCTTTGTCTGGTTAATTTTCTGGTATGCCTTGATCTGCAGGTACAATTTCCAGAGACAATAATAAGCCACCACCAATTTCATCTAATAATTGATTATTGATATAATAATATTGATATATTGAATAAATGATTGAATTTATTGGGCCAGTTTTTTCAGAGTTATTGCCAGCAGAAAAAGGTCTCAGAAGTACATGCAAGGGATGTCATTGAAGGGCCTTCCTATGAAAGTTTATCACCCTGAAAAATAATAAATTTGATAATAAAAATAATAATATATACCTATTACACATTGACCTATTTGTTTACAAAGTGTAAAAACATGCCGCTTCTTTAAAATCAAGTTTTTGCAAACTTTGTCCAATTGTTGTAGACTTTCATCTTTATTATTGTAAGTACGAGTATATCTTCGATATCTTGTTCCCTAGAAATTACGATTTTAGTTTTAGTTGTTTCTATTAATTACGATTGAAAGAATACATGATTTAATTATTTAACTAAGCAGTTACATTACCAAGGTCAAATCCCTGCTATCCACACCGGCGTTTGACATAGCTCGCTTAATGATGTTATCTACTCGCTTATTTTGATTATTTACGAGTGCGCGGGTTGCCTAAGCGACAGTTCTATGAAGACTAAATCATTATTTTGTTACCAACAGCCACTCAAAATCTGCTTTAGAGTGCTGATAAATGACAAAACAAAATACGTGCATCAGGGATAAGCTCAGTTTTATACAAATTTAATTTCAAAAATAGTTATCTAAGTAACAGAAACAATAAAAAAAACGGTAGATAGAAAAATTACCAAACGACAAAATATATCCATTATAGGCAGGTAAATATTACTACTTAACGTTTTTACGTCTATTGTATTTAGGTAAAAAGCACTAAATGAAAATGAATACATCATTAAGGTGTGTTAAACAGTCTTAAATTACGAGAAAAAAACAATTCAATCAGGTAAAATTTCTTAATCAATGTTTACACCCTTGGAACCGAAAAATATTAAAATTATTAAAAATATTAAAATTACCGCATGGCAAAAAATACTTTATGTTTAAAAGCATTATTTCGAGTCTAGGCAAAAATTACTAAGTTTAAAAAGTAAAAATCGAATATATACTAAGTATAAGTTATTCATAAATCGGTAAAATTATAGTCGCTTGGACGCCGAAAACTTAGAAAATTTGTTTTTTTAAGAGTTACCAAGCGACAACAAACTTCGTCCTAGCGGCATGAGAGTAGGACCAATCGACGCAGATTTTTTTTTTTATTTCAATTATATATAAAACTCAATATCGCCAAAATGTCGCTTGGTAATTATTGCCTTTCAAACACAAGTGTGTTCGCGAATAACTTGGTCGTTTATGAACCGATTTTGATGATTTTTGCTGGAAAGTAGGTATTCCAAATATACTACAGAATGTCTTTATATAAAACGTTATCTAAGAGAATAACATAGACTAAGAGATAGACATAATACCATTGCGGACTTTTGTGTAGACCTTTTTAAGGTGTACAATACTGTATTACATTATTTTGATCTATCTCGTAGGGTTCAGCCAACCTTTGCGCGCAAAAAATGTGTTTATTTACGACACCACATTAGAAACCTCTAAAATTATCAGTGTTTCTCTACTATATTATGCATGTTTTATACGTATAAACCTTCCTCCTGAATTATCTATCTATTTAAAAAACCGATCAGATAAGATACAGCGGGAGGCGACTTTGTTTTATACTATGTAATGAAGGTTAATTACACGACTGAACATACTAAAAGGTAAGTACTTAGATAATAATCTACTTATAGAATACAAATGAAAAGGGTAAATAACTTGATGTCAAGCGACGGTTGGCGCGGTCATAAATACATTAAAACATCCTTTGCGTGGAATAACCACCTGTGGCGTTATAATATCACGATTCTATAATTTGGCTATAGTTATATAAAGGAGAATAAATAGAATATATCTTAAATATCCATCAATATTTAATATATATTTAATGTCATCAAACAAAGTCGCCTCCCGCTGTCTGTCTGTCCCGATGTATGCTTAGATCTTTAAAACTATGCAACGGATTATGATGCAGATTTTTTTAATAGATAGAGTAATTCAAGAGGAAGGTTTATATGTATAATATATGCGTAATATAGTAGAGAAACACTGATAATTTTATAGGTTAGCGTATATAGGTTCAACGTATTGAGCTATAGCAACGCGTGTCCGGGTCAGCTAGTAACTTATAAAATAAAACACAATATACCAGTTTTATTAAAGTACATGTAGACCAGGTATTTAAGGGGTACAATAGGTGGCCCATATCGCTTAAGAGCGATCTCTTCCTGGCAACCTTTATATAGAAAGGATCGTATTAAGTAGAGTGCGCAGCGTGGTGTACATTAAACTAATTGTAATTTGTATAACTAAATACTACATATACATTATGACGACCTCTGTGGCGTAGTGGGCCAAGGTCCGGGTTCGATCCACGCCGCGGGACAATTATTTGTAAGATCTGCAAGTATTTGTCTCCGGCCTAGGTGTTTCTATGTATTATATTTACAAAAAAAAACAGTGTATATGTAGTACATCAGTCATGTGGTACCCAAACCACAAGCTCTGCTTACTTTGGGGCTAGATGATGATGTGTAAAAAATGTCAGGCATTAATAATTTTATTAATTACACATAATTTAAAATATATACATAAAAACTTACTAACTAATTAGATATCTATGAGAGTAGTGTAGTTGTGAACGAGAACAGCCAGTATCTCGTAATTTTAAGTAATAGCGTCTCAACCCTTTATCGAAAGCGAGCCAAATAGCTCATATGATCTATAGGTAGGTAGTCTTCATTAATAATTAGATTCTGCTAACACCCTTAGCAGTGATTGGCTTCCTCGTTGGCCACACTAGTAGTTTGCTATTGCTACATTAATTAACTCCCGTTAGACATAGCTTTTGAATTTCTCTTTTGAAAATCTCTTTTGAAAAGTGTGTTCCAAGCTGTTTTTGTGAAAAAATACAACCTTACAAAATACCCTCGGTTTTTAGACTTCCAATGTTCAACAAGAAACAATTATAAATTCGACATGTCTGTACATTTTGATAAATACGGCCTTTACTCACGTATTATTTTGATGGAGGAACCGACACTTAGTCCATTAAAATGTTACATTTTTTAGGCCTTAGTGTGCATTTGTCAGAGGACGCAATTTTATTTTTTTAATGTGTAGGGGGGGTCAGTAGAAGCTTAAGTTCAAGTTTGTGGGGTCGGCACCCTTGTCCCCCGGCCGCCATCTTGGAAAAGGGGGTGCAAAGGGTTTTCGCGCTGTATCTCGTAAACTAGTTACCTTACAGAAAATTTAATCAAACATAAAATGTAGCAAATTAAATTTCCTACAATTTTATTTCTATTACTTTTTATCGTCAAGTGACCAACAAAAAAGTTATAAACAAAAATAAATGAAAATTTTGTTTGTTTGTTCTAGGTTTTACAGCGCTCCAAACTTAAACGGATTCTCGAATGCTCATAGGGATGCAATAAAAACTAAAAATTAGGCTTACTTTTCTATCTATATTTTTTTTATTCATACAATTTATTATGATCTTAACATTCCTATGCTATTATTGAACTATGTTTGACCCTTTTACCCACCACCTATGAGGTATAACATGGGCAAAGTCAAATTTATAAAAATTTAATGCATTTTTTAATGCATTTTTTGTCACTGTCTTAGCAAATCGTTTGTATCGCAGAGTGTCTAGAGTATCGTCTTTATTTCCGCCATATAAAAAGACGAAAAAACGTTCGCCAACAACACTGAGTAACGATGACTCGACTTTCTCACTCATAAATAATTTAGTTCCACTTGCTAACTCTGGATGCTTCTGCAAAATTTTTATAAATTTGACTTTGCCCATGTTATACCTCATAGGTGGTGGGTAAAAGGGTCAAACATAGTTCAATAATAGCATAGGAATGTTAAGATCATAATAAATTGTATGAATAAAAAAAATATAGATAGAAAAGTAAGCCTAATTTTTAGTTTTTATTGCATCCCTATGAGCATTCGAGAATCCGTTTAAGTTTGGAGCGCTGTAAAACCTAGAACAAACAAACAAAATTTTCATTTATTTTTGTTTATAACTTTTTTGTTGGTCACTTGACGATAAAAAGTAATAGAAATAAAATTGTAGGAAATTTAATTTGCTACATTTTATGTTTGATTAAATTTTCTGTAAGGTAACTAGTTTACGAGATACAGCGCGAAAACCCTTTGCACCCCCTTTTCCAAGATGGCGGCCGGGGGACAAGGGTGCCGACCCCACAAACTTGAACTTAAGCTTCTACTGACCCCCCCTACACATTAAAAAAATAAAATTGCGTCCTCTGACAAATGCATACCCAAATGTAACTTTTCAATGGACTAACTGTTTAGATTCATCTAGAGAATCTTCATCAGGGTGAGTTGATATGTCTGTCTGTCTGACAAACCAGATAAATATATCCTAATTTCATAAAATACTTTTGCCTGGCTTGTATAATATATAAATAAATATTAGTGGACAATGCCCACAACGCCATCCAGCCCCAAACTGAGCATAGCTTGTATTATGGTGACCAGATGACTGATAAAATACTTATATATTTTTAAATACATACAAATTTCAAAATATACAGACCAGACACAGAACAAACACCTATGTTCATCACACAAATGTTTATCCTGGGAAGGAATCGAACCCTCGACCTCCAGCGCAGAAGGCAGAGCTACTACCAACGGAGCTGACAGGCTATTCAATTATAATAATACGATGCCGTCATTCAGTGCAAACTACGGAGAGTAGTCACATGTTTTGACCTAACTGTTGAATGCAACGCGTATTACTTACTAACAACGTCAATGCTCCCTCCCACGAAATTATTGATAGTTGCAAAAGAAGTCTGCAGACGAAATATTTCGCCATTTAAGTCTCCACAGGGCTCCACAACCTGTGACCAAAACGCAATAACATTTTCATACAAAGTGGTAAAAGAGAAGTATAATGAATTCAGAGAGGCTGTAGGCTGTGATTATCCTAATTAAGCCGGTGTTAATTACGTGTGCGCCCGGTGGCCGCGCCACGGTCCGGATTTAAATAATTTATTTCTCTCGGCGTAATTAGGAAACTGGATGTGTGCACTGTGCTATGTCCCTAGGAATCAAAAAGAAAAGCCAACATACATTTTGAAAAACGCAGGTTTTTACTAGTGTTTTGTTTTGCCGATGAAAGCATTGACACTAAGAATTTATCTAGAGAATCAAGATTCTCGCCTAAATGGGAATCGCAAGCGCGAACGGGAGTAAGTGAGCCGAGGATCAAACTTACCCTGATAAAGGTTTTCTACATCTTTTATCGATAAAATAATACGTGAATGAAAATCCGTGTCCCTCAAAACATAGGTAGGGGACCATAATTCGGGAACCCTCTTGCAACTTGAATTGTATGAGAGTGTTTTTTTAAATTTAGTCAAAATAATGTATATTTTGGCAATGACAAGTGTTCATAAATAGTTTACAGTATGATGTCACAAAGTCATATTATGTCGTTATTTCATATAAAATGGTGTATTTTCATATAAAATAATAATACGGACTATATTTGCTCGAATTACAAAAAAACACAAAGCTTTTCTTTCAATTCAAACCCGAGTTAATAACTCTAGCTCTAATGAGCTCTAAGGGTCTATAACATAGACCCTTGTACAGGAAATCAAATCCGTAACTCTTACATAGCAGTCAAACACTTACCCAGATGCGAGGACTTTGATAAAAAGAACGAAGCTGATATCTTGAAAAAATAAACTTTTTAAGATAAAAACAAAAAACGGTCCCTCTTTTACCGCACAAATTTTCTGTTTTGTCTTTCTCGGATCGTCCCTTGAGTCACTAAATAGAAGGAGACATTGAAAAACAACAAACTTACGCCGTTAAGGTATTAAGGAAATGAAATTAGGGCCATAGGCTTTTTTTACTTAAAACTTTAGCGGGTCGCAATCCGCCAGTCCACCCCAGCCCAGGGGCGTTCTCGTTAATTACCTCGGTGAAAACTTGGAGTAAGAATTGGAGTCGATTTCATAAAGTAATTATAATCTATTGTTAGTGTTTTGTTGGTAAAATAATATTAATAACCCCACTTTGAATGCTAAAAGGGGTAAATTAATTAATCAGAGCGTGGATGTTTGTAATGAAAATAATAATGGGGTTATGAAGAAAATAATTTATAGCTACAAAAACAAATAAGTCGAGATTATGGACTGTTTTCTCCTAGATGCGTACTGTCCTACTGTGCGTAGATATTAACTGACCTCGAACGACCTTAGGTACCGACGACGGACGTATTTATACCACAGGCAGGTCTTCACGAACAAAGAGCTACCATAGCTTAGTTAATCCCCTCGCTTACTCCACAGATCAACAAAATAAAACAACTTGTGATATCAGTCCTTGTATTTCTCAGTTGTTGTTCTAGGTGACCGCAGTGATTTTTATCTAAGTGCTTCCCATGCTTCGTGTGCATTAAGTTGTCTGTCCCGGCCTATTTGGTCATGAGAGAAGCTTGGAGCTTTTCACTCCTACATAAGAGTTGACCACTTACTCTAACGAAAGTATTAGGGAACAAACGACAAAGTTCATGCTAAAAATAGTGTTATATATCACATTATAATAACAAAACTATCTAAAAGCTTACCTTTATGATAGGATATGTTCAATATGGAGCAGAGTCGTGAATCGTTTCATTTTCCATTTACCCTCTTTCCTATCTGTCTTTACAAGATATAAGGTTTCACTTAACAAGATAAAACTACAAATAAATAATGACGGACATTTCACACAGCAGCATCTTGCCCCAAAATAAGCAGAGCTTGTACTACCACATGTTACGTGAAACGTGACATGGCAGCGTTTGAGATCGACCATTCTTAGCGGGAGAGCGCGGTTGAATACAGTGACACCTGGAGGAAAATCGTAGCTGACGGTGTTGTTGCACACGATAACGCCTGGCTCGACCAATTAAGGGTACAATAGGGTTTAATTATTTATTATTATTATTATATATTATATACAGCAAAAATGTATAGTAAAACTCCGAAAGTCTTGAAAGTGAAACATAGCTCGATATTATATACAGCAAAAAATGTATAGTAAAACTCCGAAAGTCTTGAAAGTGAAACTTAACTCGATATTATATACAGCAAAAATGTATAGTAAAACTCCGAAAGTCTTGAAAGTGAAACTTAACTCGATATTATATACAGCAAAAAATGTATAGTAAAACTCCGAAAGTCTTGAAAGTAAAACTTAACTCGATATTATATGCAGCAAAAAATGTATAGTAAAACTCCGAAAGTCTTGAAAGTGAAACTTAACTCGATATTATATACAGCAAAAAATGTATAGTAAAACTTCGAAAGTCTTGAAAGTGAAACTTAACTCGATATTATATACAGCAAAAAATGTATAGTAAAACTCCGAAAGTCTTGAAAGTGAAACTTAACTCGATATTATATACAGCAAAAATGTATAGTAAAACTCCGAAAGTCTTGAAAGTGAAACTTAACTCAATATTATATACAGCAAAAATAGCGCCTGACGGTTGGTGAAGCCTTGTTTTGATTTGTTACTTGTTATTTGGGTTCCGATTTTGGTGTCTCTTAGTTATTGAAAACGACCGTTAAATTCATAAACCAAAGCTTGCACTTACGCATATCAAACGCTTTGAATATTAAAACGAAAGCTTACATTTACGCTATGACTCATGTGTATCTAAGCCAAGCGGCAACATTCACCAAACCACAAACTTCGCCCTACGCTCGCCCAACGCTACGCAGCCCTGCAGGCGCTGAAACCTCGCTTTATAAATAAATGCGGCCTCTGATAGGGGTGGGGGGCGCAGGGGTTGATTAATGCCTTTCCGTGACATAGCTAGATAACCTTGTTTGTTTTTAAAAGAAAAAGAATATGATTTTTATTTTCAAACTGTGATATATTTTCTGGTTTACAGTATGAAATATTAATAGTGTTACGGCTTACATTTGACACTACAAGAGTTTAATGGCCAACGGTCGGCTCGAAGTCGAATTTGTTTGTTATATACCAGATATAAGATAATATACTTTCGAAACTTTCGTGTACTGCACAAAGATTGGGGATCAATCTTCAATAACTAGTTCTCCTAAATTCATATCGCATCGCATTCATATACAATTTATAAAGTTGTAAGGCCACCGGCCACCGGAGTTGGTCACTGTCTCATACTAAAGTAGTAGTAGTATCATATATATATAGTAGTAGTATTCACTATAATATAGTAGGTATATAGTTTAATAAATGTGTTATGCAATTAACATTACAAAAGAGGATTTGAAAGCTTCGGTCCATATAAGTTTCATTACTTAATTATAAAAGTAAAAAGTTCACTGTTAATATGTTTTCGTGATATGTTACTGAAAGATTGTGACAGTTAAAATAAAACCAGACGTTCGGAAGGTTACAAACCACCGAACATTGATAGTTCGTTAGATTGCTTTGGTCGTGAGTTCACAATATTCCAGCAGTAATCAACATGGCTTCATTATAAACCACCGGTTCTTTTAATCTAACTCTGATATTTGCTTATCATACGGTGAAGATAAACTTATAATCAAATTTAAAATACCTACCGGCATCAAGCAAATTGCTAAGATTAGTTAAGATTACTCTCTTCTCTCACATATTATAATTTGAGTGGTACAAAAATAGCGATCAGCCAGACGCTGAAAAATCTTGGTATTATCATAGACACTAAGCTATCTTGGTAACCATGGATCAGTGAAATCAGTCGGAAATGTTTGCATCATCTGCGTCTTTTTGAATCTCCTGTCGACAGCTACCAGAGTTATGCTTGCACAATTCCTTCTCTATCCAATATTAGATTACGCGGACGCCAGCTATCTTGATTTCTCTGAAGTCCTAGGTACTGAACAAACTTGTTTGTATGTTGCATGTGTTTGTATGTTGTTTGTATGTTGCATGTGTTTATCACACGATAAATGTTAGCATATTTGCCATAATATTTTGTGTTTTTTTTAAGTATATTATGTAACACCGCCGCCGTTGTTTTTGTTTATCCTGTCCAGCTAAAGGTTGCCTGGAAGAGATCACTTTGGGCGCTAAGGTCGCCCATTGCTCATTGTTTTTTATTATTTCTTCTGGGTTCTCTTTGAGTACAATAAAGTGTTAATCTATCCATATATCTATCTATCTCTATATATTTTACATACATACAATACTTTCTAACACGGGCAGAACAAACGTATAGTCGGCAAAGGTCCGGCTGAGATGTACGATCTGCAAGTATTTGTCTCGGGTCTGGGTGTTTCTATGTATAATAAGTATGTATTTACTAAAAAAAAGTATATAAGTAGTATATCAGTTATGTGGTACCCATGACCACAAGCTCTGCCTACTTTGGGGCTAGATGATGTTGTGTGAAATATCTGGGACTATTATTTATATAGGTATGTTCATCACACCAAATGTGATGTAGGTTACGACCTGATTGCAAATTCCAGTTCAAAGGTTTCTGCAATTCTTACGAACACACTAAAGAGGCAATCATTTATCAAGCAAAATGTGAATGCCAACCGCAAATGGAATTGCTGCAAAGGACCAATCAAGCTTACTGAGGATGGCCATTCTGCAAGCGGCGAAAATTACATAGAAACCAACTCTACCTATCGAGATAAATATATCAATAGGGTACCTACTCGTATCTTATTTAAAACCCTGAATAACTAACTTATTTAAAACGTATAACCACACACTTCTAGTGTAGATAAGACGTATTCATTAGATTAGTCTAATTAACAGGATATATTGAATATTCATTTATTTAAGACTTTTTTAATGCCGTACATTTTACACAGCATCATCTGGCCCCAAAGTAAGCAGAGCTTGTGTTATGGGTACCACATGACTGATATACTTCTTATACTTATACTTTTTTTGTATATACATACATACATATTATACATATAAACACCCAGACCCGAGACAAATACTTGCAGATCATACAAACATTTGCGTCTCAGCCGGACTTTGGCACACTGCGCCACAGGGGCGTCAAATAAATTGAATCTGACTGTCGATTAACTTAGCCCTAAGATTTTACTAACCCATTATGGATCTATTCTATCTGAATGAATAAATGAATTATTATTATTATATAATTGCATGATAGCACAGTAGTATATACAACAAAAAAAAGAGTACCTATATATTTAGTATATCAGTCATGTGGTTACCATAAAACAAGCTCTGCTTACTTTGGGGCCAGATGATGCTGTGTAAAATGTACGGCATTATTATTATTATTAATTTAGATAATTAAATTTAACGTAGATTATTTATCAATACAGTGCCTGAATAGGCAACGGCGGCGAACCCATCCGTGCACGCCTCTAAGAACATGCCGGATGCGCTGCAGAAACTCGGCAGCCCCAGCAACATCCTGAAGGCATTACTGTCTTGAACGCGAATAGTGTTGACGGGAATTGAATTGAAGGGAATTTACGTTTGTTCTGGATAGGGATCGAACCTACTGAGCAGCAGGCTGAGCTGTGAGAGCTATTGGTAAATTGTAGCTGTCTTACACATTAATAAGTTAATATCTCTAATAAATAACAAATAAATAAATTATTTTATTTTATAAGCCAGTTATAATGTTAAATTTTTCATCCTTTTTTTTATCGTAGATAGACCTACGTATGACTACGAACTCGCCTTATGTTAAGCGACGATGTGGCCGAAGACGGCGCACGCAGGTCTAGAAGATACCTATTTAATTTTATCATACCTATCTACTCTTGACTTGAAGAGACACAAACAGTAGTTTTCAGGAAAGACATACGACGGCAAAGCATTCCAATCCTTGGCTGTACGCATTATAAATGTGGAAACAAAGCGCTTTGTTCGTAAGGGTGGTAGACTAACAAGGTATGGATTGTATTGAGCGGTGCGTCTGCTTGTCCTGTTGTGAAAAGGAGATGGTCGAATGAGATCATGCAATTCCTGGGCAAATTCTACGAAATGTATTCTATAAAATATCGAAAGGCAAGCATTTTTACGCCGGTGCTCGAGACTCTGGAACTTAGTCTCAGCGTTTAGCTGAGATCCATCACCCATCCCCCTCAATGCTCTACGCTCAATCGAGTCCAAAGCCGCCAGCTGGTGTTTGGCTGAACCATCCCATAGATGGCAGCAATACTCCATACACGACCGGACATGAGCGTTTTATAAACATACTAATAAGTTAAATTCGAAAGTATGTGTCTGTTTGTTTGTATGTTACGTTTTCAGGGTTAACAACATGACGATTATGGAACTTTTGACACAATGTCTATTAATTTCGATTAGAAATACCTAGGCATAATTTCAATCATTAGTTAGATTGTAATTGAATCCAGTTTTGACAAGATGGATTACTATTACGTAAGTTCAATTTATATCTCAAACCAAATAAATATATCGGTCTGGCCGTGAATAACAAAAGTGAAGCCTCAAAAACCATGCTCCTCTGTGTAAATACACGCACCCACGCAAACACATCCACTCAAACCGTGCTCCTTGCTCAAACATACTTTTTATTATTATGTATGCATTCCATCATGTTGTCGTCTAGAAAAATCTTACAAAAAAAATATAAACACATTCCGTGATAAAAAAGTTTCACAGAATCACGTTTCACTTATACACATTTACAAACTTATTTTTTGAATATTAATCGTATGTTTTTGACTTTGTACAACGTAATCGAACAAACATGACCTAAAGCGTGAGGGTTTTGAACGATATTTAATGAACACGATGACTACTAAGTGTGTAAGAGCAAGGAGCACGATTTCTGTGTTTATGTGTACGGGTAATGGTATTTACACACAGGAGCACGGTTTTAGGCTTTGTTTTGGTTGGTCGCCGCGCTCCGTCTTTATATATGTTTAGTCTGAGGTTTCTATTCATATGATAGCATGTATGATAATCATATCAAACTTCTGTAATACCAATTCATCAATAGTAACTTAAAGCAATTAGTATCAAAGTTTTGATAGTATCAGAATTCCATAATCGCCCGGGAACGGCATAGCGATTATGGAGTTTTTAATACAAACAATGTAGTAATCGGCATAAATTCAATCATAATTTGATCGTAACTGTAACCAGTTTTGATAAAATGGATTACTAATAATTAAATCCGTTTCTATCTTAGACCAAATAAATATAAAGACGGAGTGCCGCGAAGAACCAAAGTGAAGCCATGCTTTTCTATGTATATACAAACACACTCATACACTCGAACCATGTTCCTAGCTTATAGTACATGCATACATCCTTGTACTATTACGTATTTATTTACCAACAATTTACTAGACAGTAAACAATTCGGATTTACAAAGGGACGCTCAACGACTGATGCCGGTGTTGAGTTAATACTACATATTTTTGATATCTCGGAGGAATCACGCGAAGCCTTAGGTATTTTTTGTGATCTGTCAAAAGCTTTCGATTGCGTTCACCATGAAACTCTATTCAGCAAACTACATCACTATGGTGTTAAGGGAGTTTCACTTAAGCTTCTCACATCCTACTTAAGTGACCGAACACAATAGATGTAAATAGAAAGTGTTCTCCGGGGTCAATGGTAAAAATGGGTGTACCACAAGGATCAATACTCGGGCCATTCTTGTTTTTAAAGCGACGAAATACTAATCTTGACGATGTAAACAATGCAATCTCTAAAGTTGTAACATGGTTTAATGTAAACAACTTATTACTTAACGAGAAAAAAACGGGTGGAAGCTAATGTAAAAATTAAAAACAAAATGATAGATCTCGTCGACACCACAGTGTTCTTAGGCATAACTTTAGATAATAGGCTCCAATGGGGCCCGCACATAGATAAATTGTCGAAGAGACTCAGCTCTGCGGCATACGCTGTTAAAAATATCCGTCATGTTACCGGCGTAGATACCGCTAGACTCGTTCAACAGAACGTTGGACATGAACGGCAATTTAATATTTAAACCATGATCAGAAAATGGCTGACCACACTTGACTACAATGAAACAGAGGAAATACTGGTAAAATCGCATAAGCAAACTTAATTCTCAAAACACACACCACACACACACACACATACACACATATGGATGCTTGTTTTATTTTGTGTATCTGCCTCGCATTAAGTTTCTCAATGTGGAACGTCTTGTTTTGGATACAGATAGGTATCTAGGTAGGTATAAGTAGTTAGGGGTTTCCGCGATACAGGCTCGACCGACAGTTAAAACTGTAAATAGATTGTAATTTTGGGAAAATAAAACATTTAATGTTAATATTAAACCTTAAGATTTGCTTAGAATTTAGGTTTTTAAACTCGTCTTATTTTCCTTCCAGTATGGTAAAAAATACTTCCTCCCAGAAGATGTCTACCTCCAACACTCTTACTGCACCCTGACGTACCATCCTAGCAGACTGACAGCCACTTCGATTGCTACTGAGATAAATGAAGCAACTTAGCGAAGTGCTCACAGTAATTAATTTTAGTTTTGCTCGTGGCGTTGGTTTTACACGTAGGTACTTACCTACCTATAATCATATCCTATTATAAATGAAATGTGTAAGTTTTTGTTGTTTACCTGAAAGGAGGTAGGTACCTACGCATAATGGCTGAACCGATTTAAATGAAAACTGGTAGGTAGGTATACCTACCAGTTTCAATTACCTACTTAGATATAGATGTGGGTCTGTCTGGATTTACATAATTAAAGGCTACTCTTTATCTAAGCTCCGCAGCAGCAGTAGCTAGTGTTGTATTAAATACCGACCCTCTTTTCAAATTACCTTTTTTAATTACGAATTAGGGTAGTGGCACCAAAAGTTTTTCCGCATATGGAAATATTTTATCCGTCATTTTCAATCAAAATATCAAAAGTTTTACAACTGACGCGCTCGTGGCGAGTCGTTGTACGAGTGGTTCCCGCCGAAAACCTGATTTACTAGGAAAGCTACTTAAGGTAAGTGCCTTCCCAATTTAAGCATTTTGTTAGATTAAAGCAAGAAGTAATGATCGATTTGAGTGGTTTTTGTACGAAATAAGAACTTGATAAATCAAGCTTTGATTATATTTATACAAATTCCTTTTTTAAGCTTTTTGAAAAAGAAATTGACTGTTCAAGTATTGGGTACAATTTTAAATGCTTGAAATGATGACCGAAAAATGACCGGTCCATTGACCCATTCAACTAATGGAGAAATAGCATAATTTTACAGACCTTATAACTTTGAATCTATCGCTTTAAGATAAAAATAAAATAGCTCAAATAAGTTTTAGTTATTATATGAAGCTAATTACCAAAAGCTGAACATATGTTTTTTGTGTTTTTGATTATTTTGTTTTTTATTCAGTATGAAATCTTAATCTGTACAACTTTAGGAATCATGTTCAAAACTTGAACTTATTAATATATTTACATTTTATTCGTTCAACTTTAAGGTGTTGATCCTTAAAATGAACAGATTTCCTTAGCAAAGCCAGGCTTCAATTTAATATTGGGATAAGGGTACACACAAAGGGTAGAAAAGGGCCAAATAAACTGTTATCAGATGATGAAGAAGATAAATTGCTACTTGGATTTTAAATTTGGCCAAAGTTGGCTTTCCTGTAAACGCAAATAATGAAATTAAAGGTTCGAACCTGAAACCAGGCAAAAAATGGTTGCAGCTATTTTTGCAAAGGCACCCTAACAACACGAAAAGGCATGCAGAAATCATTTCTAATTTATAAAAATCTAAATTTATAAAACTAAATTCCTTATAATAAATGTTAGGTAGTTCAATTATTGGAGGCAAATCGTTCATGAGGGGTCGGCGTTCATCTATAGGGGAAAAATCCAAAATCTTCGACAATTAGTAATTTTGCAAAAAAAATCAGTAGACAGTAATCTTCTTTTTCAGCAGTCAGATCTTGAGTATATAAGTAATTATTAAAAAATACTGGCAAGCGATAATATCATAAAATAAAGGAGGAAAATCTACTCTAAATAAAGTTGTCAAAAACGCTTAATCGTTCATCTTTTGGTGCCACTACCCTAGCAGTTTTTGGCCGCTATTTAGTGACTACTTATCTGAAAGATTTGAGTTTATGAATTGTGAAGACTATATATAGGTATGTGGTATATATATTATCTGAATCTAGGAAACGGCTGCAACAATTTTCATGAAATACATACCTATAGTTTCGGGGGCGATAAATCGATCTAGCTAGGTTTCATTTTTAGAAAACAGCGTTTTAATGCGTGTTTTGTACGGAGCAAAGGTCATCAAGGTAGGTGCTAAGCTTTTAAATGGTACCTAGGTACCTTATTTTTATATTCAAGGAAACAGTCAAAATAAAAATTTCATGAGAACGCCATTCATGTGGAGCGGTGAATATCAAAACGACGTTTACACATTTCAGTAGGTACTTTGCTAATGTCCTAAGAAAACGAACCATTATTCTTAACTAGTTGAAAGGCAAACCGTTAGATGGCGCTTTTTTGAATTTAGCCTATCTGAACAAGCTTTACTTGATAGTTTCTATTCAACTATTCAACCACGGCCAATTTAGCTAAAAAAATACCTAAGTTATATAATAACCGCTGTTACCATAATCTTTTACATACGTTTGTATTTTTCTTTTGGAACCCTATACCATAACATTCCTGTGTCCTATTTGATTAAGTATAATTATATTACAAGCTTTTTTTTTATTCCAATCTGGCAACCTACCATTCATGCAGAATGTAGAAAAAACAAACACAAAGCTAGATTGCTCTAGTTGCCACTGAGATCTCCGTTCGCTTAGCTCGCATTAATTATTAATTTATGTTTATATTACATTATAATAACAATAATTATTGCACGAAAAATAGACAAAAAATTAAAACTAAAATAGGGTTGAAAATAAAAGACATTAATCCACATTAAGAAAAATGTATTATTATAAAATACAAATAGGTAAATCGCAGCCAGCGAACTTCAGAAGAACGTAAACGTACAAGTTATTAGATCTAATATAAAAAGGGTGGGGCCTAAGGAACCCTTACACACATTAATTTTATACTTTATACTACGAGATAAAGATTCACTTATTTATAATGATTATAAAACGTGGGTTATTTATAATGATTATAATACGAGTACTAATTGGGTAGATATACCTATGAGTACTAAAAATATTGCAGAGTCAAATTTATTCATAATTCAAAATATCTACTATAAAGGACATCATTAATTTAGTTAGAGGATCGATTTTTAATTAATTGCGATAAATACTTACTGAAAAACGACTTTAATAACAATAAAAGTTTAATAAAATTATATTTAATTTCCATTATAATATATAGTTTGAATAAAAGCAAGTTAGTGATAAATTAAACACATTACGATACTTAATAATGTATCTAGGTCATTGAAAACTCAAAAATACGTACATAAAATAATATAATAAAAAATAAGAGGTTACATATAGTTTTGGACTCACATAAACCTCTATAATATATTAACCTTTTTTTTTATTGTGATCCATATAATTGTTTTGTTTCTTGACCAATAAAACAACAATAAAATATATAAAGCTGATTACAGCTACAAAAAAACCGTCATCTAAAATAATATCATTACTTTAAGTATTATGAAGATAGTGATGCTTAAAAGTATTGCAAATACAAACATACAAGAGAATCTACATTAAAAATAGAAAGTTACATGAATTGCTTATTGTATATAATGTTAAAACGGTACCTAGGTACAACAATACTCAACGGAGACTTCTCATCCTTTAAACTCGCTAGGCTGACCAATCCGAACTGAACTATGCACATAATAGCAAATCTATAGAAATCCATGATTAATTCTACTTACGATATCGTTACTTCGGTACTTAAAAAGGTTAAAGCCATTCTCTTTTTATAATAAAACATATGTGGACTGTTTTCGGTTTGTAATAACGCTCTGAAGTAGAGCAAGAAGTGACATGTGAATCGCGCAAAAACTAGTCGTTAGTATTCAGTGCGGAAGTGGTTCGTTTTCCGAATTAAACGATGGGAAGACTCAGTTGAGTTGACCAGTAAAATGCACAAATTATGGTTTTGAAATTAAATTAATCGACATCAGCTTTGTATTAAACAACCAAATTAAGAAGCCGATTGGAATGTCAAAGTAAAAAGATAATTTTCAATTTTTCGAATGTAAATGAGATATTTGAGTGTAATGTTTTATATATTTAAAAACTTATTTTTTAGGTATGTCACTGAAAACTTTCGGTAACCAATGTAGATTTCATAAAAATATAAATTTTAGAACCAAAATATCAAAATATGAAATTAAATCATTAAATTAAGAATACTAAATGTTTTCCTGTGCAGTTAATATTCAACTAAGAACTATGATACTCATATCTAAGTGTAGATAAGTAGCACTGTGTCGTATTTAATTGAATGGATAAGATTTCATTAACAAAAGATTCGAAGATTTTTGTTTATGAAGAGACTTAGTATTACGTAAAGTGCGACACAGTGTAGGTACCTACTACATTTGTTCGTATCATAATTTAGTATAATTATTGTACTGTTCTACCATTTTAACGGTTCGTTTTAATGCATATTAGTTTTATGTTAAGAAGTGTACCTAGGTGTACTGAATAAACTGAATCGTATACGTATATACGACTTATGATTATGATTTCTAAACATACATTTTGTGCATTTTGAGTCAACATCAATGGAAATGTAATAAATATACGATCGATTATAATAAATATATTAAATGATTAACATAGCTTATAGCTAACATCGCTGGCACACTGCAAATAAACGTTGATACACACACAGCCTATTATTCCTTAGTAAGTAACACACACACAAATACACCAGCTAGAACATACGTAATTATCCTATAATTAGTATACTATGAAACTCAAGTATTATTTAGTCAATGAAGAAGGCAACACTGTTTCAGTTCATCTGGAGAATCTGGATTTATTTAGTTTATCATAATTATATTTAATGTTGCAATCCATATTTGAAAATTAGTTCCAAAATGTCTGTCTTTCTATCCCTTTCACGGGTTGAATCTTGGGGACATACTTCACTACATAGTATAAAACAAAGTCGATTTCCGCTGTCTGTCTGTCCCTATGTATGCTTAGATCTTTAAAACTACGCAACGGATTTTGATGCGGTTTTTTTTAATAGATAGTGATTCAAAAAGAAGGTTTATATGTATAATACATGCGTAAATAAATTCTCATAATTAGGTTTCTAATGTGTTGTCGTAAATAAACACATTTTTTTGCGCTTATATTGCAAACGCTGGCTGAACCATTTCATAGTATACTAGCGACCCGCCCCGGCTTCGCTGGGGTGTTTATTTACATCACATTAGAAACCTCTAAAATGATCAGTGTTTCTCTGTTATATTATACATATAACCCTTCCTCTTGAATCACTCTATCTAATAAAAAAAACCGCATCAAAATCCGTTGCGTAGTTTTAAAGATCTAAGCATACATAGGGACAGACAGACAGCGGGAAGCGACTTTGTTTTATACTATTTAATGATTTAGTATCAGCATTGCACCCGTGCGAAGCCAGGGCGGGTCGCTAGTGTTATATATACCACGCGTACGAAGCCGCGGGAAGCATCAGGGAAGTATGTATCTAATACTTTTAAACGAGCAATTCTTGTATGTATGTATTTATATAATCTAAATATCGGAAAACGATTTTCGTGTGTTTCAGGGGCGATAAATCGATCTGGCTGGATTTCATTTTTAGAAAACGTCATTTTTTCCGTACGTTCCCCGTTGTATAAATATTGATGATTGAATTTTGTTATCCTGTAAATATGTATGTACCTACTCTTTACTTCAATTATACACAATTCACTCCTAGTATTACCATTCTTCTATTTAGTTGTATTCAGTTCTAACGATCCCAAGTTGTCTAGCAGAGCTTGTTATCTGAGAGCGAGTGCGAGCGCGCGGACCGTGGGTCAAACTCACCCGGATGAAGATGCTCTAGCTAGATGAATCGAAACAGTGTCGGTACTTTCATGTACAAAATAATACCAACGCGAGTAAATAAAACCAGTTTCTCAAAACGTGAAGCAGTACGACAGTTGCCCGGTACATTAATTCCTAGATGTGCTCGCTCCTCAAAGCGGTCCTATCTTCAAAGCATTCTTGTGTTTCTTGCTACACCAAAACGAGACAACGCTCCAGCTCTTGATTTTTGTGTAACCACTACTGTGTCGCAAGAAGAAAATTAATCTGCGACCCGTACTTCCTGTTCATACTTATGAAGTGAAACACGTGGGTAAAAACAGTACCTACCATTGCCTTTTTAATTTTCGATGCGGCAGTTATATAATGCTATGCAATACTAAACTAAGACACTAACTGACGAAACTGTTGTTGCTTTGTTTTGTTCTAGTAAGCCTTAATAGCTCTAGTAGCTTTGTATTTTGTTGTAGTTAGTGGAATCGACTCCCCCTCAGTACAAACACTTATGCGGTTTCATCCTATGTCTGCGTATTGTAAAGTATCTTTTGTAGTACTTTTATAACATGTTAAACTTGTTTGGGGCTAGGCGGTCATCATTTACTAATGACTTCGTAATAACCTCGTCGCAATGCTTGAATGACAAAGACTGAGGCTCCTTTTGTATTGTAAAGTGTGTAATAAAAGCAAGAGGCGATTCATAACGGTCACGTGTAATGTATTTTTTTATACTTTTTTATAATTAGGTATATATCATTGTGCTACATCACTGTAGGAGTATTTTAAGTGGTTGGTAACGGGAAGAGGAAAATTTAAATATATGAAATTTGAATCGTCTTATGACAATGTTGAACGATTTTCTATGTATCGTTTTTTGTTATAATTTGATCAGTAAAACGTGACGAAACACCTTGAGAACATTACAGAATACGAATGTAGGTTTTATGATAAATAACAATTAATAACTATGCATAATTTACTTTAACACGACATCCAATACACAAACTTTACGAGTAATTTGATTAATTTAATTATTATGTATAGTAATGATAAACTGGGTATATTTTTAATAAATACTTACAGAATTTTATAATGAACCCAACTTGATTATGTTGTAATGTGTCATCGTATCCTTAATTCTATTTAAAATTTATCTATTTTCCTCTTAATTATTTTGTATTTTACGTACGTTTTTATGTAGATATAAATTGTTTCCGCGTGTAATATCAGCTTTCCATATCATCGATTGTTGGATTTGATTACTGATAGTTTATACTAATGTTCACCTATTAAGGTGTACTAATGTGCAACTTAAAAGGTGAACTACATTTTACGGGCAGTGAATATTATTGTGTTTTTTTTATATTCTAAGAATACTTGTGACGTTTTTTTATATTAATTTAATGTTAAATATATGCATCAAAACTACTGTAATTGTAGATTTTATTCCTTTTATCTAAAATGATTAACACTAAGCTTAAATTGTGCATGATTGGTTTCTCCAACTTGAACCCGTCTTATGTTTTTAAAATCTGAAATTGTCCCCCCAAAAGGGATTTTCACTTTTTTCGGTACACTATTGCACGATTATCAACCTTAAAGTTTATATATAGAATTCAAAATCATGTGGCAGTGTGGTCTATCTTTGACTTTTAGCAACTATCTAATCCTAAAAGCAATTTTTCAAAATAAGGTTTTAATCGTAGTTGCGTTACATCGAGATTGGGATAAAACCTCCTTTATTTAATTCTCTCTAAATACACTTATGTCATGTTGACTTTTTAGATAACTAGTAATTTTGTAAAAACTTATAATTTGCAACCATTTGTTACCAATTGGTTGAAATAAATTCCACCTGCAGTTATTTTATTGCTGCATGTCTGATGACTTCTAAATTTTGCCAGGCTATACTTACTTGTATTATACGCTCGCGTTAGATTTTGAGATCGATTATGACCGTTTAGCCATTTCAAAATGCAACGTCCTTGGCCTTGGGATTAACTAGCTACGAATTTAAAAATAAGTTTGAAGCGTTTTTAAAATGCAAACAGTACATGTGTAAAATTCCTTAATACTAAGCCACGTGTGCAGCAATCTATAAAAAAAAATAACTTATAAAAGAAAAGAAGTATACGATATAAAATTACACTGTTTAAATAATCGGAATGAAAGAGTAAAGAGAACAGCTTAAAATTATAAAATAAACAATTTCCCTTCTAAACGGGGACGTAATAATAAAAATGTATATAAATCTTAACTAATAAACATTTTATAAAATAAACATACGATTCCACGTCGAAGTCTCGAACCAGTCACTTAATATAAATACAATACTCGGGACCTGTTCCCTTTAATAATAGATAGATAAAATATCGTATAAGAAAAATAAAGACGCGTGTTCATGTTAAGATCACTTATTTTTATCACAATGTCGCGGGATGTCACATTACATGTAGGCAAAAGTATATAGCTCACTCACTAACAAATTTTGCTCGGTGCCGTTCAACTATATCATATGCAATGCAGTTAACGCGCAGTCTTAACTTTCTAAACATGGTGAAATCACAGATGCGCTGACGCAGATCTACATTTTTATCATAACTGGAATATTAATGATGATTCTACTTTTCTACAATTTGACGATCTCTGTGGTGAGTGACGCGGAAGATTGAGGGTCCGATGGCCTCCGCAGGAAAAAATTGAAACTAGAAACATCACGTAAAGACTGAAATTAATGATTTAGCACGTCGTCCACTCATGTCTCTTACCTTATTCAACTTGGGAAATAATTCATCAGTGAACAGTATATGCTTTATAACATTTAAAACTATAATGGTTTTGATCATAATTATCACAATATAAACTCATGATCATGGCGCATTGAACTGTGGCGATATATCGGGAAGCAGAAAACTCATATATCATTTTGATTGAAAATTATAACACACTAGCTTGTGTCGGCGACTTCGTCTGCGCAGAATTAGTACTTCGTGTAATTATAACGGTTTTTGCAGCGCACGCCATAATAGCTTGCAGATGGCAGATTTTTTCCTACTTGACATTTATCGTCATATTTTGGACAAGTAACACAATATCTTTATAAATTATAGCCTATGTGTTATTCTGATGTATAAGCTATATTATTGTTAACTTTAATTAAAATCAATTCAGTAGTTTTTGCGTGAAAGAGTAACAAACATACAAACTTTGCGTTTATAATACTAGTAAGGATACACATTCTTCAGACAAGAAAACACCGTAAATCATCAATTTTACTAACAAATAACTTCCACGTTTCCTATAATTCAACTACGCGTCAATCGCACTGCATAGAATGACTTAATGAGCTTGGCTTGCTTGCTCCTTGACACAAGGAGATTTTGCTACTGAAATTATCGGTAATTTATGTTTCAAATAGCTGAAAGGTCATCATCCATGCTCCAGTGTGACGTCACGCGACATCGCGGGACTGTATTCGCGACCTCGACGTAATAATAGGTAACGCTACGCACACTAAGCTCTGTGCTGGCGTTCGGTGGGATTCTTCCGGACATTCCGCGAACCAAACAAACAATGACACGCGATTTGAAATGCAGGTTAGCGGGCCGTGACTCAACACTTCTGATTCACCACGTTTAAATCATACAGCCGACCTGAATCAAACATACTCTATACAGTCGATAATAGATGATTTAGTGACCTTTAGTTTTCGCAGACGTCGTCAGTCGTACTTGCATTCAATTTTAATATAATCAGTGACTTCAATAGTCAATTAATAACCATGTGAGTATGTAACAAGCGTGTAATGGGCGTAAGCGATCGCCTAAACATGTGCAGTGTTTTGTAAGACACAATCTATATTCAAATTCAAAATATAGTAAGCAGCAACCACGTGTACAATGTGGTTAAAAAAAAACATAATAACAAATCCAAAGGTCTTCTAAGGCTGTGGTATGTTTTACAAAATGGTGCTCAAAAGTACATTTAGTGGTGCAGTACACGGCCCACCTGATGGCACAACACACGCGAGCCGCTTTGCGACCGCGCCAACTGTAAGCCTAAACAATTACAATTAAACAACGGCAAATATACGAACTCTCAGCAACAAAGAACCATGGAGGGAGCTGAACGAGTGACGAGTGATCGAACTTCTTCTTGGCCTTTGACCGTCTTTGTAATAGCACAGTCGGTTACCAACCCGTCCAGCTCCCAAAAAGCCGAAACTCTGTAGATTTAAACGCTTTTGATAAACAAATTAATACGAATTAAAGCTTAGCGCGTAACGTTGACTCGGCTACATGGTAGCGGCATTCTTTGGCTTGCTAAGGGACGTCCGTTCCCGCACGCGTCTTATCTACGAATGAACCGCTGTCTATACGACTATGTAATAGTGACGAAGGGTCTCTTAAAACTAGCTTATTTCATTCCGGCCTCTTTTCCGGAAATAACAAAGCTTTTTGATTAATAGAACGATAATCCGTTTTATAGATAATTTTATCGGAAATCAGCATCTGTCTGTCTGTCTGTCTTACCTTCGATGATTTGGATTTAGACTATTTTTCCGATTGTAAAAAAGAAAAAGAGGCTCGGCCAAAATCCTCGACTTACACTAAATGACACTGGTATCTTAAATTAAATAAACATTGGTTTCAGTTACATTTTGACTTTGTTACTAAACGGTTAGTTCAACCACCCTGAAGCTATATTGAAAGCAGGACGCATAACAACTGCTGTTTATGCGACATCAATCGCTTCAGACTGGTTACACTCTCCTCATACAGAACTTAGACTTACACAAACGTGAAATTAGCAGTTTAACTTTACCCAGATCCCCTATACCTGTACTGTGGTTGAGAACTGCGTGACCACGTAGTAAGAACCACGTGACCACGTAGTAAGAACCACGTGACCACGTAGTAAGAACCACGTGACCACGTAGTAAGAACCACGTGACCACGTAGTAAGAACCACGTGACCACGTAGTATGAACCACGTGACCACGTAGTATGAACCACGTGACCACGTAGTATGAATTGTTACGCTCGATGATCTGTCATATCGACGTATGACCGTGATTAGAAGCCATGGGATATAACGCAGCATCTGTTACACAAAATTTGACGTTCACGTGCGCACAAATAAACACTGATCTAGCGACCCTTCGTCATTAGTTTGCCGTTTAGCATTGTCTTTCGTTCAGCGGTCCGCAGACGCGATCGCCGCAGCTGATTTACTTTTTGCTGCGGCTTTTACGGGGCGGAGGCCGGTACTCGGGCTACGCATGCCGCTTCGCATGCAATGCCAGGTGGTCGGAGCGGGAGAAGCAGCGATCGCAGTGGCGGCATCTGTGGGATTATAAATAAAATAAATAAATAATCCCGGACATTTCACACAGCATCATCGGGCCCCAAAGTAAGCAGAACTTGTGTTATGGGTACCACATGACTGATAATACTACTTATATACCTTTTTTTGTAAATACATACATATTTTTACATACACAAGCTCTGCTTACTTTGGGGCCCGATGATGTTGTGTAAAATGTGCGGCATTATTATTATTATACACACAAATACTCAGACTTTGACACTGCGCCTCAGAGATCGTCAACACTAACTACATATGATACTTCAATACAAGATTTTGTTAATGGACGAGTGGACCGCGGATCAAACTGTCCCAGATGAAGATTCTTTAGATGAATCGAAACAGTGTCGGTGCCTCCATCGACTAAATAATACGTGAGTAAAACCCGTGTTTATTAAAATGTTTAGTACAACTCACGAAAGTATTGAAAGTGAAATCTCATATGTATGTATATAAAAACTATGTAGGCATTCTATAATAGAAGCTATGCTTGGTTTGGGGCTAGATGGTGTTGCGTGCATTGTCTACTTATATTTATTTATTTCGTCTCAGTAACAGGTAGCGATTAGCATTCGTTATAAGAGGTATTTTCACGTTTTAAAACTGATTTAGCAAATTTTTTTTTGTTTTTATAATGTCGCACATTTCACAGAGCATCATCTGGCCTCAAAGTAAGCAGAGCTTGTGTTATGGGTGTGGTATTCATAACATGACTGATATACTACTTAAATACATACATATTATACATAGAAACACCCAGACCTGAGACAAATACTTGTAGATCATACAAACATTGATCCCACGGCGGGGATCGAACCCGCAACCTTCTGCGTATCAGCCGGACCATAGCCCACTGCGCCACAGAGGTCGAAATTGCGGTCGATACTGCTACTTTTACAGAGTAACCCTGTTTTGGATGAAGCTGATGTAACCCCTTTTAAGAATCACTAGAAAGCAGTGACACGACTCATCGTTTCTGACATAAAGTTTGCCTTGTCCAGAGTTTATATTAAATAAATAAATAAATATAGATGCACACAACATCATCTAGCCCTAAACTAAGCATAGCTTGTATTATGATGACCAGATGACTGATAGAATGACTGATAGAATACTTATATATTTTTAAATACATACTTATGATACTTTATAACACCCAGACACAGAACAAACATCTATGTTCTTCACACAAATGTGTATCCTGAGAGGGAATCGAACCCCAACCTACAGCACAGAAGGCAGAGCTACTACTAACTGAGCGGACAGTCCAGTTATAATATCACAAGCAACCTGACCCGGCTTCGCTTCGGGTACAATTTAGAGTTGTAATTTACATGAACATAATCAACGTAACGAACTCTATGGCGCCTAAGACGCAGACGGTTGCGAGTTAGAAACCCGCCGTGAGACAAATGTTTGTATGATCTGCAAGTATTTGTCTCGGGTTTGGGTGTTTCTATGTATAATATGTATGTATTTACAAAAAAAGTATATAAGTAGTACATTAGTTATGTGATATCTAGAACACAAGCTCTGCTTACTTTGGGGCCAGATGATGCTGTGTAGAATGTCCGCCATCATTTATTTGATTGATTGATTTAATTGATTACTTAACTATTTAGTTGGATAAGGATTAACATGATACGAATGTCATCATCTTTCGATTATACGTGTTTAGACAAATTAGAACAAAACGCGGTTATTTCGACATAATTATGACAATTAGATGTGCAGCCTGGACTTTTTTGTGGATAAAAACCCAGACTCAAGGCAAATACTTGTAGATCATACAAAGATTTGTCCCACTGCGGGAGTCGAATCCGCAAACTTCTGCACCTCAGGAGGGCTTTGGCCCACAGCGCCACAGAGGTCGTGACCTTAAATTGAAGAGAGTAAAGACAGTACCGGAAAGGCTTGGCACCAGTATGCTTGCGGTAGTGACGTGTAAGCTCGTCAGAGCGAGCAAAGCGCCACTCGCAGCCTTCCCACGAGCACTTGTACGGTTTTTCCCCTGAAACCACAGAAAATGATATCATTACAATGTTAGAATAACAATGGAGTAATTTTACCTAACTAAACAACTTCCCAAAGTGGCCTCTATGCCAGGTCATAGACTACTCCTATACGAAGTTTCAAGGCAAGAAAATTTAGTTTTCAGGCTGTTAGAATTTATAATGCTCTACTTAGTATGAAGGATATTAACAGTCCTATCATAATTAAACGAAAAATAAAAATATTTCTGTTGGAGAAGTGTTTTTACTCAGTTGATATCCGCATTATAATAGGACTTCACATCAGAAATTATTAATTATTGTATCTATTAGAGTTGTTATTATTTCTGTTTGTTTGTTGATTTATATACCATTTTTTAATAGTAATTTTTACGTTATATTTTTGTGTTTATTAATAGAAATCAATTCATTCAATACCTTTAATAACTGTATTACTAGTTTTAATCGGTGCGCTTATAAAGTTTTACACGATGCTAATGCTTACTAATATTATAAGTGCGAAAGTAACTTTGTCTGTCTGTCTCGCTTTCACGCCAAAACTACAGAACCGATTTAAATGAAATCGGTTCAGTAGCGCGCGTGCTTCCTCGGCTTCCTGTTACACAATTCCGTCCCTTTTCACTAAGCTAGAGATTGCAGGAAAGCTATAGGAAAGACTATAGAAAAATAAACATTAATTAGAGTGAGCATTAATTAAAATAATAATAGTAAGAATATGTATTGTATTGTAATTTAATTCATTTTAACTTAGCTTTATCAGCAACTAGCCTGCGGCTTACCGAATTCACCGAGATGAAGCTTATTTATTACCTAATCATCTATTATATAGGTGTTTATATGTAAATCTTGTTTGTACTTACAAAAACTGTATATAAAAGTAGTATATCAGTCAGGTGGTACTCATAACACAAGCTCTGCTTACTTTGGGGCCACATGCAATTAAAATGTCCGTCATTTATTATTAATATAGGTTAATACATCCTTAAGTGGAGCTGTGCTGGTCATGTATGTCGCATGCCAGATGAGCTGTGGGCCAAAATCATCACTCAGTGGAGTACTGAGATAGCGAGAGATGATCTCAACACCTTTGACAGAGCTTGGGTCCAATAAGCTCAAACCCGAGATGATTAAAGAAATCTAGAGGACGCCTTCGCCCAGCAGTGGGTCACAATGGGCTTATCATAATCGTAATCCATCCGATATAATCTCAAATACAAGAATCACAAGAATGATCTCCAGATCGTTCGTATCTAAGTGAAAGTCAAAACATTCTTTATTCAATAAAATCACAAGGACCACTTTGAATCAACTTTTTATATGCTAGTGAATTTAGTTGCCGGTTCCTCCTAACCCCAGTTCAAAAAGAATCCGGTAAAAAACTCGTCTAGTCGCAAAACTTTTTTGATCTTTACCAATTTTCTTACGGATGCCGCGTCGAGTTGAGCAGATTCATCCCAAGTTTTTTTGTCATCTAAATATTCTTATATTTTATAATATGCTTTAAGAGATAACTTCTGTGTTATTACGTTTTTAAATTTGTCGTATAAAAATACTTATTAACTTTAGCGATTAGACTCGTTAAAGTTAATAAGACTTTTATAGCAATTAACAAGTCTGTGGGAACAGTGGGTTTATTTTTATTTCTGGTATTAATATTATTATTTTTTTAAACACGTAAAACCATTTTTGACATACTTTAGATTTTTAGAAAAAAAGAAGAACAGAAGGCCAATGCCTTGTCAGTATATGTATGCCTAGGTACTGCCTGTTGGAATATAACAAAATAAATCTATCTCACTCTAACATTAGTTAGCGTGTCTTGCTCTTTTATACGTATATGTATTTACTGAAACAGTACTTTATTATGCTCAAGAGGATCTGGTTAAATAGGCATAGTTCCTATTTCTTTTGTGTAGTCCGGTTGAAGCTCTGTCATAGAGCACACACACCTCTCCTACAAATAATAACGATTAATTAAATTCAGTTATATCAAATCGTTAATTACGTGTTTCTTTTGTCACTCAAACCCCAATACTGCCCGCGGCTTCGCACGCGTGGTACCTACATAAAAAGTAGCCTATCTCCATCTCCAAAATCACCATTATATCTCCATACAAAAAAATCATCAAAATCGGTTCACCGGTTTAGGCGTGAAACGTAACAAACAGACAGAGTTACATTCATATTCATAATACTAGTGACTCTATGAGCTGTAGATTTTTCGAAATGACTGACATATAACTTTTTTTACGTTTTCAATCTCCATATCTCCGTCATTTTGAATAATTTCCAAAAACTAAATCAACAAAAAAATTGAGTCGGTTGAGAAATGCAATCTGTTGAGAACATCCGGACAGACGGACATACGAAAACATTTGTGCCTAACCTGAAACGGACACCCGCTTCGCTCGGTCAATTAGTATATATATAATACGATGATACACATATTTTTAATTGATTTCTAAATGATTCTCTCTATCACTTACCAGTATGTGTGCGCTTGTGTGCCTTAAGATGGGAGCTCTTGGTGTAGACTTTGTCACAGGCCGGGAACTCGCAGCGATGCACGCGGCGGCGCGGGTCGGAAGCCGGCAGAGGCGGCAGGCGCGGCGGCGGGCGACGTTGCACCGGTGTAGTTTGCACCACTATGCGAGGCTCCTCTGTAACATAAATATATCTTTATCTAACATCTTTTGACTTTTTTATTTAGCGAAATGTACAGTATAATATAAAAGTACCTGGATGACCGAGCAATTTAGAAAATTTTATTTTCAATTTATCGCCCCCGAAACCCTCTCCAAACAAAATTTAATGAAAATCGTTGGAGCCGTTTCCGAGATTCAGATTATATTATACAAGAATTACTCGTTTAAAGGTATTAGATTATATTACATAGATACATGTTAAATGTCGAGCTATCTAAGGACTGATATGAACAATATTAACAGTCCTAGTATCGTATTTGAATGAAAAATAAAACATTTATGCTGGAGAAGTGTTTCTACTCTGTTGATGAATTTATGTCTTATATTATGACATAATATAAAACTTGACATCAAAATTCATTATTCTGACTTTATTGGTATATTTATTATTTAGAGTTTTGTGTTTATTAATAGTAATTAATTCATAGAACATTCAAATAGGATTTCAATAGGTTCCTCATAACCCCAGTTCAAAAAGAATCAGGCAAGAAACCTGTCTGGTCTTAACACTTTTTTGTATGATCCTTGACAATTTTGTTAAATTTGTAAATTTATTGATACTGAATAAAATATAAAATTAAAATTGACCGTTGAAAACGATCTATAGAAAGCTCAACTGATCCAGAGCACTGCCAGAGGGCAGCGTTCCCAAAACACTGGCGGCATTGCCACGTTGAATGAAAATGCTGATACGCTGAGCCCGATAGGAGCCAGCTCTTGGGTCTATATGTATGTATGTAATGTATACTAACTACCAATCATGACCCAAAATTCTGGTCTTTCTATTTCTGTGCCCAGTGGCATCGCCCTAGTTACGACACTGATATGTCCTCAAACTTTTTAGGTTTTCGACATGCCAGTTTTCACGACGTTTGCCTTCATTGTACAGCGCACTTAAACTTTTCGATTAGAGAAATCCATTTGTGCACGACTGGATTTAATTTCGAACCCACGACTTTAGGATAGGAAAGCGAGCTAAATACCACTAGACCAGCAGTGAAAAGGGCTGATTAGAAGTAGTAGTATTTCGCTGGTAGTTTAGTAGTAGTCTAAGTTCGTGGGTTCGAAATACAAAGACCAACTTGAGTGCTCTTGCTTATGGGACGGGACGTAAATTAGACGTCTTGTCTCAATAGTCCCATCAACAGTACTGAAAATGGGACTACTGGGACAGCGATATAAAAGTTCAACGACCGTGAAGTGGCATCAGCATGGGAAGTAGTGTTGACCGCAATGGATCACGTTACTGGGAGACCCGAGCTCCGTGACATTCTGAGACCATTCCGAGACCCGCAACCTCAACTATTTATTCTATTTTTTACTTTTATATACATATCGAAACTGATAGACATTGATTGTATCAAGAGTTCCATAATCGCCCTACAGATGATGTTGTACGGCATTATTTATTTATCGCTATTTTATTTTAATTAACACGACACAACCGTTCGTTTTAGATGGAGACCAGCTGGCTGCTTTATAGCCTGACGTTGGCTGGGTTCACATTCACATTCTTTGTAAGAGTAAGTGGCCTATGAACGAAATGGCCTCTGAACGAAATGGCTTCGATATGCACTGAACGAGCGAACAACTGGGGATCCAGCGAACTGTGGATAAAACTGGCCTTGACGAAGATTATCTATATGCATCGAAACAAGTGCCTTCATCGACCACAGATTGTTTGTCGTACCGCTATGCCCAACGGTAGCTCGAGCTGGCTCCCCCATTCCACGTGTTTTTACCGCGCTGCTGATCTAAAGTATTGTCTGAATGTTTGAGTTTCTCTAAGAGTACTTAATTTGTCTTTTATTATAATATTGCTTCCGACATTTTGTGATTTTTGACTCTGGATTTTTGAAACTGTAAATTGCGTTTAATTTATCTAATCACTAGCGACCCTCCCCGGCTTTGCACGGGTGCAATGCTGATTGAAAAAGATACATATTTTGATTTTGATCTATCTCGTAGGGTTCAGCCAGCGTTTGCAATGTAAGCGTAAAAAAAATTGTTTATCAAGACATAAATGTGACATCACATTAGAAACCTCTAAAATTATCAGATGCACGTTTTATACGTATAAACCTTCCTCTTTAATCACTCTATAAAAAAACTGAATCAAAATCCGTTGCGTAGTTTTAAAGATAGGGACATAGGGACAGACAGACAGCGGGAAGAGACTTTGTCTATGAAGTGATTATTATTGTGTTAAACTGATCGTCCTGTCCTCAGTGGTCGCACCAATTCATTTAATTGTTTAAAATCTGATATTTGCGTGGAACTAAACATTGGCTTGAGAACTTCCTTTCCCCATCTCCTTCCCGCACATAACCTTCTCGCCCAAGTCGAGCGAGAACGCGAATCGCGTGCATTCATCTACGCGCGCGACACCTGTAAAAAGGACTCGAACAAAAACATGGCTGCGTATCGCTTTGCTTCGCGCTAACCGCTATCAAATTAATTTGGATTTATGTGAAAGTGCTGTGAATTTCCACTGGATTATACATCAAGGAAGCGGATGACACCCTCGGACATCAGAGCAAGGTATTGTGCACCCATCCTTAACAAGAACTGCCTCATCACTGTTCCACGCAGTTCTAGCCGTCATTCCTTGTCACAACACTTTCTCAAGCCAAATTTAAATTCGCATCATCCCGCATTTCTCTTCTTTCCTTCTACTTTAAATATACAGTCCACTAAACTGCACAACCACTCAGTTTAACGATTAAGCCGGGGGTTAACGGAATTGCACGGACCTAAGCCAAGTGCAAAACAGTGCCTACCAATTAAGATTGGAAGTTCCTCCATCCTGAAGGTCAGTCTGCAGGAGTTTCCTAACTATTCTGCAGGTGTTCAATATAACAGCCTTGAGAAGAGCATATGTATGTTTTGGGAGATTTAACCGGCCAATTGAAATATTTGTTTTGGGATTACACCTGTAGAAGACTAGACTATCGGGATATTATAACTATTTTAATTGACTTATTTTATTACTTGTCATTTCATTCGTTAGTATTTTGTAATAATATTCTCTTTAATTAATGTAATTGATACTGTGCTAATTAATTAAAGTAAAATAAATCGACAAACTTATACTGCCCAGATACTGTAATACATCTGGCAAATGTAAAGGACTTTAATGCTGTGATTCGCAATAAAATAACATATATATAACGCAAGATGCTGGGCAGCAACTACAGTCTGATAGGACTGGTAGTCATGCTGGCTGGCAGAGATAGCAGTAATGTGCAAAGGCACTGGATGTCAAGCCTGATCAACTCTTGTGCCTTTATAATAATCTTCCTGAAAATGCTACTAAACTACCTATTAAGAAATTTAAAGCATACATAAAAGGTAGTCTTTTGAAGAAAGCTTATTATAATTTAAATTACTATATTATTGACAAGAATGCATGGCCTCATGTCGCTCTGCCCTCACGAAACGACACACTTTAAATGTATAAACTCTCTTGTATTAGTATATCGTAGTTAAGGCGCATCATGTAAAAAAGCTCTAGGACCAGGACGAGTTTCTTGCCAGTTCTTCTCGGGCTTGGGTTAGGATGAATTGGCACCTAAATTCACCTAGTATGTAAGACGTTTCAAAGTGATCCTTGTGATTGCATTGAATAAAGTATTTTTTGACTTTGACTTTGACTTTGACCAAACAAATTTGCCTTTTAAATTAATTATATTTTATCTACTGTTAATAAATTGATCTATGGATATTTGTGTTCTCTGAATCAATAAGTCAAATTCTCAAATTGTTTTAAATTAAGCTTATGTATGTGTTTCTGACTTTTATCGTTAGACATCTCAAGGTTCTAACTATGAGATTATGTGATATCTGAATAACTTGAAGTAGAATCAAATATAATGAAATGAAAATCAAGTTTCAGTTGGCTCTGTTCCCAGATCTGTTAATGTTACTTGCTCTGGTGACGTGGCAAATATGCCACCCTAAGGCCTACGTCATAGTTTTATATGTTTTTTTTTCATGTATTAGTCCACAGCACTTTTTAGTGTAGGTGTCCATCCCTCGTTTTTGTTAATGTATCTGATTTGGGTTTTGTTTTTTTGTTTTCGGAGGTGGGTGTTAACATTCACGACACAGTTGTATATCCTTATTTATCTATCTATTATCTAGACGACCTCTGTGGCGCAGTGGGCTAAGATCCGGCTGAGACGCAGAAGGTTGCGGGTCCGATTCCCGCCGCGGGACAAATGTTAGTATGTATCTGCAAGTATTTTAAATTGTAAAAGTATCTGCAAGTATTTATCTCGGGTCTGGGTATTTCTATGTATGTATTTACAAAGAAAAGTATATAAGTAGTGTATCAGTCATGTGGTACCCATAACACAAGCTCTGCTTACTTTGGGGCCCGATGATGCTGTGTGAAACGTCCGGGATTATTTATTTATTTATCTAAATAAATACATATTTTAACAGACTATTTTTTTTAATTTTCGTTACCACATAACTCCGTCATATGAGAACCGATAGGAATTTTTTTTTATGAGGAAGAATATCCTTCCCGATTGGTACCATAGAAATTTCATCAAATTTGGTTTTCAGTTCTGTTTGTTTTTTTTTATCAAAATAGCTGGGAAAAAATATGTCATCCAAGGTAATGAAATTTCGATATTTTGTCCTGTGACCGTGGACATATTCATTGTATCAATTAAGTCGGTTTGCTTTTTAGTTTTAAAAATGTAATTAATCAACATGGTAATGCTGCCAGTGTCTTAGGAACTATGCTCTCTGGCAGTGATTTAGATCAGTAGAGCTATCTATAGATCGTTTAAACGGTTCTTAGATAGCTCTACTGTTTCACATGTATTTTTAACCGACTTTATCAAAAAGGAGGAGGTTCCCAATCCGTCGGAAGCTTTTTTTTTATGTGTTCACCGATTAAGTACTCGAAAACGGCTGAACAGATTGGAATTTTTTTTTTGTTTGAAAGGGTATACTTCACAGGTTGTATTATATAAATTTTATCAAAATCGGTCGAGCTGAAAAATCAAAGAAAATCTAAAAATTTTATACATTGATGATGTTTTCGTGTACTTTGATACCTCGATATAATATATATAGAAAATTCATCAAGTTTTCACTAAAAATGTATTATAGGCTCGAATTTAATTCAATGAAGTCTGTTTTCTTTTTAGTTTTTAAAACGTATTTATCTTGTATATTATTATATATTATTTTTTTAAATTATTTCTATTATTTGAGCACTGCAATGTATACATAAAAAAATGAGAAAACGGCGTCACAGTGGTATCACAGTGAGTACATATATTTTGAGTATTTGTCAAACAAATCATTATTTAAACGATGTGAAATCATTCAACGAGAACTTACGTTTCATTATCATCATCTCCTCAGAATCGCTGATTGGCTCGCACTTCACAGCCACTGCATAAATCCTCTGATGTGGAGGCGTCGGTGGCGGCGGCAGCTTGAGGCAGCTCATAATATCGCCTGGAACCACAAATATATAACCAAAATTAATATAGGTTTTTTAAGAGGAATCGGCACATTCATGATCAATTCAATTTATTAATTCATATATATATATAAAAGGCGATGTGTGTATGTTCAATATAGACTTCAAAACGGCTGGACCAAACCAATTTCGATGAAATTTTTAGGAAATATTCAGATTGGCCTAGCGATCTTCTGAAGTTTGGTAGCGATCGGATAAACAGTTTATTTTTATTAGTATCAATATATAAGTAGTATATCAGTCATGGTGGTACCCATAACACAAGCTCTGCTTACTTTGGGGCCAGATGATGTTGTGTGAAATGTTTATAATATATTATTTATTTATTTATATGTTGGGGACATTATACATTGAGGTTCATTTTGAATTATTTTACTTCCCTATCGAGTGGCCTATCGTTAGATTATGTTTTTCGAAAATACAAAGAGGTTTCTTAAACGGTTCGTTCGATACAGGTTTAAAAAAAAAAAAAAGTAGCGAATAAGGAAAATGATAAAGTCGATAAGGCTTTACTCGATTATGAACAGTCAGATAACACTAAAACTAGATTATGTTGAATTGGTGTGGGACCTGACCACTAGTAATTTTTATCTCTACTGACTTTTAAATTCTATAGTGTGCGTGGTCCGACGCGAGCGTGCAAATGTTTCAATAATAAGCCTATACTGTCCCATCTGAGCAAAGGCCTCCCCTCTTCCTGCCACGTATCTCGAACCTCAAATCTTCCTAATCCACACAATTCACTTATTGACCGAGCAAGCGCGAAGCGCGAGCGAGAGTCGCCGTTTCAGCTTAGGAGAATATGCTTTCGTAAGTCCGGCCGGCGTCTGTCCGGATATTCTTCTCTACAGGTCGCATTTCTCAACCGATTCTCTTGAAATTTAGTGAGCAGGTTTTATAACTACATAGAATTTTTTGGTCGATTCAGTTTTTGTTTTTTTTTTTCAAAATGGCGGAGATATGGGGGTATAATATTTAAAAAAAGTTATATATCAGTCATTTCGAAAAATGTTCGCGGAGGGTACAGCTCACAGAGCTATATTTGTAATATATACAGACCAGTTCATCACTAGTGGAGTCCATGACTTTAGATAGCCTACGGTCTATAAACTCACGTCTCCAGAGAAATTGAGCACCGAAGCATACGTATAAAACGATGATGGACCTGCATAACTTTGCCAAACTGCTCGTAGCATAGCTAACTAGGTCCTCGGTTCCAACAGCTCAACGGAGTTAAGCATCGCTCAATGAGGTCAGTGGATGTTGCAGTGAGCTGCTGTTACTTGGATGGGTAACTCCAGTGGCATTTATGTTTCCGTGCTTCGTGGGGCACGATAAGCTGTCGGTCCCGGACTTTCAGAAGTATTTGTCTCGAGGCTGGGTTTCTATTTTGTATTTACCAAAACAAAAGATATAAGTAGCATATGACTTCGTTGACAGAGCTGGCCACCATACGAAACAAGAAGAAATAAACCAGTTGTATTGTAAAGATCGCGGAAAATCGGTGGATGGAGAGGGCTCAAAATCGTTCTTCCTGGAAATCTATTGGGGATATGTTCAGCAGTTGACTTCTAGGGGCTGATATGAAACCTCCTCTCATAAACAAGAACCCAATCGCTCCTGTACTATTAGCAGGTATTTCTTCTAAGACTCTGTAGGTAGATCCTCAGATATTTTCTCTTCATGTATTAAACTTAGTTTTAAGTTATACCATAACCACAATAGGTACTGCTAAAGCAATATCTAACTAGGCCCCCAAATCTGCTGATACAAGCGCATCTAAATAGTCATTTTTTAGGGTTCCGTACCTCGACAGGAAAAAACTGAAACCTTATAGGATCACTTTGTTGTCCGTCCGTCCGTCTGTCTGTCAAGACGCTTTTTCTCAAGAACGCGTGGAGGTATTAAGCTGAAATTTATATCAAATACTCAAGTCTACTGTCCCTTAAAGCTGTGAAAAAAAACTTCTAAGCCAACGCAATCAAAAGATACAGCCGTGTATGCCGCAAATTTCCGTAAATTTTCAATATTCGCAAGGGAATCAAAACCTACAGGGTACTTCCCGTGAACTCAGAGTCTTGAAATTTGATACGAAGCAACGTCTTATAGCACAGATAAAGGAAAAATTGCAAAAACCGTAAATTTTTTGATGGATTTCATTTTGCAATAAAAATACCATAACTATGACTCAATTGTCGTGATGGGTGAACTTTTACTTATATTCCTACAGGTTTTTACGGAACCCTCGGTGCGCGAGTCCGACTCGTACTTGGCCGCTTTTTTTTTATAAAAGCAGCATACAGATGTTCTAGAGTCCATTGGACTCAACTAATCACTTCTAAATTACAATGGTTATGCTATAATAATTGTGATTACCTACGCTACTTAATCTTCGATATTTTCATCGGTGCCATTGAAGAACCGTTGTCATTTTGAAGCAATTGGTTAGGAGAATTGACACCCAGGGCAAGAGGTCATCTTGTATGATTTGGGGCAAGACAGACACAAATTAGTCGCGCGTAACCTGTACCTGAGTATTTCATTGGCACTGTGTCATTTACGAACAAATACTTCTAAGAGATATGATTATGAAGAACTACGGCTCAGGATCGTGAATACTAGAATGGTTTCCCTCAAACCATTCTAGTAATCACGAACAACATCTATGTTCTTCATGTTTGTACTGGATGGGGATTAAACCCTCAGGGTAACCTGCAGTGCAGAAGGCAGAGCTACTACCAAGAGAGCTGTAAGGCCATAAAGCTGGAAGGATTTAGAGGAGAGCTACTGGATATACTACCTACTACTTCCGTATGTGGTGGCCAAAACTAGCGACGGACCTAAAAGACCGCTCGAAGATTTGCAGTAAGTAGAGTTTACACCTACCTTGCAGCTCATCCTCGCTAATAGGCTCGCACTTGACCGCCACGGCGTAGAGACGGGGTAAAGGCGGTGAGAGCGGTGAGAGCGGTGAGAACGGCGACAGTGGCGAGAGTGGCGAAAGCGGCGACACGGGTGGCGTCAGCGATGTCTCCTCCGGCGTCAAGGAAGTACTGGGTGACTCTGATGGACGAGACGCTGGCTCCCACTCTTGCTGCTCCGGCTTGATCCGAGGCTCTTCGCGGAGGTAGCGCTCCATCTCGTAGCATGTCTGGAAGGAGAGTAGGCAAGGCTTAGACACTTTTTAGGGTTCCGTATCTAAAAAAAAAAAGAAACGCGTATAAGATCACTTCGATGTCTATCGATCGATGTCTGTCTGACAGATCTTTTTTCTAAGAAACGCGTATCAAACAAACACGGCCCAATGACGGTAATTTATGCCGTATATTTCGACACTTGCAACGACAGCAAATTATAACTTATTTTGTTGACCTATCCGAGTCCGAAAACTGTATTTATACTACATTAAACAATATTTTTTTGTGATTATTAACTTACAAACAATGCTCGGTGGTTTCATAATTCGACGGTATAATAAGACTAGTAATAGTAACCGATGCTAAAAGGTCATGATGCTGAAATAAGTAGGTAGGTCCCTAAGTACTGTACTCCCGATACTATTAGGCGCGACTTTCGCACTTAACCGATTTTGTTTAATACATCTGGCAAATAAGCTTACGACCCGCATACGATACCAGGGTACTGCGACCTGACCGCTTGAAATACCAGAGGTAACATACGCTATGCCCACCCTAAGACAATATTTACTTTGTCTATTCGGTCAGTTTCAATGCCCTTCGAACTGCTTGGAGGCAGAATATGCACAGTCGTGATACCTACCAAGGACTCCTTCTGAAGAGTCCTACCACCAGGTTCATCATGTATTTTACACGCAACTGAGATTTTTTAAATGGGAATGTTTGTGTTTATTTGTGGCTGAATAACTCAAACAAAAAATTACCTGTAAATATAAATAAATAAATAAATTTTATTTTATCGTCTTGGGAAGTGTTGAGATTTATCTTTTTATACCGTTTAAGGTACCTTGGCCGATCTAACTAGCACAATATTCCTATAGATACCAGGTTCTTGTGTTACCCTGGTTCCTCTTGATCATAGTCTTCACAGCGAAGATGGAGATAGTGTACAGCTACAAATGCCACTAGCTGTCGCCATCAAAATAATGACTGCGCTAAACGTCTTTTATCCTAACTCGATGGGTACCAAATTTTCTGTATTTTAAGCGCTCTTTATTGTAAGCAATATAAAGTTCAATGTACTTACTCAAGGCTACTTGCAGGGCACAAAGGTTCTCAGTTAATCTAACGGTAAACATAAAAATAAATACGTTGGACCCTATTCATTTACAAGTAAGGCTCCAAATGGTTTGGATCAAGGACAGAGGCAACCAATGATGAATGAGTCACGGAAACGGGCAACCACAGATGATTATAGTAGTTTTTACTACTTCGTTATATTGCAGAATAAAAGTAATACATACTACGGTAGGTAAATAACGAAGCCGATAATTTCAGCAGACTAAAGTAATGTAATACTCCCTTAGAAACATCAGAGCTGGACATCATTTAGGAAATTTACCGCTGCTGTATAGTTTTATTAAAAGTTATTATACAATTGACGAAGTCCAGGGTCTCAATTCTGTTAATTTACAACGGTTACCGTTCTTTTCCAATCCATCTACGTTTCGGCTCCAATAACGTTTCGATAATTACCTAAAAATTCAGTTATCTCTATGACCAAACAAAAGAAAACATTCGATCGATCGCTTGCGACTTCTTAAACGTAGTGTACTGCGCTGCGCAATAGAAGACTCTTTTTGTTGGCGACACGGCACACCATCACTGGGAACCGTAGTTGCTGTGTCTTGTGGCGGTGATCGGACACAGTCACCTGTTGCAATTCGTTGCTTATTTTCCGGCAGAAGAAACTCAGTACAATTGTAAGGAAATTAGGTAATGTTGCTTGTGTCTTCAACTGACGACTTTTAGTTTCCAGTTGCCGACACCGAACACTTTTTGATCGTCAATGAGTATGTGTTAAGTAGAAACAACTAGACACAAAAAATATTTACGTGTGCGCATGGATTGGATGATTTCATACTGGTTCTATAGAAATTAAATATTCATCCGTTGCTTGTATCTGACACAAGACGCAAAAGTGTCCACGTTTGCGCCCTGACTAAGCTGAGATGTTGTTAATTAGCAGAATAAAATGACACGTTATTTCGTCATTCTGTAGATAAATCGAAACAGTGTCGGTGCCTCCATCGACAAAATAATACGTGGGGAAAACCCGTGTTTATCAAAATGTTTAGTACAACTCACGAAAGTATTGAAAGTGAGCTTATTAACAGAATAAGCCTGGTTGATATGATAATACATATGTTTTGTGAAGATGACAATGATAATGGACCAGTAGTACCTGATTTAAGTTATCTTTGACGATTCTTCTTATAGTGTCTATGGTTAAAAGGATTAAAGTACTCATAAAGGACTCCTTTAGATTTTAACCACGATTTTGATACTAATTTTATTAACTCCCGCAAAGAGAAAAGGGTGTTATTAATTTGACGTGTGTGTCTGTGGATGTGTGTATCTGTTTGTGGATTCGTAGCTCCCAAATGGATGAACCATGATTTAGTTATTTGAAGTGATAACTTCTTATGGGAGGGTAAACCGCTTCGTTACGTAACGCGTTACGGCGCCATTCTGTCTGGCTTCCCTTTCTCTCACGCATACGGCAGCGGTAGGCAAGCTCCTCCTCTCTTACTTTAACCCACAGCGCTAGTTTGAGTTATCACTTCTGTCGGGCGTCCCAAGACGAGACTTTTTCTTTTATTTCAAAGGTCACTTGATCAAGAATATTGTTCAAAAATTGGTTGTCTGTAAAGTCGGTTTACGGACGATAGTTTAACGTGACAACGTCATAACAAAACATTGATGAATGGATTGTATACTTTTATAAATAAAATTGAATCATTTTTATTGAATTATCACTATTTTGTATGGATACATAGGAGTCGGCGCAAGCCGAAAGCTCAAACCGATCGTGCCTTTCGCTCGCTTGTGCAGCGCTCTCGCTCCGATCGTAAATTTTCGTGCCTGCATCTGGCGCTCATCGATTTATTAGACGTTCTCACGTCAAAAAATATGATCTTCCAGATCGATTCGATATTTGGTATACTGTTACATCAATGATTGCAAGAACATGGTAACCTTGGTGCTACAGCATCAACTGCAATCCGCATAATTAATACTCAACTGTTCACATACCTACTTACAACAGAAGTATTGTGTATGGGTTGACTGATCAACGAACAGGTTATAAGTAAAGGTTTTTTTGTTTCGGGGGTTTTGAAAGTGTTTATTTTATACTTGTATTTAATTTACATGTGTCGTGTGTAGGAACTAGCCTATGGTTTTCTGTTTGTGCTGAGTTGACGAATCTATATAATTGCATGTAGCATACAGATAAATAATGAATGTCATAATCGATATAATATAGATCGTTTTAACGGTATTATTATCATCGACGATCTCTGTGGCGCAGTGGACTAAGCTCTGGCTGAGACGCAGAAGGTTGCGGGTCCGATTCACGCCGCGGGACAAATATTTGTATAATCTGCAAGTATTCGTCCGGAGTCTGGGTGTTTCTATGTATAAAAAGCATGTATTTAAATAAAAAATGTATATGACTATGTGGAACCTATAACACAAGCTCTGCTTACTTTGGGGCTAGATGATGCTGTATGAAATGTCCAGCATTATTTATTTATTTATTATTATCACAATTAGATAGCAGACATCTCCTGCTAGTTAGTAGCTTCTCTCAAATAACAAGGAACAATTTTTGGCCATCTAGCGAGCAAGCATTGCGGTCTTATTTTATTTATTTTAGAGTTATTTCCGGCTCGGCTATTTTAGTGTTTTTATTTAAATAGAGCTAGAGTTATTGACTCAGGTGTGAATAATTGGAATAAAAGCTCTGCTTCATGATTTGGGCAAAAATAATCCGTAAGTATAATTATTTTACATGAAACACTTAATTAAACATAAAATAACAAACAACGAACGACAAGATACGACTTTGTGACATCATACTATCTAAATACATAATATAAAAATGAATCCCTATTTCTCTTGGTCACGGCATCACGCGTGAACGGCTAGACCGATTTCGCTAAATAGTTTTTTGTGTTTTTTTTGTATTTGTTTGTATGACTAATGTCAAGTGTTTATAGTTTATGGTCAGTTTGTTTGTTATTAGAGTCTTAGTCAACGGTCAATTGTCAATTCTAGAGGTCACGCGGAATGGCGTCTAGAATTTTCTTGGGATTCCTCGTCGATCAAATCACATTGCACCACAATACATATCATTCAATTATCCATACCCGTCCTGTAGTCACAATTTATTCATTAAAATTCCGCCAAGATTACTGAATAAAACATTGCAATAAAACGGGTAACAAATATTAAATTAGCTGTAGGGCGATTATGGAACTCTAATTACAATCAATGTCTATCGAAACGTCAAATTCGTCAAACGAATGATTGAAATTACGCCAAAAACTGATAGACATTGATTGTAATTGGAGTTCCATAATCGCCCTACAGAGCTATGTAGCCATGAAATGACAGACAAAGAATCTATATTAACATTTCTAATATTAACCCTATGATGTTTAACATAACTGTCAGTCGTTTGACATTTATAGGTTATACCAATTCGAATTTTATATTCATAGTTATGACAGGACAACTATGTCGGGTCAGCTGGTAACCAATATAAACACTAGACACACTGGGAAAGTTGACATTAATATGATACATGCCATTAAAGTTGACATTAATATGATACATGCCATTAAAGTTGACATTAATATGATACATGCCATTAAAGAAGAAAAAGAATAGTCGTTTAGTATAAAGTATATAAAGATAGTTAATTAAATAAATAATCCGGGACATTTCACACAACTTCATTTAGCCCCAAAGTAAGCAGAGCTTGTGTTATGGGTACCACATGACTGAAATACTACTTATGTACATATATATATTTTTAATACACCCGAGACAAATACTTGCAGATCATACAAACATTTGTCCCGCGGCGGGAATCAAACCCGCAACCTTTTGCATCTCAGCCGGACCTTAGCCCACTGCGCTACAGAGGTCGCCAAATTTGCTAATTCAATTGAAAAATATTATTACATATCCACATTTGGTAAGTAGCATTGAGTTACTTTTGAAATTAGGTAGGTACCGACTTCTATAAGGGGCAGCGTGATCTCAGAGGTTGGATAATAAAAGATATATTTTAGCATTTTTATGTACATTATAACTAGTTGCAGTCTGCGACTTTATACGCCTTTTACCTACATACAATTTCATCAAGATCCGTTCAACCGTTTAGCTGTGTAAAGGTAACAAACAGTATTTTTTTATAATACTAGCGACCCGTCCCAGCTTCGCACGTGTTTAAAAACCTTCTGTGGAAAATTACCTAACTGATACTGAAAACCGCATTATCTCATCATCTACCATTTCGTGGTTTAGGAGATAAACAGACAGACGCGGAAAATAAACTAGCTGTCAGGTGGCAACTTCGTCCGCGCATTTTAAAGAGATCAGAATAAAACATCTTGACTTTGCTTCTATATGACAAAATTGTTCATGCACAATGGCTGTCATAACTTAACAAACAGAACATCGTCAAAGGTCAAATTGAACTTAACATTTTGAATAATTTTTATTTTTTTATTTTACAAATTTTCTATTTTTGGGACGGAGACAAATCTACCAAATTAAAAATCATGAAAATCGGTTCAGTCGTTCATGAGTTATAAATGATGTAACTAACACGACTTTATATATATAAATATGTAAAAATTAGTAAATAGATATACAATGAAAATTATGAGCCTACTTGTCGCACGTTACTTTATTTTAAATAAAAAAAAATGGATAAGTCCAAAATTCAGTACAATCAATATAAGAAGTTTTTACGTAAATTATAACTATAACCACTTTTGTAGATACACCTGGATAAAAACGTTAGTATCGGCCAAGCACAAAATATGTACATCGACTTTAAAGGTTCTGTATCGTAATTTGAACATAATTTTCTCACTGTTATCGAAATCGTTTTTTTCATCTTTCGTAGAACTGTTCTTCAGACATTTTTTTAACATACCTAGAGCTAATGGAAGCCGATTTGGTAATATCATTGATCATTCAAATAATCTTAATTATATAAATAAATAATACCGGACATTTCACACAGTATCACCTGGGCCCAAAGTAAGCATAACTAATCCACGCTAATCTACACTAATAATAGGAATTAAAAAGTGTCTCTGTCTGTACCAGTCCAGTGTCTGTAACAAATGTCAATTTGTTACCTTTTCACGGCTAAACTGATTAATGAAATTAGACATGGAGATAGATTATATCTTGGGCACATTTAATGTTAGTACAAAGCGCGCGAAGCCGCGAGACGCAGGTAGTATTTAGTAGGTGAATTCGTTTGTTTTTCTCATCGGGTATGCTAAATTTAGGTTTTTAGAATAAAAATATTTTTATCATAAATCATAAAAAGGTTTTTGGTTATATTATTCATGAACCCTAAAAACCGTTAAACTCGCAAAAAAGGCAGATGAAGAAACCCTATAAATAATAATTAGCCAATGAAACAGCAAAAAATTCGCAAAAGTCGCACCAAGGTCACATACCTGCGCTTGCGTCGCTCATGAATGATATCATAGCACAGCAACGTGAAACTATACAATACCATGTTAGAATGATTCAGAGTAGGTACATTTTGTATTTCATAAAAATGCCGTGCTCTTATAGTTAAATAGGTAAATTGGCAAAGCATATGTGATCACAAACAATGAAGGCTTCAGAAGTCATAACTGATTTAAAACCATTAGTCAGAGGGGTAACACAAGACCATTTCAAAGGTAAAACAAATGTCTGTTTCAGTTCAAGAAACTGCTTAGTATCTTTGAAAGACATATCTTAAGCTACACGAGGGGGTAGTTCAATATAAAAAATCAACCCCTCTGACAGACAGACAGACATGGTAAAACTATAGGAGTTCCTTGTGCACTGCGGAACCAAAAAAATTCACTAACACTTTTACCTCTTAAAATAAACGAATCACTTCACAATGACAATCAATCATTAATAATCATTATAAGAATACCTTTCTTAACTTTTCATCATCATTTCTCTGCAGTTATCCCACTTTATTTACGGTGAGCACAATATCATCTTCTCTTCCACTCTCTTCAGTCATCTGTCACTTTATCACTTATTAAGTGATTAACTGACAAACAAATGCATAACCAACCACGCATAAGCTAAACCAATTTGGATGAAACCAGGATTTTCAATAGGCTACTATTTATTTAATGATGAACCACGCAGGCAAGGCCATAGGCAGTAATTTGTACAAAATATATACAAAATTCAGCATAATCTGTGACCCTACTTGTCCAGACTGAACTGCCCATGTGATGAAATGCAATATATACAAGTATTCCATCACCCATCTAGTCACCATAATACAAACAATGCTTAATTTGGGGCTAAATTGTGATGTGTGCATTGTCCACCTATATTATTATTAGTTAAGACCTATTACATCATTATAAAAATGATTTAAACAGGTTCCGAGCCATTAAGCACTTATGTTGCCTATACAAGACATATACAAGAGCGTCAGGTAGCTGCAACATGAACAAGAAAATTGCATGAACTTACATGAACTTGCATTCCAGAATGTCCTTTTCACAACAGGACAAGCAGACGTACCACTCAATACCATCCATACCTTGTCAGTCTACCACCCTTACAGACAAAGCGCTTTGCTTCCACATGCATAATGCGATCCAAGGATTGGAATGCTTTGCAGTCGTCTGTCTTTCCTGAAAACTACAATCTAGGTATCTTCAAGTTTCGAGTAAGTAGGTGCCTTATAGATCCGATCGTCGGCAACATCATCGGTTAACCTCAGGTGAGTTGTGGTTAAACGTGACATAAAGTGTTATTTAATGTAACTCATTACCTGAATATTGATAGTGGAAAGTTGTTGATAACCCGGATCAACATTTGTTTGTTGAACATAGATTTTAGCACTGTATCTCAGTGTACATTATCATTAAGGTCAACTCATGAAGACCGGCATTATCGGTTCAGAAAATAAACAACATGAAACACACACACTGAAAACACTGAAATTGACAGATTTGGCTCCCATGTCGGTTAAGACCGTCTAGTGGCAAATTTCTCTAGTTAGCGGTAGATGGCGTAGTTATAGTATGAATGCCTGTGCGAATGAATGTGTTTACGAATGCCTGTTCTTGTAACAAATTAATATTTTGTACCCTAACTCTCAGAAATAAGGTTTTATTTCGCTTATTTCGCGAGATGCTGCCTTTGTCGGGTAAGACCGGCATATGCTGCAGTTCCAGGGATGCAAAACCTTAAATAATAACCAATGTTTTTTAATAATTAAGTAAAGTTTTATTCAATAAAATCAATAGTAATCAAAACTTGCTAAATTAAATAAAAAAATGTGTTTGTATTGTGCGCGTTATTAAAACGATGAGATCCAAACTCGTAGGAAAGTACTAATCTAAGAATATATTCTTAAGTAGAACCTAAACGTAGCAAAATCTCTTTAGGTGCTGTTTTTGGAACATAATAATCAGTCTTCCTTTTATAGACTTACCTAACTTAGCTACTTTGTAGAACGTTATAGGTATTAGGACACATGCATATAAATAAAGGTATTTTTAGAAAGCCTTAACAAACTCCAAAGGTTGACGATTTCTGTACGTGGCGAAGACCGGCATATGACATTTATTGCCCTCCAAGTCCTAGACGGACTTCCCAGCAACATATTTTGAGGTAAGTTTTTATTTTCATCAACCATACCTTAGTTAAAACGTGTATAATAGTACTGTAATTTACAAATCAAATAGATATATTAATGAGGAATAAACCTACTTGCATAGACTTGCCAAATAATTGAGATTTAAACACATAACACTTTTTTTGGTCGAATGTGGTACACTCCTCATGCAAGCTGCTCACCGTACTAAATTAACAACTGCATTTTTTTCCGTTCACACTACAAATACCATCTATGTCAATTGATAAGAACTTAAATGGTTTTATTGTTTCGTTGATTGTATTGCCATCTTTGTAGTTTTGCTGAATTCGTTGAAATTCTTGTTGTACAATCTTTCCCGATAGTCGGTCTTCGCCGAGTTGACCTTAAGTAATTAATTAAGTTTGTAATTACAAGTATATGCCTAAGTGTTCTATCGTTCTATCTGGTTTTTATTGTTTGTACAATACACAATTTACAATTTTATTTGTTTGTAAACAAGCTTTGCTAAGTTTTAGACTAGATGCTGCTTTGTGAGTTGTTTAGTTATCTTTATTTATTGATAAATTATAGTATAAACTATTAGAGTCAAGAACTCAGCCTTCAAAATAAGCAAAAATATTATATAAGATTCTCAATTAGTCCCGATCAAAATATAAGCAGATCTTTCAAACAGATATTTCTTATATTTATTCTTAGATATTTTTTATAAGTAGGTTGAAGAGTAAGTAGGTTAGTGTGGTATATTTCTTGTGAGGACCAGGATGTTAGATAATTAATTAGATGGGCATTGAAGTAATTAGGCCAAAGAATAGATGGATGGTGTTAGAGAAGATACTAGTAAGAAATGCCAGAGTACTAACCTATTGAGAAGCCAACTGATAGAGGGAAATGGAAGAAAAAATAAGGTTGTGCCGACCACTTTTAGCGCGTGATATGGGCAAGATGCAGGTATTTCTACAGAGGGACTTCAATTTTATGACACACCTCTTGTCTTACCCTGTAAGTAAATCGCTACGCCCGCAGATACAAAGTAGCCAGCATAAATAGTTCACATTTACAATCAGGTATAGTTAATCTCTCTTCTCTCTCTAGAATAGATTAGATTAGAGACCAGATTATTCACGCATTACTTTGACCCGAAAGTCTTGATGCACTTTAGTCAATTCTAGTAAGAGTAGTCTAATAAAACGCTTTGTGAGTTTCCAATCCTAAGGTACATCATTTAAAATGAACGTAAACAGCCTTTTGTACAAAAAACAAGTTTCTTCCCGGCAAAATATCACTCAGACACTCACTCACTGTTAAATGTAAACAAACACACAACGCAATAGTCGCAGGGAGTGAACGGAAGCATTCTATAGTTTGTGAACGGAAGTAAGAACTTACTCTGTGGTATATGTTTATTCATATCATTATCGGTGTGAGATACTTTGCTAGAAGTTTGCTTCTACTTTTGCTAGGGCACAGATTATATTAACACTACGGAGTCTGCACATCCGACGCGTTGCATATTGTACCACGCTTTTGCGACCGCTAGGATATTTTAAACTTCTAATATTATAACTACATTAAATAATTATATATACTACATTAAATATATTAGGTTAGAATCGTTTCATAGCAAAGTGTCTTGGTACACCCGGTATGAACGACATTGTAAATAATAAAAATGGTTGTCGTCATCACTTGGGTTAATTGGATGTTAGACAAGTTGTTTATTAAGCACAAAAAGATGTAGGACGTAGAGATCAAACTCGGGGCTTAGACAGCCGCTTGGCTACGGCTTGGCTTATTGGCTTGATCACATGTACTGAATTAGTTGTCATTTTCAAATTTAGATTTTAGAGTCGGGGAAATCTGTCACTTTTTCCAGCCTAGCCTAAATATCACTATTCACTAAATATCTGTGCAGTGCGTTATGGAACTTAGTTTTAAAAATTAAAAAGAAAACCGCCCTCATTAATTTAAAAAAAATATAACCGAATTGAGAACCTTCTTTTTTTCGTAATTTTCATAATTCGGAATCTCACAGGATAGCAAAATACGAAATTTCGTTTACTTGGATGACATATTTTTCCATATATTTCCAAACTACTTATCCGATTTTGATTTTATGGATATGATATTTTTGATTATTTAAGATGATATTTTATATGGTACCAATCAAAAGTAGTTTTGACATAAAAAATACTTTTTTCAAATCGGATTCATTCCGTCATTCAAACGATGGAGTCACGAGGTAACAAATATAATAAAAAACCCTTACCTACTCCTTTTTTTTAAGTCGGTTTAAAAGTTAGAACCAAATCGCCATTGATTATCTGTATCTATTTGAAAATGACACGGATTAAATGTTAATGATATTAAAAACGCTTATTGATAATAAGTAAAATAAAATAAAAACAATAAGTAAAATGAGTAAAATATTTTTTTTTTGTTCAAACATATATTTCGCTAAGGGTTATTTTATTTATCAAAGCTCCATATACAATATTTTTAAAATAAGAAAATTCGCACATGCCATGCATTTGCATTGAAGACCTCTGTAGCAGTGGGCTAAGGTCCGGCTGAGACGCAGAAGGTTGCGGGTTCGATTCCCGCCGCGGGACAAATGTTTGTATGATCTGCACGTATTTGTCTTGTTAGTCTTTTGTCTCGGTTTGGTTGTTTCTATGTATGTATTTACAAAAAATATATATATTTAGGTAGTATATCAGTCATGTTATACCCATAACACATGCTCTGCTTACTTTGGGGCCAGATGATGCTGTGTGAAATGTAAAGGTTTTTTTTTTTTCAAATAATCAAAAGCAAAGTTAAAATAAAATCGCAGCCATCAATAACAAATCGCTCGCTATATAATTTGAAATCAGTAGGTACATATGCATAAATTTATATTTGTTTTAGTAAGTAACCTACCTGTATAATAAAACATTCTAGACTATTACTGTCGTGCTAAGGATATGAGCGACAAGTACATGTACTAGTACTAGTACCTACTAGTATAATTTAAACTGTACAGTATAATTTTTAACAGTATAATTTTAACTTTTGGCGCAATTTTCTCTAAATTATACTAGTAGGTACTAGTACTAGTACATGTACTAGTACTAGTACCTACTAGTGTAATTTAGAGAAAATTGCGCCAAAAGTTTTCAATCTATTTTTGTTGTTTAAATCTACAAAATTCAATTTTTGATACTTCTGATACATTTGGGCTATAGAGAAAACAATGTAGTTTTACTTGACTTTTTTTCGTTTCAGTTTTATTAAAAGAAACATTTTAAGCATTCAAGTTTTTAGACTTTTAAACTTCAATTTTTTTCTACAACAATGTTAGCACGGTTACAGACGCGCCTCTGGCGCTGTGTATAAACAACTTGTGGTTCTGTAGACAAGACTGACTTTCGCCGCTTTTCTCGGTGTATTTCTCAAACTTTTCCTTTGCGCGAAAATACTTTATGATTTGTAATACGTGATACTCGCTGTTATTCCCCACTGGAGAAAGTGCACATTAGTAATTGAAGATAATTCTGTATATAGGCTACGTACGTGTTTTCTTCTAAATTCAAATAAAACCGTTAGGTGACTGGTCGAAAACAAAAGGTTTCTCGGATCGAGAACAAAGACCTAATAAAAATATTAAACAAATATGTGCAGAAGTTGTTCTGATAAATCGTATCTACTACAAAAAATTACCTAGCTGCGCATTTCTATTCTAGTAGATTAAGTACGTTACATAATAGAGACCCTGGTTAGATTCACAATTATAATTGTGTATTTTATGAAAAAACATATATATATGATTGTTAAGATAACTATCATTTCACTAAAAGAATCTCTTAATCTGGGAAATAAGTTGTTGTTGAAGGATTTGAATCAAGTTTATTTTACAGGAAATGGTCATCCGTTGTACCCAAATCGTACAAACGTGCCCGGCGTGTCGCAAATTCAATATTACAAAAAGAAACAAAAGCGTCAATACGTGATTTCTGCAGAACTAATTTTGATGAAACTTTGTAGTAGTAGTACGTCAAAATTTTGCACTAAATTTTAGTGTACAGATCAGAACCATTGCTGCAGTTACCAACTAATTTGACGCCATGTTAGCGCGTATTGTATAAATAAAATATCCTGAATAAGAACGTCACATGCTCTAAACTTCTGTGATAAATAGGCCGGAATGCAGCACAGAATTGTGGCAGACGGGGCGTAGTCAAAACATAGTTTTTTTAAAAGTCCTGCTAACTTTACACTCACGTATTACCTACCTCTGTGGTGTTATAAGATATTATGATAAATATAGGATTATTTAGATGTCACCTTAATACACCATCCGTGCGCGACATCTTACTCTGTAAAAAAGTTCTGCTTATGTTTGAATGGATCAACAAATTTTCAATCAGCTAAATTTGTTTGATTGGGGCCCGAGTCCTGGTCCTAGCGCTTTTTTGCATGATCCACTACGAAAAACTAGTACAAGAGAGTTTATACATATCAAATAAGTCGGTTAACTGTCCGAGGGCAGAGCAACATGAGGCCATGTATTCTTATCAATAATATAGTTATTTATATCATAATACCCTTTTTACAAAAGTCTACCCTATATGTAAGCTTTAAACTTCGTTGTTTTGTCATTTCATGAAGTAACAAAACTCTTCTATAATAGGTATTTTTTTTTAAATGTACCTAGTATGTTGCAATGTGATTTGTACGACGAAGAATCCCGAGAAAGTTCTAGATGGCTATTCCGTGATGACGTTAAGAATAGACAAATGAAGATCGACTAAAACTTTATTACCAAACAATCACTTGACACTGACAAAATTGTCAACAAGACAGACGTCACTATAGGAAGAAAATAAAAAAGAAAGAGTTTGTTTTTGGCCGTCTTGCGAAGCAAACATAGCGCTCTATTTTATTTAGTTTTTCGAGTTATCTCAGGTTTTATTAGTAGGGGGCTTGTTGTAACGGAGGCAAGTAGTAACAGCTTAATTACTCAGCTGGTATAGGGTATTTTGTGTTAGAATTTGCGCTAATCAACTCCATATAAGGTGGCATAGGACGTGGTTACAGTCGGTATCATTCGGGAGCGCGCAGTGAGTGGTTGTGTGCAGGTGCCCCATTTTTGTCAGGTAACGTAAAAAACTTAAGTTCGTAAAGTTTAATTTTATGTAACAGCATTGGCTTTTTGAAATGAGTTTCCATTGATTTATGTAGTCATAATATTAAGCTATCCTATGTTAGTGTTTTCTTTTGGCTAAATAATACCTTTTTTTTTCAATAAACAAAAATGTCCAAAATATTGCCGTGAGGCAAATTGTAATGATATCTCGGGGCACGTTGAAACATGTTACAAAATGCCCTTTCATGTTTTTAAACGTAAGTGTATGGGTACATATCGTTATTTACATTTAAAAAAGTTTTTTATCTAACTACATGGACTCAATTCTGTTGGCACCAACCTAACCTACCTAACCTAACCTTTAGCTAAAATTAGGTTTAGAAGTGTAAAATGAAACTTGGTATTCTGCTGTTACCAACTTATCCTAATTTAATATTATCTAATTTAATTAAGCGTTCCTAATTTAGTAGATGGTATCACACGAATAGGTTTACAAATGCTATGACTAACTAAAATATATTTTAGACAATTCCTAATTTTAGAAATGAACCAACCGAATTGCCACTAATATCCCACAGCTGGGCAAAATCCCTACATATTATAGAACAGATTTATATAATTTTTATATGTTTTTAAAAATGAAGCGAATATCGGAAAGGGCTGCTAAGTCGCAAGATATTTACGATTTAGCTACAAGGGAAGTTTCTCAAAATGGAACCAAAATTCATCAAGCTGCGAAAATGTTTGACCTTTGTCATGTATCACTTAATAATACATTCAGAAAAAATAAAAGGGCGAGCCTCTTACTGTTGGATCCACCAATCCAAGATTAGTATTTACGGCAGAGGAAGAGGAGAACATTTCCTCGTATCTGCTTATCGTTGATTGTAATGTTTAAAGTTTTCAAACTAATTAGTGACTATTTAAACCAGCGTTAAGAAGTTGCTTTGTTTAGATACTTAGTTTATTAACTATAACAGTAATTTTAGACCAAAAACTACGATTAACGTAGAAAATGATTATTTATACTATTAAAAGTATTGTTATTAGAAGCTACCCTAGAAGCCTAATCTACACTTGCGCGGCGTACACGCAACCGAATATCGTTTGTCTTTTTCTAACGGTTAAAGCTAGCGCGTCGTGCTCTTTTGCCAGCTCAGTGAACGACGGGAGCTAGCGGACGGTGCACGTGTCGTTGAGGTAAGTCTCGCCATTTTTGATTTATCGATGTAACGCACGTACGCGAGACGTATGTTTAGGCTTTGTGTAACTTTTATCTAGGTTTTTGTGATTTTACATTTGTTTGTTTTTCGTATATTTTATGTCTATTTTCGGCGTTGTTTCAGGTATAAATATGTCACAGTTGAAATAATTAGACGAAGATGATATTTTAGGAATCCTTAACGAGGAAGATAATCCTTCTTTAGAAGATTCAGATTCCGAAGTTGAGGATGACGAGATTATCGACGACGTTCAAAGCCAAATTCTCGTAAAACCTGATTCAAATAATACAAATCGAGAAGAAGAACCCGAGCCAAAGAAACGTAAATACTGCGCCTTTTGCTCCTAAAAAAAAAAGGAGAATGTCAAAATTAGTGTGATATAAATGTAAAAAATCTGTGTGTGGCGAGCACAAGGTTGATATGTGTTTAGACTGCTCTTAAAGTTCAGCTAGTCTTTTAAATTCTGATTAGTTTTAATCTTTGCTCTAAGAATAACTAATTAGCGTTAAAAAAAGAAGATTTTTTTATTATACATATTTTTTAGTTGTTAACACATTCACTGCCACTGACACGCCTCGCGTGTTCAGGCTAATCTAAGTCTCTACGCCAAGAACACGCCAGGCGTGTTTTGAATGTTTCGGTTATATTTCCAAAACTAGGCCAGATTTTCTGTTCAAATTTTTAGTGCATCATTTTTAAAGGATAGGCTATGGCATATTGAAGCGGTTCCCTAAAAAAACTAGTTAGATTTTTTTACGAAAAATAGGTATTTTGTAGTGCCGAGAACACGCTAGGTGTGTTCACTTACTGAAGCTACCCTTAGGTTCCCAAACTTTTTTATTCTATTAAACGCTTCGCTAATTTCAGAGTTATAAGCTTGCGATATGAGATTTTTAACCAGTATTTGATGACAAAACGGAATGTCATAATTTATCGGACCGTTGTTTTTACCGTATACAGTACTGTGTCATGTATGAATAAATAATAAATAAATAAATAATGCCGGACATTTCACACAGCACCATCTGGCCCCAAAGTAAGCAGAGCTTGTGTTATGGGTACCACATGACTGATATACTACTTATTATTTATATATATTATTTATATGAAGTCGCTTGTACAACTTCATACGCCATCAATGAAAAAAAAACGTACCTATCCGATGTATATCTTTATATAATTATACATACACACACAGTGACAAACACACGTACAGTAAAATTATCTCTATTATATAAAAATCAATTGCTGTTCGTTTGTCTCGCAAAAAATTTTGTCATTATTAATATCTTCCGTTTCCGGTACAAATTTAACTTTTCCTGAAGATAAGATAAGATAAGAAATCAATTCAATTTCAATTTCATTTGAATATTTTGAATTTAATTCATACTTATGTAATTAGGTAAAGCCAATCAACCAACATTACCATAATACGAGATAAACAACGTAAACAAACTTTCTGCAGTTCAAAGCTTTTTATCGGTTTATTAATTTAGATGAATTCACTCATTTATGACTGAAAATATGTTTAAATATTATTGTCACTCAATATATTATTAAAACAAATGTACTTGCACTGTTAACAATGCCAATGTTATAGTTCACAATAAAACTTCATTCATTTATGCATGGGAATTTTAGTAAAAAAAGGTTGAGAACCTTAAACTACGTTATAATAAATTTACTTACTAAAATCAATTTTTCCAAGCAATGCCGCGAGCACGCCTAGCGTGTCCGCGGTTTTATACGGCGGCATCTCGATAAACTTCAAGAAAATCGTGGTGGCAGTGAATGAGTTAATAACACTTGACACTGGAAAAATTGACATTATTATGACACATGCCCTTAACGTAGAAGAAGAATAAGGAAAGAAAAGAAGAAGGATATAGCGTTCAACAACACGTGTAAATGATAAAATTGTTTTTCAATATGGGACTTCTGTTCGGGTATTGCTACGCGCGCTGACCCTAATTTTCATCAAAATATCATATTCAGCGATGAGGCCCACATCTAGATTAATGGGTACGTTAACAAACAAAATTCTTGAATTTGGAACGATACCAATCCACATGAGATCCAAGAGCGTACAATGCATCCCGAAAAAGTCACTGTTTGGCGTGGATTTTGGGCTGGCGGTGTCATCGGTACATATTTCTTTGAGAACGACGTTGGCCAGACCATCACTCTCAACGGCGAACGCTTTACGTCGATGATTACCAACTTTTTTTGGCCTATATTGGATATGGTGTCCATATCCAACGACATTTGTGGTTCCAACAGAACGGCACACAGTGCCACAGCTACGTGCCACACAGGTCATGCCACATTGGACATTCTGCACGAGCGATTTGAGGGCATGGTTATTTAATGGGCGGTGATGTGAACTGGCCACATTAGATCGTGCGATTTGACTCCGTTAGACTTTTTCTTGTGGGGTTTTCTTATATTTTCTTAAGTTTCTTATAAAGCCATAATTTTTGAAAAAAGAAGTTTCTTCTTATCCATAAATTATGGCCATAAATTATTGCGTCGATAAGCCTTTCAAACAAAAATGATATCTTTGATGTGTGTGAGACACACTTTGTTTTTATTTCAATTAAAAAAAAAAAAAAAATAGGAAGCGCTAGGTTCCTTTCGTGCACTTGGCATGTCTCTTCGAACATTTTAGGTTCTACGACATGCCGGTTTCCAACCAATTTTCTCTATTTTATTTATTTTTTAAATAGGTTTCGTTTTAGTAATCGATTTATAAACTGAGAAGACAAGATATTACATTGATTACTAAAATAATGGTCGCAAGGATATAGTTTGTGAAAAACATTGCAAAAAAAAATTGCAGCGCCATCTAGTGAAATGCGTAATCAGCGCCATCTACGGATGGGGCCGTAATGGGTTGTGAAGAAAGGGTAGTATGTTTAAACCCGTATTTGGTACCAATTCGGTCCGATAGCGGGCGTCATTCTCATCAGTTCTACTGATTATGAATGAACTTCTATCGGAATTGTTGTCAAATCGCGTAGTTACAGCTGAACCAATTTTGATGAAATTTTAATATGTGGATAATTAACTGGATTTAAACATGAATTTCTTTTTCCGGATTTAGAGTGAAAGGAGAAGTTCCTAAGTCCAAATATACAATGTGAGAGAAGGCCTTACCACCTACTTCTATTGACTAACAGAATAAGGTATCAATGCTACATTCCATTTTAAACAAAACCATAGTAATTATACCCCTTTAGGTACTCCCGCGTTAAAACGATCGTGAGTTTGACTAAAAAAAAGAGGCCAAGTGCGAGTCGGACTCGCCCATGAAGGGTTCCGTAGCAGCAAGTAACACAATATAAAAGTTCTTGTAGTTGTTGTAACTTTTTGTAACTTTGATCGATGTTTTAATAATAGTTATTGATATTTACGATTTATGACGTATTAAAAAAACTACTTACTAGATCTCGTTCAAACCAATTTTCGGTGAAAGTTTGCATGGTAATGTACATCATTTTTTTTTTTTTAGTTTTATCATTCTCTTATTTTAGAAGTTACATGGGGGGACACACATTTTACCACTTTGGAAGTGTCTCTCGCACAAACTATTCAGTTTAGAAAAAAATGATATTAGAAACTAGAAGATCGCTTTTTTTTGAGACTAGTTTTGTTCCAGGGATACAAAATTCTTGAGACTAGTTTTGTTCCAGGGATCCTACAGTCGACAAAATTAAGAGTGAGTAGTCTCATCGTGTCAATTATTTCGAACCAGAGTGTTTAAAGGAATAAAGCGCGCCACAGAGGCTCCTTTCGTGCAATTGGCACATGTCTTACAACTAATTAGGTTCTACTACGTGCCGGTTTCCTCACGATGTTTTCCTTAAACGTTTTAGAGTAGTTAGTAGTAAAACGGTGATATCGGTTATTATGTGTGTGTAAGTACACCCATTATAATGGTGCTGCCACACTGCTGTTTAAAGATAGAAGCGCAGAATGTATAATAATGTTTACTTATGTTTGCCGATGTACAAACATAAGTAAACATTATCTAACAAACATTTGATCACAATGTTAGAAAATGTTTTCATGTTAGGTAATGTTAGTAAACATTTATAAACAAAATTGTTAGATAACAAATTGTAACAAATAAAACATTTGTTATCATTTGTTTGAGGGTATACGGAGAGTGCGTGGCCCGTTTTAGCGTGCTCCGCGTCGTGCAGTGTCAGTTGGCACTATACTTTTGTTTAGCTCTCAGTGTTTGGCGCATCCAGAGCGCTTTTTCTTTTTTAGAAACAAAAAATAAAAGTTAATCTTCTTCCATTTTCGTGTAGACGCCTCAGAACTTAAATCCAAACTGCGAGCCGATGTTATGTTTTCAAATGTTAAAAATGTTCGTAAACATTTTCTATCAGGAGCAATCAAAACATCTAACAATTCCTATCAGAATGTAACAATTCCTAACATTTGTTAGTTTAAATGTATTAGTGTTAGAAAATGTTTGTAAACATTCTTAACAACAGTGTGGCAGCACTATAACCTATCTCACCGTTTAACCGAGTAAGTAACTAAATCAAAATTCCCGTTCACTCCTCTAGCTTTTATGGAATGTCGTTTAAAATGCAGGCTGTCCGCTTGTAATACGCTTTGCCTGTAGATATCAGAAAGGCAAAGTATCTCCCCATATTCAAGAACGTGGTCATGAAACATTATTCGTCATGCTGTTATAACTAACTATTTCTGTATTGTTGATATTTAATATAATACCCACTTTTGTGCAATGATTTTATCTGTTTATTATTATACCTATTGTGTATGTAGGTATGTGTTTATTTATATCACTATTTCATTTAGTTTACTTATAGATTATGTAAGTATATAATTATCTCAGTTTATTTATAGTCCCGGGAAATTACGGCACATCTTCTCGTCACAGATACCGCAGAGCCTCAAGACGAAAGTCTACAATCAGTGCGTGTTGTCCAGTGATGACATATGGAACTGAGACTTGGTCGCTAACTATTGGCCTCATATACAACTGAATTTTCCAACTCTATTGGATAGATAAGACCGTAGAGTCCAAAGATTTATGGTTTTTTATAATATGAAGTTATATTACTTTATGTCCTTATTTGGGTCCGTATCTTTAGGTACCTACTTTTTTACTCATAACCTTTCTTTTCTTTGACGGTGAATTTGATTGCAGAAAAGTATTTATAATACTAATTATAGTTTTCGTGATTTAATGGATAAAGTGGATAACATTAGTGATTTTGTTTACTTTTTGTTTACGTGTTTTACGTACAACATAGCAACAAATAGTGAATAGTGTTAAGGCAGTGTTTAAGTTGAGAGGCGTTTATAAATAAGGCCGATTATGCATTGTGACAATATTTCTTTCAATATTTAGAGACTTTGTTTACCCTCCGAACATGGAGCTCTACAAAAGGAAGAAAGGTAGACGTGAACATGTTTTTAGTCTTAAAACTACAACATTAGTACATTGTACACCTAGGCGAGAAAGTGCCCAATTCCTATCGAGTGTGTCATTTGAACTTTCTTTCTCCCGAGTCCCGACCTACGAGGAAAATAAAAATAAAATTACCAAACCCAAATAAAAATTCCGAAGAAATTCCCGCGCATGCCTTTATTACCTGGGTTCTTTTTTCAAAATATTGTTCGGATATCGGAAGAGGAATAAAGCATTTGGCCGACTTGGAGTTAATAGTAGATTGTTGCACCGAGCGCAAAATGAGTTATTAATGCACGAGTGGTATGTTGGTGCCCGAGTGCAAGCGAGGGCACTGAATTAACACGAGTGCATTAATTACTCTCTTTAGCAAGGTGCGTAATTTACTTTTCTTTCAACTACCAATCTAGGTACCTACTGTGATAAAATATACTTACTCAAACTAAAAACATGAAGAATCAAAGTTTTACAATGGCACAAAATGCGCGCCATTTGTTATTTTTTTCACCAAGGCGGTTTTATTCAGCCGATTTTTATTATCAGCCAGTCTCTTTTTGATCTAACGCAAACATTTTATATTAAACTTAATAGGAGATATTAAACCTCTGTGGTAAATTTATATATAAATAAAAAGTAAAAAACAGTGCAATAATGAGATTTCATATAACATTACTGCACTGTTTTGGTTCTAAGCAAAAAATACGTCCTTTGTGATCGGTTTTGTAGTGATTAATGATAACATTTCTGCGTAGTTGAAAGAAATAGTACATTATGGTACTAGTGTGTAATGTTGGTGATTACCGCTGAGGCGCCATTGAGACCCGAGCCGTTAGGTGAGGGTCTTAAGAGAGCCGAGGACGGTAATCATCAATACACACGTGTATCATACGACGTTTTTCAACACACTTGTGAATAAAATAACAATAAAAACTCATTTTATTTAGTAGATAAAAAGTTTATTTAGAGAAACAATTAGTAAATGTGCAGTTAGGGTTTTTTTTTATTTTCCGCGCATAGGGTTTGCGCCTATTCTGCCACGTACAAAATGGGGAATTTAAAGTTTTCTTTTATTACAGAGAAAACTAAATTTATATTTGAGTGAAAGTTTTATTTATTAAACACGTACGAGTTAAAATTATCTATTTAAATAAAAAGTTGCATGAAATGAGCAAGCAATAGGAACATTAATTTATTTGTTCTATTAAACACGATCTTTTTTTGAAAAAAAAACTTTTTTAAGAACAAAGCACCTCTACAAATAAAATTAAAAAAAGCAATGAAAAGTCACAGTTTGATTATGGGTGTCATTCTATGCCTAATTGCGGTGACCATAGAGCCACTTTATGAGCAAGTGTGTTGAAAAGTATATTAACGTAACTATTGGAAGCTTTCTTGCCCATATGCACTGTCAAAAATATTCCTATGCGTTTAGGTAATAAAAAAACTCGTCCTCAAATGTGGCCAATGATGTGAGGCACAATATTTGTTTTGACACATATTTTACATTGCCTATGTGCTTTCATGTGGCATTTAGTGCATTGTAGCTGGCTTTGCAGTTTTTAGGGGATGTGTCCAAAACCGTCTACGCATACTTGGCACCTCTGAAGAAGGTTTTCGACGCCTACCATCGGGTCTTGCGAATCAATGCGTGAACTCCTCAAATACGATCAGGTGAAACTGGAGCTGGTCTCATTTCCCTTTAGCAGCCAGGACATGACTGGAGACGCTAAGCATTAGATACCTACTGCCAAATCTAGCATGTAGGTAAACATAACCCACAACCATATTTTGCCTTGTATAGCAGTTCTATATAGATACAGCGATTGACTGTTCATATTGAGAGTTCAGAAAACTTCACTAATACATTTATACCACACCTACTGAGAAACTTGCCAATTCCTTTTCCAAATATAACTAAGAAAGTACATCATTTCAGGCCTACTAAAATGCGGGACGGAAAAGTCTATGGAATTTCATTTCTACGCGTTTAGAAAAGTGTATGGAAATCCATTTCTAACGTGTTATTTCTTTTTATTTCTTCATATATCAGCCGGTAACTACTATTTCTTTCAACTACGCAGAAATGTTATCATTAATCACTACAAAACCGATCACAAAGGACGTATTTTTCGCTTAGAACTAAAACAGTGCAGTAATGTTATATGAAATCTCATTATTGCACTGTTTTTTACTTTTTATTTCAGATATAATTTTACCACAGAGGTTTAATATCTCCCATTAAGTTTAATATAAAATGTTTGCATTCGATCAAAAAGATACTGGCTGATAATAAAACCGACTTGGTGAAAAAATAAACAAATGACAGAAAGAATGACATCTCGAAGGATAAAGATCGTATATATAATACGGTAAATTTTATGTCACAAAGAAAAGGTACCTGCCAACTTGTGAGATATTTTATGTGCCTTTCCCGGTTCGTAGTTGAACAAGGTAGCTGCATTATTTTGAAGCGGTTCTCGTATCTCAAAGCTGGAAATTCCTATTCTGGAATTACCGTTCCAATTTCGATTAGGAGTTAGGCCTCTGTTTACATAGACGCGGCACGTTCAGTTAAATCATAGGTCAAATCACAAGGATGACGTTCAGCTAACACTGTTTCTGTATACAAGACACGAGATAATTCTATTCGGAATTGCTATTAAGTCTAGGGTAAGTAACACAAGGTACCTATACCTACCCCGGACTTTACGTTTGCAGTAGGTACACATTGAAGCAAGCAAGTTTAGCAAACCGGAAAAGCTCGTGTAATTTTAGTAGGTATGTTTTCCGGTAGGTACGCTCTTGTTAGTTCAAAGGTATGGAAGAATATACTATATGAATAGTAGATATCGTAATAATACTGGTATCTCATGATGTCCGTACGTTCGATATGTCCGTAACTAGGTACTAAATTATGGACTACGTATGAGAAAAAATTAACTAAACACGCGTCAACCACCTCTTATTCACTAAGAAGTTCCATAGAAAAATTACTTACTCACTTAGCTCACTGTGACCATAATTACCCACGTACTTTGTGTACATTGTTTAATCATAAAAGTACTAGAAAAAAATCTCAAACTGAAATATTTCTAATTAAATCAGAATTCGACCAGTCTCATTTTAAGGGCCAGACCTATAAAATCAACGAAACTAGCGAATGGGAGGTTTAATGGTTTCGTTTTTACGTTGAATTTTAAAAACATCTACATTTACATCCCAGTATAAAAATATAAGTAGGTACGTAAGGTACAAAGAACCCATTTTAATTATGACGACGAACTTTTCTCCTAATCCCAGGTTAAGAAGAATTCGGCAAGAAACTGGTTGTATGGTCTTAACACTTTTTTGTACGATCCTTGCCAATTTTGATATGGATCGTAAACGTATAAATGAGAGGACGATATACCACGCGATATACCACCATTTATAATAATGATGTGTGTGGCTTAATCGCGCCGTAAACGCTAAACGGATTAAGATAAAATTAGGTATAGAAGTACCCTCTATCCCAAAATCATGTATGAGCTAGCAATGCGCTTAAGGTTGCTTTATCCTAGTCATTCTAATGTTAAAAAAAAGAGATAGCAACCGATTTAAACAACACATTAGCAAGTGTGTGTTTAAAAGAGTTTGTGACCTGAAATAGTATACAGCGTGGATCTAAGATAACGATATTAAATGAATAATGTTTTATTTCGTTTTGAACATAACCTTCGTCGTAATACAGCAGCGTTCTTTACTTCGGAGCAACCTGTACGTAAAACGCAGTAGCGCGATATAAGCGCCCGGGATCCCAAGATTCTACAAGGGTTCTATTTTTATTCATTTTCAGGTACGGAACCCTGAAACAACTCGATTATTTGACGGGTTGGCAGAAAAGTGAGTTTATAAAACTGAATGAAGAATGTGGGCAATATTTCCTACGATTATTTGATAAATGTAGAGCGAAAGTGCTTGGAAACGGTTAAGTAATCCATTTTGTTTTTGAGGTATGGCTGATCTTGCAATTACCGGATTCTTTACTACAAGATATTTATTCAGGAAGCTAAAGCATTTTGATTATTATTGAGTCGAGAATTAAAATTGTAAGATTTTGTACTTATGTTATAAATGAATCAGCATTTTATATAACACTAGCTGAAACTCTTGCAACTTCGCACGTTTGTGCTTAAGTCTTTAGTAAACTATATTAGTTAGAAACAATATTATTGTGGGTAAAAATGAGTATTAATGAGTATAATTTACAAAGTAGATGTTGAACGTTGTAAATTATTTTACATGTTGATATGTATGTCATCACACTATTGAATTTTTCTAGAGATCTTTTGTTAAAATATAATTACGTTTTAAAAACTAAAAAGACAACCGACTTCATGTACACAATGTAAACACAAGGTAGCTACTGTAAGACGTTGAGGAGTTCCCTTGACTGTCCTTCGTCTTCATCATCAGACCCCTAATGACAGTCACAACCCATCTAGGTGTACAGTTCTCATCAATACAAATGAATCAAGCCCAATCACCAGGTAATTGCTGTAAATCGTTGCGGAGTTCCCTTGACTGTCTTTCGGCTCCATCATCAGATGGACTCCAGACCTTCATTAAATTGTAGTTGTACAGCTAAGCGTAATATTTTATAAGACTAGCATTTTACCTTTTGACTATGACAGCAATAATAAATTAGTGCCAATAAGCCACTCGGCCGGTTCGGTTGTTTTCTTTCCTCCGTTCCCGTCTATTATATCATTATCAGTAAGAGTAGTTTACCCCATTTTTGGGCCTTCGAACCTTCAGGGTTCAGATGCACTAACTGCATCTGAACCCGATTTTACGCATCGCGTTTTTTTGGACTAGTGACACCGGACATACAGTACCATTCGGAGAAGAGTGAAGAGTTACATACTTTTTGGTAATGTTTCTTTGTGCATCTTCAGTATTGTAGCGCATCGGTTAAGCTGGCCTCCCAGAAGCGGGTCTCACCGGTTTAATTGAGAAGGCGCATATATTGCACTGAAGTGGCAAGGATACATTTAACGACATTATCATATTTTTTTGACAACGACATACTACGTTATTTATTATCATGGACGCTATGGAAGCTGTGTTCACGCGTCAAAGTGAACTTATAGAGTGAGTACATTCAGGTACTCTTGATTATGGGTTGATTTTGAGCAGAATGAAAAATTTTGACAGACTATCCAGTAAAAAATCATGAATATTTTACAAATAACATTTTTGGAAAAATAAGGGAGTTCTATGAATCAATACTACAAACATTAGTGAAGGTGGCGGTTCCGTCAACGTCCGCGGGAGATCCAGAGGGTCTTATGAATATTCCTAGAGGCGAAAAGAAGAGCATGTTTGACATTTTAGACATTGATAAGGGAATTGTAGGTACGGATTCGAGCGATCCAGTAGAGGAATTACTGTCACAACAGCGAACATACTTTAGAGCTTTCAATCGCGTTTGCAAGCGTATCAATATTGCCAACACTGACGAAAGATGGGAGATTGAGGATCAACTTAAGGATCTTCAGCACCGTTGGCGGATGATTAATGAATTACATCTACGCATCGACAATATTTTACAAGGTAACAATAACCTATGAGGAAGAATTTGGTCAACAAGAGATCTCGTTCAGTGACATCAAGAGGGGTCTGAATCGAAAGCTTAGTTCATCGATGCATTTACAGCAATCGACACTTAGAGTTGAAATTCCTGTTTTTACTGGACAGTACCGGCAATGGCCAACTTTCTTCGATTTGTTTAGTGAGACTATTCACAACAATAATGGCCTCAGTAAAGCACAGAAAATGCAATACCTTAAGGGCAAACTGAAAAGCGAAGCGGAGAGAATCGTCCAGCATTTCACAGTATCAGCCGAAAACTACGATACGGCCTGGGAAATTCTGACTCATAGGTACAATAACCCTCAAGCTCTTTTTACCAACCATATTGAGACATTTCTGAGTCAACCTACTGTAAACAAACAGGCGTCTTATGAGTTAAAGCACCTCTACGACACTACCATGGAGTGTATACACGCGATACATAATCTTGGAATCGACACGACAACGTGGGATCCACTTCTAGTACATCTGATTGCCAAAAAACTGGATGCGGCGACATACTGCGATTATAAAGAGGCACGCAAGTCACCTCGAGATTTAACATCATTTGAAGAGCTCATGAACTTTATAGAAGGAAAATTCATAGCCCTGGAACCTATAACTAAAAAAGAAAAGGAGCTAACAGAACAGAAACCTATCTATCAACCATATCAAAAATCAAGCTACAAATCCACTACAAATCATTCAGAAGTTTAGAGGGCACAATTATAAGGCAGTGGCCACTTTTACACTTAAATGTCCACTTTGTGCCGCAGAGCATGATTTGTATCAGTGTAAAAGATTCTTAAACACGTCCGAAAATAAATTAGGAACGATTACGAAGCAAGACATCTGCAAAAATTGTTTATATAAACATAATGGCAAACCATGCACGTCTAACAAACGCTGCAAATATTCTATAGAAACCACTGACATTGACATCAAGTTCGTTACCCACGACGTCATATGCGAATCGAAACAAGTCACTTAGTGGATTCTTCGTCTGTCATTTCATGAAGCAACATGGCTCTGCTAATTTAATATTTTTTACCCCTTTTATTGCATGTTTTATTCAGTAATCTTGGCGGAATTTTAATGAATAAATTGTGGCTGCGGGGCGGGTATGGATATTTAGATTACATGTGTATTGTGGTGCAGTGTGATTTGAACGACGAAGAGTCCCAAGAAAATTCTAGACGCCATTCCGCGTGTCGTCTAGAATTGACAGCTGACCATCGACTAAGACTTTTAACAAACAAACTGAATATAAACTATAAACACTTGACATTGGCAGAATTGACATTAGTATGTCACAGGCCATTAACGAAGAAAAGAAGAAGAAGTCACTTAGTGATAATAAACAACATAATGTCAATCACGTTGCAGCTGACGATGAGGAAATTTTATTGACAACTGTATCGTTACAAGTGAAAGCTGCGGACAAGCTTGATCTAGTAAAGCTCTCAATAAAACGTAAGTGTTTTATTGAGAGCTTTACTAGATCAAGGATCTCAAATATCCTTAATATCAGAACACGCAGCGCATCGGTATCAGACATAGGAACGACAGCTAAGCGAGGAAAAGGAATCGTTAGCTTAGACTGCATGTCCATACATGGAGACTTCAATTTAACGACGCAGGCTTTAGTTATATCACGGGTTATTAATAGCCTACCAAATAACACGTTTCATAAACAAAAATGGCAGCATCTACAACATATAAACCTCGCTGATCCCGAATATAACGTCTCCAAATCAATTGATTTACTTCTGGATGCGAGTGTGTATTCTGACATTATCATGAGCGGCCTCATCAAAGGTCCGCCTCAAGCACCCATAGTGTGTTATCAGGCAATGTAAAGTTATTTCAATGTAACGTCGTTGTAAATGATATCAATGAGATATCGAAATTTTGGAAAATAGAGGACATAAATGACAGTGAAAGGTCCTTGACAGAGCAAGAACAATATTGTGAAAAGTTTTATCAGTCCACGACAAGAAAACTAGACAATGGTAGATACGAGGTTGGCCTCCCTATGAAGCAGAATTTCAAAGAATATCTAGGAGAATCTAGAACAAAAGCAATTTCACAATTTAATGAACTTGAAAAGAGAATGACAAAAGACAACGTTTTATCACATGCGTACAGAACATTTATAAATGAATATCAGGAACTATGTCATATGCTGCCGGCAGATCAGATTACACCGTGGACCGCGACTTGCGCTATCATTTATTCGCAACAATTATTGGATCATTGGCGGCATCCGCTTCGTGAAGACAACCATCAGGCAGTGTGTAAAGTGCCGACGTTATAGTCAAGACAAGACCAAGCAGATCATGGCTGACCTACCCGCACCGAAAGTGACACCATCGCGCCCCTTCACTAACACAGGGGTGGACTTCACAGGTCACGTGGACATTAAGGCCAACAAAGGGAGAGATGTGAAAACTACCAAAGGATATGTGGCTGTGTTTGTGTGCTTGGTGACCAAGGCCGTACACCTAGAATTGGTTTCAGATTTAAGCACACCCACATTCCTGGCAGCTTTTCGTCGAATGTGTGCGCGTAGAGGAAAACCATTACACGTTTACTCCGATAATGGTACAAACTTTGTTGGCGCGGATCGAGTACTCAGGAAGGAGTATAAAGCCATTATAGAAAATTTTAACATAGATTTTCGCGACAAGATAAGTAACTGGGGAATTACATGGCACTTCAACGCCCCGGCGTGGCCAAGCGCTGGCGGGTTGTGGGAAGCGGCCGTGAAAAGCATGAAGTTTCACCTCAAGCGCAAGCTGGGTGAACACAAACTCACGTACGAAGAGTTTATCACATTGCTTTATCAGATTGAGGCATGCATGAATTCTCGACCTCTTGGCCCGTGGACAGAAGACCATGAAAATGACATACTGACACCTGGATATTTTTTCATTGGAGATTCCTTGTTATCCCGACCCTAAACAGACCCAGATATAATCAACCTACCGATTCGCTGGCACCTCATTCAAGCCATGAATAAGAATATCTGGATCTGAATACTTACAACAACTTCAAAAAAGGTCTAAATGGAAGACACCATCAAAAAACTTAGAAGTTAATGACATTGTGATTATCAAAGAAGATAATCAATCACCGGGAAAGTGGGCAATCGGGCGAGTTCAAGAAACGCACCCTGGCAAGGACGGATATGTTCGAGTCGTCTCACTAAAAACCCAAAACAGCTATATCAAACGTCCTGTCAACAAACTCATCATTTTACCTATTAGTGACGATATGACAAAACACCCTTCTGGAACAATTACACAGGTTCAACAACCAACTGACACCGATCAAATTAAGTGAGAAACACGACGAAGGAAGAACGGTCTGTCATAACCTTATCACTGCTATTCCTCATGACATTTCTATCGCCGAGTGTACAGCAAATAACTCCATATAATATCACGACCCTGCAAAATGACCAATGTTATTATTTCGACAAAGTATCAGAACTAAAGCACATCAGAGATGAATAGAAAATGATCATCTATTACAACATGACAACCTACTGGCGAGGACTATCAGACATACGACAATACGTCACATACCTAAATTCACTGAGTTAAGTCGATAATCAGTACTACAGCGTCATATAACAACTGCAGCATGAACTTAATGAAATAGAACATTACAACAGTTTACTCAAATATCATAACAATAACAAACGTCAGAAAGAGGACTAATCAATGGGATCGGCTATGTGGCGCACTCGCTATTTGGAATACTAGATGACGACTTCGCTCAACAATATAAGGCTGATATAGTAAAATTAACTCGAATGAAAATCATCTTCATACATTAATTAAGAATCAGAAAATCGCATTCAACCTGAAGAATGATACGGCAATTTTATTATCCGAAACTAATCTACAAATTTGCATAAGCACTGAAAGCTAATAACCTTCTAATAGCCTTCTATGCTCATTAGTTCTATGCTGGCGAAAACACAGACAAGTGCCAAGGACGCAAGAATCGCAACCTTCGAGTGCAAACGTGTCAGACAACGCCACCGCTATCGTCATTACAGCTGGGCCACCGTCGCACCTACCGGCACCGCTGCACTCGTGCCACCGAGCAGCCAGCCTTGATGACAAAGGGAGGTTGCCTGCGACGCCGCGACGCTTTAGAATACCTAGTCTATAATATGTTACATTATTAATTTAAAATTATGTGTCCTGCTTGTTTTCTTCAAATAGGCAAGATGTACGGCTAAGCTTAATATTTTATAAGACTAGCATTTTACCTTTTGACTATGACAGCAATAATAAATTAGTGCCAATAAGCCACTCGGCCGGTTTGGTTGTTTTCTTTCCTCCGTTCCCGTCTATTATATCATTATCAATTATCATTATCAGTAAGGGTAGTTTACCCCTACCCCTTAGTAGTGCTTTAAAATACTTTAATAAAAAATAAACAAACGCACTAGTCGCCACTACAATTTTCGAAAGTTCCCCTCGATTTCTCTGGGATGCCATTATCAGATTCTGGTCTCCTTATCATGGTACCACCCTTGGAATAATTTCTTTCCAACAAAAAAAACAACAAAATCGGTTCATAAACGACGAAATTATCCGCGAAAACAGATAAAAAAAAAACGAATCAAATTGAGTAACCTCCTTTTAAATCGGTTAAAAATAGACAATGTAATAGACATAACCATGACCATGGCCATAGACATGAACATGTACTACGGGTAAAAGTATTTTCAAAATCGGTTACGTAGTATTTGAGTTTATAAACATACAAAAAGTAAATTCTTTTTTTATAGTATTATTTGTTAATATAGTTTAGATAACATAAGCACACTATCTTTATCGTGATAATCATTGTGAGAACGTAACATAGTTTTATTCAAACAGTTTAATTCCTTGGCACAACCCTAGAAATTATACGCGCTACACGCAGTCATGCGGAACTATGCGCTTCTTCAAACATCATGACGTCATACGCACGACAAAGCACAAAATGCACACACAGAACCACACGCGACGAACCGACGACAAACGACGAGACGCCGACGGCAGCATAGCCAAGATTCATATCAAATAAAATTACTATTAATAGCTTCTATATACCGAGAGTTTAATATACCATTAATATAATAATAATGTTATTAATATTTACTATGTTATTTTGGAGTCGATAGCGCATCGCGTTGTGGTTAACCTATTTCACGTTTTGGTAGAAACACCGGAAGATCCAAGAGCTAGCTGCTATCTGACCCAGCGCATTAGCATTCAACATAGCAATGCCGCCTGTAAAAAGCTAGAACTCTTTATGGTGGGAGTCCTAGGCCTCCTAGTTATTGGTTGTTGTTATTTGGTACGGAGACGAAATGAGAAGTCCAAAGTTCACTATAGATAGTTGTTATTTATCGGACTTCACACTACTACACTGTATAAAAGACTCATAAAGATTGGTAATAAATATAAATGGTATAAAATGTTATGCATGGTGAGATGGTTATGGGTGACGCGGTGTCGGCCCGGCAGATAGTAGCGCACTGGTTTGCTCAGGCAATTGTGCATATGTGCTTGTAAGACAAAAATGCATAATTGCTGTGTTCGGTCTTAACCCGAACACCGCCAGTGTCTTGAGGACGCTTGCTCGGCAGTGATCTGGATCAGTTGAGCTATTCATAGATCGTTTTAAACGGTTCTTTGATATCACTTAAGTAAGATTTTTTTAAAACACACTAGATTGTACTTATATATTGCTTATTATAAGCAATATATAAGTACCTACTAATATAGAAACCTATGTAACCTATTGTTACACATTTATATGTAGGCACCTAGGCACACTATAATTTTAATCATTTGATATAATATGTAAAAGAGTTATAAGAGTCTGCACCCTTTGGCGCGCCGCATGGCGTTCTTGAGCAAGGAATGAGCCAGCCCTCTCATCACTAGTGATGTCACCCAAGAACTGCATTTAAATTGTTGCTATAAGTAATATAATTACGTATTAAAAACTGAAAAGAAACCGACTTCATTGAATATATTTTTTTTAGTAAAGGAAAGTATACGTATTTTGTTTATATTAATGAGTAGGCCAACTAAACGCACTGCTCCAATGAGACAGCGACGTTTCGGAGTAAACGAAAATATCATCGATGTATACAATTTCTTGATTTTTGTTCCAAATCGGCCTGAACCGATTTAAAAAAATTTTTTTTTGTTTCAAAGGGTATACTTCCCAGACGGTCTCATATAAATTTTATCGAATTCGGTCGTGCGGTTTTTAAAAATCGACAAAAATCAAGAAATTGTATACATCGATGATATTTTCGTTTACTCCGAATACTTCCCAGTCTTTGAACATACATAAAAAAAAGATTCCGACAAATTGAGAACCTTCTCCTTTTTTGATGTTGGTTAAAAATGTCTGCCTACTTGTAAGTACATGCTAACCTAAACTTTCATGTTTTATTACTCGTATAATACTACGAGTCACTTATATAAATATTCCATACCTTCGCATTCGTTGGTTATTCGCATTGCTATTTGACGTGATATTTCGTATCGTACCTGTAACAAAGAAAAGGACATCGTAAGCGAATAAAATAAGAAGAAACTCGGCTGCACTTGCATTACGTTAGTATTAATGAGTTTGGTATTACGGACGGTTGATATCGATTGTAACATGCTGTCATATTAATAGACACCGAACGTACGTTATTTCAAATTCATACAATATAGGTTTGATGGACTTGGAATGAACGTTCTAGTAGCAATCTGATTGATAATGCCTATACGAGATAATACATCCCTCCTTATGCGAATTGAAACGGATTGAAATGGATTGAAATTGATCGTATCCAATCAGGCAAATACAAGCCTTATATACTTAAACAAGATTAGGTTTGTCCATGATTTTATACAGCGACAAGTCAAACTTTCTACTCACATATATGAAGCTGGGACAATTTTAAGTAGGTTTGCCCAGCACCTATACCTGCTTAGTCTGCACACATACACACATCAAATACATGATCAATACGTGCGGATCTGACGAACCCACGGGCTTTCTCACAATATTTTCATTGGTCGTTTCAGATCACTGGCACGTCATTTCGAGATCCCTTCTCGGAAAGTTATGTGCCAGTGATCCAAATCCAAAAGTGCACTGGGTTATAACATCATCAGTGCTCACCAGAACGAATGTAGTTATTAAAATACCTATCAACTTGTATGCTGTCAAGCAAACTTTTGCACCACCTTATCTGATAGCAGAAGCCTAGCATGCCCAGGTCACATAATTCCAGTAGCAGATTTGTACCCGCCCAGTGGTCAAAATCAATGCTGTGGGATAGCGGGAACTGGATAGATGGACTACTTTTAAATCCAGCGTCGCTACCTCAGAAACGAGTAGACTTCACGTGTTTCAGATTCATTTGACTCGTGACATTTGCGTTGACTCCATTTGTCCTGCACTGCATGGAATTAAATAATATAAGAAGTATGCGTCCGGCATAATGGACACCGGCAACTGTCCAAAGTAATCCATTATTTAACGGACTCATAAACTTTTCATTCACAAATCAATATCCGTCGGACGGCGAAGAACTTTGAAAGAGCGTTCTATTTATTGGCTCAATTGAAAAAGTTTTGTAAAGCGTTTCGATTGGAAAAACATTCATTGAGAAAATTGTGAAGCGCACGGAACGGGGATTGGTACCTTTGAATAAGTAATATAACTCCCGGAAACTGATGATGATGATGGCAGTGCGGAGGTCCATCATACGTCAGGCACTCAACAAATTAAGGAATTAGCCGAAATGAGCAGTGACCCGGCGAGGTCACCCGCCTGTGACTGAGCATCGCGCTATTTATAGCGCTTTAACTGAGAGCTCATTACCTACCTACTATATAATGAAAAATAAGAGTACATAATATACAATTGTATATTGTATTTGCCCGGTTGGTTGTCTCAAATATCGTTGTAGCGATAGATTTGCAGCTGACCTGCGTGAGCTTGAAGCTGATAACTGGCAGCAGATTGCAAAGGACCGGAGAAGGTGGAGAGTTCTCGTTTCGTAGGCCAAGACTCATTTTGGTTCCCTGCGCCAATGGAGTAAGTAAGTAATATACAAAAAGTTCATTTTCGAAAACAGACATTAAAATTACGTATCAGGGTGTTATAAAGTACAAGACTGAAGATTCAAGATATTTATTTACATATAGAAGCAAGGTAATATAGGTTAATAACCGTGGTCATATCACGTGTTTATGCACTTTGAACTTATTCTACAACTTCAAGCATCGCATAATAAATATCACTGGACGATTCACACAACACCATCTAGTCCTTAGCAAAACTAGTACCTTGGGATGGGATCCAGGTGATAAAATACTTATCTATATAGTAGTAAAAACATCCAAACACAGAACAAACATTTTGTTCATCACATAAATATCTGTCCTGGGAGGGAATAGAAACCACAATCTACAGCGCAGAAGGCATAGTACTGACTGATCTGAGAAATCAGTTGATTTACCTTTCTTATCTTTATCTTTTATCTTTAAGTAATATACTTTGTATTTCATCAGTGGATTCGTCTCCGAATTACGAGTTTAGATTTTTATAATATAATTTATTTATTAACAAATAGTTTGCCCTTAAGTAAGATCTCGCGATGTATGTATTATTTCGTTGTTCTATAAGTACAAAAACAATTACAGAAATGTACAGAATAATATAAAATACATGAGAAACAGTTGAGCTATCTAAGGACCGTTTAAAATGACCTATAGATAGCTCAGCTGATCTAAATCAAGACACTGGCTGCATTGCCACGTTGAATGGCAATGCTAATACGCTGAGCCAGATAGGAGCCAGCACTTGGGTCACGCAATGTATCTACCAGATGCCGTAATATAATTTTGAAAACGCGGTGGGCTCCTGTTCCCCACGGGCCCAGAGTTTTTACTGTTATTCTATAAGTTAGTACCTATCTAAATTAATTATATGAAAGTTGTAAAGGTAAGCACGAGCTGATGCAAATGAGCCTAAACCTGAGTATCCACTTTTATTTATAAAAAACTCTTTACTCCATCATCACATCAGCTCTCTGACACCTTAACATTGAAGTCATTGAAGTATGGCAAGCCAGATTTCAGTTCAATCGGCTTATTTGTTGGGGAGTTCCGTCAAATGGCTGGCTTTATCTATAAGATAAGATAATATAAGATAAGATAAGATACGATAATCTTATGTAACATATTGATAGACATTCTAAAAGAACTATGTAACTTGGCCAATCTTGGGGATTACAGACTTGCACGAGCGTTGGTTTGGTTTTTGTCATTCTATATTTTTAACCGACTTCAAAAAAGGAGGGGTTCATGGGGGTTCTCAAATCGTCGGGTTTTTTTTTTATGTAGGTTCATCGTTTACTCAAAGACGCCTGAACCGATTTGGAAATTTCTTTTTTTGTTTCAAAGGGTATACTTCCCATAAAATTTTTATCGAAATCAGTCGAGCAGTTTTTAAAATCTAAAAAAACAAAAAAATTGTATACATCGAAGATATTTTCGTTTACTCCGAAACCTCGCTCGCTCATTGGAGCAGTGCGTTTAGTTGGCCTACTCATATTATATACTCGTATAAACAAGATACATATACTTTCCACAAATTTTTTATATAAATAAATAATCCCGGACATTTCACACAGCATGATCTGGCCCCAAAGTAAGCAGAGCTTGTCTTATGGGTACCACATGACTGATATACTACTTATATACTTTTTTTTTGTAAACACATACATAATTATTATACATAGAAACACCCAGACCCGAGACAAATACTTGCAGATCATACAAACATTTGTCCCGCGACGGTAATCGAACCTGCAACCTTCTGCGTCTCAGCTGGACCTTAGCCCACTGCGCTACAGAGGTCGTCAAATATTCAATGCAGTCGGGTTTCTTTTTAGTTTTTAAAACGTCATTATTATTCAGCACTCGAGCGGCTCGCAGCCATAGCCCTTAAGGCCCCAGAGGAGAGGAGCTTCAAACTGAAACATTTATTTCCCGCGAGGCTCGCAGGACGATATTGCTATTGCTATTACGACGCGTCGTAATATTTGCAACAGCATGCACAATGGCTAGGCAATAAAAACTGTCCTCGAGTTTTATGATGATAGCAAAACATTCGTGGCCTAGCCAACTTAAACGTTCCTAACAGATCAACCAAGTTAGACAACGCTATGCGAGGTCAGTGCCACAATTTTATTATTTGAGCATCTGCTTCGGACGGCAAGTTAAGCTGTCGCTCCCGGCTTTCGAGAAGTTGTTAAGCCGTGATGGAGGCATTTGGACAGCTTATTAACTCCGCCACTAGAATTGGCCAATGACTCATATGATAGTGCTAATAGAACAGCTAGTTAGATCCATGCTATTCAAGTAACTTATTCTGCCTGCAAAACCAAGGGTTTCTAAATATTTATCCTTTAGTTCATTAACCGACTTTAAAAAAAAAGGAGGAGGTTCTCAATTCATTTAAATTTTATCGAAATCAGTTGAGTGGTTTTTAAAATAACAACAAAAATTTAAAAATTTTATACATCGATGATATTTTCGTTGCGTGCAGTGCCGAGCAGTGTGTTTAGTTGGTCTACCCATATCATATATAAACAAAATACAAAATAAAATATATAAAATATGTTTATCGTCTGAAATTGCATCCATCGGTATTCCTTTTAGTTTTTAAAACGTAATCATAAGTCACAATAGCATTGAGGACCTCTGTGAAGCAGTAAGCTAAGGCACGGGTGAAACGCAGAAGGTGGCATATGTATATATTTACAAAAAGTTATTTTTGGCATATATCGTACCGCACTAATCACTAAATTACCGGAACTTAACGGAAAGGATTAAGCCAAATTACCAAATTAGATTTGGATTATACGTTGATCAAACGTTGCGGGATCGCGTTATTTTTGACAGTGCTTTTAAACGAACGTTTTTGAAGTGATAACTTCTTATGGGAGGGTAAACCGCTTCGTTACGTAACGCGTTACGGCGCCAGTCTGTCTGGCTTCCCTTTCTCTCACGCATACGGCAGCGGTAACCAGGATCCTCTTCTCTCACTCTAACCCACAGCGCTAGTTAGATTAGTTTAAGTTATCACTTCTGTCGGGCGTGTCGAGACGCACATGTTTTTTAATTAAATTTACTACATCCTAGTAGTCTGTGCAGAGAGTACTAGGTAGTTCTATATACTTATAAAATTATAAAAATTATAAAATTATTAAAAATATAAAACCAATCCGTTCAAAGGCAATTACGTTGACAAATAGCGCGATCGTCCTACAGGTCTCTAATTACTACATAAGATAATATACACGATTATGCGAAAAACGGATGCTTACATCTACCTTGTATACGAACGGTCTATCTCATTATCACCTGTCATTTTGAAGGCAACGAAGTTTACAAGAAACATTTATAGTTTCGCCATATCTCTCCGTCTGTCCGTCTCTCTCTCTCTCTGTCTGTCCGCCTCTAACCAGAGCTCTTGGTTGCAAGCTATTAGTCTTTTCGTGATAAAGTTTTGCACGGTAATGCGTATTAGTGACAAAAGGTTCTCTTAGATGTTAGAGCGGTTGTTTAATTAATTAAAAAAAAAAAACAAAATTATTCGCGAGTAGATCCTCAAAAAATTGTTTATTGGCAGACACACATTGTTCTACCCTCTTTCGCACTCTTTTTCTACGAATGATATTACAGCTAGAAAATCCACGACACACAGCGTATCAGGACGCAGGACACTATGTAACTAGTATCGGGATACTCACATAATATCGTGGTAAATATCAACAGTTACAGATAAACTCACTGATATTAAGTTACAATGAGCTAGAACGTTTGTCGTGCACCTCTATTGCAATATAATATCGTAGCGCTACAAAAGTAAAGCATCCTTGTGCTTTTACGCAATTGCAACACATTTTGGAATAGCAGACTACGAGGCGGATTAAGGATCCAGTTTACCCTTATACCCCTATAATAATACAAAGTTATGTACCTACAAGTATGTACTACCTAATGTGGGAAGGCCACTACTCCCCAACCCGTAGTCTGTAATCTGTCTAATCTGTAGTCTTGAATGGCCTCGTATTTATTCAGGAAAATAAACAATAAATTATACATTACCGTGCATACCGTATTTTTTCAATTTTATAAATCCCGCCTTCCACTGCTTCGTACCTACAGATTCCAGTTTCTCACAACTGTCAACTTGATAATAGTGCTTCCACAATAAACGAGTGCGCAGAGCGAACTGAACGAGTACAAAGAGGCAAGTTGGTAGGCAAATACCAGTTTTCAGTGAAACTCTTTCGAAAGAAATACTATTTTACTTCGTTCCACTCAGCATTTCTCGCTCATTACCCTCGCTGTTGAAGACGGGAATATCGCAATACGATAGTGTATTATTTTCTGTTTTCTCCGTGAAATATGCGAATACAATCTTAGAACAATCGTGAACCATTATCTACAAGTATATCTTATAATCAAAGGTTAAATGGAATAAATCCTTACCATTTTTAACCGACTTCATCAAAAATCGTTCTCAATTCGTAGGAATCTTTTTTTTTTTTTATCGTGTACTTCGATACCTCGCTGTCTCATTGCAGCGGTGCGTTTATTTGGCCTAACTATATTATATATATATATACAAATTACATCTACTTTCCACTAAAAATGTATTATAGGCTCAAATTTCATTCAATGAAGTCGGTTTTCTTTTTAGTTTTTAAAACGTAATTATATGCGTTAAGGTCGCCCATTGTATAATTTTGTTTCTATTATTTTTTCTGTGTTCTGTGTACAATAAAGTGTTAATATTTCTATCTATTTCTCTAAAATCACATCATATTATTTAATGATTTTAAATCTGTTCCAATTTAGGACAGAGAGTATAATGAATGATACATTAGCTTACGCTACGCTAGCTAATTACGTAATGATAGTATAGAGGGTAAGTACTTAATTGACTTAGGATCTATAATGCTGTAATCTACAATCCGTAATTTGGTTAATTCGCAAGAAATCCAACCAAATCTACCTTGTATTAAACTGAACGTGGTATATTGTAAAGTTTCATATAGCAGCGAAGTTGTTCTGAACATACCAACGTTTTTGAATCGTCCAGCTTCGGACTGAAAATGATATTCCTTTTAATAATGTCACTTTGGGCCAGAGGCCTTTGGAAATAACGGCATCTTGAACTAAATGGCTCTAAAGGAAAACTGAGCGGTACAATTCTCGCAACCAGTATAAACAGTCAGCCATAAAGTCTATCCGGATATACAGACAGGATACTGTCCTGAGTTTAAAATGTATTTTTTGCCCGAGCTATAGAACAGTTCGCCAGTTGCTTATTTCAGCCTAATTGGACCCTCATTGCAACCCTGCTTTTCAATTTCAGCTTGAATCAAACTAGCCAGGCGTGCTGTCTAGTCGGGGTCTTATAACGGGCGTTGTTGAAGCCTTTGTTCCAGTAATTGTGCCGGGACGGTGGGAAAATGTTATTACAGCTAATATTCATTTGAAATTGAGGTATCCCCCTAATGGGTACTGATAAATTAACTAGTGTACAATTTCTCTTGCGAATAGTTTGTTTAATGACGTCGAGAAAACTTTTTCAGGTTTGTTTCAGGTCTGGTTTTTATATTTTGTGCTATCTAAGTTTAAACTCACGAGAATAATATAAATGGTATAATGTTCTGGGGCAATTCAACGGACGTTATTAAGGTCTTTAAACGCCAGAAACGGTGCGTCAGAGCCATGTTACATCTCAAAATGATAGATTCTTGTAAACCGTTATTTATTAAACATAGAATCATGACCATTTTCTCGCTGTTTATTTTTGAGGCAGCTATGTTTGTTAGAAATAACCCAGACTTATTTTTAAGGCTTTCTGATGTTGTGGTTCGTACGAGACGAGATGACTATAAAGTCTGTGTTCGGGACTCAAAAACTACAATGATGAGCAATAGTATTTTCTGTACGGCTCCTTTCATTTATAATAAGATCCCTAAGTCTGTGAGAGAATTACCGAATATAATGTTTCAGAGAAAGCTCAAAACCATACTCGCAAACAAATGTTATTATTATACATTAGATGAATTTATGACCGATTAAAATATAGTAAATAATATACATATGATCGATAAAAATATAGTATATCATATAGATATGATGACCGATAAAAATATAACCATTTATTTAATTTAATTTAAATTTAATATGAACATTTATTTAATTTAATTATTAACCGACTTTATCAAAAAGGAGGAGGTTCTCAATTCGTCGGAATCTTTTATGTATGTTCACCGATTACTCGAAAACGGCTGAACCGATTTGGAAAATTCTTATTTTGTTTGTCTTCACAGGTCCCATATAAATTTTATCAAAATCGGTCGAGCTGAAAAATAAACAAAAATCTAAAAATTGTATACATCGATGATGTTTTCATGTAGTTCGATACCTCGCTGTCTCATTGGAGCGGTGCGTTTTTGCCTACCCATATTATATATATACAAAATACATCTACTTTCCACTAAAAATGTATGAAATGAAATTTGAGCCTATATTTCATTCAATGAAGTCGGTTTCTTTTTAGTTTTTAAAACGTAATTATTTATAGGTTATTGTTGTTTAAAGACATTGCATGCCTCAATAGGGTAGAATACATTGATCTACTATAATATATGATTATGACTACATCTATTACACAATGTACTTCAAGCAATAAATTAACTTTTAACTTTGAACTTTTAGAATATAGGTATAAGATTTTTTGTATGTTTATTATGTTTGTGATGGATAAACTCAATAACTACATAATGTATTTCTTGAATTCCCTTAGAAGTTTATTTTTATTAATGTAGAGATCCTAATGAAAATTTCAATAATGTAAACACAAGATATCAAAATGTCAATAAAAGTAACGATACATCAAATAATATACATATTGTTACTCATCATTGGGTATTGATGAGTATCAAAAACTCTCAAACTAATATAATTAAGTCACAGTAACTGCATTTTTGTTCAAATTAGGCAATCAAAATACGCGTAGAATCAAAAGATGAAGACATTCGTATGATATTAATCCTTATCAAGGTTTGATTCCTATATAAAATCAACCCTTATTGTACTTGTGAATTCCTCTATAAAATATTTGAATCGAAACTTTCCTGTCTATGTTACGACGGGTTTAAAAATGCTAGGAGTTAGAAAAATACCACGGTGTCACGTGCAGCCTTACGTTTAGTCTATGAGTTACCTGAAATAACATGTCTAAATTTCACCCGCCGAAGCCGAAGCCGGGGTGGCTCGCTAGTTGCTAATAATACTATTAAGTCCTTCAATCATAATATCTTATTGTGTGCTTCAATCACACATGAATATGTCATATAAAGAGACAATACCTAATTTGCGTGTGCTAACTCAGGAAATGAAACACAGAAATACGAAGTGAGACAAAGGTGACGACGTAAATACAAAATAAAATCTCAATTGGAGATGGGCAGATCATAGGACAAGGGTTGCTATTGATATTTCTATTCATCACAAAAATAAAATAAGAATTGAATACTTACATACATATAAGTAATAAAGTTTCAAGCAAATCGCACCACGCGTTAAAAAGTTTCATACATTTGTTATCACCCCTTTTCACCCCCTTAGGGGTTGAATTTCAAAAAATTTCGCTTTAGTGGATGCTTTTGCTATAAAAAGAAGCTACCTTACAAATTTCAGCTTTCTTGCTTCAGCGGTTTCGACTCAGCTATGATGAGTCAGTTACGCTCTTTTATAGGTGTAGATTCGAATGCATGATTACTAAATTTATAATATGATATTCTCGTCCAAAACCACGTAAGACGTGTGACGTTTAAATCGTAAAAATATATTGTGCAAATTGCCATTCGACTCTAACATGGTGGTGTAGCTTAATTGAGCGAGCGAAGCGAGTGTCTCCGTTTCAGCTTAGGCAAAAATGCTTTCGTATGTCCGGCGTCTGTCCGGATGTTCTCCTCTAAAGGTCGCATTTCTCAACCGATCATCGTGAAATTTTGTGAGCAAGTTCTACTCTATAGAATTTTTTCCTATTGTGATCCTAGGTCTGATGAGTATTTGGACTAGCTTGCAGCCCTTGGTCTTTTACCGAGTCACATTATACCTACACGCAAAGCTAAGTGTATTGACCACTGTTTCGTGAAGACTAAGGTCCTTACTGCAATTTGTAACACATCTGTTACAGATCATAGCTGTGTTCATCTTGCGATACCGTGTTTGCAACACTACAGATATTTTAAAGAGCATAAAACTTTAAGTAGAGAAATTCTATAAACTGCTATCAGAAGTGGATTGGAATTATATTTACCTGCTCACAAAATTTCACGAGAATCAATTGAGAAATGCGACCTGTAGAGAACATTTGTTCAGACGCCGGACATACGAAAGCATTTTCGCCTAGGCTGAAACGGAGACAATCGCTTCGCTCGTTCAATAACTATGTAAAAAGTCAACACGTTTAGTATAATTTATTGCTTAAATAAAATATATATGGATTGTGTATAAAGTATATAATATAATGTTAATTATTTATAGGTAAGTAATGGTAATAATGTCATACATAAATATATACCTATTAATAAAATTATTATAAGGTTAAGTATATCTGTATATTTTTTTCATGACGTTTTAAATTCTTAATATTATGTACTACATTGTTTTATCTACGGACGAAATATTATTTAAAGCCATTTATGGATCTGTTTAATATATATTGTTTTATCTGGCTTACATCTCCTTTGCATCCATAAAATAAAACTGCAGGTTAAAAGTAGGTTTAGTTTCTCCATGGTATAAAAGAAAAATAGATACTCGTTTTTATCAAAATAGTATATTTAGTTTCAATATATGTAGAGTTTTTATTTTTTAGTTTTATCTGCTCTGGAAACGAATACTTGTTAATACTTGTTTACGACAATTAACCGAGCGCCAAACTCGCTCGGGTTTGTATTGTTGTTGCTCTACTGCACTTGATGCACACTAAATTGGACTATATTTCTATAGAACGAGAGTCCATAACACAGTTTTACCTGCCGTAATACAGTTTTTAACTAGCACGGGAGGTAAAGTTTCCTTAACTGTATGCCCACCACCAATATGTTTGTTTTAAGTAGTTTCAAAATGTTTTATAAACTATAATTATAAGTAAACGTTAAGTTAGAATTAATACTAATTCTAACTTAACTTTTACTTATAATTCTAATTTTGAAAACATTTTGAAACTACATACTTAAAACAAACAAACTACTGTACTGCTGTAAGTTATTTTTGGCAAATAATGTTATAATTATTACTATAAATAAATTTATTTATATACGAAATTGAGTCTAAAATTAAATGGCTTATTTATTATATTATTATTATTTATTATACAGATTCTAAGTAGTCCTTGTAAATAAAGTTAAATAAATTTTATTGACTCATAAAAAGAACAGGGTTCACTTATAATAAACTTAGACAGTAGGTTATTACTAACAGTTATTTAAGTAGGTTTCATTCCAGAGATCTGGCGGACACATTCAAGTATTATTATCATATACATATTTAGTTTTAAACACAGGTGTTTTAGAGGTTTTTATATCATCAGTAAAAAATATGCACATTATATTTATTTTCCATGATTGGTTCTAGTTTTCGTAAATGTTAGTTTGTGTCTATTTCTTAGGCTATGGCGAAAAGTTCTGTATATTAATTATATTTGTGTGTGTGTACTTTAAACTCTCTACTTTAATAAACTACTAGATAATAAAACTTTGACTTTTCAAAGTTGCAGGAATAAACATGCAACTTTGAAAATCATACTTCTGTTTCTGAATAGCTACTCAATTAAATCAATAAATAATATATAAATAATTACGTTTTAAAAACTAAAAAGATAACCGACTACATGTATATACACAAGGTAGCTACTGTAAAATGTTGGGGAGTTCCCTTGACTGTCCTTTGTCTTCATCATCAGACCCCTAATGACAGTCACAACCCATCTAGGTGTACAGTTCTCATCAATACAAATTAATCAAGCCCAAACACCAGGTAATTGCTTTGAACCGTTGAGGAGTTCCCTCGACTGTCTTTCGGCTCCATCATCAGATCGACTCCAAACCTTCACTAAATAGTAGTGCTTTAAAATACTTTAATAAAAAATAAACAAACGCACTAGTCGCCATTACAATTTTCGAAAGTTCCCCTCGGTTTCTCTGGGATGCCATCATCAGATCCTGGTTTTCTTATCATGGTACCACTCTTAAGATAACTCCTTTCCAACAAAAAAAGAATCATCAAAATCGGTTCATAATCGACGAAGCTATCCGCGAACACACATAAAAAAAATATATACAAATCGAATTGAGTTTTTTGAAGTCGGTTAAAACAAACACCTAATGTACACAAATATTTATCAAGGCAGAAGGCAGAGCTACTACCGACTGAGCTGACAGACCATCAATCAATCAGATTCAGATTTAAATACATCACAAGTTAGTGCTCATCGATATTTGAAGTATAAATATATGAATAAGTTTAGTAGGTATTATACAAGTAAGTAGGTTGCAACCTTCTGTTTTAATTTTTACTGTATTGTTCGTGTGCTTTCTTAATGACCTACTACTTGTTGTCCGCGACTTCATCCGCATTTTTATATGAAAGGAGTTGTAGCTTAAATCCTTCCCCTTCCTGGCTGCAATTAATTTTTTTGCCAAAGTTTGTTGATAAGTTTCAAACCAATCCCACTACCCATTAAAAAGCTTCCATACAAACATTCACACCCCATTTTACTCTTTTATGAGAGTTATTTTGAAAAATCCTGAAGAACGTGTCCTTTTATTTTGCATTTTAAGTATCCAAACCAATTTTCTAAGAAATCACACCACCCATCCGTTAAAATGTTACCATACAAACTTTGACACCCCATTTTACCCCTTTGTAAGAGTTATTTTGAAAAACACGGAAATACGTTTTCATTTATTTTGCATTTTTATAATTCAAATCAAGTTTCAAGCAAATCACTTTACGCGTTAAAAAGTTTCACACATTCGTTTTCACACCTTTTCACCCTCTTAGGGATTAAATTTCAAAAACCTCGCCTTAGTGAGAGGTTTTGCTGTAAAAGGATGCTACTTTCCAAATTTCAGCTTTCTAGCTTCAGCGGTTTCACCTCGTTGATGATGAATCAGTCAGTCAGGTTAACCTCTTTTATAGGTATAGATTTGTTTTAATTACCTACATATCTGCTGCTTTTTACTGTACTAAGTAATTTTCTTGTGTATACACATATACCAAATAAACGTATAGTCCATTATATATTATTACCTACATTATACTGTATAGCTGCGCACAGCCAAATCAAGACATACCTCACAGCTTTGTGTGCCACAAACAGACCCCACAATGGCAGTAATCAACCACATGTATAATTCATAGATCTAGCGCAATGAAGGATTTTCGAATGTTCTGTCTAAGTTAGCATCGATTTCGACAGCATTCGAATACCGTTACTTACCTATCTAAAATAATCGGAATAATATACTATTAAAATAATTAATTAATAATATTTGACTTAAAATTATTGAATGAATATCTGGCGGAAAACTTATAACGATTGTTAGTGTGAACTACACAGGTACTACGTATACTCGTATAAGTAGGTAAAAGGTTAAGTTTAACCTTTATAATAAATAATTTCTTTTCGGTCTTGAAATGTGCAAAAAGACTAAACCATGTAAAGTCTCGTGAATCCATCTGTTCAGTGAATCACCTCACACCGAATGATTCACGGAATTTTTGGAAAATTGGGGTCAACTACGCTGGTCCTGCGCGCATGATTCACTTAGCCAGCGATTGGCACTTAATTAGTATCTGACTATCGAAATGGAGTTTTGTCAGCTACGACTGAGTTCCAATTTTCATTCCCTTGACATTTTATTAAGTGTCTCTTGATTGGCACTCTGTTAGTGTTTCTCTGTGGAATTAGGTTTTACTTGGTAAAGTCAGTAGGTGCTAATTCCACACATCGGTATTTTAATATATATATATTTTTTTGAAATTGTGCGTGTTAGACCACGCACTATGCTTCCCAAGTAAGTACAAGAATGACCATATAATAGCCTGACCCGTATTCAATACTGTTTTAACTAGATGGTACAAAACAAAATATACTAGTATAAAGCTCATGAAGGTTAGTAATGAGACTCACTCATAACTTAGGAAAAATGACATTTAGAAACCTTCATAAAAATCACAAAAACCGAACTAGCTGTTATATTTTATGATTAAAAACTATCCCACTCGCGACAACGTCTGCGCGTTTTAAAAAGAAAAATATATATTACAATAAAACACAATAACAATCTTCAAATCAGTTCAATACCGCCATGGCCCTAAACATTTTAACATTTTAACTGTACGGAAAGTATAGTAAAACCAAACTGTTTACGTATCCTTTTGTCGGAATCTGAAAAGGCTTAACACAATGACCTAAACCGCATCTAGCAATAAAACCCCTGCGTGCAAAAAAGTTCGCTCCTACACTATGAGACGTGAACACATCAAGTGATCTAGTGCTACAGTTTTTTTGCTTTGGTGTTTATTGTTTTTGTTCTATAATATGACCTTAAAGATAAGAACGTCAGAATTATATTCTGCCAGTGCCAGTGTTTTGTAATGATACACTTTATCTATTCTTATCGTTTATCTTAACATGTTTATGTTATTATATTTATTTTATATACATATGTTATTCTGTCTCTATATTGTTAGCAGACATCCGTAATTTTTGGTTCGGTTGTTTGCTGAAATACCCCGTTGTCCAATTACTTTACAAGTATTTAATTATTATGAATTTATCATATATCTAAATTATAATTATCCGGTGAGAAACAGACGCCAGCAGTCAGTTCCATGTCTGCAGAGCGCTTATATGGCGTATCTAAAGAGGATGTATTTTGCGTAATTTTTTTATTTACAAATTGTAACACCCCATTACAGAACCCCCATTACACTCCCTTAAAGAAGTAGATTTTGAAAAATTACGTGCTTCATTATTTTTAATAAAAAAAAAATTGACTCAAGTTTGACATCGATCGCGTCACGCGTTAAAAATCCTTTCATCCTTTTCCGCTTGTAACATCCTTACACCACTTTTCAATAGTTTTAAAAAACACATTTCCATTTGTTTTGTATTTTATATATCAATTATATCGCGAAAATTTCCTATAAATTTTAATACCTCCATCCATTTTTAAGGTTTTTTTAAAAGCCTTCAAACATTATTATGTTTATTCTGTATTTAAGATACTTTCATAAACTAAATTTCAAGCAAAAAGTGCTTTTTGCTATACACTATCAAAATGTGCCTATGCACCCTTTACTCACTAAAAATAGTTTTTAACATCGATTTTTACATAACTTTGTAGGTGTCGCCAATTACCTAGCAAAATAAACATAAGAGTAAGTCGGCTAGGGCTTCGCATAGGTTAGGTTCGATACGACAGACAGACAAACGACTATGGCAAAACTGAATGGTTTCTTGATGAACTTCGGAACCCCAATAAAGTAATTACAATTATGACTACTCTTTACGAAATTAGCAGCACTCCTTTTATTTAAATAATGTATTATGTAGTTTTCAAACATTGTAATAAGTTTTATAGTTCTAGTAGCTCACAGGTTCGTCGACACCGCACGGCCCTGACCTTACTACGCCCTGTTGAGGCGGGTTCTCTAGGGGAGGGATATCTAATCTTAGGTAGTCTTTATAAAGTGTATTTTATTCACCACGAGACGAAGTCGAAAAGTGACCGTAAGCGTGCATTAGCGTCCCCTCAGAAAATTACCTTTTGTATGGATTTTGTATGGACACATGCTTTGCTTAGTTAGGGATTACATAATGCTGTGTGAATTGTCCACCAACATTTATTTATTTTAATTTATATTATTTCATCTATTTATTTACATGTGAACGATTTTTTGTGCTCATTATGGGTCAGGAGTTTTAGCTTCATTTTAATGCCTAGCATGCACTAGGGAATTACTCCGTGCAGTTTGATCCGCGTTATTATTATTATTTCAAGTAAATATCGACGCGTTTTTGCTGTTTGTGTGTCTAATTTTAAGTTCCGCAGAGAGAGAGAAAAAAACGTGTGCGTCTCGGCACGCCAGTGATAACTTAACCTAATCTAACTAGCGCTGTGAGTGAGAGTGGGGGAGCCTGCCTACCGCTTTCGTATGCGTGAGAGAAAGGGAACCCAGACAGACTGGCGCCGTAACGCGTTACGTTACGAAGTGGTTTACCCTCAGAAGTTGTCACTTCAAAATTGTGTGTCTAAAAGCATTCATCCCGTCGCGTAGCCGTCCCGTTGTAACAAAAGTAAGCGCCATTCTATCTATTTAAGTTACCCCTATAATAGTTCAGTGCTGTGCCCTTGGCTCCTGTATTGAACCCAGCGTAGTATTATGAAAGTGAATGTTGTTTACACTATATTTTGCCAAATGTCCGGCATTATTTATTTTGGTTTTAAATAAACAAAGTTTTTGAGAAGATTGCATGCGACAGAGATACGAATAATTATGTGTGGAGCGAAGACAATCGATAAGGTAAGGAATGAGTAAGACAGAGTATAGGAGTAGGTATAGGTATGAAAGTGACAGTGACATGTATGTCCAGTAGTAGTATGTTAGCGTACTTTGTTATGAGAACGGATGAATGTCCAATGGTCAGAATTATTTAATTTATATATTGAACTAGCTGTTACCCGCGACTTCGTACGCGTATACTTAGAACCTCTTTTTATTTTTGGATGGAATGCATTCTGTGCAGCTTTAAAGAACATCTCATAAGTTTAATCTCCTATTTAATCCATCCATTGTGTGAAATATGATATGAGTAAGAAAGGCTGAGATGACAGCTGGTAGAGGGAAATGGAAGAACGAATCTACTTAGTGTGGGATAAGAGCAGGAAGAAGAAATGAAACAACATCAACTAAAATTACGTTCGAGTGGATGGTTACCTCCCTGGTTGGTAGCGGACTAAGGTTGTTGCATGGTATGCTAGCCATGCCTACCTATAGTAAGGGAATAGTGTAGTATGTTGTTATAATTTCCTTATTATAAGGTCCCTATTTTTATCGTAGCGAGCCTCATACACCCTCTATGAATTTTGACTCTAACACGCTAATTTGAATGATTGGACTCGTAACCCAAAGCCAATTACATAGAAATTTGATTTAAGGACTGCATTCACCCGTCTCTTACTTTTATTGCTAAATCTGTGCTTCTATAAACCACGACACAATATTTTATTAACAGTAATTTAATACTTGTGTCAATCATTACATATGTCGTTCACAAAGAGAAACACAAAATTACCAATATTTATCTAAAAGTAACAACGAAAGCAAGCCGCGTTTTTTACCCCGTAAATTTTGTTAAAATAGGTATTCATGCGTTTTCCAGAAAATTAAATATTGTTAAATTACATAACGTTCCACCTACTTAGTGCCATTTGTGTACATTCAAGAAAATATTAGAAACTTCTGAAACTAAAATATTTCAAAATGAAACAGAAATTTACAGAAATGTACAAAATAATATACAATAATATAAAATACACGTGAAACAGTTGAGCTATCTAAGGACCGTTTAAAACGATCTATAAATAGCTAAACTGATCCAGATCACTGCCAGAGAGCAGCGTTCCCAAGATACTGGCGGCATTACCACGTTGAATGGCAATGCTAATACGCTGAGCCAGATAGGAGCCAGCTCTTGGGTCATGCAACGTATCTACCAGACGCCGAGAAATAATTTTGAAAACACGGTGGGCTCCTGTTCCGCACGGGCCCAGGGTGGTTCTACTAGTGGTTCTACCCTAGTCTCGAGCTAATGCGAGCTCAAGTTAAAATAGATTAGTTTTCACGTAGTATTTTAAAAACTATATATCCTAGAATTAAAATAAGAATGTACAATGTAAAGGCCTTTCATATGACACCGCACTTGACTAATAAGACTAAACTTAAAAAAAACTCCCATTTGGAACCCCATGTTTTAGTAACCTCTTGTTTAATTAAGTTAAATAAATCACCAGCTTATTTATTAATTCCAATCTCTCGACCTGGCAGGTCGGAGGTTGGCAGGTCGGCAATTTCATGCAGATTGGATTGTCGGTTTCAATGTTATAGTTGAATGAACAAAATCACAGGAAAGCAAATACGAAATTTCGTTTACTTGGATGACATATTTTCCACCTATTTTGATTTCATCAAAATGTTTGGTTTTTCCAAACATTTTGATGAAATAATTATCCGGAATGTATATCAGGAAGCCGGTTAAAAATACAAAGCTAAATCACCCTAGTTGTCCTAAAATCGAATTATCCAAACGGGTATGGACTTAATCAATATTATCTGCGTCTGCTACAATAAGTTTGGCTGGGTGTTTGTATGTTTGTTTGTAGTTCAATCACTTCATAACGGCTGGATGGATTAAGATGAAACTTGGTAAAAATGTAATCTGTGACTTTATATAACATACAGATTACTCTTTATGTTAGTATCGTATCTACAACACCTGCAGCCGGGCAGGGTTCGTGGGTAATTAAACCTCATAAAGGTAAGGATATTAAGAAAAATCCGTTGGTGTATGACCAAGAGTTTTAACTCATGACAGTGACCAGCAACCTTCCTGCAAGAGCGTCATACAGAAATAGTCAAATAAAAGTATTATGTCTTCTCTTTTGTACAAAAATACCGCAGTTCAATTTGGTGTTCATGAAAAGGTGCAGTATTCATAGAGCACAATCCGTTGGATAAGATGGTCCACTTGCAAGGTTCGCTAAGAGCAGCCAGACACGCCACGCCGCGAGGGATTTGCCTCGTGCATCATGCAGTTATATTTATTCTGTGGCCTGTACAAAGGCATTCAGAATACTGTTTCCATTCACTAGCTCCGTGCAGGCCAGTGCTCGTATTAAAAGTGAGATTTATCTCACACCGATTGTGTTTTTAAATCAGATATTTTATTTTTTGATAGAATAAACTATTGGACTGTTAACAAATCTTCCGTCTTAACAAATCACGTGTAAACACGCTGTATTATTTAATACTAAATCGCAAAAACAGCACGAAGCGTGGGACAACGCGACGTTGAAACATCCGCGTTAAAAATTAACTATTACCGAATAGCGGATTAGCTTTTGCGTGCTGGGCCTTAGTGCTCGGCCAGACTGGCAGCGCGGGGCGGGCAGCGGCGCGGGTGCGGAGACGCGCGCGTTTGTGCTTGTCTGCAAGGAAGCGCGGCTTCGTTCCGCGTCTTATCGTGTCCAGTGGTTGTCAAAATATAATATGGATGGAGAGGACTTATTTTTACTGAAAAATTCTTACATTAAATGACAAAATGTCACTGAAACAAAAAATGGCGAGAGCAACCTCCAAAGTTTTTTGATTTTATTTCATTCTACAATCTTAAATTAAATTTTATGTTTTTGTATTGACATTGTTTTGACATCCATAGCGTAGGTCATGCTTGAATAGCACTTATTAATTATTTTACATTAATTTGTGAGGACGCAATCACAATAACGCGCGTGGTTAGCTCGAACCAGTTTGAGATCCTCGCTCCCGCGCGGTTTGTCGCTTGACGCCCTGCGCTGTCACTGCGGCCACTTGTATGAACGAGCTATGGCGTAAGTTGCCCGCACTGCTTCCCGCGTTCGCCCCGCACCCGCGTGTTCACTACGGACACTCAAATTAAGTTCATATGTTTGAGTTTGCCGCGCCACGCCCGCCCCGTGCCCGCGTTTGCAGTCTGGCCAAGCACTTAGAGTGTAACTTATACATTGGGTATGAATAAAGAATATACAGTTACGTGCCCCTAATGAAGGTACATATGTACCTTAAAATCTACTGAATATAATTAAGTACTATATAAAATAAGTACTTACATGATTATTAATTAGCTCGGTGACGTACGAACCCTTCTGATAAGAACTGTAATAATAAGAAATGTAATAAAGGTTTTTTTCTTTAGATCCTTTGTTCTGAACCGCTTTGTCATAAAGTAGGTACGAATGTATGAACGTATCGTTATCCTTATGAATAAAAGGATAATGATACGTACCTACTTATTACTTGCCTGTATAAAACTAAAAAAAAACTAGCTATTTGCGTAAGTGTGCGTGACAGAATTTTAAACTCGTATGAACGGTGTGAGCGTCAGCCGACCAAGAGTGCTTTATTATCAGCGCTGCCATAAATACTCGTAAATAATACCACCCATTCTGCTGCTAGCGTTTCGTTTACGCAACTCTACTATAAAGTAGAAATCTACATACGTAGATATGTAAGTACTATATCGGTCTTCTTCTTTCGTACGAGTTAGTTGTCAACTACAACTTCGAAATTAGGCAGCAAACTCGTCCTGGTCCTTGCGCTTTTTTGTATACTCTATCTTATAACTACGAATAAATACAATATTTACACATTTCAAATCTGTCAGTGAGGGCAGAGAACCATGAGGCGATTGATTCTTATCAATTATAATAGTCATTTATATTGTAATACGATTTCTTCAAAACACAACCATATAAATTTCATTAAATTTCGTAATCGGTAGTTTAGTTGTAGTATCCAAACCAATTAACGACTTCATTTTGGGACAGCGCAGAAATTGATAACGTCCAGAACAGTTTTTTTTCATGGAACGCTGGAAATTGAATTGTTTTGTTAGGGAGTACCTAATCAGGGAGTATTAATTAATCAGTTTTAAAATCTACTTAAGTATGGCTTAGAATATTTGAATAGAAAATACTTGATTACACACCACAAATACATTACTGTTACAAGAAATGTTTTAGTACAATGGGCGGTCTTATCGCTAGATAGCAATCTCTTTCAGGCAACCCCTAGATGGATACTGAATATAGTACTTCACAAATTATGATTAAAGACTTGAAGACTTCTATAATATTGCATTCTGTGACGCCCTATAATTAGGGGAACACGAAGGCTTAGCACGCATTAGCAAATAAATCCGCGCGTCTAATACAGCGAAATTCTAAAGTAAGTATGTAATTTTCCAAGCTAGTTTTTCCGTGCGTTTACGTCTGATCAAAGTTCTACGAATGAGCGTGAAAACATTCGAAGTTAATATTCCGTACGTGACAGGTAGCAAGTCTACCGCTGGTTATAGAAAAATTAACCAATGACACACACCTTTGAGTATTTGGGTGTGCGTGCCGGTCTGCTCTAACATTTAGTAACAATAATTTCGTGCGCAAGCGGTTCAGTTTTTGCATGCGCGCTCGCACAACAACATTCCTTTATGGCTGGATTGCGTCATGGCGGCCCAATGGGCCATTACGGATGATGATCGCCTGGCAACCATTACACGCCCTAAGTAGCAGACAGCACTCTTACACTGAAAGGAATCTAATAGTAGTATTTTCTAAAGTTTCTTAATACTATTAAAAATATTAGAATATTAACAGGTTTTATATGTTTTGTCGGTCATCTTAATTTAACCTGCAACTGAATATTACTAATATTATAAATCTCTTAATCAGGTAAGCTATCGTGAGATATGTATAGAAATTCAAAATGTTCAATGATCATGTGGCGCCATCTAGTATGTTATAAATGTTAAAGTTTGTTTGGATGTTTGTATGATTGTTTGTTTGTGATGAAACTTGTATTCTGTAACTTGGAATATCACACATGCTACTTACCTACAAGATGTTATGTGCAACGGTTTCGAAGCCCCAGACAGAAGCTACATACTAACATTAAATATGAATATTCATGCATGTGTGTATTAGTTTATTAATTTTACACGCTCTGCCAGATGAATTAAGATGAAACTTTGTATAGATAGAATATCTATATAATTCGACGACCTCTATGCAGTGGCCAAGATCCGGCTGAGATGCATAAGGTTGCGGGTTCCATTCCCACAGCGGGACAATTACTTTTATAATCTGCTAGTATTTGTCTCGTGTCTGGGATGATATTGTTTAATTGGCGCATTGCGACTGTGGTGCTGCAACACAATCTATGGCGCATCTACTCGTGTGCCTTCTCTGTGTAAATAATTGCACAAGGGTGGACCTTATCGTGGCCATAGTGAATGCGATTGAGATCGGCACCTACTACTCTAAAACCATATAAAGACTGAAGCATCAAAACAAAAAGAAGAAAAATAATAGAAAAATGATAAAATAGTTCCTATACAGAAACCAAACGCCATGTCAGATATTTCACACAATTCTTACGCGTAGACTAGAATGCTATTTAGAGAAAAACTACTGTTTCTCAGAAGAGGCAGTTGGTTTCAGCCGATCGAGATCTGCATGGACAACCTTACAATACTGGTCTCACGAATTCAAAGCTCCTTGGGTCAGTGAGGGTGAGGGCCATGAGACGGTGGGTTGTTTTATTGATATTGACACAGCGTATAACAATGTTAATCCAACTGGTCTTCTAAAAGTGCTACACAATCTTAAAGTGGGCGCAAATATATGCAAATACCTTTGGTTATTCTTGCGCTAGCGAAAGCTAACTGTTGAATTGTACAATTTGAGTATTTAAAAAAAAAATACGAAACTTGTATTTACAAGACTTTAGACTAGGAACTTAAACAGATACAATGTTATTTTATATAAATAGCGAATGCATTCAACAAGTCGATAGCGTCAAATACTTAGGAATGTGGTTTGACAGAATTCTGAAGTAAGGTAGACACAAATGAAACGCGAGAGAAGTTTAAACTTTAAGATTCTTAAATTTATGAATATATTAAAAGTATTGGCTGGTTCTTAATGGGGCAAACGTCCAATGCATTTGAGCCATGCATTGAGTAATTATACATATCAATTTTCAAGAAAATACCACCACCCGTTAAAAAGTTTCATACATTCGTTTTCACCCCTATTCATCCATTTAGGGGTTGAATTTCTAAAAATCCCGCCTTAATGAATGGTCTTGCCATATAAGGAAGCTACCATCCAAATTTTAGCTCTCTAGTTTCAGCGGTTTCGGCTCGGCGATGATGAATCAGTCAGTCAGTCAGGTTTAGCTCTTTTATAGGTACCTATAGATAAATGACTTACGAAATCTATGCAGCGAGTACTTACTTGTACGACGACAATACACATTAGGTAAAAGCTTTATACGGACGGATCAAAGGACAAATACGGATGTGGATCAGCTTTCGTTGATCCGCAGATGGATTTAGTATCAGCGCCGATGTTTAAATCATGCACTGTGAGCTTATTGCTATATTATCGTAGCGGTATCGTATGCCGAATCAGTGGACTATTGCAAATTTAGCATCTTATCCGATTAAAAAAGTTCCCTTTTACATCTGGCTAGGCTGCCTACGGCGTTGGCCGGAGTGCGAGCCTAGCGCGCTTGCAACGACGGGTGCGAAGTTTCAAACATATGAAATCGCCATTAGCGTCCATAGTATAGTGACATAGGCGGATGCCTAGCACGACGGGCCAGAGCGAGATAGCACGCGTAGTATTCAAACGTTTCTATCCGCGCGTTCTGGGCACACTACGGCCTAGTCAACAAGCGATTTAATGAGCGGGTGGCGGGGGTATCAAACCAGTTGGGTCTTGTCGCTCGGTCTAAAGCGGGTATTACACTACCCATTTTTAAGGGACCCTTACCCTAACTAAGAGTGGTGTAATAAGAGTTAGAGCGTAAGGGTCCCTAACTAGGGTGACCGGACGGTCCCGGCAAGCCTTGCTCCCTAATCGCCCTAACAATCGAGTAGTGTAATAACACTTAGGGCAGTTAGGGAACTCAGTCGCGGCTAGCGCGGAGAGCGCTTGCGTAGGTAATGGCCTCAACTCTGTTGGCACCAACCTTACTAATTTTAGCTAAAATTAGGTTTTGAACTGTCAAATTAAACTTTGGTATTCTGCTGCTATCAACTTATCCTAATTTAATTTTAACTAATTTAATTAAGCGTTCCTTATTTATTTAGATGGTACCAACCGAATAGGTTTTACAAATGCTATGACTAACTAAATATATTTTAGACAATTCCTAATTTTAGAAATGAACCAACCGAGTTGCCACCATTGAGTGTCCGTAATTTAACTCGAGCGACCAGGCCGCCATTTTGATTAGACGCCATGTGTTTAAATAAAGAAAAGGAAGTTTTGTTAACCATCATTTCCAGAGTATCAGAGCACTGAGTATCCTTGTATTGGAGTGCTTTTCTCTTAATTTCAAGTATTGCTTGACCCAGATCCTTCTCCTCTTTTTTCTTCTATAATATTCATGGATCCAACTACCAAAGCCATTACTTTTTTTAATGGTATAAAAAATTAAATAAAACAGGTGCCATGATACGTCCCTATCCACGCGCGTTCAAATTCAGACTGTACACAGAGAGTAAGGGAGCCGGTGTTCAGTGCAGTGTAATAATCGATGCCCTTGCAAGGGGCCACGCCCTCCCTAACTACCGGGCCCTGAATACCGTGTAGTGTAATACCCGCTTTAACCGCGTTTTGTAATAATTTAGGTGATAATTTTGCCACATTTGACTAAGTACAGGTACTTAGTGGCCTCCGTACGCGCCGGCCTTTAGCCCCCGCCACCGCGCATTCACTGTGGACGCACACTACGAGTATTCGAGGATAACCGATAGCCTATAGTATCCTTAAGTCTATCTACAAACCCAATGCGATGAACAAAGAAGTAATCATACAATGAATTTACCCTCTCATGTAGGTATAATGTGTAACGAGGAGACTGACCGAGCGGCCAGACAAGCGAGAAGCGACGGTATTGCTTACGGCTGTTTACCACTGCATAGCGAGCTAGTCAACCGGATAGGAGTAAGATGTACGCAGTGAGTACTTTGACAAGCGGTCACTTACTAGAGGAATCTGGTACAAGACTTTCCAATGTCAGCCTCCTTGTTATCCATGGTTTAAACAGGAAGATTTTTTTCCTGTTTAAATAACAAGGAAAAATTTTATTGCGGTCACATTTCGACAAACAAGTAAAAATTTTTGATAGGGAAATTTATCTAAGTCACCTAATTGCCCGGAATGTGACATCTTAGAAGATGTTCATCATGTGTTGACAGAGTGTGTCCGGAGCGAAACGCAGCGACAAGATTTGATATTTATGGTACTGGCACAGGTACTGGCATTTTGTTCTGCCCGCTATCGGAGGAAGCCAGTATGCTGGCAAAACTATATTTCCGCGCGGTAAGACGAGCGCAGAGTTTTGTTACTGTTTTTTGATGTCATGCATTATATGGTGAATAAAAGTATTAGGGAGAACTCTTAGAGTGTATTATTAGGTAAATAAAAAAGTATGTATATTAGTATAGTATATATTTGGCATGTGTTTAGCTTTAACGGAAGTGACAAAACTCAATAGATTTAAAAAAAAGAACCGGCCAAGTGCGAGTCGGACTCCCGCACCGAGGGTTCCGTACAAACCTGTACGTATATAAGTAAAAGTTCACCCATCACGACTTAAATTTTGTTCCGATCCGTTAAGGGTTCCGTTTTTTCCTTTCTAGGTACGGAACCCTAAAAAGTATATAAATAGTATAACCGTCATTTTTTAAGGTTTCGGTACCTCGAAAGGAAAAAACGAAACCCTTATAGGATCACTTTGTTGCCCGTTCGTCCGTCTGTCTATCAAGACCCTTTCTCAGGAACGCGTGGAGGTATCAAGCTGAAATTCGTATCAAATACTCAGGTATATAATACCTTTAAGCTGTAACAAAATAAAACTTCTATGTCAACGCAATCAAAAGAAACAGCAATTTAAGTCGCATATTTTCACACTTGCAACTACTCGCAAGGGAATCAAAACCTAAAGGGTACTTCCAGTCGACCTAGAGTCATGAAATTTGGCATGAAGCAATGTTTTATAGCACATATAAAGGAAAAATTCCAAAACCTTAATTTTAATGTTGTATCACATATTTCAGGGTTCCGTACCTCGAAAGGAAAAAACGGAAACCTTATAGGATCACTTTGTTGTCCGTCCGTCCGTCCGTCTGTCTGCCAGGGCCCTTTTTTTCAAGAACGCGTGGAGGTATTAAGCTGAATTTTATATCAAATACTCAAGTCTACTGTTCCTTAAAGCTGTGAAAAAAAAAACTTCTAAGCCAACGCAATCAAAAGATACAGCCGTTTATGCCGTAAATTTCGGCAAATTTTCGATATTCGCAAGGGAATCAAAACCTACAGGGTACTTCCCGTGAACTCAGAATCTTGAAATTTGGTACGAAGCAACGTCTTATAGCACAGATAAAGGAAAAATTGCCAAAACCGTAAATTTTTAGATGGATTTCATTTTGCAATAAAAATTCGATAACTATGACTCGATTGTTTCGATGGGTGAACTTTTACTGATATACCTACAGATTTTTCGGAACCCTCGGTGCGCGAGAGTCCGACTCGCACTTGGCTGCTTTTTTTTGTAAACATAATTATACGTAGAAATACCAGAGACAAATACTTGCAGATCATACAAATATTTGTACCACGGGGGTATTGAAACAGCAGCTTTCAATACTCAGCCTCAGCGTCTCAGCCGGGCCTGGGCCCACTGCACCACAGAGATTATTTTGTTTGCAGCTCTATCAACTAAACAAACAAACAAGATGTTCACGGCTTTTACCCCCATGCGAGATACCTCAGATCCTTTATTATAAAGTATCATAAGCATGTATTAAAAATATTTAATTATTTTGTCAGTCACCTGCATAGCGGTTATGGAACTTTTGACACAAACCAATGTCAATCAGTTTCGATTAGCAATAGGCATAATTTCAATCATTTGTTTGATTGTAACTGGAGCCAGTTTTGACGAGATGGATTACTTTTGCGTACGGTTCCTATCCAAATAAATATAAAGACGGAGGGCCTCGAAGAACCAAACCTCGAAGAAAATGGGTGAAATTGCAGCAAAACTAAAAACTAGTTTCATGGAGTCACTTTTCACTAGAAATATTGTTTTAGGTTATATTTTTAGGTCATTTGAAAAACGAATCACAGAACGCCCTTGATCTAAAGCGCGAGGATTTAGTACAAAGTTTACTGGATGACGACGTGACCTACTAAGAGTACTAAGAGCAAACGTTGATGCGATTACACAAATGAGCCCGGTTTTGAGCCTTCTCTTCGGTTACTCGTGGCGCTCCATCTTTATATATATTTTGTCTGAGGTTTATATTTAAGTGACAGCATGTCTGATAATCAACATCAACGATTCGTTATACCAATTCATCAATAGTAACTAAATGTTCTTAGGTACTATCAATTTTTGAATAGTATCAAAATTCCATAATCGAACGGCTGGTACACCCTAATACATACTATGCTTAGTTTGGGGCTAGGTGGTGTTGTATGCATTGTACACCAATATTTATTGATATATTTAGAGCGCTAATATTAGTAATATAATTCTTGTCGTGACTAGTTTTTCAGCCATTGTAGAAAATAATTGTGTGGCTCAGAGTCCTTTCTTGCATCTGTTCTATATCCAGGTTGTCTAAAACATTGTTTACTTGATTATTTCATAATCTTAATAATATTAAATAATACAACCAAAGTGTGCACTTACAGATAGATTTACCAAACTGTGCCTAGGTACCTGTAGCAATTAATGTTACACGCGAATGTATATATTAATAATAATAATAAATTTATTATTATTAACTTAGGTGTATGGGTACATAGTGCTTAAATATATGAATTAGGTCACGTTAGACAATTTGTGATCATAATGCACTATGAAGTATGGAACAAACCTCCCGTGCTAGTTTGTAACTGTGTTACGGCGAGGTAGCTCTCCCTTCCTTGTACAATACAATCATTTTTATATGCTACGTGAGTTTCGTAAACATTCAAAGATTAACAATATTACAATATTAAGAGTAATAAGCTGGTAAATTACACTTAAATCAAGGGTTATAATGATTTACTTTATTATAACTAATAGGTTTTCCGTGAAGTCATAGTTAAATTGGCGTAGGAACATTTCTAATATTCTTCTACATACATGCCTGGTCTTATCTTTTAGTAGCAAAGATTTGCTAATACGATTATAAATAAAAGGTCCTAGAAAGTATGCAAATCTCTGTGCAAAAGAAGTTTTGCAAGCAGGAACTTTGTACACCTCATGTGCTCTTCTAGATATCACTTTCTCAGTATTGCTAGCATAGGAGTGTTGTCTGATGACAACAATATTAATAAACAGCTGCCTAACTGTTAACACTGCCGTTTCTCTGTATAGGTCAAATGTAGGATATATATAAGGCTTAAAGTTTAGAACCTTAAGAATAGAACGCTGGGTTCTTTCTAATTTGATTAGTGACATTTTTGATGTTCCTCTCCATACTGTAATGCCGTAGGTAATAGATTGGCAAAGAATGAGGTAAACTGTTTTATTTGTATTCTCATCTCTGAGGGGTCTTTATTTTTTGAAAATGTACATGAGTTTACGTATACAAGCCTTAAGTGGGTCAATGTGGAGTTTCCATTTTAAGTTTTTGTCAATAATTATTTCTAAATATTTGATACTGTCTGTGGGAGTGAGAGTATAGCAATCGCAGATGTTGTTTTTATCATTGCCACAATTATGAGCTTTTAGGTTTATATCGTGTTTCGGCTGACTATTATTATTTATGGAGAATGTTATTCTCTATGTAATGTAATGAATGTATTTTATTTTACTTGGGTTGAGTGTCAGTAAATTATTGTCCAGGCAATTAATAATTGCACTCATTTCAACTTCAGCATCTAATCTTGCTTCTTCCCATGTTTTGCCTCTAAATACTACCGCGGTATCATCCGCAAAAGTTACAATTGTAGCATTGGTTAGATCAATAAAAATAAAAATAAATAAAATAAATAATCCCGGACATTTCACACAGCATCATCAGGTCCCAAAGTAAGCAGAGCTTGTGTTATGGGTACCACATGACTGATACACTACTAATATACTTTTTTTTTTGTAAATACATACATATTATATATAGAAACACCCAGACCCGAGACAAATGCTTGCAGATCATACAAACACTTGTCCCGCGGCGGGAATCGAACCAGTCACATAAGTTATTTATATATATATTAGGAAAAGAGTCGGACCGAGAACTGAACCTTGGGGAACTCCGAATTTTACGTCCAGTTTAGTGTTGTAGTTGTCTCCTACTTTTACAATCTGGGAACGGTCTTAGAGATAGTCCTTAAATAGTTCCAAAGGAGTACCTCGAATGCCCATGCCTTCCAGTTTACGTATTAGTAGCGGAATAGAAACGACATCGAAAGCCTTGGCTAGATCGAGAAAAACTCCAATACATTTATATTTGTTGTCAAGATTATCAGAAACACCCAGACTCGAGACAAATACTTGCAGATCATACAAACATTTGTCCCGTGGCAGGAATCGAACCCGCAACCTTCTGCGTCTCAGCCCACTGCGCCACAGAGGTCGTCAGAGTAAAAGAGATATAGGCCGATAGTTACCAATATTGTCGTTTTTTCCTGATTTGAAAACAGGAATGACGACAGATTTTTTCATTGACTTCGGAAAGACCCCTAGTGCCAGACAACAATTACATATTGATGCATGTATATATGAAAAACCAATATAATATTGTAATGTGAAAGTTTGTGAGTATGTTTATTTCTTACTCAATCTCGCAAAAATAGGTAAACCGATTTGATGAAATCGAAGTGAGTATAGATATACACGTATGGAATAACATATATGTAGTATAATTTTACCCCACGTACCGCGCAAGTAAAGCCACGGGCAGCAGCTGTTCATAAATAAATTAATTCACAGAAAATAGTGGCGAGTTACCGCTATGTTATTACGTAAAGTATCAGTAGCAACAGCAATTGCAAAGCGACCGTTGTATCTGCGAAACCAGTCTCAAGTCGTAAAAATCTTGTTACATAGCTACACACTGCCTATTACTTGCTTCTCGCCCACCAAACATAGGCTTATAGCAGAGATATTAGCCAACAAAAAGTGTGATCGCGCAATTGATGCCTATTGCTAGTTGTCGCGAGTTACGTAATTATGGAACCACAAAGTTGTGGTGGAGGGGGAGCTCCCGAAATTAGTTTCTAGATCATTCTACCACTCAGTCAGTGGTCTTGTCTGGTGGAGTGAAAAGACCGAGGTAATTTCCAACTTTACTCTATTTAAAAGATGAAATAGAGAAAGACTTGCAAATTACCTAATGAGGAAATGACTCTAATGACGAATCACTATTGATCTCTTATAGTAGACTAGCGACCTCGGCTCGGCTCCACACGGGTACAACACTGTAGTACATTATTTAAATCTATCCCGTAGGGTTCAGCAAGCGTTTGCAATGTAAGCGCAAAAACTGATTTTTTTTACGACATCACTTATAAAACCTTTAAAATTATTAGTGTTTCTCTACATTATTATGCATGTATTATACATATAAACCTTCCTCTTGAATCACTCTACCTATTAAAAAAAACCGCATTTAAATCCGTTGCGTAGTTTTAAAGATCTAAGCATACATCGGGACAGCAGACAGCGGGCAGCGACTTTGTTTTATACTATGTAGTGAAGTACGTGGTCAGATTGTAAAAAATGTTTAAGTTTCTCTCAAATATTTAAGTGACGATTCCTTAGGTACCTTTAAACCCTTTACAATGTAAAGGGTTTTGCATGTACAGTGACTTGTTATTGCAGACTTATGCCCGAATAGGTACCTAAGGAATCGTCACTTAAATATTTGAGAGAAACTTAAACATTTGAGAGCCCGTTATCCTTCAACATTGTATGAGTAGTTTGATCGACATCAAGAACAAACCAACTTCTGTTCCACAACTGAAACACAAATAATGCTTTGTTATTACTATAAGAACGGCTCGTGGCATAGCTAACTCAGACGTCCATAACAGATAAACGAAGTTAAGCAATGCTCTGTGAGGTCAGTACCTGGATGGATGACCGCAATCGCATGTTGATCTGAGCGCTTCCCTGTTCCGGGCACGTATGTGTCCAGTTTTGAGGGCACGTGCCGCTCCCAGTTTTGAGGGCAGTTTTAAGGGTCCCAGTTTTGAGGGCACGTAATGTCGCTCCCACCTTTTCATAAGTTGTTGGCCTCGACACAGGCCATTGGACGGCTTATTACAAAAGTCACAAGAGTTAGCCACATCTTCTTATTGTGTCACTGGTGGTGAAAGAATGTGTCTTCGAGGCTCCTTTCGTGCACTTGGCCACTGACTATATAGGCATATAATTATGGAAACTGTTAGTTCATTAAAGGCTAATGAACTAAGAACGAATTAAGGTGGAAAAGATAGAAAGAAAAATATTTTCATGAAATAAAATCACTAGGATAATTTTGAATCGTCTTCTTATATATTATGTGAATCTAGGTGCCGGTTCTTCCTATTTTCAGTTCAAGAAGAATCTGTTAAGAAACTCGTCTGGTCACAACGCTTTTTAAATGATTTGTCCATAGCTTTTTTGTCATGTAAATAATCAGATCATTACATAGTATAAAACAAAGTCGCCTCCCGCTGTCTGTCTGTCCCGATGTATGCTTAGATCTTTAAAACTATGCAACGGATTTTAATGCGGTTTTTAATAGATAGAGTAAATCAAGAGGAAGGTTTATATGTTTAAAACATGCATAATATAGTAGAGAAACACTGATAACTTTAGAGGTTTATGTGGTGTCGTAAATAAACACAATTTTTTGCGCTTACATTGCAAACGCTGGATGAACCCTATGAGATAGATCAAAATAATGTACTACATGTAGGTCTACACAAAAGTCCGCAATGATATATGTCTATCTCTCAGTCTATGTTATTCTCTTAGATAACGTTGTATATAAAGACATTCTGTTGTATATTTAGTATCAGCATTGCACCCGCGCGATGCCGGGGCGGGTCGCTAATATTTTATAACATGCTTTATTAAACAGCAAACAGAAGATGTAACTTATTAACATACACAAATACAAATGTGCGAAAAACATCTCCGATCTGGGCAGTTGGTTTAAAATAACAAAGACATAAAAATACCTACATAAACATCGAATCAAACCACTGCTCGAAACAACATTGTACTCGTATGTTATTATCCTGTACAACAATATTATTATTGTTCACGTTTTACCCGCGCAAGCGCAGTACGTGTCACATCGGTAGATGTTGATGCACGTTTATAAATAGAGAGTGAATCATCAACGTGGCGTTATCATGAATGAAATTCCTGGGTGTCCTCGTAAACGGATAGTGAGCTGCTCGGTTAAGGTATATCTATTAATAGTTATTTCTTAGCGAAGACGCGTGAGTCATTGCAATTTGGATCTTATGTGAACACGTGAAGGTCGCAAAAAGAGTAATTGGTTTTGGAGGCATCAGTGACTGTCAGCTTGGAAAGTGTCTGTGTTGTCTGGTCCTAGCTAGACATCGTACAGAACAGATTCATATTAGACTTTGTTTTTGTCTTTTTGCTCGTTTGTTGCCTTTTTATGGCTCAACGGCTGAGCGAATCTAATGAAATTTAGTACGGAGATAGATTGTATTTTAAAGACGGGACATGGACTACTTTTATGTTGCACGTGTGTAACGACGGATATCAGTAAAATAAGTGGCACTATTGCCACTAATTTAACTTATAGTTAGCTGCTTAGATAAGGACAGTGCTGGACAATTCAAGTAGAAGCAACGCTGCAGCAACTCATTACTGATGCAGCACCAAATTGATGGGTTTTCGATTTTGTGGTTTAATATTAACCATTGTCCCCAACATTATTCGTTAGCAAAATATTAATTACGTTTTTATAAACACGTGTTTTACTCGCGTATTATTTTGTTGATGAAGGCATCGGCACTGTTGTATTCACTTAGAGAATCCTACATAATGATGAGTTTTATCCGCGGTCCGCACGTTGCCACTCGCATTCACGGTTCGCAGTGTTTATATAACACTTTATATCCTACTAGCGACCCGCCCCGGCTTCGCAAGGTTGCAATGCTGATACAAAATATACTACAGAAGTCTTTATATAATGAATAACATTACCTAAGAGATAGACATATACCATCGCGGACTTTTTTGTAGAACTTTTAAAGGTGTACAATACGCATGCTAGAATAGCTTGCAAATGGCAGATTTTTTCCGACTTGACACTTATCGATATATTTTCGACAATTTACACAATATATTTATAAATTATAGCCTGTGTTATTCTGATGTATAAGCTATATAAGCTATATAGCTATATAAGCTATATAAGCTATATAGCTAAAAATTCATTAAAATCCATTCAGTAAGTTTTGCGTGAAAGAGTAACAAACATACATACAAACTTTCACGTTTATAATATTAGTAAGGATTATATCAGTCATTTGTGATACCCATAACACAAGCTCTGCTTACTTTGGGGCCAGATAATGCTGTGTAAAATGTCCGGCATTATTTATTTAGTTATAATTAAGTGCACCCCGACCAATATTCCATTCAAGTTAGGCAATCAATCCAAAGTTTGTATGAAAGAAATCGCTCCCATAGCGATAGTTGTCAAATTGTTTATGTGCTAGTTTTAAGGTGTACAACATAGTGTTTTCATTCAATTCATCCATTCATTCACGGAGTAAAGGCTAAATCAATTTGGTTTGAACTTGGAATAACGTAATAGCAGCATGCAGCAACGCCACAGGTAGCTGCTAGTAGGTATTTATTTAGTATTTAGTAAAAAAAATATAAGTAGTACAACTTAGAAAGTAATATACATATAATAAAATAATTTATTAAACTATCTATAGATAGCTCAACTGATCCAGATCACCAGATGCCAGATGGTAGCGTTCCCAAGATACTGGCGGCTTAGTTATATTAAACTTATATAAATAAACATGATGTGCGAAAAGTTTTAAAAGTAAAATATTCTAAAATAAATGATTTACCTTATATAAATAAACGGAAAGTGTGAGAACGTCATGGAAAGTTCATTTTGTAAACAATAAAACGAATTAACAAATAAGTGCGACAGAATTCAAACATTTTCTCCTAGAGTACTAACGAGAACTGTCCATAATTATTTAACGTGCAGACTGTACCTACTAGCGGTGCAATAATCTGCAATGGAAAATAAAACTTTAGCAAACTCAATAATGTTTCAATTTGCTTGATTATAACTTTTATTGCACAGCTGACCAGTTAGAAATTATTCTACGAAGTTTAAGTTTTATTATCTCCAAGTTTATTAATGAAGGGAAACATTATGCAGCATTGTGATTATATATCAAGAAATAAACTAGAATATAAACAACTTTTGATGAAAGTTTTTGATGCAAGCTAGTAAATTATCGATGCAAGCGTTTGGATATTTTGTTTTCAATAACGTTGTAACAGCTTCAGCAATTTCCATGGAGCATAATTACTGGCTTCAGTAATAATATGTATAAATAAGTAATACTGATTTGAGTCCTACTCAAATGTTTGATAAGCAGTTATCCTTCAAAATTGTATGAGGAAAGTAATAAAATTTTACTTAAATTCAAATTAAAGTAGCGTTTCAGAATCGCAGGACTAACTAAAACAGAATGACCATTAAGGCGATCGCGCTATTTGTCAACGTGATTGCCATTACGGATTGGGTTTGGAAGGGACAAATGTATATATAGAACTACATACTTAGTATTACTCTATGCACAGACTACTAGAATGTACTACATCGAAAACCTTCTTTTGAAAGCGCTGTCAAAAATAACGCGATCGCGCAACGTTTGATTAACGTATAATAAAAATTAGAGCTAAATCGTTTCCGTTAGTAATTAGTGCGGTACGAAATATGTCAAAAATAACGTTTAACTTTGGCTTAGCTTTGGTTCAAACGTTCAAAATTGCCGCGGTCGGCCCCCAGTAGTGTTAAAATATTTACGCGAAATCGGACCAACCAACGCCATGGTGCTAAGAATTTTTATTAAGCAAATCACGTTTTTAACTTCACTACATGGTATAAAACAAAGTCGCTTCCCGCTGTCTGTCTGTCCCTATGTATGGTTAGATCTTTAAAACAACGCAACGGATTTTGATGCGGTTTTTTTCAATACATAGAGTGACTCAAGAGAAAGGTTTATATGTATAATACATGCATGATATAGTAGAGAATCACTGATGATTTTAGAGGTTTCTAATGTGATGACGTGAATTAAAATTTTTTTTGCGATTACATTGCAAACGCTGGCATACAGTATTGTACACCTTAAATAGGCCTCAAAAAAGTCCATATGTCTATCTTTTAGGTTATGTTATTCTCTTAGATAACGTTGTATATAAAGACATTCTGTAGTATATTTAGTATCAGCATTGCACCCGTGCGAAGCCGGGGCGGGTCGCTAGTTTTCAAATAAAACATTTTATTTGTATATCTAGAGTAGGTATGTCTTGTAATATCGCACTAGCTAATGTGTTACTCAAATCTTGGCCACCTTTACTAACGTTTTATTGACGTCACAAAACTATTCTTTCGCTCTGCCTTATATTGTCACTAGTTCTTTCAAACCAGTGTGGTGAATGGAATAAACCATCTTCATGGCAGACAAAGCCACGTATTGTTGCTAAAATATACGAATCTAATTGTAAAAATATAAATTCATTATACTCATAACGTTGTACGGTCATCGGAATCCAAAACAGACGTTAGACCATCCGGCATAATGTTTACCCTCTATTGCTATATAATAAGAGTTGAAAATCGCCCGTAGCCTGATTGTTATTCATATCGCGTCGGTAGGACAATGGGTTTGATTGTGGTGTTCTATGGCAGTCTATGGATGTGTTTACGTGTAAAGCAGGTTGCAAGTACATAATCCTCTAACTAAGGAGCGACTTGGGTAACTATTAAAGATTCCGATTCTCAAACTAAAACGCAATTTAAGCATTTGATACCAACTCAAATATTAAGGATCCCTATTTTTTTTTAATTTTTATGTATGTTCACCGATTACTGAAAAACGGCTGAACCGATTTGGAAAATTCTTTTTTTGTTTGAAAGGGTATACTTCACAGGTGGTCCCATATAAATATTATCAAAATCGGTCGAGCTGAAAAATAATCGAAAATCTAAAAATTGTATACATCGACGATGTTTTCATGTACTTTCATACCTCGCTGTCTCGTTGGAGCGTTGCGTTTATTTGGCCCACCCATATTATATATATACAAAATACATCTACTTTCCACTAAAAATGTATTTTAGGCTCAAATTTCATTCAATGAAGTCGGTTTTCTTTTTAGTTTTTAAAACGTAATTATTCTTGTTATAACGGAATCTCTCTTGATGACAGTTTCGCTAATATCAAGTGGTTTTGTTAAAATATCGTCTCAAGTCGCAGTCGATCGTCATTTGTCTATTAAACATCATCGCGGAACGGCCGTTCCGGTTACTTACTTTAGAATTTTCTTGAATTCCTCGTCACACAACATAATACACTTATAATTCAATCGTCTTACTTGCGAAATGCGAATGCTAAGATAGATGTGTGGAGTGACGCGAATGGACAGAGTATGAGTACATAAGAGGAAGTGTGAAAGTGGCGCCAGTGAATGAAAAGATGAGGAGCAACAGGCTAGCATGGTATGGGCATGTAATGAGAAGGGAAGAATGGCATGTAACTAGGAGAGTGCTTGGTATGAATGTTGATGGATTTACGAGTAGAGGTAGGCCAATAAAAGATGGATGGATTGTGTGAAGGTGACATGACTAAGAAAGGAGTAGTGTGATGAGATGGCTGATAGAGGAGAATGAAAGAAAAACACATGTTGTGCCGAACCCACATAATGTGGGGAAAAGGGCAGGAAGATGATGAATTAAATTGTCTTACTTAACGTGTGCTAACAAGTCACAATTAAGTTACAAATTCCGCTGAGATTACCCAATAAATGATGAAATAACACTGGCCTATCAGCTCAGTTGGTCATACTTCTGCCTTCTGCGCTGTAGGTTGAGGGTTCAATTCCCCCCAGGATAAACATTTGTGTGATGAACATAGATGTTTGTTCTGTTTTTTTTGGTCGCAAATGCATTAATGGTTTTTCAATATTTTCAGTATTTCAAAGCATGTGATCTTGTTTTTTGATATTTCGTTGTCCCGACAACTTTGAATGTTCCTGCTGCGATATGCTTTGTCTTTTCGAAAGACAATAGCTATGATTATGTAGTTTTAACGGACTAACTAAAACTTCGTGAAACACATTGATCTTATTTTATATGAATCAATGTCTAAATTAGAGTAACATTAATAAATGGCACTTGTAATGTTACTACTAAATGAGGTGCAATTACCGTGTTTTAGAGTTTTAACTTTGAAAACTAAAATAATTAAAAAAATATCGAAAATATTAACAAATACACGTAGCGCTCAACCTCGAAACTTGGGCGCATCTCCTCTTTATTAAGAGTGGAGTAAGAAAAGTAAAAGTTTATATCGACAAAACATAGTAGGGGAGCGAGGGGCTTGTGTAACAGGGTAAGTAGTAACAGGCTCTTTTCACTAGGATTTTGAACTTTATTAGCGTATTTCTTTGACTCGATTTGACTTATAAACCGCGGCGCACCATGTTGCCATAGCCAGTGTCCCGCCAGCCGGCGCAGTGAGCGGAAGTGTGCACGCGCTTCATTTTTGCCAGGGTTACAACATGCTCCAAGTTATGATGTAGATATCTAATTATTTTTTTTCCTTTCTTCTAGAATAAGGGTGTATAAAAGAAAGTCAGAGCGGGCAACACAAAGCCAAGAAGTGTACGAGTTCGCGGCAGCTAAAGTTTTTGAAAAAAAATGAAGTATTCGGAAAGCTAGTCAGAGATTCAGATTATGTCACGTCTGTCTTTATAGATACATAAAGAAAAAGAAGAATAATGAAAGTTTAAGAGTTGGTTATGTTAAGCCTAGACAATTATTTACTGCAGAAGATAAAGATGGCTTCCTACCTACTCAAGTGCGCCGAAATATATTTTGGACTACTTCCTATAGAAGTAAGGAAACTAGCTTACCAATGCGGTGTGCAGCTTAAAGCTAAAAACATGCCTCCTTCTTGGCACCAAAATAACATGGCTGGTACTGACTGGTTCCAAAATTTTATAAGCAGAAATCCACATTTATCTTTAAGGACACCAGAAGCGACGTCTTTAAGTCAAGCGACGTCTTTCAATAAGACTAACGTTAACTCATTCTTTGAAATATATCAACGACTTCTCCAAAAATATCAGTTTAATGCTTCTCGAATATGGAACATTGATGAGACAGGGGTCACAACGGTTCAAAAACCTAAGAAAATAGTAGCTGCTCGTGGCCAAAAGCAAATTGGAGCTATCACATCGGCTAAGAGGGGAACTCTTGTAACACTTGCTTGTGCCTCTAACGCTGCGGGTAATTTTATCCCACCGATGTTCGTTTTTCCCAGGCTCAAATATTCTGAAATGCTTATTCGTGGTGGACCTCCAGATTGCATTGGAGCTGGTAATTCCTCTGGATGGATGACCGAAAAAGAATTTTTAAATTTTATGTATCATTTTATCAAACATGCAAAGCCCACCAAGGGAGAGCCAATTCTGTTGCTACTTGATAACCATAGCTCACACGTGAATATTGGAGTTGTTGAAAAAGCCAAAGAAAATATTGTGATCATGTTATCGATTCCCTCGCACTGCTCCCACAATTTGCAAACTTTAGACGTAGGAGTGTACGGCCCTTTTAAAATCTACATAAATAGGGCACAGACATCATGGATGCACAATAATCCGGGGAAAACGATGACAATATATGACATCCCAGGTATTGTGAAAGAGTCGTTACCGCTTGCCTTAAGCCCTGCTAATATTATGAGTGGATTTAAAGCTTCTGGTGTATGGCCTTTGAATGCTGATATTTTCCAAGACTCCGACTTTGCGCCATCTTACGTTACTGATCGTCCAGATCCTACACAAGAGCCAGATTTCGTAAATGTCACAGAAAATTTATCATTGAATCTTGAAAATCCAGAACTATTAGATTCTGCCCCTGAATTAGATATCAGCACCACTGTGAAACTGCGAACGAACCAACTCCGAGTTGCTCCAGTTTACAAAAAACTTTTTCGCCATCGAAGATTAGACCTTTACCAAAGGCGCCACCAAGAAAAACTAATACAAATAGCAGACGCAAAAGAAAATCTACAGTATTGTCGGACACTCCTGAAAAAGAAGCTTTACAAAAGGAATATGAGGAAAGAATGAAGAAAAAACAGAAAAAAGATGGCAAAATTAGAGGGGAAGGTAAAGGAAAGTGAAAGGGGAAAGGCAAAGGTAAATCAACAAAAAATAAAAGCGGAGTGGATAGAGCTAAAAAAAAGATTTTGTGTTCAGATTCAGAATCAGAATCAGAAGAGTGGTATTGTCTGGTATGTGGTGAAGCTTACACAGATTCAAATAAAGAAGATTGGGTCGAGTGTATCATTTGTAAGATGTGGGCACATGTAGGATGTGTTACAGGAGACACTATATCTTTTATTTGTATTAATTGTAACTCAGATGAAGACTAAATTTAATTATAATGAAAACCACCAAATGTTGATTCTTATATAAGTTAACTTTGTTAGATAGATATTAAAAAGAGATAATTACGAAGCATACCTTAGATATAAATAATTTAATTACCTACTGTGATTTAAAAGTGCCATGATGATTATAAGTAGTGTTTAACTAAAGAAAACTGTTAATTACTTAATTTTTAGGTGTTGATTACTTGAAAAGTGTATATAAGTTGATTTTTGATAAGAATTACATAATACCTACTTTAGAAAGATGTCAATTTTGTTAAAAAAAAACAAAGAATAAATGATTAGAGGGATCATTATTGTTTTTTTGTCGTTACTACTTGCCCCGGTAGACTTGCACCAAGCACGAGGTAAGTTGTAACACCGCACTTCTTCTAGAAAATAATTGATTGCAAAATAATGACCAATAGTTATGGTATTAGTTTTACTTGATTTGGTAGAGGAAGAGTTACAGCATCCATCCATCTTTATTTAGTAGCAATTTAATCAATGTATCTCAAGATATATTAGTTTTCATGAAAACTGTTACAACAAGCCCCTCGCTCCCCTACATATGTAGATTAAAATAAATCCACGTCAAAATGGGGCAGAATAATATTAGAATAGGATTATAAAGAATTGAAGAGTTTGTTTGTTTGTATGTTTATTAGAGCATAACTTTCGGACCGTAGTTTATTCGCTGCATTAAATCTGGTGATTCGATAGGTTGTACTTGAAAAATGACAGGATTTTAATTAGGCAAGTGGTTAAGATATGTTTCAAATGGGGGCAAAAAAAACTAAAGTCACATTAATATATTCAATGGGGTATAATAATAGTTATGAAAGAGTTCTGTTTGTAAATTCCAAAATAGTTTTGTTTTTTTTTCTGTTTTTTTTATATATACTATATTAATATGAGCTCCGATCTGTTAGTTTTTTGATTTTGTAGATATAGGAAATTACAGATTACGCTATCGTTGTAATTATAAGTGTTTCTGAGTAAGTTATTATCATAATAATATCTGGTGTTACTTAGTCGGTGGTAGTCAGAGAACATTCCAAACATTGTGTTTTGCATGCCTGATCACAATAAACAATACGCGACACAGTGCAAGTCGATCGCTGCTTTTGATTGGGTTTAAATCCACGGCTGAGGTTTAAACACAATTTTTATCACTAAGGACAAAGTAATAAAAGGCCAACACAGCATAAACAATTAAGAAGGTATATAATTAAAGTAACTACATTACACAGGTATTGTAATTTACTAAAGTTATTTTTATCTAAAACAACTTTATTGACGCTGCTGATTCTGAACGAATCTCAAATCATGGTATCGTTTTATAAGTGTATTTCTTGAATATCAGTTATTTCAAGCTGAAGGTAGGTGTAAGGTTCTGATTGCATCATCCAGATCTCCGTTTCACCTACTGCTAGGCATGTATAGGTCTCACTAAGTTTGATAATAACTAACATGTTTTCCTTAACGAAGTTGTGAACGGGTCAGCTAGTTATGAATATAGTGACCTAGATTATTGCAGTTCACTAACTATAAATATCTAAATATTGGTGGACAATGCACACTTCTAACCCCAAACTATGCATAACCTGTTTTATGGTGGGATAATACTTATATATATTTAAACACATACTTATGGTACTTTCATACCTAGACACAGAACAAACACCTTTGCTAATCCCACGAACGTTTGTCCTGGGAGAGAAACGATTGCCCAGCGCGGAAGGCAGAGTTACTACCAACTGAGTTGACAGACTAGTCAAATGCTATATTCACATTTAGTCTACTTTAGAAATAGGCGCTCACGCGTGCGATGCCGCAAGCAGAAGCTAGTAAGTTTATAATTTAATATATGTAGATCTAACACAATCCTGCTCTTGTTCACGTGTATTCATATTATTCAAACGCATTGTGAATTTGTGATAAAATGATTCATAGATTCAATTTCTTCGCCTATTTTGTGTATTTGGAACAAACTCAAATTGTTTAAGTAAATACATATATAAATACTAGTTGCTGCCAGCGGCTTCGCACGCGTGGTACCTGCATAAAGAGTAGTATGTCCTTCTCCAAGGGCCCATCTATCTCTATATCAAAATCGGTACAGCAGTTTAGGCGTGAAAACGTGACAGACAGACAGAGTAACTTTTAAATTTATAATATTAGTAAGGATTACCATCCCATCTAGCCTGAAGCAAAGCTAAGCTTTTGTCATTTTTTCTAGCCATATATGCTAGAAGACTAGGCTTGGCCCAGGACATGGTAGATATAGCTGATATTTAATTTAATATATGCATTTGGTATACAAGGTCGAACGCAGCAGAAACCGTATCTGGTGGAAGAATTCACACCAAACTGATACTGACATACAGCACGCTAATCAGCACACTCAATCAATGTACAACGCGATAGTAAGGCACAATTTTGCCAAATTTTGGTGGTAAAAAAGCTTGAGGTGAATCTGCTCCAACTCGACTCGGAATCCTGTCCCAATGTAAATGAAAAAAAAGCGAGAGGGCCTGAAAAAGTTTCATGCCGGATTATTCTTGGAATATGTACGAGGCACCTACATAATAATATTCACTTATAATAAACCTCGATTGAACCTGTGTTTTTTATTCAATAAAAAGCATTTTTATACATGTTTTAATTAACGGGTATCCATCGCGTATTACCTTTTAATGTATTCTTGACATTTCAGTTGTGTTGTATTGAAACCTTGGTTGCGTTTAGACTGAAGGCCTAGTAGCAAGAGCAGTTGTTACCCTTACTTGGTCTTCTGATTCCAAAATGGCCACGTATACATTACGACACAGGTAATACCAGCGTAAGTTGAACAATTATATTGATTTGATTGAACTATAAAATCTCTTACTAGCCGTTTTGTCTGTAAACTTAGCCTATGGAATGTGTAAAACGTTGAGGCTTTACAAGTCGATTGCGAATGAACGCGATAACAGGTACCTAATAACTCAACTATGCAACCTAATAATTCAGCAACCTGACTCCGTAACGAGCGGCCAGTCGGAGAATCAGGATCAATGGTATGTACCTGTTTGACGTTAATATAGACGGATCCATTCAGGGTGCTTGGCTAATTGAATTGCTGGCTAAAGGAACGCTTACTTAAGTTGCTCAATCCTGGGCAATACTTGTCAATGTTCACGTCACGACTAGATCAAACAAATTACGGCAATAAAATGCGCTAGTATTATGAAGAAATTTGCTCAACAACTAGTATGGATCAAACTTGGCCAACTAGTTTTACCAAATTGCTTTATATCCCGGTATGGTGGTATGGTGTGGCGGTATCTCTGTAGCATGTGCTACACGGTTTGAAACCGCAGTTTCTACCAAGGTGACCTTGGTAGAAACGTATGTTTCAAACCGTGTAGATAGTGGTTGCAAACCAAATTTCGCATGACCTTTAAACGCCCTTGGTAGAAAGGCTTGCCCAGCAAACCACTGGCAGAAACGGTGGTTGCAAACCGTCTAGCCGCTTGTTTAAAACCACGCGTACCACAGTCGCGCCGCTGCACGCATCGAGCGCGGACGTATTGCGCGCACGTACGGTATTACGGAGAAAGAACGTGAGGTTATCACTGAATTCATCGAGTTATTTAGAGACCTACCCTGTCTCTGGGACTTAATGTCTAAGGAGTACAAAGACTCCACCCAAAACAAATGTTTTTTTCTTCAAATGCACACAAAAGTGCCATACAAACTCCAAACTATAGAAATTTTGACAAATAAGGAGCCATGGCCTCTTTGTAAATTGTTATAGTGCATTACAAGCATTCTGCACACGTCAATTCAGCACGAGCGTTTTAAACACACTGAAGATTGAGGTTTGTTTAAAACCGTGTAGACAGAAAACGTTCTACCAAGGTCACCTTGGTAAAAACTGCGGTTTCAAACCTTGTAGCGCATGCTTATACAATCGCTATATGTTATCATTGCTGTATTATAGTCATTATCAGCAAGTATTGCCCAGTATTAAGCAATTATAATTGCTTATGTAAGCTTTCCTAAACTGAGTTCATGCTTCCGTTCACTGACTGGCATGTCAGCTCCGTTGGTTGTAGCTCTGCCTTCTGCGCTGTAGGTTGAGTGTTCGATTCTCTCCCAAGATAAACATTTGTGTGATGAAGATAGGTGTATGTTCTGTGTCTGGGTGTAATAAAATATTATACGAGTAAGTATGTATTTAAAATGTATTATTATTCTATCTGGTCACTATAATACAAGCTACGGTTGGTTTGGGGCTAGATGGTAGTGTGCAATGTCCTTATTTATTTATTTAACAAAATTCAGTGCGATTTGACGTACGAAATCGTTTTTGAGTCTCAGCCGTACTGGGAAAGAGGATAGATTATGATATAGATATGGTTTAATGTATAATAAAATGATAAGACCATTCGATTGTTCGCTACAACCATTTATATTTTTTTATTGTTTTATTGGGACATGACCTCGCCGACGAGGTCGATGTATCTGTGGAGTGTGTTTACTCTGTCCTAACTGAAACTGGGCTACTTTGATCAGGTCATCGGGATTAACAAGAACGTGTTCGGATGTAGAAGAGCCTAATCATAATGCCAAATAGCCCTCTATTTGTTTGCGTTTAACTATACAAATGAGATACTTACAGCTTGATGAACAACGCATTGGTTTTGTAAGTATTTATATTTTTACCTGTAAACAAACAAAAAGAATTGTTAGAATTAGCGTCAATGTTTCTTCTTCTTCTTCGTAAATGTCTTGTATCATAATAATGTCAATTTTGCCGTATTTATTATATTTGTCGTATTTTGTCGTTTGTCATTTGTTATCACTACATGGTATAAAACAAAGTCGCTTCCCGCTGTATTTCTGTCCCTATATATGCTTAGATCTTTAAAACTACGATTATGAATTAGGAGGAAGGTTTATATGTATAACACATGCATAATATAGTAGAGAAACACTGATAATTTTAAAGGTTTCTAATGTGATGTCGTAAATAAACACATTTTTTTGCGCTTACATTGCAAACGCTGGCTGAACCCTACGAGATAGATCAAAATGATGTACTACAGTATTGTACACTTTAAAAAGGTCTACAAAAAAGTCCGTGATGGTATATGTCTATCTCTTAGGGATAACCCATAATAACCATGTTTTATCCTTTTTTACGAGAAATAATGGCTTATTTAAGAAACGATAATGAGTGTTTCACATGGCCAATTATATGTCGCTTTTTCAAGAGTAACCTCTAAAGAAAACATGTTTGTATTGTCTTATGACAAAAATCTGTAAACGTTGTATATGAAGACATTCTGTAGTATATTTAGTATCAGTATTGCACCCGTGCAAAGCCGGGGCGGGTCACTAGTTTTATATAAAATGGTGCCTTTTATATAAAATAACTATTTTGATTCTTCGTTTTGTTTCTTTAGGTATGTCTGCGACTAAATAATGAATTCTAAATTTAGGCTTTTTTATACTCTTTATATTAGCTTCACTTGTATGTATGTTTGTATGTTTGTAACCGACTCCTTAGGACGCGATTTTGACCCACTTTAAACGGCCAGATTTCATTCAAATTTTGCACACCACAGTCACCATGCAATAATTCGAATAAAAAAAAATAAAAAAAATATCCGATTATCCTAAAACTAAAAAGAAGTAAATAAATAATAGTTTAAAAAAACTAAAAATCACGCTTATATAGAAATACAAGCAACAAAATAGAAAATAAATTTTAATAAATGTAAGTAAGAAAAAAATGTTTTGTTTAAAAAAAACGTGAGGTGCTTTTTTTAATATGATATGAGCTGAAGGATTATCATTTCGATAATATCTTAAAAAGCACCCCACACTTTTTTTTAATTTTTTAATAAGCGTGTTTTTTAGTTTTTTTAAACTATTATTTATTTTCCGTAACATTATTTTGGTACTTAAAAGTCTTATTACGTACAAGGCTCGGTGTTTTACGAGATGTTAACCATGAGAACATTATTGATGATCGAGCGAGCGAAGCGAGCTATGATCTCTGTGGCAACTTGGCTGTTTTGGCTTTGTATGTTTGTTTGTTCGACAATAATTTTCGAACCGTTGTTGATCCGATCTGCATTAAATTTAGTAGTTCAAAAAAATATAATTAAGAAAAGAACTACTTTTAAAAAAAATCGGGAAAGATGTTAAATATCAAAAGGTGGCGAAAAAAGTTAAGGTAAAAGTATTATGTGTGATGTCACGTGAGAGTGATTTGTACATTCCGAAACGGTATTTGTTTTTATTCAAGGACGAATAGATTTCAAGATACAACGTGAAAACTAAAACATTTTAACTCTTTCCCCCCCTTTATATTTACAATAGAAAAAGTGAACAGATGCGTACTGTGTACAAATCTGCACCTGACTTTGACATGACTGACACCTGACTTTGACGTAAGAATTATAATAATAGAAGTTTCAAGTTTCAAGTTTATTTATTTAAATAAGAGTAACATTACAGAAAAAAGCAAAGCGTTACATCAACGTTTAATTAAACAATATAAAAGATGAAGAAATAAAAAAAAAAGACCTTAATACTAGTTAGGAACAATCTCTATCTTAAACTAGGTAACTGTTATTATGAAGAATTGTGTGAAACATTATATTAATAAGAAATAAAGAAGTTAGTAGGTACTAAAACGATGGATGATAGTGTGAAATGGAAGAAAATGTTGAGCCTAGACCCACACATAGGGCATAAGGAGGATGATGGAAAAACGCATTCTTATAAGCCGATTAGCCGATTAGACGTCTAATACCATTTCAATCATTAAATAGCTTACATAACACACGGGCTAATATTAACAACACTAATAACATTGAACAATGTTGGGGCAATCAAGCCAGGAACTGCGTTACGATTATTTATAGAATTAGTTTGATGCTGACATGTCTTATTCGAGCCCTGGTTGTTATGTGGTAGTCCCTTGCTTTCTGATCCTGTAATACATCTCCTTTTCACAACAGGACAAGCAGACGTACCGCTCAATACCATCCATACCTGGTCAGTCTACCACCCTTACGAACAAAACGCTTTGCTTCCACATTTATAATGCGTACAGCCAAGGATTAGAATACTATCTAGGTCTCTTCAAGTCTTGAGCCAATAGGTGTCTTCTATACCTGCGTACCGGCCACATCGTTGCTTAACATTAGGCGAGATCGCGGTCAAACGTAGGTAAATCAATGACAATTAAATAATATCAATACAGCGAGCTTCTGGGTTTGAACCTGGTCGTAGATTGAGAAACCAATAGATTTTTTCTCTTAAAAATGTAAAACGGTTAAAAACCTCAAGTTCGAAGACGTGTATCATTGGTAAGTATTATTTTATAGCGGCGATGGGCTTGCAAACGGACAAGTACGAATACTAACTACCTTGCACTACCGTACTAACTACTGGACACGTACCCACGCTGGGTACCTGCCTAATATACCTAATGTGGACATGCCTCTTTGACTTTAACCTTCATTAGACATCCTCAAAGATCTGAGCAACCAGGGCTCTGAGGATATATCTCTCGCCTGAGGGTAACAGTCAGTACAGTCAGTTTTTAATTTAAAGCCCCGGCTCCGGCGGATCTTTAGAAATAATATGAAACCATATGATGTATGATGTGGTGGTCTATATTTATAGGAACACAAGGTTTATTATCCATTGATTCTGTGATTTTTATGTGCAGTGTTTACCTGCATTGGGTGTACTATTTTAAATAAAAAAATGCCGGGCAGTCTTTGGGGACTGCCGATAGAAGTGAAAACTAAGTAACTTGTGAATTGTATCGTGGATCTATTAAATTATTATTATTGGTTTGTAAAGAAGTGTTTTTTGTTTACCCAAAAAGTACACATATACATAGTATATATATAGTTCATGGAAAGCGTTCGGTGACGATGACGCAAGTTCCATGATTTTTGTATATCCAAAAAGCGCTCAACGCGCCTAAAGAAGTTTTTACTTCAATAAATAAAGACATAAATACAGTCTACTCAGACTTACAATCAAAATAATTTGACAATAAATATGTAATGACACATTAAAATAAGGTGTAGTCCCTACGAGTATATGACAGTATATACAGACATGACGAATCCATAAGGGTTCCGTTTTTTGCCATTTGGCTACGGAACCCTAAAAACAGTGCCTTGTGTGGGCTTTATGTACTCACGGAACGGATGCTTTGTGTTGTATGTTATAATTATCATACCACATACAATTACTCTTGAAATCCAGAACTCAAAGTGGCAGTGCAGAGGATTAAAGTTTTCATAAAAATGAAAATAATATCCAACTTTCGATGAATCTAATTTTTCTACCGACACCCGTCAGCTCTAATATCCAGGCGAATTTCCTGCAGCAACGCGAGAAGCAATGGAACTATACATAGAGTGTGAGAAAATCTCAGTGTCATTTTGGATGGTTTGGCTTTCAACGTTTGTACGTTTGTTCGATGTCTGCAAGAAATTTTGTCGAAAGTTTGTAATAGAGAAATAGGCTGGTGACTTATTGAATTCAATTTGATAAGGGCTTTGGAGTGTTCCACAAGGGTTACTGTTACTGTGTATGAAATTACAAAGCACTTTCATATGACACCCTCATATGAAATTGTACATTTCATACATGTATGTATGTATTTGTACATTCCTAATCAATTTTATTCTAGTACTAGCGACCCGCCCCGGCTTCGCACGGGTGCAATGCTGATACTAAATATACTACAAATGTCTTTATTTACGACATCACATTATAAACCTCTAAAATTATCAGTGTTTCTCTACTATATTATGCATGTATTATACATATAAACCTTCATCTTGAATCACTCTATCTATTAAAAAAAACCACATCAAAATCCGTTGCGTAGTTTCAAAGATCTAAGCATACATAGGGATAGACAGACAGCGGGAAGCGACTTTGTTTTATACTATGTAATGATAATTATTATTATTCTTGGATGGCTTTAGAGATCAACATAAAAATTCAATAGTTACAGTTGAATTTTTGTACTGACTGTATATATGATTTATGATATAACCTGAGCTTCTATTCGCAAGAATTTAGTTGACTGTATTTGTCTGAACTTATATAGACTAGTCGTTTTTTGATTTTATTGACCATTGACTTCTACCAAAAAAGGCCACTTTAAAATCTAGTATTTATGAAACAAATATATGCATCGATAAACAGTTCAAGAAATATCGTAATATCTTTAAAAGAAAAAGATGGAAATACCTATCTAACGATATGCCCACAGAGGTGTAATGAAATAAGAAAAAGTAACTCCACTTTAAATTTAAGGGAGGTATCCATAAAATCATTTATTCACAGCTCTTATTTCATAACAAATTTTTGGACAGTTGGAAAAAAAAATACAGCGGGTGTTTTCTAATCTGCATGAAATCAGTCAGGTTATTGATATTCTCATGAAGGAACCAATATCAGATTTGAGGAAGTTTTTCAGTTCTACTGTAGCACCATTTTAAGTCTTATTTTTGGAGCATATCCCACACATGCTCATGCACAGCCGTTGAACACGACTAGCTCGATTTAAGTGTTGGATATGTTGTCGACGTGCATTTAGCCCATACGCATGCAGTATGTTTTGCGCAGTTTGGGGACACACATTAGGGCCATTAGAACACGTTTACGTGTTACCTGGACGTATCGTGTTGAAGACGAGTAGAACTACGCTCCAGGGTGCTGTTCAGACGGATCACCTGTCACAATAATGCCTTCAAGATGGCACTCACTCAATGAAACTTCAATGGGTTTTCATCGGAATAACAGCCGAAAGGCTTGGTCAACTCCTCAGGAGGATATCAATAATCCATGCAGAATTTTAAACAGCCGAGGAAAAAGCTGTATTCGTTTTTATCCAACTGTCTAGAAAGAATCTGAAAATTTTATTTGAAAGTTCATGTCACAGTATAGCCACAGTGGCATAAGACACCTTAAAAAAAATAAAAAATACGATGTTGCTTAGACTTTTTTGTGAGCTGGTCTGATGATGGAGCCATGGAACTTGGAAAATTGTAAGTAAAATACCTATAGGTAATAAAAGTTTCACCACATTATAATGCAATGATCTAAAAAACAAAATCTAAGAAATTACTTTGGTTAAAGTATGAAAACAATTTGCAAAAGATACCTACATAATTATTCCATGACATTAATTCAAAATTAAATGTTACAATTACAAAATACTTTATTCAAAAAACAATGATTTCCGACCATAAATATTTCACTTCACTTTGTACTTTGGGTTTCCAAATATTTAAATTCAATTTCATATTTTCCACAATCGAATCAAGGACGTGTTCAATATTTAAATAGTCGCCCTGGGCCCAATAATACAATAATCTTGTTATACCGGCTAGTGGTTTATGATTCTTTTTTTTTACCTTATAGTTTTTGTTTATCAGATTGAATAGCCGTATCAGAAGCCTAGAACTATTTTTCATAGCTTCTGGTACTAATTTTATAACATTTTTATTTGTCAGAACTTCGTCAACAAAGTCCAATGTATCCTTTTGCACAATAGCGTTTGAATTAGAAATGTATCTGATTGTTTGCCGAAACTTTAAGTTTGATTGAATCCAATATTTTTGATTATCTAAAATGCTTGGTATAGCAGCAAACACCTCGTTTAAGATATTTGGAGCGCGTATCAGATGCCTCAACCAAACTTTTAAATAGTCGGTGTATTGTCGCTTTTCTTTGCAAACGTTGAGAGTCTCGCAAATATAGCTTTCCACGTGGTTTGTTGCTATTTTCTTTTCTTGTCTGCAGATTTTATCTTTCAGTGACTGTTTGTACCATTTTGCCACCGTGAGGAATATACTTTCATCCACTTTGTCCAGATTGTACTCAATGATTTTTTCAAGTACCCAATTTGACAAGCTCGTGAAGTCTAACATGAACCTTTTTGTGTTATTAAATTTCTTGCTGTATATTATTTTCTTGAGATTTATGTCTAATACAATATTATATTCTTCCGTATCGTTAAATAACTCATTGACGCTTTCCATTTGAGGCTCATCCAAATTGTAATTGTGTACTAAATTGCTTTTTAACTTACTTAGTTTATTAGTTGAGATGTTGATCAGAGCTTTGAAGTACTTATCCCATGACACGGTTTTATGGTTATGTATTGATATGTCCAAATCTGATCCAACAACATCAGAATCACTGCCGGTTATGTTTGGGTTGATATCTGGTAGAGACATTTCTTCGCTATTACCTGTGATATTAGATGATATGCTGTCTGATGATATACATAATGTTCCTATTCCTACAAAGCAACGGATATCTGATAATTTAGAGCAAACAAGACCAAATTTTAAATATAGTTTAAAAATATCACTTACACAATACAACATAAAATATAATAGATAAAATGCAATGCATATTTATAATGGCTAGAAAGAATAAAAAAGTAATTTTGTAGTAAGCTAAATTTTGTAACGGAGAAAATATGCCGCCTGAAGGCTTCCGTCATGTTCTGAATAAAAAGGTATAAATCATAAACAAGAATGGCATTCGAATTGTTATTGAATTTTGAGTTTTACTATTGTTTTGATAGCTTTACTTAAATGCATTCAACGCAATATATTCTCATCGCCATCAAAGCTAGTTTTTTTACAAACGCGGTGTGTTTTATTCATTTTATTGCTGGCCAATAGTACGCGTTTACGCGTTTTGCAAGGGCTGAAAGCAAATTGGTTCTATTTATGCGGCTGTTCGTTAGCCAATAAATACATTTCAGGTCGGGTTTTAACGTTTAACAAATATTATTCTCATTCATCAATTAACCACACAGTTTGTTTATTTTATTTACATAATTACTAATTATTAAGTGATGATGACGGACTTATTTACTGAATGGCCTCTTAGCTCAGTTGGCAGTAGCTCTGCCTTCTGCGCTGTATGTTGTGAGTTCGATTCCCTCCCAGGACCAACATTTGTGTGATGAACAAAGATGTTTGTTCTGTGTCTGGGTGTTATAAAGTATCATAAGTATGTATTTAAATATAAATAAGTATTCTATTAGTCATCTAGGTCCTATAGTAGCTGTGCTTAGCTTAAGACTAGATGGTGTAGTGTGAATTGTTCACCAATAATTATTTATTTATGTATATAAGTAAATCTTTTATTTCTTTTTTGATATTTGTATATTCTAATACCTCTTTAGTATCTAACTTAAAATTATGTTTAAGATCATCAAACTTCTCGTCTAAGTCTCGTTAATTGATCAAAAGTTTTCATACATAAAATACATACATACTTTGAACACTTTAAATCTGTTCCAAGTTCAGAAGTAATTTAAAGTTTGCCTTCGAGCAAACGTATATGCTATTACTATACTCATATAATACTCTCTTATAATCTCTCTGAAAGTTTATATACCTTCAGGAAATGCAACAAGTGTGAAGCCTCCATTTTCTGAGCACTATTTCACTGTCTGCACCAAACGTTACGCATTACCATAGAGATTGCAAAACTTTCGTTCTTGAGAGAGTACCTAGAGCAGTCAGTTTTTCAAAAGTTTGGATAATTGCATAACATTGAAATGTCAAACAAAATTAAATTTTCATCATTAATTAAATTAAATTACATTAAATCACAAAAAAACTATGTCTTTAAAGCTAGTAGGTATACCTCTCTATATAGCTCAATATTTTAATTTAGTATGTTACAGTATATTATGTTGCGAAGCATAAGTGGAGCTGGGCTAGTCATGTCTGTGGCATGCCGGATAAACTGTGGGCCAAAATCAACACTCAGTGGAGCTCTGAGACAGCGAGACGGCGCCGTGGTAGACCCAAAAAGAGATGGCAAGATGATCTCGACACCTTCGACAAAGCTTGGGTCCAAACAGCTTAAAACCGAGATGACTGGAGAGATCAAGGGAAGGCCTTTGTCCAGCAGTGGGACACAATGTTTTAATCGTAATCGCAATGTTACAGGCCATTGCCAAGTACGTCTTATGTATGCAAGTCAGAAGTTTTCTTTATTATCATCTACCAATTCACTGATGATTAACCACTTATTAAATATTTTTCTTTTTCTACAAACTCATGATTACTCTAATTAAATTAGTGGCCAATTATAAAGTTTTTACATAACACCAATCTAATATCTTTAAACGAGCAATTCTTGTATATGTATATATACAATCTGAATCTCGGAAATGGCTCAACGATTTTCATGAAATTTAATTTGCAGGGGGTTTAGGGGGGCGATAAATCGATCTAAGTAGGTTTTATTTTTAGAAAACGTCATTTTATCAGTGTTTTATATCGAGGAAAGCTGGGTCATACAGGTACTAAATAATAAAGCTAGACAACATAATTAACTCTAGTATATGACTAGTCAGTATTGATGACAAATATCGTGACTAAGTCATACATAACTATTGGATTATTAGATACAGCTATCCGTATTATTATACTCCTATATAACAAAAAGCATTTCAGACGACTACAATTTGAACATTACGTCGATAATTTTTGGGTAAACTCAACTTAGTCAGAGTTCGCGGATCGATGCCCTCGTCACGATATACAATACACAAGTAGCTACAGATATACAACCAAGGGTTCGAGTGGGGAAGAGAGAAGGGTCCTAGCAGCCTTGACCTAATAAAAAGGTACACGAGGCGATGCTTTTGGGGAGCGAATACCGCTTCACTCGTACCCGAGTAGAAGTTACACGTGCTCGGTTGTATCTACTACAGATATATGTACTCGTATAGTACGACTACCTTTCTTTGGATACTTTATACGAACTTAGACCTACTGTCTAGTTCCTTTTTCTGTAAAGTATCATAGGCATGTATTGACAATTACGAGTATTTAATTATAAATAATAAATTGGTCCATTATGATATACGCGGTGCTATTACTGTTTTAATCCTAACTATCCTAATGATCATCATAAAAAATATTAATAGAATCATAAATAAAAATCTTTATTGGTAAAACCCATGACTTGTTATAGGAGCTACAAGCATTATTAAGTTATAATGGTTGTATTAATGCAATTACTGTTAAAAGGCAGTACTGGTGGTTTAGAGGTAGCAACCCTGAGTTCCGACCGTCGTCGGGTTGATCCCATTGAAAGCAATTGGATTTTCTTTTCGAAATATGCGCTATGCTGGTGCTATCAAACGGCGAATATATACGGAGAATATACGGCGCGAGGAAACCTGCGACTTAGTCAGCTCCGCACGTATTTACCATGTCTTTTCTGTGCATACGACCGACTAAGCTGACAGGATAATATAAGTGCTGAGCAAGCTCATTCTATCTTAAAACCACTACAGCGTCTTTAAGGTAAGAAACAGTTTCATCTGACACTCTATAAATATGTATTACATATTTAGTTTTCATAAATATTATTTCTAATAATCAAATGCATGCTATCGAAGCATCTTTGCCAGCGCAGTAATTTATCAATTATTTTCTTGAAGAACTCGCCGGGAGACGGGAGCCAACAAATTCTTCAAAGGCATTTTATACTGCCTCTCGGGAATTAAATTTTTCCTTGCTCGGAAATTGTCCAAGTTCTGTTAAATTATGTGGGCATCGACCATAGTTTATTTGATTATGATTTAGTTGATTCTGATCGAAATGTCCAGAATTTAAGCGTTCAGACGAATAACGGGCCGTGTGTTAGTTTGTAGTGTTCAATCCGTATACGTCGTTTATGTACTGGTTATATACTGCTACCACGACATATTCCTTAACTACTGTTATTTTTAACGAGTCCATAAAATAACGAAAAAGTTTCAAATGAGATGAAAAGACAAAACTTAAAATGAAAATCACTCTAAAAAAAAATTGAATATGATTATGGTGTAGATTATATTATTATTAATGGTGACATACGTACTTTATTTACTAAATAAGTTTTTTTTTATGAATTATTTTGCAACAAGTCGAGTTTCTTGCCAGATTATTCACCGTATTGGGTTAAGACGAATCGGCATGAACGCATGTAAGACGATTCAAAGTGATCCTTGTAAATATATCTAATAAAAAACATTGAATTTCAATGTACTTCTATTCTCTTATTGTACAAACAATTCTCACTAGTAATCATTAAATAACAATGTATTTGCGTCCATATATACACTATTTAACTTACAAAACAGTTGTTTCTTAGACTCCAGGATTCCATACCGTTCCAGAACCGGTATTATAAGTGCGACAGTTCAAACAACTTATAGCGTGGTAAAAACTTTCGAACACCGCAAGATCGACTGCATTTAAATTCACGCTGTACTGTTGGTAGAAATGGTGAAGGAAAGATCGCGAAGACCGGCATGTCATAAAACTAAAAAGTTCGAAAACATTCGTGCAATTGGCATCAATTGCACGAATGAAGACTACATTGGTTTGAAATAACTAGTTTTAAGAACTGTGGGTCGGTATAGATACTCCTATTAGGTTTACGCAATCTTAAAAATTCTATAACATCTTCCAGCAGATCTTCGTAGCAGATTGCTATCTGCCATATTCGACTTATATCAGCAGCCGTACTCAAGAGTAATTAATAGTAACTTAAGTCGCCCGTTAGTATAGATTTGACAATTAAATTTATACAAAGGAGTGACTTAAATTAAAGACTAACTCTCTATCCTATTCACATATTAAGCGTTTAAGAATGCTATGTCCTAGTCATTCTTTAAAAAAAAAACGTTGTTTTAGTTATTTCTAACCAGTGTGGTGAAAGGATTAAAGTGCGCCTCAGAGGCTCTTTTCGTGCACTTAGGTAAGCCTTAATGTAAGCTCTCGACCATGCCGACAGGACCCGCAAAGGTCCTTCGTCAGGAAATTCGTCAGGAAAGACGAATCAATATATTTATATTCATTATCTAAAGCGTTATTATAAGACCTAAATGACTTTGAGGACTCCCAAGATTATACCATAGATTATACTTAGAGCTAAGTAGTTACTTAGTTCTAAGATAATGAACAAAGATTTATTTATTTATTGTTATAGAATTCAGTATATGCAACGTGCAAAGCCGAATGTAAAAGCAAGTACTATACACATGAATAGATTATACCCGGCTTATTTGACCTTTTTTTATTAACATGTCACTAGTTATTTAGAACAAGTGTGGTGGATTAATGTGCGTACTTGGACGGAACCTAATTGTATAAATATGTTGCCATCTCTATTTATTGACATAAGACCGACTAGGACAGAACATAATAAGCGCCACGTCAGATAATAGAGGGTATATCTTTGACAATTAAATGACGGTTTTATCGGCACCACGAAGTCGCCGGCCGTTCCACTGAATGTATTGTAATAGTTTAATTTTAATGTCGTTTTCTAAAACATCGTTCGTTCGTCGATAAAATTTATGTTTATAAAAGTCTTTACTAGCACTATAATAATCCATATATATACTGACTTCTGATCCACCGCTAGGTATACAACCAAGGTACGTTCACATGTGAAATTATTTAACCAATGATGGCTTGGCTTAGCAACCAGCAATATTGGTTTTAATATGAAATTGCCGCGTACGTGCTTAAGAGGTTTCGTGATATAGCATCCATAAAAGTAACCCTTGTATATCATAGTTATGTCGGTTCAGCTCTAAAATATGGCCTTTTGTTATGGAAAAACAGCGGTGAAGATGATAAAGCTCCATGATCTGAGTATCACACAGAGTGCTAAGTATTTGTATAATCACCTAACCATATTCAATCAAGACTTTTTACAAAAAAGCCTATTGTCAACCAAGACGTTTCTCCTACCTAGGCCATAAGCAACAAGAACCATTTACCACCGAGGCTTTTTACAACCATGGCATTTTAAAAATAATACATTTTGGTACCTAGACGGTGTGTATACTTAGGCTTTTTTTCCACCCTTTTTTCCACCACAGATATTTTGCTCACACAGACGTTTTACAATCCAGACCATGTGAACCTGGATAGGTTCAACGCACAATGCTTTCATTATATATGATGAAAGCATTGTGCACCTTTGACTTGAAGAAACATCGAAGAAGGACACCTAAGTAAATAAAAATGAATTGAAAGTGATAGTGGTAGCCGATCGATAACTAAAAAGGAATTAGTGGCATGGTTTAACGTTAGCTTACCCACAATATTGATCGCTAAAATTGGTAAAATGTAAAAACTTGTAAATTTTTACGTCATGATTTTACTGATCTGCTCGCAGTGAAACTTAAACCGGTACAGAAATGAAGGCATTTTTGATCGGATTATGGCATGCGACCAAATCTGGATGCTTTACGTTGACCCCAGGTTAAACACCGTACTATTGCCCTAAAGCAAAGCTTGATGTTTGGTGCTCATGGCGTAATTCACTACAACTTCCTCAGATCCGGTCAAGCAATACTGACAGCTACTGTGCAGAACCGCAAACAATGATTGCACAGTTCGCAGAGAAAAAGACCCGAATCGTCAACCGATATTCACCATCAATGCTCCAAAATAAAGAAAGACCACATTCTGCACAAGAAATCGTTTTAACACAGTTATAAACCATCTACCGTCTCGTCCGTCTAAAATTACCGTCTAAATGCTCGTCAATAATGTAGCTTGCACTGTAAGTAGTTTTCAATTTGACGAGATATCTGCCCACAACATAATATCTATTCAAACTAAAAAAAAAAATCTAGTTTATTAAAAATTTAGTTGAATCTATTAAAACTAAAAAAAGCTGAAGATATCTGGGGATTATCAATAAACTTAGTCAAATCAGTAATTGTAACATTAGCCCCATATCTTGCAGATATTTTCAACGCCTGTTTGAGGCAAAATATTTTTCCAGATGGTATGAAATGCAGCAGAGTCCTTCCTTTATATAAAAAAGGCAGTAAAAATGAACACGGGAATTACAGGCCAATTTCTTTGCTTCCATGTCTCAGTAAAGTATTTGAAAAAAATATTTTAAATCAACTAGAAGTGAAACTAGAACTAGAACTTTCTTTAGGACGAATAAATTGCTTTACAACTATCAGTTTGGATTCACAAAGGGCTGTTCCACGGTCGATGCTACCGCCGTATTTGTCGAAAGTATTTACAAGGCATGGGAAAGTAGAAATGACATTTTGGGAATTTTTTGTGACTTGTCAAAGGCGTTCGACTGTGTGAACCACGACATTCTACTAAATAAATTAAATTTTTATGGTGTACAAGGGGGAGCTTTAAGTCTCATGCGATCATATCTGTCGGACAGATCAATTAAGGTGGATATAAATGGTGTGCTCTCAGATGTAACAGGCTCTACGATTGGTGTTCCTCAAGGGTCTATACTGGGTCCGTTTCTTTTTTTAGTGTACATAAATGACCTTCCATTCTATGCCCAAAAGTTTGCACAGGTTGTTCTATTTGCGGATGATACATCCTTATTATTCAATATAGGAAAGGAGACAAATTATGAAGATATAAACCATTCACTAAACAATGTTTATGAATGGTTTAATACTAATAACCTAGCATTGAATGTGTTAAAACTAAATGTGTTAGGTTTTCGCTAGCAAGAAACAGATTATTTACAATCAATATTGCTGGCCAAGATTTGAGCTATTATATTCAGACTGTACCAAATTTCTTGGTTTGACACTTGATGGTAAACTTCAGTGGGGGCGTCATATTTTGGAACTAGCGAGCAAACTGAGCTCAGCTACCTTTGCTGTTTTTAAAATAAGACAGTTGACCGATTCCGCCACAGCCAGAATTACATATTTTAGTTATTTTCACTCCCTCATGTCATATGGGCTGCTTTTATGGGGAAACGCGGCTGATGCGAACAGCATATTTATATTGCAAAAGAGGGCTGTGAGGGCTATTTATGGACTAGGGCCTAGGTTCTCACTAAGAGAGAAATTTAAAGATATCGGCATTTTGACCATGCCTAGCCATTACATCCTGTCCAATTTAATGTACGCGCGTAAACATGCCTATCATTCTGTAAAACAGCGATATTCATATTCATTGGTATCCAACAAGGAACAAAGACAACTTTATCTTGCCTTCAACACGCTATGCTCAAAACCAATAAGTATTTTTGTGTTAACAGTATTCGTTATTATAATATACTACCTGAATGTATAACTAGCTTAGATGACAAAGACTTTAAAAACAAGTTGAAACAAATGCTGATACAAAAGGCCTATTACAGATCTGATGAGTTCATATCGGATAGGATGTACTGGCAGAGTGTATCTGTTACTGTTGATGAAATGTCTCACAATCACAACTAAATTCTAAGCAAGACTGCTTAGAATTTAAATGTAGCATAATATGTATACCTATTGTACTAAATATTGATAATTGATTATAAACCTACCAACTTTGTGTTTGGTACTAAGTTGACATGTAACATTTGACATGTAATTTATTTGAAATTGAACACTTACTTTGATAAGTCAAATTTATATATTTTACTTATTTTGATTGTATTGACATAGTATTATATTAGCTTTTGTATTAACCTAGTATTATATTAGCTTTGTATTCTATTGTATTGACATTTTATTTCATTTTTATTGTATTGTATCGACATTCAAAAGTGTAATTTTGTGCCTATTTGATGAAATAAATTGAATTGAATTGAATACCATCCTCCGTATTCGCCGGAATTGGCCCCAACCGACAACCGACTATAATTGCTTCCGCGATATTGGTATTTTCCAGGATGCAGTACCTACAGTTTGTTGATTCGAGGGAGTTCAGAGTTCCATTGCATAGGTTTAAATGATATTCCTATGAAATGGCATTAATGTGTGAAATACAATGATTAAATATATACCTACCAAATGTATTAATGTTTAAGTACAAAACGCAATTTCATTTAACAGATAATATGTATCAATTTGATGTAACTAGTTTTCCTGGTGTGGCGGTAATTGCCATTGCCGTTAATTGCCTGATGTTGCCGTGAAGTCGTAATTGGGAAACATTGTCGAGGATTCAGCAATTCCAATTGCCCGTTTAAGCGAAATGTTATATTCAACGGGATCTTGTGTTAATCTTGCCCAACAGCTGGCGTACTTAAGATTAAAATGTGCAGCTGGAATGAGTTTTTATAAATCTCATTTCAGTAGCATTAAGGATTATCATTTTGTGCCTGTGCCTTTTGCTTTAATATGATAATCTTTGAAAGTCTAATAACCGCACTTACAATTCCTAATGGTCCTTTGTAGATTTACATTGTCAAATCTATATGTATATATAAAAACGTGTGCGTCTTGGGGCGCCCGACAGAAGTGATAACTTAAACTAATCTAACTAGGGCTGTGGGTTACAGTGAGAGAGGAGGAGCCTGCCTACCGCTGCCGTATGCGTAGAGAAGCTAGGCAGACTGGCACCGTAACGCGTTACGTAACGAAGCGGTTTACCATAAAAAGTTATCAATTAAAATGAATCCTTATTTCCCTTGGTCACGGTATCACGCGTGAACGCTAGACCGATTTCGCTAATTCTTTTTTGTTGTGTTTGTTATTGTCAAGAGAAGGTTCGTATGAAAGAAAAAATAAGAAAGGAGCGTAAAAAAAAAAAAAAAAATTAAACGACCATATTACTTTTTTCTAATGTAACCTTATGGCGTTTGACACAACTTTCAGTCGTTTGACAGTTGGCGCGATCGCTGCAAAATATATATTATTCTTTTTGAAGTTAAAACTTCTTTTAGCGCGGTACGCATATTTTTAGATGAGGTAAAACCTCTGGATTTGCGACACCGTTACCGTCTGGGGCGAGACGCAGCCGGCTGCCGCGCTCGTCCCATTTGATTATAAACCTTAATTCACATGTTTACAGTCTACTGTTGTGTGGAGAAGTTTACTGAGTTAGTTTCTTTGATATATTATCTACATTCTGAACAAAAAATATTGCATCATCTGTGTTCGTTCAGTATTTGATTGGAAGTCGCCATAATTACTTTAAAAAATTCAAAAATTCAAAATTTAATATTTATTTATTAAATAAAATCACAAGGACCACTTTGAATCGTCTTCTTACATGCTAGTGAATCTAGGTGCCGGTTCCTCCTAACCCCAGTTCAAGATGAATCCGGCAAGAAACTTGTCTGGTCTTAACACTTTTTTGTATGATCCTTGACAATTTTGTTACGGATGCCGAGTCGAGTTGGAGCTGATTCATCCCAAGCTTTTTTGTCATCTAAATAATCAGATATTTTATAATATATTTTAATAGACAGTTTCTGTTTAATTACGTTTTTAAATTTGCCAATCGACAAATCTAACACGTCGCTTGGGACCTTGTTATAGAAGCGTACACATTGCAAACATTGCAAACACATTGCAAACACATTATAAAAGACTTATTAACTTTAGCGAGCCTAACAGTGGGAACAGCGAGTTTATCTTTATTTCTAGTGTTAATACTATGATTATCGCAATTTTTTTTAAATAAATGCATGTTTTTGTGCACATACATTTAATTTTCGTATATATACTGACAAGGCACTGTCATAATATTAATTTCTTTAATTTTATTTCTAAGTGATTCTCTAGGGCCCATGTTATAAATTGCACGAACAGCCCTCTTCAGCACAAATATGGTGTTAATATCAGCAGCACTCCCCCACAACAGAATGCCATACGACATAATGCTATGAAAGTAGCTGAAGTAAACGAGTCTAGCGGTATCTACGTCGGTAAAATGACGGATCTTTTTAACAGCGTATGCCGCGGAGCTGAGTCTCTTCGACAATTTATATATGTGCGGGCCCCATTGCAGTTTATTATCTAAAGTAATGCCTAAGAACACTGTGGTGTCGACGAGATCTATCTTTTCGTTTTAAACTTTTACATTAGCTTTCAACTGTTTAACGTTGGGCAATATAAAACAAATGCATTTCGTTTTTTTCTCGTTAAGTAATAAGTTGTTTATGTTAAACCATGTTACAACTTTAGAGATTGCATTGTTTACATCGTCAAAATTAGTAAGTCGTCGCTTTAATTTAAATAAAAGTGACGTGTCATCAGCAAACAGTACAATCTCGTGATCATCCTTTACAAGTTTAGGTAGATTATTTATATAAATTAAAAACAAGAATGGCCCGAGTATTGATCCTTGTGGTACACCCATTTTTACCATTGAACCTGAAAAACGCTTTCCATTTACATCTACTCGTTGTGTTCGGTCACTTAAGTAGGATGTAAGAAGCTTAAGTGAAACTCCCTTAACACCATAGTGATGTAGTTTGTTGATTAGAGTTTCATGATGAACACTATATAAAAGTTTTCGACAGATCACAAAAAATACCTAAGGCATCGCGTGATTCCTCCCAGATATCAAAAATATGTGATATTAACTCAACACCGGCATCAGTCGTTGAGCGTCCCTTTGTAAATCCGAATTGTTTACTGTCAAGTAAATTGTTGGTATTAAAATGCCGTTGTAATTGGTTTAGTATAAGTTTTTCAAATATTTTACTAAATGTAGGAAGTACTGATATAGGTCTAAAGTTACTAGGATCGGAATGACTACCTGATTTGAATAGAGGTATGATTTTGAAGTGATTTATTACTAAACTCTAACGCGCCAAAATAAGTTTTCACTTCTGTTGGCACATATTTTGTATTACATATTTACATTAATTATACCATTTTTTTCACTTTCAAAACTTTCGTGAGTTGTACTATACATTTCGATAAACACGGGCTTTTCTCACGTATTATTTTGTCGATGGAGGCACCGACACTGTTTCGATTTATCTAGAGAATCTTTATCAGTGTGAGTTCGTTGCCGCTCGAGTTCACGGTTCGCACACAACAGTGCAAACCGTGAACCAAAGCTTGAACTCGAGCGGCTTTTGCTGGTTTCACAATGACTGGTTTTGTTAAAAGTTTAAGGTCTATCTTAAAAACACAGACTAGTTAATGAAATGTTTAAAACTGTTGCCCTCTCTATTTTTGACATCAGAATATTAAAGCATAATTAGCGCCCGCTATCTAATTACCTAATTATAGTATAGAGAGTGAATGTCTAGCCGTTATATAATTTCTCTACTAATCTTTAACGGTAAACTTGCTGAAGTATCGTACTTTAATTCTTTCACCACACTGGTTCGAAATAACTAGTGACACGATAAGAAGAAGAAGAGGCACAAACTAGTCAGAAAGAGAAGTTAAAATGCTTGCTATTTCATCTAGCATATATATTAAGTAGACGAGTACGAATCGTAGTAAGGAGAGTATGTAGATAGTATGTTTGCGATTTTTATTATATGAGATTAGTCAGATTTTTACATAAATCATGAATAAACTTTTGACGTGACAACGTATTATAAATCGATGAAAGTCGGCTGCACGCACAATAAAGCATGACTCATTGTCACGTTCCGCCTGGGCCGAGCGTGCAAGCGAGAGCGTGGAACAAGCGATAGAGAGGCATCAATGTTTTCTTATGACGTTATCACGTAAAATTATCGTCCGTAAACCGACTTTACGGACAACTATTTTTTTATCTCAAGGGTTTTCAAAAAGTACTGAATGTATCTATTCAAAATGAAAATCGGAATCATTTTGTAGTTTGCGTTTTTTTTGACTTGCATATTACAAACCAATATTTTTTTCACGATTCTGTTGCGATACACCTCTGTGGCGCAGTGGACTAAGTTCCGACTGAGACACAGAAGGGTTGCGGGTTCGATTCCTGCTGCGAGACAAATGTTTGTATGATCTGCAAATATTTGTCTCGGGTCTGGGTGTTTCTATGTATAAAATGTATGTAATTTCAAAAAAAAAAAAGTATATAGGTAGTATATCAGTCATGTCATGTGTTATGGGTGTCAGTGCCACCCATAACACAAGCTCTGCTTACTTTGGGGCCAGATGATGCTGTGTGAAATGTCCGGCATTATTATTATTAAGTAATAAACTATAATCGATAATACATTTCGTTTAAGTTCCTAATGAAACAATCAAATCTTTGAACAAAACATTTTAGTCTCTTATTTAATCTGTGTGTGCACATAATGTACATAATGTGTGTGCACATACTGTATTGTACACCTTAAAAAAGGTTACAACAAAGTCCTCGATGGTGTATGTCTATCTCTTAGGTTATGTTATTTTCTTAGATAACGTTGAATATAAAGACATTCTGTAGTATATTTAGTATCAGCATTGCACCCGTGCGAAGCCGGGGCGGATCGCTAGTTTATAATAAAGTCGTTTTACGCACAAAAATGTTGTATGCGTATAATGACTCTACAGTACACTCAAAGGGGACATGCAGGTGAGTACAATGAAACCATTGTTTTATATTAATAAAAATTCAACCCTATTCCCAGTAAAAACAAGCAATATCGAGAACAAAAGTTTGTGTGTGATTATCCGCCAGCCCTTTGACCGGAAACGCACGCACCGTTGCGTTCGCTCCAACGACATGGTACCAAAAATATTTATGAATTGCTCGCATGTCACTTTTAGCAGTTATTTTGTATCGCGTTATAACTATAAATTACAATAATGATAATGATAATGATAATAATTTTTATTCAAAATTTTACATGGTACAATAATATCTAATAACAAAATTCAAAATCTTATTTAGTTAATGGTATACATTATACGAGCCTGAACTAGGTAATCCTGTATCTCAGGCGTGAAGAGCTTTCATACATAGATTCTAAAATAATCACCTACATACATATTTTTCAGGTAAATGTATAATAATATATAAATAAATAATAAATATTGCTTGCCAATGCACACAACACCATCTAATCCCAAACTAAGCATAGCTTGTATTATGGTGACTAGATGACTGATAGAATACTTATATATTTTTAAATACATACATATGATACTTTATAACACTTAAGACACAGAACAAACAGCTATGTTCTTTACAAAAACTTTTATCCTGGGAGGGAATCGAACCCTCAACCTACAGTGCAAAAGGTAGAGCTAATACCAACTAAGCTGACAGGCCAGTCGAATAGAATAGTATTTAAATCTTAAATTAACTAAGCTTAACCTAGAAATAATGCAAACAATATAATTACGTTTTAAAAACTAAAAAGAAACCGACTTCATTAAATGAAATTTGAGCCTATAATACATTTTTAGTGGAAAGTAGATGTATTTTGTATATTATAATATGGGTAGGTCAAATAAACGCACCGCTCCAACGAGACAGCGAGGTATGAAAGTACATGAAAACATCATCGATGTATACAATTTTTAGATTTTCGTTTATTTTTCAGCTTGGCCGATTTTGATAAAATTTATATGGGACCACCTGTGAAGTATACCCTTTCAAACAAAAAAGGAATTTTTCAAATCGGTTCAGCCGTTTTCGAGTAATCGGTGAACATACGAAAAAAATTCCAAAAAAAAAGAAGATTCCGACGAATTGAGAACCTCCTCCTTTTTGATAAAGTCGGTTGATAAAAACAAAACAAATGATAAACAAACTCCGGGTCAGCGGAGTTGTAAACTGGTACAAAGTAATGTTACGTACGCAATATTCTAGTTTTTGTGTATAATTATTAACTTAGAAAATGTGCAAACCTTGTTGATTTACAATTTAAGATTAGTAGGGCAGAGCCGTGATCGATTATCGATATCGAATATCGATCGATAGTCTTTAATTTACTATTTTACTTGCATAGTTAAAAGGAACCGACACCAGAAATATTTTATATTACGCCGCTCTTAGGCACCTCCATAATAATGGGCCGTAGTTTGTAAGTATTTAACATCATGTACCTACTAAATTAGTGTTGCCTGAAATAAACGATATTATTATTATTATAATCTATTGAGTTAATGTCCCTGCAACGAATACCTACAATTAACGTATTATAGCAGCAACAAACCTGCTAGTTACAGTTTCTCTCCTAACCACATAATTATCTATTGTGCCGTTAAATTATGGTACACCTGACATTACATAAAAAAGAAATAAAACATATTGGAGAACAATGCACACAACACAATCTCGCCCTAAACAATGGATATCTTGTAGTATGGCAAACAAATGACTGATAGAATATTTATTTATTTTTAAACACATTCATACGATACTTTGTACTTTGCAACTGGCCTGGCAGAGCAGTCGGTAGTAGCTCTGCCTTCTGCACTGTAGGTTGAGGGTTCGATTCACTCCTAGGACAAAACGTTGTGTGATGAAGGTGTTTGTTCTGTGTCTGGGTGTTATAATGTATCATAAATAAGTATTTAATAATATATAAGTATTCTATCAGTATTAATACTTATAATAATTATAGTTATAAGATGGATCATGCAAAAAAGCGCTAGAACCAGGACGAGTTTCTTGCCAGTTCTTCTCGAGCTTGGGTTAGGATGAATAGGCACCTAAATTCACCTAGTATCTTAGACGTTTCAAAGTGATCCTTGTGATTGTATTGAATAAAGTATCTATTGACTTGACTTTGACTTGACTTGACTTTGATTTGACTTGACATTCGGTCACCAAAATACATGCTATGCTTAGTTTGGGGTTAGATGAGTGTGAATTGTACAGCAATATTCTTATTTGTAACACCCAGACACATAACAAACATCTATGTTCAACACAAATGTTTACCCTGGGAGAGAATAGAACCTCAACCTACAGCGTAGAAGGCAAAGCTACTGCCAACTCAGCTGACAGGCCAGTCAGTCTTAATACCACTAAGTCTATGTCCTTCTTTGTCTATGTACCCCTATGTTAAAATCCTGGTGTTTTAATTTATCTTTATATAATATATATAAGTTCAAGTTCAGTCAACGCCGGTTATAAATAAACTTCCTCAGAAACTTTCACATTTATAATACTTTACTAAAAAAGAATGTCTGTGGGTAGCGTCAAGTATAACACTCAACATTATTATAGAATAAACTAACTTTTTCCTTTGAATCGTACAAATGTTTCTTTATAAAATGATCCTTCATTTTGTTGTTTGTTTTCAACTCGCAATAAGAAATCCTAGCTATCCAGTTTTTCAATTACAGAGGATGTATAAGTTTATCCTCCCTCTGCTCAGTATTCTCAAACAAATTGGTTTTAAAATAGTAGTACTTTAAGACACGTAGAAACATCAGCACTAATTCATACCACGGCGCAGCTAGCGAACCGTAAAGGCCAAGGGCCAAGGCCCGGCTGAGACGCAAAAGGTTGCGGGTTCGATTCGCGTCGCGAGACAAATGTTTGTATGATCTGCAAGTATTTGTCTCAGGTCTGGGTGATTCTATGTATAATATGTATGCATTACCAAAAAAAATTGTATATAAGTAGTTTATCAGTCATATGTTACCCATAACACAAGCTCTGCTTACTTTAAGGCCAGGTGATGCCGTGTGAAATGTCCGGCATTATTTATTTATTTAGTTACTACATTGATGTGTGATTGACGAGTTTTAGATAATTTCAGGTGCCATGTAATTAGGCCAGTCAAAATAGCATTTAACTTTGCACTAAATTTCCGACCCAAATTTTTTTTATAAGGTTTAGCATCTCTTACTGAGCATAAAATCACAAAATGCTGACAGATCCAGGTGACGCTTCAAGCGCCATCTTGAATAAAAGTTTTTAGTCGATATCTCGGTAACTATGCACTTTAGTGCAAAAGTTATGGAGACCAATATTGTAGAGGATAACATTTCGCATATTTTGTTTCTTGTAAACTTTTTTGTAAAACTTACCGTTTACGATTTATGGCCCATTTAATGAACCGGTTCATCTAGGTCCGGTCTAGGTTTCAAGGTCCTTTAACATGCTTTCGTGTTAAAGGACGAAGCGAGAGTGAAGCTACCTAGGTGGCCATTCAGTGAACTCCGCAAGGAATTTCGTCATAACATCGTAAATTTCTGTCGTAGAACGAAAATGTTTACACTGTATGTTAAGGATTTCTATATACCTGCATTCTCAACTAAAAACATTACGGATCGTCATTGGTTTTGTCGCTTTCGTCAGATAGCAGTGCTAAGGTTTCTGTATCAGTGGATTGTAGAGATACGGGCTGAGCTTCAACCGGGGCTTATTAAGCTGATGGAAAAATGCGGCGGAAAGTTTATCTGGTATTCAAATTAATATATTTCTCTATTTTTTCAACTTGGTTCGAATTATTATGTAAAAGCGATTGGACGCTTGTGTTTCACTCAGGTGCTAAGGTAGAAAAAACTAACACAAAATCATATTACTTCTACGTTAGTATGAGACATAGAAGCTCCATCTAGAGCGCATGGAAGCTCCTTCTAGAGCGCTCAAAATAATTATATACTGTCATGATAAGCCGAAAAGCGGTAACTCAATTGGAGTAAGTTTAGAAAAAAACATACTTTTTTAAATTGTATTTTTGCATTTGATTTTTGTAAAAAGCAAACCAAAACAAACTAAAATCAAAGCAAAAAACCTAATTCGGTAATTTAGCAACAAAAAAAACATGAAATAGTCAGAGCATTTGTTTATGAAATAAAATTGTTCAAAAGTTGGCAATCGCCGCCAAAAAGACATTCAGGTAGAGCCGATATTCAACTGGAAAGAGATTATAAAATATTTTTATTTGAGTTCCTGCTGGTACTGTTTTTTTAGTCGGGGAGAGAAGATTTTTACACTACACCTTTATGTTTTTTTTGGTATTCAGTTTTTCCAGCACTTAAAGCATCGCAAAAGTCATCAATGTCATATATTTTATTGTTCGTCCGTTCATTACCAATGTGGTGAAAACAGTCTGCAGACATAAACGTGTAACCTGTATAGATAGATTTAATAATAATCGCGTCTACATTGATCTGATCCGAATTCATAATATAAATTAGAATTTATAATAGGTATAGTTCGTTTGAGCAGAATAATTATTCACCTAGAGTACAAAATTATTCATATTATTGATTTTATAACTTATTTTTGAAATAAAACGAATTTGTAAACAAAACATACTAAGATATAATAATTATGTTTATCATGTGACGACACGCTCTATTGAAAAATGTGAGTGCAATCCTAAATATTAAATATTAAAGTGAATTTTTATAAATTTTCATATGGAGATACATGGGATATTTGATACGGACATGAGCTATTTTGGTATAGAGATAGATGGGATCTTGGATAAATACATAGGCTACTTTTTATGTAGGTACCACGCGTGCGAAGTCACGGTCAGCAGCTAGTAGCTTATGAAAGGCAAAAAAAAACAAAAAGAACGTATCACAGAGATTTCAGCTTAGAAGAGCAGTATTAGAAGTTACATATAAATTAAAATACGTTATATTAGATTAAACGAAATTAAGATGGTTAATTAGTACTGAAAGTACTGAAGGTTGATCCAGACTACTCTCTGGATATGTTTGTAAAAGACAGCAAACACGCACTACGATGTAAAATAATCATTTCAGTTGAGCAAACTTCAAGTATGACTAGATCCAATACTTTACATGCATTCATCATTTTCATCAGCATGCTAAGCCTGAAGGCACAAGAACTTGATATATCGTATAAGACGTGATGTATTACGATTCCGATAAACTATTTGAAACACGTGCCTTGAAAGGCACACAAGCTACTGAAGCGTGGCTCAGGGAATTAATTATACCCTAAAAACTATACGAGATATTTTACTTTGCTTTATATGAAAATCAGTGATAGTATGTTGCAATTGAGTTATTAGGTTTTCCACAAAAATTTACTTCACTAAAAAATTACAGCAACACATTATTTTTAATTAAGAAAAAACGTTATTCGTTTTGGTTATGATTACATTTTAATCAAACATCTATTGGACTACGTTAATGCTTAATTTAAAATTGCATTAACCTATTTAATAATTTCGTCGGATACTACTAAGCGTATAAAGATAGAGCAAAAAAATTGATTAAAATATATTAAAAATCTAATTTTTTACCCAAACCTTATTACAACTACTATACAACGTACAAAACATACAAATCGTCTTTGAGTTTATTGACTCCCGTTCAGCTGACTTATTCAAGAAAGTCATAAGTTGCATGGGTAAATACTTCGACTAATATAAATAAAATATATATTATAAAAAACGCAGTAAAACAGCAATCGAAAAAGTAAAAAAAAACAGTCTAAAAACATTTTTCCTTACATTTTCACCATATAGGGGTTTGTATTACACAGCCGGTAAAATAGATTTAGCGAGCCTTAGGGCTCCAACTACAAAACCATTTACTTTAGTGCGAATAGCCGTAATCTAAATTGACGAGGTGACCTATGTGTAGGGATAATAGTTGCTTTTGAAATTGCAAATTTAATTTACAGACCGGCGGAAGTTATTGCTTTCGTAATTGCCAGTACAAGTAACATATTGAGATTTATTCCGTTTTTTAAGTTTCCATATATTGATGCAAATTTAAAGCTCTTTGATAGGGTAATCCAGTTGCATTTGCGTTTGCTGGCAGCGCTATAGTGGAGAGTGGGGCGAAATGATCTTATTAACCAAGTTTCTGAGCTCGATAAATCTATAGTTGGGCTCAGGTGTTATAGAAAAGCGATCAGTATTCAATCATACGTTATTTGTAACTATACATGTGCCAAGTGCAAATAATTTGGCCGAACCAGGACAAAGGACAAAGGACAAAGGACAAAGGCTTACGAAATCAGAAGGTGCAAGAATGACAAGGAATTCCCAAGGAAGGAATAGGTTCCCTATTTTTGACTGATCACTACATAAATGAGCACGAAAGAAGCTTCTGAGGCACTTGAATCTTTTCACCACTCTAGTTATAAATAACAAGGGACACGATAAGAATGAAGAAGAGAGCAAACCAAAAAAAATATGAAACGCAATGAATTTTTTAAGGTTAATATACCAGACTTAAAACCTAGAGGACACTGCCTGTACTACCTCAAGATCAATGACTACCTCATAAATTGAAAAGCTAACATCCATATCGACAACATGGTTTAACAAGCCTCGTAATATCTGTGAAAAACCTATCTAACGTTATGACACCCGATAGGATTAAAAAGCATTTTCAACTGATAGGTATACATATTATAACCGTGCAAAATTTTACTACAAGACTTGTCTGCTAGCAAGAGCTGATTAGAGGCGGACATATAGACAGCGGAACGGAAAACGATACTGGTTCCATTTGAACTTCGGAACTCTAATTCTAAAGACCACCTTAATCCTTTCACTACAAAGGTTCAAAAGAACGACACGAAAATAAGAAGAACTAGAGGGCGCTAGCAGGATACAAACCGACAGATGCAGTTCTAAGAATACTTCTGACGTAGGAATAATAAAAGCCTTCAAATAACTATTATCAGAGAAACGACTGCAACGCAAAATTAAACACAAACTAGGCTTTGTTAACGATTGCTTCTATGTTGTCAGAAAAGATTAATTTTGAGTCAACTGGAATAGAATTAGAACACAAGCGTAACACAAGAAATCCAATTGCAGGTTTTTACGTTTATATAACACTAGCTGTCCGCGCGCAGCTTCGCCTGTTACTTTGCCGGGATAAAAAGTAGCCTATGTCACCCGGGGATAATGTAGATTTCCAACAGTAAAATAATTTTTCAAATTGGTCCAGTAGTTTCAGAGAATATTCAATACAAACAAACAATCAAATCTTTCCTCTTTATAATATTAGTATAGATAGTATAGTCAATATCAATTATTACAACTGAGTATAACTAGGTTAGGAAGTCATAAAAGCAGCGATGAGTAAGCTAAATAACTAATAGATACCCGACAGATAATTATAGACATAAATGACATATTACCTAAAATCTTTTTGATTCTGAAGATAAAGTGGCTATTTCATGCCACTTACCGCTAATGATATTAATATCACGAACCTCAAGGTTTGTATGGAGACTGAGAACGTTTGATTGTTTGTTTGCTCAATTAAAAACGACAGAGTAGATCTAAAAGAACAAATAAATAATGCCGGACATTTCACACAGCATCATTTGACCCCAAAGTAAGCAGAGCTTGTGTTATGGGTACCAGATGACTGATATACCTACTACTTACACACCTACTTTTGTTTTTGTAAATACATACATATTATATATTAGAAACGCCCAGACCCGAAACAAATACTTGCAGATCATACAAACATATGTCTCGCGGCGGGAATCGAACCCGCAACCTTAGACTTCTGCGTCTCAGCCTTAGTCTCGGACCTTAGTCCACTGCGCCACAGAGGTCCTCAAACTGGGGCTGGATTAAACTTCGAATCTTCTTAATAACATATGTATATATAATTCGGCCCAATGCACATCAAGCCCCAAGCTAAGCATAGCTTGTATTATGGTGACCCGATGACTGATAGAATACATATATACCTATTTTTACATAGCTAGGTACTTCTGTTACATAATAATACATACTTCATTAACAAGCGCGGCGATTAGGTATTGTTTTATGGGTTTTGTTTAACAGATTAAACAAAATATAAGCTCTGAGTCACAGAGTACAAATAACGCTTAAACGTTAAACGCTTTGTGACTTCGTTTGCGTAATGCGAGTTTTCTATAAACTTGAATGAGAGAGAGAAAACTTTAATACCCGGTTTTATTAACCTGATGCCGAGCTAAGTAATGTTTAGACACAATGTCACATCAGTCATTTTATGAGTTGCCTAGCATTACTAACTGGCCTGTCATCTCAGTTGGTAGTAGCTCTGCCTTCTGCGCTGTAGGTTGAGCGTTCCATTTCTTTTCAGGATAAGCATTTTGTTATGAACATGTTTCTTCTGTCAGGGTGTTATAAAGTATCTTATGTATATATTTAAAAATATATAAGTATTCTATCAGTCATCTGGTCATCGTAGTTACCGTAGGCTAGATGATGTTGTGTGCATTGTCCATCAATTTTTATTTATTTGTTTTATATTTATATTATTTATTTAACCTTAGCGACTAACGGTTGTAAAATTGTTTTTATTATACTCATTATTGGGTTGTCAATATGTCAAAAAAATAAATTTGATTTGTAAGAATCAGATTAAATTGTAATTACGTTGACAAATAGCGCGATTACCCTTGCTGTTTGAAGAGAAAGTAACAATGATTATTATCAAATGGGTGTTTTCAAGTGTCTTACAGTTAGTGAAAACGGGTATAACTAGTGGACCTGTGAGCTGTAGACCTCGCGAACATTTTTTGAAATGACTGAAATATAACTTTTTTTTACGTTTTCATCCCCATATCACCACCATTTAGAAAAATTTGATTTTGATTTCCAAAAACTGAATCGACAAAAATCTTTATATTTATAGAACCTGCTCCCAAAATTTCACGAGAATCGGCTGAAGAATGCGACCTGTAGAGGAGAAAATCCGGACAGACGCCGGCTGGACATACTAAGGCATTTTCGGCAAAGCTAAAACGGAGACACTCGCTCGCGCTTCGCGCTCGCTCAGTCAATTAGAGGTTGAATTTCAAAGTTCCTTTGATAGCGCGCCTCTTAGATCCGGAATACCCACTTCAGCTCTCCGGCACCTATGGCTCAGAGTAGAAAGGAGATAGCGTGTCGGAAAGTAGACATTTTCATTTTCTAAGCGTAAGCTCAAGGGTTGTGTCAAAAGATTCCAATGATGATGTGGGAACCGGTTTATGACTAACTAGAGAGTCCGTTCACGGTTTTCCTTTTAATTCAAAACGAAAAACGAACCATTCGTTCCTCTTGTGTACCTACTTCGTTGTCCTTTCGTTCTTTTTGTTCACAGACAGACTAGTCTGTCAATACCCGTTTTTCTCAGGAACCCGTGGAAGTATCAGGTTTGAATATATATTGAACTAGCTGTCCCGTTCGCAACTTCGTACGCGCGTTTTAAAAAGAAAATAAAACTAATTGTAAATCTAAACCATTCGCGAACCACTTCAAACACACAAAAAATGGCATCAAAAACGGTCCAGCCGTTTGGGACGAGTTTAATTACAAACACACGTACAGAAGATTTATATATATAACGTAGCAACCCACCCACTCCGAGTTCGCACGGGTGCAATGCTGATACTAAACATGGTATCAGCTAAACATACTACAGAATGGTTCAGCCATAATTTGCAATATAAGCGCAAAAAACTGTGTTTATTTACGACATCACATTAAAAACCTCAAAAATTATCAGTGTTTCTCTACTAAATTATGTATGTATTATACATATAGACCTTCCTCTTAAATCACTGTATCTATAAAAAAAACGCATAAAAATCCGTTGTGTAGTTTGCATACATAGGGACAGACAGACAGCGGGAAGTGACATTGTTTTATAATATGTAGTGAACATTTACGGTTCAGATTCGTTATTTGTTTTGTCGATGTGAATATTAGGTTAGTACGAAGATAACATTACAGTAACTTTGGCACTAGTAAAAATACATGAGTTGTATGTGAACAACTGTTTGATGGTTATTATTTTTGTGTCGTTATAAATTTTGGTAGTTGATGTTAAGTATCGAAAATGTGGTTACAGGCGCCGCTGCGCCGCCGCGCCGTGTCGTAAAACGTTCCAGTGTTACTCGAACCTGAAGTGGAGTTTATTTCTAGCCGCACGACCGCACGTCTTACTGTTGAGTAAACGCATTTATAAAAAACAACAAAAGAAAATACTGATAACACGTCGTGCCGTGATGATGTGACCAAGTCTTTATTTGGTCACTTAACGTTATTATAGTACTAGTGGTCGCCCATTGGTCGAAATTCGACTATAATTAAATTTAATTAAATGTATTTCTATGCATAATTAAAAAAACATATTAGCATTCTGCACTCCTTCTCTATATAAACTATAAGTGTGCGAAATTTCTTACTCCTCCGCGCAATTTTCGTAAAAAGGGGGTACTAAGTATTTGCTTCACGTATTAATAAATAGATTACTACGGTTCTATCTCAACATCACCTCTAATTTATAAATGATTCAAATGAAAAATATGATTCATTCTTTTTGTCAATAAATAAAGTTGGCAAAGAAATTTAACATTATACTCGCTATTAATATACTATTAATCTTCCTATATTATGTTTCTATAGCTTCCACCGCACTCCTGGTACCTACTTCAAAAATAGCATGTAGCTTGTATGTTATTCCAGATCAGAGTCGGCCTTACTTATAAACGCCTCGCACCTTTAACACTACTTAACCTAAATACTGTTTAAGGCGCTGCGCAAACGTAGACACTTTTTGTTGCCGAGACGGCACACCAGCATCACATCACATCAACCGTAGTTGCTGTGTCCTGTAGCGGTTATCGGACACGGTCGCCCGTTGCTACTGGTAAAATTTGTTGCTTGTCCAATTACAATACAATTCGTTTGCGCAGCTCAGTATAATTGTAAGGGAATTTGTTAATGTTGCTTGTGTCTTCAACTGACGACTTTTACTTTCCAGTTACCGACACCGAACACTTTTTGATCGTCAATAAGTATGTGTTAAGTGGGAGCAACAGGATACAAAAAATGATTTAGTATGCGCAGGGAGTGGATGATTTCATACTGGTTCTATAGAAATCTAATATTCATCAGTAGCTTGTATCTGACACAAAACACAAAAGTGTCAACGTTTGCGCCCTACCTAAGATTCTCCCTGTCTCTATATGTCATCATCTTATAAAAAGGCATGGTACTAATGTGAACAGTGATTAACATTTTTACAGAAGTTGAGAGATATTTCCAAGTACAGGTGTACATTTAGTACCAGCTTTATTAAAATCTGTTCACCCGTTACGGCGTGATTAACCCACAAGCAAACATAAAAACAAACAAAGACCCAAACATCCACACAAACTTTCGTGTTCATAATATTAGTAGTATAGCAAGTGGCTGTACCTACTCTACTTTGTTTACTCCTGATATTTTGCAAAGTCAACATTGAACTATCATGACTGTATTTCAACGGTCTAATGTTAATTTGTAAATCTATATTGTGAAAAATAAGGTCACATTAGATAATGACACACTTTACCCGTATTGTTTAATTTGATCGTAGTCATTTGTTTTATATTTGTACTAGATAAGTGTATTTTATTTTTCAGACGTGTCTCTGACTGTCCTCTTTAAACAGTTTTAAGGATCAGAATAACTTAAAACATTGCTGGGTTTATGCTAGTCGTGACCTTGTGTATTGTCCGCTTCTTTGTAAGCATCAGCAGCCAACTCTGGTTTCTCTGGTTGTACAGGCCTCCGAAAGACTCCGCTATGGGCCAGCTGGGACAGAGTACTTAACGTGCTCTCCGAAACATGGACGAATCAAATTTAGATGTGGTCACCCACTCAGGTAACGAACAACGTTAATTATCTTCACTGATATTAGAAACAACAAAGCCAGCTATGCCCTTCGTGCTTCACTAACCCTTAATCATATTAAAATTATTCTCTGTAATGAATTTTATAAAAATACTACGTCTATTTTCGTATTTACAAAAATACATTTCGACGCAAAAACTAAGATTTATCTACGATGCGGTGGGTTATCAAAATAGATATTACTGACACATTACATTATTAGTTGCTGCCCGTTGTTTTGCCCGCGTGATACTTACGTAGGTAAATACGTACGTAAAGTAACCTATAATTTTATTCTAGATTAAAATATATATCTATAACATATTTTATTCAAATCCGTCTAGCCAAAGTAACTAACACAGACACGCAATACGTGCAAACTTTTGCATTTATAATACACTAGCGACCCGCCCCGGCTTCGCACGGGTGCAATGTTGATACAAAATATACTACAGAATGTCTTTATATACAACGTTATCTAAAAGAATAACATAGACTAAAAGATAGACATATACCATTGCGGGCTTTTGTGTAAACCTTTTTAAGGTGTACAATACTGTAGTACATTATTTTGATCTATCTTGTAGGGTTCAGGGTTCAGCCAGCGTGTGCAATGTAAGCGCAAAAAAGTGTTTTTCTATTATATTATGCATGTTTTATACTTATAAACCTTCCTCTTGAATTACTCTATCCATTAAATAAAACCGCATCAAAATCCGTTGCATAGTTTTAAAGATCTAAGCATACATCGAGACAGACAGACAGCGGGAGGCGAATTTGTTTATATTATGTAATGAAGTATGATAACTGCCAGTGACGTGCAAGAGTCTGGTTGGATACATAAAAACGATCATTAAATCATAATGGTAGACAGAAAATGTGAAGTTTTTCCGAGTTTTTTCCGCTTTGTCTACACTAGCGCGGCGCCATTTCTACCGAGAAAATAAACTACATTTTTCTTAATGAAATTATATTCTATACTCCAATGGAATTGTATTTATTAGTGTAGTAAGAAAACTGCATGCGTTACTGTAGAACCTGTAGACAATGTTTTTTGCCGTCAGAAAATAATGATTTGGGTGTAGAAGACCCATATAAATGAGATTCACGCAATTTCCAATAACTTGCAAAGTCGCAACGACCAGCTCCATGTGAGAATGTGATAAAATGATAATAACATGAAGCAAGTAAGTTTTTGGAATAATCTGCGATGCATTTACTAGAGCAAAACCTTAAAAAAGGTAACGCGGTCTTCCTTCATTTTGTACAGATAGCACAGCGAAATATATTTTTAAGTAGGCTCCAATTAGTGAAAGGTCCGTCCGAGGCATATCACGCTACAAACAAACACGCAACGGGCATTTCCAGGGTGGCGGGTGTTTCGGGGCGGTGGATCGATTCACCGCGGTGTCATATCGCAAAGGACGCGCTGAATTTGGACTGTTATCTTAACCCCAAGCCGCAGGCTAACAAACTTACTTAAGCTTCATACAAACTATTGGGCAAAACGACATAACGTCTGCGGGCGTGCATCGATCGAGTTCGTGACTGTGCCGTATGTCTGCTGGTATGCACAGTCTTGTGTAACTTCTTCCACTCGTTTTTAGTGTTCCGAAGAACACAAAAACCCAAATAATATTGCTAGGTCCGTCAGTCTGCCCTAATCAGGGTCTCTCTGTGAACTCTGTGAACCAATTTCAATATATCGAAACAATAAAGTCGTTGAAATGTTCGTCAAATTCAGTCGATATAACCGTTGTTTCATTGTACGAAGGAAACAGGATCCAAAGATACAGTCTCTTTCCCTAAACATACTTTCACAGCAGACGTACATAGGTACATAGGCATCCGATAAACATTAACCTCCTCTGCGTAATTGGATTAAAAGCCGGCACGATGAACTAATGATTCTGTTGTTTCCCCGGACTTACTAAAATTTCTTAAAACGAGTGTTTGGCGTGTTTATGTTTATTTTAAACATCATATAAAAAGGAGCAGACTAAAAATTGCAGAAAGTTTTACGTAATTTTCCTAGAATTTTCCGCAACTTGTAGTCCGCTAATGGCAAAAAAATATAATTTCTATTCATTCAAACAGCTATTTCAAAATGTTACTCCAATCTGGACATTAGTTTAAGCTAATTTATGTTTAACGTACACTAAAAAGCAAGTTCTATTCGAAGACTGCATAATTTCCTTCCAATCGCCACTAAAATTTCGCTTGCACAGTCACTCCTTCTTCCAATATTAGACTATGCTGATTCCTGCTACTTAGATTTGACTGAACAGCAACTTAACAAACTTGAGCGCCTTCAAAATCTCTCCATTCGATTTATATTTGGGTTGCGCAAGTATGACCATGTCTCCGAATTTCGAAAAAAGCTCAATTGGTTACCAGTTCGCTTTCGTCGGAATTTACACTCTCCTATTTTTTTACATAAAATCCTCTTTAATCCCACAACACCTACCTATCTCAAAGAACGTTTCCAATTTCTCCACCTCTCACACTCTCGAACCTTGCGCTCCTCTGATACTCTCTTACTTGCGACACCTGTCCACACTTCCTCATACTACGCCAATTCTTTCACAGTACAGGCTGCTCAATTATGGAACGCACTGCCAGGTGCTATTAGACGCGCCAAATCACATGCTATTTTTAAAGCTATGGTCAGGAAACACTATTTGTCCTGTTGTTAAATATTGCTTATTTCTTAACATTTTTTAGGTTTATATATATTATAATATGTATGTATTCGTTTATTTAGTTTATCATATTGTATTTAATATTATTTATTTATTATATTTGTAGTATTAGGTATTGCTGTATTTCACTTTTTTATCCTGTAAATATGTATGTACATATTATTTTTATCATAAATCACTTATCTTATTTTCATCACCCCATATTCAGCTAAATTGATTTCTATCCATCCTAAAGTTGTCTGGCAGTGATCGCTATCTAGCGATAAGACCGCCCATTTTACAACCGTGTAGCTAAACACTGTTTCTTATAATAGTCTAATGTATTTTGTGGTGTGCAATAAAGTATTTTCTATCTATCTATCTATCTATCTAAAAAGATTCTGCTAGTCTTGCAAAACAACAGAAACACCACCATTGACCCAAAATCTTAGACCAGCCTTGGTGTTACAATTATAGAACCGCCCAAATCGATGGACGATTCAAACTCATTCGATCCGGTGAATGTTCATTATTAACAGCAGTTTGATTTGAAACTAGTTGGATATTCGCGGCTTTGTTTGTATATATATATATACGTTTCAACCTATTTATGAACAAGTAACCTACTTTGGTGACAAGTTTACATAGTGTGCCATAATGAGGCTAACGTGCTGTCAAAAGCACGAAAGCGATCGTGTTGTTGTCCGTATGTCAAGATTTTTTTTTTCCAATTGAAATTTATAACAATTGTTAAAATGTAAATTAGTATGTGAGCTTAAATAAAACTTCAGACTCTTAAAAAGTTATGGCAAAAAATGCGATAAAATATATCTTCTTCTTCTATCATGTCACTCGTTATTCCAAATCAAATCAAATCAAAACATTATTTATTAAATAAAATCAAAAGGACCACTTTGAATCGTCTTCTTACATGCTAGTGAATCTAGGCGCCGGTTCCTCCTAACCCCAGTTCAAAAAGAATCCGGCAAGAAACTCGTCTGATCTTAACACTTTTTTGTATGATCCTTGCCAGTTTTGTTACGGATGCCGAGTCGTCTTGGAGTAGATTCAACCCAAGCTTATTTGTCATCTAAATAATCTGATAGTTTATTATATGCTTTAATAGACAGTTTCTGTTTTATTACGTTATTCAATTTGCCAATCGACAATTTTAACACGTCACTTGGGACCTTGTTATAGAAGAGTACACTTTGCCCTATAAATTACTTATTAACTTTAGCGAGCTTTACTGTGGGAACAGTGAGTTAATCTTTGTTTCTAGTATTAATACTATGATCATCGCTTTTTTTTTAAACAAATGAACATTTTTGTGAACATAGATTAGATTTTCGTATATATACTGACAAAGCACTGTCAGGATATTTATTTCTTTAAATTTATTTCTAAGTGATTCCCTGGGGCCCATATTATAAATTGCACGAACAGGCCTCTTCTACAACACAAATATGGTATTTATATCTTCAGCACAACAGACTGCCATAAGACATAATGCTATGAAAGTAGCTGTAGTAAACGAGTCTAGCGATATCAACGTCGGTAAAATTACGGATCTTTTTAACAGCGTATGTCGCAGAGCTGAGTCTTTTTCACAATTTATCTACGTGCGGGCCCCATTGCAGCTTATTATCTAAAGTAATGCCTAAGAACACTGTGGTGTCGACGATATCTATCTTTTCGTTTTTACTTTTGAAGTGATAACTTCTTATGGGAGGGTAAACCGCTTCATTACGTAACGCGTTACGGCGCCAGTCTGTCTGGCTTCCCTTTCTCTCACGCATCCGGTAGCAGTAGGTAGGCTTCTCCTCTCTCACTCTAACCCACAGTGCTAGTTAGATTAGTTATTAAGTTATCACTTCTGTCGGGCGTCCCGAGACGCACACGTTTTTTTAACATTGGCTTTCATCTGTACTATAGGCAGTATACCAGTGTGGTGAACGGATTAAAGTGTACCTTAAAAGCTCCTTACACTTGGCACAAATGTCTTCGAAATTTAATACTGGTATAATAATGTAATAACAATAATAATACAATATAAGCCTTTATTTTGAACTTTACAATTGTTTATTATTACATACTTATTTTAACACGAATTCTTCAATTTCATTTGATTGGCTTTGGGCGCTTCCAATTTTTCCCACTCGTTTCTATTTTTGGCATTCCTTGACAAGAACTTCCCAGCGATAGTTTTAAAGTCGTCTTCCCACTTCTTAAATGGTATTCCATATTTCCTCTTACGGTTTCTAAGATACCAATTTGTTTGTTGTTTTGCTCAACGTCTCAGATCCTCGTAAAGTGACCTTTCCATCTCCATTTATTATTTCTTACAGTTTCAATTTCGCATCTTCCGTAAATAGAAAATGTTACACCAGTAGTGACACATTTTCTATTAAATGGCATACATTATTCGAACAGTGAAACCCATTGGGACATGACTGGAATCAAACACAGGACCTTAGGATCGGAAGACGGGGTGGCTACCACTAGACCACCAGTGATCAACCATAAAATGTGTATATCATAGTAATTGTGCAAATCCGGATCCCGCTTGAATTTCACTTGAGATATTATCGTAACTTTACAGAATTGAGTAAGATAATTTGTGAACTATGCAAATATGCAAAACTGCAAAACTGTTAGGTGGTGGTATTTATTTAAGCAGTTCGGTAGTTCTCTAATTATATTAAACCCATGTTACTAGTACGTTAATTCACATTAGAACAGGTGGGCAAATACGAGTTCTACGAGTAGAATATTTTTAAAGGGATAGAAATGATTCATCAGGGATGAAATGATCTTGACGCGAATTCACAGCGCTCAAAGCGCGATTTTTTTATCAGAAAACATTCAAATAAGGATTTCTAAAAAAAGATTAAGGGGTAAGGTTTTAATTAGTTTATTTTCCAACTTTTTTGTGTATGCAGCATGCAAGATGTGACGTCAACTCTAGAAGAAGATGATTATCGAATATTTTAGACATTATTTCATAAATCAATTATTAATCTAACCGTTAATTTAGAAACCATTTAAAACGGGAAAATAGGAGGACAAATGTGTTAAATACATAATTTATTTCTTTGATATATTGTCAAAGAAATATATAATATAAATGATAACTTCTAATTTAAAATAAATAGTCCTTTTTTTTACAGCTTTTTGCGGCTTTCTGCTTGTTAATATAAATTATAGTTATACTATTTCTATTATTATATTATTCTATTCTATTGTTTATTTGATATATTGTCAAAGAAATATATAATATAAATGATAATTTCTAATTTAAAAAAATAGTCTCTTTTTACGGCTTCAAGTGTGCTGTGGGCATCGTCTTAAGGTTTAACAAGCACTTCCTTGCCTCGAAAGGTAGGTTAAACTGTCGGTGCCGGATTTTCAACCGAGGTCAAGACATGACAGATACCTACTAACTCCGTCAGAAGAGATTGATACTGACTTGTACGAAGAATTAGTGCTACAAGTAAAACTATATTACAAACTGGTCTATCTATGTTCCTATTCATCGCTGTATATCAAAGCAATTCAAAGTTTAAAAATTCACCCTATCAGATTCACATATTTATGCAACGTTATATTTTTAATATTTATCAAGTTATGAAAAATAGGCTTTTGAAAAATAGGCTTTTGAAATTTAATTTATTTCCCTTTTTCCGTCAGTTTCCGTGAAATTTTAATTGCAAATTCTACGCAAAAGTAGTCACATAATTGGTCAATTAAAGGCAGAAGCACTGAAAATTTATGTTAAATGTGACAGTATGTAGGCTCTTTCAGGATTTCAGCGGTGCCACCGATGTTTATTCAGACCACTGTAGACTTAATTAGCGACTGGTTGTACGTTAATTGCAACGTTAATATGTAATTTAAGTTTAAACTGTAAATAATTATTACTGAAGCGTACCCACCGCGATACACATTGCAGTGTTATAGACTGCAAGTCCAAAACTTTTCCAAGGTATAATATTTTTATTTGTATGCAGCCTTTGGCTTACAAATTTGCTTGGGTGACACATTATTGTGAGCTAGATTAACGCTATTTCAGACGCTTTTATGGTATATAACAAAATCGTTCTTGACAAATCAATAAAGCTGGATTTATATCTAAATCAAGTGCATTTATATCTATGCGCTTGTGAGCTTCAGTGGGCACATGATGCTGCACCAAAAGGCCCTAACGGAGGCAATTTGCCTGCCTATTAACGCCTTTTCTATAAGAGTTGCCCACATACGAAAAGAGCCTCTGTAGCGCAATTTATTCTTTATCTATTTAACCACATTGGTTAAAAATACCTACCTACCTTCAGACACAATAAGAAGAAAGATTAAATAAAATCTGTCTAGCCACTGCAGACGGTGGAACTACATACAAAACACGAAAACCAGCATCCACCTTTTGTAATTCTGGAGTTGTTAGTCTGTCCGGGAACTCCGGACATCCCACGAACAAAGTGGATTGTTCCAGCCTTCATTTCAGACTCTAATTAAAAACTGCAACGCCGCATTGTTTGAGAACAGGCGGCCGCCTGCGTAACTTTCAGCTAAGTAAAACTTCAAATAGTACATCTCTGGATATATACGAATCCAGGAATCCTTCTCTGATTGATTAACTGATTTAAATAGACAACGCAGTCTAAACAAATAATCGACTTGAAGTTTTCAGGATAATATGTTTGCCTAAGTGCGTAGAGGTGTTTTAGGAAGAAAAATATATGTATAAATAACATCCACTAACATTTTGAAAAGAGGTAAAAGCGTACGAAAAATCTAATTCCTTGAACAAAGTTGAAATTTATATCTCCATCGAAATCTGAAAACGAATTTCTTTATCGAAAAATTGTTCAAGAAACTCCAATGATAAGAAACATTTAAAGATATTGACTACCTCTGTGGCGCAGTAGGCGAAAGGCTGCCTGAGGTGCAGAAGGTAACGGGTTCGATTCTCGCCACCAGAAATTTTTGTATGATCTGCAAGTATTTGTCTCGGGTCTGAGTGTTTCTATGAAAAATGAAAATGAAAAATATTTATTTGACACGACACACAAAAAGACTTAAAGGTTAAGGTGGTAAATCAACATGCATTATTACAACTAAAAAAACAAAAAAAAAACGAGTACGTACGCCACAAAACTTGGTAGGTGACCGACCAGTATAAGGTACCTATTTGCCACTTATGAAAATAGATTACGCACCTGCATAGTGGTAAAAATCATCATGTCGCGCCAAAAAGGGTCAGCTCAGCATACTGCCAATTAAGTAGTGTGAACCTACCTACATAGCGCTGGTGTTATGTTAACCCCGTGCAGTAACGTCACGACGTCAGAGGCTCGCCCTTCTCTCGTTCAAAATTTTAAAAATATAGATACGAGAATAAATAAATATAGATATTGATATTGTGCCTACGACTAGTAAAATTAAAATATAAAATATTTCTTTTATTCGGTTATTCATGCGTTTAAATATTAGTAATACATGTGTAAGTACATAAATAGAAAAAATATGAATAATAATAATATTATAATTAGGTGACCTAGATCACCATTAAATAATTGATGCATCAATATTGATGCCCTCCCACTTCCTTTGTTCGTCTATTAAGAAACGCTTAAGTTTAATCCTAAAAGTGCAAACGTTAGTTAGGTTTCTGATCGGTGGAGGGATATTATTCCAACACTTCGTTGCTGCGTATCGGAAACTGCCCCGGAATGCAGCTGTTTTGTGACAATATGTGGATAGTGGAGGAGCACACTGCCTAACCCTGCTCGTAAGACTATTTGACGTCCAAATGACCCAAATGAATCATATATATATTTGGGTGCCTTCGTCTGAATAACACCAAAAAGGAGACAAGCCAAATGGAGTTTTTGGCGAGACTTCATTTTTAAATCAAAATTCTTGTTCAAAAACGGTGTTACGTGTTCTTTTGGTGGTACATCAAAACAAAACCGCGCACAAGCATTTTGTACCCTTTGAACGAGTTTTTGAGTTCGTGCCGGAAGTCGAGGGCCATACACTGTATCGACATAGTTTAGTTTGGAAAGGACCAGAGACTCCACCAGCTGCAATCTAAGTTCCTCGCCAAGGTAAGATCTGATTCTATACAAGATTTTAAGTCGATAAAAACAATTTCGAACACTATCTGCTATATGTTTCTCAAAACGTAAGTTTGAATCCATTTGAAGACCCAGATTGCGAGCATCAAATACCCTATCTATAGGTGTGTTCATTATGGATATGCTTATATTAGAGTCCAATTTTTGTAGCTGTTGAATAGAACCACAAACCATGAACTTTGTTTTAAGGGCATTTAATATTAGGCTGTTTTTTTCTGACCATTCTGCGATGCTATTAAGGTCTTCAGAAACGATCCTTGTTGCCTTAACCAAGTCTGCGGTCTTAAAAGAGTAGTAAACCTGTACGTCGTCAGCGTATACATGATATTTACAGGATTTGATGCTGTTAATCAGATCAGCACAGTACAGGCTGAACAACGTTGGTCCCAAGATTGAACCCTGTGGTACTTCTCGAGAAACATGGCGATTTTGGACCTTGCAATATCACCATTCCTTTGACGTAGTTCTACATACTGGTGGCGATTGCTGAGGTAGCTATCGAACCATTTAACGGTCATATGATGAAACCCGTAGAAACTTAATTTGGATAGAAGTAGCGGAATATTTATCGAATCGAAGGCTCGGGAAAAATCAAGTAATACTAGTATTGTACATAATCCTTGGTCCTGTGCACATAAGATATTATCTGTAACATCTAATAGGGCGATTGAAGTGCTTCTACCTTGCCTAAAACCTGACTGCAAATCAGGTAATATCTGATATTTTTCTATGCAGGCTGTAAGTTGATAACTAACTACTTTTTCTAATACTTTAGACGCACAAAGCAGTATACTTATTGGTCTTAAATCTTTTACTTCAGTAGCATTATCTTTCTTTGGGGTAACGGGCGCACAACTGCAATTTTCCATGCGTCTGGAAACATTGAGAGTGAGATAGGCGAGTTTATTATGAGGATTAATGCATCTAAAGATTGTGGAAACGTCATCAGCAGCATCTTAAGAGTAATTTGGTCATCCCCTTCAGCATTGCTTTTGAGGTTTTTAATAACTTTAAATATAGAATCATAACCTACAGTAGCTAGGCTAAAAACTGCATCACTGAATCTGTGGTGTTCAAAATACGTCAGTTGACTAAAATTTACACTCGAACTGCCTGGAACATTTAAAAAGTGATTGTTTATTTCATCTGGGTTTGTCAAATTGGCTGACAATGAAATTTGCTTTCTGGGGGGAAGTATGGTTGTTTTTAAATTCTTCCAAAGAGCTTTAGAGTCTTTTATTTTATTGTTTATATTAAAATTAAAATATGCAACTTTTTCATGGTGTAAAGACACATTTACCAAAGATTTCAATCATTTGTAATATTCTCTCTTAGAATCAGTTTTATCTCTATGATAATAGTCAAAGCATCATCAATTTGACTGTGTCTGTAATACATGGATAGGAGTGTGACTTTATAGTGGTAGTTTTAATAGGGGCGTGCATATTAAAGAGTGAAGTAACACAATGATTGAAAATCACGACCATGTCATTCACATTACCCAATGTTCCAAGCAGATCCCAGCGTGTAGAAAGTAGATCTTTATTAAAGGCGTCTAATTTAATGTTGCCGCACGGTCTATATATGATGCGATGAGGTTCAATTTTATCACGTTTTATGTTAAGTTCGCAGGTGATGAAAGCATGACCATATAGATTTCCTATAGGCTCAACAAGAATATTCCTAACTTTCAGATCTGTACGAATCAGATCCAGTAATGTTTGACTATTTTCTGTAAAGTGTGTTGGAGTGGACACATGTTGTTGCAGGTCTAAACAATTTAAAAAGGTATAAAACTTCCTAGAATCTCCATTGTCACTTGCTAACAAATTAATGTTCATATCTCCCAGCAATAATACATTGTCGCAATTTGGAGCTGCATTAATTGAGTCCGTTATCGCGTCTAGATATGTATCAACTTTTGTCCTGTGTGGGCGGTATGCTGTTCCAATGGCTAGCTTTTTACCATTGATAGAGAGGGTAAGCCACATCTGTTCCACAAATCTGTTTAGTGGGTCTACGGGATGAGACCATACCCTTGCTTTGATCCCGCATTTAATATAAAACCCAACTCCACCTCCGAGGCCGTGACACAGAGACAAAGGACGAGGAGAGTACCTCAGCTTATACCCACGAACAATCGGAGCACGCCCTTCTTCATCATCCTTAATCCAAGTTTCATTTATGGCCACTATGTCAGGAGAACGCACTTCCATGGCTGCTATAAAGTCGTCGTGATTAGTACCTAGCGAGCCTGGATTGTACAAACCAACCTTAAGAAATGTATAAATTATTTTTAATTGATAAAAATAATAAACTGTATGCTACTGACAATAAATTTATGAATATAAACATAACTAAATAATACAATACATTGATACAACGATATACATATCTGTTAATATTAAACATACTCAAATTACAATAATATATATAATTATATATCACGAGGTACTCGTATGTGATAACACATTAATAGGTATAGTTGACCGTAGTTACAAAAAAGATAGGTACTTACGATTAATACTAGTGGCATCCACGAATCCTCACTAATATTATAAACTTTAAAGTGTCTCTGGCCGTTTGAGTGTTTGTTTGTTTTCTTATTACAGTTAGACGGCTGAGCGTATCTTGATGCGTTTGGGTAGGAAGATTGATTGCAACTTTGAAACGAGCACTGACTACCCTTTATGTAGGCAACACGCGTGCATAACCGAAGGCAGCAGTTAGTTGTTTTATAAACTATGTTCAAGGATAACCATGGTGATGGCTTATAGATAATATAACGGTTTGCATTTATGGAACAGTTAAATAATTTTGATTGTAATATCTTAATAAAATTATGTATTAAAAGTGATGTTAAGGATAAGATTATATATTTACATGAAACTGGCGCGACATGATGTTCATTAAGATTGTATATTGAAAACCGGTTTCCCATGTAGTCAGGCAAAAATTAAACGTAGGCCACCTTTGTTTTATGCAACAGCGAGTAGAGTATTTCCACAATACATGAAAAATTATAAAAAACGCGACGAGCTAAACATGATATAATAATGAGAACACATATAGAATAATTAGGAAAAAAGTACAATTTACTGAGTAAGCTTACTGCACAGATAATGTCAAACTACAGATGTGCCAAAAATGTTAACTAAGTCCACCGCCCCTTTCTTTCTTTTTTACGCGTGAAAATTTTTCCTTTCTTCGTTCACACATACCTGTAGTGAGTGCGTCGGGCAGCCTCGCGGGTTCGCGCAAATAACTGGCGATTAGTGCGAGTTAATTTCTCGTTAATATATATACGTCGCGAAGATCCATGCAGCTCGAGATCCGTGCTCGAGATACCACGGCGCACTCTTGCGGCACCGATCAACTGGTCACGAGTGACCCGACGGGCAAACCTTACGGTGATGTTACGTGGCCTCGGAGGCACGACTGCTCCGTTGCTGTCCTTTTCGCGATGGTTGCGGTGGACGGGCCCCACTCTTTCCACATGCACGATGTATATGTCTATGTATAATATGTATGTATTTGCAAAAAAAAACGTATATAAGTAGTATATCAGTCATGTGGTACCCATAACTCAAGCTCTGCTTACTTTGGGGCCAGATGATGCTGTGTGAAATGTCCGGCATTATTTATTATTTATTTATTTATTTATATGCCACACAATCGGGTAGAGCAATAAAAAATATCCTAACAACATCTAGGAGAGGTACCCCTAAAAATAATTATTCAAAGATTTTATTTCATAACTTTGTAGGAGCCACGAATATGTATCTAAGAGAAAAAATGAATAACAACGAGACTTATGGTCTACCAGTAAAAGCTCTCATTATGGGCGAATAGACAGACAGACAGACAGACAGACAGACAGAAGAACATGGCGAAACTATAAGACGATTAGCACCGAGCACTTCATCAGATTTTCTCGAGGTTGTTCTTAAGATAGCAATAGGAATACACACAGTATTTGGGTTTTCTAGAATAGCCTGTGAAACCATGAAAAAACTATGAGCATTAGGATATGATGATGAAGTCAAAAAGAGGTCAAGGAACTTCTCAACGAATTTGCAGCAAGGTGGTGGTATGTGACTCTAGCGGGGAATTTGCAGCAAGGTGGTTGTGTGTGGCTCTAGCGGGGAATTTGCAGCAAGGTGGTGGTGTGTGGCTCTAGCGAGGAATTTGCAGCAAGGTGGTGGTGTGTGGCTCTAGCGGGGAATTTGCAGCAAGGTGGTTGTGTGTGGCTCTAGCGAGGAATTTGCAGCAAGGTGGTGGTGTGTGGCTCTAGCGGGGAATTTGCAGCAAGGTGGTGGTGTGTGGCTCTAGCGGGGAATTTGTTTCTAATAGAAAACACTGTCTAACTTAAGTACAGACGCGTGGACGAAGTTGCGGGCGTACCAGCTAGTCAATATCTATAAATCTTACATAAAGGGTAGTCTTTTGAAGAAAGTGAATTATAATATAAATAACTATATTATTGAGGATAATGCATGGCTTCATGTTGCTCTGTCCTCAAAATGTTAACTGACTGATTTGAAATGTATAAACTACTGTGATCTTGTAATTCTTTTTCGTATTTATGCTAGTTATAAGATGGATCATACAAAAAATCGTTAAGACCAGGACGAGTTTCTTGCTAGTTCTTCTCGGACTGGGTTAGGAGGAATTGGCACCTAAATTCACCTAGTATGTAGGACGTTTCTAAGTGATAATTGTGATTGTATTGAATAAAAGTAGTTGACTTTGACTTTGAGTAGGATTTCGAACAATTAACTGACCTATTAGCCGCATATAAAAAGACAAAAGTAACCAACATAGTCAGCAGAATCAGAAAATTGAAGTAGAACTGGGCTGGACATATTTGTAGGATGGAAAACGCAAGATGGACAAAAATGGTTACGGAATGGATACCACGATATCGGAAAAGAAATAGAGGACGTTCGAAAAAACGATGGAAGGATATATTCAGGGAAAAAAGTTGAGCAGACTGGATGAGACAAGTGAGCGATAGAGGTCTATTATAGAAAGATATGGAGGATGCCAGAAAAGCGACTACTGCAATATAAACCAATTTTTACCTAAGCATGATATTTATGATTAGCATGAAATTATTTAATTGGAAGTAAGTTTTTAATATAATAAATGTTATTTAAGTGTTATCTAATATATTATAAGCGCTAAAATAATAGCTAATAGCTATAATAGCTAATATATATATATATACATACATACATAATAATAATAGCTATTTATAAGCTATTTTTAACCGATTTCATCAAAAAGGTTCTAAATTCATCAATACATCGGAATCAATACATCGATACATCGATGATATTTTCGTTTACTTCGATATCTCGCTGTCTCATTGGAGCAGTGTGTTTATTTGGCCTACCCATCACATCACACTAATCACACTAACACACTAATATTATAAAGCCGAAAGTTTGTGAGTGTGTGAGTGTGTATATTTGTTACTTCTTCACGTCTAAACGGCTGGAGCGATTTTAATAAAAATTGGTATGGAGTTAGCTGACACCCTGGATTAAAAGCCTAACATATAGGCTACGTTTTACCGCGGGATAATATTTTTTTTTTGTTTGCTACCGCGGGTAACACCGCGGGGCACAGCTAGTATTATATATACAAAAAACATCTAAAATTTAAATGGGACAATCTGGGAAGCCTTTGAAACAACTTTGTATACCCTTTGAAACAAAAAAAATATTGTCCAAATAGGCTCAGGCGTTTTTGAGTAATCGATGAACATACATAAAAAAATGTTCATCCGACAAAGATTCCGACGAATTGAGAACCTCCTCCTTTTTTTAATGCGATTAATAATCACTACGCGATATCCTAAAGAGTTTTTATATGTATAACCCACATTTTCAAACTATAATTTCACATAACGGCACATAAGTATACCTTAACATAAGCACCAAGCTTGGTGCACCCACGCGGATATCGCAGGTTTCATGGCATGCCTGAGAGTCCTGGGTGCACCAAAGGTTTTTAGCGATTAGCAAATCTTGGTGCAGCACGTGTGATGATGCACTGGTGATGCAAGGGCAGCAGCAGCCGCCGCATCCACCGCAGCAGCTACCGCAGCTGCTTGATAAAGCAAATTATGTGTTTATGTTTAATATACTTCTGCACTAAAACGTTAAATTCAAAAACGTCACTGTGTTTGTTTATTACCTCTTTACGGCTAAACGGCTCAATGGATCATGATGAAAGTTAGTAAGGAGATTCTATCTTGCGGAAAACATAGCCGACTTTTTATGCAAAGACTATGCATGCGAGTTCACGAACTAGTTGACCTTAAATCCTTCCACAACATTATGTTATCCTTGAACAAAATTTTCCAAATATTTACTTGGATGCATTCTTTGAAATTCGTTGACTTGCATTCTAACACCCAGGTAAATGGCAACCCTAACAATACCGCACTAGGGTTGCTGTTTGTCTGGGTGTATCCTAACATGTCGTTTCATTTCGTTTAGTGGCATGTAAGCATGGAAATGCTAAGGGCATTTGCAGGCACGATAAACTTTCGGTTCCGGCTTTTCAGAAGTTGTTAGGCCGAGACAGAGGCCTTCGTGCGGCCTATACACTTGTCACTGATGGCCACACTCATACAAACATTCGTATAAGTCAGTAGCCAACGGTGACGGAGTGACTATATGCAAATTTTGTTTCGTGTTGAAAATAAAATATGTAAATCTTTTACACAGAAGAAGCTTCTAGAACGATTCGTGCCGATTCGTTACATCTATATATTAAAACGTGAAAGAAAAACTTTGTACTCCTTTTTGCGAAAATTGCGCGGACGGAGGAGTATGAAATTTCGCACACTTATAGTTTATATAAGTATGCAGTATGCTATATTTTTTTATAATATTTTTTGTTTAAATTAATTATTGTCGAACTTCGACCATCGGGCGACAATTAGTAATATTAATATTATGATTATTTCTCTCTTATAAAAAGTGTACCTACAACAATAAATGCAACAATTGTAAAGACATATCCTGACACCTATTTTACAAGAGACTGAGATAGGGTTTCTAATAAAATCTGTAGTACAGGTCACCAGAGCTAGGAAATCGTTTCGATAGTTAATTAAAGTGAGGTAAAACATCAAAGCAATTCTGCTCGTACGTTTACATCAGCGGGGCGATTATGGACTTATGTATGGCGATAATGCAACTTTTGACACAATCAATGTCTATTAATTTCGATTAGCAATCGGCATAATTTCAATCATAAGTTTGATTGTGATTGGAATCAGTTATGACAAAACGGATTACTATTACGTACGTTCTATCTCTATCGCAGACTAAATAAATATATAGACCGGCCATGAATAGTGAAGTGAAGTCACAAAAGTGAAGTCACAAAACCATGCTCCTCTGTGTAAATACAAACACCCACGCACACACATCTATCAAAACCGCGTTCATTGCTCTTCGTACATGTATACATACTTGTCCTATTAAGTATTCTGTCATGTAGTGGTCTATAAAACATATTACAAAAAATAATAACGACGTGACATGTACTAAAATCATGGAGCACGATTTCGGTGTATGTGCGAGGCGATTATGGAATTTGAAAATTGGAATTGGAATTTATGGAATGCGAAATTTCGTTTACTTAGATGAAGTGTTTTTTCCACCAATTTTGATTTAAAAACCAAACTACTGAATCGATTTTGATGAAATTTCTATGGAAATCGGAATCATCAATCGGAAATCACCTTAAATTTTTTTTTTTAAATCGGTTCATAAATGACGGAGTTATCAATCGAATTGAGAGCCTCATTTTTTTTACGGGTAAAACCACTGATACAAAATGATACAGCAAACATTAATTGTAACGACATTATTATCCTCACCTAGGTATAGTGAACCAGACCGGACTAACATATTTAAGTGTCATCCGATCCTCAAAATTGCTAACTGACGCGAAAGTCCTGGATACCGTTACTAACCCTTACAGCCAATTTGACAAGTATCTTCTTATTTCGTGTAAATTTTCTGTCATAAAAATTAAATATCCCTCGACCAAAATGTTGCTGCCACTAAAGCGGCGTCCGAGGCGGTGTTGAGGTCAGCTCTTGTGCAGGAGGAGGGGCAAGTAGGGCAATCAAGTAGAAGAAACATAGTTTGGAAGGAAGCACCACAGTCGCACTGTACACGTGACTTGTCTAGCATTCCCCACTTACACAAATCATATCTGCATCTACCCACTTGTGCTCGAAGTCTGTTGAGGGATTTCCAGTAAATTGCGTAAATTTGATCATTTCCTGGTGGTAGTCGCTCATCAGGGCTTAAAAGATCAAGAGGAGGGGGCAACCTCCTCTTGATCCTCCTTAAAAATCTAGAGGGCTGCCCTGTAAAGCAGACGTACAACGGAGGAAATTCGACAAGATTAAATTTCCTCCGTTCCTCCTTTCAATGATCACTGACTAACCTACCTAATAAGCTCCGGGGTTGTAGGACAAGATTTTGGCGTTAGGGATGAAATTGTGTGGAAATGACATTAGCTTGTGATATGTCTGGTGACTGCTGCAAATTGCCAATTATGCAAAGGTGACAGCGTAAACGAAATTTGAGGCGAGGTATTTGTTTAGACCCTGGACATTGTGGGTTTTTTCTAGCTCATATATGCCTCTGGATACAATGGACCATTGTTACCATCAAGATCTATGATTATAACAATGATATTAGGGTGGCCATTATCATTCATACAGTTACACTCTCGAAAACAAGTATATTTTTTATCCATTTTCCATAAACGATAATATATATATATACATATATATATAATAGATAAATAAATAAATATTTATGGACAATGCACACAACACCATCTAGTCCCAAACTAAGCTTAGTTTGTATTATGGTGACTAGATGACTGATAGAATACTTATATATTTTAAAATACATACTTATGATACCTTATAACACCCAGACACAGAACAAACACCTATGTTCTTCACAGAAATCGAACCCTCAACCTACAGCGCAGAAGGCAGAGCTACTACCAACTGAGCTGACAGCCATATATATATATATATATATACATATATTTTCATCATCGATAAACCTGCGTTTGACCACGATCTCCTGATGATGTTAAGCGACGATGTGGGCGACGATGGGGCACGCAGGTCTAGAAGACACCTATTTACTCTTAAATTAAAGAGACCCAGACTGTAGTTTTCAGGAAAGACAGACGACGGCAAAGCAATCCAATCCTTGGCTGAACGCATTATAAATGTGAAAGCAAAGCGCTTTGTTCGTAAGGGCGGTAGACTGACTAGGTATGTATAGTACTGAGCGGTACGTCCTGTTGTGAAAATGAGATGGTGGAATAAGATGTAATTCCTGGTTCCTGTAATGCCGTTTCCCGAATTCACTATTGTATTTTAGGGTACCGAAAACTTTTATAGTTTCACTATGTCCGTCTGACTGTCCGCACCTCACCGCACTCTTGATTACATGTGCTTGGTAAGTCCCTACTAATATAATATTATAAACGTGAAAGTAACTCTGTCTGTCTGTCTGTCTCGCTTTCACGCCAAAACTACTGAACCGATTTAAATGAAATTTGGTACACAGATAGTCTAAAGCCTGAGAAAGGACATAGGCTACTTTTTATGTAGGTGCCATGTTTGCGAAGAACTCCTTTTATATGCCTGCCGAAAGAGTGACAAAATTATATTTTCATTTATTTAATGAAACACTTTCGAATGAATTAATGTTTATTTGAGTCGGGAAAAAAGAGAATTATGTACAAAAAAGGAATTCGTAGATCTTATGGTAACAATATATGTTGGTAGGTGCAGGTACCAAGCGTACAAAGCCGAGGGCAGAAGCTAGTACTGTATTATTTATATATATGTAATTGTTATACTGGACATTTCACACAGGATCATCTAACCCCAAAGTAAGCAGAGCTTGTGTACAGAATTTGTCCTGCGGCGGGAATCGAACCTATCCCCTATAACCTAAACTCTTCTGCGTTTAAACTGGTCTTCGCCCATTGCGCCATAGAGTATCTCGGACTAAGTTGATGCTGGCTATTTAGTACTTCATCATTAAAACATTTAATAGCCATTAATAACAATATTTTTAATCGACTTCAAAAAAGACTGAATTCGTCGGAAAGTTTTTTAATAATTTATGTAATAAGTTATGTAAATTATGTAGTTGTGTAATCACTGATTATGCAAATACGCCCGAATTGATTTAGGAAATTCTTTTTTTTGTTTCAAAAGGTATCCTTTCCAGATGGTCCCATTTAAATTACATCGAAATAGGTTAAGCGGTTTTTTCTAAATATCAACAAAAAACAAAAATTGTATACATCGATGATATTTTCGTTTTCTTCGAAACCTCGCTGTCTCATTGGAGCAGTGCGTTTAGTTGGCCTACCAATATTATTATATAAATGCAGTCGGTTTTCTTTTTAGTATTTAAAACGTAATTGTATTCTAAACTTACAATCATTAAGTTTTTGAAAACCTAGCAGTATATATGCCAATATTTTGCCCGTTATCAGATAATTTACATAACCTGGATGACCGAGCTTTGCTCGGTATAAAACACGAATAAATCGACGTTTTCTAAAAATGAAACATAGCTAGATCGATTTATCTCCCCCAAAACTTCATGAAAATCGCTGGAACCGTTTCCGAATGCATTAAGTATCTATAAAATATATTATTATTGTAATCATATAGGTCAAGCAATCGTTAATGCAAGCTGTGGTGTTGTTATTTGACATACTGTGATACTTACTAATATTATAAACGTAAAAGTTTGTATGTGTGTTTGTTACTTTTTCACGCAAAAACTACCGAATGGATTTTCATGAAACTTTACAATAATATAGCATAAACATCAGAATAACACAAAAGCTACAATTTATAAAGATATTGTGTGAATTGTCAAAAATATAACGATAAGTGTCAAGAGAGTGGGAAAATCTGCCATATGCAAGCTATTCTGGCGTGCGCTGCTAAACCCGTTAGAATTACACAAAGTACTAATCCTGTGCAGACGAAGTCGCGGGCACCAGCTAGTTGGTTATAATGCTAAAAGTACATCTGTTGTGCAGCACAAATACAGCAACACTTGTGTCAATTTCCCGTCAATGCTGAATCACTTGGTCCCAATCACACAGGTGTTAATAATCAGTGTTCATACTGAACTGGTTAACAATATGCGCCCGAGTTGCATAAGAAATAGGGCAATGATTATTGCAAATATATTGTCCAAGTGCGTGTCGGATCACGTAATGGCAGTGAAGGAAAGATTCCAAACGAATTAAACAATCTACAAGATTAGGTATGGAACTTTCAAGGTTCACAAATCAGGCTGTTACTCATCCTGTAAAATCTAGCCTAGCCGTGATAATTTCCCTTATAATTTCATTATATATGCTACTACATTTAAAACTTTATAATTAACCCCAACAACGGTTTAGCTAGTAGAATGGGAGGACACTGAACTCTATTAAAAATTACTGCTTCAGAGTTCAACATTTACTAAACTAATATAATGGATCGCAACATTGTCTAAGAAACATCGTAATATCTATGTAATAAAGATATACCCATAAAAACAGATTTTCAGTGTTTTTATTTCCTGACTTTATAGGGGTCCCTATTTGTGCGCTATTTCATCATAATAAGAGTAATAGTCTCCGAGTATGATCCCTGATTCGTATACAGTCAGACAAACAGACAGATGGACTTAGTGAAACCCTAATAAGCTTCTTGTGAAATGCAAAAAAGGCATGTTCTTTTTCCATCTTCAAGTAAAAGAAAATTAAATTTAGACGAAGTCGACGAGCTCTGTGATTTAGTATTCGACTTCTTTTTATCGTGTCACTAGTTATTTCGAAACAGTGTGGTGAAAGGATAAAGTGCGCCTCAGGGGCTCGTTTCGAGCACTGGTTTTGGATTTTAAATATACGATACCAATAATTAAACTACCTTTGCACGCGTTCTTATTTCAGGTCACAAACTAGTGCTAAGTTTTATTCACATCAGATCAGCCGTTACGGGGTGATACGAGTCACAAACAATCATAATAATACAAACATCTGTTTAACATAATATAATACTAGCTGCTGCCCGCGGCTTCGTGCGCACGGTGACTAACATAAAAACTAGCCTATGTCCTTCTCCAAGGTGCCATCTATCTCCATACCAGAATTGATCAAAATCGGTTCAGCGGTTTAGGCGTGAAAACGTAACAGACAGAGTTACCTACTTTCGCATTTATAATATTAGTAGGGGATTTCTTACCAAAAGCCTAAATATGAATTTTCAGATCCCTTAGGTATTACTTAAGGAAATTTGAGTTGCCAAAAACTTATCCCCTATTATCCCCTATTTTACCCCCTTCAGGGTTATTTTTTGAGACAAAAAGTACCCTATATTCTTCCCCCAAATATAATACATATTCTAACCAAATTTTATCAAGATCCGTTCAGCCGTAAAAACGTAACAAACAGACAGACAGACAAAAACACTTTTGCATTTATAATATTAGTAGGTATTATAGTAGGGTTGTTGTTTAAAGCACATTAAACTCTGTATGTATAACAAAGTAAAATTCTTAATTAATAATAACTAATTAAAAGGCTCGCCTTAGGGGCGGAACTTTGCGCGTATCGATATTATCATAATTGCACGACAGCCTAGTAAAACAAATAAGTTCAATAAATGATTAATAATAAAAATGTACCATTTTTGTTTACACTATTTTCCGTCTATTTATATGAGAAAATCGCAAAAGCGGTCTCTTGGAGCTGTAGAATTTAAGCCTCTAAGTCAACGCCAACAAAATATACGATCATTTATGCCGCATATTTCGAACTCGCCAGTAAATCAAAACCCACGGGATACTTCCTGTTAACCTAGTATCATGAAATACAACAAGAAGCAAGCAAGGCACACGTAATTAAGAAAATCTGAAAACCGTTAATTTGTACTAACATTTTAAGAAAAACTTCGGTTACAAACTTGTTCAAACAATGTTCAGTGCTTCATAGTTTATGACTATACAATTCGATTATAGTAATCGACGGTAAAAGAACCATCATGCTAAAAAACAGAAGAAGTAGGTACATAGCGCGGTATCCTCTCAGGCGCTAATTTGCACTTGATCGATTATTTAATTTACAAAATCTCGATTCAGATTTTTTTTAACTTGAATTCAAATAAACTTAGTTTTCCATAAATATACCAATCCTACTGATTTTCCACCCTCGTAAACGTAAGCCAAAAAGCGATGATACGATTAGAGTTATGTTCAAGAAAAAGGTGATTATCTGAAAATTTATTTCTCGACGCTTCACTGTATCAAATGCAAAACTAGACTTGCAGCTATTTAACCAACTTAACGGAGTTTTGATATAAAATTACGCATAATCGAATACCTTCAAACGAGCAATTCTTGTATATATATATTTCTACTGTACGTGTGTATGTCATTGAACTCAACGGCTGGACCGATTTGAATGCATTTTTTGTATGCGTTTGAGTGGTTTAGATTTTCAAATCAGCCCGGCAGATGGCGCTGCAGTCGGTACAATTAGATATTTTTTTTTTCTTTTTAAAACGCGCGGATGAAGTCGCGAACGGGACAGCTTGTGTATATGTATATAATCTGAATCTCGGAATAGGCTACAACGATTTTCATGAAATTTAGTATGCAGTTTCGGTTTTGTTTTGGGGGCTATACATCGATCTAGCTAGGTTTAATTTTAGAAAATGTCGTTTATACCGAGCACAGCTCGGTCATCCAGGTACTACTAGAAATATATAATATATAAAAATTAAACATAAATTAATTAATTAATCTTTATTACCAATTAAATATTAATAAAAATAAAAATCAAACGCGCATTGTGTAGGTACTATTTTTATTGAGTCAAAAGTAGGTATTTCTCTCCAGAATTTGAATCAGTTCGGTATCGGCATCTTGCTGCGAGTTAGCGGGATGCTGTTGATAGACGGCTTCAAATTTGTACCTAGCGCTATAGATTGACTTGGCCATCGCATGAAAACACAATGAGATACATTGTGTTTTCATGCGATGACAAGTAATACATATTATATTAAATTAATAATAATTAATAATAATAATAATACCGGACATTTCACACAGCATCATCTGACCCCAAAGTAATTAGATTGGTAAGTGCGATTGCCAACTCAATCTTTATATTTAAAACATAAAAGATTTTTAATATTGATATGGTCCCTATAAGATGTTGTTAGGTTAGCTAATTACGTAATAACAACGTAACGTAACGTAATAACAACAAGTGCTGGAATAATATTCTCCCGCTACTTCGACTTTTAAAAACTAAATTTTCTTTTAAAAAACGAATTAAATGTATTTTAGTTGATCATCAAAAATCCGGATTGCTTGGTACGGATGCCCCTTTTAGATGTTAGTATTCATTTATTTTATGTAAGTCATTTATTTAATATATTTATATCTTTGTTAAATCTTATATTTTTGTATAACTTTTGCCACTTATATTTGAAAGGAACTATATTTTTAAACTTCTATAGCCTAATATATTCTCACAGGGTCTTGTGACGGCTATGGTCTCGGCAGAATAACAGCGTCTACTGCGACAACAGTAGGCATCATGCTGAGTCGGGGCCAATTTGCTGCAGTAGCATACACATACTCATACCTAAGCATAATTGTACCAATTTTTACATAATAGTACATAATTGTAAGCATGTAACAGTACCATAAGCCTTTTTTTTTCTAAGAAGCAAATAAATGTCTGTCTATGTCTCTAATACCTTTTGACAGAAGATCCCTTAAGTAGGGACTGAATAAATTATCCGACTTGGTATTACATGGATCTCACAACTTTTTACGGTAGAAGAACTGAGTTGCGAGACTTGGTTTTTATTACAAGTTTTTGATGGCATAAGGATTTGTTAATAAGGTATACTATTCTCTTAATAAAGTAAGTACAAAAACGAAAATATTATAATAAAATATAATAAATATAATTATAATAATAAAATAAGGAGTGGTTTTTATTATATTCCAGTCAAGATACGGATGTCTTGCTTAGTTTATTAGATAGGTAATTTTACAAGCTCTTTTATGAACTAAAAATAGAAAATTGTCGATACCGCTTTTTGACTTCTGATGGCATAATATTGAATGCAAAACTTATTGTGGATGTTTGTATGTCGATATTATGTTTGCTCAATTACACCGTAACACCTGAACGGAGTCTAAAGAAACTTAGTAAAGATGTAATCTGTTTCTGGAATATCACTGAAGCTACTTTAAGTACAACGCGAGCGAAACCGTGACCAGAAACTAGTTATATAAACATTTATCAGTACACTCGTCGTTATATTTTAAAATAAAAGCGACGCCTCTTTTAAAGTAAACCTCGCACCATAATCTTTACTCTCAAAGTGACAGTCTGCAACTTATTCTGTACCACAAACGGTCTACTAACTCATTTATATTATGACTGAGTTTCACAAAAATAAGGCTCGTGCATACTGCAGTGACTGCAGTATTAAGTATGTATTTATAATTTCGTATAGCCCGTTCGATAGTGTAATGTACAATTGTTCATACGATTGTGAATACACCGGCCAAGCGTATTTGTGCACGGTAACAGTGAAAGTTCCTGAAGTCAGTAAGGATGTGAACAACTGGTATGTGCAATTTTTGAAAAACATTTTTTTTGTAATTAATCGAAAGATCACATGTAAATTTTATAACAACTAATTATAGTTTCGTTCTAATTAAAATGTTATATTAAATTATAAATATTTTTTTGAACCCAGTACTGAAAACACGCCGACAGTTCCCGAAGAAGCCCGAGCGCGGGTGACGTCACGATATCTTGATATTATTGTCAACATGTTTTTTTTTTTAAGATAATTACAGAAATCTTAAGAAGAAAAAGAAGACCTTAAGGTAATTACAGAAATGTACAGAATAATATAAAATACATGTGAAACAGTTGAGCTATCTAAGAACCGTTTAAAACGATCAATAGATAGCTCAACTTGGATCAGTTGAGCTATATATTGATCTATTGATCAGTCGATATAAAGATAAATATAAAAAAATTACAAACCGTGCTTGTTTCGTACCGATATGTACGAATACTACAAAACAATTTTCGGTGAGTTGCCCCGAAAATTGTTTTTAAGTGTTGTTTTTTCCACAAGATGTTAAGCTTAGAAATTGATGGTTTTAAGCAGTGCGACGACCTAATCCCAAAACAACATATTTTTTTGTTGTGAAAATCATTTTGATGTACCTAAGTATTTTGTTATAACATATAATTCATAAAATTATATTTAATGAAGTGATCATTTCATATTTTAATGTACAAAATTATTTTTGATAAACCAGGTGAATTAAACCAAATATCATTAAAAAAAATCTGTAATCACAAATATATCCGGTATATGATATAGTTAACTCGTAAAAGTCGTTGTCACTGTGCTATCGAGAAATTTCTTTAATATTATTACGTCACAAATATAACGACCTATCATAGCGCATTCGTAGTCACGTGATTCTTTTTGAATTTCATCAATTTATAATTGTTTATAATATAAAAAAAATGTTTAAGAGTTTTTCGCATCGACTATTATTATAATATAAGTTTTAAAATACATATTTTTTTTCATAACAATTTAATTCTTTGAAGGTGGCGAAACTTTGGGTTTCAAAAAAAGAGACTTCAGTTTAAAGGCCGGCTTCGATCTTGGGCCTTGGTTACAACCAACATTTTTTTGTAAAAGTCATGACCGACAGCTTAACATGCCTTCCGCGGTCACCCATCTTGTACTGACCTAGCGAATCGATGCTTAACCTCGTCGATCTGTTAGTTCCAGTACGTACTGCAGATTAATCCGCGCTGAAAATAACATATGAAAATAACATTCAGAATAGCGCGGATTAAACCTCGTGGATTAATTCGCCATTAGTGCTTACTGGGCCTTAGGATCGACTTAGCTATGCTACGATCGCTTCAATGTGCGCGAACCTTTACATTTGCACTCTGGAACACGGCTAATACTCCAGTTAAGAGCTTTGACTAGAATCATTTACATTTTAGCTGCATTTAAATCTAAGATTGTAGGTTCCATTTCCTCATAAAACAAACATTTGTGTGTTAGATATAGATGTTAGTTCTGTGTCTGGGTGTTATTTAATATCACCTAAGTCATATGAAACTCATAGCACAAGCTATGCTTATTTTGGGGCTAGATCGTGTTGTGAATATTATTTATATATTTATATTTAAATATTATATATTTTCTTTATCTCTATTAAATAATCTCTAATAACTAATCTCTATAAACTAGCTGACCCGTGCCCATTGCGTTGGGCGGTTACAACTTCACAAAAAATATGAATGTACTAATTATCGCTATTAAAAAATAGATAGCTATTCAAATTATTGTAATAATTACAGAGATTAACAAAGTTACGGATAAATAATAATAGATGGCGTTATCGGCCACCCGCCCTGTTCCCGTTCCAGTTGTTTTCCCGGGATAAAAAATAGCCTATATCCTAATCCAAGTTACTAACTATATTCATTTTAAGTTTCATCCAAATCAGTCCAGCGGTTCTCGAGTTATAAGTAGTGTAACTAACACGACTTTCTTTTATATATATAGATTAGCAGCAATGGGCTTGTAAATGTCACTTACAAAATACTCTGAACAATCCAAACGTTACATACCAAAGCTTTGCATGGTAGGTAAGGTATCATAGCGTTGGCATGTAATGTTTGTATGTAGGTTTGACTACCCTCCCTAAACATTCTCAAAGAAAACAACAAAACATCAAAGCTGTCTACTGAGCCTAGAGATGCCGGCCGTGAGCATATATATTATTTTTCATATATAGAGTTTTTCTATTTATAGGTTTAAAGTTCCAAATTATCTCACGGCGTCTGGCTCCTATCTGGCTCAGCGTATTAGCATTGTCATTCAACGTGGCAATGCCACCAATGTCTTGGGAACACGCTCTGGCAGTGATCTGGATCAGTTGAGCTATCTATAGATCGTTTTAAACGGTCCTTAGATAGCTCAACTGTTTCACGTGTATTTTATATGATTCTGTACATTCCTGTAACTATTTTTGTAAATAATAGGTATAAAGTTGCTTATATAATGTTATTAAACTAATACACCTCGGATGAAATAGGTCCTTGGTTTATAACAAAGATTCTTTAAAATGGCGTATTTCTATCTCAACCCACATTTTCAACCCAGAAGTCAAATGTTATAATATTTTTTTCCGTTTCATACCACTTGGTGTTTTGTTTTCCATCTTAAAGGTATATATTAGAGGGTTTCTACGTGGAACTGATCCCAGATGAGTGCTGCTTGGAGACTGATGATGAAGACGACTGCGAAAGTCTTCAAAATATTGGGGATTAGTCCCCTTCTAACTAAGAGCTAGCAATAGCAATAGGAAAACTTGAAACAAGCCCGGCTCGGTACCAGCCGTTACATTAAGGCTTACTTAAGTGCACGAAAGGAGCCTCTGAGGCGCACTTTAATCCTTTCACCACACTGGTTAGAAATAACTAGAACTAGATAAGAAGAAGAAGAAGAATGTTCCGCAGTGGACTTCTAAGGACTGATGTTGACGATGATCTCAACTAAGAGTAGATTATTTTAACTTGAAGTAGCTCGAATACTGCAACACTACTTAAGCATTTTAAACCAACACAAAAATTAATGAGCGTGTTATCCTTTAAAATTGTATGGAAAACGTGACGGAAGTATCATCGGAGTATATTTTGATAAAAAATGGTTTTATTCACGTATCATTTAGTCAATAGAGGCACGGGACACTGTTTCGATTCATCTAGAGAATCTTCAACACTGTCGGTCGGTACCACCATCGGCAAAATAACATGTGTGTAAAATTGTTAACCAACATATGTACCTTAGTAGCCTGCAAGTTTAAGTAGCGTTTCAGTATTCGGAGGTTAAATTTCTTCGGTGTCAGACGGTCCGTAACCCGACGTGACCCGAAAAGTATAAGTTAAGTAACCTATACACTACCTTGCCCTCGCACTTTGTACTCCGGGTTTTCAGGGTGCATCAGGTCAAATTCATTTGAAGCTGGTCGCTCAACGTTTATGTAAATCGACACCACTTTGAGCTCTAATTGACCCACGACCTTCGATGATATATCAACTGCAAATCAAACAGCCTATTCTCTCTCACATTGCTGTTTAGTTGCCTAGTTTTTACTTCTTCTTCTCCTTGTCGTGTCACTAGTTATTTTAAAGCAGTGTGGTAAATGGATTAATGTGCACATCAGAGGCTCTTGCACTTAGCACATCTTTTTGAACATTGTAGGTTCTACAACATGCCGGTTTCCTATACCGTTTAGTACAATATTTTTCGATCGAAAAAATTTAATATTAATAATATGGTGCACGATATACGAACCCACGATCGGAAGGCGAAGATACTAACACTAGACCACTAATCCTCTCATACAACTATTAAGTATTTCATACGAGACCAACTCAACAGACAGAGTACCGGATTTTCTAAAGTTCAATTGGCACCTAAATTCCCCTAGTATGTTAGACGTTTCAAAGTGATCCTTGTGATTTTCACTACATAGTATAAAATAAAGTCGCTTCCCGCTGTCTGTCTGTCCCTATGTTTGCTTAGATTTTTAAAAATACGCAACGGATTTTGATGCAATTTTTTTTAATAGAGTGATTCAAGAGGAAGGTTTATACGTATAATGCATGCATAATATAGTAGAGAAACACTGTCAATTTTAGAGGTTTCTAATGTAGTGTCGTAAATAAACACCTTTTTTTGCGCTTACATAGCAAAAGATGGCTGAACCCTACGAGATAGATCAAAATAATGTACTACAGTATTGTAAACCTTATAAAGGTCTACAAAAATGTCTGCGACGGTATATGTCTGCCTCTTAGGGATAACTCACAATAGTATCAGCATTGCACCCGTGCGAAGCCGGAGCGGGTCGCTTGTATTGAATAAAGTATCTTGTGACTTTGACTTTAGGCACCCGAAAAGCCGGTATCGATATACGCTACTTGGATGGGTGACCCGATCCAGTTACTGACCTCAACGTTGACTTATCTTAACTTTGTTGATTTGTTGCGAACAACTGCAAGTAAGTTAGCTTAGCGCTCCACTCCGCTACATGGCTCGCCTGGATACTAAATAATTACGAACGTATATAACCGAACAGCACAAATCCCAAACCAAAATTTTGTATGAAAATCTTATCACTAGGAACGTAATTATGCAAAACGAAAACAACACAATAAAAGACGTTATGTTTGAAAAATGAGTTCCAACGGATATGGTTAGAAATTGGAGAACCGGTCCACACTCGCCGTCCTTGGCATTTAAGGTGAAGCTACATGATTGGAGATAAACACACACATTATTATTCAACATCTTTCTTCTAAATCAAAGATATTGAGACTAGGTAGAACCAACGACTTCGTTCGTGTGCGTTATTTTTTAGAAACCTGATGGATCAGAAGTTGAATTTAGGAAATTAGCCTTTTAACACGGAAGCTTTCCTCGCAGCTCTTTAGTCTTAGGGCTTTGTTGTGGGTATCATTACATAGTATAAAACAAAGTCGCCTCCCGCTGTCTGTCTGTCCCGATGTATGCTTAAATCTTTAAAACTATGCAACAGATTTTGATGCGGTTTTTTTTTAATAGATAGAGTAATTCAAGAGGAAAGTTTATATGTATAAAACATGCATAATATAGTAGAGAAACACTGATAATTTTAGAGATTTCTAATGTGAAGTCGTAAATAAACACACTTTTTGCGCTTACATTGCATACGCTGGCTGAACCCTACGAGATAGATCAAAAAATTGTACTACAGTATTGTACACCTTAAAAAGGTCTACACAAAAGTCCGCAATGGTATATATCTATCTCTTAGTCTATATTATTCTCTTAGATAACGTTGTATATAAAGACATTCTGTAGTATATTTAGTATCAGCATTGCAACCGTGCGAAGCCGGGGCGGGTCGCTAGTACTAGATATAGCATCAAGGTATTAAGCCGTAAAATGTCATCTATTTTTAACTGACTTCAAAAAAAGAAGGGTCTCAATCCGGTTGTATTTTTAAAATATTTTTTTATTTTCCACCAGGAAGTGAAACCTTCAAAAAACAAACGTATAATACGTACACGTATACAAAACACCACGGTTGTTGTGACGCCTTTTCTCAAGCTTTGTACTACGCATACGCGCACAAACACGTATAATGCTCCCTATCTCATTTTCTTCTACGTTAAATCTTATGAATTTATGTGTCTGTCTCTTTTTACTGTCGCTTTTTCGTTTCATCGGCTTTCAAATCACAACGATGCTAAAGAAGTTTTCACTTAAAAAATAATCAGTTAAGCAGTCGGTCAACCTGAGCCTCATAGAATAACTAACTTAGTTGTTCTGTTAGCTGTGCCAGGAGGTTCAACGAGATCAACAGAGGTAAGCAACCATCCGCGAGGTCTTTGGATAGGTGACTGCAGTGGTATTTTCATCTGAGCACTGCCGTACTTTTCGAAGGCACGGTAGCCTATTGACTCTGTTACCATAATAGGTTACAGTTTCTTTCAGAATTATAAGTGGCCCTCATCATCATAGCCTACTGCTGAACACAGGCCTCCCCAAAAGATTTCCAAGAAAAAGATTTCCCGCGATCTTTATCATGTCATCAGTCCATCGGGTGGGGTGATCGTCCCTAAGGTAGTAGTGACCTAAGGTCGTACCACGTCGGGTGGTAGTGACCCTAAGCAAATGAAATACAAAAACATTAAGAAAAATACAAGTTGACAAGTCGCAAAGACGTACAAGAATACAAACCATATTGTTAGTCCGTATAATACAAAGTTCAATATATAAAGTTGAAAGGAACGATCGGAACACTTACTGACATGAGACTTCAGCCGGCGAGCTCTTTTATACCCGTAGAATACTTCAAATATTGTTTATTTAAATGTACTTCAGTATTGTTTACCTGTGAACAAGGATGGCACATTGACAAATCGTGTTATGATGGTTCTTTCTTCATTATGCATTAAGCGCATTGAACATTATATACATTATGATTTTTGATTTTGATTGATTTATGGTGATTGTAATATAAGAAATATTGCAATTTTATATCTATACTAATATTATAATGATGAAAGATTTGTATTTTTGTATGTAACGAATAAACTAAAAACTACTGGACCGATTTGAAAAATATCGTTTAAAAATATTTACCGTTGGAAAGCTACACTATCCCCGACTGACATAGGCTACTTTTTATCCCGGGAAAATTAGTTTAAAAAAATTGTTTGCTAGTTTGATTATATGTTAACAATTTTTTTATAACTTAAATTATACTTTTTACTATAAGTGTAAGGAACTTACGACATTATTGTTATTAATAAAAGTATACTACGAACTATGAAATAGTCTTCCCATCAGTCAATAAACTCTAGAGGTAGTGGCCTAACGCGTACTGTAACCAAAAGTGTACCAGTGGGACGAAAGGACAAGAACAAGACCACCCACGTACGATCATAGCAGTTCTGTACAGATGGTAAAAACATAAGATTGAATCCTTTCTTCCTTTCACCAGAATGGTTCGAAATAACTATGCTTACGGTAAGAAGATATTTACGTTTTAAAAACTAAAAAGAAACCGAACCGAATTCAACTTCAATGAATGAAATTTGAGCCTATAATACATTTTTAGTGGAAAGTAGATGTATTTTGTATATATATTATATGGGTAGGCTAAATAAACGCACCGCTCCAATAAGACAGTGAGGTATCGAAGTACATGAAAACATCATCGATGTATACAATTTTTAGATTTTCGTTGATTTTTCAGCTCGACCGATTGTGATAAAATATATATGGGACCACCTGTGAAGTATACCCTTTCAAACAAAAAAAGAATTTTCCAAATCGGTCCAGCCGTTTTCGAGTAATCAGTGAACATTCATAAAAAAAATGATTCGACGAATTGAGAACCTCCTCCTTTTTGATAAAGTCGGTTAAAAATGAAGTTAAAATATAAAGCGTCAGGGATATTCGAGAAACAACTTTATTTAACAATGAAAATCCCGAAGATATTCCATCTTGGAAACGGTTCACCCTTTGAAATAACACTAGGATTCAGACATCTCTTGCAAAGAGATATCTAACAGGAAAGAAAATACAATGTTTTCTCGTTTACTACGTTTTGTTATGTCGATAGCGTGTTAATAGTACTATGTCTAATTACTAGAATAGGTACTCGTGGTAACGTTACTACATTGACATTGACTTACTCCGCTCAATTATTAGTTCAACGTTTCACGTAGGATGCTTACCCTTAACCGTTTGTTTCACTCAGACTGTAGGTACAAACTAGATGAAGCGAGACAAACAATACCGGTTTCAAGTTTATTTTTAGTTGATGACTACATGCTTACTTTATTTATTTGTGTGAAGAATTTTAGGCATAAAAACGGCGTTTCTGCTTAATGCAATTACTTTTTAACCGACTTCAAAAAAGGAGGAGGTTCTCAATTCGTCAGATTTTTGTTTGTATGTACGAGTATGTGCACTGATCACTTAAACGCGCCTGAACCGATTTGGAAAATTATTTTTTTGTTCAGGAGGGTATACTTCCAAGGTATACCTACCTCCGGAATCGGATCGAATCTAGAAATCGGTCGAATAGTTTTTAAGAAATCAACAAAAATCTAAAATATTTTTACATCATTGATATTTTCTATATGCATGATGTCGGTTTTCGTTTAGTTCTTAAAACTTAATTAATTTAAACTTATAAACCTTACAGTTGTATACATTAAAAGAATGGATAAAATAATGAATGAGTATATACGTGGATATCTTAATGTGGCGTCTGTGACAGACAAGTTAAGAAAAGTAGGTTAGCGTGGTATAGCATGTTATGAAGAGGAATTAAAGTCAAGTAACAAGAAAAGTTTTAGATATTAATGTAAACGGACACAAAAGCAGAGATAGGCCTAACAGAAAATGGATGGATTATGTGAAAGTCGGTAATTAGTAAGATAGGCTGTACAGATAAGACGACTGATTGAAGGAAATGGAAGAAATATGTTGTGCCGACCGACCCCTCAATGTGTGAATTATGGGCATGAAGAAGAAGAGCAGGATACAACTAAGAAAAACCTTCACGATAGTGCGCTTTGCGATGTTCATGCACATTGATAAGCAGTCTTCACGTCATATCCTGCTAATCCTACTAATATTATAAATGCGAAAGTTTGTATGTATGTTTGTTATTTCACGCAAAAACTACTGAATGTATTTTAATTAAACTTTACAATAATATAGCTTATACATCAGAATAACACATAGGCTATAATTTATAAAGATATTGTGTGATTTGTCCAAAATATAACGATAAGTGTCAAGTACGAAAAAAGATCTGCCATTTGCGAGCTATTCTGGCGTGCGCTGCAAAAACCGTTAGTATTACACGAAGTACTAATCCTGCGCAGACGAAGTCGCGGGCACCAGCTAGTATTATAAATGTTTAAGTTTGTGTGGATGTTTGGGTTCATCCGTCCCTTTTGTTGCCCAACACCCAACCGAACCAAAATCGCAAAAGCTAGCCTAGAATATAACCCACACCTACATTATGTTAACACGCATACGATCGCTAACAACTGTACACACTTCTCGCTAATTTCTACAACGATCTTTGTTATCGTTGACATTGACACTGACTACGTAATCTCGGCGCTGACTCAATTCAACTATTTCATATTCAGTGACCTAGCTTGTATCATACACAATAATTAACAAGTTTATGCGTGTTTGCAAGTACAAGTTGCCTACATTGATTTCTATTATTACTATTAATAAATTCGATTCACTAGAAATTAACATATAAATCCAAATCCTGATGACTCACTTAAAGACATCAGGGTCATCATAAACCTTTAAAGATGCAGATTCAGTTAAATTTGTATAAAAATAAAGGCTCCGTCCCACTCTACTGCTCTCGCTGTGCACTAGCTTTCGGCATATTTTACCTGCGTGGGTCCGATTGTTAGACAGTGTGGGTTTCCGTTTCCACAGCAGCACATACTATACACAAATATCCACGGCTATGTACTACTGCAGCGCAGTAAATTCATACTGTGGATTCATATTGTGAATCGGATTTGCGAGTGTAGCATAATATAGCAGCGTTGAGCTGCGTGGGCGATATATCCAAGCAGAACACGCGTGTAGCAATGACGTCACCAACCACGTAGCGTATACTTGGTTGCAGTAGACGTGATCGTGCGCCGCAGTAGGATAGCGCCTTTATAATATTGTATTCAATCATATACAAATAAAAAGGCTACGAATAATGAAATTGGAATTTGTATAGTGCGAGCTCAACGAGTTACCGTTTAACTTTATTTTTCAAGGACTACATTGCAAAACTATTTTATATACCTTCAGACAGTAGATTGTAAACAAAAGAAGCCGTGATATATACAAGTTTTGATGTCTTGGTGAACCGATTTCAACTTATATGAGTTCCGCGCTTTGTTCCTGTGGGCTTTCCCAACTGTCGCAAAAGATGCTGTTATTTCAGGGTATACTCCTGAAATAACAGCATCTTTTGCGACTGTCTGCTGTACCACCATCGCAGTATCTTCAGCGATTTAAGGTATGGCCACGCAGACGGCACTTGTACTCTCACAGCTCTCTTTTGCACCCTAAGGTCGCGTTCCCAATGGGCACGCCAGATTTGGTAAGTAATAAAATTATAAGATAAATTTGCTAAGTAATAAAATTATACTGCTTAACATTATGAAAAAGTTTATGTCTAATCTAAAGCTAAATCTAGATATATATCTTTCATTTTCTAGTATTATTTTAGAATAGGTTGGTTTATTTACCTACATTTAGTATATATTTCATATACAAGGAAAAAGGAGCCTCTAAGGCGTACTTACTTAATTCCTTTCACCGATTACGATCATACTAATTTGATACAACTAGTGACACGATAACAAGAAAAAGAAGCTTATATTTTTATTTTGGAATATTTTAAACCGACTTTGTAACCGACTTTATTAAAAAGGAGGAGGTTCTCAATTCGTAGGTTTTTTTATGTTTGTTCGCGGATTACTCTTTTTTTGTTTGAAAGGGTATACTTCACAGGTGGACCCATATAAATTTTATCAAACTCGGTCGAGCTGAAAATCAACGAAAATCTAAAAATTGTATACATCGATGATGTTTTCATGCACTTCGATACCTCGCTGTCTCATGAGCGGTGCGTTTATTTGGCCTACCCATATTATATATATACAAAATACATCTACTTTCCATTAAAAATTTAATTCAATGAAGTCGGTTTCTTTTTAGTTTTTAAAACGTAATTAAGATTTTAAGTATCTATTTTCTTTTAGTTTTAGTTAATTATTTCTATTCTAAATTTAAACTGTTGTGTATTGGTAATTGATAGATTATATTAATAGATAATCAATAGAAAAATAATATAAAGCGAGAAATGACATATGGTCATAATAAGTCCTTTCTTAACTGCCACTTATTCTACTTGCAGACTGAAATCACTAACTCACTCAATGCCGGTCTACAGACGAGGAAGTTCTATGTTTGTTTTGTTCAACCGTCTGTCTGTGTAAATGAGTCGGGTACACTTCAAACGATTCGAACTTGAAGAAACATTAAATACTTGGAACTGCAAATCAAACAAGTTCAAGCAACGATCAGTTATCTGGTACTCGTGGAAGTCTGAAGGGTACCCTTACACCAAATTAATAGAAAGACTGAGTATCGCGAACAACCTAAGTGCAGCCTCAAAACCGTGCTTCTCTGTGTAAAAACGCACCCGCGCACACTCATTATGAGTGTAAATATTTGTCATTAATATGATACATGCTATTAACGAAGAAAAAGAAGAATTGTACTAAATCCTCGCGCTTTGCGTTCGATGACGTTTTGTATTCAAATTACGAAAAAACAAATAACATTTAAAAAAAAGTTATCTTAGAAGTAATTCGGTGACCATTTTTTTGTTACGGGGTCACCACGATTCAAAAAGAAAGTATATATATATGTATTTTTTTTTGTTCGATGTTTACTAGATGACGACATGACATGTACCACAAAATACTTATTAGTACAAGTACGTGTACATGTACAAAGAGCAAGGAGCATGGTGCGTGAGTGCGTGTATTTACACAGAGCACGGTTTTGAGGTTTAACTTTGGTTGATCACGGTGCGCGCGTCTTTTTATTTATTTGGTCTGAGCGTCTTACTTATAATCACACACTAGCCAATGTGTTATTTTATTCAGTTATATATTTGTTCATCTAATACCTTTAAACGAGCAATTCTTGTATAAAATCTATACTAATATTATAAAGCTGAAAAGTTTGTTTGTTTGTTTGAACGCGCTATTCTCAGGAACTACTGGTTGAATTGTTGAAGTTGAATTTAAAAAGATGTTTATGTTGGATAGTTCATTTATCGAGAAAGGCTTTAGGCTTTAGGTAATAACATCACGCTGCGACCAATAGGAGCGAAGCATCAATGGAAAATGTTGCAAAAACGGGAAAGAATATTCCTTTTTTAACCGACTTTATCCAAAAGGAGGAGGTTCTCAATTCGTCGGAATCTTTGTTTTTATGTATGTTCACCGATTACTCGAAGACGGCTGAACCGATTTGGAAAATTCTTCACAGGTGGTCCCATATAAATTTTATCAAAATCGGTCGAGCTGAAAATCTATGAAAATCGAAGATGTTTTCATGTACTTCGATACCTCGCTGTCTCATTGGAGCGGTGCGTTAAATTTACCCTACCCATATTTTGTGTATACAAAATACATCTACTTTCCACTAAAATGTATGTCGTTACCGACAAAGGTAAAAGTCAGTCAATGTTAAAAGATAGACATGCTGTCTTTTTTTCGAACTTTTAAAGAGGAACCATTCATTATTTTTGCGTAACTTAAATAGTTTACGCAGCTCATGCAATGGAAGCTCTCAATAATTACGTTTTAAAAACTAAAAAGAAAACGACTTCATTGAATGAAATTTGAGCCTATAATAAATTTTTAGTGGAAAGTAGATGTATCAAATATATATATAATATGGGTAGGCAAAATAAACGCGCTGCTCCAATGAGACAGCGAGGTATCGGAGTAAACGAAAATATCATCGATGTAAGTATACAATTTTTAGATTTTTATTGATTCTTCAGCTCGACCGATTTCGATAAAATTTTAATGGGACCTGTGAAACAATAAATGAGGCGTTTTCGAGTAGTTGGTGAAACATAAAAAAAGATACCGACGAATTGAGAACCTCCTCCTTTTGATGAAGTCGTTTAAAAATAACTACGCAACAAAATAGGTAGGTATGACAAAGACAGAGCATACCTAAACGCTATATTCTGACTTAGGCGATGATTGCCGTGTGGGCTCCTACATGGCGATCAGTCTAGCTAGCACAGAATTAAACAATTCGTATGGGACCCAGAGTTTATTACCCGACATCAAAAAAGGAGGAAATCATCAAATTTTTTTTTTTACATCATAGATCCGTCATTTATGAACAGATTCAAAAAAATGTTTTTATGTGAAAGGATTATACTCTCTGTCAGTCCTATAGAAATTTCATCAAAATTGGTTCAGTAGGTTTTAAAATGAAAGACTTAGCTGAAAAATATCCATGTAAACGAAATTTTGTATTTTTTTGTATTTTTAAGTGTCACTAGTTATTTGAAACCAGTGTGATGAAAGGATTAAAGTACGCCTCAGAAGCTCCTGTGCACTTGGCACATGTATAACGCAACACATGTCAAAATATATATTCCTGGTTATCGCGGTAGTCGGCCAACAAACACGATCTAATCCATGTATCATTGACTATCTGGGGCGGTTGAATGAGAAAATCACAACATCCTGCCGTTCTGAGAATGCATGTTGAAGCACAGTGACTCCAGATTGATGCAATGACCTCATATCACCAAATTGGCGCGAAAATAGAAAGTTCAAGGAGGTTATCGCTAACAAATAAGGTCGGCTCTTAATAACAGACAGGCGACATTGTCAAAAACAGGAGATCGTAAAAAAATTATTAGTACTTTCAACTAAATATTTCAACAGTTTTCGATAGTTTTTTCAAGTTTTTAAATGCTTTTGAACGTACTGCATTCACGTAAAATACTTCACACTCTTACAAACTATCTACCGACAGTTTCACCGCAACTTGTGTTCATTTCGAGCCAAAACTACTCGCGCACGTTTTGTCCCGTGACAGCTGACTAGTGTTGGAAGTACAACATGACTGACATGCCGATATCGATAAAAAAAAGATGGTAGCGGAATAACACGATTATTATGATGTCAGGCGGGCGAGTCGTTCCCATCAGAGGTGATGGCAACTGCATGTTTCGATCAGTGTCCTACTGCGTGTACAGTACGCAAGAGCGCCATCGAGATATCCGTCTTCGAGTTGTCGAGCGGGTTACTGAAAACTGGCACAGATACAAGGACTTCATAATCGGTGACCATTCATACGGAATGCACATGTGGAGTGCTTCAGATTACAGAAGTTTGATGTCTAGAGACGGTGAGTATGCGGGGCATGTAGAACTGCATTGTGCAAGTGAATTGTTCGCTGATTACACGTTCAAAGTACATCGGTCAGGATGCTCAAAGACAATTGATTACGGACAGGGCCGAAACGTGAAGCATCTCCTATTCTCGGGGTATTTGGACGCCGGTCACTACAGCGTGCTAGAGTATTACTGATCTTAACTGCTAAATTATTTTATATAATATCATGTACTGGGATATGTATCGTTTTTATGCCTATTTATATTTGAGTTTATTGTGATTTATATAAAATTTTGGGACTTGGTTATAACTTGTAAACTAATTTGCACTCCTTAAAGTCTTACCCTTGTCTAGTGTAAATCATTAGGTAAGGGCTAAAGGAATAACATTAATATTGTTAGTTCAGTAGAATAATGTAAGCTAATTCTACATCCAAAGGTCCAAATTGTTAGGTGTGTTCAAGACTTTTAGTTTAAGTGTTCTTCGAAGCACGTAATGGCTTAGTTGTAAATGCCATTAGCGATAACCCATCCAAACGCTGACAAACGAGATATGCCATGAGCGCTCCCAAGTGCTATTTACTGATTTATGTTCTCATCTTAGCTAGACGCCATTGAGGAATTTCATAAAATAATTAGGTTACAGTTTTTACTTTATTAAGCAAATAAGAATCCAAGTTATCCGAACTATTATTGAAAACATACGCAGATATATAAAATATATTGTAATAATATTATTTAAAACTATGCCATAAGAATAACCATATTTATCTTGTCATCAAACATTATTTAGTTTAATTTCATGTCATTTAAGTATTTTAGTAGCTAACCACTATGATGACGTTCATTACGTTCATTAGATACAATTGTTTAAAATCGTTTCAATACGAGTTGAAACTGCTATAGCGTGTCTATATCATTTAATATTAAGTTTTTATCAGCTTTCTCGCTTTAATTTGAAGTGGTTACAAGTTGAAAACAACTTGTTCTGTGGCAACTGCAGCAGTGTTTTGTGTCGCTATTATTTTGGAACTTTGAAAATGTGTTGGAGAGTACGCCCGCGTCCTCAATATTATCTGGCAGTTCCGTTGCCAGATAATATTTCTTTTGTTGATCCCATTATCACAGGAGAAATAGTGTTACATATACCACTATCACATTTTATCAGAACGATTTCAAACAAGTTGTCGGTACCTAGAATGGCACACGAAGACTTTTATTTCGAAATCGTATTTGAACATGCCTCTTCAGAAGATTACCAACGCTTAATGCGGGATGCCCGCATTTTTGGTTTGGCTAGGTCTGGGAAGTCCCTAATTGAGTAGCAGGGTAAGGACTTTATGGAGAGGGAATCGCGTATGTGATAACTACATCCATGTTTTATCTTATTGAAAACAAACGGCCAATAAAGAAGATAAAAAAGTTGTTGTTGAATAAGATGATGAATGATGATAAATAAAACTTTTGGAAATAGACCGTGTTAGAAAATAGCGAAGCTGGTAAACGCTACGCTAGGTACAGGTGCGAGCTCAAGTTATCTCACGGTCAAGTGAAGCGACAAACTAATGCCGACCGAGGATCGGACGGCTATTGAAACGTGAAATGTCTTCCAGCAAGACAGATAATTAAATAACTACAACTTATTTGAGGCTAATACAAACTTTTGCTTGGTAGCACAATCCGAGAGAAACCATCTACTGAACAATTGAAATGATGTAGGGTCTAAGTGATCGAACAACCCGACCAAGCCACCAAGGGAAAGAAAAAGCAGCCAAGTGCGAGTCGGACTCGCGCACCGAGTTCACCCATCCCGACAATCGAGTCATAGTTATAGTATTTTTATTGCAAAATGAAATCCATTTAAAAAATTACGGCTTTCGCAATGTTTTCATTATCTGTGCTATAAGACGTTGCTTCGTACCAAATTTCAAGATTCTGAGTTCACGGGAAGTACCCTGTAGGTTTTGATTCCCTTGCGAATATCGAAAATTTGCGGAAATTTACGGCATAAACGGCTGTCTTTTGATTGCGTTGGCTTAGAAGTTTGTTTTTTTTACAGCTTTAAGGGACAGTAGACTTAAGTATTTGATATAAATTTCAGCTTAATACGCGTTCTTGAGAAAAAAGGTCTTGGAAGACAGACGGACGGACGGACAACAAAGTGATCCTATAAGGTTTCCGTTTTTTACTTTCGAGGTACGAAAACCCTAAAATATGTGATATAACTAAAAATATAAGGTTTTTGGAATTTTTCCTTTATATGTGCTATAAAACATTGTTTCATGACAAAAATTTCAAGATTCTAGGCCGATTGGAAGTACCCTTTAGGTTTTGATTCCCTCGCAAGTAGTTGTGAGTTTGAAAATATGCGACTTAAATTGCTCTTTCTTTTGATTGCGTTGACTTAGAAGTTTTATTTTGTTACAGCTTAAAGGTATTATAGACTTGAGTATTTGATATGAATTTCAATTTAACACTTCTACGCGTTCATGAGGAAAGGGGTAGTAAGTTTTAAATTACTAAAAATATTTTTATTATATGATGTAACTAAAAGTTTACGGATTTCGCAATTTTCCCTTTATCTGTGCTATAAGACGTTGCTTCGTACTAAATTTCAAGATTCTGAGTTCACGGGAAGTACCCTGAGAAAAAGGACGGACGGACGGACAACAAAGTGATCTTATAAGGGTTCCGTTTTTTCCTTTCGAGGTACGGAACCCTAAAAAATATAAAAATGATTACTTAAGACTTGAGCAACTTACCAAAAATGTTTACTAACTGCAATTTTACAACAGCATCGTAAAAAAAACTTATTATATTAATGTATAAATGCTTAACGCGAAATACAAAACACCAACTAAGCGCTTTTAGAATCTTAAAGGCCACCGACAAGAAACTGCTAATCTGCCTTGCCTGCATTAATGACTAGAAATGATTTCTGAATTATTGCACCTCAGTCGCTAATTGGATCGTTGGACGGCAAAAATTGAATTTTCTGCAATACATTTTCACCGTGTAACCTTAATGAGACCCTTGAAAGGGTGCCGAAGGAAACGGTGTGATCACCGTAAAAGGCAACTTAGTGTTATATTTTAATTAATATATTTTACTATTTGCTTTTAAGCAAATTCTATCGTTGCGAGTTTCGAGATTATTAGCCAGTGCATGATGTGTAGCGGTCACAATTAAGATGGGTGCATATTCCAGCTTTATTGGAGACGTTGAAGTATGTACCTATTAGTTTAATTTCTTCTTATATTAAAATAAATTTATCTGATTTAAAGCGGAATCGCAGATTGATTAATATCGATATCATTTAAAAACAGCACAACATGAAAAGTTCTATAAAAATATCGATAAAATTGCTTCGTGTATTAGAGCAGTCGCATCACTAGTTCACGAGAAATTTTATTTACTTTTAAAATCAAATTTCATTTGAGGTTTTATATGATTGTTTTAAAAAGGTTGTACACTGCCTTTTCGTAGGTATTTTCATGCTGCCTTCTAGCAAAACTAGATCCCCTAATCTAGCTACGATTAGATCCCAAATTTCTTGAGCATAGATTGAACGAATTTGCTTTGTCGAATTCTCAAGGTTAAAAGTGTTATTCAATACGTCACAAGACGACTTCGTATCGTCTACTATTTTGCAGCATTTTGCACTTAAAATTCATCTGTTAACGTGAGTTTTAGAGCAGAGTCCTGTAAAGTCCATTCAATGGACTAAATCTGTCCATTAGTTCACAATAGAACATGCATGTTGCTAGTTAACGGGGTCAATGGCTCCTCTATTGAGTAACTCAATGAAGACTGGCAAATTACTGATGATTCAATACGTCCCATTACGGAAATGTTCAGTGCGATATTGGTCGTGATTTAGTTCTTGCATTTTTAAACATCAGATACCGCATACTCGATGTTATAATCAGTATTATGTACATTAGTACATGCACTTCAACTTTTTAAGTTTTTGAAGTGAAAACTTCTTTAAGCGCGGTACGCATAATTTTAGATGAGATAAAACCTCTGGATTCGCGACACCGTTACCGTCTGGGGCGAGACGCAGCCGGCTGCCGCGCTCACGCCATTTGACTATAAATCTTAATTCACATGTTTACAGTTTACTTTTGTATGGAGAGTTAGTTTCTTTGATATTTTATCTACATTCTAAACAAAAATATTGCATCATCTGTGTTCGTTCAGTATTTGATTGGCAGTCGCCATAATTACTAATTTTGAAGTGATTCTACGTGATTTTCGGAATTCCTTGTCAATACACTAGTAATTCAATTGACCACACTTGTCCTATGGAGTCACAATTTATTTACTAAAATTCCGTTTAGTTTACTGAATAAATTATGCAATAACGCGAGAAAATATAATTAATTTAGATATGTTACTTCATGAAATGACAAACATAGAATCCTTGAAAAATATGTTGCCATCTCTATTCTTTGACACTAGTATGATAAGGGCAGAGAATACTTAAGAAATAGAAATAGTAATAATTGATTTGCAAGAAATAAGGTAGGTAACAGATATTGGGTCATACAATTACATATTTCACCAAAGAACATAGGCATGCAAATTTGAATGTTTTCAAAAACATTTAATTAAAGTATACATTATTCTATTTTAGCATTAACATTAGTTTCCAAAAAAGTCGTTAACAATGTAAAAAGTTCTGTGAAAAGTTAAATTAAATTTTTGCACGTTGCATACTCGCGGGGATCCCGCTTCGCTACCACTTTGCTACACTTTGAGTTCTCTCGCAAATCGTTAGTATAGCGCTGTTACTCTGACGTGGGTTGATATGAATTCGCTTCGACTATTGTTTTTAGTTTTTCAAAACCGACTAGCATCTACATTTCTGGAACGGAAACATTGAAACAAAAACCAAATTTTTTGCCCCAACACATTAATTCTTCGAGCTGAAACACTGCAGCGCTGGTGCCACGGTACTTTTCATATTCGTGAACAGGGCCTTATTTCTGTTTATTTATAACGGTTACCGTATTATTCCAATCCAATAATTACCTAAAAACCATTCTGAAAGCATTCAATCGATCGTTTGCGACTTCGTAAACAAAACGTAACATTAGCAGATTACGAAAACTAGTCAAAAGCTGTCATTTGGCTGCAGTTCGATTCCAATCGAGCTTACGGAAATTAACAGAATTATCCCCCAGAACGATGTCAGAGCAAAATCAAATAAAACAAATTTATTGAAATTGAACTAAAAACAGGGCAGCATTTAAATTTGAAATGCATTTCAATCAGTGAATTCGATCTGAAACTCTTAGATTTTAATAATTTACACAAATAATTGCTAGTTTCGAGAATCGATAATGATAATTTCATAGGTAATGATCTAATATTAATAAATATCCTGTAGCAGCATCGAGATTGTAGCAGTTTATAGTAAGTAGGTAAGCATAAGTGCCTATATGTGGTTATAAATATACATAACAAAGCGAGCGGTGACTAAACGGACCATTTACCTTGTCCACAACAAACCTATATTTGAAATAGAGTTGATCGTGTATTACCCGGTTTGCAGTATCCTGTAGAACGGACCATATGCTTTGCTTCGGAGTAAATACCTATTGGGTAGAAAAATGGTGGAACTGGCAAGCATTCTAATTGCACTGCAAGCCGTTTATTATACACACATTTACTGAGTTGAACTTTGAAAACACTGGAGTTGAGAAACTAGGTATCACTTTTACATTCTGAGTATCCCACTGGGTGTATATACATCCTGGGTACATATTTTGATGAAACAAGATAAAGATATTGCCAGTAACGTGGCTGGAATAGCGTAGAGATGACGTTAAGATGTTGTCCCGCCAAAGACCTTCATGTGGCCTATCTTTTATTCACCAGACCTGATTTCTTCTTCTTACTGAATCACTAGTTATTTCATGAGTGTGGTGGAAGGAATGCTGGTTGCCTTACGATGTCTTCCTTTAACGTTTGATAGTATAGCCCATATACATTTTTCGAAAAAAAGACCCATTGGTGCACGATCAGATTCGAACGCACGATCTAAGGATCGGAAACCACTGGATCATACGAAAGAAAGGTTTACGGTGATTACATTCAATCAGGTGGGCCACATGTTAAATGGCTTGTTTAATGGCGCAGCCTCAATACGAGCTACGTTCATCACAAAACACGATATACGAATAGTTTTACGAAACCCGATAATCGGGCTGGTATTAACAATCCCACCGCTTCATTTTGTCCTTCCGGTTAATCACAGTGAGTGGAATGACTCACTGGATGTGAACGTGAAGCTGATCAGTTTTAGCGATGTATACATCAACCAATGATTGTTTATGCTGTTTACAGTTTGCGCGTGAGGTTATAGTTAATAATATAACATTACATAATACCTACTTTATGAAAACACTGGTAGTCTAGTGGTAGTGGACCCGCCTTCCGTTTCTATGGTCGTGGGACGAAACCGGTCGTGCACCATGTTCAATGATTTTTCTCTTCGAAAAATGTATGTGCGCTATACCAGTTCTCTTAAACGAAGACTTAAAATATAGTAAAAAAACGTGCATGAATAAAATTAGGAATTTCGAAATTTAAAAAATACATTTCTCAAAATATTAAATAAAAATAATAATAATCCCGGACATTTTACACAGCATCATCTGGCCCCAAAGTAAGCAGAGCTTGTGTTATGGGTACCACGTGACTGATATACTACTTAAATACGTTTGTTTGAATACATACATATTATACATAGAAACACCCAGACCTGAGAGAAAGACTAGCAGATCATACAAAAAATTGTCTCGCAGCGGGAATCGAACCCGCACCTTCAACCTTCTGCGTCTCAGCCGGACCTTAGCCCACTGCGCTACAGGTCGTCATAAATTATGTATTTAGACTTGAATTTATACGTAGGTAGTAATACCGAAATGTAGAAATCATTTTATAACTTTATTTTTGGAATATTTGGGTTTTATTATAAACTACCGACCCGCCACGGCTTCGCACGGGTGCAATGCGGATATAACTAAATATACTACAGAATGTCTGATCTGATTAGAAACCTCTAAAATTATCAGTGTTTTTCATTACATTAAACACGTATTATACATATAAACCTTCCTCTTGAATCACTCTATCTATTAAAAGTACCCGCATCAAAATCCGTTTCGTAGTTTTAAAGATCTAACCATACATAGGGACAGACAGACTGCGGGAAGCGACTTTGTTTTATACTAACCATACATAGGGACAGACAGACTGCGGGAAGTGACTTTGTTTTATACTAACCATACATAGGGAGAGACAGACTGCGGGAAGCGACTTTGTTTTATACTATGTAGTGACTAACCGTTTGCGACTTCGTCCGCGCGCTTTAAAAAGAAAAATATAATATCAGAATTAAATATTTGCTTGATTTTGCTTCTATATGACAATTGTTCATGCACAATGAAACTGTTAACTCATAACCTAACAAACTGAACATCGTCTTCTCGAACATCTTATTTTTTTTTTGAATTTTACAATTTTTGTTAGTCAGCTATTCGGGGCGGAGACAAATCCAACAAATCAAAAATCATAAAAATTGGTGCAGCCGTTCTCGAGTTATAAATAGTGTAACTAACACTTTCTTTTATAGTATAATAATATAATAGCTAATATTAATACGTGAAGAAAAACTTTGTACACCTTTTCACGCAAATTGCGCGGACGGAGGAGTATGAAATTTCGCACACTTATAGTTTAAATAGAGAATTATTGCAAAATGCATTATTATTATTTTATCAAATACATTAAACATCACATTACACTTATATTATTTGATTAGATATATTTTTTTAATTAAATACATTGATTATTCATTCTTTATGGTCCATTTTCGACCAATGGGTGATAAATTATTTATGCCGTATCTATCTATACTAGTATAGATACGGTATATATTATTATAAACAGGTATATATAATTTATAAACAGGTATTCTAAAATACGAGTAGATTATAAGTGGCAAACTCTCGTCACGCATAGGACGGCCATAGGACTAAGTCATGGCCTAACAACTTGTGAAAAGCTGGACCGACGGAATTTAAATTGCATTTTCTACGAAGAGATTACGTAGAAAACAATAGAGTCGTTGAAATACAGCGATTTCAGTCACCGATGTTCAGAAGTATTATTCATCGTTCCATCGCTCAAAGCAAGTCAAAACGATGTAGCTAAGAGTAGGGTTTTCCACGATTGTTGACCCGATATATCGTTTATCGATTTCAGGAGAAGGCTTCCAGATCACTGACCGGTATTGGTTTAACTGGATAAAGACCGGGTCCTGGAAAATGAAAAATGTAGGAATGGATGGAAAATGAAGTTGTGCTGCTAACAAAGAAAATTACAGAATTGAGAGTCATCCTCTGCCATTAATGATTTACCTTTTTCTATTTTGACATCTGTCTTGGTGACAATTTTGCCAAAGTCAAATATTCTTGAATAAATTATAACTTTATTTTATTTGGTTTTGATAATGTCGTCGCATAATTATTGAAGGCCGTCTCGCGAAACAAAATTGCGCTCTTATTTTCATTATTTTTCTCGAGTTATTACAGTAATTTTACGTCTTACATACTAGGTGAATTTAGGTGCCAATTCGTCCTTACCCAAGCCCGAGATGAACTGGCAAGAAACTCGTCCTGGTCCTAGAGCTTTTTTACATGATCCATCTTATAACTTCGGGTTCGATTCCCGCCGTGGGACAAATGTTTGTACGATCTGCAAGTATTTGTCTCGGGTCTGGGTGTTTCTATGTATAATATGTATGTATTTACAAAGAAAAAGTATATAAGTAGTATATCAGTCATGTGGTACCCATAACACAAGCTCTGCTTACTTTGGGGCCCGATGATGTTGTGTGAAATGTCCGGGATTATTTATTTTATTATTTTATTTTATAACTACCTTAACTACGAAAAACTAAGACTAACTAAGAGAGTTTATTTATAAATTTTAAATGTGTCGGTTAACTGTCTGAGGGCAGAGCGACATGAGGCCATGCATTTTTATCAATAATATAGTCATATATATTATAATACGCTTTCTTCAAAAGACTATCCTTTATGTAAGCTTTAAGTTTCATAATAAATAGATTAGATACATTTTCAGGAAGCTCATTATAGAAGCGCACCGTGTTCCCCATAAAGGTCTTATTTACTTTTTCTAGTCGAAACCTAGGGATATATAATTTGTTTCCGTTCCTAGTATTGATTTTATGAAGATCACTATATTGCTGAAATCCATCTCTATTTTTATGAGTGTGTCGCACATTTTCATATATATATAAATATTGTGAGAATATTAATTTCTTTAAATATTTCTCTCCAAGACTCACGGTTTCATACTATAACATGGTATATATCCCGTTATGAGTGAAAATTATGTGCTGTGAAGTAACAATTTATCAATTAAAATCCTGCTAAGATTAATGAATAAAACATGCAATAGCAAAAAAAAATTAGAAGTGCTATGTTATTTCCTGAAATGACAAACGAAGAATCCGTGACGACTTACTTTTTAACCGACTTTATCAAAAAGGAGAAGGTTCTCAATTCGTCGGAATCTTGTTCACCCATTACTCGAAAACGGCTGAACCGATTTGCCACCTCGCTGTCTCATTGGAACGGTGCGTTTATTTGGCCTACTCATATTATATATATACAAAATACATCTATTTTCCCCTAAAAGTGGAAAATAGGCTCAAATTTCATTCAATGAAGTCGGTTTCTTTTTAGTTTTTAAAGCGTAATTATAATATAATCACTTGACTTCTAGAAATTTCTCAAAAACGCAAAACTCAATCTACTAATTAGTAGATTTTTTTTTATATGTATTTCTTGTGTTAAACTTGAGTCAGAGCTAATGTTACTTCGTAAAATGTCAAACGAAGACACCAGTCATCCTCTGCGATTGACCTTATTAATTGCCCTTCGTTCAATTACAACTGACCAATGACATGTGCCCAGTTTGGCCCCAATAGCTGTGACAGACGGACGGAAGGACGCGACAGATCGACAGGCGGATGATTTCAGAGGCACTGCGGGCGAGATCTGATTCCCGCTGCGCAACTTATAGTAGTATGTATGTCTACATCCTCAGTTCTGATTCGGGTTTATACTATTGATGGTACGCTAGTTTCTGAATTAGTTCGTGTGATACAGAAATGTCAGTTCATAGATATTTATTCTTAAAAAGACTGGAGTTACTTACATGAGAACTAATCTAACTTAAAATAATAAACAGTACAGGTATAAGTCACGTCGTCCGAGTAAGTACATTTAGATTAACAGTAGATAATGATTATAAGAAGGTAGGATACATTTTGATACCATTTATATAGGTAAGGTAGTATGTGCATCCTGCTTTAAAATTTAGTAGCAGATTATATTAAAAGTAATTTTGAAACACCTAGTTCCATAGATTAGATTTAAAAGTAGTAAGTGAGTTTGTATTTTTTATAGTTGTGGGTAGTTTATTGTAAAGCTGTGCGCCTTCAAAAGTGATCATTTGTTTACCATAGTTCGTCCGTATCTTCGGAAGAATCAAAAACTCGCTCGTCGAGTGCTGTGTTTGCTTACTTGTCGCGCTGTTATAAAAGATAGGCTAGTATGGAGAGCGTTTTTTAGAATTTTACGAACGAGTATGCATTTATTATAAATTATATAGTTGTTTGATGTTGATTAATTTAGTTTCCGTATAAATTTTAATGGTTGGTGTTAGACAGTGATAGCGAAAGAGTATTTTAATAATTTTGTGAAATGTACAGAATAATCACTACATAGTATAAAACAAAGTCACTTTGCCCTGTCTGTCTGTCCCTATGTATGCTTAGATCTTTAAAACTACGCAACGGATTTTGATGCGGTTTTTTTTAATACATGGAGTGATTCAGGAGGAAGGTTTATATGTATAAAATATGTAGTAGTAGAGAAACGCTGATAATTTTAGAGGTTTCTAATCAAATTAGACATTCTGTAGTATATTTAGTATCAGCATTGCACCCATGCGAAGCCGGGGTGGGTCGCTAGTATACATATAAACCACCAAAAAACAGTGAAACAGTTGAGATATCTAAGGAGTGTTTAAAACTATCTATTGCGCAACTGAGCCATACGCTGCTAGAGGATAGCCGGCGTTTTTGCGATGTGGAATGGCAAAATTTATACGAGAAGATATAGGAGCCAGCTCTTGAGTCACGCGTTGTTTCGACCAGACACCGTGATAAAACGGTTGCCTGGTAGAGTCGCTATTAGCGATAAGGCCGCCCATTGTTTGCCTTAAATAAGTTTAGTTTTTTATTATTGTAATATTCCGTGTCAATAAAGTGTTTTCTATCTATCTTTCTATAAAACTTGGAAACTGCGATGGCCCTTGATCCTGACTCAAAAAGGCATGTATATGTAGGCCCTATCGAAACCGGCATATTGGCACCTTATGAGGTGCCATAAGGTTTGCGGCACAATAAGCCGCAGCACCAGCTCTAACGGTCCCCTTCAGATGGAATGCTGCCTTGAGTGAGGCGTCCCGCCATAATGGTCTATTTATCTCCCAAAAGATAAGAGTCGTATCATCATAAGGCCTCTTACCATCATCACATATCAGACTGATCGGTTCGAGTACAGCTGGCACTTAGGAAGAGCACAGAGACCGCGCAACTAACCGCAGACAAATTGTAAATCGAATTGTTGCGATACATACTCGTACGTGATACATATGTATATAAAACGTGGTTTATATGCTTTTTGAGGTCATCAATTCTGCATAGCCGCTGCAGTGTGATTGTTTTAAACATACAATAATCTACGTTCTCGCATTTAAACTAATATAAACAATATTAATAAGTACTAGGTACCGACGATTAATAGCAAGATAAATTATGCCGGCGATTACAAGAACCAATCGTTTATAATATACCTAATCGGCTTCCATTTTTGACATTTTTGTTTCATATTTATAGTAATATACCTACATACATACGATATGAAAGCGAAGACATATTATCTACCTTGCCTTTGTACAAATCTATATCTATTTCTTTATTGCGTGATTGAGTAAAAAATAAACACCTTAATGAAATAAACAATTATAATATTTTTGTTGCAAGTACTTAGGTATTTGACAGTGCATTACCAAAGTAAATAGCTGTTATCACGGCTCCACGAATTGATGACAAACATTGCGTTATCGTTATCAGCTGATGATAACATCCAGTGTAATATTGTGATCAGCTGATTCCGAACCTGAATAAAATACTTTTATTCATTATTTTTAAAAACTAAAACGAGCACTTGTGTTCTAGTGGAAGCCTTCCGATCCTAAAGACGCGTGTTCATAACTTGCACCAAAATATTTTCCTGTTCGCTATACCAGTACTTTCGAAACGGTAAAGAAGTTACTCTTGTGAGGAAACCGTCATATTAATTAACCTGAAAGTGCGTGAAAGAATCATATAAGGCGCACTTTTATCCTCTTACCACGCTGGTTTCAAATAACTAGTGGCACGGAAAAGAACTAACTAATTCATAAGCATGGATACTGAAATTTTCTCGAACATTCCACTATTTGCTAGACATTTTCTTTTTATTTTCATCTTGAGATGCAGTTTATGGTAATAGGAACTCCTTGTGATATTGCACGTCTAGACGCAGACAGAAAGATGCTTTCCAAGTTTTAAATATAGATTTTACCTAATCCATGTACTTAGTAATTCATCACCTCGCCTTAGCTGATGAGAAACGACGAGATATATATTTTAAAGCAGATGTTATGCCGACAATAACACAAACACCCATGAAGACGATGTGTATTTGAATATGCATACGCGTTTACACGTCACTACATGGTATAAAACAAAGTCGCTGTCTGTCTGTTCCTATATATAGCTAGATCTTTAAAACTACGCAACGGATTTTGATGCGGTTTCTAAAATAGATAGAGTGATTCAAGAGAAAGGTTTATATGTATAATACATGCATAATATAGTAAAGAAACACTGATAATTTAAGAGGTTTCTAATCATATTAGACATAGGTAGTAGGTATGTTTAGTATTAAGCATTGCACACGTGCGAGGCCGGGGCGGGTCGCTAGTACTGAATAAACCAGTTAACGATATGGTTCGCTATGCTTATCTACGGTGTCAGTTAGTATTGTCACCCAACTCCATGGTAGCCATCAAACGATGACGTCACTAGCGCAGCCATCTGAACAACAATACGCATACCGGTGCCTCTAGAACAATAGACCACTGACATGCTTCCAGATAACCACTAATAATAGAAGGGCAAACCCAAGCGCATTCTAGCTTAAGAGGGTTTCGTATCATTACTTTTACAAATGGAATAACTAACTAAATCTATATTAAAATATCAATTGATCTGCGTTGTCCTAGTAAAAACTCAAAATTGGTCCGACGGTTTTGAATATATTTTTTGCTTTATTCATTTGAATGCTGGATTGGTATACAATCAAATTAGATGGTACATAGGTGTTATGAAAGGCAATTCACACAATACCATCTAGTCCCGAAAAAAACAAAGCCCTACACTTTGGAAACTATTTTACTGGTAAAATAAACAATAAACAAATTAATAAATAATGCCGGATTTCACACTGCATCATCTGGCCCCGATCAAGTAAGCAGAGCTTGTGTTATGGGTACCAACATGACTGATATACTACTTATATTCAAACATTTGTTCAAATCAATCAAACATTTGTCCCGCAGCAGGAATTAAATCCGCAACCTTCTGCGTCTCAGCCAAGCCTTTACCCACTGCGGTACAGAGGTCGTCAATATTATACACAAGTAGAGAACAAATGTCTATGTTCACCACTGAAATCTTGGCAGAGATTGAGATTGTCCTGGGTGGGGATTAAGCCCTCTGCATACAGCGCAGAAAACAGATTTACTGGCAACTAAGATGAGAAGCCAGTCAACCTAATTTAAGTAAATAATTCAGACAGATTAAAAAATCAACAAAAATCTAAAAAAATTATACATCGATGATATTTTTGATATACATGAAGTCGGATTGTCTTTTTAGTTTTTAAAATGTATTTGTTAGGGCCAGATGATGTCCGGCATTATTGATTTATTTTTGAATTTGTGTAATTATCATTCGTAATTATCCGGATTTGAAACATCAAATTTTACAAGAAGGCGTAATTATTTGTTTAATTTTTAATGAATTAAGTATCTACTTAACTCGTTTTAAAAACAATTGTATGTATCTGATTATTAACTTACTATTTTTTTAATAATATACTCGTAGGTGTTAAACATTTTGTCTTATCGCTTTGTTAAAATCCATTGTTAAAAACAAGGATTTAACTTGATTTAGTTAGTCAGATCGACAGACAGACGAACTTACCCACAAACGCCTATAAATACGAGATGTAATGCTGCCTACAGCAGGCTCACAAATTACCGGCAATTAGATCTACGTGCGTAGACCAGAAATGCGTAAGTCCAGTACACGAAACTGCTTTTCAAAAGAGCGATGTTGTTGTAACCTTGTTCTAAATAAAGGCACTTGTTATTTATTATTGGATTGCGTACAGGATTCGCTAGAAAATTCATCGCTTCAGATTCTGAATCTATCAATATAATTTTCTTGATTTATTTATTACATTAATTTGCCTAATACAACACTGGCCTCGGTTTTGTTCTTGAATACAATTAGATTGTGAAAGAAGCATTTTCCAAAGTTATATCTCATCTGGGTTTTTTTTTATATTATAATTTTCGGAGAACTCACAGCTAGGTAGGTACATTAAAAAAAATACAAATGATACATGTTTGTGGCAAAAGGCCAATTACAAGTTCACACTGATAGATGTAAAAAAAAGAATATACATACCTATATATGAAAAATACAGTACAAGTGGAAACCTAAACAATAAAAAGAAGAGAAAATATAAAAAAAAAATTGTTAAAAATAGATCAAACAACAAGAATAAAAACCTCTATTATAAAATGAATTTGTCACAATTTGTCAAGCGTTTTAGTTTGAAGGGTGACTTTTCTTTCACTACATAGTATAAAACAAAGTCGCTTCTCTCTATCCCGCATTAAAACTACGCAATGCATTTTTATGCGGTTTTTTTTAAAAGATAGAGTGATTCAAGGGGAAGGTTTATCTGTATAATACATGTATAATATAGTAGAGAAACACTGTTAGTTTTAGAGGTTTCTAATCACATTAGATATTCTGTGGTATATTTGGTATCAGCATTGCACCCGTGCGAAGCCGGGGCGGGTCGCTAGTAGTTTATAAATGTAATTTGATGTTTCAGTGGTTTTTTAAGCGTAGGTATTTAAAATGTATGTCGTGGAGCATTCGCAAGCATGGATGCCTTTAGGCAACATAGTTGTTTTATCAGAGTTGGTTGCTGACCCATAACAACCTCTGTGGTGCAGTGGGCTAAGGTATGGCTGAGACGCAGAAGGTTGCGGGTTCGATTCCCGCCGCGGGACAAATGTTTGTATGATCTGCAAGTATTTGTCTCGGGTCTGGGTGTTTCTATGTATAATATGTATGTATTTACAAAAAAAAATATCGGTTTAAATAGTTTATTCTCATAAGAACAAAGATACAGTTCACTTGTAATGAGAATTAAATTACTTAATTAACTGGTACATAACTAATGTACCTAAGTAGGTATTTTGTTAAGTTAGTGGCGAAGCACGCAGTACTTAAAGACTATAACTTAATAACTAGGTAAGTAGCAAGGTTTTTGTTTGCAAAAGAAACATAAATTTCAAAAGATAGGAATATATCGACACATTCAAACTATAACAAAATTATATATAATATAAGTGTGGTAGGTACCCATAACACAAGCTCTGCTTACTTTGGGGCCAAAATGATGTTGTGTGAAATGTCCGGGATTATTTATTTATTTAAAGCTTCTATTCGTAGAATAACAAGTAATTAATGAGTCCTGCGGTTGGACTGCAAATACTCGATAAAATTAATTATATGTTATTAATTTATAAGTAATAAATAGTTTCAGCACTGGGGCGGAGCTATCAACCAGTATGTTGATAGAAAGCATTATTGCACCACTTAAGTATTCTCACCATGTTTAAATTGTTTTGTATTTTTTACGAGAGGCTGTATGATAATCAATAAATACATTGACCCACTTAAATATCATTTCATTCACCTGTCAGGATTGTAATGCGATTGCTAGAGTGATTCAGAATCATAAATATATAAATAATAATTAGTGGACAATGCACACGACACCATCTAGCCCCAAACTAAACATAGATTGTATTATGGTGACCAGATGACTGATATAATACTTACGTATTTTTAAAAACATGACCTAAGGTCATCACACAAATGTTTGTCCTAGGAGGGTAACCCACATCCTACAGCGCAGAGGACAGAAGCTCTACCAACGGAGCTGATAGGCCAGTCAAATAAATCTGTCAAGTACGAATGCCGCGCCTGAGAGGGTACTTACTTACTTTTTTCAACATCGTGGTTCTTTTTCCATCGTTATTATTTACCGACCGTCGGTAGAATTTTATAGTATACTATACAAGCACTGAACCGTATTTATATGTCATTCAGTCAGTAAAATCACAAAAAATACTTTTTACCTAAATACAAATGAACGGTTATCACATATTTTTTCTTGACTTGTGCTATTTTTACCTTTGCTTCTTGCCAAATTTCATGATTCTGGAACGAAATTTGAAATGTAAACGAAATCGAATCTGTTCTATTTAAAATTAGTTTATAATTCTAATTTATTGCTAACTCTTTCGTATACTCTTTCGATTTGTCTTTTATCTCAAACTCGAAAATCTCTAATATGAACTTTTAATAATCGCCATACGCCTCTATGCTTGTCGAAGATGTGAGACAGTACATACCAGCTGACATACGACACAGACGCTCTCCATCAGTGTACTACTACTAGTGTTACTAATTACATTTTTAGGGCACCGTGCCGTAAAATGGAAAAATGAAAACCCATATAGGATCACTTCGTTTTCTGTCAGTCTCTCTGCCTGTCAGTGTATCGAAAACCCTAAAAAAAAAAAGTCAAAAAAACCAAAAAATGCGGCAATCAAACAACTATCTTTCTAATTTGATTTTTGAGTTTTTTCGTTGTAGAGAAATCATTAGAGTTACGCAGGCGATACGCTCGCTCCGTTTGACATTACCTTTGAGTTTTAAGGACATCGTATAAGACCTTTAGCATTCTTATCACGAGTCCAACCTCAATACCAGTGAATTGAGTAATTAAACAAAAGCAGCTGATAGACTAAAGATAACAATATACTAGACATCCCAAGAGGCACTGCCACTTTCACATTAAAACCCTGCTGACTTGCAAAAGCATACCAGATACTAGCGTATACATCTTGTATTAGCTACATTTACCTAAATTTACATAGGTATATCTCATTCGTAGTTATTGTACTACATGGATTACTTGGAAGCTTATACTTTTTAATAAATGAATAACAAAAACGTTTTCCTGTCACAAATAGTAGGTATATGAAAAAACCAATGACTCTCAGTGTATTAAAATTATTAAATGACTGAGTGATTGCCTGCCAGCAAGCAATACAGTTTTAAACGAGGGTAACATCTTACGAGGGCCAGTTTTTTGAAGTGAAAACTTATTTTAGCGCGGTACGCATATTTTTAGATCAGGAAAAACCTCTGGACTCGCGACACCGTTACCGAGACGCAGGGCTGCCGCGCTCGCCCCATTTGATTATAAGCCTTAATTAACATGTTTACAGTCTACTATTGTATGGAGAAGTTTACTTAGTTAGGTTCTTTGATATATTATCTACATTCTGAACAAAAACATAAGAGATAATTATATGTATTTTAAAGTTTCTAATAACTAATAAAATACAATGTATAAATAAAATGCAATTCATAACCCAATAATTCTAGTACATCTCTAAAAAATGTCTAACGCGCCAAAATAAGTTATCACTTCTGTCGGCACTCCCGGAGTGCACCCCGTATTTTTTTTTATTAATTAATTTTGTTCAATACAAGCACAAATAAAGAATAAAGTATCTCTTGACTTTGACTTTGATAAAGATGTGAGGACTTCTTCGGCGATGACGGCTTTCCAAGACTCCTTGATTCCTATGATAGACTTTACCAATGTTGAGAGAGAGATCGTTCTAAAACTGACGTACTGAACTGTTTCACGTGTGTTTTATATTATTGTATATTATTCTGTACATTTCTATAATTATTTCTGTAAATAAAACTGACTTGAAAAGTTGTGACTCCATTTTGAATCGTCTAACATACTAGGTGAAGTTAGGTGCTGTTTCATATTGAACCAACTAACCGTTAAAGCTTCATCAAGAGTATAGTGGCCAAGTGCGTAACCGTAGAAGTAAAATTGTTCTCATTTTATAAAGATAGTAATGCTCAGTGGTGTGCCAATGGTCAGGTCCCAAATCAACTCGGTACCAAAGCTTTCTTTCTTTCTTTCTAGCTATTTAGCTGTTAGAGATTGGAACGTTACGAACGTTACAAAAAGTCATACGTACGAACGTATGACTTTTAGAAATTTACAACTTCAAAGATTAATATTTTTTCATATACCTATCCAACGATATGTTACATGAGATGGAAAAAATATAGTTATTTGGCATTCGGATTTTTACTCCCAAAAATGTTTTCTACACTTATCAAGCCTACTCTTACCGATACCGTGAAAATTGAATTGAAAAGAGAATCACTCTACAAACAAGAGCTCAGATTTGGATCAGAGACACAGATAGACAGGCGAACATGGCAGAGCTAGGTATAATAGGTAATTCTTGAATGTCATTATTTACAGAAATTAATCACAGAAATGTACAGAATAATATAAAATACGTAAAAACAACTTTACTGATTCAGTTTACAGGTAGTTTTATAGGTAGATCTTGTTAGGCTTTGAAACATTAAGAACGATAAACGTAGGTTTTGTCGCTATTTTTGTGCACTGTGTCATGCAAATACCTAGCACGCTGCTAGGTAACGTTTAACGTGCAATTGTCCATAATCGCACGGTTCAAACAAATTTTTATCATTATATTATAATCATTCGCATCAACGCATAGGAAAATAGCAAAGTATTTATAGAGATATTCATAGATAGGTAAAAGTGTAAAAAAAAAAGTTATAAAACATAATTCTTGATTGAAATTAAAAACGAGTTACATTAGTATTCCGGATATTAGTCATTGTTAATGATGCATCGCTCAAGTCTCGTCGAGTGTCTAGGTACTAATTTCACACGACGACGCTCATTTTATCGTCAGATGAGGTCACCCGCGACAAAACTTTAATTTTGCAGCCTGAAACGTCGCGTGCACCGCCACACGCAAAATGCAAATAAAACTATAGTTGCAAGTACCTATTGCTAAGGACACAACACACAAGTATTTTACGTTCTGACTTTAATTTACTTAGTAGCCGTAACGTAAACGGGTCTCAAACGGCGAGATATTTTTAGTTGAAGCGTAAGCTCGGCACGCAAGAAAGCGATGATGATTTAACGAAACGCAGATCCTTTGAGGAGAAATTTGGGCATCGACCGTATCCTTCAAGGGCACGCAAGCGCGTTTCTTGTCACCTTATTTTTTTTAATTAACTTTTTCTAACTATTTAGCTAACTTACCTGTTGCCAGTAATCCTCGAGCGACAACTTCCACTCGAAGTAGCCGGTGTCGGTGACGTGCTCCAGCTCCCGAAACAGGTTTCCGCTAGGCAGTACATCCATCGCGTTCACATGTGACGGACGAAATATGCTACAGCAAGACATGCAGCATGCGGCAGTCCTCTGCCGAGGCACGCGATAGACTGAATACCGAACCGCTTGGCTTCACTTGCGGTGCCCTCACCCCGCTCTCCTCACGCACAATCTTTGTTTGAGACGCGTAGTACTAATAAAGAACAGAGATAACAAAATACCTCTGTCTCTTTTTTTCCTTTTATCCTGGGGAATCGTAAAGTAGTCAGACAGCCCAAAATGTATACTTAGATATTATTAGTTTTAGCCCAAATACCTATGTGGGCTTCATACGTAAGATAAGGTTCCTGATGGATGTCAACATTAACCGAAATCGTGTACTTAGTTTGAACTTTAAAACGGCATTGCCTATTTGAACCACGAGTACCTACATCGGTGTAATATAAAAACGTTAATTAAATAATGCATAAAATTATTTTGGGGAAAACTACAAAATATTATCAGATAAGAGCCCGCAGACTACAGTGAACAGAAGGAAATGTAAACAACGTTCAGAGGACTAATTTACAAACACCTCAACGAAAATGGCAAACCGAGAGACGACGATACAGCAAATTCATTCAGCCAACAAATAGGGAAAATGAAATGAAAGGCACCTAGTGGAGGTGAGGCGAGCGCACTCGGAATGTCATGTCCGGGTTTTTCACAAAAATAAAGCATTTCCACTTTGTCAAGCAAAAAGTTTTAACAACCTAACATGGACATGGAAAAAAGATAAAAATGTTTAAATAATACCATGGCGTCTATTAAAAACGTCGCGAAGAGGCCAAAAAAAGTGGCTCCTATCTAACAGCGTATCTATTAGTATTGCCATTTAACATGTCAATTTCACCGGTGACCACGCTGGTCTCTCTAGCGGTGATCTGGATCAATTAAATTCTATATAGCTATATCTATAGATCATTTTAAACTTTAGAAATTATATTATATTTCCTGTACTAAAGAGCGCGAGCAGTGCTGATTTATTTAAACTAGTGGTCGCCCGCTGGTCGAAAATCGACCATAATTAATTAATGATTATTGTATTTTTTAAGCATTATTATAAAAAATATTAGCATTCTGCACTCCTTCTCTATATAAACTACAAATGTGCGAAATTTCATACTCCTTCGTCCGAGCTATTTTTGTAAAAAGGGTACAAAGCTTTAGCTTCACGGATTAATATATAGATTTATCTTATTTATGTTACCACTTACTACTTACGTCATCGCTCAGCCGCAAACATTGCCCACAACAAATATAACCTATCACTTGTACCAAAGTACAAAGTAGTTGTGTGCCCACAGCTGTTTAGCAGCTAAATTATATCCAATTAAAAATAATGTAATTATTATTATATAATAATTAATACTTAGTATCCGGATGACCGAGCTTTGCTCGGTATAAAACAAGGATAATAAAACGTTTTCTTAAAATGAAACCTATCTAGATCGATTTATCATCCCCAAAACCCGGGGGGTTTACATACTAAATTTCATGAAAATCGTTGGAGCCGTTTCCGAGATTCAGATTTTATACAAGAATTGTTATCGTTTTAAGGTATTAGATCGATAGATTTTAAATTATTTATAGATAGATATTAAATTATTACTGAAATGTACAGAATAATATACAATAATATAATACACATATACACGTATAACAGTTGAGCTATTTAAGGACTGTTTAAATCGATCTATAGATAGCTGAATTGATCTAGATCATTGCCAGTGGGCAGCGTCCTTAAAACACTGGCGACATTGTCACGTTGAATGGCAATGCTAATACGCTGAGCCAGATAGACGCCAGCTCGTGGGTCACGCGATGCTGCTACCAAAAACTTTAGAACAACTGCGGTATCCATATGCTTATTGGTATATCGCCGGATACAACTTCAGATTACAGATAATTTGAATCCGGATCGATATTTTTACTTTTAGTAATGAAAAACCAACGGATGAATCTCATACCACGTATAAGTACCTGGATGACTGAGCTTCGTTCGGGATAAAACACGGATAAAACTACGTTTACTAAAAATTAAACCTAGCTAGATCGATTTATCGCCCCCGAAAACCCCTGCATACTAAATTTTATGAAAATCGTTGGAGCCGTTTCCGAGATTAATACAAGAACTGCTTGTTTAAAGGTATTAGATAGATATATATGTATATATAATATACTAGATGCCCCCACAGGAATAATTAGAACGCGCTATCGTCGCGTTTTCAAGTTTCTATAAATATTTCACGATACGTTACCTGATTAAGAGACTTAAAATATTAGTTGGATATGGATCAATGCCATATCATTAATGAAATAAAGAAAGAAGATGGACATTTGACACAAAATAAGAAGATGGAAAAAAAAGAGTAAGAATGAAAAGGTTCGTCTATTTTCAAATTTATTCGTTTATCGTATTGCGTGCACATATTACCTTTTGGAACTTTGTTACAAAAAAAACCGAGTTAAAGAAAAAAAAAAATTCTGTTCTTATTAAAGTTTAAATTCAGATCTATGTTGTTTGACAATTTTATCTTGTCAATAAATTTAACCATAATTGCTTCTTGCACTAGTGCAAGCGAAAACCGTTGAAAGCAAGCGAAAGATGATGTTGTGTTAAATGTCCGGCTCTATTATTATTATATTACAAACTACATATAAAGTAGCCCGTAACACCAGCAGCCGTAATCCGTTGCAATTTGAGCTAACGGGTGTATATTATGAGCTTATGCACTTTGCTTACGTAGCACATAAAAAACCTTCAAGTCTTCTTATTGTGCCACTGGTTATTTCCAACCAGTGTGGTGAAAGGAATAAAGTGCGCTTCGAAGGCTACTTAAAATTATTCCAGGTCTTAATGTCCCGTAATGTCAGCCATTACGCCGTGATCGACCCACAAACTATCTAACAAACAAATAAACAAACATTAAAGTCAACTGAATTAAATTCAATACACAAATACTCACAAAATACAAATACAAAAAGGTTTATTGCTAAAAAATATTTTACAGAAGTTACTAAAACATTTATACAGTTCTGGAAGTCATTTAGAAATTGGAGTAGACTCAGCACTACATCTGCGCAAACATGGTTTACGCAGGGCTGGTTTTCAGTCTACCCCGTAGCTTGAACTTAGGTTACAGTCGAGCAAATAAAATGATTGTAACAGCGGAAAAATGATATAACCCGGTCAAAAAAGACATTGACCTTTGCATTAAAACAAGATGAAAATTTACTGAAATTTATGAAATCCTGAAAAGTCCCCATTGATTCCGTGTGTGCAAAAAATGTTATTCAAGGTCAAAGGTCGCAAAAATTGGTTTTTAGATTTTGATAAAAATAGCTCAGACTAAAATTGTAGATCAGGTAATTATGTACTAAAATTGTCCAAATACTTTTTTCTCTAAGATTTACCATTTCTGAAAAAAACCTATTCAAAAGTTAGCTGGAGCTGTATTCTCCATAATATGCATGACTACGGTCTCTAAGCATTATTGGACGCGTAATATAAGTAATATACATTATGAGTTCCAACTAACCAACAACAACTTTTATATTTGCTTGTTGTAAATTAATGCAAGGGTACCCCTATTTTTTGGGCTAATTTGACCGGGCTAATAGATCAAACTGTTAGGAATGTTCGGAATGAGTTTTAGAGTATTGCGTTTGTGGGAGAAGGCATTTTAATACCTCCAGTCTCGTAAGAGCCTGGGTGGCTAAGCTGCCTATTCGTGTGTAGTCTATGTGTAGTATGTTGTGGCCGTTGTGGGGGAGTAGGTGTGTATGCGACTATTTTTTTAATCTAAAGGTTGCATAAAACATCTTTTTATTTCGGATAATTAGTAGTAAATACTCATTTTACTATATAAAGGAGGCGGGATATTATTCCAAATTTTCACTGCACTATATTTGAAACAACAGATATAAACCCCTGAAATACCCGAAGTAAACTTCTGCTGGCTTTGTCGATTCCCAAGCATAAGACCACGAAATTTGAAGGTTGTTTTAAATATAGTGCATTGAAAATTAGGAATTATATTTTATTTTATTTTATTTTATTTTATTTTATTTTATTTTATTTTATTTTATTTTATTTTATTTTATTTTATTTTATTTTATTTTATTTTATTTTATTTTATTTTATTTTATTTTATTTTATTTTATTTTATTTTATTTTATTTTATTTTATTTTATTTTATTTTATTTTATTTTATTTTATTTTATTTTATTTTATTTTATTTTATAATTTTCGGAGAACTTACAGCTAGGTACATTAATAAGAATTACAAATAATACATGTTTACAAAACATGTATGCAGAAGGCCAATTATAAGTTCACACTGATAGATATAAAATGTATATGTATCTAATGAAAATGTTTGGCTGGGAAAGTCATATTCAGGCCTAACAGATGTGCATTTCAGTCAGAATGGTGTGAAAACTATTGCTGTTATGTACCAAAATACCGTCCACTAAAACATAGTGGAACCTCTTTCCCAAAAAATGATCGAAAACAGACCCTGGACTTTCCAGCAAGATTCTGCACCAGCTCATAGGGCACGAAGCACTCAAAGTTTTCAGTTGAGCACCCGTGAAATCGACATTATCAAGCACGAAGACTGGCTTTCGTCTAGCCCAGACTTAAATCCACTGGACTACAAAATATTGCAGCATTTAGAGAACAAAGTCTGCGCTAAGCCTCATCAAAATGTATTATAATAATAATAATAAAATAAGTAAATAAAATAAATAAATAATCCCGGACATTTAACACTACATCATCTGGCCCCAAAGTAAGCAGAGCTTTTGTTATGGGTACCACATGACTGATATACTACTTATATACTTTTTTTTTTGTAAATACGTACATATTATACATAGAAACAAATTTGGAATCTCTCCGTGCTTCTCTGGTTAAAGCAGCGGCAAAAATAGACATGAATGTGGGGCGTGCTGCAATCGACGACTGGCCGCGTCGGCTAAGAGCCTGCTTTCAAAATCAGGGTGGTCATTTTGAATGATAGTAATTAAATTGTATTCAATATTTAATTATCTTTCTTTTCACGTACAACATTAAAACAATAAACACAATTTATATGATTTATTCAGTTAAATGTTTGTGACTGAATTTATGACCTGACTAGGTACTGTGCTGCAGTTATTAAAGGGTAACGGAACTAATAGGTCGCATAGCATAAATCTTACTTCTTTTGAAATATTTTTCCGTATATCATACAAGACCTTCAGTATATAAAAAGCTGACCATCTGATTAAATCGTGTTACATGCTAGGTGAATCGAGGTGACATCTATCCAAACATACACACCAGCTTTCGCATTTATAAATTGTATAAAATTAATGTTGGTGTACAATGCACACAATACCATCTTGTTTTGAAAGAAACATAGATTGTATTATGGTGATCAGATGACTCGCAAAACTTGTAGATATTTATTTATACATATACTGTAGGTAGGTTCCTACAGTATGTAAACTGATAAACTAAATTATAAACTTATAATCGTTGGGGCGTAAAAGTTCTCGAATGGCGACCAAAGACAGGAAAACGAAGCGTTGGACGACCCCCCACCCGATGGACTGACGATATTGTAAAGATCGCAGGAAGTCGGTGGATGGAGAGGGCTCAAAATAGTTCTTCCTGGAAATCAATTGGGGAGGCCTATATTCAGTGGACTTCTTAAAGGCTGATATGATAATGATGATGGTTATGAGGTAGGTTCCACGCTATAGATTAAGGGTCCGATTCCCTCCCAGGACAAACATTTGCGTAATGAATATAGGTGTTTGTTCAGTGTCTGGGTGTTATAACGTTTCATATGTATGTATTTAAAATGTATAAGTATTCTCCATAAGCTATTTTCTGGTCACCATAATACAAGCTATGCTTTGATTGGGGCTACATGATGTTGTGTGCATTATACACTTATATTATCTTATATTATATTATAAGTACTAAACATTCTTCATAACATCCAGACACAGAACACCTATGATCTTCACTCAAATGTTCGCCTTCTAGGAGGGAATCAAATTTCCAACCTACAGCGGTGAAGGCGTAGATACCAACTGAGCTGATAAGCTCAGCTCATATTAGCTGAATAAAGGAACCGCCGTCTTAAGATTACGGCTGTTAAAACACGTTTTCCACTTCTCAGCAAACCGTGATGGAAACCCACAAAATAGTTGAAAATCACTGATATTCAAAGTTGGCTACGCGGTGTTCTGTGGCTGAGAGGTAAGGCAGCATTCACATTGCCAGCACCTGCTGTGTTAGCGAATCACAAATGTGTAGAGCAAAACCAGCCCTTAGGCCTTGCGCGGTTAAAGCTTCGCGATTCTGAAGTATGTCTTCTTTAGATAGATAGAGCCTACCTCTGGTTCCATGTTCCATGTTGTTGTTTCATGTTCCAAATATGTTATTAATCACAAGCATTTAATTCAGAACAAAATTGACATTGACATCACTTGATTTCAATCAACATCTTAGGAGATAATTTTAAAATATAATTTTAAAAAATAGGTAGATTTGTTTGGATTCACGCGCGCATGACGCGCAAGACGCTGGCTGGCTGGAGAGGGGGAGGGGCATGGGCCGGCCCGGCCGCCGGTAGCTCTGCGAGGTTCCATACCGCGCGGCTAAGACGCGTGGTCGGCATTCTACGGAACGGTTGAAATCAGCGAACTGACTTTTAAATTGTATGTTGCAATATATCTCATCATAAAATAATACTTTTTAAATACACTTTCATTTTGTAGTATTTTTCTATTGAGTATTGTTTTGTAAATTCTTTTAAAGGTTGTTTTTTTCTATTATTTTCACCCCAATTGGTTTTGAATTTCGTCTAATATTTCAGCAACATTGCTTTTGTTTCTGTTTCTTCTGTTTTGATGTTTTTTCAAAGCAGGTATAAAATTAGTAGGTGTCACCTACATAATCATTCATATTAGGTTTTCTTTTCTTAATTATAAGTACGGTTAGTTTACCTAATTTCCTACGTTCAAGTACCAAAAAACTATGTTGTCTTTATCTATTTAGCCATTTTTTTTATTACCTTTCATTTCTTAATATTGAATTAAATGTTTCATTTTTAGGGTTCCGTACCTCGAAAGGAAAAAACGGAACCCTTATAGGATCACTTTGTTGTCCGTCCGTCTGTCCGTCTGTCTGTCAAGACACTTTTTCTCAGGAACGCGTATCAAGCTGAAATTTATATCAAAAACTCAAGTCTACTGTCCCTTAAAGCTGTGAAAAAATTAAACTTCTAAGCCTACGCAATCAAAAGATACAGCTGTTTATGCTGCAAATTTTCGAGACTCGCAAGGGAAACAAAACCTACAGGGTACTTCCCGTGAACTCAGAATCTTGAAATTTGGTACGAAGCAATGTCTTATAGCACAGATAAAGGATAAATTGCGATAACCGTACATTTTTAGTTACATCATATAATAAAAATATTTTTAATAATTTTAAACTTACTACCCCTTGTCTCATGAACGCGTAAAGGTATTAAATTGAAATTTATATAAAATACTCAGGTCTATAATACCTTTAAGCTGTAACAAAATCAATCTTCTATGTCAACGCAATCAAGATAAACAGCAATTTAAGTCGCATATATTCAAACTCGCAACTCGCAAGGGAATCAAAACCTACAGGGTACTTCCCGTGAACTCAGAATCTTGAAATTTGGTACGAAGCAACGTCTTATAGCACAGATAAAGGAAAAATTGCGAAAACTGTAAATTTTTTGTTACATCATCCAACTATGACTCGATTGTCGTGATGGGTGAAATTTTACTTATATACCTATGTTTGTACGGAACCCTCGGATTTTTTTACGAAATTTGTTTTTGTAGTCATTTTACGGTCAATTCCTTTGATATTTGTTTTTTCTGGCTTACGTATCAAAAGCAGGTACTCTTAAAATTTGTAGGTACTTACATAATTATTCGCCTTAAGTTTTTTTTTCGTAATTATACGGTTAGGTGAAGTACTTAGTTTCCTATGTTCTTTCTCATTTCTTTTACGCCAATAAAATGCCTAGAAAAAGAAGTCAGCTTTCTCGGCAGTCTGCTACTGCAAAGCGGCTGCGCCTTTTGCACAGCAATGAAACAGCGGATGAAAATATGCATAGGTTGGTTACTCAACGAGTGATCAATGAACTATACCATGCTAGGGAATCGAGCGTTGAACGTTCTCAGCGTTAAGCCTTAAATAATTCTCAAACTTCGGCAAACCGACAACGGGAATCAAGCGCTGAACATTCTCAACGTTTGGCCTCACAGAATTCCAGAACTTCAGCAAACCGTGCACAGGAATCAAGCCCTGAATATTCTCAACGTTTGGCCTCACAGAATTTTCGAACTTCGGCAAACCGACAACGAGAATCAAGCGATGAACGTTCTCAACGTATGTCCTCACAGAATTCCAGAACTTAAGCCAACCGTGAACAAGAATCGCCTTTAGGCCGTGTGTACAATATTCATCCGACTCCAACTGAATGCTATTATTTGAGAATGTTACTCCAACATGTTCGCGGTCCAATGTCATTTTAAGATCTTAGGTCCGTTAATGCTATTATTTTACAGACTTATCAAGGCACCTGCAAGAGATTAGGTTTACTGGAAGGAGATCAACATTGGGAAAATACCATGTCAGATACTGTTATATCAGAGTCACCACAAAGTTAAGAGAATTATTTACCAACATCCTCATATTTTGCCAGCCATCTGACCCCTTAGAGCTATGGAGTAAATTTTGCAATGATTTGTGTGAAAATATATTAAACAGAAGGCGTAATGACAATCAGGATACAACATTAGAATATAATGATGATATATACAATGAAGGACTTATAATGATTGAAGATAAGATTCATGAGGTATGTGATAAATCTATAACTGATTTTGGGCTTCCAGCATCGAATAGGAGTAATTGAAATAATAATTTGGACACATTAATTTAATTGGCTTTGCGGAAGCCATAAGAAGATTTTAATAAATTAAGTGAATATATTACTGAAAATGAATCCAAATTAGTAAATGAGCTTACAATTGTGTTTTGAACAGTGTTCGTTTTAACGAAGGAAATATTTTTTTTTGGATGCTCCAAGTGGAACCGGCAAGACGTTCATTACTAATTTGATCTAAGCCAAACTTAGGTCTCAGGCTAAACTAGCTTTGGCGTAGCGTCGTCGAGTATCGCTTTGACTCTATTAGCAGGTGGACGCACAGCTCATTAAACTTTTAAACTGCCTCTTACTGTTTCTTTGCAGAAATATAGCGTGTGCTCTATTCGTAAAAATGGCCCTTTGGGAAAAGTTTCGCAAGATGTCACTTTAATAAGATGATGTTTCATAGAGCTCATGTAGAGGCATTTGATAGGACTCTTAGAGATATTAGAAGCTGTAATAAAATCATGGGGGGAATCACTATCATGTTTGCTGGGGATTTTCTACAAAGTTTACCGGTGATAGTTAGGGGAACTAGAGCAGACATTGTGAAGGCTTGCTTAAAAACTTCCCCGTTATGGAAGTTTGGTCATATCCTAAAACTATCTACTAATATGAGAGCACATTTGGGTGGAGGCAGTACACATTTTGCTTCAAAGTTACTTTTAATAGGAGACGGGAAAGTACCTCATTTTGAAAACAAAATTGAAATTGATCGCGATTTAGGTGAAAAAGTAACCAGCATTGAAGATTTAATATCGAAAGTCTACCCAGATATAGTTGAAGTAGAGAAAAAAGATTATCAATGGATGTGTCAAAGGGCGATATTGGCGGAGAGAAATAGTAGTTTTGACGAAATTAACGACCTAATTTTAACTAAACTTCCAGGAGATACCGTTAACTACACATCTATTGATAATGATAATCTAGGATCAAGAAGATACGGTCCATTACAGACAGGAGTTTCTTAATTCTTTAATTCATATTCCCTCAAGTTAAAAATAGGTGCCTCAATAATTTTACTTAGAAATCTTAAACCACCAAATTTGTGTAACGCGACCAGACTACAAGTTAAATTTCTGCGCAATAACGTAATCTTTGCAATAGTTTTGACTGCAAAGATTACGTTAGCATCCCAATGATTCCCAATGATTTACCTATTAATTTTAAAAGAATTCAATTTCCCGTTAACGTATCGTTTGCCGTAACTATTAATAAAGCACAGGGGCAAACATTTAAACAAGTAGGAATTGATAAACGTCAAGACTGCTTTTCACATGGACAACTGTATGTCGCTTTATCAAGATCAGGTTGCGGATAAAACCAGTATGTTCTTCTACCACAAGTAAATAAAACTAAAAATATCATTTACGCAGAAGTACCTTAAAATACCTTCGACAAAAATTCTACAAATTATATAAATAACTCTATAATTTATTATTACATACCCACATTTTATCAGACCCCCAGTACCTTTACCAAGCGTTTTCATGACATTTTTTACTATAGTTCAATTTTTTTTAGTTTTTTTTCCACAAAACGCGGCTGGAACCACGGTGCTTCAAAAACTGCAATAACAGCTATGTTATAGCAGTTTTTGAAGTAACTCTGCCTGTCTGTCTATCTGTAACGCTTTCACGGCTAAACTACTGAATCGACTCTGACGAAATTTAGTATAGAGTAGGTTTAAACCTCAAGGAAGAATTAATAGTAGTAATATTATTAATCCAACCGCGATAACTGATATTCACGCGGACGAAGTCGCGGGCAACAGCTAGCCTTAATATATATAATTCTACTGTACGTGTGTATGTCACTGAACTCCTCCGAAACAGTTGCACCGATTTGAATGAATTTTATTTTATGCGTTTGGGGGGCGCCCTGGATAGTTTAGATTCACAAATCAGCCCGGCAGATGACGCTGCAGTCGGTAGAATAAGATATACTTTTTTCTTTTTAAAACGCGCGGATGAAGTCGCGAACGGGACAGCTAGTAGAAATAAAAAAAAATCAAGGTGTGTTATTTTATGTAGTGTAGCTGTATTTTAGGAATTTAAACTCCTAAGAGGGAAAATAGGATAATAACGTTTGTATGTAAAATCGTATTCCTTCAACTTACAAACATGAAACTTTGTTGAAATGTGTTTTGATACAAATGATAAAAGACACATATTTTAACCCAAACTAGTCTTTAGTAAGCGTGCAATAGGGAGATAAAATTGTACACATTGCACTTTTTATGCGTAGAGTGATTTGATTGAATCTTGATTTGTATACGTTAATTAAGAAATAAATAGACGTGCATTTAATTCCTTTTTAAAACACCCCAAAAATCCGGGTAAAATATGTTTTTAATCTAACGCGTGATGCGATCAACTTCAAACATGGGTCACATTTATAATAAACTAGCTGACCCGGCCGCGCGTTGCTGTAGCTCAGTAGTTCTAATACGTTGAACCAATATACGCTAACCTCTAAAATTATCAGTGTTTCTTTACTATATTATGTATGTATTATACATAAAAACCTTCCTTTTCAATCACTCTATCTATTAAAAAAGACCGCAGCAAAATCCGTTGCATAGTTTTAAAGATCATACATCGAGACAGACAGACAGCGGGAGGCGACTTTGTTTTATACTATGTAATGAAAATAAGGAAACGCATGTCCTCTAGACTTCTGTGACCTTAAGAATGGGGTGTTGAAGTTTATATGGAAAATGAAAAGTAGGTATGTGCCATCCTCAAACTCAACTTAAATACTCTCTATAAAAAACAATTAAATATGGGTTTTTCGAACTTTTGAGCTACATTCAAAGTAGTTATATCTCTAGATTGATTGGTAGATTTGGTAGATTTGGTAGAATACACGTAAATACGTGTTTTATGCTTTTTCGAATCTACCGAGGATATCTAAAGCGGGTGTAATAAGTTGTGGAAGTGTGTAAAAAATATGAAATATAGGTACTCGTATGTGACGCGCTCAGCGTGCATACTTGCAGAATGCTTGCTTCAGAATTAGGTTTTGCTTCAGGGTACCTCGAAGGGATCACAAAAGCCCACACCTAGTAAAAAAAGGAATCCTTAACATGAAGGCCAGAAGGGAGTTACATTTAGCCTGCATAACTCAAAAAGTCCTCTGGAATAAAAAGCCCGAATACCTATTTGAAATGTTTACTTGGTTTAGAAACATTCATTGCATTGGTACCCGAGCTAGTACATAACGATCTGTCTGTCCCCAAGCACAAAACCAAAGGGTTTGAAGGGTGTTTTAAATATCGGGCTACAAAAATATAGAATATTATAAAGCTGCCTCTAAAAAAAAAAAACAGATCCAGCCTCATTCAAAGAAAACCTCAAAAATATTCTTTTAATGCGACAAAAGCACGATGTTGAAACTGCCTTCAAACGCTGGTAAAGGTGAACTGACATTTGGAGTTAATTAGGTATTAAGTACACTTTTCCACACATTACACACAAACACTAACATATATGAGTTTCCCTCTATGATAACCAGACTCTTAAGAGACTGGGGGGAACAAGGAAGCACACACAACATTCACACACGTGCATATATACACACGCAAACATACACATACACATACACACACAGCATTGGCATTATACCGTGTTAATTTTAATTTTATTGTAACCCGCTCCACTTAAACACTCGGTTAAGAACTATCCGAGGGGGGTAAATTGAAAATCAGCACTGTACCTAGGTGCAGCTTTCTGCTGAATTTATCCCCTTTGCCCTGTGAACTAGTTTAAGTCTGTATAATTAAGTATGTTTAGTTTTAATTTTTGTTTTTTTTTTAGTTCATATGTGGCAATAAAGAATTTTATTTTTTATTTTTTATTTATTTACTTCTAGGAAACATTCTAGTATGTAGCATACTTTCCACAAAAAACAAATACCTAAAATATAATTTTGACTGGCCTGTCAGCTCAGTTGGTAGTAGCTCTGCCTTCTGCGCTGTAGGTTGACGGTTCGATTCCCACTAGGATAAACATTTGTATGAAGAACATAGATGTTTGTTCTGTGTCTGGGTGTTATAAAGTATCATAAGTATGTATTTAAAAATATATAAGTATTCTATCAGTCATCTCGTCACCATAATACAAGCTATGCTTAGTTTGGGGCTAGATGGTGTTGTGTGCATTGTCCAGCAATATTTATTTATTTATACTAGCTTCTGCCTGCGGCTTCGCACGCATAGTACATACATAAAAAGTAGCCTATGTCCGTTCCTAAGATATAATCTATATCCATACCAAATTTGATAAATATTTTTTTTACAAAAAGTTAATAAGTAGTGTATCAGTCATTTTGTTATCTATTACCTTGAAGACGAGTAAGTCTTGTATTAGATGTATGTATGTATATATATATAATCTGAATCTCGGAAACGGCTCGAACTATGCAGTATGCAAGGGTTTTCGGGGGCTATAAATTGATCTAGCTAGGTTTCATTTTTAGAAAACGTCGTTTTATCCGAATTTTATAACGAGCAAATGTCGGTCATTTAGGTACTTTATTACAGTAAATCGCGCAAACTTATAATATTAAGACATTCACGGCTTTACAAAGAAACGTCACTCAACTTCTGTCAAAAGTTCTTTTTCTTTTCTTTGTTTATGGCATGTGACAGAATAATGCCAATTTTGCCAGTGTCAAGTGTTTATGTCTGTTTATAGTCAATTTGTTTGTTAAAAGTCTTAGCAATGGTCAATTGACAATTCTAGACGTCACGCGGAATGGCCGTCTAAAATTTTCTTGGGATTCCTCGTCGTTCAAATTTACACCACAATACACATATAATTCAATTGTCCATATCCGTCCTGTAATCACAATTTATTATTTATATAACATGCAATAAAACGAGTAAAATATATTAAATTAGCGGAGCTATGTTACTTCATAAAATGACAAACGAAGAATCCTGTCAAAAGTTAATCACGGCTTAAAATAGTAGGTACCATCGTTTTTTGTAAGATACTGACAAATAGTGACAGGGCGAATCATAAGCAGTGTTTAAGTTGAGGGGCGTTTATAAATAAGGTTGATAGACTCGACTCGGGTCTTTCTTTGTAGTTAATGATGAGTACTATACACATGTAGTTATTTTATGTATCATCTTAAAATTTTCTTAGTGCCAAACTATGACTTTTATAGGTAAACATTCGATAACCTGGGTTACATTATTCCTATTAACGTAGAGATTTCCTTTGCCGTGCAATTCTCACGTGGTAGAAGTAAAACCTTCAAAAAACAAATATTATATAATACGTACTTACACGTTTACAAAACACCACGGTTGTTTTGATGCCTTGTACTATTTTGCATTTTTTTACTTGTACTACGCATGCGCGAACAAACACGTATAATGCTTCCTCATTTTCTCCCGCGTTAAATCTTACGAATTTATGTGTCTGTCTCTTTTTACTGTCGCTTTTTCGTTTCATCTACTTTCAAATTACAACGATGCTAAAAAAGTTTTCACTTCAAAAAGAAACAGCTTTTGATATTAGGTGATAATTTAACTTCAGACCTATTATTGAAGTAGTTTATCTGTTACAAATAAAAAATAAAAAACTATTAATATAAGTTTAGATATGGTATATCCACCCAAATTTACAGATTAACCGGGCTAATGCCACGAACTCCACCGTGCGTTTATTCACTGGATACGATGTAGGCCACTCTTTATGGTAGGAGTAGGTACTACTCTAGGTACGTGCGAAGCCGCGGGGCAACAGCATGTAAGAATTACAGAAATACAACTTGCTTAAAGCGAATAACTTACAAGTATATGAAACTAGCTGCTGTCCGCGGCTTCGCACGCATGGTACCTTCATAAAAAGTAACCTATGTCCTTCTCCAAAGTCCCATATATCTCTATACCAAAATTTATCAAAATCAGTTCAGCGGTTTAAGCGTAAAAACGTAACAAACAGACAGACAGAGTTACTTTCGCATGTATAATATAATAGTAAGATAATTCATGCAATTACTTTAATAGGACTCTGACTCTCTCTTACTCTTGATAAAGGAGTTATTATGTGTAAAAGCTAGGTAATTGATCCGCAGAATAAACTAGAGAATGGCCTCAATTCTGTTGGCACCAACCTAACTAATTTTAGCTAAAATTCGGTTTAGAACTGTCAAATGTCACTTTGGTATTCTGCTGCTACCAACTTATCGTATCGTATATAATTTAATCTAATATAATTAAGCGTTCCTAAATTAGTTAGATAGTACCAACCGAATAGGTTTTACAAATGCTTTGACTAACTAAAATATATTTTATACAATTTCTAATTTTAGAAATGAACCAACTGAATTGCCACCAATGTCTCTCAATCCAAATGATGCCTTCACAAAACGGTGTCTGATTCAGCATGATGAAGACAACGCTGGTCTTCAGCGAAAAAGAGTAGTGTGTCACGGATTTTAAGCAATAAAAAGAAATATTATTAATTAGTAATAAACTAGAAACTGCTCAACAAAAAAATGGTATGATCTCGCTTCAGGGGCCATAACTCACTTTGGGTTACAGTGTGTTTCAAAATCAGGAAGTAGGAATGAGATTTAACACAAAAATTACTCAATTAAAAACAGGTTCCATATATGTTACTCAAAAACGGAGGCACTCTACCATAGCATTGGTATTCATATAATTACGTTTTAAAAACTAAAAGGCAACCATATTCTTTTATATTATAACTTAGTACATCTAATGTAAAACGTTGAGGTCCCTTGACTGTCCTTCGTCTTCATCAGACCTCTAATGACAGTCACAACCCACCTAGGTGTAAAGTTCTCATCAAATTACAAATTAATCAAGCCCAAACACCAGGTAATAGCTGTAAATCGTTGAGGAGTTCCCTCAACTGTCTTTCGGCTCCATCATCAGACCAACTACAGTCCTTTATTTAAATATTAGTGCTATTGAATGAACTTAATGTAAAAAATAACAAACACACTAGTCGCCATTACGATTTTCGAAGTTTCCCCTCGATTTCTCTAGGATGCCATCATCACATCCTGGTTTCCTTATCATGGTACCACCCTTAGGATATCTCCTTTCCAACACAAAAAGGATCATCAAAATCGGTTTATAAACGCCGAAGTTATCCGCGAACACATAAAAAAATATATAGGTATATGGTCGAATTGAGAGACCTTTTTTTGAAGGCGGTTAAAAAGTACATATCGACGCTTGAAAGGCAATAATTACTAAGCGACATATTGGCAACTTTACATCAGAGCATTTTAAAGTTTTTTTTTTTGGAAAAAAATCGTCAAAAATCGCCTATCGCATCGTTACTCAATTCTAACGAATTTTGAATGCAGTTTAAAAGCTTTATAAACTGGCATTTAACGATTATGAATTTTCTCAATACTTTAAGAAATACTGTCGGTTAGTAAAGTTTTAATCAAAATCACAAACGAGTAAAAATTACTTACCGACATTACTTACTTAAACAAAACTTTATTATATAACATGTAAAATTAACTAAATACCAGTATTTTATAATTGTGTTTTAAGCAAAATGATGCATCCAGAAGTAACAGATGTTTGATACATAGGTAAAATGATCTAATTAAAATACAAAAAACTTACCTGCCAGGCAATTTCAACCATAGTACAAATTAAATAAGGTAAGAGTAAGCCTTTTTTGAACAAGTAACAAATAATTTAGGTTTCAGTCCACAAAATTAAGAACATTCGGACAAAAATTTTCGATGGATAACGGTATGATGATGGCATTATCAACATCAAAAGCCCTTGTAGTAATCTACAATCACTCATTACTGAGTATGGGCCCATCTGACGAGGTACGAATTAGAGCATACTCCGCCACGTTGCCCTAGTGCAGCTTGGTGAAGGTTTTAGGCCTGTGTCTAACCCTATGTTAATGACGTCTATATGAGCCTTCAAAATACGAATATTGCAGTAAAATATCTCGCAAAGTGTATAGCTGATTTTATAAAGAACATATATAAGCTGTCGTTATAAATAACAAAGACATTATATTTTTATACATAGATATTATATATTTATTATATTTATATTTATTATATTTATTAGAAATTTCTAAACCAGTAGGTACATCAGTAAAATACAAATTTGATTTGATTTGATTCCAAATTTGAATCAACCACATCAAGTATTTAAGTTTCAGATCAGCCTTCTTCAGCAGTCTAACACTATTGTTACTTGGGAATTGAAAGAACTACCTACAACTACAATACTAATAACAGTTTTTTCAGAAATTATTTAAGCTTGATCTCTTCTTTCTACGATATATGTACCTACTAACAAGTCTCAACGACGATCTCCCGAGAGTCCCCAAAAATGATGAAATACCTTCTGTCTATTTTCAGGTTCAATATTTTCAGTTATTTTCTTTCCAATGCATAGGTTAGGTTGGATAGATTTAGGTTTGATAATTTTACCACCAATTTGCACATATTCCTCTCCAGCAATTCTTTTTTGTTTCCGTTCTCTTCTCTAATCAATTTTTTTTGTTCTCAAGCCTTTTTTTTTTAGCTAAGAAAGTGTTGTTCTTCATTAATGTCATCCAAACTTGTATTTTGCTTTTTAGATTTTGCCTTTTTATTTATTTGTTTCTTCGTGTTTACTGTTTTTTAAACTACTTCAACTTCTTCATCAGAAGAAGATTTAGATCCTAACCATTCATCTGAAATTGTAATTTCTTCACAATTGATAGAAATTGAGTTATCATTTTTATCTGTGTAATCATATTTATAATCAATGTACATTAGTTGTGCATTTATGTTTACCTCTCTGTGGATTTATTGTTTTTGATCCGACAGATTCAGAGCATCCCACAATGGTAGAACTTGAAGAATTGGCACTTACTTCGATGTTGCTTGCAGTATATATTTCTGGTGTAGTCTACCCATTTTCAGTGTTTTTAGCTTTCAGTTCTTTTTGGGCGTTACATGCAGTAAACGTTTCCGGTATAGTCAAATCAACCTCCATGTTTGTAAGTTCTTTATCTGGGCTATTTTCTGGTATGCCAATTTGGACTACAGAATAATTATCTGCTGGGACTGTATTCTGTTCCCCAGATAGATCTGCAGGTACAAATTTCAGAATAGGACAAAATGAGCCACAACGAATTTCATCTATCAGTTGATCACCATTTATTGGGCCAGTTTTCTCAGAGTTATTGCCAGCAGTAGGAGTCTCAGAAGTACATGCAACGGATATTATTGAAGGGCCTTCCTATGAAAGTGTATCACCTTGAAAAATAATAAAAACGATAATAAAAATAAATAATATATGCCTATTACACATTGACTTATTTGTTTACTAAGTGTAAAAACATACCGGTTCATTAAAATCAAGTTTTTGCGAACTTTTTCTAATTGTTGTAGACTTTCATCTTTATTATTGTAAGTACGAGTGTATCCTCGATATCTTGGCCACTAGAAATTACGATTTTATTAGTTGTGTCTATTAATTACGATTGAAAGAATAAATGATTTAATTATTTAACTAAGCAGTTACATTACCAAGGTCAAATCCCTGCTATCCACAGGCGTTTGACATAGCTCGCTTAATGATGTTATCTACTCGCTTATTTCGATTAATTACGAATCTTAAACAATAAATTTAAATCAATATAAAATGCGCATTATAAATAACCTAAAATATTTACATTGCACTTACCTACTACACTTCAAGCTACGCGATGAAGCACTATGTCTGATGCGCGTGAGTGTGCGGGTTGTCTATGCGACAGTTCGATGAAGCCTAAATCATTATTTTGTTACCAACAGCCACTAAAAATCTGCTTTAGAGTGCGGATAAGCGAATAAGCGAGTTTTATACAAATTTAATTTCAGAAATAGTTATCTAAGTAACAGAAACAGAATAAAAAAAACGGTAGATAAAAAATTACCAAACGACAAAATATTATCCATTTTAGGCAGGTAAATATTATATAAAGTAGTACTTTAGGTTTTTAAGTCCATTGTATTTAGGTAAAAAGTACTAAATGAAAATGGATACATCATTAAGGTGTGTTAAAAAGTTTTAAATTACGAGAAAAAAAAAATTCAAACAGGTAAAATTTCTTAAGTAATGTTTATACCCTAGGTACCGCAAGGCAAAAAATACTTTATGTTTAAAAGCATTATTTCGAGTCTAGGCAAAAAATTACTAAGTTTAAAAAGTAAAATTCGAATACATACTAAGTAAAATTAATTCATAAATCGGTAAAATTATAGTCGTTTGGACGCCGAAAACTAAGAAAATTCGTTTTTTTTTAGAGTTACCAAGCGACAACAAACTTCGTCCTAGCGGCATGAGATTTTTTTTCTGATTTCAATGATATATAAAACTCAATATTGCCAAAATGTCGCTTGGTAATTATTGCCTTTCAAGCGTCGATATACAATACATTTTTGATTAAGCTTACAAAACTTATATTTTGTAATATGGGTACCTACACTACGAAAAATAACCTATGTTTGTCGCCATGATATATATATACCAATATCTTTAACAAATTTCATTAAAATCCGTTCAGTTGTTTAGCCGTGAAAACAAACAAACCAACAAATAGATACCATAGCAATGGTATTTAATTTTAAAGTACATTTCTGCTTTAGCTTTTACAACTAATATTTTGTACAGGTACAATAAGAAATATAGGAAGGAAACAAAGAAACTATCAAACTAAACTTCCTGATTAAGGTTTCAGGCAGTAGCTAGGACTTAAATAAAACAACGAGGTCAGCTGCATTGTGGTTAGGTAGTCATGTATTTTCGCTATGCGCCTGTCGGAACAATGTGAGCAAACTCGTTGTAACGTTTTATTGTTTTTTTAAAGTCGTTGGTAAACTAATCAATGGTTCCAAACATTTTGTTTGAACAACTATAGGATTTCGTTTCGGCTCGCGATTTCGTCCGTCTGTTTTATTGTATTTATTCGCGATAAATGTAATAGTCTGCGAGCAAGATCAAGATTTGGGAAGGATAAGGACATAGAAGAACATAGACATAGAAGGACATAGCGTACATAGTGAACAGACAAACGTACATAGTGAAACTTTTTGCGTTCGTAGTGGACTTCGGAATTCTATGGAGCTGACACTTCAATTTAATTATTTGTATGAATGTATGTAGGTACATATTTGTATAGATAGATTAAAATTTCAGGCCACAGCTTCGCATGTGTGATACATGAAAAATAATCTATGCTCATCACCAAGATACTATTATTAGCATTAACCGATTTCATATTATAGTGTCATTAGTTATTTTGAACCAGTGTGTGATAAAAGAATTGAATTGCGTCATGAAAACCAAACAAACAATCAGACTGACAGACATGAGGATTTTTTCGGGACATACCAATTTTCCCGGGATAAAAAGTAGCCCTTATCACCCGGGGATAGTGTAGCTTTCTAACAGTAAAATAACTTTTCAAATCGGTCCAGTAGTTTCGGAGCCTATTCAGTACAACTAACATACAGTTAAATCTTTCCTCCTTATAATATTAGTATAGAAGCCTCTGAGGCGCACTTTAGTCCTTTCGCCACACTGGTTAAAAATAACTAGTGACACGATAAGAAATATAGAAGTACAAATATAGAATACCTGCGGTCCGCGGCTTCACAAGCGTGGTGCTTACAAATAATGTGACCTGAAAATATAAATGAGGAAATTAAAATGAAAAATATTAACATGACACGACACCACACAAAATTATACTTAATCGTTAAGGTTGTACATATACAAGATAAAAAATAATAATATGGGTACCAACACTATGAAAAATAACGCGTTTAGCGCTTAGCCGTGAGAACAAACAAACACACATACAGTCACCTTAAAATGTATAATCATCATCATTGGCCTTAGTTCGCCTGTTGAGGTGGCGTCAGTTCAAGTTACAGTTATTTGTAATTGAAAACATAACGAAAGTTTACAATTACAAATAACTGGATCCACATGGATCCACTCCAGCAAACTGAGGTGGGTGAAGTTTCCTCTCCACTGACGCCACTCTACATGGGATTCTGTTTGATAGCGCAGGCCCAGATACCCACACTAACCTCTCGACCTTGCCGACAGGACCCGCAGGAAAGACGAGTCAGTACATGCGGTGTCGGTTCTTTATAACGTTTGTTATAAGAGTATACAGCATTACGGCTGGCACCGAGCCGGGTTTGTTTCAAGTTTTCTTTCTCTGTTGATAGATCTTCTGTTAGTCAGTAGGAGGACTAACCCAATAATTTGAAGACTATCGCAGTCGTCTCCATCATCAGTAGCACCCGCATCTGACTGTAAAATCTGGTTGGTATTTTTCGCTGAACTGAATAACACTTGGAGTGAGGATTACTACGACGTGGAACTGAAATGTATAATACTAATATGGATAATCACATGACATTGGTAAAACTATCAAAGTTATAAGATCCCATTAAACTTCTAAGATAAAAGAAGATAAAGCTATGCAGAGGTCTGGATCAGTTCAGATGGCCACAGGCCCATACAAAAGTAGTAGCCGTTTATGCTTTGTTTTGAAATATGGGCCGCAGTGTGGCCACTGCACATACTTTATGTGACCAATGTTAACACAAGGCATGCGAAAAATATGAAGCTCGCGCTACGTGAGCTATCTTTTCACAGTGCACCCCGACATTAATATATTTCAACAACAAGCGCGAGTACGCTTATCCCGATCCGTGATATAAGTCGTACTGTACCGAAGGATTTGTGGCCAGAGGGTTAGCTGGCGCTAACAGGGGGTACTTGTGTTGGCCGTCACAAGGCACAGTGTAGATTTCACCTTACTCTCATAAAGAGCTCCGCGGGGTTTTACCGTTAAATACTAATCTATCGGCTCGGAATGCTGATTTAAATTTAATACGTCTGGATGGTGGTGACGTAGTAAGCCACCCACTACGTCTCTTTTCACGCGGCGGGGTTGAAAAGGCTTGCAAGCAACCTGAATAAAGTGTATCAAATAGGTGAAAAAAACGTTAATGATCCTTGTCTGAATGTGAAGCAGAAAAAAAGTGGCTTCACCATCCTCGGACTCTATAGGGCACTGGGCTATTAGTGTAAGGTGCCTAGCATTGGTAGTGCCTGTTAGAGTGTTGGTGTTGTACTCTCTGCGGAAATGGCTGATTGAGTGTGTAAGTGCATGGATACTTTAGGTTAGAACGAAAGTAGGATTAACACGTATCTTTGTTTTAGGTGTATATAAAGTAAAAAGTATTTTTATTTCTGTTTGTACAAAAGAGGTTCTTGGTTGTAATTTTTTTTTGTCAAATGAAATACAAAACAAGCAAAAAAAGTAGGTATTATAAACATAAAGATTAATGCTATTGTTTAGACACTTATATAATTGTTGTCTCAACATATACAATGTTGAGTCCCCAGCTCGGCTTAAAAAAGTTTTATTGCGATTACGAGAAGCCTGTTTAACATTAAGAGAGAGGTTAAACGTGTTTTCTTCCAAAGCAAAATATTGTATTTGAGATACGATTGTATTGGACAGTTTTGTTTCACCGTGTTCAGTCTATGTTCCATTTTCCTAGCTTTACACTCCTAGAAGTGTTGATTTCGGACTACTGTGATTGTGTTGAGTTGGCATTTAGTGCGCTCCTACTGCGTTTTTAAATTGTGAAGTAACTATGGCAACTTTTTCTAATCTATGCGGATATTCTCATTATATCATCTTTATTTATGGCAGAGCAGATTGAGGGATGTATTAAGAGCGCTATCCGAATCGCAAGAGCAAGATCCCCACAGGAGAAATCAATTCTGCCGCATCCTTCTCAACAAATGGATTATAGATGGATGGTTTTAGAAATTAATTTTGTGGACATACGAAAGCAAATTTTCTAGAGAAGGGATAACACATTTTCACAACCTCCACCAATAGGCTGACAAAGGCAGCAATCCACTGCAGACTGGAAGAAACAAGGGTCAGCGTAGAGAAAATTCTTTGTCAATGTGTGGGCTCGAGTAATTGGCAGAACGTTGATTGGAACCCACTTCATACCAGATACTTTAAATGGGAACTATTTTTTAGAGTTCCTACAAAATGATCTTTCAGTGCTTTTGGAGGGATCCGGTGCTCCGGTATTTAATACTGTGTTTAATTTGTGACATACCAGCGTAAATGTTACCTCAAATGAAAGAGTAAGTAATAACCAAGCATGTTTTCAAAAAGGTTTGTACAAAAAATGCCCCCATCTCTTTTTTTTAAATTAGCGTCAAAACCTGTAACTATTAATCTGTGTAATAAAAATTTTCGTGAACCTTTCTGTACATAAAATGTCTGATGACACATATGCTTAGACCATGTTTTGATAGATTGCTTACGCAATTATTAGCAAATAACTGTAAAAATTGGTTTTTCAAAAAACGTTAAAAAAATAATAATTCGTCTAACATAACTATGGCCTCAATAGTTTGAAATGGTCTAGACAACCTGCCCCTTGAAGCTTTGCATTCATCTTCCGATCACCCTGTATAATTGATAAAAATGGTATCAGAAAAAAAAACAACTTAAAATGCATGCTATTTTGCAAGCAGCCGTACCGAAATACAACAATGAATTACAGTAATTTTTGGGATTGATAAATTATTATTAAAAGGCAATAAATTGCACTATGATTGTTAACAGTTAAATGTTTAGTGAGTGGCATCAGTGGAGAGGAAACTTCACACAGCTTGCTGGAGTGGATCCATGAACGAAAGTTTTCAATTACAAATAACTGCTCCGTAACTAGACTGACGCCACCTTTATCACCTTAAACAGATGAACTAAGGTTAATGATGATGATGATGAATGCTTACAACAGAATTAAAAAGATTTAATCTTCGAATACGGTTCTTGCACATTTTGAAAATAACGCTAAAATAGTTTTAACTGTCAATGCTTCCCCAGATGGTTTGGGTGCGATATTATCGCTAGTAGATAGCAACCGTGTCGAGCAATCGGTTTCATACGCGTCGCGCTCATTGCTTGCAGCTGAGAAAGAATACCTACTCACAAATATTCCGAACAATATCTGTGCCAGTGCTTTTGAACAGAGGCATGTAACGTTGGAGAGGGACTTAGCTGCATGTGTTCATTATGCTGTTGATGGGTTTGCCTGTTACTGAACGTCAGTTAAAAATAATCTGAATAATATTCGGTTTTAAATTTAGCAGGTTTGTACAGAGTGGATGAAATCGTAAAGTTACCGATAAATTGGTAAAACTATAATCTGTATGTAGAATGCTAATTTCTTATTTTGAAAATTACATTTTCTTGCGGGGTCACATTATTACTGAAAAGGTGCGTGCGAAAATTCTTGGGAGGTGCATGTGAAATTTGTGCTTAGTAACGGCCTTCTTCACCATTGTGCGCCGCTCGCGCTCTGGCCACACTCGCCGCAAGCATTTCATAGAAATCACGTGGATTTTCTAGGGCCCATGTGTAACTAAACATTTTTTGTAATAATGGACCGAACTCGAAGTGAGTTGAGTTCTATTTGATGAACAATACTATAACAACAAAGGCAGTTTTGAAGAAGCTGGGTACACCGATTTGTTGTGACTGATAATAGGACTATGTTTGCATCGCAGGAATTTGCTTATTTATGCATTTAAGTTGAATGACATATCTCACAAATTCTCCCCTGTTTATTAAGCTATAAAAATTATCAAAAAAAGTATATATCCGTTTGAATTTCTGTAGATATGAATATTTACAAAATCAATATTCTATCTAAGTTCCTTTTTGATTACCGGAACTAACACAACAGCACCACTGAGACTTCCCCAACTCAGTTTTTGGTCGAAAACTTCGCGTGGAAACCAAAACTATGGTGGAAAAAATCTAAGTAGTTTTGAGATTGGAGATACGATATGATTTAAACAGTTTGTAAACAAAAGCAAATTTAATTGGTCTAAAGGTACCATTGTTAGCCAAATCGATAAAGTTATGTATAAAATTAAACAGCCTGAATGTACTAAACATATCATAAGACAGAAATCACATTATTACAAAGGTATCCATTGAATTACTGTGTCACTTTACTCCAAGATAAGGTACAACCAGAGAGTAACAACATCGAGATGAGTGTTGCATCACCATCACTAGTGCACAATGATCATCTGTAGACTCTTCTGCCAATGTCACTTTAGAAAAGGATGATACCTGTTCTGATACCACAATAACAGAAATAACAAATGAAGTCACCACGTCGTACACCGACTCCAGAGCCTGAGATGCCTCAGATCCCTCAGACCCAAGCTCTTCTGCATTCGCTGCATTCGGTTGCCATGAGTTCAGTACACCGCAACAAGATGTACAAGATGTTGACGGTGATGACTCCCACACACCGGTGCTAGAACACATTCGTCAGAATATAACTAACATAGAAAGCTAGTTAACCTATAAGAAGTTATTTTAATTATAGTTTAATGTAGTAACTTAAAGTTTAATTTTGGTTTAAAGTGTTATGTGTGCATCAACCTACCTAAACTCTAGCAGGTTTAGGTGCTGCTGCGCCACTTATAACGCATCGCCACCTACAGTGTAAATTACTTTTACCATTTTAACCTTAAACATATAGACAAATATTAAGTACTATTCCGCCTCAAAACGAAATTCGACACGTGCTTTGCCTCTCCACGAGGTATCGTGCTCCACAAATGTATTCACGTGAGGCGTAGAATATCAATAATATTTCACAAGATTTTATTGAAGGCATTTAAAGAAGATGTTTTGAGTGGGGCTTTAGAAGAATGTAGAGTGAGTAAGACAAAAAACAATGAAGCATGTGTGGTGGGACAAAAATTTACAAAAAGTTGTGAGAAGAATGCTTGACGGGATTGGCTAGTTGTAAGAATTTGTGAAGGAATCCAAATCCAATCCAATCCAATGCACGGCCAGCATTTGCCTGATGGTGAGAGGCAATCACATTAAGTTCATAATGGATAGCACGCGCTACAGTAACTTCATTTCATTCAACTGTAAATCGCTCAAGCGATCCCTGGATGGTGTTCGAAGTCTCTGCAGGCAGGCGGATGTTATCGCACTACAGGAGACTTGGTTGCTGCCGCATGATTTGTCTATGTTGACAACTATAGCTGACTAGTGCGGCACCGGGACTTCTGCCGTGGACATATCCGCGGGCCTTCTACGAGGACGGCCCTACGGTGGTGTCGCTATACTGTGGAGGAAAAGTGTATTTCGGTCGGTTAGTGTAGAAAAGTGCGATGATGTGCGTTTGACTGCAATAAGATTCAGGTTGTGTGATAAATCTTTCATAATATTTAGTGTATATATGCCTACAGACTATTACGAAAACATACCCGACTTCACTCAATGTTTTAGTAAAATAAGATCAATCATTGAAGATAATAGAGACGCGGATGCAATTTATATGTTGGGTGAATTTAACGCACACCCGAAAGAGCTTTTTTTGCAGTGAGTTATTAGATATTTTCAATAAGTAAACTCAGTACCTCACGTCCGTGCGTCAATCTCACTATCCATAAAAAATTAAGCAAGTAGCTCTCAAAAGTAAGGTGCTACCTAAGTGAGACGCAATTTTTAAGTAGCGAAAGGGAAGTCGGTGTTTAATTTGGTAATTTCGACAGACGCTCCTATTTTTGTATATTTTATATGCAGAACGTCTCAGTAATCGTACAAGTTGTTAAAAAGATCCGCGGCGTTCCAATATTTGAAAAACATTTTGATTTTGATTCAACTCAAAATCCACTTCAACTTCAACTTCTCGGCCACGAACTCTAACTATACCTCGAACTCTACCTTCAACTCGACCTCGCACTCTTCCTCAAAATCTACCTTTACCCCTACCGTATCTAAAATATATACTTGGCTGAGAGGATTTTTTGTTTTAAAGAATATTAATGTATTACACCACGCGTTTAAACTCCCCATACAAATGTTAACGGTGATTCCCGTTATAAGGGTGTTCTTAAAATGTTTTGTTTTAAACTTTTACCAAATGTATTAAATAATATACCTAAATGCCACGTTTCATATTTATCAGTTCAAGAAATACAATATTTCATGAAAACCTTTTTTACCTCTTTTCACCCTTTTAGTTAATGAATTTTCAAAATACTCGTTTTAGAACTTTGCAACACACCAAGACAGATATACCATACCAATTTCAAGTCTTTCGATTGGTGGTTTAGGCTGTTTTTTGTCTAGGCTGTATATATTATATAATATTCTTTTAAATAATTGAAATCATTCATCCTTATGAATAACATTATGCTAACCTTTTAGCACGAGTCGATTCAAATGATCCCAACCACGGGTATTTTAAATAATATTACTTTCTATTCACTAAAAGTTCCATGGAACATTTTCTGACTCCATCATCATAATCAGTTTGCTGTTACCTTAATATAACAGTCATTCAACAGGTTCGATAAGTATCGGCTAAATCAGAAGCGAACCTTCAAAAATTTAGAAAAGTCCAAACTTTTGACTACACCCTATACGTCAGCAGCTAAGATTAATAATAACTAATGGTCACCCACTGGTCGAAATTCGACCATAATTAAATAATAATTAATGTATTTTTTATTCATAATTTAAAAAAATATTAGCATTCTGCGCTCCTTCTCTATATAAACTATAGGTGTGCCAAATTTCATACTCCTCCGTCCGGGCAATATTCATAAAAAGGGGTACAAAGGTTTTGCTTCACGTATTAATATATAGATAACAAATTAACTAAATGAATAACCATCATTGAATCTGAAACCGCTACAGTGGCTCCACTCACCTACCTGTAATAACTGAAGTCAACTGAAACTTTTATGGTTCTAAGCTACGGGCAACAACCACCCTATACCTACAGGGTAGTGTTTTGTTCACGGAACATCCGCATGATGGCAGCAAAGTCGTCAGGCTCGAAATAAAAATACCCATGAATCAGTATTAACAAGAAATTATGAATAATATGAAATTAAAAGATTTGATTCTATATTTGTTTGTAAAGCTGTTGCACGCGACTTCGTCCGCATTTTTTATTGAAAGAATTGGAGCTTAAATCCTTCTCCAGGATGCAATTTATCTCCTAGGCAAATTTTATTGATAAGTTTCAAAGCAATCACACCCACCACCCATTAAAAAGATTCCATACAAACATTCACACCCCATTTTACTCCTTTATGAGAGTTATTTTGAAAAATACTGAAATACGTATCCATTTATTTTGTATTTTAAGTATCCAAACCAAGTTTCTAAGAAATCACACCACCGGTTTAAAAGTTCGCATGAAAACTTTGACACACGATGTTATCCCTTTTTAAGGGTTATTTTGAAAAATCCTAAAACACGTGTCCATTTCTTTTACATTTATTTATTCATATCAAGTTTCAAGCAAATCGCACCACGTGTTAAAAAGTTTTGTTTTGAAAACATTCGTTTTCACCCTTTTTCACCCTCTTAGGGGTTGAATTTTAAAAAATCCCGCCTTATTGGGTCGTTTTGCTGTAAAAGGAAGCTAAAAGGTGAAACTTGGAAGGTTCCAAGTTTCACCTTTCTAGCTTCAGCGGTTTCGGCTCGGCGATGATGAATCTGTAAGTCAGCCAGTCAGTCAGTCAGGTTAAGGCTCTTTTTATGGTATAGATAAAACCCAAAAACTACTTAACCGATTTAAAAATGCTTTCACCCTAGATCGATAGTTACGAATTATTACAATAATGCAAGATAGCAAATATTTGGCACTAGCTGACCCGGTAAACGTTGTTTTGCCATATAAAGATTCATACGTAAAATTTTTTTTTTTTTAATTTATCCTTTGTTACTTCTAATACCTCCAAGATGATGTGTACAAAGTTTCGTGATGATCGGTTAAGTAGTTTTTGCGTGAAAGCGTAACAAACAAACTCACATTCACATTTATAATATTTATTATTATATTTGGCATTATAAATTTGCCTATATAAGTTTTTTGGCGTGCGCTGCAATAATTATATAAAAATGAGTACATGTTTATAGTTCTCATTATTACCTAAAACAACTTTAACATTTGTCAAACGCAGGTTTTTTGATGATAAAAAAAAACTCATAAAGATAAAGTTTGCTGTATTGTTTATAGTATTCAATAATTTGTAATCTTCCAAATGTCTGACCGCAGCGGGATTAACTTGAGATTCACAAGTCCCAGTACAGGGTTTTATTTATTGATATCAAACTCTTCTGAACGGCAATCTTCTAGTAATCTGGGTCTTGTGTTACTCGGCTAGTATAAACAATGTTTTATCGATTAGGGACCATTCAGTAATCGCATAAACCTAGTAAGATAACTAAGGTTCCCCTTTGTTCTCTGTAATAAAGTTAAGTACAACTAAAGCATGGTTTGCTGAAAACCATTGTTAATATGACGGCCGTAATCTAGCGGAAATTCAGCAACTGTCATCTTGTATTTTTTATCGTTATTATAAATGCGAAAGTTTTTGTTAATAAAGTTCGTTTGTAGTTAAATTACGTTAGGACGGCTGGACATATTTGGATAAAACTTTGTTTAGATTTAGTCTCTCTTAATCTTTTAATCGCTTACCCTTTTTTCTTCTTCAACTAATTGTTAGCCGTTCAAATTTGGTACTCATCATTATTCTTTGACATTAAAATGACAAAGACAGATTAAAAGTTTAATTTGAACAAGTGTTTTTTTATTTAATGAAAATAATTACGAAAACAATAATAAAATACATCTGATATAGTGAAGATATAAAAGAACCGCTCAAAACAATTTATAGATAAATAAATATATATTGATGGACATTGCACACACCAGCTAGCCCCAAACTAAGCAAATCCTTTATTATGGAATGCATATGAGTGATAGAATAATTATATATTTTTATATACATACTTATGGTATCTTATAACACTCAGACACAGAATATACACAGATAATTCAACTAATCAAGATCACTACCATGGCAGCTTCCCTAAGACATTGGCAGCATTGCTCCGTTGAATGGTAATGCTAACACGCTCGGCCAGATAGGATCCAGCAATCAGATATACCAGACGCCATGGTATCATTGTGAATATATTAACTAATTTGTAATCATCAGAAAGCCGAATAGTTAGTGGCCTGGAACATAGCACTTAATATTTTTCGATAGGTGAGTAATACATGTATTTATTGGTGCACAACCAGCCCCCTATTACTTATTCGTAACTCGCTACAATAAGCAAATGTCGTCAGTTGCGCGATCACCGCTGCTGTCAAACACTTTTTGATAATATTTTGGCCAGTAAGTGCGCGACAAGCAAGCAAGACAGCGGCTGGCTTCCGTAATACCAGTTTATTTTTTGACTTGCAATTGACTTACTGCTGATTGATTTATTTATTTACTGTGATAGATTTGCTGCAATATTAACCTTAATTGTTAATAAATGAAAATAAACAACGCTTGCACAATTTTCTTATTAAAAATAGGTACTTACCTGAACTTAAAAAAGACTTACCAACGTAACATTACTAACTACAATTTTGTATCATTTGTATTGTGTATTGTAAATACTTGTATCTATATTTTTTCCAGCTCTTTTTGCCTAAAACACAGGATTACCTAGCTTAGACTCGTGCGATGTTTACTTATGATTCAATAAGGGTTAGTATTTTTGTAAAGCCCTTAACCTTGAGTTAGTTTATTGAAATTGGATGTAACATTTACATTTAAGTTCTCACCAAACATGTTTACTTTTTTTTTATGTGCACTCACCACTATTGTTAAGTAGGTAAGGTTTTTTTTATATACTACTTATATACTTTTTTTACATACATATTTACATACTTACATAGAAACACCCAGACCCGAGACAAATATTTGCAGATCGTACAAACATTATGTCTCGCGGCGGGAATTAAACACGCATCCCTCTGCGTCACAGCCGGGCCTTGGCCCACTGTGTCACAGAGGTCATCAAAGGTGTTCACGTAAAAATGGTATAACTCACACTGATTCTTAGCAACGAATGCTTTACCTTATACGAGTACTGACGATAACTTTATCGTTTGTTTTATCGACAACAGAATTAAAATAAGATATGGGCTTTCTCTTATTTTCATACCTAGTTTGTTTTACATTTCAGCGATAATAATAATAAATAAATAATAATAATAATGCCGGAAATTTCACAAAACATCATCTGGCCCAAAGTAAGCAGAGCTTGGGTTATGAATACCACATGACTGGTATACTACTTATATACTTTTTTTTTGTAAATACATATATATTATACATAGAAACACCCAGACCCGAGACAAATAGTTGCAGATCATAAAAACTTTTGTCCCGCGGCGGGAATCGAACCGGCAACCTTCTGCGTCTTTCAGCCTGGCCTTTGTCTTTTTGCAGTTGTGCAGTAATGTAGGTAAGCTACCTAAATAATACATTATCTACTAATGTAATCATGGTTATTACTTACCCACTGTGGATTAGCCCTAGCCTAGCGTATAATGCAAATGCGTCCGATCGAACCTTAGAAAACTTAAAATAATACTTACATAGTTCAATTATCCTACCTCTATCGTCTAGATTTGTACTTACCTAAAATTATAATTATAATATAGGTAGTCAGCGAGTCAAATAACATAGTCGGCGGTTATAATAAATTAGTATTAATTTGTGTAAACATTTTAGACAGACAAACAATTTAATCTAACCCTGTAATGTATCGAGGTAGGTCTACAAAACTCGAATTTAAGTTTTATTATTTAGGTAATAATTATGTTAGAAGAAACATTATAATATTAGGCCCGTAGATACTGATATTAAAACAAATTGTTTGCATTACGTGATGCGAAATAATAAAACGAGACAAAATATCCACAGTATCTAAGATATCTTCACCTCGACCTTCGACAGTTTACAAACCAATGATGGTTGATCTGGATGACCGAGCATAGCTCGGTATAAAACACGGATAAAAACGACGTTTTCTAAAAATTTAACCTAGCTAGATCGATTTATCGCCCCCAAAACCCCCTATAAATATTAAATTACATAAAAATCATTGGAGCCGTTTCCGAAATTCAGATAGTATATTTACTTATAATAATATATAATAGATGATATATATTTATACATATATACAAGAATTGCTCGTTTAAAGGTATTAGAAAGGTAGATAGATTTAAATCTTGCGTAAGTAGAATCTTGACTATTATTAACAGGTGACAAGCAATGACCGTTTTAAATTAAGACTTATTCTAGAGTAACGATAAAAAATAGCCTCATAGGTCATATAGGTCAGAACTCATGCTAGAGCGACCTCTGTAGCGCAGTGGGCTAAGGTCCAGCTGAAATGCAAAAGGTTGCGGGTTCGATTCCCGCCGCGGGACAAATGTTTGTATGATCTGCAAGTATTTGTATCGGGTCTGGGTATTTCTATGTATAATATATAATAATAATAATACCAGACATTTCACACAGCATCATCTGGCCCCAAAGTAAGCAGAGCTTGTGTTATACTTATGTACTTTTTTTTCATTTATTTACAAAAACAAAATCGGGTTGCACTCCGGGAGTGCCGACAGAAGTGAAAACTTATTTTGGCGCCTTTCAATAATTCAATTCAAAATCAGTAATTATGGCGTCTGCCAATCAAATACTGAACGAACACAGGATGTTGCAATATTTTTTGTTCAGAATGTAGATAATATATCAAAGAACTTAACTCTGTAAACTTTTCCATACAAAAGTAGACTGTAAACATGTGAATTAAGGTTTATAATCAAATGGGGCGAGCGCGGCAGCCGGCTGCGTCTCGCCCCAGATGGTAACGGTGTCGCGAATCCAGAGGTTTTACCTCATCTGAAAATATGCGTAAGTACAGCGCTAAAAGAAGTTTTCACTTAAAAAAAAAGTATATAAGTAGTATATCAGTCATGTGGTACCCATAACACAAGCTCTGCTTACTTTGGGGCCAGATGATGCTGTGGGAAATTTCGTCTTTGTTCCACATAATCTAGCTATCAATAACGATCTCTGTGACGCAGTGGGCGAAGGCCCGCCTGAGACGAAGAAGAATGCGGGTTCAATTCCTGCCGCGGCAGAAATTTTTGTATGATCTCCCAGTATGTATTTGTCTCGGGTTTGGATGTTTCTATGTATAACTAGCTGACGCGGCAAACTTCGTACCGCCTCAGAATCAATAAATAAAAAAGCAAGCATTTTTTTCATATTCACTCACCTTTTAAACCTTCCCTGGACTTCCAAAAATAATTCAAAACCAAAATTAGCCAAATCAGACCAGCCGTACCTGAGTTTTAGCGAGACTAACGAACAGCAATTGATTTTTATTATATAGATATGAATAATTACAAAAAAAAGTATGTTAGTAGTATTATATCAGTCATGTGGTACCCATAACACAAGCTCTGCTTACTTTGGGGCCAGAAGATAATGTGTGAAATGACCTAGATTATTTATTTATTTATTGATTTATTCACACCCAAATCAATAACTCTTGCTCTATTGAATAAAAACACGAATATTCATAAAACCGGAAATTACTCGAGAAACATAAATTATACTAGTGGTCGCCCACTGGTTGAAATTCGACTATAATTAATTTTTAATTAATGTATTTTTATGCATTATTTAAAAAAAAATATAAACACTGCACTCCTTCTCTATATAAACTATAAGTGTGCGAAATTTCATACTCCATACAAATATTGATAGATAGCGCTAGCGGCTACCCGCGGCTTCGTCTGCCCCGTTCCCTTTACCTTTCCCGTTGTTTTTCCGGGACAAAAATTGCCTATATCCTAATCCAAGTTATAAACTATATTAATTTTAAGTTTCATCCAAATCGGTCTAGCGGTTCTCGAGTTATAAATCGTGTAACTAACACGACTTTCTTTTATATATATATAGATAGATAAGCGCAATGTTGCAGTAAGTGGCAGTAAACGACCTTGACTTAACTTTAGATAACTACTGATGACACTCATATCACTTGAATGTAATGAATTAACATTATCGGCGCTCAGGATATGGGACTGGTTACACTATCGGTGCTTCTTGATTTTTCTCGGGCTTTTGATGCGTTAAACTACACCCTGCGTCTATCGAAATTAAGGTACTATGGATTTGGTGTCGATGCCGTTAAATGGTTCGATAGTTATCTGAGCTGCCGTCGTCAGCACGTTAAGCTAACGAATGCTGATGGTACTTCTAACTTATCTAACGAGGTCTCTGTAAAGAGAGGTGTGCCTCAAGGATCCATTCTAGGGCCTATACTATTTGTTATATACACTGCGGATATCATTCACTGCATTAAGCACTGTAATTATCACATGTATGCAGATGATGTTCATCTTTACATTTCTTTTGGGCCTGAATATGTATCTTCGGCAATTCTCAAACTTAATGAGGACCTTACTAGAATAGCTAACTAGTGGAGCGATAATAGTTTAGTTCTAAATCCGGTAAAATCGAAATACATGGCCTTTGGCACTAAAAACAAGCTGGGTAATCTGAACTTGCCTTTCGATATCATGTTAATGGGGGAACCTATTGAGCGTGTCTACGAGGGACGTAACTTGGGGCTTACTATGGACGCAAATCTGAGATTTGAGAAGCACGTTATTGCCTCGGTAAAAACGTGTTTCTATAAACTTAAGGTTCTGTACAAAATTAGACCCTTTATAAGTGAGGAACTACGTACCCAGCTAGTGGAATCTCCTGTACTCTCTAAGCTAAATTATGTGGATACTGTTACTGTTCCATGTTTGCTAAGCCGGACTCAGCGCCTAGTTCAGAGGGTTCAAAATGCCTGCGCCCGTTTTTGCTTCAAAATACCGCCCAGAGCTCATGTTGCCCCATTCCTAAATTATCACTCAATTTTTCAATTTTAAAGATGAAAGCGAGACAGAATCTTCATTTGGCATGTCTTCTTTTTGGAGTTATAAAATATCGAAAACCAGCTTATCTTTTTGAAAAACTGACGTGGGTTTCGGAATCTAGGTCATTGCAAAATGCTCAAAACAATTGTCCACACAGAAGCATCAATCGGTGGCTTTCAGAAGTAGCTTCCGGTACTCTGCCATTAAATGCTGAAACCCATCTCACCGCCGATAAGAGATCTCTAAGGTATTGCAAGCTTTCGTTTGAAACTAAAACATTATTTAACCGAGCACCAAAAAGAGTACGTGCACCTTAGAAATGAGGTGTCCTATATTCATTAGACTATAGCAACCGCCTATAATATATCGTTAAATTATAATATTAAGTAGGAATATTTGTAATTAATGATTTATATGATTGTTATGTATAGATATATATATATATATATATATATATATATATATAGTATATATATATATTTATTTATGATAAATCCTATGAATCCTTTATGACTATCATGTTCAAAGCCGTGACGCACCCTCCTGGTTTCCGCGGAAGATCAGAGCGTTGTTTTCATTAGTACCTACTGCTGAACGCAACATCATGCTGACTCGGATACCATTTTGTGACGTCATCCCATGGATTGAGAGACACAACAACATAGAACGATTTTTTTAATATTGTTTCTCTAAGCTGCTTTTATTTTATTTTTTTCTGTGTATTTATTGTTTTTAATATGTCTGTGTGTCGCTCGATTCCTTGTGTACCGTTGCAAATAAAATATTGTTCTTTCTTTCTTTCAAATTAATTCAATAAATATTTCATTTATTACCATGTTAATATTATGTCATGTTATTACCAGGTTATAATATTATGTTGGTTTTAACATGGTTATATAGCTATTTGTTTTTTTTGTAGATTTGTTGTAAGAAAAACTTGTCCAAAGAGTACGACTTCGAGGGGTGGTGGATTCCCGGCGTATGGCTTGTATTAAAACCATCCTGACGCGCCTCGTATTTACTGGGCTTTATACTTACAGTAAATTAATTAAAAATGTTAGAGGGAGTTAGCCAGTTAAATTATAACTTCGTAAGAAATTACTTTGACCAAGAGTTTTTACGGCTTCGACGAATGGTTGATATGACTTGTTTAAAAACCACCCTTTGCAAAAGCTGTAATGGCGTTTATTATGGATAAATAACCTCATATTATATGGCCCCAAAGTAAGCAGAGCTTGAGCCCCAGGCGTCGTTCTTATAATTGGGGTCTCCAGTCGATATCAATTAATTAACAAATGACGAACGACAATATATGACTTTATAACATTATACCAAGTATAAACAATATAAACACTGGCAAAAGGAAATTATATCACAATAAAACATTTCTTCTTCTTCTTCTTTGTTAATGGCATTGAGACATAATAATGTAAATTTTGACAGTGTCATGTGTTTATAGTAGTAATACTTGTTTATAGTATTTTTTTTTATTAATAAAATCTTAGTCAACGGTCAATTGTCAATTCTAAACGTCATCGCGGAATGGCCGTCTAGTACTTTATTGGGATTCCTCGTCGTTCAAATCACATTGCACCTTAATACACATATAATTAAATTGTCCATACTTGTCCTGTGTAGTCACACTTTATTTATTGAAATTCCGCTAAGATAGAATAAAACATGCAATAAAAACGAGTATTAAAATAAAAAATTAAATTAGCAGAGCTATGTAACTTCATGAATTGACAAATGAAGAATCATTAAACATTTCGCTTGGCTTTGCTTCAATATGACACAATTCAATTCAATTCAATAAATCTTTATTCAATAAAATCACAAGGACCACTTTGAATCGTTAAACAATTGTTGACGCGCGCACAATGTCAACTGTCAAACTGAACTCACCACTTTAAATAATTGTTATTTTTATTTCACACATATAAAACTTTTTGATGGTTGTTCTGCTATAACACGACTTTGTTTTATATAATGAAAGCGCAGGAGGGCCTTCATCAGAATTCATCATACTTGTCGTGGACGCAGGTGAAGAAGCAAAACTAAATCATTATTCTCCTTGTAACAGAAATGGTGTTATTTTTTCAATTACTCTTACTCATAGAATATCCTAAATGATAAATCCATAATTTTTAGTACTGAAATCAACTCTAGTTTATTCCCGATTAAATTTGATTGGATAAATATAAAGCGATTCGTCGCAAACGTGGTGCGCTGGCCCCTTCTCGTCCAAGAAGTGTCCAAAACCAGATGGATGCCTCGCTACCATCGACACGATGCTCCACTAGAGTGACATTCGCACTGTCACTCTTGTCGTTGAAAATTGGCTATGGCGCCGTCACGGCCGAACTGACATTCGCCCGTCCACGGGCGTAAGTTAATTTCTGGAACAAAGAAAACTCACTCACTAGCACGTCCGCTCATCCATCCTAACAATAAAGTAGCTGATTATACTATATCGTCTTCAACGTTTTGCTATATTTCTTAGATTAAGACCATTAGATATCGTAGTGACTTGGACTGGACGAGAGCATCTCTCCAACCAACCCCTGAGGGTATGGCTCGGACGACTCTGACTAACTACAAGTTCATCTGTATCGAGCAAATGCGTCCCTTCAACCAACCCGTTTGGGTGTGGCCCGGACGGCACTTCTCGACCAGGATCGACTGACTCATCTGAATCGAGCAAGTGTATCCCTTCAACCAACCTGTATGGGTGTGGCCCGGATTACATTTCTCGACCAGGATAGACTAGTGAATGACGTGTTATTCAGATCAATTATAATTACATCTACTTCATCATCCAACGCGGTCTCGGCCTCATCATAATTTAAAAGATTTGTCGTGTTTTTAATGAAGACATCATTAAAAACAGATGAATGCTGCTTGGAGACTGATTATGGAGACGACTGCGATAGTCTTCAAATGATTGGGTATTAGTCCCCCTGCTGACCAACCGAAGAGCTAGCAATAGAGAAAGAAAACTTGAAACAAGCCCGGCTCTGTGCCAGCCGTCATGCACCTGCAACCGAAACGACACCGCATGCACCGATCCGTTCCTCCTGCGGGTCCTGTCGGTAAGGTCTCTGAGGCGCACTTTAATCCTTTCACCACACTAGTCAGAAACAACTAGTGACACGATAAGAAGAAGAATGAAGTCATCGTCTCCTTGAGGTACTGAACGCAAATTCTAATGGGCGAACTTACACATTCGATGAGAAGCACCTAAACTTTAAATTCATACAGATCGTTGTCCAGTACAGCCGTTTTAACAAATGGACCTTTCAACTTTCTGCCTAATTTAGTTTGGTTCTTGTCACTATTTTTGAAAGAATACAAATTCACCTACTAAGAACAGCTTTATTGTTACGAGGTCCTGATTGAATCAACATGCATCCGGTTTAGCTGCCTTTTTAATATTAGCTGACGCATCTTTTCATATAACATCCAGATCTACACGATTCTGTTTCGCTTAATAAGAGCTCGGAATAGGCAGACATCTTTTTGTACCGCATATTATTGCGGTCTTGGCATCCACATAGGAGGTATGCTTCTTATTATGCTCCTATCTATTTACTAAAGCCATGGATTATAGTGATAATCTTAAAGAAAAAACTGCAAAAGAAATACTGCATAGTGATGCAGTATTTCTTTCGATCACCCTTCCCACTAAGCTTTTCCGTAAAATCGATGTGTAATATGTAATTTGTAATTGACTTTTGGTATTGATTGAAACTGAATATGTTGTGCTCCCGATGAACCTTTCGACGCTTTGTAGATAATATACTCGTCTATAAACTGACGCATGCATGTTGACTTCTGGGGAAACATAAAGTTTATCTAACGTTTTATCTTTGCTTAAATGTTGTACGTCATCGTGGTTAGTAACTAAATTAAAGAATGTGGAACTACTGGTAAACAAGAAACTTTTTTGCATTCTGATAAACACGGGTTGAACTCTCGTATTATTTTGTCGATGGAGGCACCAACACTGTTTCGATTTATATAGAGAATCTTCATCAGTGTGAGTTTGATCCATGGTCCGCTCGTTGCCGCTCAAGTTCACGGTTCGAACTGTCACGGTTGTAACTGTTTTTTTTGGCTAAAGCTAACCTATACTGTCATTGCCGCGCCTTTTCATCTCGGTCTATCAAATTAATTTTACATTATTCTATTTTAACTCGGCGGAAGGGAATGCTTATTAAATGACGATGTAAGCGATTCCCTATCCTCCCTTATAAATCCGGTATTTTTATGTAAAACCCAAACTGTTCGATTTTAGTTTACAAAAAATCACTTCGTACTTTGGAAAAGAAGATTGTCGGACGGCTGCCGTGCCGTCTTCGTATAACCTTACGGACCAAGACGAGTTTCTTGCCAATTCTTCTCGAGCTTGGGTTAGGATGAATTGGCACCTAAATTCACAATTCATTTGAAACGTCTTACATACTATGTAAGACGTTTCAAAGTGATCCTTGTGATTGTATTGAATAAATCATCTTTTGACTTTGACTTGACTTGACTTGTAACGTAGCAGGTTACAGGTGTCTTTTTGTCCGTAGAGTGTGGTGAACTTGAACTATTCTGCGATTATGTGATGTTGTCGTTACGTCGCTTGTGACACTTAGCTATGCAATGTCCAGTTAATGAGCAATAATGACACTTGCTACTAATCTTGCTACTAAAAATCTTCCTAAAGATTTATCATAATTTTTAGTACTGAAATCAACACTAGTTTATTCCCGATTAACTTTGATTGCCTAATATAAAGCGATTCGTCGCATATGTGGTGCGCTGGCCCCTTCTCGTCCAAGAAGTGTCAAAAACCAGATGCCTCGCTACCATCGTCACGATGCTCCACTAGAGTGACATTCGCAGCCGCCTGTCACTCTTGTCGTTGAAAATTCGCTATGGCGCCGTCATATATATAATTATGTAAAGATTAGTTAATAGATATACAATGATTTATAAGATTAATAAACTCAGTCTTGTATAAATATAGCATAAAATGTGTAACTGCCCCTATACTTATATGCTACTAGCACCCGCCCCGGCATCGCACGGCTGATACTAAATATACTACAGAATGTCTAATGAAATTAGAAACCTCTAAAATTATCAGTGTTTCTCTACTATATTATGCATGTATTATACATATATACCTTCCTCTTGAATCACTCGATCTATAAAAAAGCATTAGGCTCAAATTTCGATGCATGCAACTTTTCTCGAAAATATAAGTTATCGAAACTGGTCAATTCATAATTAGGAAGATATGATGTCGGTTCATGTTCCAGTTCCTTTATGAATATTTGAAAAATAATGTTTTCAAATTAAGAACAGATTTATGCAGGATAATGCAGGACAGCAAAACTGCTAGCATAGTGTACGAGAATCTGTAAGAAGTGGATGTGTCCGTTATAGAGTGGCCAGCTCCAAGCCCGAAAGCCCGAACCTCAATCCCATCGAACATTTAAAGGACAAGTTAAAAAGGAGAGTCCGAGGCCGAGATGCTGCGCCAACGACTCTACAGGAGCTTCAAGAGGCGATCGCAGAAGGCGATACTTCAAGATTTTATTTAAACTCTTGTAAAATCAATGAAAACCCGGATAGAGTTAGTGGTCCAGGCTTTGGGTGGAAACACTTCGTATTAATAAAAAAACATTTAGTGATTTTTATCTCTTAATTCCTTTGTTGACCCTAATTCTACCTTTATAGTAATAGCTAATAGCTACCTTTCTAGAGCTATTCATTAAAAAACGTGCACTTTGGTTACTGACCTCCAAAAGCACTTTTTGGATATGATTCAAGCACAAATAAAGTACCACTAAACAGGAATTGAATAGACTTTGAATCCGCATTCAAGAAATTAAACGCAGCTTTATATATTTTTTTATCACTTAATGTAAAAAATCATGCATTTGCAATTTTATTGCTCTCAAGTGTAGTATGAAGCTGCCAGCGAAAATAAAATGTTTGACGATGGGAAAATAAACGGTTCATGACTGCTATTTTATTAATGGATATTCCAATCAAATTTAGGAATAAGCACATTAAAAAACGTCTTTACACATAAATGAGCTATTATAACGGCTCGGTTCATCATCAGCCCGTGTAAGTCCACAGCTGGACATACTGATGGACTGAGCTCGATCGTTAGCTCTCCTCTTCCAATCCTGCCCGCTGCCTTACGAATATCATCGCTCCACCTAGCTTCAGAGCGCCCTCCACTACATTTACCGACACGCGGCCTCCACTCAAAAACCAACCTTCCTCAACGGTAATCGGTTCTGCGGCATATATGACCAGCCCACTGTCACTTTAGCTTGCTATTTTGCTGTTTGGCTCATACATTAACATAACCCTACGTCCTTGTCATGTCAACAGCTTGTAGTCATCGCCATAGTCGTTAAAATAAGGTATTATAAATAAATAATTTGTTCCATAAGTTTAATACAAGGTTCCTCTTATATTTTATGTTTCAGAATGCGAGGAGTATATATACAATATTAAACTATTGAAAGAACAAAGAACCAGAAGATACAACGAATGTAAGTAGAGTATAGACAAAGTCTTCGTTATATACGCCTTCGCCAAAGAGGGTTAATTAGTGCTTTATTCACCCTCCTACTTTTTAAAACTATCATAGATTCATTGAAAAAGTCTGAATAACTGGGTCAGTTGGGGAAATAAGACGATACAGAACGTATGTACGACTTTTTCTGCTTTCTACGAGTTAGGTATTAAATGATTCTAGCACGGCTAGAGATAAGCATAGTAAAGAACGTCTTTGCTTAGCTTAGAATTATTTACAGAGAAATTAGAATCTTTCACGGTCAGAGTGATGAAATAAGACGATACAGAACGTCTCTACGACCTTTTCTACTAACTATGAGCTTGGTACGAAATAATTAAGAACTACGAATCACAAAAACCAATCCGGCTCGAAGCACCATAAAGATTGTGCGGTTCTAACGCTATTTTTTGAGATTTATTATGATGACGGCTTTTGTGTTTTTTGATAAATGTATGTAAAGTATTAGTGGATGGGAAGCATTCGTTTCTACGGTCTCCAAGAAGGCAATTGAACACCACCTACCTTTATAGACTCCCGGGGGAAGGATGTTACCTCCAGGAGGGCAGAAAATCAGGTCCAGGCGTACACGGCACGCCGCAGACAGTTAGTGTGGAATTCTAGGGTTAGCATGGCTGTCCTAGGTTTAAATGATCTTGGAAGACGCACATTACACGGCAGTGAGCCCAGAAACACAGCATGGTTACTAGAACGTCTAGCTTTGAGAAATTTACACGATCACAATTAAGTTGAAACAGAACATCCGGTCATCTCATAGTGCACCAGCCGCACCAGTTCGGTGGTGATTTACCAAACTGCCCTCAATTAAGCAGTTGAAATCGAACAGTACACAATGCCAGTATGGGCCTGTGGAATACAGCTGGGGACTGTACCAAAAAGAGTAACATCAATATTATCCAAGGATTCCAAAATAAAGTTCTAAGGAAAATAGTGAATGCCCATGGTACATAAGAAATGACGATCTCCACCGGGACCTTAGAAGAAAGTAATTTAGAACCATTTGACATATTCTCAATAACATTAAGTTTTAAGACGGCTTTAAGACGGCTGCGGGGATTATTTCAGTCTGAGAAACGAAAAAATTAATCACAGTACGCGAATGATGGACCGTGTAGTTATGTATAGAGTTAATGACCTGGGTGTGAATAATTGTAATAAAAGCATTGTGTTTCTTTGTGATTTGAGAAATAATAATCCGCATAATTGTTTTAAATGAAGGACACCATCTATATATCTATATCTATATCTATATATATATATATATATATATATATATATAGATAAATTTAAATCTATATTTATAAAAGAAAGTCGTGTTAGTTACACCACTTATAACTCGAGAACCGCTGGACCGATTTGGATGAAACTTAAAATGAATATAGTTAGTAACTTGGATTAAGATATAGGTAATTTTTTATCTCGGAAAAATAACGGGAACGGGATCGTAGCGTAGCCGCTGGTGGCCGCTAGCGCCTTCTATCGAAACCGCCCAACGAAGTGGGCACGAGTCAGCTAGTCCTTACTAATATTATAAATTTGAAAATAATTTGTATGTCTGTCTGCCGGTCACGTTTTCACGCCTAAACCGCTGAACCGATTTTGATGATCTTTGGTATAGAGATAGATGGGACCTTGAAGAAGGACTAAGGCTACTTTTAATGTAGGTACCACGCGTGCGAAGCCGCGGGCAGCAACTAGTTTTATACAAAATAACAAAATGACAACCGACAAGATAGCCTTTAAACAATATATCTTGACACTGGCAAATTTATCATTATTATGTACACAGGCTATTGGCGAAAAAGAAGATCTTTTTCCAGACTTGAACGGCAACAGAAAGCGGATCTTGTCTAGTCGGTGGTGAGGAAAAATGAACAAACTGCACAATTTCTAGCTATTGTATCAACTTGTTTTATGCTCTTGAGTCTTACAAAGAAGAGACACGAGGTAACAATTATTTCAATGACACAAGATTCTAAATCCAATGATTCACTGCTCTACTCATTTTGAACACTTTTCCGCTGGTCTTAGCGATGGCGGGGTGGGGCTTATACCCACTGCAGCTGGCGATGGAAGCCAGTGAAAGTACGCTACTACTCAAAGTAACTCGTTGCATCGAAGTCATCAAGTCCTTCATTGTGTCAGGTTTGATACCTGTGTGATCATCATAGCTTTTCTGCAAGTTTCAGGTTGAGGTAGGAAGTGTACCTTTATCTGGAGAATGCGTTTGTGGACTCTAAATACACGGCGTTACAGTTGTAATTAGTATCATTATAATGACTTACGTAATCGCTAGAAGTTTTTGACCTTAAACCTTACTACACAAGTTAAACCCTATTGAACTGAATGTCGTAAAGTTTTCATCGTGCTATAAGAAAATAAAGAGGATTTCACTCTATCATAATAATCAAGATTTGATATTTTAATAAAAGCCGATATTTGCACAGTTGTCGCTGAAGTTTAAATGTTTATGTTTGAAATAACGTTGTTCTTTCTGTGGTTATCTCAAAAAACTATATATAAATCGTGTTAGTATTTCACTAGACTTTTTCATATATTGATCCTTTCTTGGATAATTGTTCATGTGAGAGGGACCACTAATATCCCCAATGTAAATCCTCAACATGAATTACAACCTCGAGTTGTTACATAATTTGTAACATCACAGTATCATGCATCTCTTGACAACAAGTTTACAATTAGGGTAATATTCCCTAAAACTCTAGGACGCATGTGCAGTGTGTTTACATTCCACAGTCTTTCATTGTTAACTATATTTATATCCTAATATAAATGAATCAAAATCTGACTACGGAAAACGCTCAAGCGAAACTTCTAAATGACTTGTAAGTTTTTTTGTGAAGACACACAAAAATAAAGTATTTATATACCATTAAAAAATACGTTATGTGAAGGCAGGCGGGGGCAGGGGCGTACCCTCCTTCATTATTATCCACGCAATAGGGATAAGTAATATCATAATTTAATATAACAAGGTAGTTATAATATAGACCAATTTGCTTGCGTGTGTTTACATAAAACTGCATAGCGATTGCACAGCGAGCGTAATAGAATGTAACGCATGCGCAATGAAACATAACGGAAATAATATAATTTCTGGTTTTGATGTAATGAGCCGGTCTTGACTGTTTAACTTAGTTCATCGTGTGTTACGGTTCATGAATTGCATCTATAGAAATACGACGTAATTTTACCCGTGTACTTCGAAAAATAGATTCTAGATTGTACAGATAATGTTCTAAAATATCTCGAGTCAGTGTCAATGACATGCTTCTGTTGTTTTGTCTGAATTACTAATATTTCGTTACAAACAAACGCCCTTATTGTAGTGTTGATTAAAATCGCGGAAATCCTACGTAAATCTATTTATTATAAAAACATAATAGAATAGAATAACACATTATTGTATACCTAATGAAATCTACACCAAAACACATACTGACGATTTTAATATTGAACTACTACTTATGTGGTTCAATGCCAATATTAACTTATTACAAAACTGTTTTTTTGAAATGTTAATCTTTTTTGGATTTTTGTGTAAGCAAAATATGTTGTTCGTATATAACAAAACATTAGCTAGTGCGGCGAAATAAAAGAATCATCACCGATATTCTGGATCAGAGGGAGAGGTTTACTTAATTTACTTCGATTTAGTTCAGTAGTAAAGATCGTTTTGTGCGGTCCTTAGATAGCTTCACATGAATTTTGTACTTATTACTCTGTACGTTTCTGTATATTAAGATATATAATCTGAATTAGAGTTTGAACAAAAGCCATCGAAAGGCAGAGCTAACACTTGCACTCTTTGGACTTTCTAAAGGCTGGCAATAGTGCAGAAACTTGACTTGCAAGTTGCACACTGCTTGCACAATAGGACAGTTTACCTAATGACTTCCTAGTGAACCGACCACTGCGGCGGCTATTAGAAGATCTGTCTTTTACTTTAATGCAGTAACAACCGTTACAGTAAACTCTATTTAATTAAAATTAAAATGTGTTCAGCAAAGTAAACCAATGTCCTTCGTAATTTAATTAAGTTTTTAATTTCCGTCTGTTTTTTATGTTATTTTCTTAATTTGTAGATGTGGTTGGCGGCGTTAATCGCCGTTCTAGCGGCTATCTTATTTCTCTATCTGGACACTGCTAAGCCTAAGAAGTTTCCACCAGGTCCTAAATGGATCCCCATTCTTGGCTGCGCTAGCGAAGTCTACAAGCTAAGGGAAAAAACGAGATACCTTTATAAAGCTGTAAAGGAACTGACTAGAAGATGTAACGATGCTTCCCTGCTTGGTCTCAGAATCGGGAAGGATAGGATTGTCATGGTGAACACTCTAGATGCTAACAAAGAAATGCTTTTCAATGAGGATATAGATGGAAGGCCTAAAGGCATTTTCTACCAGACCAGAACGTGGGGAGAAAGACGAGGAGTGCTTCTTACAGATGGAGAACTTTGGAAAGAACAAAGGCGGTTTCTAATCAAGCATTTGAAGGAGTTTGGCTTTGGTCGTAAAGGCATGGGGAACATCGCTAGATCAGAAGCGTTCCACATGGTAAACGATGTCAAAGATATGATCAATGAAACTGGTAACAACACAGCAGTTATACAAATGCACAATTTTTTTAACGTCTACATTCTTAACACTCTCTGGACCATGATGGCTGGCTTGAGGTACAAGCCCAGTGACCCACAGATGATAGTGCTCCAAGGATTACTCTTCGACTTGTTTGCAGCAGTGGATATGGTTGGTACTATGTTCAGTCACTTTCCTATCCTAAGCATCGTGGCTCCAAGAATATCAGGATATCGAGATTTCATCAAAACGCATAAGAAAATCTGGAAGTTTCTACGGGAGGAGCTAGCAAGACATAAGGAGAACTTCAACTCTGATAAAGAAGATAAGGACTTCATGGAGGTGTATATTAGGGTTCTCAAAGAAAGTGGAGAGATAAATACGTACTCCGAAGGGCAACTGGTAGCAATGTGCATGGACATGTTCATGGCTGGTACGGAAACTACTAGTAAGAGCATGAGCTTCTGCTTCAGTTACCTAGTAAGGCAACAAGAGGTGCAAAGGAAGGCGCAAGAGGAGATCGACAGAGTGATCGGGAGGGATCGAACTCCATGCTTAGACGACCGGGCGAGGTTAGTTATATGTAATGCTGGTGTTGACTGTCTGTGTTAGTCATAACATTTTACGTCAGTAAATATAATAATAATAATAATATTTATTGAGCACAATTTAAACACAAGTTATTATAACTATTTAAAAACCGGTTTCAAATGTAATAACAATAACATAACTATTATCTAAAAGCCTCAGAAGCCTAAACTAGGCTAAAAGCCTGTCCGATAGACATCTGCGCTCCCCCATTATGCAATACACAGAAAATTACATTAATTATTGTTGCAAATAGGTAATTCTATAGTAATACATAATACAATTTAGATAAAGTGATAATTTAGAAAATATCAATTGCAATCATTGATGACTCATCTTTTAACGAACAAACAGTTACATTTAATTGATTTTTATTGTTTCAGTATGCCGTACAATGAAGCTGTAGTTCACGAGTGTGTGCGTCATTTCATGGGACGTACGTTCGGGGTTCCCCACCGAGCTTTGAGGGACACTTCGCTTGCTGGTTATTTTATCCCTGAGGTACACATTTTTTTTCCATAGAAACTAACGAACGGCAACTAACAGGGTATCGCTTTAAGTAACTCATTAAGAGATACATTTTTAAAAGTAAAGCCATAACCGAAGCCTCTTGCTTGACGGCCTTTAACCAACTTCAAAAAAGGAAAAGGTTCTTCGGAATCTTTTTTTTTTTTTAATTTACTCAATTCAATTCATTCAATATATTGATAACATAACATGACGCCCAAAACGTATTGAAACACGTTAAAAACATACTCGTTTTAAAATTATCAAGTGTCTAAAAAAGGGTATTTAAACTTGTTACCTAATTGAGACTATGGTAAAAAATATTTGGTTGATCGAATTCACGAAATTTCATTTAGTCCTACGAAATACAGAAATAGGGTCACATACGAGTAGCTCCACATGGTAGATTACATCTATTTCTTTTCTTGTTTCCAGGACACTATGGTGGTCAGTAACTTCACCAACATTCTGATGGACGAAACACTTTATCCTGATCCATACTCTTTCAACCCTGAAAGGTTCCTATCCGATGGGAAGGTGAACCTGCCTGACCATTACTTTCCCTTTGGTCTCTCGAAACACAGGTACAACTATTATTCAATATACATACAAATACATTCAAACACTCTGCTTGTAAATGTGAATATGTTAATGTTTGTTTGATACTAAATCAAGCAAAAATGGCTGAACAGATTTCAATGAAACATGGTAGGTAAGTATATTAATATAGAATAACATAAATGAGCTTTTTATTGTATAAAGTTAATAGAATGCTGGTAAAGCACAAAAGCAAGGCGTTGAGAAACATGTATGTGTACCTACGTACACATACATGTTTCTCAACGCCTTGCTTTTGTAATTGTCTTCTCGATTATATTGTCTTGTTGACACTTTTTGTGATCACATAGAATACAACTCGCCTATATAACGTACTAGCTGCTGCCCGCGGCTTTGCACGCGTGGCACCTCCATACCTCCAAAAGTAGCTTTCTCCAAGGTCCCAACCATCTCTATTCTAAAATTCATCAAAATCGGATCAGCACTTTAGGCGTGAAAACGTAATAGACAGACAGACATAATTACTTTCGCTTTTATAATATTACTATGGATTTATCACAGATATTCAATGAATTATCTATCTATATCTATATAAGGTTATGTGTGTATGTATGTATGTTCCCTAAAGACTCTGAAACGTCTGGACCGATTTCGATGATATTTTTAGTAAATCCTCAGATTGACCTAGCGGGTGATCCTGTGAAGTTTGGTAGCGATCGGATCAACTGAACTTTTTAAGCATCAATTAAATTTAGTATGGATGTAGATTAGATCTTAGGAACCAACATAGTATATTTTTTATGTATGTACTAGTATAAGAAACAGAAGCAGGGCAGAAGCTAGTATAAGATATTTCAATAACAATCACTCTATATAAAGTGCAAGTGCGTATGCATTTTATATGAAGAAGCCAGTTTTCTAATAAATAAATTATATTTAGATGCATGGGTGACGTGTTAGCGAAATGCAACATATTCGTGTTTACAACTACTATGCTGCAGCAGTATTTGTTCCTGCCCGCGCCTGGAGAACCACTGCCATCTCTGGACCACGTAGATGGCGCCACACCTTCAGCTGCCCCCTTTAAGGCTTTAGTTGTTCCAAGGATGTCGTAGCAAGCCAAAATAACCGTTGCTCAGTAAATTAAACATCCTCGTACTCTAACCATTCGCGGTTTCATGTGTGCGGTGATTTTTCAAAAACACGCCAGGGCATTTTCATCTGAGCGTAATGTGCCTTCGAAGCAAGAAAACGCTCGTTCTTTGTTCTGGTTATTCAAATGTGGTGAGGCCATGACGAAGGCGTTGGGTGGTCTGTTATCTCCGGCACCAGAATTGGCCACTGACTTATACGAAGTAGTCTAGTATTAGTAGTACTGATCTATGATTATGTAGTAAATAAAACAGTTTTAACATTTTTTGTTTTTTTATTTATACAATATACATCGAAACGATAAAGAGAGATCCAAACATTTGAAGGTTATTTGTAGCTAATTACTAAATTCTAACAAATATACATACAACCATAAAAAAAAAGTAAGGAAGACGAATTTGAACTATACATCAATGAAAATGTTTAAAAATGTGAATAAGTAATAAGTTAAAAAAAAAGATTAAGGTAAATTAAAGTTAACGAATAGAGAGAAAAAGTTTTGATGGAATTCGTAGGTATAAAAGAACGAATGAAGAGAATGATTGAAGCGGAATGTTAGAGGATGTGCTAGTAATGGAGAGTTTAGTGAAGGGATTGGTGTTGATGAAGCGAGAAAACCCATGCAAGATATGAAGAATGGAAATGTTGTTGGACCAGACGGTAAACCATGGTAGTTTATACAATTGAAATATGGAAATTGGTGAAAGCGGATGGATGTAAGTGGTGGACTTTATTCTATAATAAGTTATTATAAAATGAGGTGATCCCTGATGAATAGTGCGATAGTTCAATAGTGACCATCATTTAAAATAAGGGTTACAATTATCGAGTAATAAACCTCATGTCACATAGTATGAAGATTTGAGAGTAAGTGATAACGACGAATAAGTGAGGAGATTCGCAGAACTAATTCGGGTTTATGCCAGAACACAGGACAGAAAAGTATAACATGGTGTTTGTTGATCTCGAAAATGCGTATGAGTTTTTGGGAAATACTTGTAAATCGTTAGAGTGATACATAATAATGCAAGCCAGACCAGAGATACAGGTAGTTTAATGTGGCTGTAGGTATGCACGAGGGATTGATTTTAAGTCCTTATTTATTCCTCTTTGTGGAATAAATTTATTCCTCTTTGATGCGCTAATATTAGACATACAGAAGGAAGTACTCTGCAGCATGCTGGTTGCCGAAGTCATTGTCCTAGTAGGAAAAGATAAAACAGGTACAGAGCCAACTTCTGAAATGGCGGGAGAGATAGGAGAATTTTGGTCTCAAATTACAGGTCACATGTGATCCGTGGATGCCCCTAAAGCTTAAGAGGAAAATTTACAAAGTGAACATCCAGCCTGTCGTACTGATGGAAATGTTACGACAGACGTGTCGAGTGACGAGAATGGATAAAAATAAGGAATAAGAACATATATTAGAGAAAGTTTTAAGGTGTCACCAGTAACAGTTAAGTTGAGGAGACATATATGTTAACGGGGTATGGACAACTTATTAGGTGGGATAAACGTAATTTGACGAGAAGAGAGATGTGAACGTGGATAGCCAGAAGTATAGGTAGGCCAAAAAAATGATGAATGGATTATGTAAAAGACAAAAAGAAAGACGTGAGAACTGGATGACGGCTGATTAAGGAAAATGGAAGACATAAACATATGCCGACCCCACTTAAAATAATCTTACATCTTAGAGTTTACGAACTAACACCAATTCTACTAACATCGAAAAACTGTGGCTGTACCTCTCATTACGTACGAGTAAGTTCATCTTCTCGTCACAGATACCGCAGAGCCTCAAGACGAAAGTCTATAATCAGTGCGTGTTGGAAAAGAGAATGGAAAGAGCTATGTTGGGTGTTTCACTACGTGATAAAATCCACAACGAGAAAATCAGTAGAAGAACCAAAGTCACCGACATAGTACTCAAAATTTGCAAGTTGAAGTGGCAATGGGCAGGCTATATAGCTCGCAGAACTGATAACCGTTGGGGAATAAAAGTTCTCGAATGGCGACCAAGGACAGGAAAACGAAGCGTAGGACGACCCCCCACCCGATGAACTGACGACATTGTAAAGATCGCAGGAAGTCGGTAGATGAAGAGGGCTCAAAATGGTTCTTCCTGGAAATCTATTGGAGAGGCCTATGTTCAGCAGTGGACTTCATAAAGGCTGTTATGATGATGATGATGTCATGATGAGGTTCAGATAATACCATCAGTATGTGTATTTACTTAATAATAACTTATGTGTAGAAGTAATTAGTACTAGAATAACTAGAATACTAGAAACTATTCAAATAATTTAACTGGGTTACTATTAGAGTTGGGAATTGACAATTAATTTCAAAAAGAAAATGAGTTAATTTATATAACAGTGCTTGACAACAGCAAATAGATTATTTGAAATAGGTAAAAACAAGTATGTTTTTTTCTCATTTTATTGTTAATAACTATTACCTATTATAACTATTATAACCGAACTATTTGTAGGATACAGATATTGGATTACTCGATTATTATCAATCGAGTAATCCGATATCTGTATCCTACAAATAGTTCGAACTGGTTTGATAAATTATTGTCATTGTATTTTGATAGAGTCATAGTAGTTATATAGCCGCTAATACAACATAGAGAGTTGAAAAACTTACATGCTAATAACATTAATTGACTACTTTTAAATATGTCGATAAAACCTCGTTTTAGTATGGTACGATACCATTAGGAATAAGAAGCTAAAAAATAATAAATAAATCTAAATCACTACACAAACAACGATATTTAGGTACTTTATAATATTGTCAATGGAGCAAACGTCAGGTTTTTTTAAAACATACTTTACCGTTACAATTATAATACCAATTCAGGTTCTTTAAATATATGTTAGGTAGGTTGGTAACTTATTTATAATATATTTTGTTTTGAACATATTTCCTCTAACTGCTTAGCAGATAATAATTAAGTATGGACGTGGTTTTATATTGAAATTATTTTCATATAAAAGTATTTTTTATGTAAATATGTTTTACGTAAATACATCATTATTAAAATATTTGTTTCGAAACTGTAACTGTAACTGCAATTTCATACAACTGCAAACAATTTGTTGTTCTTTACTCTTAATTACTTGTTGTAGATATTTTTGCTACGAGATCTTTAAATATATGATTAATAGACTAATACAGTAATACACACATCTTGGATTATTCTGTAGCTGGAAAAATAGAATAATTCGATACAAATAGGTTCATCTATAGCAATTTTGTAAAAACATTATATAGTAGGTAAACTTCGAAATTAACTAGATTATTTCATTTTAAAACCATCTCCTGATGATTCCAACTCATGTTTCCATTAAAGAAATAGGTCACTAGAAAAATTCGTGCAAGAAAATCAGGTAGGATATATAGAATACTTAGGTACAGGGTAAATGTACGTACACTGCCTCACGTTGATACACTTTCAGAAAATGAAAGCCTCAAAGTCATTCAATAGCAATAATATTTATCTTAATATGACTAAACTAGTATGAAGCAGTTTTTTCTACTTAAATTCTTCTTGAAATTGAAGTGAGACAGGCCACGTCTGCCACATGTTTGATGCGTTATGCGTTAAAGCCACCATAGAGTGGACACCCCTGAACGGAAAACGACCTCGCGGTATACCGCGGCGAAGATAGAGTTACGAGTTAGACGCCCATCTTAAGGATTGGCCCACAGTGGCTTTAGACAGGAACGATGGGATAAAAGGAAGGAAGGCCTTTTCCTTGCAGTGGGACGTCACGGGCTCTTAATAATAATAATAATAATTCTTCTTGTAACATTTAACTACACATCGTTTTTTAAAATATTTTGGGTATCATAGCAAATTAGATAAGAGGATAGTATAGGTAGGTGCTGACACCATCTTAAAAACAGGCCATTGACGTTAGAACATTATGTAAGATAACCGATGCTCAGCCCTTCTGCATCACGTATTGGTGATATACTTGCGTTATAGTTTGCCTCTACTAGTATAAAAGTAGTTAGAATAGCAGATACAGTAGTTAGAACAACAGTTACAGCAGAACTACATAAAATATAACGGTACAATAGTTTTACATTCAAGGAGCTTTATATTTGGCGTAATCACATGTGGCTGTTGGAATCTTTTTAGTTGATTGTACATTCCGATTGTTTGTCCGTTAAAAACGACTACTTTACTCGCGCATAATTGAAGACAGGATTGTGGAGCACACCCCGCAAAACATACCCGTTGGGCCAAAGTAATTGATGACATGACCATTACGCAAGCAATGCTTTATCCTTTGTTTTTGTAGAGTGGGTTTTGTTATGTGCGCAAATTTACGACGCACGTGGCTCTCAAAGTCGAGCTCCCTGCGCAGTCTGTTGTTGAAACGTCCCTTTGGATACATGTATTCAGTTTCGTCCTCTTCCGGAATCATTTCCAAACGTATTGGGAGTTCCTGAAATCATAGGTATCAAGGCTTGACGCGTGACGTCTGATATCATGACGTCACGCAGAATCATGTACTCGTATTATTATTATTATTGGAACGTAATTACTTATTTTACGGTATGGAGTTGGCGGAATTTCTCCATCACGACACTTTCTTTTGTGTTAATGGTAATCTATAGGTGTCACGATTCTACAAACCCAGACAAATATTCAGTCATGCCGCCAGTATCTTGAGAACGCTGCCAGTAGTTTCGAAGCCTCGAAACTACTGGACCGATTTGAATATTATTTTACCTTTGGAAAGCCACACTATCCTCGGGTGACATAGGCTACTTTTTATCCCGGGAAAATTGGTTTGTCCCGGGAAAAATCTTCAACGTAGGCAAAGCTGCGTATTATATTATTGACTAGCTGTCCACGCCAGCTAGTCAATAATATATACTATTAATAATATACTATTAATAATAATATACTACTATATTAAGTTCGTTCCAACCGAGTGTTCCACGACACTCAAGTATTTTATTACTCTATGCGTAGGACAAACTTAGATGTCACATCCTGTAATAGGTATACTTACATTTCTACGCCTCAGTCTACCCCTCTCGAGCAGGTTCCTGCAAATACATGCAGGTACTTTACCAAAACCTGAGGTCGAAGCAACCCGCTCGGGAGCCGATTCTCTCAAAAATTCGCGGAGCTGTTGTACTTTATCGAGTAAGTGCTGTAAATAATAACATATAGTATTTAATCGGCCTACCACATATTTGAGCTAAGGCGCAAACGCAAAACACAAGAGACAGAAGATAAGTCAAAGGCAAACTACCCAAAACCCTCGCAATCCAAGTTTGCGTTTGTGGAGGATTGTCAAATGTAGAATGTAGATATATATGTGGAAAGTGACTGTCTGTTTCTCTGTCTGTTTCTTTTTTACCTTCTCAAGACTAAATTGCTGAACAGATCTTGATGATTTGTATATTATATCATGTAGACGGAAACAGGATTTATGTTTATGTAGGTAACATGAGTGTGAAACTGCGTAGCTGTGGGCATCATGTCAACATCTCAACCCGGAACACAACCCGTTATATAAGCGGTAAAACACATAAAGAGGCAAAGTCTCTCTTCAGACTTAATGCCTTAATACCGCTTGCGAGTTTGGGATCGTCAGCTACTCTCACAGCTTGTTTTTGAACCAAATCAAAAGGCCCAAGTTGGTATCCTGGCGCCCCACAAAGATAGCAGCTGTACTCCATTTGGGGCCGTCCTTGCGATTTATATAACAGCAGTCTTTGCCCTGGAGTGAAATGTGCCCCGCTTAGTTAACGCTTACCGGTTAGTCTTGAGTTAGATTGTGCTGTGTGAATTATCCACCATTTTTATTACGAATCAAACATATGTGACAGCTCTAGGACTCTAACGATAATAAGGCTTCTATATATTTATAACCATACCAAATGGCACCGTGACTTTGTTACACAAACATTGATGTTTCAATATAAATTTAATTTCACACGCATCTTTAACATTTCCAAATGCGTCTCTAAGTCCGAACAGGAACTTAATCTCAGTTTTAACCCCTTTCGGGATGTGCGATGATCCATTACAGTTATAATATAAAACGTAGGCTTTCGGGTTTATTAGCTCACACTGACTTATACAAAAGTAATAAATATAAAACTCACATAAGGATCCAAGTTGAGATTGTCATAAACGCAAGTAAAAGTTGATGGTCTAATCCTGCAACAGAAAAAATACCTCATTAAAGGCCAGATAGATAATTGGTAATAACAATAAGTTCTAATATCTATCCCAGTGCGGATATACAAAATCGATATGAATATTTTATATTTTTAGAACAAAGAACTCTGACATTTTGGACATCGTAGTAGAAAACCGAGCTCTAGGTCTCAAGACCGTCTCTAGATCTATTTATGTCGTTTCGAATTCTACGCCTGATGGAAAATGTACATAACATACAAGATTTGATTGATGCTACAGCGGTAATTTACTTACCGTTTTATGACGTTAATTTTTACATATTTTGCGAAGGGCCTTTGCATGCCTTTTGCTGGGAACTTCTTGCGATCGGCCATTTTCACAATGGGTTAGGATAGCTGACCAGGGAAACGATGAGAAACTAGTTCGAAGCGATGTTGCTAAGTCACTAAGCACTGAATTTTACTTGCAATGCTCAGTTAAACAGGAAAATTGGATTTCAGGAGCGATGCAACTTTGCACTTTTTAGGGCGCGATCGATACTGACACTGTGTTGCCAGCTTCGTTGAAATTACGCTGGATATTGTTGGGAAAGTGGCGAATATATGAAATACAAACTACAAAGACTCAAGACAAAGATCATGTAGTTACTATAATGTTTTGCTTATAATTATGTATCACGTTGCGTTTTGCACAATAGTCTCACTGGGCCTTTACTTTTCATTTAGTTTTGACTTGTTAAAACGATTTTCACAGAAATCATAATATATATGTAGAGATATATATAATATATAACATAATATATATGGACCGGAGAATTGGAGAATATTATGTATGTGTACAAAATATATAAGAATTATATCAGTCATTTGGTTTCCATTGTTTAAGCTTTATCTAGATGGTGTTGTGTGAAACGTCTACCAATATACATTTATTTATTTATCTCTTTATATTCATTTGTATATTCATTCATTCACTCATACCCTAGTGTCCATCCACCCTCCATTCGATATACTGGTCACCACGCAGTACGACTTCAATATTTACATATATAATCAATTTAAAAAATAGAAAAGTCTGTTTATAATTCCTTCGTAAACTCTGAAGGTACTTTTTACCTAATTAATAAAACCCTGCCTATATAAGCGGTGACAAAGTACTACGGTCAAAGCCGACTCTAGCTCTATAGTAGCCCTACTAATATTGTAAATGCGAAAGTAACTCTGTCTTTCTGTTTTTTACGTTTTCACGCCTAAACCGTTGAACCGATTTTGATGAATTTTAGTATAGAGATAGATGGAGCTTTGGAGAAGGACATAGGCTATTTTTTATGTAGGTACCATGCGCGCGAAACCGCGGGCAGTAGCTAGCAGCTTTTATAACATCTCGATGTTCATAACACGCTATGCTAAATGTTGCCGCAACTTTTTTTCTGATACATTTGATACAACCTGTTGCTAAGAGTCTTAAACTCACCTTCCTACTCAGTCTTATACACCTGTAGATCTTTTAAATACTATTAATTAGCTCATCATAAGATTACTTATATTAATTAGAACTATCTTTTTATCTAATTTTAAGCCGTAAGATAAGTTTTATAATAATAAAATGGTCAAAAGCGAAAGGCGCTTCTGAGACTTAACTCACTTAGGTACCTTAATTTTTCACCATCATGGTTCTTTTACCTTGGTTTACATACAGAGTCCAATTTCAATAAAAATTTAATTGAAAAATGTTTTGTTTGATACATTACGGTATATTTTTTTTGTAAATAACTACAAATTAACGGATTTAGATTTATTCCCTTAATTGAGCTGTGAGACCTTGCTTCTTGTCAATTTTCATGATTTTAGATCAATGGAAAGTACCTTATAGGTTGAGGAATCCTTTTAAAAATATGCGTATTATTAAAACAGGTCCACATATCTATTCCAAGTTTAATATTTGTCCAGCCTTTTGAATGAGAAGATGAAACAAACAAACACGCAACTAGCACACTCGCGCACGCATACAACTATCGCATTTATAATATACCACAAGTGCATTGGTGTGATTATTATATAACAAAAATATTTATTCATTCAACTACGTACTAATGTTATCATTAATAACAAAACCGATCACAAAGTACGTATTTTTTGCTTAGAACCAAAACAGTTCAGAAATGTTATATAAAATCATGGTTGCACAGTTTTTCATTAATTTTTCATTATTTTTATTTAGATATAAATTTACCACAGAGGTTTAATGTCTCCCATTAAGAGCCCTGCGAAGCTCGCTCGCAACTTCAATTGGTGTGTGTGTGTGAGTAGGTGTAAGTAGGTACGTATACTTCTGTCATTGATCATCGATATCATTGACAATTCGAAGGCGGTGAGACATGGAAGGTTGCGGGTTCGATTCTAGCTTCAGGACAAATATTTGAATGACAAATGTTGTTATGATCTGCAATTATTTGTCTAGAGTCTGGGTGTTTCTATGTATTACATGTATGTATTTACAAAAACAAAGTAAATAAAAATTATTAATAATAGTCCAAGCGGGTATTTTGGGTAATTTGGGGATTTTACTCGAGTGCGGTAAAAATATAGGTTTTATAGGTTTTATATAGGGTCGAACGTCTAGCGCAGCCGATCAGAATAGTAAAAAAAATTGATAGCCAGAAAAACTCGAGCGCATCAGATTAGGTAATGTAAGTTATTTACATACAGAAAAGTGTGCGTCTCAACCTGACAATTTGAGCGTGACATAAGGAAATGAGAAATGCCTAAAAATACGTTATCTGGACATTCTCAAACGCGGTTATTTTTATTTTGAAGGAAATTAGTCACAAATCACCGAAATAACATAATCTGTTTTAAGGTTTGCACAAGCCGAAGTAGCTAAAATGATTAGTAAGGTGTAGTGCATGTAGTCGCTGATGATGATGATGATGATGATATTAATAATAATAATAGTAATAATACTTTTTTTGTAAATACTTGCAGATCATACAAACATTTGTCCCGCGGCGGGAATCGAACCCACAATCTTTTGCGTCCCAGTCGGACCTAAGCCCACTGCGCCACAGAGGTCGTCAGTCAAGTGAAAAATTTCCGTAAACAAAGGCAATTTCATAGTAGTATGTAAAGAGGTAGGTTATTGTTTCCAAACAACAAGGAAAATCTCAATCCAAGTCAATCCAAGTCACACGTTGCATTAGTGTGTGCGTTCGAGCTGTTCGAGCGATCACACAACTGAAGTGTTCCCATCCCCCGGCCCCACCCCGTGCATGCGCGATAGCAATATTAGGCGTTCAAAAGTGGTATGAATTTGGTTGTGTTCCTTAATACAAAAAAATATGATTGAAAACATTTTGTATTCTTCACATAGTAATGTTATCCTGTAACTAGACAATATAAGCTATGGTCCTTAACAAACAACACGTAAAATATTGTTGTTTTTAATACGAAACAAATAGAAAGAAAACTTGTCAATTTTAGCATAAAAATGTGCAAAATGCGATTGGCTCTTATTTCATTTTTGAGAAGTAATTCGAAATAAAAACTATCCAGAAACCTATATAAATACTATTTAAATACAAATAATACAATAATATAGTGGAAATATACTTGAGTTACAAATCATTTTGGTATTACGTTTGTAGGGGCAATTTGTCCTCCGCTGGCCTCTTAAGTTTATTATAAAATGTTTGCATTAGATCATTAAGATACTGGCTGAAAATATAAATCGGTTGAATAAAACCGACTTGGTGAAAAAAACCTCTGCTGTAACTTAGTGAACTGTTGGAAATAAGAAATCGGTTTAAACGTTTGGGAGCTATGATGCCGATACTCTGATACACATATTCATAGAAACATAGAAACGTTAAAATATAGCATCTGTCTACTTGCGTAGGGGTTTTAAAAAGGATTAGATCTTAATAAAAATTATGAATCGATTTATAACCATATATTATTTTAACCGATTAATCGAAAACGTCCTATAGGTCTCAAAAACACTGCTAAATCTAACCAAGTTACAACCTCGTAGGCGGAGTTTCCCTCTCTCAGCGCTTTACGGAACTAAACTTCAGCAAAGGTGCGCGCGCATCCACCAACCCGCCACTTATATATCATTTATGTTCTAGATGCTTCCATTCCATATAAGCCACATAAACCACTGAAACTGGCTCTACCTAGAGACTTAAAGTTGGTATTGTGAACATTGCTAGTCATCGTTTCATGATATCATGACCTGAATAACGATAAATTAACATCTGAGCGCTTAAGCACATTTTGCTTTAGTTGGTTAGTAACGTCGGTAGGCCATTATGTAGGTTCTTGGGAGTCCAATAACCACAGTCATCACTGAGTAAAAGGTCTGACCTTCTACTGACCTTTTTACTGATAGATATCAACTGTAAGATATATCTTGCCTAGCGTTATAAAATAACTAAAGTATTGTAGTTTTACTTATGTACGCGCTTTGTTAAATAACAATACATAAACATTCTTGTGAGATCGTTTGTATAGCAAACCTCGTCTGACCTCCAGTAGCTAGTACCTATGACTAGCTATACTTCAAGAATATAGAATAGAGAAAAACTAATGGCATCACCTTGGCATTGCCCTGAGCACGAACGGGATGGATATAGTTAAGGGAATTCGTCTTATCAATTCCAGCTAAAGCGTTTTGTTTCTACCTATCATGTTGAGGCTACTAAGCTTTCTATGTATTACGAATGGAACTTCCCCAGACTTCGTTCGCGTAGGTACTTACTTATAATTTCGTTCAGCTCTCTCTGTGATGTGTAGTTTAGATGTAGATGATAGCAGATCGTTACTTTTTGGTATGGTTACCTACTCTACTCATCTTCAATTTATTTTTAACCTATGTTATTTAAATAAATAATATAAATAAACAAATCTATAATGCCAAATAATTTATAATCTAATGTAAATTTGTTTTATAGTGACGTGTTTGGTAGCGACAAATGTAACCGGAGATACGTCAAAACGTTACTACACTGTCTCGGTGCAAATGGTTCTGCGCACAAAAGTTCTGCTTCGGTGTTACGTATTGGTCTGCATGATCGACAAAACTACCTCACATTTTCGTTATATTATTTTTAATCTTGTTTCTATGTTAATGCAAATTGAATTAATTTTATTATTTTAAGAATATCTAGATAGATAGAACACTCACTGTATTAAAACATAGTAAATACTTGTTTAGTATAATTAAATTTCTCAGTAAGTGATTTATTTTGTAAATCTTATGAGAAATAAATAATCTGTAATCGTAACCGTATTTACATGTTTACGTAAAACTTAGAAACAAAACTTATATATACCTAACATAGTTAATAATTGTTTCCTACGAATTATATTCCTTTACAACGACAATTTTACTAATTATATGTTTTCATTTGCTAATGTAGCTTTTAATAACAATGACTTAGACTGAGACATATCTGATACGTGTTTTTAGGGTTCCGAAGTCAACAAGGAACCCTTAGTTTTGCCATATTCGTCTGTTTGTCTGTCTACCTATTTATCCGTCTATCTGTTTGTTTGTCTCGGCCTTATTAGAACTCTTTCTCTTAGAATATACGTTTAAAAGCTCTGTACTTAATTCATATTTTTAAACTATGACTAGTCATTCTTATCCTTATTATCTTGGCAGTTTTTTATCCATTTGTTTGCCAAAATGTTAGTACCTACGCACAGGTACTAACCTAGGTAGGTAATATTTTATTTGTATAAAACGCTTCTTTCTTGTACCTATTTACAAGTTGTCCGATTTTAATCACAATAGGGTTTATTAGTTATTATCTTCATTAGTTTCTCATCTTAGTTATTGAACGTAGAACTGTTTGTCTACGCCAACGTCACATTGCTACGGCCTACGCTGTAGCACATAAAGGGCGCGTAGCTACTCATGTCCAATTTATCAGAGCTAGTAGGGGACCACAAATTGAAATACTTGCTGGTAAGATTGGTTCCGCTGCATATTCAATTCGTGTGATACGGTGCCTTACTGATGAAGCTACAGCTAGACTAGTTTATTTCAGCTACTTCTATAGTGTTTTGTCATATGGCATCATTCTCTGGGGGAAAGCAGCTGTTATTGAAAATATATTTATTATTCATTTCATTTATAAAATGAAATTGCGAGAGTCTTGGAAAGAAATATTCAAAGAAATTAATATTATCACAATTGCTTTAAAATATTATATATGTTTTTTTTTATACACTCATAAAATAGAGATTGGTTTCAGCAAAATAGTGATCTTCATAGAATCAATACTAGGAACAGAAACAAATGATACATCCCTAGGTTTCGACTAGGAAATGTAAATAAGTCGTTTATGGGGTTTAAGCTTCCTGAAACAACAACTAATCTACCTAATAAGAAATGTTAAGCTTACATAAAGGGTAATCTTTTGAAGAAAGCTCATTATAATATAAATTACTTATTATTAATAAGAATCATGTAGCTCTGCCTTCAGACAGATAACCGTCACATTTGAAATGTATAAACTCTCTTGTATTCGTTTTTCGTAGTTATAAGATGGAACATAGCGCTAGCGCTAGGACCAGGACAAGTTTATTGCCAGTTCCTGGGCTTGAGTTAGGAGGTATTGGCAACTTATTTCACCTAGTATATAAGACTTTTCTAGGTGATCCTTGTGATTATATTGAATTAAATATCTTTTGACTTCGACTTGATTAGGTACTACAAACCAATTATTAGACATTTAGTCCGATAATTTATTTTCAGTAAAGTCACCATACATTAAAGTGTCGCAAAACTGACAGACTTCACATGTATGAACTAATCTGTATGTAGATTATACAAATCTATCTGAAGAACTATTTTCATTTCAAAGAAATCGGACGATTAGAAAAAAATAATTTTTTGATTCAAAGTTGTGGATGTGGAAGTCAAAAAAAAGTCAAAGTGGTTTTATTAAATAAAAAATAGCTCTTTTTTTTATATGATTTTTGTATCTTGATAAGTAGATTGGTAAACGACTAGCATTTATTATGATATTTGAAAATTGTCTTAAGATAAAAGTTATCCATTTATTTCTACACTACAATTTACAGTCAAGTAAAATGTGAAATAAAACTTTAATGTCTCAAACTAATTAATTGCGCTGTTGTGCTCCGCCTTACTTATATACCCTTCTCAACACTCGAATACTGCCTAAGCACTGCATAAGATTCGCCCTGTCACTATTATATTCAAAAAATACTTGGATCAGATTCTTAAAACAACGCCACCTCTTGGCGAACTTGATTACTATGTTGAGTTATAAGCTGGCAAAGTTAGTTCCGCAAAACACCTACGGTAGCGCTAGTGCGCTTGACAGACAAAAGTTGGGTCACAGGAAACTAGGGTCTAGATTGGAAGGAAGAAAGATATATTATTTATTTGCATCAAAATACATTGACTAAATTAAAAACAGAGTCAAGAAAAAGTAAACTTCGGTACACTCAAGTAAAACAATAACAATTTAAATCTGTTGCATGGTTCTGTTTCTAGATGATAGATGGCGATACATGTCCATAAAATATTAAAACTATTCCCGTAGAATGAATTCGTATATTCAAATCATAAATTCAACGATTTTTTTCTATGAATTTAACTTGAGCCAAACATCAAACTTTCTTTTAATATGTGAACCTATTACGAATGAGTTACAAAACTAGCATCTTTAGATGAAATCTTTAAAAAATAATTTCATAAATAAACAATAACAATCAAATTATAATAATACAAGTTACAAGTTTAATAATTTATATTAAGAAACATCATCTAATTATAAAAATGTAATGAAACTTAAAACGAAAACAATGCGGTTAATAATACTTAATTCCTATAATTCAACTAAAGATGGAAATATATAACTAGGTGTAGCAAGGATACAATACCAAGAGTTTTTGAATTACTACCATGTACTTACTCGACCCGCATAAAGGGTGAAAACAAAATCCAAAACTTAACAAGTTTAACACGAAAGTAGCCAACACGGAATTAAATCATATAATAATTACACTTTACTAAAACACTTCACTAAAAAACTAATTAACAGACAAAACTAACGCGGGAGAGGATAAAATAGCTCGCTAGCTGAAATCACAGACTGCCTTTGTCCCAAAAAATAGAATATACTATATTTTGTTTTGTTTTCTTGTAAGTAACATTTGATATATTAACTTCTAATAAATTACTGGTTAGTTTTGACTCTATTGATTTATAATTTTATTTTAAATATCCTAAATTATTTGAAGTCTATTTGTGAAAATATTAAAATTATTCACATTCATCTAAAAAGTTGTGTGCCTGGTAATAATTATAGTCTTAGGGTTGCTCATCTTGAACTACCAGGCCCTTCTAGCCGGCAAAGAATTAGCCGGTGTGAGTGTATTATTCAACTGTTATAATCACTGAACTACTGTAAATGGTTGTGAAACAACTGTGAAGGCAGGGCTGCTGTTAAAAGTTGTGATTTATTATTTGAACGTGTACTGGGTATTGCGAGTGTAAAAACTAGTAAACTAAAGGTAACATTGTACATATGAATTTACATAGTACTTTAAAAACTATACTTAAAAATAATCAATAAACAACTTGCTTGAAATAAATGACACTCTTAGAGGGTATAGGTATCTAACTATATTAGGGAAAAGCGGTTCGTGCTCCATGACATGACAGGTCGTTTGCATCGGGAATAGGTGCTGGTTGCCAGTGTTGCCAGGTTTCAGTTTAAAGAGAGCTCGATCTATGGGTGAGAAATAACATGTTATGATGGACTCCTTGCTACTTTTACAGGTGGAGCACTGGTGTGAAGAACATAGTGTTTGTTCTGATATTGGGTGTTATAAATTATTATAAATATGTATATAAAAATATAAAATTATTCTATCAGTCATCTTGTTACTATAATACAAGCTAAGCTTAGATTGAGGCTATTTACGAGTAGTTGTGTGCGTAGTCTATTAATTTTTATTTATTAGTAAAAATCTCCCTAACACATCTTAAAATTAAACGAACAAAATCTCAAAAAGCTTAGCCTCTGATTCCTGGCATTGTTTGGTAGTTACTGGTGCAAGATAATATTATGTATATAAATATGGGGTTTTGTAGTTTTTACCCATTAAAACCAAGCAGAACCTTCTAATAAATAATTAATTAATCAAATTAGTCACCTCATTAATGATAATCCAGTGCCTGGTGTGTTTTAGGATTCTTATCCTGATGGCAGATAGTGGACCGATCTTTGCATTAATCTGTAAACAATAATGATAATAATATAAATACCAAAAGAATACTTAAAGTTAAACGATAGGATTTTAATGCTGTAGTATCATGCAGCCAGAGTTATGCTTAACTAGATTTTATGCCGTTCAAAGCCAGACTGCAAGCTTCTTGCCGGCTTTCAAGAAGACGCAGCAACATGCACCTAGCGTCTAAGACGGTTGAAATTGGTCTCCTTGATTTTATGAATACTGGTATAGATCATTTATTCTATGTTAATGAATTGTATTGTCGTTATAATATCCGTAATTTTAATGTCAAAGAATAATAGTGATTGATTAAAATTGATTCAGTTGTTTTTATTGACTTACTAAAAATACATAAAATACAAAATATCTTATTTAACATTTTTAAGTTACACTTTTTAAATTTATTAAACAGACTTGCAATTGACGTATTTTAGCTCATTTAAGAAGTCATGTTATTTGGTATTGATTAAAATTCCCGAAAATCAATTAAATAATGAAAACAATTTTAACGTATTTTAAAGTTGTCATTTATAAATGTTGTTCGATTTGGACTTTGGTAAAAGAAAAATAAGGTAGCTCGTATTTTAAGAAATTGAAGGTGGATTTTGCCGTAGAATAATACAGGCTATTATATATTTATTACAAGGGTAAAGCCACGGTAATAAATAAAAAATCATATAAACGTCGTTAGTCTGGAGACAGCATGCCCGCCGGGCTCCAGACATAAACTGACGGCGCTGAACTGCTTTACCAAAACCTGGTACGACCAAGACTAGTACATAATAGTTCTGGTCCTTTCAGGTTTTGGCAATGCTAGGTGTCATCTACTTACTTTGCCTTCAGAAACCCCAAACTCATTAAACTCCTGCACTCCAAGAAAATCCTTCTGTCCCTCTGGGAGTATTTCCACAACTCCATGCCTGATGATGTCCGTTGTTCTTTGCACGTTGCCAGTCCTGATGAAGAACCTAGAAGTTACGAAAATAATTTCTGTGAAATTGTTTTATCTACTTTACCATGCAAGACTATACTATGAACTATACTATGACTACTATACTATACTATGGTATTAGCGAGAATTACGGAAATGATGTCAGAATGGGACGAAACATAAAAATCGAATACTGGCTAGGAAAAATTCGCTGGGGGCGAATAAAACCGCGAGCGGCAGAAAAAGCCGTTATTGCATGCTACCAAACTCAATCTTAGACTCAAATATTTTTATTTAATACAATCACAAAAATGAAACGTCTTACATACGTCTTTGAAACGTCTTACACACCTACGAGGTTGAATTTAGGTGCTAGTATATAATTCTCTTGCGGAAATATTCGCCGTGGAATAATTCGCAGTGAGCCCTAGCCCTAGTAAGTACCTTGAAGAAACAACCGACACAACATACTTTTCAAGCTTCACGTGCGGCTCGAACCAGAACACGATGGAATCTTCGGGTCTTCGGCCTTCGGGTCGATCCCCCAAAAGAAGTCCTCTCCGTTGTAAGCACGCATGATCGTGTGGTCCTCGTGGCATTGTAGACTGCTGTTGATGCTTCTGATTGGTGGATTTGTGTGCGGGTAGAATATCAGAATGTTGATCTTTTTGTGTATATGCGACTGTAAAATTAAGATGCTTTGATAGAGGCAGTTTGTTACGGTTTCCGATTTTTTTTTAAAATTATTCGTAAACATCATAAGCCATAATTTAAACTCATTTTTTACATAATTAAAATAACAAAATGAGGCTACAGTTATTATAGGAGACATATTCGTATATCTTGCTATCTGGACTAAAGCGAGTGCAAAAGCGAGTTACAGGTTAAGTGTTAAACAACAAAATTTACCTAAAGAAAATTGTATTACTAAAGAAAAATAATGATTGCCGAATTGCCGAATTCCGAAAATGCAGTGGGCTTACAGAAGCCCACTTCTGCACGTAGTCCTTATCAAGACCAACATATTTGCGGCTCTTGTGGAAAAACTATCTAACAAGTTAAAACTAAATTGGTATTTTGTAGATTATGAAATAAAATGATAATAATAAGAATTTGCAAAAAATAGGCCGTGTAGGAAAATATTAGCAAAAAAAATGTTTAGGAGAAAAAAGGGAGTCTCTGAAGCGCACATTAATCCTTTCACCTCACTGGCTTAAAATACTAGTGACAGGATAACAATAAGCGAAAATATAGTGTAACATCAACCACGGCCAATTCCAAAATTTAGATACTTCAAACGCGTAGACGACATTATAACCACAAATAGGTACATCCTAGAGTTTGCTCAATATAAGAAAAGTCTAGAATCATTAAACATTGTTTTATTGTGTTATCGACATACATAATATACCTGGTTCTGTTTCCCGAACTAAATAAAAATTTCGTAAAAAACTTGTGATCGATCGACGAGTGATCTTCCTTTGCACCATGGTTTTCATTTTTAAATAATACTTCTTACATTAACTAAAATGACTCGTGATTTGTATTAGCTTATTTTATAAATAAATAGTGCCGGACGTTTCACATAGCATCATCTGGCCCCAAAGTAAGCATAGCTTGTGTTATGAATACCACAAGACTGATATACTACTCATGAATATATTTTTTTTATAAATATTAAACATAGAAACCCATGACGGAATGGAAATGCGGAAAGTTGCAGTAAAATTTTATAGTGAAATAAAATTTTAACTTGTTTAAAACATTAATTAAAAAAATAATATATATATTTTTTTGTGATCGACGAGTCAACATAATCGCCATTAATTATTTTTTTTAGAAATTACTCCATTAATACAAGCTTCTACCACGGTTTTCCATGCTTAACACCTAAACAAAAAGAACATAGCCAATACCTGTACTATTCCAAAACATAAAATATTTACACCTACACAGAAAAATATATACGTACTACTTCACATATATGCGAAAATTTGTGTGAATATTTTCAAATTTGTGACTCTCAAAGACACAACAGCTGGGCAGATTTCTATGAAACATGGTATAGATATACCTGGAACACCATATAGGCGTTTTTATGTAAATACTACACGTGCAAGACTCCAAGAAGAAGCCGCTTTTAACTGAAGATAAAAAATAATAATAAAAAATTCTAGGTGTGCCGACAGAAGTGAAGTTTTCACTTCTGTTTGCTATTTTGCTATTTTGGCGCGTTAGACATTTTTTAGATGGGTACTAGGGTTATTGGGTTATGAATTGTATTTTATTAGTTACTAGCGACCCGCCCCGGCTTCGCACGGGTGCAATGCTGATACTAAATATACTACAGAATGTCTTTATATTCAACGTTATCTAAGATAACTTTTAAAGGTGTACAATACTGTAGTACATTACTTTGATCTATCTCGTAGGGTTCAGCCAACATAAGCAATGTAAGCGTTTTCACTTCAATTTAATATTAAATAATCCCGGACATTTCACACACCATCATAGTATATCAGTACCAACATGACTGATATACTACTTATATACCTACTTTTTTTTTTGTAAATTCATACATATTATACATAGAAACACTCAGACCCGAGACAAATACTTGCAGATCATACAAACATTTGTCCCGCGGCAGGAATCGAACCCGCAACCTTCTGCGTCTCAGCCTGACCTTAGCCCAATGTGCCACAGATGTCGTCAAAAAAAAAAGGCTATTAAGGAGGCTTTTCAAAGCTTTTAAAAAAGGAATGTATTTTCATCTTACCTTTAAATGTAACTGCTGTCTTGTCGTCCATCCTACAATTGGTACTATTGTTGTGTTATCTGGGTAGATACCCACCGAATTATTAAAAAGAAAAATATGAGAGATACCTATACTCCAGAGAAGTAACAAGAATATTAATAAGAATATAGTTTGTTTTATGGCACCGGTCTAGATCTCGCATTTGTGCGAGCCGAGAAGTTTTTAATCACTAACTTAGATTATATTGGATTATACGGAATATATTCTAGATCTATTTAAAAGTTACTGAACACAAAGACATTCTTCTGCACCGAAATATCTTTGCTACTGGCGGTATGCCGTGACATGGCACATTGCGTGTCATGCCTTCAGCCCTACATAATACTTTTTTAGATTTTTTATATATTTTGTGTATTTTTTTGAGTTTTTTTATCCCACTCATCGGTCTACCCCAAAACAGTCCAACTGTCTTTACCCTTCGAGATCTAGCAACATCTTCTCTCGAAGGGTTCGAGAACATCCTTCCAATACTTTCTTGGCCTACCTCGTCGCTGCTGCTGATACACTCAAGATATATACTACTTAATAAAGATTTAAATCTTTGCCTAATATATGCAAGCTTTCCAAGAAAGTCAACCCATCACACTCCTATTTCACATAAGAAATTTTATTGAATTATTTTGAATAAATTATTATTGTCTAAGATTAAAGGTAACTACTACTTAAAGTACGAGTATATACAATAAACAGTGGGCTTTAACCACGCTGTTATAATCTTAAGCTATTTTTTTAAACATGCGCAAGTCATTTTTATACGGGTCATCATTTTTATACGGGTCGTCATTTTTATACGGGTCGTCATTTTTATACGGGTCGTCATTTTGATACGGGTCATCATTTTTATACAGGTCGTCATATTTATACGGGTCATCATTTTTTTACGGGTCATCATTTTTATACGGGTCGTCATTTTGATACGGGTAATCATTTTTATACTGGGTCGTCATTTTTATACGGGTCGTCTGAATAACGAATCAGTTGCTCATAATGCGGTTTTTGAACCTCTTATATTTTTTATCCTCCATAAGAAAGGCCTAAGGGAAAAAGGGAAAAAACAGTGTTAAAATACAATAAAAATCTTTTATAGCAATATGTCGTGCCGGTCGTAACTGCTCGTATTTAAATAAATCTCTTGCAAAACTATTGCTGACAACTACCGGGCAAAATAAAAACGGCAACGGCGATTTAAATGTAAATGTTGATGTGATTTAAATGTAGGTAAATGTATGATCTCTTAAATCGCACCCGGTTACAAATACTCGTATACTTGGACTAATTTTGTAAACCGTGGAGCTCAACGGTTTACTGTGAGGAATGAATTATACATTTTAGGAATACCTTACATCAATTAATTCATTCATCATACCAATGATCATCGAAGCCCAAGTCTGAAGCCGCAACAGGATTACCTCGGGTGCAGGGGTTAAGAACAGAGGGTAAGATAGCAGGTGGGTTGTGTTTTGTGTAGAGGCTCCATACTCAATGTGAAGGTACTTCAAATGAGTGTCCTATAAACCCCTTGGTTAAGCTTTTGCAGCGATAAACTTTGGAACGGAGTCTGTTAACGACTTCTAAATTGTGCACTACAGTGTATAACCATCAGGCAAAATATCATACACCTCATATTCATACTAAACCAACTATATTCATAAACAAAATGTATCATACTTGACATTTCCAATGTAACAGAGGATTCACAAAACAATAATAGTCTTAAGTCATTCTCTCTTAACATGTCTACTATTAGTGCTATGTACCAAATAATTCATTTGAAAAAACTTTTTGTAAGAGCAAATATATACATTTTGTTAATGAAATGCACAGAATAATATACGATAATATAAAATACATGTGAATCAGTTGAGCTATCAAAGGACCATTGAAAGCGAACAATAGAAAGCTCAACAAATCCAGATCATTGCTAAAGGGCAGCATCTCCAAGACACTGCGGCATTGCCACGTTGAATAACAATGCTAATACGCTGCCATGTAGGAACCAGATATTGGGTCACGCAATGTTTCTACCAAACGCTGTAAAATAAATATGACAACGCGAAGGGCTGTTCTCCACGGGCCCAGGGTCTCGACTCTAAAAGGCTCGATTAGGTATGCTCTATCGAGACCGGCATTTTTAAAAATCCTCGGCACAATCATCCATCTTCATTTATTTAGTTAACTTTATATAGTTTAGCAGAATTGCGAATTAGTGAACAGCAGATAACTAACAATAGCACTATCCTATAACACATTATATACCTATGCCATAATTAAACACATTCAAATTAATGCAATTACTGAAGTGATTGCGTACATTTCTCGATAAATTAGTTCCATCAGAGCTTGCAGAATTCCTCAGTTCGGATAGACAATGGGAACTCCAGTCTGACAAAGGGTTATTATTACAATAGGTTCGACTCTACCGCAGAACAATGTAACATTGGAAATAGAGATAATTTTAATGCTGGTTTGCATTTACTTCATGCGTATTAGGAATCAATATTGGTGAACAATGAACAGTACACCATATACCCGGCAAGTATACTCGAAGCTTGTATTACAGTGACCAGAAGACTGATTATTAATATTTTATATTTAGTAAAATTATTTTCATAACGAATAATCTTTTTTGAGATTATTATTTTCCGGCTTAATGCCTCTTTGTTGTGTTACCATTCACTTCAAACTACAACCGTTCGAAAATCGAACAAACTCAAAAACCCGGAGATAATGTGGGTCTTGAAACGTACCTGGATTTGTTGGATTTTTCCTTTCAGAGACAAATATGTTCCTGTGTGGTCAAAAAGCGTTTTATTTTTATATGTTGGACGGATGATTCCCTTCGATACTGCGCATTCATTCTGCAAAAGTAATAAATAATTGTGGGTAATTCTGTTTTTTCACTAGACTAGCTAAAATTTCGTAAAATACCAAAGACTATAATAAAGTAACATATTTGAAGGGCAGTTCTAAAATTTACTTAACTGACGACACGTGTGATTGACAATTGGGTCATTAGACTAGACATATATGCATGTATGACGCTGGACAAAACTGCGGAATGTGCCAGGAAAATCATTTAAATATTATAAACAAAATGATAATACTTATTCAAAAATTTACATTTTGATTAAATTTTGAATTCTCTGATTAAGACTTTGGTATTAAAAATAAGATCGTATTATATATTACGAAATTTTTGCTAGCCCGGCAAAACAACAGAATCTCTAACATTATGAACAAACAACAAGATAAACATCAAAAATATCAACGTCCGACGGATATACAGCTATTTGGTTACAGCCACAATATCAAATCACATCGCAATAACATTTAATAAACATGCGAATTACATAATACACCAAAATATTTCAATAAAGGATTTTCAAAGGCGTTTTAGTTCTCTATTACGTGAGGTCACGACTCACGAATAAACCCGTTTCGGATTCATTCATTTGTTGAAACTGATTATACTAATATAGGCAATAATAACGTCCAGTCATGCACGTACCTACAGTAAATTTTTATTACACTTTTATTACATAAAACTTGAACCTCCGGCATGTATCAAACTTTTCTAGAACTTATGCGCCAATGAACCACTTCTCATTTGGGTGTTTCTTGGTGTATTTTTTGAACTTGAAGCGTGAGTTCTTCATTATAAATTAATTATATTTAGGATAGAATTATATGTTATCCATGCCATGCCATCCATGCTTGTTTCACTTAAAGGATATGACAAAAATCCTGTACCTATTATCTAAAATGTAGGTGCAGGATTTTACAGCTTTGATACAAGGCAATATTCCGTCAGTGAGACAAGACTCTAGAAGTCTGTTCGCTCACACCTCTCTAGTCTAATATCATACACTTAATATAATGATACTATGAACTATATTTCACATGGTCTTGTCACGGTACCTACACCGCTTTTCAGTTTATACGTCAAAGCATTAGAAAGTTTCTCAATAAAAAGGTTATTAATTAACTCGGTTAATTAACACTCTGTTGGAACGTATTTTATTTATAAACGTAGGTATTAATTTAACAACAACGGATTTTAAACGTATTAAATTAAATTCAATCAATCATGAATTATTGATTAATAAAAACAAATGAATGAATTATTAGCATCTGAGAGCAATTAAATGGATTGAAAGAATGGTAGGAAATTTCCTAATTAATATATTTTTTCGAGTTGTGCAAATAAACATTTGATTGTACTTCATTCAATTCATCTTATTCATTCGTTCATCTAATTAATAAATTCGTGTCACCCTATGGATAACCAGGGTAGTGACGAAAATTCGTGATGGAAAAATCATGCACTTTTTGCAAAACGTCTGAACAAATCTTGATGAAATTTGGTAAGAAGATGTATCGCATTCGGGGGAAGAAAATAGGCTACTTTTTGTCTCAAAAAATATATTACCATATTGTTTACAAAAATAAAAATAAAGGTTCGAAGCATACGCGTACGAAGTCGCGGGTAACAGCTACTAATATAATATTAGTCAATTTAAGCCTAGAATGAAACTACTAATTAGTTTCTTGCATGCGCTAGGTACTAAAGCCTTCAAATTATAATGTTGCCATATATATTGCATAGTTTAAAGTAATGTCTCACTTCTTCCGCTTGCGGGAAAATTTCATAAACCATTTCATCCAACGGATCGTAGTCAATCAAGTCTTTGAAGGTCTGATGGAAAACGATGCATTTGAATCAAAAAGTAAGTAATAAGTATTTTTTCTTAATACAGTGTTGTTTTGAGAAACATCAGGCAGACTGTCAAATTGTCGAAGCAACAAGTCTGCAGAGCAGAGTCGTTTTCATCAGGGTGCCGAGTGAGTCAAGTGTTCCTAAGGATGCCCCGTAGTGAGGTGAAACACGTGTCGAATTTCTCTAACGCATAGGGAATAGATTGGCGGAATAGTACTTAATATTTATCCATCTATTTAATGTTTTGTAATGGATTTCCGCAAAGTAACGCCTGAATCGATTATCTATTCATCTTTGTTGTATCTTTGTAGTATCATAACATAGTCTGGGCGTCAGTAAAAAAACTACGTTTGGTTTAAAGAAATAAAATATATTACCTCTGTTTACATATTAAAAAAACGCTTACTGACAACCGTTTAAACAGACCTCTATTCTACATATTTCTGAAACCAAACATGGATAAATAATCCTTTAAATAAATATATCCTTGCTATCATCATATCAACATCATCATATCAGCCTTTAAGAAGTCCACTGTTGAACATAGGCCTCCCTAATTGATTTCTAGGAAGAACACTTTTGAGCCCTCTCCATCCATTGACTTCCTGCGATCTTTACAACGTCGTCAGTCCATCGGGTCGTCCTACACTTACTTGCTATACTTACCAGCAATTTCTCTTGGACTAGTCGTAATATATAGTCGTAGTAACTCGTAGGATACATACATATTTTAATAACAATTTTTTTTACTAATTTAGTAATCAAAATAAAATCAATAGTAGGTACAGGCACTAGCAATAATATGAATATTACTCGTGTAATAAAACATTATGTTCTGTCAGTGTATCATTTCGTAACGACCATATTTCAGCAACATGATGTCATAATTTTTGTTTCGTTGTCAAATTTAAATATCCATTGTTGAAAATAAAACGCCTGCGCTATCAAACATAATCCCAGGCAGAGTGGCGTCAGTGGAGAGGAAACTTCACCCACCTCAGCTTACTGGAGTGGATCCATGAACGAAAGCTTTCAATTATAAGTAACTGCTCTGTAGCTTGACGCCACCTAAATCATCTTCAACAGATGAACTAAGGCAAATGATGATGATAGTGTCATAATTATTTATTAAATTTTTATGCTTTTGATAAATTACAGTGACAAAAAAAAAGTTTTTGAAATATAGAATGTACGTAATATACGTCTTATTGCACGCGACTATACTTCAGTAAATATTATATTATAATTATATTCTGTTCTTATAACTCACCTGGTTCTTGTCAAGGCCGCAAACGCGGGTAGCCAGGTATAGTTCGAGGAGCCAGTCAATTGGCATGTTCTGATAAAATATTTGCGCGTATGCCGTGAAATAAAACAATTCTGCAGCTTTAAACAGTTTTGCAAACCCGCCCACCGGGCTGAAGCTCAGATATATCCAGTAGGAGTTGATATCATTTTGACTATCAATAAAGTCCAATATCTCCTGTTGACAAAACACAAATAAAGTTTAAATAGTTGTTAAAATAACAAGAAAGTTGCTTTGTTTGAGGCTTTGTTCGATGGTTCTGTGATTGTCTACAAATATAACAACCTCTGTGGCGCAATTGGATAAGCTCTGGCTGAAACGCAGAAGGTTGCGGGTTCGATTCCCGTCGTGGGGCTGCCAGTATTTGTCTCGGGTCTGGGTGTTCCTATGAATAATATGTATCTATGTATTTACAAATATATATATATATATACATATAAATGTAGTATATCAGTCATGTGGTACCCACAACACAAGCTCTGCTTACTTTGTGGCCAGATGATGATGTGCGAAATGTCCGTCAAAGAAATATACTAACCGTCATGAATTCTAAAATAATAAAAATAATTAATGTTTATCGAATATAATAACCGATGGTTGCTACCAACGGAAGTTTGTACATAAAGTTATTTCTTTAAAGGATGATAAGAAAAACACTCACAATTATTACTCCATACGGTAAGGCTGCAGTCTGAACTTTAATTAAAAGCTATTAACAGTATTATTTTAATATTATTTAACAGCTAGTATTTGTTTTTTTAATGAATTGTTTTATGAATTATAGAAGGTATTCTTCTTCTTCTTCTTCTTTTTCTTTTTCTTACTAATACAAAACATTGCATTGCCAATTTTGCCAATGTCAAGTGTTTATAGTTTATAGTCAGTTTGTTTGTTATTGGAGTCTTAGTCGATGGTCAATTGTCAATTCTAGACGTTACGCGGAATGGCGTCTAGAATTTTTTTCGTCACTCAAATCACATTGCACCACAATACACATATAATTCAAATATCCATACCCGCCCTGTAGTCACAATTTATTCATTAAAATTCCGCCAAGACTACTGAATAAAACATGCAATAAAACGGGTAAAAAATATTAAATTAGCAGAGCTATATTACTCCATGAAATGACAGACGAAGAATATTTGGAAGGTCGATGTTGTTTGTATCACATATTGTCAAAAAACATATTGAATAAAAAACGAACGTAAATAACAGCCAAATTCTAACAGTCGTCGATCGGAAACACATCTTTTCAAAATTGGCGTTCAACTTAAACCAAAAAAGTTAGAAACATATGCCAAAAAAATTAGAAAACAAATGCACGAAAGGATCCTCTGAGGAACACTTAAATCCTTTATTCACACTGGTTGGAAATAATTAATGACGCTATTAAACTAGCATTATTGCTTCATCACAAGGTCGATGTCTTAAGGAAGAGCGCAAACGAGGACACTTTTGTGTCTTGTGTCAGATACAAGCTACCGATGAATTTTTGATTTCTATAGAACCAGTATGAAATCATCCACTCCATGCGCAAACGTAAACATGGTTTGTGTCCAGCTGCTCCCACTTAACACTGACGATCAAAAAGTGTTCGTTGTCAGTAACTGAATGCTAAAAGTTGTCAGTTGAAAACACAAACAACATTAATAAATTTCCTTACAATTGTACTGAGTTTCTTCATCGACGTCCAACGTAAGATTGACAGAAAACAAGCAACGAATTGTACAAGTGGCCAGTGGGCACGGGTGACTGTGTCCGATCACCGCCACAAGACGGTGACGGTTCCCTGTTCCCCGTGATGGTGTGTCGGCAAGATAATGTGTCTCTGTGTTGCCGTTTGCGCAGCGCGATAATCTATTTACTTGATATTAGCAGATTTGTTATCCTTATGTTATTGATTGTTATTATGTTAATAAACAAGAAGAGATACGCAAAGCATTAAAATATATTTGTCTTTAATTTCAATTTCACATTGGCAGTCTCAAGTAATCTTGTTAAGTTAACGTCATATAAAATAAACACGCTTGAAGTATTTAAAATATCAGTGCGAGTTACGTGAGAGCGGATATTGTAGGCATTGGAAAAAACCAGGCAATAAATCAAACGATTTCACAGAAAAATGAATTCAGAAAATCGGAGTTGTTGTTTTTGTGCAGGGTAGAAATATATTTTATTTATTGGAAGATTGTTTCACGTAAAACCAAAATGCGAAACTAAAAAGTTTAACATTTTTTTGAATATGATATCAAAGCCAAAAGCCAATCTAAAATCCAATGTTTGAGTTTACCCTTTTTTGTATTGTTTTTATTTATCTCTCTGTGACCGTTGAAAAGGTTAACTATGTATTGCATCAAAATATTCAGTTTTATCAGACCGCAATCATAACACCCAAAGGATCTTTTCATTCTCGTTATTTGGGAATTTCATCCACGCCGATTTGACTATTTTTATTACACAGTAATTGCATTTCCTGACGGGATATGCAATTTCAGTGGAATAAAAAATGACAAAAATTCTCGACAACTCATACATAGTGGTGAAACATTGAACGGGTTGATTCTATTTAGTTATATATAAAGTTTTATTTTATATTTCCTATGCTCCTCCGCGAAACTCCATAATCGTGTACAAATAAGAATATAGAAAAAAAAAAAACTAGCCAACTACAAAAATGTCTTCACACATTGGAGATATGAACTATTGTAAGATCAACCAAATGGGAAAGAACACCGAACGAAAATTTCGATTATTTGTAGAATTCCATACTAAGTTGAATTATCTATTGTTATACAAAAATATCTTGGTATTGGGTTTCTATTGTTACGAGATACTATTGTATTTAACCCTCTGGTGTAGTCCAGCCCATACTGTGATTATTAAAAGTATTTTGGAATCGCTAACAGGAATAACATGAATCAGCCACAGTACCGACCACATTATTTCAATCTATATCATTCAAATGAAAATGGGTGATTTTTATTTGTTTTTCGTACTGTCAAGATGAGTAAATCTAATGAAGAAATTCGATACATTTTAAAATTTTACTACAAAAAAGGTAAAAATGCAAGGCAAGCCTCGAAAAAAATTTGCGATGTTTATGGACCTAGTGCAGTATCTGTGAGAGTAGCACAAATTTGGTTTAAGCGTTTTCAATCCAGAAATTTTGATGTCAAAGATGCACGTCGCTCTGGTCGCCCTATTACGGATAAATGGATGCCATTTTTGTGTGTGTGCAAGAGGTGCAAGATCGGCATATCAGTAATTACAACGTAGCTGAAAAACTGGGAATTGACCACAAAACAGTTTTGGCGCATTTGAAAAAAACTGGATACACAAAAAAGCTCGATATTTGGGTACCTCACGAGCTCACTGAAAGAAACCTAATGAACCGTGTACTCATTTGTGATTCTTTATTACGACGTAATGAAACCGAACCATTTTTGAAGAAACTGATAACTGGTGATGAAAAGTGGATCACGTGCGACAAGAATGTGCGAAAAAGGTCGTGGTCAAAGGCCGGTCAGGCTTCACAGACTGTGGCGAAACCCGGGTTAACTCGCAACAAGGTGATGCTGTGTGTGTGGTGGGATAGGAAGGGCATTATTCATTATGAGCTGTTACAACCAGGCAGGACCATCGATTCTGAACTCTACTGCGAACAACTAATGAGATTAAAGCAAGAAGTTGAGAGAAAGCGGCCGGAATTAATCAACAGAAGGGGTGTGGTTTTTCATCATGATAACGCTAGACCTCACACATCTTTAGCCACTCAGCAAAAATTAAGAGAGTTTGGCTGGGAGGTGTTAATGCATCCGCCGTATAGTCCTGATCTTGCACCTTCAAATTTCCAGCTGTTTCGATCTCTTTAGAATTCATTAGGCAGTGTCAGGTTAACATCACGAGAGGATGGCTAAAACCACTTGGTATGCTTGGCTTAATTTTGGGAAATCCCAAAATTTCTATAGCAATGGGATCTTGTCCCTACCTACAAGATGGCAAAAAGTTATCGAACATAATGGTACCTACATACTTTAGTTTAATGTAAATAAACTATATTAAAAAATGTTTTGAATTTTCTAAAAAATGCGAAGAAACTTTTTCCCCAACCTATTATTTGTCTATTCAAAATTGGGTGTTTCACTCTTAAACGGTAAAGAGAAAAGTCAAGAGAAAACCAGCATGTCGTAGAACCTATAAAGTTCAAAGATATGTGAATATACACGAAAGGAGCTATCTAAAGCGCACTTTAATCCTTTCAACTCACTGGCTAGAAGAACTAGGGCACGATAGGATAAGAATAATTACAAACACTTTTGCACCTTTTTTGTGTTTTGTTTCAGCTTAGTATCAGAAAGGATAGTGTCTGTACTGGGCTCGGAAACATAGGATGTACACGTCACCCTTTTAGTGGTTTCTCTAAGCTTCGATTCAGAAAGGAAATCTCTGTACTGGGCTCGGAAACATCAGGTGAACATTACGCGGCATGTATTGGTGGGGGTACTAACCAATGCGTTCTTAAATCGCAAGGATTATGCATTGGTATCATTCAGAGTATTAAGATTTTTGATTAGAATACATACCGTCATATAGCCGTTTGTCGCCAGCACATCGTTTTCAAGCAATAAAAAGTATCCTCCCCTGTACTCTGCGTATGTCATTAAGAATATGGAATCTAAGTTTTGTTTAGTACGCCACTGTGTCCGTTTCTCGGAATCACCCAGGTTGCCCCGTACCGTGCTCCAGTCCGGGTACCACGCCTTTGAAGGGCTAATCACTTCTATCAGAGTCCCGAAGAATGGTTCAAACCTGTTTAATAAAATAGTTTTAAATTTTTATGGAACCCGAAGATTACATCGGCAGGTAGACAGAATCGTTATTAAAATTTAAGGGCTTTAAATTTATTAATAAAGCTTTTTTAATGATTGTTACATTCAATGCCTGGATTTTTTTATTCAAGCAGTAGGGAATGATTGGCTTGATCATTCAGATAATTTTTAATAGAGCTTAGTTACTTAACAGAGCTTGCGGCATCTATTTACACAGATTTGTCCAAAATAAATAATGTGCAATTTATAAAGTTATACTCACAAAAGGTTCAGTTCATAGGCAGTGTCGATAACATAACTGATGTCGTCAACCTCTCCAATATAAACGACTATGAGGGTCTTCAGTCGCTCTTCTGGCGTCATACCAATAATAAGTGACTGAAACAAAATGGCCTGGTTAAACCTAAAACATATAAAAACAGTTTAAATAATTATAACTAATAATAACAGATAGATAATATTCAAAATTCAATATAATTTTATTCAATAAAATCACAAGGACCACTTTGAATAGTCTTCTTACATGCTAGTGAATCTAGGTGCCGGTTCCTCCTAACTCCAGTTCAAGAAGAATCCGGTAAGAAATTTGTCTGGTCTTAACACTTTATTGTATGATCCTTGACTATTTTGTTACGGATGCCGAGTCGAGTTGGAGCAGATTCATCCCAAGCTTTATTTTCATCTAAATCATCAGATATTTTATAATATGCTTTAATAGACAGTTTCTGTTTAATGACATTTTTAAATTTGCCAATCGACAAATCTAACACGTCGTTACACGTTCTATAACAAGGTCCCAAGACCTTGTTATAGAAGCGTACAGATTGCCCTATAAAAGACTTATTAACTTTAGCGAGCCTTACAGTGGGAACAGCGAGTTTATCTTTATTACTAGTATTAATACTATGATTATCGCATTTTTTTTTATAAATGAACATTTTTGTGCACATACATTAAATTTTCGTATAGATACTGACAAGGCACTGTTATAATATTAATATCTTTAAACTTATTTCTAAGTGATTCTCTGGGGCCCATGTTATAAATTGCACGAACAGCCCTCTTCTGCAACACAAATTTGGTGTTAATATCAGCAGCACCCCCCCACAACAGAATGCCATAAGACATAATGCTATGAAAGTAGCTGAAGTAAACGAGTCTAGCGGTATCTATGTCGATAAAATGACGGATCTTTTTAACAGCGTATGCCGCAGAGCTGAGTCTCTTCGACAATTTATCTATGTGCGGGCCCCATTTCAGCTTATTATCTAAGGTAATGCCTAAGAACACTATAAACTAAGATGTAAACACGCTGTCGTATTAAGAGGAGCAAAACAAACCCCTATCGCTGGTGGCGCGTTTCCTCTAACCTAATCAAGGTGATGTCGGGCGAGAGATTTCAAAATGTACGTTGGGGTCTGATAACTTCATTACAAACGCAAAAAGTGTCGTACGACCACTCACTCTGGGGCAGTTATTACGTAGTAACGATGAGTATTTTGGATATAATATTTTTTTACAGAATAAATTACAGAAAATCGGTGCTACGGTGAGAGAACCGGAAAAGTGAAGACGAATGTGTCTCGCTACCCGAAGGAAAGTGTTTAGGGCCTACTGCCAGTACTACTCAACCAGCCTTTGGATAAAAAATGTTATATAGTGTGGTGTATTGTGTGGTCTTCCCTTCATTATAATGTCAATATTTTTTTTATTTAAACAAAACATTAGCTAGTAGTGATTATAGCTTATTATAAGATAGACTTATCGAATTCAGCTTTACTTCTGTAATCGAATAATGAATGAAATTGCAGAAATATTCAAAAGGAAAGCTTGTTAAATCCGTTTTGTATTTTTGTATTATCATTCATCATTATGAAGATGTGTGTAGATAGATGCATCTTGCCGCCATGCAACTTGCAAATAAACCTCCACGTACTAATAAAACGAATCAATTTCCAAAGGCTACCTTACTGTTTTCACCTCGACTGAAAATACATCGCTGACCCATTGACACATAAATCTAGAACAATGTATGTCATTGCCGAGCGATATATTGAGTCTTATGAATAATTTATAGACTGGGATATTTAGTTACGTAAGCAAGCTAGCGTTACTATGTTAACTTGCATACGTTTAGAATAATTTGTAGCCATGTGCGATTCAGTATTTGGATGGATGATTGCTGTAGCAGTATCATCTCAGCGTTTTTGTGGTTCGGAAGAAACGCTAAACTTTGGGTCCAGGGGCCGACCGCGGTAATTTTTATCGTTTGAACCAAATCTACACTAGAGTCAAAAAGTTATTTTTGAAATATTTCATACCGCGCTAATCACTATAACGGAAACGATTTAGCTCTAATTTGGATTATGCGTTGATTAAACGTATTTAATCAACGTATAATCCAACGGTTGTGGGATCGTGTTAGTTTTTACAGTGCTTTCAATAAAGCGTTTTTGATTTAGTACATCCTAGTAGTCTGTGCATGGAGTAATAATAGGTAGTTCTATATATAAATTTGTTAGATTGGTAAGCTCAAAGATTTAATCGTTCAGGAAGAATAGCGCGGTACCATTTTGACATTCATATTAGCCATATCCAAACCATTGCCTAAATCAATCCATTCAATGGCAATTACGTTGACAAATAGAGCGATCGCCCAACAGGAGTTTTAAAAAGATGTCATACCGTGACGAAGATAAGACAACATTCTCGTGAATAGATTATTTATTTCAAGCTTTAGACAGTCCCTCCTTAGAATGAAAGAATAAAAATGAGTTTATTTAAAAGCAGTAAACAGGTACAATCATAACATAACATAAATTGCTAACAGTGAAGACAGAACCGATTATCTATCCACAACTACTTAGGGAAGGCCATCCATTGGCCAAATTAGTATCGCTACATATGTGCAACCAAACAGGTCCTGCATGCAGAGTAGCGATGGCTTTTAGTCAGGGCCCGGCTTATAGTGACATCAAAAAACATATCTAGGTATTAAAAATAAACTTACCTTATAAATTATAATTTGTTGCGCCCGAGCATAAAAGAAACCTCTATTGGCAAAACATGTTAAACCATATCAAAAGTATAATTAAATAAAGTTATAAGGGAAATTATCACAGCTGCTAGTTAGGTGTTAATAAATTGTGAGTAATAAATAACCCGATTCATAACCCTTAACCCATCATCCTTACCTTGATAGTCTCTGGAAGGTAGCTGTTCTTGTCTCTCTTAACTGTCGGTATTCCAATGACCACCTCAATGTCAATGCTTTTGCGAGGTGATCGAATCTGAAAAGCAGGGCATCGAGACTTGGGGCTGCGCATCAGGTGAGGTAGTGTTTTGTACATCAGAGGTCCTATGAGAGGCTTCGGTTCCGACTCCGGCAAGACAAACTTGAATCGTTGAGGGCCTGCTAAGAGAAAACAAGGTATTTAGAGATATAAACTAAATTAAATGCAATGCAGTCAACGCGCTTCGTGACGTTTAATAAATGAGCAATCTTTAATCTTTTATCAGATGTACAAAAGCTGATAATTAAAATTGTCAACACCATGGAACTCGATAGTCCAAGATCCTATCCTCTTTAAAATTATGTTAATCACACTAATATTATAAATTAAAAAGTGTCTAATATGTTATTTTGTTCGTTATTCACGACTAAACAGTTGAACTATACTTGATGAAATTTGGTAGGTTGATAGACAGACATTTGGAGACGGATATAGGCTACTAATAGTCACTACGCAAGCATGCGGGCAGCAGCTAGTTGGCAAACAAGTATTTGTTTTGAGAAGTACTTAATTTTTGATGTTCCATGGTCCGACAAAGAACCAATATAGTTTCGCCTTGTCTGTCTGTCTCCCAGTCTGTATGTCTATCTGTCTGTTCGACCCTTCTGTGACGAACTCTGTGGCGCAGCGGGCTTAGCTCCGGCTGAGACGCAAAAGGTTGCGGGTTCGATTCCCGCCGCGGGACAAATGTTTGTATGATCTGCAAGTATCGGTCTTGGGTCTGGGTGTTTCTATGTATAATATGTATTTACAATATGTATTTACAAATAAAAAGTATATAAGTAGTATATCAGTCATGTGGTACCCATAACATAAGCTCTGCTTACTTCGGGGCCAGATGATGGTATGTGAAATGTCCAAATAAGCTTCTTTTTCGCTAATGTCCAAAAATGTGAAATTATTAATCATAGCCAATGCTATGCTGTTAGAAAATTGGTCTTATCGCAAAACTGTACGGTAATATATGTACCTATATGCTATGCTAGAGTCTAGTGTGCCCCTACGGGCTAAACCGCTGATACCTAAAAAGTTTTGTAAATAAGCATGCATTATTAAGTTGTAATAATTATTATTATAGCTAACAAAATAATTAATTATGTTTTGCAATTTAAAGGTTGTAAATTAAACGGATTACTTGGTTTCAGAAACTAGACAAATATTATAAAAATTGTATACTGTTAATGTGGTCCGTTGAGTTACTTAATAAGTATCCCATGTTATAATTTTAGGTCTAAATTAATGGATGTACCAAGTTTAATTAAAATTGGTTCAACCATTATTATATAAACTAGTGCTCACCCACTGCTCGAAATTCGACCATAATAAACTAATAATTAATGTATTAAAAAAAAGAGATATTAGCATTCTGCACTCCCCTATATTAACTATAAGTTTGCGAAATTTCATACTCCTCCGTCCGCGCAATTTTCGTAAAAAGGGTTACAAAGTTTTTGCTCTTCGTATTAATATTTAGATATTTTGACCTTATACAAATAAGAAGAAAGTTAAGAGAACGGATATTCAAATTATATTCACGCAGGTGGAGTAACAAACACAAATCAAAACATATTATCCACACAAACATTTACTTAAAATATTAGTTGAGTTATTAGTATGGTAGAGATAATATTTGTAGAGGCTCACCTCACCTCACCTCTTGCTTGGAATTTTACAGATTTGTTTATGAACTACTCTGTTTTAAGACCTCATGCAGTCTGATACATATTATCTTCTTAATTGATATGCGCCACCTTCACTCCCCGGGCTCACCCTACCCTAGCGAGTCGAGCGAGTCACTACAAGTTAAGCCGACACACTTTGATCTATTCATCGTAATTATCTCCCGCCTGACTGAGCTTGATTTGGTAGACTTAACCGAAGTTAGTGGATAATTGCTACACCTATAAAGCAATTAAAGCTCTTTGCAGCGCAATGCACTTGCATCATTATACATACAATATTAATTCCCAATCAATACTATAGTAGTAAAGCCTGTAGACACAACACTATAGGTATATTATAATTTAGTTTCAATCCAGACTCAAGCCATAGTTTTCCTAAAGCGCGGTATCGAAAATTGATCAATACTGAAATAACTTTTTTGGTACCAGGCAATACAAATTGATACATATATTACATTTACATGGATAAAGCTCCCAATATCACTAAAGATAATCCTGACGCGGCCCTGACTACCTCCTGTGGGTGAGATAAAACGAGAACGTGGTTATCCATTTAAGAGTGAGACAGTACTGATTGATCTGTAAAACAGAGAGCTACATCACGAGCGCAATTCCCTGGACATTGTTGCGAATATTTTAACACCTAATGAACCAAACTTTGCATATAGTTTGCCGTTGCACTATAGTAAGATTTGTAAAAACCATTTCGCTTCTTTGTCATTAATTCTTCAAAATTGTGGTAATGTTCCCTAGCTCCAATACAAAGGAGCGTTTTGTTTCCCCTCAATACTGCCTGGAAATTATGCCGTTGTACTTTATAATGGATCCCCACGAGTATGATATTCTAGTGTTTCTTGTTAACACTCCTCAAGGGACGACGTGTGGAGGCAAGCGTTATATTGAACTATTCCCTTTATCTTATAATCTGACAACCTCTGTACCGCAGTGGGCTAAGGTCTAGCTGAGACGCAGAACGTTGCGGGTATGATCTGCAAGTATTCGTCTCGGGTCTGGGTGTTTCTAAGTATAATACGAGTATGTAAGTATTTAAATATATATAGTATATTAGTCATGTGGTAACCATAACACAAGCTCTGCTTACTTTGGGGCCAGTTGAGTGTGTGTGAAATGTCTGGGATTATTTATGTATTTATTTATTTATATACATTTCTAGCGTATTGTTTAAGTAAAAGTATAGAATTTCCTTGTAATTCTGATATTAATGAATAAATGGCAATGGATTTAAACAACACACTTCTTATGTAATTATGAAATAGACCCATCATTATCCCGACTCATCTTTACTTTAGTTCTACTAACTTACTCATAAAATTTTTACGCTGTGCATTTGCAAACTGTTCTAGCAATCATAATTTTTAAGATACAAACCACAAAGAAAACGCAATAAGTAACAAACAGGGTTTTTTGGTCGACAACGGTCACACGTGAGGAAACTGGCACACACTTGAACTTAAGCTGGAAGGTGTCATCTGCTACCATATCTACGAGATGGGCTTGCAACATATCTCATATGAAATACTTCAATGCAAAATTTCAGCTACCCCCCTAAGACATAAAAACCCCTCAAAAGAATCTAGATAACCAGAATATTTAGATCAAGCCTGGGGATTTCAGTCGTGAGCATGTTTTTCCTGCAATCTGTGGGTGTGATTTCGTGAAAAGGGTCAGAATGTGTACCAGACTATTTGATTTGATCAATGAGCGCGCGCGGTGGTATAGTTGGCAGTTAGATGGCACTAATTCATTTCCGAGGGGTTGGTACTGTCAGCAAACAGCGTGTATGCGTGTATGCGTGTATGTAACGAGATAAAGAATATTACCTATATTATTAGTATTATTAGCTTAACCTACAGTGTTGTGTATAAAATGTGCTGTTGTATTAACTAATTCAGGATATAATGTTAATGTGGTTTATTACCAAGTCGAGATTTCAGATGTTACACATCATATGCAAATACTGTAAGGCTCGCCCTATTGTTTGTGTCATTTAGCTAGCGAAGTGATGACCCTGGTTAAATGTTCGCGGTCAATCTTTGCATCATTGTTTTAAATAATAACCCGTGATTGGGTTTAAAGCCAATCACTCCCGCCACTTCACTCGGTTTTGGGCTATTTGCATTTAGAAGCTCTTTGTAATTTCAACTAAGCTTAAATTACTGTAGGTAAGAAGCATAAGGGTGAAAGTGTTTTTTTTTAATTTTACAGGACAGCCAAAAAACTTTATTTTTAATTTTATTTTGTAATATATCTGAGTTAATTGGCATAATACATTTTGTTATAAATCTATTGTACAGCTGCATTATCTGGCTGTGTTTTGTCAATTGAAACCATTGTTGCTGTAAATTTGTAATATAAAATTTAATATTTTCATGTAATTAGTACTAGGTACCTTGAGCCAAATACCGCTAACAATGTGGCCCTATATACAGATAGTCCCTTATGCCACTACGATTTAAAGATTCTATAAAATATGATGTCTATCCAAACATAGGCCGTTATGCTGCGCATAAAATTATAGAACACGGTGCCAACATTCCACATAGTAAGCACATAGTAGCATTGTAAGAGGTTATTCAAGACGTCTAATGAAAGACAATTCTAAAAACTTTTTTTAGTTATTTTCTATTTTTGTGTAAAAATCTTAACGCGGTTCACAGAATACATCTACTTACCAAGTTTCAACAGTATAATTCTTATAGTTTCGGTAAAAAGTGGCTGTGACATACGGACGGACAGACAGGCAGACAGACATGGCGAATCTATAAGGGTTCCGTTTTTTGCCATTTAGCTACGAAACCCTAAAAATGTCTGCAATTCACACGTGGTAGAAGTGAAACCTACAAAATTTTTAGAACCACGAATATAAGAAATATAAAAAATGTATAATGCTTCCTATCTCATTTTCTCCAACGTTAAATCTTATGAAATTTTGTCTTTTTTTAATGTCGCTTTTTCGTTTCATCGACTTTCAAATTACAACGAGGCTAAAGCAATTTCACTTCAAAAAAATGTTACATTGTCCCTAATGCTTCTCACCTACAGTATTGTTGTTCAATGCAAGCCACTATTCGTTGGACTGATTTCATTAATACACTCTTAACTTTTATTATCTGTCTATATGATCATAAAAAAAAGCGTACCTTTACAATCATAAAGGCAAGAGATTTGAAGGCTGAGGACAAAGGATGCAGGCATGGACGGTGTGTGCTACCTTTGGGCTGATGCCTTGTATGGCTTTTTCAGTTGGTAGATAATCCATACAACACCGTCTAGTCCCAAACTATTCATAGTTTAAACTATGAGAACTAGTTGACTTATAATATATTAATAATTACGTTTTAAAAACTAAATAGACAACCAACTTAATGTAAAATGCAAAATATCATAACTTTCGTTTAATTCAAGTGGATGACATATTTTTTCAGATTTTCTTATTTCAAAACCTAATTTTATATGGGACCAATCGGGAAGTATATCCTTTTACATGAAATAATCTTTTTAAAACCGGTTTATAAATGACGGATTTATAAAGTAACAAAAAAAGAATGTCGAACCTCCTCCTTTTTTGAAGTTGGTAGAAAATTGTTTTCACGCAGCTGCTAACTCATTAGCTATAAATTGGCAAAATGGTATTAAATATTCTGTATATTCAATAATTTAAGTCTAAGAATTTAATTGCTAATAATATAAAATCGTAAAATATGCACGATGCCGGAGGCGACTCCGGTAATGATTCAATAACGTGTCCGCATCAAACCGGTTTTAGCAGCATGCAATATACAACTAGCCAAAAGGGTTACAGAACATTATTTATTTACGCACACTACAATTGACATCGTTTTTCAGTTTAAGAACCAAACGGGGTGATTTGTTTTTATTATATTACTAGTGGCACAGTGAGTTGTAGACCTCGCGAACATTTGTAATGACTGAAATATAACTTTTTATACGTCTTCAACCCCCAAAACTCCGTCATTTTGAAAAAAAATCTAAAAACTGAATCGACATAAAAAATATATGTAGTTATAGAACCTGCTTACAAAATTTCACGACGATCGGTTGAGAAAACCTCATTTATATTAATATAACCCTATACAGTAAGCAGACTGTCATTTCACTTGTATATTTTATCAACCACTTTGGCGTATGTATACCAATAGAGTTTATTGAATAATCTTTCAAATCAAATCTCTATTGATACAATCTTAAAATTAGCTTTTGGCTACGGCTGAGAGTTTCCTCATCGATGCTTTTTCTTTCAACAGGGGTAGGAGAAAGCGATTGTGAAATATCCCCTTTAGTCCATTGAAAAGTTACATTTGGGTATGCATTTGTCAGAGGACGCAATTTTATTTTTTTAATGTGTAGGGGGGGTCAGTAGAAGCTTAAGTTCAAGTTTGTGGGGTCGGCACCCTTGTCCCCCGGCCGCCATCTTGGAAAAGGGGGTGCAAAGGGTTTTCGCGCTGTATCTCGTAAACTAGTTACCTTACAGAAAATTTAATCAAACATAAAATGTAGCAAATTAAATTTCCTACAATTTTATTTCTATTACTTTTTATCGTCAAGTGACCAACAAAAAAGTTATAAACAAAAATAAATGAAAATTTTGTTTGTTTGTTCTAGGTTTTACAGCGCTCCAAACTTAAACGGATTCTCGAATGCTCATAGGGATGCAATAAAAACTAAAAATTAGGCTTACTTTTCTATCTATATTTTTTTTATTCATACAATTTATTATGATCTTAACATTCCTATGCTATTATTGAACTATGTTTGACCCTTTTACCCACCACCTATGAGGTATAACATGGGCAAAGTCAAATTTATAAAAATTTTGCAGAAGCATCCAGAGTTAGCAAGTGGAACTAAATTATTTATGAGTGAGAAAGTCGAGTCATCGTTACTCAGTGTTGTTGGCGAACGTTTTTTCGTCTTTTTATATGGCGGAAATAAAGACGATACTCTAGACACTCTGCGATACAAACGATTTGCTAAGACAGTGACAAAAAATGCATTAAAAAATGCATTAAATTTTTATAAATTTGACTTTGCCCATGTTATACCTCATAGGTGGTGGGTAAAAGGGTCAAACATAGTTCAATAATAGCATAGGAATGTTAAGATCATAATAAATTGTATGAATAAAAAAAATATAGATAGAAAAGTAAGCCTAATTTTTAGTTTTTATTGCATCCCTATGAGCATTCGAGAATCCGTTTAAGTTTGGAGCGCTGTAAAACCTAGAACAAACAAACAAAATTTTCATTTATTTTTGTTTATAACTTTTTTGTTGGTCACTTGACGATAAAAAGTAATAGAAATAAAATTGTAGGAAATTTAATTTGCTACATTTTATGTTTGATTAAATTTTCTGTAAGGTAACTAGTTTACGAGATACAGCGCGAAAACCCTTTGCACCCCCTTTTCCAAGATGGCGGCCGGGGGACAAGGGTGCCGACCCCACAAACTTGAACTTAAGCTTCTACTGACCCCCCCTACACATTAAAAAAATAAAATTGCGTCCTCTGACAAATGCACACTAAGGCCTAAAAAATGTAACATTTTAATGGACTACTTGTCAATTAGTGCTTAAAGGTCATTGAGTTTCGTCTATGTTTTTAACGATAGTTAATTTTATTACATTTTGAGCGGTACCTTCTTAATTTTATGAAATAAGCCAATAATGGGTAAGTATCTCTTTATATTACAAAATTAACTAAAACTTTATTAACAGAAATAATTACAGAAGTGTACAGAATAATATACAATAATACAAAATACACGTGAAACAGTTGAGCTATCTAAGGACCGTTTAAAACGATCTATAGATTATATTACAAAATAAAAAATAGTCCTACAAAATTATCATATGACATTTATTACTTAAGCTGAAAGGTCTACTAGATAATGTTCACTATTTATGTAAAGAAAAATAATGTTTGTGTAAAAGACTTGATGTAATGTAACCTTCAATGTAATGAGGCAAAAATGTTGTTGACAAAGATGTCCTGTACATTTCCTATATTCCATTAGCAATCTTAATTTTCATCATAAAATCACCCAAGTTGCCAACAATCAAAGTACAATGTTGCTAATTAGCAATTAATACTCTGTGCTGCAATTCAACCTTAATTGAGAACATTCAATTAAAAATTCATGCATTTTAGCTTCAAAGCTAAAATGCATGATTTTTTGACATGATAAGTACGAATTCGTGTATTTATTTACAAACAATACTTAATTGATACTGACAGCACTTAAAAAGTGGCACGCGCACAAAACATTCCATTCAATTTTGACTTTTATAGCAACAACATAAAGCTTGTCGGATAAGAAATGTCTTTTTCGGTAGCCATAATGATATGAACAAACTATTTTGTTTGGCGCAACATTGGCCCATCCATTGCGCGACTGATGGAGGGTGAATCAATTACCGGTTTTTAGTAGAACTAGCTTACCCGTGCCCACTTCGTTGAGCGGTTATAACTTCACAAAAAAAGTACCTACTAATATCGCTATTTAAAAAAAGTAACCTTTCAAATTATTGTAATAATTACAGAGATTAACAAGACATCGGATATTGATAGATGGCGCTATCAGCCACCCGCGGCTTCGCCCGCCCCGTTCCCGTTTCCGTTGTTTTTTCGGGATAAAAAATAGCCTATATCCTAATCCAAGTTACTAACTATATTCATTTTATGTTTCATCCAAATCGGTTTAGCGGTTCTCGACTTATAAGTGGTGTAACTAACATGACTTTCTTTTATATATATAGATGGGGAATTAAGAAAACTCCTAAATCATGGTAAATATAGCGTTAATAGTAAAAAATTGGTAACAAGTTTTTGCGTCGATGGACTTACCATTGGGTATTACGCTGTACCAGATTGAAACAGCCAGCACCGCCACGATCAAGATGCAGAGGATGATCCGCATTTTTCTGTTGAATGAACATAAATTAATGAAATTACTAAGACTTAATCTTACGATTAATGATCCTAGTAAGTAATAGCTCTGCCCTGAAGATTTGCGAAATAACAGTTTATTCTGTGTCTGAGTGTTTTATAGTTAAATATGTATTTTACTATTATAAATAATCTACCAATTACTAAATTAGTTAAATTAGTTTAAGACCTACTATTTTTATAAAAGCCTTTATCGGCGTACTACCACAAAAATTCAATGTTGTATACCGAATATGTGAATAATTCAGTGGGCTATGATATTATTACTGTAATTAAGTTACCATTTATCTAACATTATAGTATATTATAGCTGTTTATTATTCCTGAATAAATAAAATAAATAAAATTATCTGGTTCCCATAGGACAATATAGAGCGATGTTGTTCATTATTTATTGAGAGAAATGAAGAGTTCCGCACCAAAAACCAAAAACCATGCTCCGCGCCGCTGCGACGGACGTTTTTCAGTTCCGCGGATAAGCGCGTTTGGGTAACGGTTTGGTATATTTAAAACCTAAGATCTAGTTTTGTGATTGCACTCTCACTCAATAGTAGATCAGTGTCTTATAATTGGGAACATTAAAAAAACTGAGGCCTAAGGCCCAATCAAAATAATTATTGTAAATTTTGGCACAAGTTTAACCATTTCCAATTTTTTATATGTAAAATATTATGAAATTGACTCTTAGGAAAACAATAATTAATTACCATTTATTGTAACAGGATTACGATAGAATCACTTACCTCCTTCTGATATGTAACAGATATTCTCCAAACCGATTAACGTTCTGGTTCCTCCTGAAAAAAAAAAAAGAATATTTTATTCTCATATTTTCATTCGATTTTGAATGAACGAATAAATTAAAATTTATTAAAGACTAGTTCCACTAGTTTTTTTAAATATATGGCGGTCTTATCGCTTAGGGAGCAATTTCTTCTAGACCAGCTTTGGATAAAAAGGAGTCTAACTTTAATGGAAGATGTGTCAGGGTGAAATTTCAGATAAATATCTTACATAATTTATATAAGATATATTATATAACTTAAAATAAATATTTTGTACAAAATGTATAGTACAACTCTCGAGTAAATATTTTGTATTAAATAAATACAATAAACTTTTACAATATTATGGATACCTATAAAAGAATTAATTAAAAATATATAAATATTCTATTAATCATCTGATGTCCATAGTACAAACTATGCGAAGTTTTGGGGTAGATGATGTTGTGTGCATTGTACAGTTATTTATATATATTTACACAAACGTTAAACGATATACATAAATCTCGCTCGCTAATACTAATACAAATGTACGAATTAAGCTCCTACCTACTAATTGGTATCTATTTTTATTGTTTTTGTTGTTGTGATTGTTATTTTTATATATTGTTTTATATGACTAGACTTATTTGTACAACTCATTTCCTATGACAACGCTGTAAGGCACTCTAATATTAAGTTATTTCTATTTTTTTTCTGTAAGAATTACTTTTGTCTTGTGAGAAAATAAATATCTTCAACCACATTGTATGATGACAAAGTCTTTGTCATTTGTTATTTTGTACAAAATGGTGTCTTTTCATATAAGATTTCACCGATTATTTTTGCTCGAATCACAACGAAATATAAAGCTTTTATTCACACCCGAGTTAATAACTCTAGCTTTATTTAAATAAAAATAACAAAATTACGAATAAAACCGGAAATAACTTGAGATAATAATATATATGTGTGCAATGTTAGCTTCGCAAGATGGCCAGAAATAGTCCTAGGTACTTGTACTTTTCTTTCTATAATGGTATCATTCTTATTGACAATTTTACAAGTGATACAAATTTGGTTAAAAATTTTTAGTCGATCGTCTTTTGACTATTCTAAACGTCATCGCGTCTAGAACTTTCTCGGAATTCCTCTTCGTTTAAATCACATAATACACGTAACATTAAATAGTCTTGTGCATTTATTGATTAATTCCGCTTAGATTACTGTATAAAACATGCAACAGCACGAGAATACATAATGAAGTAGTGCTATGTTACTTCATGGAATAGCAAACGAAGAAATCAGGCCTATCGTCTCGCTAGACGCTTCGTATTGTCTTTGATATTCATTTACATATGTATACTGATTTCGAATACAATAAATACATTTCAAAGTGGTTCAATACGTCGTTAAAGATGCCAAGGCCCGATCCCTGTTAAAAAAAATATATTATCCGCCGATTTCTCTAAAGAAATCTAGAAAACTTTTGTTATTCAATAAAAGCACACGGACATTTTGAATCGTCTTCTTATAGGAGAATCTTGGTGCCGGTTCCTCATCCTCAGTTGAAAAATCCGGCAAGAAATTTAAAATTAAAATGGACCATTTCTTCTACATACTTCTTTAAAGCATAAACTAAACTAGTTAATGTAAAATTAACTGACTGTAGCTAAAAACTGATGTTAGATGTCTCGGCATAGTGTTGTTTAGATGCGACTGGGTCATTAATCTCTACTGCAACCTTTTATTGTTAGGTTTTGGATATTTATTTCAACGCTGCAAAGCACACACCCTCTAAACTTTAAGTATCTATGACCAGTGCTGGCTGTGCGTAGTTTAATAAGTGAGTGAGTCCAGGACTTACAAACAAATTTTATATTTTTGGTGTTTCTTGTACATATTATTGACATCTGGGGGTAATTCTATAAAATTCTGTCAGCTCGATTGGATTTAAACCGCAGCAAAATGGCAGCATTTAACGTGTTTTATATACTGCTAATGAACAACGGGAATTTACGCTACGTTTACGAAGTCGCCAACGATTGATCGAATATTTTATTTTGTTTGGTCATAGAAATAACAGAATAGGGTTTTAGGTAATTATCAAACTGTAAATGAAGCCTAAACGTAGATGAATTGGAATAGAACGGTAACTGTTGTAAATTAACAGAATTGATGCCAACACTTAGATGCAGCCCTTATCGATCCGTTATGCCAAGCATAAATTAGAGATTGTTGAAGGAAAACTTCTTTTAGCGCGGCACGCATACTTTTAGATGAGGTAAAACCTCTGGACTCGCGACACCGTTACCGAGACGCAGGGCTGCCTCGCTCGCCCCATTTTATTATAAACCGTAATTTACATGTTTACAGTCTACTTTTGTATGGAGAAGTTTACTGAGTTAGGTTCTTTGATATATTATCTACATTCTGAACAAAAACATGAAAGAATATTAAATGTATTTAAAATTTTCTAATAACTAATAAAATACAATTCATAAATAAAATGCAATTCATAACCCAATAACCCTAGTAGGTACCCATCTAAAAAATGTCTAACGCGCCAAAATAAGTTTTCACTTCTGTCGGAACTCCCGGACTGCAACCCGTAATTTTTTTTAATGAAATCGCTAATAAAAAGGCGAGCCGAAGAAGAGAGAAGTAAAAGAGCTGATTATAAAGAAGATTTATTTATTAAATAGAAAGCTATTTAATTTATTAATTGATCCAGATTTATATTTTGTTGACAACTATCTTCATTGTAAGGTTGAGTGACTGGATCGAAGGTCTCAGCAGAATAACAGCGCTGACCTGTCATCTGACAGGGAAGCATAAGGCGGAGACGAGATCTTTTTGCTGCTGTAGCACACAGCACTGTTGGGTAGGTAAGTACGCAGAATCATTTTAAGTTTTTTATATGTATTTACTCCTTTTACTTTTTGATATGTGTCACTTCCTTTTTACCTGATTCTGTTTAGTACTCGTTGTTATTATAGATGTGTATGTATGCTTATTCAGTAAATAAAGAAATGTCTATGTCTATATCTTTTTATGTTTTAATCTATTATGAATTATGTTTTTTTTTTGAAAATTATCCGAATCAATTGTTAATTTTATTAAACGAAGTTCCTTACCGCACGGCATGGGCTTGGCGGATGGCGAAAAAGAGTGTAAGATTTTTTCGTCACGTGGGTTCTTTAGTGTAGACGGTTATCCATATTAATTTATTATATTATAAATTAATATGATATTAATTTATTTTATAATATAAATAAATTTCTATATATTAACATAATTATTCTCGTGCCTGTACTAGGGCCTAACCTAATGTATATTATTTTCTATCTTTTGTAAATACATATGTACACTGAATACTGAAAAACGACGGCTATCGTCCCTATTGGATTGACAATTAAATATGATATATACATATTATATTAATATAAAACCGGACATTTTACACAGCATTATCTAACCCCAAAGTAAGCAGAGCTTGTGTTATGGAAACCACATGACTGATATATTACTAACATTCTTTTTTTTTGTAAAAATATATATAGAAACACCCAGACCCAAAACAAATAAATTCTACATGTAGACTGGGGTGGATTTTTACATAATTTACTAGCCCATCGCGAGGTATACAAATCGATAGGCCTTTTTCGACGACCTCTATGGCGCAGAGGGCCAAGGGCCGATTGAGATGCAGAAGGTTGCGGGTTCGTTTCCCGCTTCGGGACCGTCTCGTCTGAGTGTTATGTATAATATGTATGTATTTACAAATAAAAGTCTATATGTAGTATATCAGACATGTGGTACCCATAACACAAGCTCTGCTTACTTTGGGGCCAGATGATGCTGTGTAAAATGTCCGGTATTATTAATTATTATTATTTATTTAAAAGATACTACGAGTTTTTTTGATCAGTTTTTAAAACAGATATTTGAAACAAGAGGTCGTTATAATTCTTATTGGCTTCTAAAGCCTTGCACATGCGTTTAGCCATATTTATTAATTATTGTAACAGTTTGAAACAATGTTCTATGGGATCATATATTTTTTATATAGAAGTATACATGTGTTAGATGTTCTGTCCTTGATAATATTAGTCAGGTACAGTTACAGGTTACTTATGTACTTATACATAACTATCTGTCCCGTTCGCGACTTAGTCCGCGTGTTTTAACAAGAAACATATAAAAAAAACGAATTGCAAATCTAAATCATTCTCGAATCCACTTCAAGACAGAAAAAAACATCAAAATCGGTCCAGCCGTTTAGGAGGAGTTCAGTTACAAACACGTACAGAAGATAGGTATATGTATATAACGATAGTACGATTAATATCTAAACACACAAGTAATTATAACAGTAAACAAATTAGTAAACAAGTTGTATTTCTACGTATAGTTTAGAGTAATTTAAAAACTCAAAAGTTATTAAATACATTTCTATAACATAGAGAACCACATTGAATAATTGCATGCGAAGAATTCAAGTGCCGATTCCTATTACCAAGTCTCAGGTGAATCAGGCAAAAAACTTATCTTGGTCAACTCGAATCATGGACTAAATAGGCTGCTTATAAGCCTTCGTCTTGGTTTACATGATTTGAAAGGCTACGGCAACACGAAGGCTATCTAAGTAGGTCAATACATTCTATTACGAGCTAATAAGGCTGGGTTTCTTGACCTGAAGTCAGTCGATGGTAAAAACACGGGCTATAATAGCGCTGGGAAATAAATCAAATCAATTATATGTGTATTTTGTGCCACAAAGGAAAACTACTACTCAATTCACAAAAGAATTGTAGATTGTTGCATCGAGCGCAGAGTGAGTTATTAATGCACGAGTGTTATGTTGGTGGGTACCAAATTAACACGAGTGCATTAATTACTCACTTTAGCAAGGTGCGTACCTAATCTACTTTTCTTTCAACCACCAATCTACCTACCGGGATAAAATATACTTACTCAAAATAAAAATTCAAGTTCAATCAATCAATCAATTTATCAATGCAATCATCTTCTCAAACATTTATAACTTATAATTATTGAATGTGCAGTTATTAAATGTGAAATTAGCACTTTTATTAGGAACATTTATTGAAGTATTTGTTTGTTTTAGATTTGCTTTATTTGTGTAATAATTATTATCATCAAAATCATATTTTTATTTTCACCCAGTATATTTTTGATCGAATGCAAACATTTTATATGCAACTTAATGGGGGGCATTAAACCTCTGTGGTAAATTTATATATAAATAAAAATAAAAAACAGTGCATTATTGAAAAACAGTGCAACAATGAGATTTCATATAACATTTCTGCACTGTTTTGGTTTAAAGCATCGGTTTTGTAGTTTTTAATGATAGCATTACCCTTAAGGTCATCTGGGGAAACCTAGCAAGTCTTGCGTCAGTTGCCTATAGAGTTTAGCGACTGATCCTACTATATATAATAATAATATTATAAATGTGAATGTAAGTTTGTTTGTTACGCTTTCACGCGAAAACTACTTAATCGATCATCATGAAAATATTTTTTACGAAAGATATTTATAAGGCTAAACAACGTTTGCCGGGTCAGTGTTTCGGAAACAAAGTTACTGTAAATTCGAGTATTTTGAAAAAGACAAATATTAATTACGATTATTCTATTTCGACTGGCCTTTTAGCTTCGTTGATAGTAGCTCTGTTTTCTGTACAGTAGGTTGTGGGTTCGATTCCCATCCAGTACAAACATATTTATGATGTTCGTTCAGAGACATACAAGCTTTACATAAATTGACGACCTAACAGCTGGATTCTATCTGGCCCAGCGTATTAGCAATGCCATTAGTATGCCATTTGTATACATACGGTAGTATGTTATGTACTACGGTACATACGGTATACATATATCAAGTCAAGTCAAGTCAAGTCAAAAGATGATTTATTCAATACAATCACAAGGATCACTTTGAAACGTCTTACACACTAGGTGAATTTAGGTACCAATTCATCCTAACCCAAGCTCGAGAAGAATTGGCAAGAAACTCGTCTTGGTCCTAGTGCTTTTTTATATGATCCATCTTATAACTACCTTAACTACGAAATACTAATACAAGAGAGGTTATACATTTCAAGTGTGTCGGTTAACTGTCTGACGGCAGAGCGACATGAGGCCATGCATTCTTATCAATAATATAGTCATCTATATTATAATAAGCTTTCTTCAAAAGACTACCTTTAATGTATGCTTTAAATTTCTTAATAGGTAGTTTAGTAGCATTTTCAGGAAGCTTATTATAGAAGCGCACCGTGTTCCCCAATATGTACAATATCAATTGACACAGGCAATCGATATTTTGTCAACAAGACAGTTGCCATTACAGGAAGAAAAGAAGTGTTTTGTATACACTTTACTAAACATTTATTAATATTATAATACATGTTTATTTATTTACATTGCTCACATACACATTTCACAAATTCACCACACATAATTATATAATATTATATATATAAGCAAACCCGTTCTTTAGCCAGCCCATTGTGCCGAAAACGAGCGGTGCGCGAGCGCCGTTTGGCGTCGAACGAACCACCAGTCGATATCAATAAAGCGACGCGACGCGAGCTCCTAAAAACTTGCGCTCAACTGTGCATTTTCCGAAAGACGTTTTAAACATTTAATACTTGTTTTCTTACATTCTTCTATTCTTCCGAGCTATCATTGTGTCTGTGTTATTTCCATCCGTTTTAATTCTAGCGTAATAAATTCTGAAGTTGTCAGTGATCTTTTATCTTCAACATTCCTACCTACTACGATACCTACCAAGCCGGAACTACTTATACTGAAGGAAGTTACCAATGGGAGAGCGTGGATATATCTCTTTCCACTACGATTGGTCATTTGCGAGTTATACGCCCGCCCTTACGACTATAATATATTGTTGAAGGCGCTCCATGCCTGAACCAACCGCAACGAAAGATTTTTATCAGTGGAGAGGCATCTGCGGTCGCCAATGTACACTGACACAGCGTTATCTTTCTAACAACATGTTGACCAGTCCGAAAATAAATGGCTAAGCGCATTGTGATCACTCATATTAAAGGCTTCTGAGGTATGGATAAGAATGACTAGTGGTCTGGCCCCAAGCCAATTCAAACCATCTAGTTACAACAAAAAAAAACTGTTATAACACCAAAGCGTCGTTGGATTGAACGTATATATCACCGAGCGCGCAATTTAACATTATAGTGTAACGGAAAACGCTCCAAGTCTTCTAGTACCCTTGACTGACATAGAACACTGAAGTCTAGATGTAACTTCATCAGTAAGCCACAGTTTCGTTCAACCTGCATGATATGCAGTGGAACTAAATCTACAAGTTTGTTTTAATTTATGGTTCCTTCAGATTTTCGTCAATATCTTAGAAAGGATTTTGGACATCAATTTTAAAAATAAGAGAAGTATCGTTTAAAATAAAACTGTCACATATATATATTTACGACAAAAGGCATTTCATTGAAGTAGACCAGAAACAGAAAAGTACCTTGAATGAAACCCTGAAGTACCCCTATATCAAAAATGAATCCAAAAGTTTGTCACAATCTACTATATTTTTTTTAAATCTTTTGGATATGTGATAGAACGTGCCCTGTTTTAAATGCCATAATATATTAATTTGGAGTTTATAATAAAATGACTCGGATAGTGAAAAGCATATTATCACAGATTATAATACGCTTGTATCATGTTACTTCGTCCTCAAATATATACTTTAAGAGTGCTTTATTAGCATCTGCTGTTCAGTGTCAGTGATAACATAATTGACTAAAAATTATATTTTCCAAGACTTTACCTAACGCAGTTAATATCGATATCGGTCGATATTTGCTTTTTCACGTGCATACTTGAATAATTAATGAGTTTAATATTTCGAAAAAAAAATCCCTCGTCAAATATTATCTATAATTTTTTAATATAAGACATATATTGAACAATATTTAATATAATGACATCCATTACTTTCAACATTCCCAATAGATCATTCTGATTATTCAGTTTTAGTTTTAAAATGTTTTTACAATACTGACTTTGTTCATATAGCTAAAACTAAACGCATTCTCGCATTTAACAATACAAGGTTCTAACAGAACGGAATCTTTAGAGGCTGAAGAGTTTTAACGACTGGTTCACAATTATCGGTCACTAAAGAAGAAACTATCAAAAGCGTTCGCTGCATTCTGTTTATTTATAACATTTTAGAACATTCTATAAAAGCAGTTTAAGAATTGGAAGAAGCGTCGTTACATAGCTTAGTTGTTTGTAGAGATCGTGTAGTTTTTTGCTTTTATGAATATTTACATCGTATTAGACAGGCTTAGTCTGATTGGGAACAACTTATGCATATTGCTTAAGGAGTAATGGGTGAGTAGTCAATAGCGGAATAAACAAATAGCGTTTTAGATCCAGTGCTTGTGTTATGGCCATTTATATGGTTTTAGTTTATACGCTCCCAAAAGCTAGGTTCATATTGTTTAACTTCAGTCGCAAATAAATCACAGTTACGTATGTACGTCTTTAATTTCATTCAGATAGAAATCAATCTAAGACAGACCTTATTCGCAACAACAGCTTGTTTGAAACGAAGTTTAGGCATAACGTGACTTATAAGTACTGCACATTAACCAGACAAAGCGTCTTTTGTCTTTTGTCTAACTTATAGTCACACATGACCTCGCAATAGATTTAAACAAAACCTGCATGAATGTGTTGTTTAAATATGTTGCCATCTCTAGTCATTGACGTTAGAACGACAAGGATAGACTATATTATATCTCTATGCTAGCTAATTATGTGATTACCCTCTATCATAGAGAGTAAGGCTAACTGACAATATGCACCTTAAGAAATTGGCAATGATAGTATTACATAAAAACAAAAAAGACAAATTGCTCTTTAGACATAACGCTTGTTTAAAGTTAGGTTTCCGCATAACGTGACTTGTACTTACATATAAAGTATAAAGAGAGTAAATATAACGATCTAGCGAAAGTTCGTATCGTATTAAACGGCGTGAAGACGTACAAAACTTTTCGACGTTATAGCTACTTTTTCATTCAGTATTCGGCTGTTTTGGTCGTCGTTTCTTGGGTTAAGGGGAAGGAAAACCAGTGGGCAACCTGTTGATTGGTTCCCTCCCAGTTCAGCTGCGCAGAACGAGGACTGAAACTTCATCAAAGTATATAGCAATAAAATATTCATTATTCCGCCCCCGGGTCCTGTTTGTGGAGGTAAGTTAAATTGTGAATGTGCCGAGGGAAACATGAGCAGCATAGATTAATTTTTGGTATAATTGGGTAATGACTTTAATCAATTACTAATGTAAATGGTTGGACATTTGCCCTTTTATCAACTTCTGCCAAAAGTTAATCACTGTTGAAAATAGCGCTAATTCTATCTGTCTCTTGTTGTTAGATAGAGACAAATAGAGACAGGGCGAATCTTAACCAGTGTTTAGGTAGTGTTTAAGATAAGAGGCGTTTCTTAGTAGAGGGGCTAAAATTCTGTCACTATTTATCTTCGTAACAGCATTACCTTTCAATGAAATTGGGTAGATATTGATTATGATTGGAAATAAGCCATTTGATACTTAGGGTTAGAGAAATATATTGACTCATAAACTAGGAGCTTAAAAATAACTAGCACATATTTAGGTAGGTTGAATTCCAGAGATCTGGTGGATACATTATAATATCTTATCATATTCATATTTTTTAAGTTATGTTTAAAACTTCAGAAATGATTTAGATTTTATTATATCATTAGGTAAATTATTAAACAGGTGTGAACCCTCATACATAATATTTCATTGTACATATTTGGTTCTGGGTTTCCTAAGTGTTAGTTTGTTTCTATTTCTTAGGCTATGGCAAAATGTTCTTTTTGTAAATTTTATTTGTGTGTGTATTAAATTTGTCATTATGTTATTTACTAGGACGTAAGTTCAAAGTGCAAATTTGTTGTAGATTGAATATTTTTGTTTACTCGTAAATAGTACGTGTGTTGTGAAAAAAGGGTATTTAAATAGTGATTTTATTAACTTATTTTAAGATATTTGGAGGTCTTTAAGATTGGATTTAGGTGCATTATCTAATGATATTGCAAGAGCACTTTTACCTTGACCTGGTGTTGCAGCATCACCTGGATTCTGTAAAATACCCTACTCCTCAGCAACTTACAGCAGAGGTATCGTGCTTAGGCTCATTGAAATACACGATGAGTTATTCCTTCTCTTTCTTTTGTTATTTTATGTAGATAAATAAATAAATAGATTATTTTCTTAAAAATTGTAACAAACATTGGTTAATTGGTCTAAACACTATGTTCCCGTTTAAAAAAATATAAGGTAACATGTAAGTATAAAAACATGTTCATTATTATATAAGTTATGATGATTTTCACTCAAAACGGGATATTTACAATGATATATGAGTTTTTCTGCTTCTCGATATTTCGGCACAGTTGCATGCGCCATGATCACGAGATAAACTGAAGTCTTTGCGGGTGGATGTTATTGGCAGACAAAACGGTCTACCCTCTTTCTCAGTCTTTTACTGCGAACATTACCCCTACTACCGGTTTCACTGTAACTAACAACTCGATCACGATTACGACACACAACACTCACGGTATCTGGACGCATAACTGGTACCTCACTTTTACGGGATGGTAAATATCCCGTTTTGAGTGAAAATTATGTGCAAAACCATGATAGTTTTAAAAGTTATAAGTTATGATGAGTTAATGAGTTTGTTGAAGACCTTATGATTGAAAATGATAAAAACCCGAAACTGCTCAATGAATAGAATCAACCGTATTACAATTTAATGATTAATATAGAACAAACCTAGTAACTATTTGGGTGTATTTCAGATAAACCTGATCATGTACTTGAAGTTACCCTACGAAACTCTTCAACGAAAAACAGATCATGTATTGTATTTATCATACATTTATTTACATATATAATTACAGGATTCATATGTTATAAAACACTTATTACCACTGCTGTTTTTCCGACTGTACAAAATTTATTATTTTAGCTGTGGTGTGAAATAGAAACATATTTTGGGTTGAAAATTAAAAATATTTCATAGTTTTTTGTAGTAGGTTGAGACGCAGACATGTTTTGGTGAGAAACAGATATAAAATACACGTGGTATGAAACTATGGGTTGAGATGGAAATACGCCAAATGTTCAGAATAATATACAATAATATACATGTGAAACAGTTGAGCTATCTAAGGACCGTTTAAGACGATCTATAGATAGCTCAACTGATCCAGATCATTGTCAGCATTCCCAAGACACTGGCAGCACTACCACGTTGAATGGCAAAGTTAATACGCTGGGCCAGGTAGGAGCCAGCTCTTGTATGTATCATGTTAAGTATTAAATATTATATAAGTATTCTGGTTCTGGGCACCATAGAACAAACTGTGCTTAGTTTGGGGCTTGTTGTTTTGTGAGCTGTCCACCGATATTTATATCCACATTAAAGCAAATAAATAATATTTCATCTCATTTTATTTTATCACAGCTTAGAAGGTAAAACTACCAAATCTTAACTAGCAGCTGTAAGCGTAAGCCCTGTATGTGACGGTTCGCTATTCATATCTATATCACACGTGTTTACCGATCTACCGGTCCGGACATCGTCAGCTGCCGCTCGCATGAGTTGTATTTACTGGACGTAATCAATAACACATGTTGCGAATATCATTCTACGCAGTATACCTTTTCATTTCCGGAACTAGTATGTTTTTAGCTTAAAGCTTACATAAAAGGTAGTCTTTTGAAGAAAGCTTATTATACTACACATGACCATATTATTGATAAGAATGCATGAATGCGTGTAAATGTTAAACATAAAAAAAAAAAAAAAAAAAATTACTGGACAATGCACACCATGTTGACCCTCACAAAGCATAGCTTGTATTATGGTGACTAAATAACTGATAGAATACTTATATATTTTTAAACACATATTTATGATACTTTATAACAACCAGACACAGAACAAACATCTATGCTCTTCACACAAATGTTTATCGTGGAAGGGAATCGAACCCTCAACCTACAGTGCAGAAGGTAGAGCTACTACCAACTAAGCTGACAGGCCAGTCAAAAATATTTATAATGTTGCCTTTAAAAATATTATATCAAACAGTAAAGTTTTTGTATGTTTCATAAATTAATAACAATGTCAAAACTGTTATTTGAACCGTTTGATTTTTGTTTTGTGAGACCCGAGACTGAATTTTTATTGACATTAATTTTGATAAGCACGGGTTTTACTCACGTATTATTTTATCTATAAAAGCACTGACATTGTTTAGTGTTCAAAATGTATTACAACTCACGAAAGATTTGACATCAACCTAATTATGTTAATTTTGTAATTTACCTATGTTTGATTAAATTAAGTTTATTTTAACAAACTCTATATGAGTTTTTATCTTCTTTTTATTCAATTATTTGACTAAGCAATGTATGAAATAGATTAAAATATATATCATCTAAAATCTATTGATTAGTGTAAATGGTCCGACCGTTCGAATAATTAATATAAAATAAAATAAAAAAAAACATAAATTGAACGATTTCGGTTGCTGAGGTAACGGGGAATATATTTTTTTAGGATTTAAGTTTCAGTATGTCTCACTAACTTTAAGATATAGTTTGAGGAAACTTGGTGTAGATTCAGAAGCGCCCTGACAATAGCCTTATTCTTTTATATATTTATACTTATATGTATTTTGTTTACTTTTAGGAAATAATTTATTTTAGTAATAATTACAGAAATATACAAGATAATATAAAATACATGTAAAATATTTAGAGCTATCTAAGGACCGTTTCAAAAGTTCTATAGATAGCTAAACTGATCCAGAACACTGCTAGAGGGCAGCGTTCCCAAGCACCGTCGGCATTGCCTTGTTGAATGCCAATGCTAATACACTGGGCTAAAGAGCCAGATAATTTTAGAATTTATGTTGTTATATCATAATCTGAACGCGGCTTTTATCAAATTCTATCAAGATCCATTAAGTCGTTAAGCTGTTGTAACGTAACAAACAAACAGTTTTGTTAACCTTATATATTCCAAGAGTCCAGATTTTAAAATACAGGGTATTTTTAAAAGAAGTTCGAAAACCTTGTTTTTTTTGCGTACATTTATTTTTTCTTAACTTCAGTTGCTTATAGAAGGTTAAAGAAAATATTATTTATTTATAAGTAAATATTAAAAGGATTTATGATGATTACAATACTATGTGTATTATAAGTAATAAGTATAATATAATATAAGTATATAATATAAGTGTAATAAAAGTAAATCCTGAAGGGATTTACTTAGTTATAAATACTATTTTCATTAACTTTCTTTAGACTACAAATATATTTAAGAATGAATATAAAAATGATTTGGATTTCTTACTTCCATTCAAAAAATCTTTATTTTTAAATAAGGAACTTATACTTTCAGAATATGATATAGGTGACCAAAATTGTGGTTTTTAAATTTTATAAGCAAGAATTTGTTATCAAGGTAATTTGAGTTATTGTTTCTTTGTATAATAATTTTTAAATATTATTACCTATATACCTACCTATATATATATACCTATCATGTGACTCTTAAGCACCTACGAAATAAAACGAACATCTTAACTTAAAGTTTTAATTTCAATTATAAACAATTTAGAATTTAAAGAACCTACTTAATTTTTAACAATCCTAAAAGTCCTAAAAGTCATTGCTAATTTATAACAATTTTGAGCAACACACATTCATTCATTCTATTACTCTTCATTAATTAAATTAAAAGAAATTTCCTTTTGCGTTGACATTAAATAAATGTTACCATAAAAATTCACTTTTAATTGTCAACACAACTGAAAAGATTTATTTAATAATGAAGCCATAACGTTTTTAATATCTAAGATCTTCTCTTCAGCATCTTACTCAGACGTCAGAACCACCTTGGTGGCAAATTTGCCCGACACCACCACCGTATCGAGCGGAGCACGACTGAATGTATGGTTACGACGTCTTATGTACTTCTTATAGATGGAAATAAACTGGCACGCTGAAAACAAATAATTCATATTAGAAATTTCTTACACTTCCGTGCAAACTTTGTAATGGTTACTTAAATCTCATATTTGTATAGATTTGAGAAATGAAATCTATACAAAGGGCGACTTAACTAACCTCTATTTACTTAATTGTTATTTCAGTGGTTTTATATATAATTCAAGTATTTAAGATTTTTATTAAGATTTATAATTCAGAACTATTGTCTAATTGGATATGTCTACCAACTCCGTCTTATTTTTCTGGCCACAATACATGAAGCCGATATCAGGCTGAAAAATAGTGGCCTAAAACTCCCAGTATATCAGTAGATATCAGTAAATGATAATGATGATAGTCTTCACTCATTCAAAGGTTGACCGAATTGAATGTAGCTAAACTAAATTCGTCAGAAATATTTGCAATAACTGCAAGGCCTATAGTTCTCACAAATTATCCCGTTAAAAAAATAAACTTTGTTACAAAACATCTTCCAAACATAAATTTTAAAATTCGAAAATTGGTAATTTAAAATTGTCTTTCTTCATATTATAAATAATTTATTTTCATTTAGTAATTGAATAAGTAAATTAAATTAAATTTCGGGATTTAAATTAATTAATTTTAGCACCAATTTAACATTTAAAGTTTTCCAGGCAAACTTTTCCGGAAAATTTTAAAATTGTAATAATTGTTCAAACTTAATTTAAATAAATTAGAAATTGTTTAATTAAAGCACTTAATATAAAAAAAATATTAAAACAAATTAATATAAGCTTCATAATTAAGGTACTTACCCGCCAGAATTACCACCCAGATGAGGCAGCAAATAATAAAAATCCAGATCCCCCGACGAATTCCCAGGTAGTGAGACTGGAAAACCATTCTGTCTGCTTTCAGCTGAATTTCAACTTTCACAGAAACTTAAAGACTGAAAGCATATAAACTTTTCAGCAGCAGACCCGTGCGAGCAGGTCGGCTGCTTCCAAGAGTATGCGCAACAGCGATGACGCGATGGGCTGCAACTTATTACCCCACTTCACCCTCCGAGATATAAAATTAAACTATAGATATCGATTATGAACATGAACTTTACATATTTAAATACACGGATCATTATCGATTGCTGGACGGCTGGACAACGAGTACCCACTTGCCCCGATCCGTTCGCAGCGTTCACGAAGAAAATATTCAAGAAAATGATATTTTTTCAAGTTTTTGAATTTTTTTTTGATAAACTTAGCCTATATATCTCGCATTTTAGGTTTACGCGGTAATTAGATGCATTAGACGTAATCATAATCCATAAATAAAGCCTCCAGTCTCTTTAAACAAGAAAATTCTGACTCTGGAAAAAAATTCAAGTCCATATTACAAAGTTCCGTCCATAGCTGTATAATATGCCTCTACGAATCTAGGGCATTTGCCGAGGGTTATCACGTAGATGACCTGAATCTAGGTCAGTTATGTAGCATACCCTGCTTTCACTTATAAGCTCCTATCGCTCGCTCAGGTCATGTACGATAGTACTTTGTTTGCATAATTTCCAGGCCAACTATTACCCCACCCCCCCACCCCATAGCCCAGGGCTCAATTCCAGCATTGCTAATAAAGCTACCGAAATAAACATCCAGGCAAAGACAAAGAAACGAATCCTTAATTCTACGTCGTGGCTTAACGTAAGCTATGTGACTGTACGGAGTGTTGCGTCCGGCACATTTTTTTTAACTCTAAATGTTATTGCTATCCTATTCCTATTGCAATAATGACGAAAACTTCGTGGCATGTTTTGTATATGCGATATATATAAATATAAAACGTCGCAATAGTTGATCAATCTAAGAATCATTCTAACCAATCTATAGATAGCTGATCCAGACCACTGCCTCAGTAGCGTAGCAATAGTTAAGCAATCTAAGGATCCATTAATTCAAACTGATCTATTAATGGCTCCACCAGCCAGGTAACTGCCTGAGTTGATCAATCAACAGTTGATCAATTTAAGGATCATGAAAATCGATCTATAGATAGCTGCACAGATCCAAATCACTGCCAGAGAGTAGCGTCGCAAAATTAGATCAATCAAGGGTTATTCAAACCGATCCATAAATAGATACGCCGATCCAGATCACTCCCACAGTAACGTCGCAATAATTGAGCAATCCAAAGATCATTCAGACCGATCTATAGATAGCTATACTGGTCCAAATCACTTCCAGAGTGCACTTGCTATAGTTCAGCAATCTAAGAATATTTTAAAGCGATCTATAGAAAGCACACATACTGTTTGTAAATACTGGCGACATTGTCATTTTAAACGGCAATGTCAATCCGTAGTACCATTATAAACCAGCGCAGTTAATCTAGATCACGAATATAGGTCAACGGCCCTTCGCTCCGTATTGATCGGGCATCCCAACGAGACCGCACAGTACATAGCAATATTATATTATCCGTTACAGTTATAATTAACGGACCTAAAAACTCAGTTAATAGCAACTCGAAGGTAGTGGGCTCGATACCCATCCAAGACAATCGTTTTATAAATAAATAATGAAAGACAATCCATACGACACCATCCAGCCCCGAAGAAAGCATGTTGTATTAAGGTGGTCAGATAACTTAGAGAATACTTATATATTTTTAAATACATACTTATGATGATTTATAACACCCAGACACAGAACAATCACACAAATGTTTGTCGTTGGTTAAAATCGAACCACCTATCTGTAGCGCAGTAGGCAGAGCTATTAAACTACTACCCACTATTAGCTCAGTCGTGTGATATACATAGTCTTAAGTTTATATATTGTATGTACCGAGTTTATTTAAATAATTTTATAGAATTAAATAATATATATTCACAATTAATCCCCTCTGTAAACAGCAATATACAAAACCGCATCGAAATCCAAGCCTCCGTTCCGAAGTTACTAATCCAGACCTACCCCAACAAAGAAAATGTGGCTTCAATGTTTGTACTACCAGGTGGGTAGTACAAACATTAAAGCCACGCTACCCCAACAAATAACACGATGGGCTTCAATTCGTTGTAAAACCGAACTTACTCGAACTTAGCCGAACACATAACTTGTTATACCCTCTGAACGACTGGTTGTACAACTAATCGAGCGACCAACCCTCCGAGCGACCAACCTTCCGATCATTACAACGGAAATACTTTTCACACAACATCATCTGGCCCCAAAGTAAGCAGAGCTTGTGTTATGGGTACCACATGACTAATATACTACTTATATACTTATTTTTTGTTACACCCGAGACAAATACTTGCAGGTCATACAAACATTAGTCCCGCAGCGGGAATCGAACCCGCAACCTTCTGCGTCTCAGCTGAACCTTGGCCCACTGTGCCACAGAGGTCGTCAAATAAGTAGTAAATGTTCCGATTCCAATAACAGGTATACAGCATTTCGTATATTTAGTATTCAGGTCGTACTTAATTAATTTGTTAATTATAAATAATGGCGGACATTTCAAACGACGTCTAGCCCCAAAGTAATCAGAACTTATGTTATAGGAACCACATGGCTGATATACCATTTGTCTTTTTTTTGTAATTCATATTATCCATTTATATTGCATTTTAGGTATTCAGATCAAGTTTCTAAGAAATCACAACACCCCCGTTAAAAAGTTCCCATACAAACTTTGACACCCCATTTTACCCCAGAAACACTTGTCCATTTATTTTGCATTTTATTTATTCATATCAAGTTTCAAGCAAATCGCACCACGTGTTAAAATGTTTTATACGTTAGTTTTCACCCCTTTTCATCATCTAAGGGGTTGAATTTAAAAATATCCCGCCTTAGTGGGTGGTTGTGCTGTAACAGGAAGCTACTTTCCAAATTTCAGCTTTCTAGCTTCAGCGGTTTCGGCTCGGCGATGATGAATCAGTCAGTCAGTCAGGTTAAGCTCTTTTATAAGTATATATATTATGATCGTAATAGGTTGTCAATGAAGTTTCTGTTCTTACTATAAAATAGTAATATCATAAGTAGACCTAAGTTATTAAATATTAAGGCTACTTTTACACATAATGCTAATAATTTCAAAAATCTAGAGTTTATATAAATAATAACATTTCATTAAATTCGTTCGAATATTCCCATAATAGCCTCTGAGCTGAATTTACAACGAAGCTACTCGTAGTTTTAAATTATAATAATCAATATATAAGAATATATATAAATAATAATATATCACTCATTTCGTTTGTTCAAACTCCATTTCTATATTTTGAATTTTCACGGAAGCTGCTTTTTAATTATAATTCTAGAGTTTATATAAATAATTACAAACCCGCGTTCTGTGTAAATGCAGACTTCAAATCCAGAAAGGGAAAATTGAAATGGAATTGAAACGTGACATGTTAATGGAATATTTAAGTTAGCTTTCAGAAATAAAGTGATTGATGGAAGTTTTTGAGTGTATTTTTAAACGAACTACAAATTAAAGGGGCTTGTTGTTATTACTTTTATGATATATGAGTATTTTTTGAGTTATGCATTGTATTGGACGCACTCTCACTCGACAAATTATCTTTGAAAGGAAATAAGATATTTCTTACGTAATTTTTAAACAAAAATCCTTATCGTACGGTACGGACTTGGCGGATTAGGCGAAAAAATTAAAGATTTTTCCGTCACGAACTTCCGTCACGATTATTTCTTTAGTGTAGACGGTTATCCATAGGGTGACACGAATTAATTAATTAAATAAACGAATGAATTAGATAAATTGAATTATGTACAATAAAATGTTTATTTTCACAACTCGAAAAATTATATTAATAACGAAATTTCCTACCATTCCTTCAATTCATTAGTTATTTCTGCGTTTCATTGAATTGCTCTTAGACGCTAGTAATTCATACATTTGTATTTATTTATCAATAATATAATAAGTTTATCAATAATAATATCGATAGGAACATCGTTCCAACCGAGTGTCCACGACACGTACTCATTTTTTTATATTATTTAATATATTATTTACGACTTATTTATACAGGTGTACTATTATATAATAGTGCCTGAATGGAGTCTGTGCGGTTCACTTTAATTCTTTCACCACACTTGTCCGAAATTAGTTGTAACACGTCAAGAAGAAGAAGAAGACGACATATAATAACCTCCATACTAATATGATTAATTCAAAAGTGTTGTTCTCTTTATTACGTTTTCCCTTTTAAATGGATCGTGTATATCTTTATATGTAGATTCCACACGCGAAGTCGCAGGCTTAGGCTAGTTAGAAAAAATACTTCAAATACTATCTCTGTTACTTATATCTTTAAATATATCTTATGAGATCATCAGAAACCTGTCTAAACATAATTAGAACATTACATAACAGGTGTCAAGCTCAACGCCGCAAAATACTTATCAATGGCATTTAACATTTTTGTGTATTTTACACGATTAGGTTCGAACCCATAACCTTGTAATCAATCGTGCTACAACCCTACTCGTGATCTTATATTCTATTTCAAGTCTAGTCTTAGTAGTTCTATTAACTTTACAAACGGTGGATCTATTGGGAGTAATCGAAACTTACAAGCAATCATCTAGCAAATAACATACGAGTAGTACTACGGCGTAGGTCATTCTACACCGTGCGTATATCTACGCTGTAGTAAATTCTACGCCGTAGATAGCGCTACGCCGTAGACAGCTACAATAGATATCGCACTAGTGATACCGACACATTGATTGACATTTCGAATGAACGAATTAATAAATGATAGATTTATTTTTTATATTAAACAATTTGACTGTATTTGGTATATAAGTATACATCAGTCATGTGGTTCCCATGCTTACTTTGGGGCTAAATGATGCTGTGTGAAAAGCTTTATTTTTTATTTCAACGTTTTAAATAAGCACTTTCTTACAGACAATATTTAGATTGAAAAAAATTATAGAGCTATTAAGCTGCTTTAAAACATTAACATATATTTCTCTTAGTTTCATATTATTATTTTTTATTTATATAAAAATTTTAGATACTTGTATCTTTCTAAGGTTTTTATATTATAACATCGTATCATGTGTCCACATCCACACAAATAATACATGTATATTATTACATATATTGAAATAATTAATAGGTGGCCAAATCACACAACACTATCCAGCTCTAAACTAAGCATAGCTTGTTTTATAGGACCTAGATGACTGATCAAATATCTAATTACTTACACATTACAAACACAAACTTCTTTGTAACATAAGACATACGACTGCTGGCTTACCTTATGCCCGTCTGACCGGATGGCTCCTTGCATGCTAACGCGCTTCACTAGCTCGCGCAACTGCGCCAAGATGGCAAATAGTGGGCAAATATCCACCATTCGTTTTTTTTGCAATTAAATTACTATACATAAATTAATTCAACTCAATTGATCTCAATTATATAAATATGCTGTTTGAATCGCGATGAATACATGAAACATTTTTATTGGACTGGTATTTTTGCTTATTGAATTAATTTCTTTTATTAATCAAAAAACATAACATTATGTACACATAGGGATAAAAATAAGTATGACCTATTGTTTTTAAACTCTATTTTTCGTGTCTCGAAGGGGATCAAATAGTATTATGTTAGCGCTGAAAAATAGCGATAGTATTCCACACTATACATTTATACATCGCTCGTTAATGCTCCTACCGCGTTTCATAGTACGGGGTGGGATAAGTGACGCGGGCAGTCAGAGGTAGCAAACCTTTTTCATATTGTTTTAATCTACGAAGCTCAGTCTGACTCAGAAGACTCGGTTCTTTATAATAAAAAAATATTGTGAACAACCCAAAGAGTACCATCTAGCCCAAAACCATGCATATCTTGTACCAGATGGCCGATATAATTCATATGTTCTCGTTATTACAAACATAAGTAACTTTTTTACTATGCATGTGTTATGGAGTCATAAAAACATCGTCCATCGTCATTCAGACTATTTTAAGAGCTTAAAGTTTCCTTGAAAATAATAACATAATAGTGTCGGAAATAACAACTTTATCTAATTAACCTTAGCAAAGAAATAACCGACTTATGGAAGGTTTGACACTAATCGAATATCGTACATTTTTGTTTAACTGTAAGAACTTTACTTTACTAATTCTTAATATTTTTATTTCTATAATTAAAAATGTACAAGTACCTATACCTACTTTTTATAAAAGATATCCGATTAAAAAACGTTGGTCATTCCATCCCGGTGGTAATATTAAACGCGTGTGAATTTTATTCGCTTGGGTTTTGGTTCAAACTTACTTAGTAAGATTGTTGTACTGACCTTACTTATTGTCGTTTAAAAGCAAGGAGAAGAAAAAGCTCATTCGATTTTTTTTTAACTTGTTTCCTATTTATAAGGCAGCCATTTTCAAACACTTATTTGAGTTTTATTCATAAAAGGCTTTAAACGTCTACCTAGTTAATGCGAAAATAACGAGGTATTAAAATTATACTAAGAAATTGTAAGAGGATGCAGACTACTTCAACAGCTCAGCTTTTGGAATTCAAGCATTATTGTTTGCGTATATTACGAGTGGCATTAATCTCAGTTGAAATTTAAGATTTCATTTATTTTGTCTGCGTTTTCACTATAATCGTAAGGGGTACGAGGCCCGTATTAGCCCAGTGCGGGGGTAAAAGAAATAATAAAACACTTTAGTGGCAAATAAAATGATACCGTTCATCAGCCCTCATTAGGGCTAACATCGTCAGTCAGTAGTGAAGATTTGATATAGAGGAAAAGATTATAATAAAAATTAAGATTAAAATTGTACCAATTTTATGAATGAATCGTAAAACTATGTTTAAAATTAAAAACTCAAACGACAAACAACAGAACCGTCACCGTTTCATAGCAGTCAGTTTATAGCGGCAACGGTTTTCGAGATGCGGCCGCAATCCTCAGTTCATTGCTCACTTAATTCCCACTTGGCGGCAGCTCGTTATTGCATTATTATAATAAACATTTACGACTGACAAAGAGCTTAACAAACCCCGTGGGGGTATACATGGGGGTTGAAAAGGCGCGGAAGAATCTTACCTACGTAATCTCAATTCTATACCGAGCAAGTGAATAGACAATAAGCATTTTTTTATAAAACTCATAAAACTTTATCTCAGACGTTTCGGTGCAAACTTAAAACAATCGACCCCAAGCTAATGCGTGTTTTTAACAGAAGTTAAAAAGTAAAAGTTTTTTGTATTATTTTTGTTCTGATAATTTTGCTTTTGTTCGGAAAAAAAACATGTTTTTAACATACGTAATAAAGTATAAAGCCAAAGGTGAAATCGTTTTGTTAATTGAAATAGTATAGAATATTTTTATGAGTAGAGTACAAATAAAAACATGAGAATGTTTTTGATCCTACATGGAAAAATGCCGCCTTTTCACAACTAACCCAGTGCTAATTTTCATCATGAACGAGTGATTTACAAAACAACCATTGGCGAAGGAAATTATAAAACGTAATCGGTCACTTTATTGCAACAACGGCAGGCAGACAGAAGGGGCAGTTTGACGACCTTTGCGTCAGAGGATTTTTAATTTAAGTTTATTTTAAGCTGATAAGTAAGTATTATTTTGAACGCGATATTTTGAATATCTGTACGTTGTACAAATGTATTTAAGTTTTTATAAAATACATAATTATATTAATGTTGTAATTTATATATCACCAATATATTTCCCTTGCATAAAGGCTGTAATGGATAGCTTATGTACTCAACGATATAAAGGAATGTAACTAGTAATTATGATCCGATGGTGTAATAAATGCATGATATGAAATTAATAACGTAAGATTAATGTTAACTAAACTAGAGACAATAAGACAATTACTCTTTGACCCTGAATTATAACTGATTTTCCCAATCCCAAGGATCCCAATGTTAGTTTGTAAGTTGTTTACGCCATTTTATTAACTAGATTTTCTGTGAATGAATTAGTTATTTATCGTTTTAAACAGTAATTAAAAAGAGTATTGTATATTCTATCTATCTTTATGATTCTGTACATTTCTTTAATTATTTCTTTAAATAACATATATTTATGTAAAAAGTAATATATAATTAAATGCAAACACGGGTGTGCTGATACACTGTTACGCTGGTTGTAACAAAGACCCCATTATTAAAGATTAACAATGGTTTTAACTATCTACTCTAACAATAGGGTGGTTCGGTTATTTGTCCGACAGGCTTTTGTAAGGCACGCGTGTTTTGAACGATACCCGTCGGATAAAACTCATTAAAGTTTGCATTGCATGCAGTATGATAGATATATTTTACTTAATTAGTTATATACGTTTTTAATGGCATGGGCCATAATGATGACAGTTTTGCCAATGCTAGGTAATTAGATTTTATAGTAAGACGTCACAAATTCGTATATTGTCATTCGTCTTTTGTTATTTTATATAGAATTGTGGCTTTTCTAATTAAATTAATGGTCGCATTCGACCATAATTAATAAATAATTATTGTTTTTTTATGCATAATTTTAAAAAATATTAGCATTCTGCACTCCTTCTCTATATAAACTATAAGTTTGCGAAATTTCATACTCCTCCGTTCGTGCAATTTTTGTAAGAAGGGGTACAAAGTTTTATGCTTCATTTATTAATATATAGATAATTAATGGATTATTTTTGTCCAAATCACAAGGAAACCAAAAATGTATTCCAATTGTTCACACTACAGATAAAATTTGATAAAACATGGATAAGCTAAAACATTAACATAATTAGACCTAGAAATGTATATAAAAATTTGATCGAATTATTGAGTCTTTAAGCGCACTTTAACCCTTTCATCAAACTCGTTAGAAATAACTAGTGAGATGATAAGAAGTAGAATTGATGTCAATAAAAGTTCAGTCAACGACTAAGAAAAAATGAATTGAATTAGTAAATTCAATTTCAATTTCGTTACGAAATACCGACAATGATGATACGAAATCTCGAAAAGCTCGGCTTCAATCCATGTCCCCTCCTGAGCTTGGACACATATCGATGCCAATTAGTGTCCCTCAACTCTGCAATGTGTATCCAATTAAGTTCACGTATAGAATGAACGTGGCGCACGGCAAGCCCTTGCCGTGCGTTGATCGACAAATCTCACTTAACAGTTGGTCGAACGTTCAAATTGGTATTGCAGATTCACAAAGGCGATGAAATTCAGTTGATCATCCGTTTGAGCCAAGCACATGATATGTGTAAGTGAACTTTGATTGACTTTTATTGGCTACACGGTTTTCAACCTTATGTCGAGGCGTATAGTCCATTTCATTTGTAAGCGTCACAGTAGAACCAAAATGAGTAGGACCGTTCGGCAACTGACGATGAAATATCTTCTATTTGCGCTTTGGGCTTTGCGTGTTTCGTTTCGTATTTATTGCCGTGGTGCCGAGACCACAGCAATCAGAACTTCGAATTACATTTGTGAAAAATGCCTTATACCATGTATTATTTAGTCGATGAAGTAGCGACACTGTTACGATTCATTGTGAGAATCTTCATATTTGATCCAGCCTACGTAATATTAACTCCGTAGAAAATGATTTCTTCCCTGTGAGAAGTGCAAAGTTATAACATGTAGTTAGGTATAGAAAGACCCAATAAAAATGAGATTTAAATCAATTTACTTAAACATTTGTATTCATCTACCATTTGTAGCATCTGGCTTCATAAACACTAAATGATTGTAATTATGACTTTGTACGGTAGTACCATATTACTGACCCCTAAAAAGTTATGTAATAAAATCTTTGAAAACATGTATTTAAAGATAATCCAATCTTCTTTCATAACTTGAGGTACAGGTTGACCCCAATCAAACTTATGTATCCACAGACTTTGCTAATTCATTAATTTTAGGTTTTATTGCGTAATATTACGTAAGGGCTTTTTAAACGAAACGAAATTTTAAAACGAATTGGACATGTTATAAAGTTTTGTTATAATCTTATCGTTACCGCGTAAAAACTCTTTTCTAAGAACATGCAGTGTCACTAGTAGGTACTCGAGAGTACTCACTGACACGCTATTAGCTAAACAATACCTATGAATTTAGTTGTGGATCATAAGTCAGGGTGTTAATGGTTGGTATTTAAATGGGCTGTGGCTCGTCTTTTCTTATATATTGTATCTATTTCATTTCTATCACCATATTTATATTGATAAGCAGGTAATAGTATGGAGAGCAGTGAATTATGTACACAATCCTATTCACTCTCGAAATCACTAGTTATAATTAAAAAAAAATAACTATTAATAAGTAATCAGTAGATTCATTTTCATGTCTTATAGCGACGTGATGAGTCAGGTAATATGCCTAACAGTTTATTTTTACTGCTTAGTAATAGTGACCTAGTTGAAAATATTCGTTAATTAGTATACAGGGTGGAATTTTGTAATGCCACCTGAAGGGAAAGTACTCTTAATACTGTAGATAGAAAATTTGACTCAAAAAAAACATTCCTTTATTTTTGAATAGAAAGAAAACTGCATTCAAAGATTTTCCAAAATTCGCTTGCCCCAGGAATCGAACCGACTAAAATCTGTAAAAATTACACACTTTTATTGCATTAATTGTTAGGATCAATTATAAGCATGAAATCTCTCTAAAAAACATGATAAATTAAATGAGAAGAAAACCATGAAATCTTAAATTGTTTAAATTATTTACAAAAAACTAATTAGTTGCTCGAAATGGGCTGCATTTTCTTGGATACACAAATGTATTCTTCTAACGAATTCATTTCTATTAACCTTTAATAACGTGTTGTGGTGATTATTATAAATCGTATTCTGAACTTAACTCTCAACTCGTTTACATTCGCATAAGACTACTTATATTTTCTTTTTGTAAATACATACATATTATACCTTGAAAAATTTACGTTATGATTTCTGAGTCAGATAAATAAAATATATATAAAACGTTAACACAGTTTCTTAACTTAGATTCCAAAGAGTCTATGATCAATGAAGGTGAAACATTACTTTTACTTTGAGAGTTAGAATCATTTTCCCACTTACACAGTTAGATTGTACACTGTACATGTGATTGTAGATTTTGTTTTATCTTACCTCTTAAAGAAGGCCCTGACCGTTTAAGTAATACCTACAATTTAGCTTTAAAACGATTATAATAAAAAAACATTTTAGAAAATCTCCAATTAAAGAAATCCAATGTTAAATGTTGAGCCTGTTTTGCAAAAGGTTGCGGCTAGAATTACCGCCGAGTAACAAATGTTCGTAGGGTCTGCAAGTATTTGTCTCGGGTATGTTGGTTTATATGTATAATATGTATGTATTTATAAAAAAAGTATTTAAGTCTTCTAGTAACCATAACACAAGCTCTGCTTACTTTAGGGCCTGATGATGCTGTGTGAAATGTCCAGCATTATTATTATTACTTCCTTAAGCCTTTTATTAACACTTTTAGCTTTAAATGTAAAGCAATCATTAACACTATGACGTTCGTTTTTTGTCTATCCTACGAAATGGAAGATATCGTTCTTAGCCATTCCGAACATTAAACAATTAATTGCAAATATTTTTTATTTTGTCTTTTCTGTGTGTACAAAAGGAGGAAAAACATTAAACAGATGGACAAATACTTAATAACTCTTTGGGAATAGATTGGCGGAGTTGTACTAAGTATTTGTCCATCTGTTTAATGTTTTGTAATGGATTTCCGCAAAGTCACGCCTGAATCAATTATCTATACAAAAGGAGGGTTGTATTTTTATTTATTATTCTACCCTATCGTGTTATATCGTTGGATATGTATTTTAAAGGTATTAAAAGGTAACTTAAACAGTTTTTCGATACATATATTCCTTTGAAAAATAAAAATAGCTTTGAAGTAGCCGTTTTTGATAAAGGTAATACGATTGGTAATGTATTTATCAGAAAAAATAAACTAATGTGATTAATAAAAAAAATAACGAGTAATGTTTTATGTAATATTCTATAATTTGAAACGAGGAAGTTGGATATTAAAAATACATACCCACCATTAGCTATTAAAAGTGCTGAATAAACTAAATAGATGACATTTCATAAAAAAGGTACACAGAGTATAGAGTTGGCGCACTATGCTGCCGTGTCTCTGACTGCATCCAATTTCCAGGATTAAGGTACTATGTTAAATTCTTGAATGTATGTTGTTGTCACTAGTGACACAATAGCAAGAACATACATTATTTAGTTTTTTTTATATCTATGTATATATATATAAAAGGCGATGTGTGTATGTATGTATGATCCCTATAGAAACGGTTGACCGATTTCAATGAAATTTTCAGGAAATATTCAGATTGGCCTGTGAAATTGTGAAGCGATCCTGTGAAGTTTAGTAGCGATCGGATTAACAGAACTTTTTTTTTGCTACAATAATTTGTACGGACACAGATTGTTTCTTAGGAACGGACAAAGGCTTCTTTTAATGTATGTAGTATGCGTACGAAGCCGTTGGCAAGGGCAAAAGCTAGTTTACTTATATAGTGTAAAAAAATATGCATGTTTAATGGCCGCTTTCAAAAGCCATTACCGGATAATTGTTTAGTACCGAGTGACAAAATTTGATTTATTTTAATTCTTCAGGTTATTGTAATGTGTAATAAATTTTGGTATCTTATATATTTATTTTGAATCATTATGTGATTTTTATTATGTGAATTATATTTTTAATATTGTGGCGCAGTAGGCTAAGGCCCGGCTGAGACGTAGAAGGTTTGCGGTTTTGATTCCCGCTACGTACGGTTCAAATGTTTCTATGATCTTCAAATATTTGGCTCGGGTCTGTATGTATAATATGTACATACATACGTATTTACACACATATATATATATATATATATATATATATATATAAGTGGTATTTCGGTCAAGTGTTACTCATAACACGAGCTCTTACTTTTGGGCCAGGTGATGCCGTATAAAATGTCCGGCATCATTATTATTTAATTATGCAACTACTAACAGTTGGGCTAAGCATTTTACTAATACAATATGGTGTAATGTAAAAGACTGAAATAAATGAATTTACTACTTATCTTTATATCTTCACGGCGTCTGGTAGATACATTATTCGACCCAAGAGCTGGCTCCTATCTGGCTCAGCGTATTAGCATTGCTATTCAATGTGGCAATGCCTTGAGAACGCTGCCTTCCGGCAGTGATGTGGATTAATTGAGATATCTAGAGATCGTTTTAAAAGGTCCTTAGATAGCTAAACTGTTTCACGTGTATTTTATATTATTGTGTATTAGTATATTATTATTATAATATACAATAATATAAAATACAATTATTTCTTTATATCTTTAAATAAATCTTTTGTGCGTTCTTTTGTTTTTGTAATAAATCTCCTCTTTTACGCAACTTTCACACGTTGAAAGTGTGGTTTATAACTTTTTCTTTTATTGAGATATAATTTTAATTTTTAGTTATTTATATTGAGTTACATAGAGTTAAAATGGGCTTACCTGCGTTCAACATTTTTTATAATCACGTCTATATAAAATACAACAATTCCAAAGATATTGGTGTACTCACAATATCAAGTAATGTGTAAACTGATGCTATTTATCATTGTCAAAAAGATGACATGGACAGACTACAAAAATATATTGATAAACAAATACTTCGTATTTTTTACTAATATGTATATTCCTAACGTCAAACTTAAACATCCCGCTATGTGATCCTTCTTATATTGTTACTAATTATTGCAAGCCAGTGTGGTAAAAGGATTAGAGCTTTAAAGCCTCCTTTCGTGCTTCATAGGGTGACGATGACATAAGAACATGACATAAGTCTATAGACATAAGAAACAATCTTTTGTTAAATTATTTTTACTCTAATTATTTGTACTTAGTGTAATTCTGTTATTGTGTAATTCTGCTCCTTTTAGTTTTGTTTACCATCAAACCTGACATTCATTCCCTCCCAGGATGAACATTTGTGTGATGAACACAGGTATTTGTTCTGTGTCTGGGTGTTATAACGTATCATAAGTATGTTGTATTTAAAATTATTTAAGTATTCTATCAATTATCTGGTCACCATAATACACCATAATACGTTTGGGGCTAAATGGTGTTGTGTGTGTTGTTTACCGATATTTATTTATATTATTATTGACATAACAATAAACAAAACAAAAACCGACAAACTTTAACATCACGCTAGTTAATTGTGTGATTATGATATAAAGAGTTAAGGTGTATCTTATCCATATCCATATCAATATTATATTATATACAAAAGTGTCTATGTTATAATTCGGTTCGCAGCTCTCGTACCGAGTGGACAGTGGAGTGTTGGGCGAGGCTCTGTCAGTTTATTTTACAAGTATTCGTGATCTACTACGTGATTGGTGGAGTTGAGGAAATATTTCTCCTTGTTTTTCCTATACACTATGGATGGCGGACCCCTCCTACCGGGCGTGGCTCGAGAGAGACGGCCGATTCAACGGATTGAGCACTATAGCTTTGCCGCCTGTGATCGAACATTTTTTGCATTTCCTTACGGGTTTGAACCACTATCATCTACGTTTGGGCTTGCAGACAACCAACTGCGCCAGCAAACAGTGAATCACTGCGGCAAAATTAGGGCTTACAAGCCGCTTGGATGCTACGCAACGGCCTACGCGCAGCTACGGGCTACTGTGCTACGCGAGATCTGCTGCGCAACGCTACGCTTACTCGCCGTGATTGCTTTGCTTCATGCTGTACTAATTCAAACTCTGCACTCTTTGATTAAGAACTCTATTTGTAAGCGCTATCTACATGACTAACTCAATGAGAACTCTTCCCTTACGTGAATCAGTCTCACAACCCGACCTGTTTCGCACTCCCGAAATGTCTGATTTTTAACAAAATGTCATAAAAAGGAAATGCCCAAATCTAAGTCTTCAAGACTCGACTGAGAACATTACTGTCTATTCAACTAATCAATCAAGGTGAGCAGTTCTCATAAATGAAATACATTAACTTTCTAAATAAGCAGAACTCAAATCTCTTTACGTCAAATGCGGAGATAAAAAAATCGATAGTGCAGATCAGAATAAACTAAAAGTACGCGATGAAAATTAAGAAAAAAAAAGAAAACAACTTGGAATCTGTTCGCACTCTTAAACAACAGGTAGAAAACATGGAAACTCAGAGAAACAAACATAGAGATTGTAACATTACAATCCTCTTTTATAAATAGAGGATTATAAGCTGCAATTCATTTAAGAAATTTAGGTAAAATTTAGAATGTTTACTAAGAGAAGCTTTTTGTTTTGAAATAAAAATAAAATCTATAATCACCAGTTACTATATTATATATCATAATTTAAATAAAAAGAAAATTAAGAATTCAAAGAAGTTTCTGTTATATTTTATGGTTCTGCTAATTTAAAAGTTTGTAGGTTTCTTTCACTTGGCTTTTAGAAGATGTTAAGGTATCACTAACCGGAGAGTTCCACACGAAAAAGAGGATTATAAGCGGAGAGTTCTACACGTAGTTTCATGTTTATGTTTATTTCCGTCCCTGGTATATTTCGGATGGATGGGAACGTCCTCTTTTCATTACTATTAGATCCTCATCACCATTTGTCCATTTATTGATATTGGTTCGTAGTACTTCTCTGCTCAGAACTGGATCGGACTCCTTATTTTTCTGTACACTCGTAGATATTATTTTATCATTATTTTTGTCTCAAAAACTGGATCTGACTGACATATTTCAGTCTTCGTCCTCACTCCTTTCATTTTCCGCGCAAATCGCGCATTTTAAATCCATCTCGGAATTTGAATTTCAAGTTTCAGCCAGACAGGGTTGTGAAAGTTTCCATTGTAATATTACAGGAAAAAGCAGACTTCTCGCTAATATGAGAATTTATGAAATAAATTGACAGCTTCCTTCACCCTTTCAATTTTGATTAAATAAAATATAAAAAAAGATTTTACAATGAAAAGTATGAATATAAATAAACAGCATAAAATGTGGTATAAATTTGTGATGGTGGTCAGATTAAACTGCTCGGAAACTCTGTATGAAATCAAGGATACGAAAGTAAAATGGAATACCATAAATATGGTTAAAAACGCAGCTTGTTTATGTTGAGCAGTATAATCCGTTACATATCCTCATGTAAGTAAAATAATATAATATGTACATAAAAAGCGTTTACGAGCTAAGTAGAAAAGAAAAATATTACAAGATGAACAACCTGCCTTCGGAGAACCATTAGCTAATGTTGACCAGTACAGAGAAAATCCACAAAGCACTACGTGTCGAATATGACACAAAAGACCTGCGATGCGCGTACCGTATGCCAGCTAAACTAAACGGTCCCAAACCAATCAAATTCGAACCGTCATGAAATCTACCTTTTCTTCGGAAAAAAATTGAAGCGTTTAAAAAATACTACAATGTCAAGGGAGAAAGATCAAAATTACTTCACCTTATAAGAAGAACGAACCTCGCCAATTTACAAGGGATAAAAATCTGTAATTATTTATATCATTTTAATTTTTGTCTCTAATTTTTAAATATTTCTTACCTTATTAATATCATATAATTATATTCAAGTTATATTGTCATATGGCTTGAAAAAAATTTCACAACTATGTCTACTCAATGCAACGAAGCAACCTCATTCTGAACCTTCACATTAGCTCAGCTGTCTGATGGAATGGCCTTCCCACGAGTATTCTCAAGTCATCTAGCCCTGTATTAGTAAGTACAAATAATTTGTGGCATTTGTAACACCGCTATATCAGATAGCTACTTTCCTGATGCTAATAAAAAGTCTTGGTACATCCTATATTTAAGGCAGAAGACAGATACAGAGTCACTAAATACCGCCCTAATATCGGTTTTGCCTTCCCTATCAAAAGTCTTAGAATAGTAACTAAACAACCAATTAGGTAACTAAATATCTTGAAAAAAACAAATAAATAATATCTAACAATCAATATGGATATTAACAAGATGATAATATGAGGATGCGGTGGGGAGCCTTATTGGTGAAATAGCTCGAAATCTAGATGTAAGGAACAAATGTCTTATAAGACCTTTCAAAAGCTTTTGACACTGTTTCTGTTGCTACTAGAAATATGACAAGTATAGGGGTCAGGGTTTAGGCCCTGGATATTTTTAGAGACTACATAAAAAATCGTGAATAATCAGTAAATAAACTGACTTTACAAGCGATGAGACCTCTCTTGAATTTGGCGTTCCACAAGGTAGTATCCTTGGTCCAACCCTGTTTAAAATCTACCTTAATGATCTTTGCGAGCCTGACCTACTCACTAGTAAATTTCTTAGCTATGCCGATGATACTGCCCTTTAAATACATGGAAATAGTTGGGTGGAAAACAGGCAGCTTGCAGATGATGCAGTGTCAGCTGTTTTGGCCTGGCTAGATAATAATTTACTTACATTAAACATAGATAAAACCAAATACATTATCTTTTCAATAATGACAGCTGGCCAACCGTCGACAAATACCTTTAATATAAAAGGACATAGGTGTCGGAACCGGACTATTGGATGTAATTGCATCTCTCACTAGAACGGATAACATAAAATATATTGGCGAGTTTATAGATAAACTTCTAAACTTGCATGTCCATATCAATTGTTTGACTTCTCGCATACGAAACTTTTAGATCCTCTGCAAGTTAAGAAACGTAAAAAAAATTATACCTATCGAATATATCTGTTGAGATATTGTATCTCTGTATGGGGGGATGTGCAAAAACTAGAATTCTGCAACTAAAAAGAGCTCAAAGAGATAAATAAATAAATAAATAAATGTTGCTGGACAATGCACACTACACCATCTAGTGCCAAACTAAGGATAGCTTGTATTATGGTGAATATATGACTGATAGAATACTTATATATTTTTAAATACATACTTATGATACTTTATAATACCCAGACACAGAACAAACACCTATTTTCTTCACACAAATGTTTATCCTGGGAGGGAAGCGAACCCTCCGCCTCTAGCGTAGAAGGCAGAGCTACTACCAACAGACCTGACAAGCCAGTCAGCTTAATAAGCCCTATCGATGCCCCACAACATCTCTATATATTTATTCTCTAGTACTCACAGTAAGACAGCTATATATCCACCAAACTATACGGAGAGTTCATTCCTCTTTACCTTATGACCCTAACCTGAAAAAAAAACGCAGGTCCGTTTAATCCGTCATCGAAGCAAAAACTAAAATCTCACATTGTCCGAATTGATAGAGCTACCGACATTGCCGTGAATTATGTAAAGCTGAACAAAAGGATGCGGACAGCTGCTAAAAGCTCCATCAATCAATCCATTAATAAGAGATTTCTTTTATATATATTTTGTATGTGCATCTGAATCCATTCAGCAAAGCACTATTCGATTACCGTTATCATAGTAATCAGCTAATATTGACGAAATTTTAATGGCTATACAAATCTTTATACATTTGTTAATGTAGTTCTAGTTCTATATTTGAGTTTGCTCAAAATCAACTCAGTTCATTTATCATTTTTAAATTTTTGCCGACGAATGGTGCGGCAAAAATTTAAAAATGATCGGCTAACATCAGCTTAATTTTGTTCAAAGCTAGACTCATGAAGTGGTACAAGGAGAAAATGTAATGTAAGAAATAGTCTCACAAGGGGTCTAAAACTTCTGTGTCGATTGTACAATTCAATCCAAAATCGGCTTGGTAGTGTTGTTAATTGAAGGGTGGAATCAGAAAGAATTAATCTATCGAATGGCGTTTTCCAAATAACTAAATTCGGTTTAGTTCTTGAGATATTCAGTCTAAAAAGGGTTTAACTGACACAAAAGTCGTGATTACTAATACAAAAAAGATTTCATGTTCATTAAACCTACATAAAATACAAGAATTCTTAAACGTTCGAATACAAAACTGGGTTATAACGCCAAATATTTTATAATATTGACAAACGCCTTGAATGAACCCGATAAATTCTCTTTAAATATAGGTGTAACCTAATTTAAATCCTTTTTGCATCACTATTCTCACTAGAAAACTGTTTTTTTTTGCTCTTGTTAAATGACAATAAACTCTTTTTGCACTAAACAGACAACTTTTTATAGAATAAAAAAGCATATGTGTCGCCATTTCATCGGTCAATCAGTAAACAAACACGTTTGCGTGCGCATGTTTCCCGGTCTTTTGTAGAAAAATATCGTTAAAAAGTTGATAAAAGTGTATGATGTCAAAAAATGTTGTATTTTGTACTGAGTACAACATATCTTTTGGCAAACCAAGAAGCGACGTTTGCTCCAAATACGAGAATGAGAATGGTGAATTGGATAAACGAACCCACAAGGAAAGTGCGAAAGAAGCGTAGAAACATGATAGAGCTACCTTCAAAAATGAAGAGGGAAAATTATACTGTACTGTTATCATTCAACAAACTATGCCTTTACCAAAGATGGAGAATCTTTTTATTTACCGCTAATTTGGTTCTACAACTTAGGTATAGATACATATAGTAAGAAAAACCCAAAACCATGCCATTATGTGTACATGGACTGAGGATGTAGCAAAAAAAGGGAGTTTCAAAGTATCATGCGCATTGCAGTACTTAGCTATGTAATTTTAAAGTAGAAACGAAATTAATAAAATCAAACACCTCATCGTTAGGTCCGATTCATGTTCCATGGCAGAACAAAAATGTTAATCTGATTTGTCAATATCAGTATATGATTCTTAAAAGATTTTTCAATATCATAGAACATAAATTTCTAGTGGTTGCTCATACCTACATGGATTCTGACGGAGATTTTCGGCAAATAGAAAAAATCCTTCGAAAACACGAAAATTCACCACACCACCACCACCTTTGAACACACCAGAAGAATACCGAAACATTATTCTGAAAAGTTCAAAAAAATCGATCGTACTAGATATGAAAGAACATTAATATGACGTAGAAGATGTTCAGAAAGATTTAAAACTGATTAATAGATCGAAAAATACATTGGGGACCAAAAGTTAAATTCAGGGATGAAGTAAAATGGCTCCAAATAGATACATATGGCAGTTATAAGTATAAAAAATGTTACGATCCTAATACTACAATAAAGACTCCATGTTTGTTAGTTGATGTAGCACTTAATGGCACTGTTATAAGGCCAGATAACATATAAATTAGAAGAATACAGTATTTACGACGTGAAATATCTGAAGAAAAAAAGCTATTAGAAAACAAATTGCATACATACCTTTTGAAAAACGATTTTTCTATGAAGGAATAAATAATAACGATTAATAAATAACTAAGTGTAAATATTGAGTGTGTATGTAGTGAATTTCTTTAATTAATAAATATATAAAAAAATATTCTGTTTTTTGTTGATAACGTACAGTACTAATAGATAATAGATATTAATAGACTAATAGATAATAACTTGACTATAGTAAAATTCCTTATAGAGTATACCATATAAAGCTCAATAAATTAAACGAAAGATTACAAATTTGTTGACTTATTAATAGAATGAGGATATTTTGAACAATAAATCGTTATTGCCCTCTTCTGATGTATTAATATTAGTAGAAAAAATCGGGTTATTGAAAAATTTAATTTTTTATATAGTAATTGTAATATAAGCGCTTTTTCTTTTATACCATTATATAGAAAATATTTTTTTTGTATACCTACAAGTTAATTCATAGTTTTTACTTCTATTATTATTTGTAGAATTGAAAATAAAGCTGTCAATATTTAAAGTTGAATTGCGTCAAATTACTAATATGTCAGTTAACTCCTTCTCGAATTGATCCCTTCAATTGTAAACGACACCACTGGTAGTGTCGTTAATTGTAAAATACATTACTGGTAGTGCGGCTGGTAGTGTCCTAGCCAAGTAATGTATGGCAAGACTGGGCGATAGGCATAGAAACTACCTCCGAGACTCATTTTTAGACTAGTTCAGGGGTTGGTGAATACCCAACCCATTCAGTTTCGATGTAGCCATCGACAACGAAACTGAAAGGGTTGGGTATTGTATAAGGGTATAAGCTTTTGTTCAATGTTCCTTTAAGTTAAATTAAATTAAGATTAGTCAGTAAGTGAAACAGTTCTCTAGTAAAAATCGTAACCACGATAATGCCGCCGATTGCGGGACACTATCAACTTAGGCTTAAATTTCTTATTTAGTTTTGTATTGTTCTCAGTAATAAAGTTTATTATTATTATCCCTGTTCGTTTGTTTCTATATTTGTTACCATATCACGGTAAAAAGGTTTCATAGATCTTGATGATATATAGATTGTATCTTGAGGACGGATAAAGTCTACATTTTGTGTTGGTACCACGCGGGCAAAGCCGCGGACTGCAACTAGAAATCACATATGCTGATGAGCCAATAAGGCGGTCCAATTTGTTGTTCGATGCACATCGATTAGTTTAAATAAATCGATGTGCATCGAGGTCGTGCGACCCAGCAACGGCGTTGCTACGTCGTGCGACCTACTTTCCTGCGATGACCTCTTTGGGTGGCGCAGTGGGCCAAGGCCCAGCTGCTACACAGAAGGTTGCGGGTTCGATTCCCACCGCGGGCCATATGATTGTTTGATTTGCAAGTATTTGGCTTAGGCCTGGGCGTTTCTTTGTATAGTAAGTATATAAGTAGTAAATTACCCATGTGGTACCCATAACACAAGCTATGCTTACGTGCGGTGGGGCCAGAGTATGTCCAGAATTATTATCACTGACACGGACAGCCGTGTAGTTTACCAAGCCAATGTATAATCGGAGAGCAAACGATCCACGTTCATTAGAATTTACCATTATAGCATATCATATAAGCTTAAAGATAGTGTAAGTTAATAAACAATTTATATATTTTATCCGGCATTATTTTTTACCGGCCTATTGCTCGGATATTGCTACGGCAGCTGGAAGCCTGTGGGTCTGAGAAGCCCAGAACAAATTGGCAAGGGATGGAGGAGGCCTGTATCCAACAAACTACGTACATTTTGAGATTTAATAAAATGATATAAGAAGCTAAATGGATGTCAAATTGTCCTAAAATGGAATACCTATTTATATTTACTTATTTATCTTTTATCCAGCGTCTTATGAAGCAGCCCCCCTTTTACGCCTCATTAGTTAATATTTGATTATGAGATAGAATGTTAGGAATGGAAAGGAAAAAGAAATAAAAATACTGGGTACATTTAATTGTTTTATTTCTAATTGCGCTACTCACAATTTTATTTTCATCTATATATTTAATAACACAGGTAAGACAACAACGCCACAAATATTTCTAACAACTTTCAACTTTCAACTCACACGAGCTACAAACGTCAGAGAGGAAGAAGAAGCGTTTTCTCTGTAATGAGACAAAAGGCTTCTATTCCTGTCCTGACTTTTGCTTAAATTGGATCGGTTCGTCTGTTGTTTGGTGACTCTTTTTCTTAGTAACTCGTGAAGGGTCAAATTGATATTAATCAAAATTTATGCGAAGGTAAGGCTAAGAAGAATTGTCTAATAGAAGAATTAAACATGGCAGTTTTTGTGTTATCTAAACTATTAAAGTATATTATAATTTATCATAAATATAATTTTACGTCTGTGAACACAGTCGGCTTTTTTTAACTATATGGTACCTAATACTATAAAAATTCTAATTTTACAATTTCAATTGAGCATATTACATAAATATTTATATTTTAATTTGACAATTTCAATGAGAATAATATAACCTTTAAAAGCAATATACTATTTTACATTGATATATAATAATTAATATATAAATATTTGAACACATTGAACACTTTCTACGCACAAACATGGGAACTCGAAGATGCCTACAAACAACGATGCGAGACTGGCTGCACTACTTAAGAGGGCACGCAGATGGGGCACTCGCCGCAGTACCCGTTGTACACTTTCTGGATCAGCACTCTCGACGGCTGGGGCTGGAGAACCACAGCCGCGTCCGCATCCGGCTTACGGACCTCAGGCTCGGCAGCGTCAGCAGGCTCCGGCTGGCCGTCGTCGTCAGTAGCTGTCAGCTTGATAACGTCAGAGGTCACCATCAGAGCCGCAGTGGGCACCACCGAAGGGCTCATAAAAAACGTCGGCATATCATACGGTGGCATTATATCGACTTCGAAAAAGGGTTTGAGGCAGTAGGTCGTAGTTTGCGCGAATTTAAAAACGGTCCAGCTGAAACAGCCGAGCGCATTTTCGAACATGCACCAGTACATATCGTGGCAAGCCATGGTAAATATTATAATATTATTCAGTTCACGAGATATTCCAGTGACCGTTCCGAAGCAAGGACGGCGAGCGTATGATATATCAGGCTAGTGCTGATGCGCCTGGCAGCTCTACCGCGCCCTACATCGATTGTTAGTATATCTAGGTGACCTGACCCAGTTCTGCTGAGGGGTGGGTTGGGGGTGAAGTATGGATCCAGAGATTCGTTGTTGTCTTATATGATACATTTATGTTTTGAAACAACTTTGAGTATATAAAGTAATTTTAAGCTATTTTCAAAATAAACAGCAAAAGTCCTAGAAAACCCTAAATAGGGGCAAAGAAGGAACGTTTCGAATCATCATTCACTCTGAATTTGCATCAGAAAGTTAAGGATAAATTAAATTAACAAGGAGTCTCAAGAAAACCTAGATTCGCATACCTTAATACATGGGGCAATTTGGCGAGCATGCACGGGTGCACATGCACATGCATGCACACATCAAACCTCGCAGGACCCTGGCGATTCCCGGTAAAGACAAACATTTGATCATAGATTATGTACATAAAGTATTTGTCCTATGTTGGAATAACAATTTTGAGTTTATATATATATATATTATAACGTTTTATTTGGTAAGTAAGAAAATTAACTGTAGATATCTTTCTATTTATTTTTTCCCTTTTTTATTATTATTGTTCCATAACTCTTGTCCTCTTGACTATCAGTTTATCTCGTGTCTAAAAGACAACTAGATGTTTTTTGGGGAAATAGGAGACAACGCAGGTCATCAAACCTGGTATGGATCGGGTTTAATGACCCACTTTGTTCCTTTGCTTCCTTCCTATTTAATATAAAAATATTCTATAATAGCCCAAAATCTATACACTACACGATACACTAACAAGCACTGCTCGTTAAATAGCCCGTTAAGTTTGTGTAAATCCGTTTTTAGTGAACGTCTACACCCCTAAATGAATGCTCAAACCTTCTCACCCCCTGCATACACCCCCTACAAATTTTACCTAAGTATATAATTATCGTAAAAGTAAGTATATTAGGCATGAGTTCACCTAGAAGCTGGACCTAGGTACATACATCTGTGTGGATGTGTGTATTATGTTTGTTTTTTTTATGTTTGTATGCTTGTTTGGTTGTTTGTGGCCCAATAACGCCGTTACGGCTGAAAATGTATGGATAAAGCTAACTCGTAGTGAAAATTAAGTCTTGAAATAGCATATATGTACTACGCGAGCAAAACAGACCAACACAAACTGGAAATAATAAAATAAAACATTCACTTCGCTCATATTAATGCTTTTACCCAAAAAATAATATATTTTATCTAATTTTATATATATTTTATATATACAACAAATAAATCCGCTCGCGGTTGCAAGCGCGGTAGACATCTTCAAAGATCTTTTTTTTTAAATTCCCAGGTCCAAATTCCTTCTTATATTATCAATGAATACGGCGCCAGTTTTAAACAATTAGCTATTGTGATAATAGTATAGACCTTAAATCTTTTAAGATGTCTTAGGGGTAGTCAGAGGCACGACCAATCATTATATTTGGCTTATGCTTTGCACAGCAGTTAGAATTACGTACGTGACAGGTTGCAAGCCCATCAACGCTAATAGGAATTCTAACTTATGACACACATTAGATTAAACCGCATATTGCATGTGAATAGCTAGCGAAGTGAATGACAACATATTATTGTATTTTGCTCGGCAATTATACATAATAGGTTGGGGAAAAAATTTCTTCGCATATTTTAAGAAAATTCAGATTTTTTTTTAATATAGTTTATTTACATTTAACTAAAGTATGTAGGTTCCATTTTGTTCGATAACTTTTTGCCATCTTGTAGGTAGGGACATGATCCCATTGCTATAGAATTTTTGGGACTTCTGATCAAAATACCGTGACAAGTGGTTTTGGCAGTCCTCTCGTGATGTTAACCTGACACTGCCTAAAGAATTCTGAAGAGACCGAAACAGGTGGAAATCTGAAGGTGCAAGGTCAGGACTATATGGCGGATGCATTAACACCTCCCAGCTAAACTCTCTTAATTTTTGCTGAGTGGCTAAAGATGTGTGAGGTCTAGCGTTATCATGATGAAAAACCACACCCTTTCAGTTGATTAATTCCGGCCGCTTTCTCTCAACTTCTTGCTTTAATCTCATCAGTCGTTCGCAGTAGAGTTCAGAATCGATGGTCCTGCCTGGTGGTAACAACTCATAATGAATAATGCCCTTCCAATCCCACCACACACAAAGCATCACCTTGTTGCGAGTTAACCCGGGTTTCGCCACAGTCTGTGAAGCCTGACCGGCCTTTGACCACGACCTTTTTCGCACGTTTTTATCTTACGTGATCCACTTTTCATCACCAGTTATCATCTTCTTCAAAAATGGTTCGGTTTCATTACGTCGTAATAATGAATCACAAATGAGTACACGGTTCATTAGGTTTCCTTCAGTGAGCTCGTGAGGTACCCAAATATCGAGCTTTTTTGTGTACCCAGTTTTTTCAAATGCGCCAAAACTATTTTGTGGTCAATTCCCAGTTCCTCAGCTACGTCGTAAATACTGATATGCCGATCTTGTTCCACTTTTTCAAAAATGGCATCCATTTTATCCGTAATAGGGCGACCAGAGCGACGTGCATCTTTGACATCAAAATTTCCGGATTGAAAACGCTAATAAATTTGTGCTACTCTCACAGACACTGCACTAGGTCTAGGTTTTATGTAGTAAAATTTTGAAATGTATCGAAGTTCTTTATTAGATTCACTCATCTTGACAACAAATAAAAATCACACATTTTCCTAATTTGACTTTGGAATTATGTTCTTTAAAATTTAAACTTTTAATAATACAAAAACCAGCCAGATACAAATAGTATAGCCAAAGAGTTTTTATTACAAGTTCATACATACTTTAATGCGAAATGACTTTTTCCCCAACCTAATATATCCTAAACAGAGCTCAGCTAAGTTAAAACTAGCCTTAAGCAAAGATAAAACTGGCCGGCCTGTCGGCTCAGTTTGAAGTAGCTCTGCCTTTTGCGTTGTTAGAGTTTAGATTCCCTTTCAGGGCAAACATTTGTGTAGGTATTTGTGCTGTGTCTGGGTGTTATAAATAATAATAATAAAACTTGATTGAGAACACAATAAAACAAAATATGAAATTTAGGCCTAAGTGCATATACATAAATTAATAGTGTCCTACAATCGGCGGTCTAAATAAAATATCATAAGTATAATTGTCACTCATAATGGGTGACCATGATTTATATAAGTGTCACTCATAATGGGTGACCATGATTTATATAAGCGTCACTCATAATGGATGACCATGATATATGAGTGTTTCTGTTTCCCGAGAAGGTATGTCATAAGTATGTATTTAAAAATATGTAAGTATTCTATCAGTCACCTGGTCACCATAATACAAGCTATGCTTAGTTTGGGGCTAGATGGTGTTGTGTGCATTGTCCAATTTATATATATATTTTTTATTTGTTGATGACTGATAAGACACCTACTTACTCTAAAACTATATAGCCTAGAACGTGCTCATGCACACGCTTCCAAAGTCAGTGAGGATATAAATAACTAGAGCTTAGCTCCCAAACCAATTCAACGCTATTTTAATAAGCATACTACAAGCATTGACTGGCCTGTCAGCTTAGTTGGTAGTAGCTCTGCCTTCTGCGCTGTAGGTTGAGGGTTCGATTCCCTCCCAGGATAAACATTTGTGTGAAGAACATAGGTGTTTATTCTTTGTCTGGGTGTTATAAAGTATCATAAGTATGTATTTAAAAATATATAAGTATTCTATCAGTCATCTAGTCACCATAATACAAGCTATGCTTAGTTTGGGACTAGATGGTGTTGTGTGAATTGTCCATCTATATTTATTTATGTATTTATTTATAATGGATCTTTCATTTATTTTTGGTTTACAAATCAGGCTAATAATAATAGTCGTGATAATTTTCCTTCTAACTTCATTAATTATACTACTTACATTGCCCAGCTTGTATATTTTAGAGGCAGCTAAGTTTGATTTCGTTGTAAAGAACATCCGAATTTCTTCACAAGAGCTCGTGATATCATAGATGTGTAAGAAATCCTGAGAGATTTGGCATATCAAGAGTGCCTAGAACTGCCTTATATAAAAAAAGTTATTATGCAATGTGTGGACAAATATTTAATTCCTGCCGAAATAAAGGACTTGCCTATTAGGCTTTTTGTGAAAAAAAAAATGAGGCTTTTTGACAGAACTTTTTACACTGTTAATGAATGAAATTAATGAAAATGAATATAATTGATTAATGCTAAAGATTTCTAGTCATAACTTTGAAAGACTTAACCAATTATATGGCACAATATAGTACAATTAAAAAAAAAAACATTTTAAAAATGCTCAAAAAGATGACCGTATAAGGATACGTTATGTTTAACGAATTTATTTTGCTAAAAGAACAATGTTCACTTAAATGAGTAGGTTTACTATTATAAAAATCTTAAATTTACTCATCATTTCCCTGCCCTTTTCCCACATTATGTGGGGTCGGCACAACATGTGTTCTTCTTCCATTCTCTTCTATCAGCCGTCATCTCAACACTCACTCCTTTCTTACTCATGTCATCCTTCACACAATCCATCCATCTTTTCTTTGGCCTACCTCTACTCGTAAATCCATCAACATTCATACCAAGCACTCTCCTAATTACATGCCATTCTTCCCTTCTCATTACATGCCCATAGCATGGTAGCCTGTTGCTCCTCATATTTTTATTCTCTGGCACCACTTTCACACTTCCTCTTATGTACTCATTCCTGTTGTTCATCCGTCTCTTAAATTTACTATTTAACTAATCTTAAAGTACTATGTTATTCTATTTTAGTTTGCTTAAGTTTTTACAGAGATGGTTAATACTGTTAACTAAATAAATCTTTTCATAAATATATTGTGTCTGTTTATTATTTTATTATTATTAGCATTAAAGTAGGTACCAAGAAATTTCGAATATGATAATTAATATAAATTGAATTTATTTATTTAATCGAACGACAGCACGATACGTTCATTGCTAGATCTTAATATAGGGACCCCAACCTAGCACACTGCGATTGTTCCAACACAGTCTATGGTGAATCTACTCGTGTGCCCTCTCTGTACAAATATTGTACAAGGGTAAACCTTAACGCGGCTACAGTTATTGCGACTGTAATCGCCACCTGCTACTCTAAAACCATATAACGACTATATAATGGCATCTACACGAAAAGAAGAAGAAAAAGTTGGCTAAAGGCGCAGTGGGCTAAAGCCCGGCTGAAACGCGGATTGCGGATACGATTTCCGCAGCGGGAGAAATGTTTGAAATATTTATCTCGGGTTTGTTACTATGTATAATATTTACATATGTATTTACAAAAAAATAAACTAAGTATATAAATAGTATATTGAAAATATGTGAAAAATACGTGGTACCCACATGACTAATATAACACAAGCTCTGCTTACTTTAGGGCAAGATGATGTTGTGCTTACTTTAGGGCTAGAAATGTCCAGAATTTATTTGTTTATTTATTGTTGTTTATTTATTTATTTATTGTTGATTCAAGACGATTCAAAGGGGTCCTTGTGATTTTATTGAATATAGAATGTTTTGGACTTTGGACTCCGTGACCTGAATTAGCATAGGCTATTTCTTAGGTAGGAACCAAGAGGGCAGAAGCTTGTTAGAAATAAATTTAGATTGACGTCAAGATTGTGACTGATTGAATGATAGAGGCGAGAGACGCAGTTACACTGGATACACGTTGCCGCATTCAATTACAGATCTAAATAAACAGAGTGGAGAATGGTGATATTAATTTATATGCATCTGCATGATTCAAGTTTGAAGGGTTTGGTAATATGATTTATGTAAAAGCTTTAGCGTGGTAGGACCCCGCTCTACTGCCCCGCTACGTAGCGCTCATGAAGTGTGATTAAAATTTTGTTTCTTTATGTAAGAGTACCACTAGTTATCCCGTTTACTTCGACCGCGCGTTTAAAAATAATATCAAGTTAAATTACTTTGTTTGAATTTGCTGAACTCACCACTACATAATTTTTTTTTTGTTATTTTTTTATTATTTTTAGTTATTCTGCTATTCGGAGTGGAGACAAATCCAACAAATCGAAAATCAAATAAATCGGTCCAGCCGTTCTCGAGTTATAAATGATGTAACTAAGACGACTTTGTTATATAGTTTTTGTTTTGTTTTATCCCTGCTATCTCTACTAATATTATAAATGCGAAAGTAAATCTGTATGTCTGTGACGCCAAAACCGCTGTACCGATTTTTATGGATTTTGGTATAGAGATAGATGGGACCTTGGAGAGGGACATAGGCTACTTTTTGAAGTGAAAACTTCTTTTGCAAGTGCAACCCGATTTTTTTTTTGGGTTATGTAAATATAATCCCAACTTTTCTGTAATATCAATTCTAATGTGTAGGTATGTCTTTTAATTAAATAAATAATATATCATTTTTACAACAAAAAATAAATAAAAAAGAGTTCTTGTTCGCAAACTTTCTAGTTTTATTGTGCTGTAGTTTTACAGTTTAGCGGTTCCTACAAAGTTGAATGTAAAATTTTAAAAAATGATGTTAATTGTACCTCTACCCTATTAGTTAGGTTGAATTTAATTAATTTTTTTTTTGGTGTGTCATATCGTTAGATAGGTCACACGGATAGAAAAATAGTTTTTTGTGTCTGTCATTTGAATGTCATAAATCTATACCCATAAAAGAGCTTAACCTTACTGACTGATTCATCATCCCCGAGACGAAACAGCTGAAGCTAGAATGCTGAAATTTGGAAGTTAGGTTCCTTTTATAGTAAAACCAACCACTAAGGCGGGGTTTTTTGAAATTCATTCCCTAAGATGCTGAAAAGGGGTGAAAACGAATGTATGAACCTTTTTAACGCGTGATGCGATTTGCTTGAAACTCATTTGAATAATTAAAATGTAAAATAAATGGACACGTATTTCAGAATTACTCAAAACAACCCTTACAAAGGGGTAAAATGGGGTGTCAAAGTTTGAATGGTGTGATTTCTTAAAAACTTGGTTTGGGTACTTAAAATGCAAAATAAATAGACACGTGTTTTTCACGTGTTTTATATAGGATTACATATAGGATAGGATTTTTCAAAATAACCCTCATAAAGGAGTAAAATGGGATGTGAATGTTTGTATGTAAACTTTTTAATGGGTGGTGGTGGGTGTGATTTGTTTGAAACTTATCAATAAATTAGGCAAGGAGATAAATTGCATCCGGGGAAAGGATTTAAGCTACAATTACAAAAAAAATGCGGACGAAGTCGTGGGCAACTGCTATTTTTATATAAAATAATAATAATAAGCAGAGCTTGTGTTATGGGTACCAGATGACTGATATACTAATAACATACTTTTTTTTAAATACATACATATAATACATAGAAACACAATGGCTTTTTTTTGGTCAACAGAAACAATGAACAAATATAATAACCTAAGTACCCAATTACTAGTTTCAAAAAGCTGCAAATGACTTTATTCCATTTCAAAATTTAATATTTTACAAGCTGCTGCTCCGCGTCTTCGCACGCCTTGTTGGTATTTGCATGAAAAGTACCTACCCTATGTGTTTGCCTATGCAACACCCTGCCTCCTTAAAAATTTAAGCAGGATCCGTTCAACGGTGAATCCGTAACAATCAAACAAACCAGCAGATAGACTGAGATAGTTTACAATTTATGATTTTTACTATTGTTAGGTACTTACAGATTTTAATATTTTTTTCTTTACCTATCGTGTCCCACTGCTGGGTTAAAGTTTCCCCTTTTATCTTTACTTAGAATTAATTATTAATGTGTCTGGTATTTCTTAATAAAGCTTATATTCATAATATTTATAATTGTTTGTAAATAGGCGCTATACAGCCGCTAAGCAAACTTTGGTTTATTTGTAATTCACGTTACTAAGATTGCCCTAAAATTTGAATAAATAGCATGAATATGATAAGATTAGTGGCGGACAGACAGACGGACAGACGGACACGGCAAAACTATCTGGTTTTCGTATTGAACTTCGAAACGCTAAAAACACAATAAAAACCTAATTATAGAAAGCTTGTACCCAACACTAGATTACTAATTCAATATTCAGATATATATATCCCTCATGTGTTATGACAATTCCAAAATAAACTCCTCTTCACATTTGATTTAACAGCTTTAGGCGTAGGTAGACAGATAGATACGCAAATAGTCCCACAATATACGCACAATAGATTCACAAAGGTCTCACAACGATCTCACAACGGCCTCAATAGAACACCAGCGACACCTAAAGCTGTAGACAAAGATTTCTGCACCGCGAGAATAAATGTAACACAGCATTTATAAAGTTATATAAAGTTAAGTACCTGGATGACCGAGCTTTGCTAGATTTATAACACGGATAAAACGACGTTTTCTTAAAATGAAACCTAGTTAGATAGATTTATCGCTTCCGAAAACCCCTGCATACTAAGTTTCATGAAAATCGTTGGAGCCGTTTGCGAGATTCAGATTATATATATACATACATACAATAATTACTCGTTTAAAAGTATTAGATTTATAAATCGATATTTTGATTATTTACGAAAATGCTATTTATTTACTCAAACGGAAGTTTCATAATTGCTAAGCTACTCAAAATTACATGTTAAGCTACAGGTAATGATAGTGTTTCATCGTTTCAAATCTTACACGTTACACTAATAACGTCAGATGAACGAATTAAGAATCGGACGAAAAAGGAGCACTAAAAATAATATAAAATAATAATATGGTTACTATCTTCTAGGCTAGTTTTTCAATAGGCCGGTAACAATATTTTCTTATACTTCGAAAAATAAAAAAAGACAGTTCTCGTAAAACATTCGCAGAGTCAAGAGCGTCTTGACTTTGGGATTTTACCCCGTTTTTGTATAAATAAGTGGTGACACAAAAAAATATTAATTAAATAATTAAGCTTGGTATAAAAAACAAACTTACCCTAATCAGTCGGAGCACACGCAGCGAGCAAACACTAGCGAACAGCTCGGAGATTCAAAAAGAACTGTTAACGATGGGACTAAATGAGCAGATCGATCCAGTTCAGACCTGCCCATATAACTGGTCTAGTCTAGAATCTTTACTGCTACTCGTCCGCCAAAGGACCGCCCCAAGTTCAAGGCCATCTTGCTCCAATCAGCTACGTGTAAGTAAAACCAGACATCTAACTTGAGATAGAAACATATTTATGATTTTCAGCTACCCCAATATTTTATCAAACTCTGCACGTGAATTGCGCGCTTGAATTCACAGAATTTTGTCGTATGAAACGGTTGACAGAATTTCGCAGTAGAATAAGTTCAGTATTTTTTTTTATTCCGTTTAGCTTTTGCATTAATTATATTCATTCATACGCATCAGTATACTAGCGGTAGGTTGTCAGCTTGGGGTGAATTGTACCCTTGCCTTTGTGGTCAGTTGTACCAGTACAACTTATACCGTATTACAGAGTACTCCAAATATCCTACCTTCTATCTTATAATCACTTAATTAGATAGCGTGGCGTTTCAATGTGGTAAAGGTCACTGACCCATGTAAGGCCTATGAAATTTTCTGTATAAGATCGAAAATATTAGGAATTTCATTCAGTCTAGAAAATCAACTGTGATTTTCGAAAGAATTTGGGGTTAGACTAGAGTCCAAATAGAAAAAATGAAACAATGTTCATTATCCAAAAACCAGGAACTTAATAAGTAACTAATACATAGTTAACTTTTGTATGATATTGTCAAATAGTCAATTGCCTATACATAAGTACTGACATTTAATTTAAGTATTTACTAACAAAAGTGATCCAATGTTGATTTAAATAAATAAATAAATGAAAATATATGAAATATAGCTTAATTTTAAGTTGAGTCACAGGTATATTTTGTTTAAATAGGTACAGATGGTCCTCACACTAGGCTATACCTGTATCGTAGGGGCCATAATTTGACGATTACAATGTACATAATTTTGTGTGGTGCGGACTTGTGAAGTTAAAGAAAATTTGGTTCAAATAAATGCAAGGATGACCTGGCGCTGGCTGCTCAGACTTTGGGATTTGAGTAAGCTGAGGAACACCTCTAGGGCTTGGGTTGGTTATTCCAAGCCCTGGAAGACCTAGGTGCTTACTATGATGCGAATGCATTAAGGCCAAACCTCTAAGACGAAGTCTTCAATATTCCATTTGAGGAACCGGGAATCAAAACGCCTTCTTAACCTGAGGTGGTATGACACTGATATTGATCACTGCAGCTACCCAGTTTACCTTGGAGTTACTCTGGATTGAACGCTGGTTTTCAAAATCCACTGCCAAAAAACTAAAGCAAAAGTTAACTCCCGAAATAGTCTTCTCTACAAGCTAACCTCCACATCTTGGGGAGCCTCTCCATCAATCCTCCGTAGCTCCGGCCTTGCCCTCTGTTTTTCTACTGGGGAGTACGCATGCCCAGTGCGACATCGCTCAGCACATGCTAAAGAAGTAGACGTTGCTCCTAATGAGACCTGAAGGATAATGACGGGATACCTAATATAAAGTCAACAAGCTGAACAAGCTTTAGACGCTAGCTGGTATAGCCACTCCTGGCATCCGACGCACTGTTGCATGCTCCTTAGAGAGCGAAACAAGAAAACGACCACAGGCATCTGCTTTATAATTTTGTTCCACCAACAAGGCGTCTGATAAGTCGAAAGAGTTTTCTTAATACAATTACACCTCTCTCCGGGAACGCAAGTGATCACCGACTTGTTTTATGGTCTTTCAAACACTCCCCCCCTCGGGATTACACTACCCCTGAAAAGAAGCTTCCACCTAGGCTAAGAAGCTACTCCCGTGTCTAGTGTGTGGAAGTGCCTCAACAGAATGCGAGTACAGGTTGGGCGTTGTAGGAGTAACCTTGGCCAATGAGGCATGATTAGCGAAAACGACACGCGGTGTCATTGTGGTGCCCAGGTGCAGTCCATGTCAAACGTGCTTGAATGTCTATCTTGCCCCAACTCATGCACTATGGGTGATCTGGTATCCTGCTCGGATAATGCCGTAGACGTGGCTACCTACTGGTGAAATAAGATGTAATGATACGAAAGAAGAAGAAGAATGGAGAGGAGAGAGGAGAGTACGCCTGTGTGATTTTTTGTGTGCGTATGGTGCTCGTGGTGTTACCAGTCTCTTAAGAGTCTGGAATACAACGGCACGTATGTGTGTTAGTGACTATTATGGATTGTATGCATATTTTACAAGCGAGAGTGCGCAGAGAGAGAGTCTGTGTTGAGAAGTGTTTACTTAGTGTATGTTTTCTTAAAATTCATCAGTAATACCTATCGCTATTGTATCCGTTTTCTAAATTGTTAACTATTTGTGTAAAACTTATTTGGCCTTATTTCTTAGGTATTTCATTAGGTTTATTATTATCTGTAACGCTGTTGTTTTACCTCAATAAAATAAAATAAAAAAATGAAACAACTTTTAGTAAGTCTTCGGTTTGGCTGTAGGTTATAGATAGGAAGAAATTGAAGGTGATCACTGTGGGTATTTAGCAGAGCAGTTTTTAAGGCAAATGACTTGGCAATTTTATTGTAAAGGTAAGGATACAAAAATTTTGAAAAACGATTAGCAAATTGGGTTTTTTCTGCGGGCTGAAGTGTTTTATACATTCGATTTATAGTCGACCGAAGCAATTACCTTAATGTGTGTTAATACTATTGATTTATTAATGAAAAGCTGGCATACAGTTGGGAGGCTTGCTTCAGCGTACAGCGAGGCGTTGTCGTCGAGTAGCGGAAAGGTGCACTAGTTTTAGCAATGAGCGCTGCGCTCTTTCTAACCGTATCATTTCCGTGATACCAGCTATGCAGTACGTTAGAATTGGCTCGCATAGAGCCGCATAAACATGTTGATGAATAGTTTTGTTAGCCGATTTGCGTAGTCAACGCATTATGATTAATCTACTAACTCTGAGAGATGCGGCAGCGATATGTTCCATATAAGATAAATATTCATCAATATCTACCCCCAAGTGGCGAATTGATGCAACACGTGCTATTGTTTCACAACTACATTGGGAGAGTTTGCAAAGTTTAAGATGTAAAATATACAAATACATAGACTTCTGCTTGTGTTAACGAATTGTTTAATGATTTGGTTATGATTATATAATAATGAAAATTGTAGAATTATTCTTGTAAGTTCTAAAAGAAATCTGTTAAATAAGGTTTTATTATAATTTTCTAGGTACAAAGATATTTCACTAAATCTCTGCGATTGGTCGATCCGAAATATGTGAGTATAGATTAATAGATAGTAATTATAAAGATTTAAAATAAATGTTGTTTTAGGTTTTAACATAATTTCACTTCATCATACATTATTATTGTTATTGTTGTTAAAAGATATTCAGGCTGAAAGATTAATTGGCTATGATTGGTCTAAATTACCGCCATGAAATTGTGTTATTGCAAGGGTATATAAACAGATGTAAATGCTATTAGTTGCACTTCATGTCAGACGGCAGACCAGACTTCAAAATTAAGTACCAACTCTGTAACTTTACATAGTTTTACTCTCATTCTATGTACCACACATTACTTAATATTTTCTTGTGCATTTTGTGTACGTACCTATTATCTTCGTTATTGTGTTTCCTCATATTGATATGGTGTTTATTTTCAAAGAGGGTACTTGTGTGATGATAACTAAATGTGTTATATGTTATTCTGTCATCTTATTCTAGTTAGTATAGTTTCTTTTGTTCGTCTTTAGGATTATTTTTGTTATCAAGATGCAGTTTATCTCGATCTTGTGCACCTTATGACCTGGAGTGATCCATGGCTTGATCCTTGGCTTGCTACGATCTGCTAATTTGTTTCATAGTGTATATTTTTCTTTTGCAGGTAAATAAGGATTGTCTCAAACTCAGAAGCTGGAATGTTTATGTCGTGTTTGTTTATGATACTAGAACAGTCTGTTAATCGTAGTTCAGAGTTAGTCAGAGTTTAGGCTATAGTGTGCTTTCGGACTGATTTTGGTTATGAGACACAAAGTATGGCAATATAATGATCTGTGATGTTAGTTTTGTATTACGGCATTCAGGAACTTTGCCTTAATAAATATGTGGTCCTTGGTCTTGTTAATTTAGTTATGTCAGGCATGTGTCCAGTTTCTGCCATAAAACAGAGGTACTCAGAACTGGTGTTGTCAAGAGAGTTTAGTATATCCACAACAGAAATGTTTTCTTTCTTGTTTGATGTTATTTGACAGGTAAATTTTAAGACACTTTGCTTCTTCGAAGAAAGGTACGCGCACAAAAACAGTTCCACAGTAAAAACAGTTAAACATATAAAAGGTGAGGCTTTAGCCAATAACTCCATCCTTATTGTGGATATTGGTAGTAGCTAATACTTGCACAGGTCCCTCTTTCAATTCGAGACCATCCAGAGTATAGTATAGTATAGGGTATCCAGAGAGATTGTATAGCGACAGCTGGCTTCTTGTTGGCTGCTCGTACGTTGATGAATCCGTTACGTGACCAGCAGTAGCGAAAATTATGTTGTTAAGCGCGCTGTCTAGCTTACCTGAGTAATATCCGGTTGGCTTTTGAGAGTCTCACATTAATATAGAGCTTCCTTAAAGATTCAGGAACAATGTCTTCCGAGTTCTGGTTTCATCTAGATTTAACGGCCTGCACAATTTCGTTACGCTTGGCGCACCAAGCAAGTCTTACGACTATTGGTCTCGGTTGAGAGTCCTTGGTGGCTGAAGTGTGGTTATATGCTATCGTGATGGAAGAGCTCTTGAAACTTTATCAACCTCAGAAATAGCAAATCTAATTCCAAGTTTGTTAGCCGTTACTTGGACTTTGTAAGGTCCAAGTATCGGCTCTCATTTTTTCATTCAGGGACTCCAGATAATTCTAGTTCATTCTTAAGGTAATTTTGCTTGTATCATGCATTACTCTTGAAGCAATGCAATAGATCCTCTTAATTCTACAATCTGTGTTCCTTGTGTAGCTATTTTCTTTTCATAAATGTTGAAACGAGATATTGTTGCTGCTGCATAAAACAGTTGTTCTTATTCTTATCTTATTGTTCTTAGTGTGTATATTCTTGGTGTGTACATCTTGCCTAAGAAGTATGATTTCATCATTTTGCTTCTTGAGATCTTGAATTTTAATTTTCAGCTGTCGTATTTCTGCGGTGAGCTCTGCCAGTCCTGAGGTAGAAGATGGGTTAGCAGTATTTGCTTGTCTGCGACCCCCGCGTACAACGTTGACACCTTCGGAGGTGGTATATTATATGCTGGTCTGAATACCAGCAAGATTTCGAATTAGGGTGTGGGTGTTGCTACCTTTAGGTAGGTAGTTAGTTCAGAAAGGGCATTGCTAGTTGTCTTTGAAGTCTTCAATAAAGTTACGAAAGTTATCTGGTCCCATAACAAGGCATGCTCTGCCATACATACAGATAGAGTCATACAATTTTTTTTCATACAAGTTGTCACATGCATTGCATTTGGTTTTTATTGCAAGTAAACAAAAATTGTATGGTAGCAAAAATAATGATTTCTTCGATGAGATTTGAACTCCGAGACTGCACTGTGATGGACGGATTGAGAACGACACACCAACACTGTAACTATAGGCGAAACGACGAAAATAACAGACTGTTACCACATTGATTGCAAAGCTTCGTATCTAGGTCCAAAGTCTGTTTCTTTGGTTTATCGGCTGTGGCTGAGCATACGCAAAAACACACAAGCAAAATGTGGGTAGTTTGTTTGCAAAATAGATTAGTTTTGCACTTCTCGGTAACTTCTCGGAACTTCTAGGTAAATTATTATTTTGCGTTATTTTTTTTTCGTTTGTTTGTTTGATTAAATATTTTTTTTGATCATGATGATTTTTGTTGTAAATTAATATAATTTTTTTTTCTAAATTTTGCATCGTTTTATAAAAAATCCTAAATTTTGTACATATTAATTTTATAGGTAGCGTACAACATAAAATCTGCTACATACATGTTTTGCAATGTTGTGCATGTACATTAACAACGTATGATTTCTCAAAAACATTTTTTTAAATCTTATCGCATATTGATGATATATCCGGTGCGCCGCCGCTCAGTAAACACGTATTAAACAATCATCAACTGTTAAAAATCTGGGTTCAAACCGCGTCAATATACTATTCTTTTGGGATCAACCCAATCGAAAGACAGATGTACCTATTGGTAGAAACAATTTCTCTTCTCTAACATGCACAACTTAAGGTTACACTTAGTGCAACACACACAATTGTGTAACCTTTTTAGAGTTCCATACCTCAAAAGGAAAAAACGGAACACTTATAGGATCACTTTGTTGTCCGTCTATCCGTCTGTCCGTCCGTCTGTCTGTTAAGACCCTTTTCCTCAGGAACGCGTGGAAGTATCAAGCTGAAATTTATATCGAATACTCAAGTCTAATGTCCCTTAAAGCTGTGAAAAAATCAAACTTCTAAGCCAACGCAATCAAAAGATACAGCCGTTTATGCCCCAAATTTCTTAAAACTTTCTACACTCGCAAAGGAATCAAAACCTACAGGGTACTTCCCGTGAACTCAGAATCTTGAAATTTGGTACGAAGTAACGTCTTATAGTACAGATAAAGGGATAATTCCGAAATCCATAATTTTTTGGGTTACATCATATATTAAAAATATTTTTAATAATTTTAAACTTACTACCCCTTTTCTCATGAACGCGTAGAGGTATTCAATTGAAATTCATATCAAATACTCAAGTTTATAATACCTTTAAGCTGTAACAAAATAAAACTTCTATGTCAACGCAATCAAAACAAATAGCAATTTAAGTCGCATATTTTCAAACTCGCAACTACTCGCAAGGGAATCAAAACCTAAAGGATACTTCCAGTCGACCTACAATCTTGAAATTTGGCATGAAGCAATGTTTTATAGCACATATATTCTAAAGGAAAAATTCCAAAAACCCTAATTTTTTTGTTAGATCACATATTTTAGGGTTCCGTACCTCGAAAGGAAGAAACGGAAACCTTATAGGATCACTTTGTTGTCCGTCCGTCCGTCTGTCTGTCAAGACCCTTTTTTTCAAGAAAAAAGGTTTCAGGTTTGATTCCTGCAGCGAGACTGCGGTCTGATGTTGTCTGATGTAATGTTTGTATGATCTGCATGTATTTGTCTTGGGTCTGGGTATTTCGATGTATAATATGTAAGTATTTACAAAAGAAAGTGTAATAAGTAGTATATAAGTCATGCAACACAAGCTCTGCTTACTTTGGGGCCAGATGATGCTGTGTGAAATGTCCGGGTTTATTTATGTATTCATATTTAAATATTTGCACCGTCTTCTTGAGACACAAATATTGGAAGGTGTCCCAGATTGTCATAATGCGCAGAATCTGGCCTTGGAGCGACAGGAGCTTTGATCTTCACAGATCCTCATTTTCATAGGATCTTGCCTGTGGTGTTACGTTTTTTTGGAGAAGCTCTGTCACTACACCAATTCCTAATGCTTTGAGAGTCATCTGATTTTTATCTGGACGATTTTTTTTATTCAACGCCTTTTTTTTTATTATCTGGCTCAGCGTATTAGCGCCGCCAGTATCTTGGGAACGCTGCCCTCTGGCAGAGATCTGGATCAGTTGAGCTATCTATAAATCGTTTCAAACGGTCCTTAGATAGCTATATATATGTATATTATTCTGTATATTTCTGGAATTATTTCTGTAAATAAAGTATGTCTTTCAACATGGGTGCATTATTGACGCAGATGTCAAGAGCTTGTGTAATTAGCGCCTTATACAGCTTTTTGGTTTTAAAGCTGAAATACAACGAGATTATCATGTCGACCTATTCTATGAACCATATGAACGTTGTATTGCTCTACGATTTGTGGGCAATCTACATCATCTCTTAATGTGGCTTATTTTGAGTAAAGGATACTCAAAAAAAGCTAAAAAAAATCTCATTTTATCCATCCATTTCCAACGCAAGTTTATTTTGATTACAGACAGCTGTTGGACAGCTGTTGCCTTTCTTTGCAAGTGCCATGTCAGAAAGAAACAAGGTATGAAAACCTTTCAATCGGTTACTTCTTACAGTACCTAAGCTGAAAAGGCTGTATTCATTTCGCAGATGGTAAATTAACTCTATAGAATGATACAGAATATCTCAATCTCAACTCCAGTAATCTCTGTGAGCTGGCATTTGAACCTCAACATCAGGGTAATGGCCAAGATTTTTTTATATCTTCCACTGTGACATTTATGCATCTGGTATCTCCGCTTTGTGCTGAATACAAATTCATGTTATTCCTAATGAGATCGATAATAGATAATATCTTCCGAAAACAATGTGTAGAAATAGAGGAGTGGTGATGCTTTTTCAAAAGGAATATTGGGGTAATTCTACTGTTGCTAGATTGGCATTCCTACTTCAGCTAGTCGAGCTATTAGGTCGTCGTAATACCTAAGAAGGCCAATGGCATTTTTTTGATCTTATTGAGACAGAGGTATTTCAATCATTTGTCACACCATACACGTACGTGATACAAGGCTTATTATGCAATTATACCGTCAGTAAATACATCCATTGTTTTTATGTACCTATGTACAATAGCATGTTGTAGCATGTTGTAGCCAATGTTTGTAGCAATACAATCAGTTATCAGTGAAATGACACAAGACTAAAATTTGAAACCACCGAAAATTTATAAATAGAAGCACAGTTTTTACACGTTAACTGAACTCCTTGTTCCGCACTCCTTTCTAATTAAATACGCTTTTGTTTTTAAACTAATTGACACAAATTACTCGAAGTAGGATTTTAACAACGGGCCTTACTAGGGTCAAGTCCCTTACACTTAGGGTCTATCTAATGATCAGAATTTGCTAATGTGTTGTTAAAATCTGTTGTAATTATTTGTTAATTGACATTAAAATGTCAAGAACAGTCTATATATAAACTCCACTCTCTAATCATCACTACATATTATAAAACAAAGTCGCTTTCCCCTGTCTGTCTGTCCCTATGTATGCTTAGATCTTTAAAACTACGCAACTGATTTATTTTAGAGGTTTCCAATGTGGTGTCGTAAATAAACTCATATTTTTGCGCTCACATTGCAGACGCTGTCTGAACCCTACGAGATAGATCAAAATAATGTACTACAGTATTGTACACCCTCAAAAGGTCTACAAAAAAGTCCGCGATGATTAATGTCTCTTAGGGATAACCATTCTGTAGTGTAATTTGTATCAGCATTGCACCCGTGCGAAGCCGGGGCGGGTCTCTAGTATGATTATATGATAGGTATTGTCGTATGATTCTAAAATCTTCATGACATACAAAACGGGACACGGTCTCTTCTTCTTCTTCTTCTCTTCGTCTTCTCTCTTCGTGGCTCGAAACAAGCTGTTAATATCTGAAACAACTAACCTAACCTACGTACTAAACATTTGATACCTACCTACGTAATTTAATTTTACAAATAAACTCCAATATATATATATATATATATATATATATATATATCTGTATAGACGCGCCAGCATCTAAGCTAATATTTCAGAATAAAACTCACAATCAGATCAAGACCTAAACATAGATACAAAACTAAAACATGTACACTTATGGTACATGTTTTAGTTTTGTAGTAGTTATAGTTAGGTAATTATAAGATGGATCATGTAAAAAAGCGCTAGGACCAAGACGAGTTTCTTGCCAGTTCTTTTCGGGCTTGGGTTAGGATGAATAGGCACCTAAATTCACTTAGTATGAATTCACCTAGTAAGACGTTGCAAAGTGATCCTTGTGATTGTATTGAATAAAGTATCTTTTGACTTTGACTTTGACTTTGACTATGGAACTCCTTACCATTACCTATTCGCTCATCTAAACCTATTTATATATTTAAAGTCAAAGTCTATAATCTTTATCTGGAAACTGCTAACTGGTTGTTAGCTTCTATCACTATATAGAGTTGTTTGTTGGTATGTATGTTATCTTTCTTTATGTAATTTTTCTTTTGTATGCCTAATTACCTAGGCATTATTATAGTTATTATTATATTTCGTTTTTTTTATGAATTACATTAAGTACAGGTAACTTTTTTGTACACCGCCGACTTTTTGGTTTTTTGTCTATCCAGTCCATCCAGCAGTTGCCTGGAAGAGATCGCTTTTAGCGATAAGGCCGCCCATTGTACAATTGTATTGCTAATCATTACTTTTTGTGTGTTCACTTGTTTACGATAAAGTGTTTATCTGTCTATCTATCTGAAATAAGGCCTATGTATAAACACCATCCTCAAGCTCAAAAGGCAAGCCGATTGTAAAATGTTACAATTTTACTTCATTATATGAAAGATATCTAACGTATCAGCTGAAACACGCACTACTGTAAGCTGTTGTGTAAAATTACGCCACTATTCATTTAATTCATTTACATTAGCTCCCCTTAAACTAGTATCTAGGGTAACTAGTAACTAGTATATACCCTTCATACCCTACGATACGCGTCTAGAGTCGGCGTACATTTCAATAAAAACCAGAATATTTTTACCAGAGCACGGTACTCAACTAAGTAGCGGTTTGCTGTAGCATGTTTATACCCCAATCATTTTGTCTAGTTGATGGTAGAATTATCTTGACATAATGATTAGGGTATTTGATTGAAGTTCTAATAAAAAGGTAATTCAAAGAATATATTCTACAGCCCTTTCAACTGACATGATTAGATAGCATAAGGAGAATTTGACATGAGCACTGATATCGCCGTACCTATTGCAGGCTATTATTACGTTCTTTGTCATATGTGTCGATTCTCACGATGCTTATACACTTTTATGCAAAACAATTGGACAGTGATTGCAACATGTCAGCATTTTTAAAAAGACTACTAATTTTTTTGCTACATAGGAAGAGAGATGGACGACTTATTTTGCGGTTTTTTTTAAACTGGACTGTTTTAGTAGTTTTCAGTAATAGTAATCATTCGTTATACTTAGTCGTTATTCGTACATTACACATATTTTTTAGACATTTACAGTTTTTTAAGTATAGACTAGATGACCCGGTGAACTACGTAACAGCTGATATTGTTTGTATATTCAAATCAGTGTAAATAAATAAATTTAATTAAAACCTTTGACTACCTACATCACTGGCTGGCAAGTATAGTACCCAAAAGTGACGTTGCCGTACCTGGCAACGTGAAATATCACTATTATACTCACTAATATTGTAAATGTGAAAGTAACTCTGAATGTCTGTCTGTTTGTTACGTTTTTACGCCTACTTTGCTGAACCGATTTTGATGAATTTTGGTATAGAGATAGATGGGACCTTGGAGAAAGACATAGGCTACTTTTTATGTAGGTACCACGCGTGCGAAGCCGCGGGCATCATGTAAGGTATAAGTAAAATAGGTATTAACTTTTTTCTGGTGACGGTTTTATGGTTTTTACTAAAATAAATAAATAGCATTATAGATTATTTGTCAACACAGAACAAAACCAAATTTAGGAACAATAATAAACAAGAATATATAATGTAAAAAAATCAAAAACCAGAAATAAAAAGATTTTCATTCCAAATTAGGTTTTAACATATAACTTATACAAATTTTTGTAATCCTCTTTTTAACCGACTTTACCAAAAAGGAGGTTCTCAATAAGTCGGATCAATATATTTTTTTTTTTTATGTATTTTCACCGATTACTCGAAAACGGCTGAACCGATTTGAAAAATTTATTTTTTTGTTTGAAAGGGTATACTTCACAGGTGGTCCCATATAAATTTTATCAAAATCGGTCGAGCTGAAAAACTACGAAAATCTAAAACTTGTATACATCGATGATGTTTTCATGTACTTCGATACCTCGCTGTCTCATTGGAGCGGTGCGTTTATTTGGCCTAACCAAATTATATGTATACAAAATACGTCTACGTCAAATTTCATTCAATGAAGTCGGTTTTCTTTTTAGTTTTTAAAACGTACCTAATTATAATTACCCTCTTTTAATTACTTTTTTTCAAACACTTCGTAACTAAGGAAACTTGGGTTCTTTAGACGAATATAACGATACTTTTACTGCCGAAATCAATCTAGCAGTTTAGAAAATACAAGGTAATAAATAAATTATCAAAAATACGCGAGAAAAACATAACCCTTCCTAGGCAGTCAGGTAAATAGAGTAGGTACATAACAGAAAATCAATATGCTACTAACTTTGAAGTACAGCGTATGAACGCTATTCCAATGTATTAAGGCTTGTTCCCACAATTATTTTTCATTCTAATCAGCCCCATAAATTACTCTTATAATAATTAATCTTATTATTATTTGTTTTATTATTTCTTATAATAATTAATCTTATGATTAAATTTGTGGAATATTAATTTATGCATACATAGGTAAATGACTAACTACTAATGTTCTATTATGTTCCTACTTGTTCATCATGTAACTACATAGCCTTGTACATTATTTACTTTTTAAGTTTATAATTTGTATAATTACAATCACAAAGTTTTTATAATGTTTATTTTATCTCTCTTCCAACATTTGCTCCATATGTGTACCTAATTAATTTGTATAGATATGGGAAGGAAAGGGACAGAATGTTAAATCCTACTCATATTAAACTGCGAAAGTTTGTAGGTATAGATGGATGGATGAATGGATGTTTGTTACTCTTTCACGTAAAAACTACTGAATGGATTTTAATGAAACTTTACAATAATATAGCTTATACATCAGAACAACACATTAGCTACAATTTATAAAGATATTGTGTGAATTGTCCAAAATATGACGATAGGTGTCAAGTATGTAGGAAAAAAATCTACCACCTGCGAGCTATACTGGCGTGCGCTGCCAAAACCGCTAGAGTTACACGTATGTAATGTACGATGGAAATGTTTATTTTAAATAGTCCTACAAAAAAGCCCGCCACAGTATATATCTATATCTTATGTATAAGCCCATTATAGCCAAAATAGTGAACCATAACTACAATAAAAATTTGGTAGAAATAAATTGATTCCTAAATGAAAATAGATACTTTTATCGATTCTGGTATTTAAAGTAGATAAAATATGTCTTTCACGCTACATCAATTGGACAAATATTTTAATAGTTACGACGATGACAAACCGAGTGCGGCGGCCGGTTATAGGAGCATACTGCAGTAGCTACCTATAGGCCTATGATTAGGGCTCTGCAGTGCTTAATTACCGTATTTCTTATGTTAACACTATTCTTACGTTATTATAGAGCGACTGTAACATCGCAATATTGTCAGGCTGTTATATCTTTCAAATGCGACCCAAAAATTATTTATGTGATAATTTTAATCTCATAATGTTAGTAATTATGTGATAATTTTAATGTCATTATCTTTTCTACGCCACGCTAATATAAGCTACTCGAAACACTAATCCTGCGCAGACAAAGTCGCGGGCACCAGCTAGTAAATAATGTGTCCACGCTCAGTGATGGCTTTAGCAAGTACAAAAAGAATTAGCGACCAGGGGGCCGACCGCGGTAATTTTAAACGTTTGAACAAAAGCTAAGCCAAAGTCTACACGTTATTTTTGGTCATTTTTGTATCGCGCTAATCACTGTAACGGAAACGATTTAGCTCTAATTTGGATTATATGTTGATCAAACGTTGCGGGATCGCGTTATGTTTGTCAGTGCTTTCAAACGAACGTTTTTGATTTAGTACATCTTAGGAGTTTGTGCATAGAGTAATTTAAGTAAGTAATATTTTAAGTAATATCTTATTTAAAATGCCTCTAATACTAAAATCCCTAACTCTAAAATCTTCTAGAATGTTTAGAATAGTGAGAATAAATAATTTAGTGTGTAATAATAATAATAATATTTATTGAGCACAATTAAAACATACGTTATTAAAACTATTTAAAATCTATTTTTAAATGTAATAACAATAACATAACTATTATCTTAAAGCCTCAGATGTCTAAACTAGGCTAAAAGCCTGTCCGATAGAAATCACAGACGTAATACGATAGTTCTATTTAGAAATTTGTTCGATGGGTAAAATCAACGAACGTTCAGGAAGAATAGCGCAGTACCATTTTGACATTCAGATTAGCCATATCCAAACCTTTGCACAAACCAATCCGTTCAAAGGCAATTACGTTGACAACAGCGCGCCCGCCCTACAAGTGCGTAAACAATTTAACACCCTAGATAAGAAAATATTTGTTTTGCTATTTTATAGTTTACAAATTAGTCTGTTAGTCATAATCTAGTAAAGCCTTACTAGCTGTGATATTTTTCTAGACGAAGTTAATAATTTATTTTGTCTGAACATCACTCGTATGTTCTACAATTAACAGATACCCCCAAATAGCGGTTTAGCGGAGGAACACGACTCTATCAAAACATACCACTTAAAAGCTTAATATTTTTCAAACAAATATTTGTACTTGTCCTAAAATGATTTGAATTGAATGAATTTAATTGATTAAATAGTCAGTTAAGATTCGAAATAATTGGGATTTGTTATGCGGCTGTAAAATTTTTTACAGTGCTAAAACTTTTAATATATATTGCATTAAAATATTACACGGTCTCAGGTATGGAACCCTTGATATGTGGTACTTATGTACATAGATCGTATTGAACAAACGGTTTTTAAGAAACCTATGTTACAGAGTGCATACCGCTTACAATTCAAGTAATTATATTAATCTCTACAAAAATATTGACTTCCTGCCACTATCAATCCGCCGTGATAATTCTGATTATTTATTTATGTTACAAAATGTTTTCTAATGATATTGGCCCCAATTCTGTTGACATCAACCTATTTGATTTAGCTGAAATTACGTTTAGAACTGTCAAATGGCATACATTGGCTCAATTCTGTTGGCACTAACCTAACAAATTTTAGCTAAAATTAGGTTTAGAATGTCAAATGAAACTTTGGAATTCTGCTGTTACCAACTTATCCTAATTTAATTTTATTTTATTTAATTAAGCGTTCCTAATTTAGTTAGATGGTACCAACCGAATAGGTTTTATAAATGCTATGACTAACTAAAATATATTTTAGACAATTCCTAATTTTAGAAATGAACCAACCGGATTGCCACCCTAGGTGCCTTTACATAATTACCAAGACATTAAAAAAAATGTTTTTTGATTCTAAAATCTATACAGCATGCCAAACACACTGGGAGCTGCTGATGGGACACGTGGCAATATCAAAGCCACCCATTAATCACCCCTCTGCGCCAGGCAACATATTTTTTAACTGAAAATGATACTACAGTATAAATTGACAGATTGTGCACAGACCAACATACTGCTTGTGAACACAACAATGTTTACTAAGAGATATTCACTCGCTGGATAAAAACGACTCTTTGTAATATATGTTTTTAAGTAAGTTATATGTATTGCAGATATGGAAGAAGAAAGTGTTGATATTGATGACAATCAACCAGCGGACGATGTTGCAGATTTAGATCCTTGCTGAAGGAATTATTACAATTCAGGAATCTATATAAGCAAAAATTTAAATTAAACAAAATATACACCAACCGCAAGTAAAACCAAATATTTTGTCTTTAGTTATAATAATAATAATAAATAATTCCGGACATTTCACACAGCATCATCTGGCCCCAATGTAAGCAGAGCTTGTGTTATGGGTACCAGATGACTGAATACTACTTAAATACATTTTTTTTTGTAAATACATACATATTATACATAAAAACACCCAGACCCGAGACAAATACTTGCAGATCGTACAAACATTTGTCCCGCGGCGGGAATCGAACCCGCAACCTTCTGCGTCTCAGCCAGGTCTTAGCCCACTAAGACCTGAGGAGACCTGACCTGCGCCACAGAGGTCGTCTAATTGTGTAATACATGGTTTCCATACTTATGAAAAACATAATTAAAAATCTCTTTGTTTATGTTAATAGTACATATTAACATAAACAAAATAAAGCATAAATAATTATAAAAAAACATCATTCAACAGAATACTAGCTGGAAGCCGGCCTTGCTGCAGATGGTTGGGCTGATTGTATGGGTGGTTCCGGTTCAGTCTCTGAAGTTACCTCTAGCCATTTCTTTATTAGCATACAGCCTGTCCAAAATCCACTCTTTTTGTTACGTATTTAATTTGGTTTTCTTGTCTGCTGGCTGCTGCATTTACGGGCCAAATTGAAAATTTACAAAAAACTTTGAAGAAAGGTTATCAAAGATTGTTTTAATCTTCGCGGCTGCCAACACTTCCAAGCGAAAATGTGCAAGAATGCGCTATAACAAATAGCAGCAGCATTGGATTTTGTATCTTATTTTGAACGAATTATGTTACATTCTATAAAAAATAGGATAATAATATTATATATATTTTGAATTCATAGGACTAATTTATAATTTATACTCATAATAACATAAAACGCGCCAAGTTTAGCAATTCAAACTAAAACATACTCCACAGCCTAACATAAATATTATGGGAATTGTGCTATTAAGAGTCAAGTAGCGATAACTAAATATGTACATGAAAATGTTATCTGTTAATTCAGAATTAAGAAATAATGAAATGTCAAAATCGAATTAGAAATGTCATTGGAGCGTTCCTAATTTAGTTTGATGGTGACAACGGAATAGGTTTTAGAAATGACTAATTAAAATTGTAAAAGGCTCGGACTCTTTATGGTGGGAGTCCTAGGCCTCCTAGTTATTGGTGTTGTTGGTAGTTGGGGTGGAGACAAAATGAGAAGTCCAGAGTTTACTGTAGATTCAGTTGTATTTATCGGACTTCACACAGTACACGAAATGGTTAGAAAAATATATTAAAATTGTATAAAAGACTAATTGGTAATAAATGGTATAAAATGGTATGTATGGTGAAATGGTTATGAGTAACGTGGTGCCGGCCCGGCAGATGGTAGCGCTGTTTGCTCAGGCCATTGTGCATATTTGCTTGTAAGGCAAAAATGCATAATTGCTGTGTTCGGTGTTAACCCGAACATGCTCCCGAGCTGAGATGAGGACGCATGAGATGAGAGATGGTACATATTATGACAATCAGTTGGTAGAAACTTAAAACGAATGGTTATTCCCGTTTGACCGCACAACACATAGCACCTGCTTCTAGCACTTGGCTGACGGCCAGCCGAGCCTTGTTTCCGCGCACTTCACTACAAACTGTAGTGAAGTGGCTGTAGCGGCGGTCCTCCCCGCGGCGCAGGAATGCAGGTTCCGGCTCAGGATGGTCAGGATGGAAATCCAAGTCTTTGGTGTCATCAGTACCTTCATGGCATACTTCAGACTGGTACGGAAGCTTGGATATGGTCAATTTAAGTCAACTCCTAATTTTATAATTGATACATCAGAATTGCTACCTTTGTCTGCCTGACCTTCCTTCAAGAATTCCTTGAATTATACAAATTTACGCACTCTGCTAGCGAGGATATCTAATAAAAAATGCATTTACGCATGCTGAGTGCAGAGTGAGATATTGACATTAGTATTTTTCTCAAAAAACGGAAAACCGGCTTTACCCTGAATATCAAAACCTGAGATATTAAATAACCAATATAATTACAAACTCTAATTACGATACATACATTTTTTGTCATCCATGCGTTCAGTCCGTACCTTCATGGTCAAAGTCCTGAACTGGTCTGATCAACTGACAAATTCCTATTAAGCTGTTTTCTGTGATTACATACGCAATAGTCATTAATAATGAGAATGAGAAATAAGAAATTAATAATGATAACGGGTTCCACAGGGTATCTTCAAAGCCCAATGTCTGATCAACTGACAAGACAAGTATGCATAAAGTTATTGCCTGAGATGAGATTGAGAAGAGTTCTGTAAGGTATCGTCAAAGTCAATTGTCAAGCCAGTTGACTACTTAAAGGTATACTTTACTTTAGCAATAGGTTCCCTTACCAAAGTAATTACAAATTAGCGATTAATTTAATCTCATGCGTTGAGAAATTTCGAATTTTTATCATGTTTTTTTATCACTTTTTTCATCATCAGATCTTCACTAAACTTATATGGGACTAATAAGGAAGTTAACCCTACAGGATGAAAACATATTTATGAAAACCGGCTTATTATTAGCGGAGATATGAGTTAACATTTATACAAAAAAATACTCCGTTTTTTTGGACTTATTTTAATTATTAAGTATATGCTTATATACCTAAAGCAGCAACGCCACTGTTGCGAGTGATGGCGGCCGTCATTTTATAAGCTTGTATGTAAATAGGTAATATACTCATATAGTACTTAGCTGAGTATATTAAATGTACCCAGAAAGATCTATAAGGTTTATGAAAAAAACACTCCTAGAATATTCTTGCAAGTCGGAATGATGACTCATCATGCTGGGGGCGTCCATTTGTTACGTGAGACATTTTTAAGAATTTTTCGACTCCCCCTCCCCCCTTGGTGAGATATCGTAAGATTTTCCTCAACTCTCTCCCCCCTCCCCTAATCTCACGCGAGATTCTTCAAAACTTCTATTTGGGCTGTAAACGTGTTGGAATATTGAAAAAAAAAAAAACTTGTTCTATTACTTTAATTGAAGACTAGCAAACACTAGTATTAGTGAATATTACGTAATCTAAAATCACAATCATAAAATTAAATAATGAGTAACAAACAAAAAAAAAAGAAAAGATTTATTCTAATTCAGTTCATGGAGACTGATCTCAACTATTTATATTATTTACTAGCTGTACCCCGCCACGCTTCACTGTGGTACAAAAAAAAATAGATAAAAACAATCCTTGATGCGGATTATATATCATACTAAAATTTCAGCTCGATCGGTGCACAATTTTTTGAGTTTTTGAAGCGTACACAAACCAACATAACATTTATATATATATAGATGATCAAATATAGTATTTGACTATACACTTTATTTTGATGTCTGATAGATAATATATCAATTAGTACATTGTTGTTTACAGAATGATAAAATATGGTTTGGTTGTAGAGTTATTACATATTTTGTACAATGCTGTATTTTTGAGTATATTTGCCGCCACCTTGTCTAGTGCTGCCAAAATTTTGATGAAATTTGGAATTCGGGACTGAGAAGTGTTAAGGATACACGAGTCAGCGGCACAAACTCGTTAGTGGGCGCAGCTAAAATGCATGCTATTTCACCTAGCTTAGTGTGAGAAAAGGATAGACGTACACCAAGGATTGAGATGAGCAGTAAGGAGATAGAGTGATTATAATTTCGAGTCATATGATAAGATTAATCTATGATTTCTAAATAAAACGATTGCATAAAAATAATGAATAGACCTTTGGCTCAAGGGTTCTCATGAAAAAACTACTGAATGTATTTATTAAAAAAAAAGTTATTTGAGCTTTTGAATAAATAATCTATGCTTGTATTGGGATAATTTTTTAGTTTGCGTACTCAGTTTGTTATTTATTCACACCTAAATTTGCGCTAAAATCAGTGATAAAAAACTTTTTTTTTGAGTCTTGTATCTTTCAAAACCATATTATTTTTACAATTCCGTATTGATATAAGCATAGATTATGGCAAGACAAATTTATATCATTTTTAGTTTTGGTTGTCATCATCAGACGGTGGTGTGATCACCCTTCGACGTTTGTATAGAAGGATAATCGACTTGTTCACTCTTAAATAAAATATTGACGAGCATAAGCAAAGCAGGTTAGAACCTGTCCGCGCGTCGCTGTTGTTCGGCTCTTTACGCCACGACGTTTGTCGAGTTGCACGTGTCGATACAGCTAAACAATCGAGCGATACTTCGCTGCTCTGCGAAGTTCCGACGAATACTACAAATACTATTGTCTCTGATTTGGCCATATTTTATTCTATAAATAATTTTTCACGCAATTTAACACCGTTTTCTGCGAGAAAAATAATTACGTGATATTTGCCAAGACCCCCCCCCTCTCCCCTAAGTGAGATTTGGAAGATTAGCTTGATCCCCTCTCCCCCTAGAACACCTCACGTAATTAATAGACGCCCCCAGACTGTTGTCGACTGTAAGTTTTTATATTTACAGTAACGAGTTAGTAACTTTGTAAACAAACCCCTTCATTGAAGTGTATTTAAGGCGAAGAAGGATTTAAACAGAAAGAACGATAGAAGTAGTAAGTAGGCGGAGTAACACCCAGTATGCGGAATACCGCGCACTACAAGCTTAGCTCACTTCAGTCATGTTTGAAGTTTGTCAGGGTTAACGTAACTATTAAAAATCATAAAAAAATTAAATGCCGTATTGTGCTGTTTTGGAGTGCAAAAACGATAGCCAAACCAAAAATTTAACAAAAGGGGGCATATCATATTACTGGTAAGTATTATTTTATTGTTTTAAACGGTTTTATTTTAGTTTTGTTTAAAATGCAGTACCTTCAAACAAAAACAGACTATGAATCATACCAGTTAAGGTCGCGTTTCTCTTAAACCTCATCTTTCGCTAGTCAATTAGGGATGTGACCCAAAAAACTTATGAATGTGTTATCGAAAACATCATCATGTAAATAGTGACCCCTATTCAATGGTTTATAATTTCTTGGTCGTTGTTTTTTTTGTTTTAATGATAACTTTATTCTGATAAGATATTTAAGACCTATGGTGGCTATGACTTATGTCCTATGGTCCAGTGGTTAGGTAAGATGAAAATTACAGAAGTATTTTGAAGAAATAAAATATCTTCTGGTTTCAGTTTTCCCAAGGCACCAAACATTAAAAAAATGGATTGATGCAACTGCGAAACAAAATTGGTTTCCTTCAAAAACAAGCACTATTTGCTCAGACCACTTTAAGGACCAAGAATTTGTAATTAAAAAAAGTGGAAAAACACGGTTGATACAGCTATACCGACTCTAAAAGTGTTGTGTATTATAATGTTTTTATTCATGACGTTTAATTATACCTTAAATTATGCTATGATTACGTTACGTAAATCTAAATCTAATGAAACGTATTATAAATCACAGGCACAAAATCTATCAGCAGAACGGAGTTCAGAAACATCCTCAACGCCAATGAAACACGAGCGTGTGATTGTGTTAAAAAAGAAAAAAAAAACTTCTTATTTGGCCCACCACAAATATAACTTGCCCTACCCATCGAATTCGTATGTTGTTACCCATCAGTAGGTAGGTATAATAATCGATATCGATACATTCGTCTTGTATTCTTTGGCAAATCACTAAGGAAGTAGCTATGTTTAGTGGGCAATCATATAACAGCCATTGTATTACCAATATCAATGGCTCCTATCTGGCTCAGCGTATTAGCATTGCCATTGAACGTGGTAATGCCGCCAGTATCCTGGAAACGCTGCCATCTGGCAGTGATCTGGATCAGTTGAGCTATCTATAGATCGTTTTAAACGGACCTTAGATATCTCAACTGTTTCACTTGTATTTTATATAATTGTATATTATTTTGTACATTTCTGTAATTATTATCAATTATATTTCTTGTTGTTAGAGACTAAAACAAAAATCTTTCGCAAAAGCGTCATCTCTTGGTGAGTAGACTTTCATTTTAGTACAGTTTAATTTATTGAGTTTTGAACCATGTTCTTATGGCACTAAGGTTTTAGGTAAGGTTTTAGGTTTAAAATTTGTTTTATGGTTTTAGGTCCTCTTTTAAAGTTCTTTTTCGACAAATTATAACTTTTATTTCCAAGTGTGTTTGTTTCTTTATGTGTGAGTTTAGCTACACAGGTTCTCCTAATAAAAAGTCATCATGCTATTTCTATTGTTCTTTCTGTTCTGTGGTTCAACCCGTATAAATGACACCTACATTCTCATTCATATTAATACTGTACAAAATACGGCAAATCAAAATCTCTTGACATATCAAAGGGATGTTATTACTGCCTCGTATGAGCCCTACATTGGTGACAGAGCTATTAAGCCGTCTGAATGCCAGCCGTCATTATCTATTAATTTTATAAAGCAGGGGCGGACAGCTCATCGTGCCCTTCGTAACACATATGCGGTCTAATAGAAACGCAACTATGTGTCATCAATATATCAATGCAAATTTTTGCAATTTATTATTGTTTTAATAGTTAGTTTGCTATTCGAGACGGATACTGATTCAAAAAATATGAAAAATCATGAAAATCGGTCCAGCCGTACTCGAGTTATAAGCGGTGTAACTAACACTTTGTTTTATTATACAATATTAACACTCAAGTTTGTATTGTTTATAGTATGTCACAAAGTCTTATGTCAAATGTTATATGGCAAAATTGACATTAATATGACACATGCCATTAACGAAGAAGACTGTTAACAATGCCACGAGCGTTTCAAGATACAAAGATAAATAATAAGAAACTAATGACGTTTTAAAAATATAAATACTCAGAATGCGTGGGTTTAAGAAACTGGGAGAAAGTTCTACAACTTGTATGGTAGTTACCAGCCAAGAAACAAATACATTGTGCCCTCGATATATATTGCTCTTTGAGGAGCTTATATTTTACTGGTAAAATTGATTTAAACGTTATTCTTGGAACTAGAGTTCATAGCTTTATACATTTTGCAGAACACCTACGTTAGTATATAAATAAATAATGCCGGACATTTAACACAGCGTCATCTAGCCCCAATGTAAGCAGTACAAATACAATGCAAATACATACACCCAGACCCAAGACAAATACATACGGATCATACAAACATGTGCCTCGCGGCGGAAATCGAGCCCCCAACCTTCTGCGTTACAGGCAGGCCTTCGCCCACTGCGCCACAGAGAGCTTAAGCGATTATTAATACGATGAATTGATAGATATCACTGTGTCCGAAAATCTGGCTTCTATTATCGGTCGGCGAATTCAGCTTTGCACAAAACGTGACAATGGTCCAGATTTTATGGTTTCGTCAGACTTACTAATCATCAACATCAGTTGATTAAAACTGCGGAAATTCCTTGTAAAATCTAGTGTACTAAGTAAACTATAAATAACGCAAACTGCAAAATAAATTTGAAATTAAAATAAAAAGCCTATTTTCAACCAAGACGTTTTTTCTATCTAGGCTATAATGCAACAAGAACCATTTGCCACCATGGCTTTTTACAACCATGGCATTTTAAAAATAAGACATTTTGCCACCTAGACGTTGTGTATGCTTAGACTTTTTTCCTCCCATATATTTTGCTCACACAGACGTTTTACAATCCAGACCATACGAACCTATCCCTATATTTTCCCTAAGATTTTAATTTTGTATATATCTGTTACAATCATTTCACCAAACTCAATGGAGAGCGTGAGCCACTTTTTCTGTTTATTTTTGTACGTACACTGTACGCCAAAGTTCTGAGTGGTTTTCACATTTTCAGGCCGTTTGCTGACATTCTTAATTACTGGAAGGACTGGCAGTTATTGAAAAGTGCATTTGGTGTGATAAATTATTACCGTCACTTTAAATGCACTGGGGTGATCAATAATTTATTTATTGATACGATACAGATTTTAAACATACAGGCCCTGATTTATCTTCTAAGTGAAATGTTAAGTAAACCTGATATTTAGATATGTGTTAGATATTATTATACCTACCATAAACTTTATTTACCTTCATTTTCATACAAACTACATCTATACAAAGTTTTGAATAATTGTTAATAAATAATCTGATCTAATTATTAAGAATCTGATACAATTAGAGAACATTATGGAGCAATAAACTGAAATGTATTTTTAATCTGTTGCCTTCTCAATTAATTTTCAACGCTTTCACGTTTCAGTAACAAGAAATTATGAGGCTTGCATGTTTAATTTAAATTTATAAATAGCTGCGTTTGTGTCCGGTGTTTTAAAATTACAACTTAATGAATGCTCTGAATTGAAATGTCAAATATGTAGGTACTTGTAGATTAACTTAAACCAGTACGTAATTTTTCAGAACCTAGAAATAGAAAACAAATGTATAAACAAACTAGCTGTACCCCGCCACGCTTGGCTGTGGCACAAAAAAAAATAGATAAAAACAATCCTTGATGCGGATTATATATCATGCTAAAATTTCAGCTCGATCGGTGCAGAACTTTTTGAGTTTTTGAAGCATACACAAACCAACAAAACATTTATATATATAGATGAGAGTTTTGATTAGGTCAGCGCGAACCGAATCTAATGAGCCCAAACACGGGTATTTTACCTACTGTTCAATAAGAAGTTCCACAGAACAACTACTCACTCTAACATCAGATATGACACCGTCACATTTAACATTATAATTTGATAAGGAGTTCCGTTGAACAGCAACGTGTGATTCCGTCATCGGTCAACCCGCTGTCACCATAACTACATACCTACATTCTCTGTAGGTAAGTTACCGACATAGCACGAAAAATTTGCAAGTTGAAGTGGCAATGGGCATGCTATATAGCTCGCAGAACTGATAACAGTTGGGAAATAAAAGTTCTCGAATATCGACCAAGGACAGGAAGCGTAGGACGACTCCCAACCCGATGACGACATTGTAAAGATCGCAGGAAGTCGGTGGATGGAGAGGGCTCAAAATCGTTCTTCCTGGAAATCTATTGGGAAGGCCTATGTTCAGCAGTGGACTTCTTAAAGGCTGATTTGATGACATTCTTTGTGTACAAAGTTTTCATCAAGAAAATACGAAAGAAACTTCTAAAACGAATACATTTCAAAATCAGAAATAGCCAGTCAAGTTTAAAGATAAGACCTGAAGTCAATGAAACTCTAAATGAGTGTGACAATTTAAAGTTGATTCGCCTTTCCTTATATTTAAAAAATTATACGTATATCCTAGAATTATTACTAAAATTATCTCGAAATGTACAAAAACACTACTTTTTTCCTTTCTTTTAGAACCACTTTATCTTGACAATCCCTTGTTAAATTTGGTTTAAAAACTCATTTCTTAATCCATTTTTTTATGTTTTTTATTGAGATTTTGTTGATTAGGCTTTTGATTTAGATTGGATCAACGGTATGAAAGTTATCTTCGAACAAACAAACATGTAGAGATACATACAGAGTAAAATCACCAAAGTTTTTACTGAGATCATATGAAAATGAAAATGAGAGTTTCCACTTGAAAATCCTATCTCCATTTTCAAAAAAAATGTCTTGACAAATGAATAGAATTTGTTTCTTCACTATTAGATTTCGTCTGTTATTAGTCTCAACAGAGGTATATAGTTGGGTATTTTTGTCAAATTAGATTAGATTAGATTTGTCAAAGATTTGTCAAAGATTTATCAATTTACACTTCATAAGGAGTACACGGAAATTAAAAAAGAACGCCCTTTCTGGACGTTCTTTCTTAATTTCCGTTAACTTGGCAATGTGACGATAAATGCTGGTTGGAAACCTATCTTTGAAGATATGCGCTTATCCGTGGTAAAAATTATGGAAATTCTTTTCACTGTAAAAAATATTAATTTATCTACATTTTTTTAAAGTATATAACAAATTTATTTGCAGAAATAATTACAGAAATGTACAAAATAATATACAATAATATAAAATACACAAGAAAAAGTTGAGTTATCTAAGGACCGTTTAACGATCTATAGATAGCTCAATTGATCCAGATCACTGCCAGAGGCAGCGTTCCTAAGTTACTGGCGGCATTACCACGTGTCAATTTATCATTTTAGATTATTTTGGTAACTATTTTTTTTCCTTACGAAAAATAGTTAAATCGGATGTTTTTTTAGAAATTAAAACGCACTTTATTATTAACCGTTAATACTATCAGTATTACAAGAAAAACGTAATACCTAATTCGTAAAAAGCCAGTAAAATTATATTTCCCGTGTTTTTTTCAATAATGTTAAAGATGCGTGTTATGTTTTTAATAAAATAGTGTTTAGTTATTTTTATTGTACCCAAATAATATTTTTTTAAGGACAAAAATAAATAAACGATTAAGTAACTACCTAATAATAATAATTGATACTATCACGTCGTTATTACAACTATCAAAGGTATGCTCACGTCTCGATCTGTTTGAACTTTATTCTGAAACCGGCCGTTAAAATCACGTATATATATACATAACTTTTACTATGTAAAAACTTACCGCATCGTAAAGTAGTTTGCACGCACTTTCAAACCCGCGAACTCAACACTTTTATATACGTATCCTCTAGAACCCGCTCCGCGGAACGAGCGGATACGGTCCCGGGGAACGCCGACACCGACGACCTGCAAACGTGCACTGCCCGTATTGGAGAGCTTTCATTGGTAGAATTCGTCCCGAATAACGGCAACGCAAAACGAACTCAACTTTGTTGCGCATAAGTCATGTAATTGCAGTAAACAAGCTTGTTTTTAGTGCTTTTCAATACTTATGTATGTAACACGAATATCCTTTTTATAATGGATGGGTTTACCTTCTATCCTTTTTTTCTTCTTCCTTTTATGAGTTACTTCTGGTAAGTTAATAGGCCGCCTGAAGGCCTTTATCGTGGCCTAATAATTTTTGAAAAGCGCAGAACTGCTTGTAAAATGTTCCAGCGGTCAACCATCCACAGACAGACCTCTCAGAAGGTTGCTTACCTTCCTTGATCAGTATGGAATTACTTATTTAGCTGTACCCAGAGCGCTAAGTTACCTTTTTTTATAATATAATAATATTAGAACTATAATATCTAAACTAATAAGTTTATTAGGGACAGATGATTCAGAAATGCGAAATTGGTTTCAAATTTTATGCCGATTTCTAATCACAGAGTTACTGAACTAGTGACAAGTAATCCCGTGGGGTAGGGGTGGATTTTATAGAAATTAGTCTCGTGCGATATTATTGCGGGACTTGCCCTTTCCGGCGCCGTCGCGTGCCGAGTAGGAAAAGTACTTTGTATCAGAAGCTCAGACACGATTTCAGTGTACGAGTATGAATTTTCTCAATGGATAATATATTTTTACGAGCACTTGACTATAAAATGACACAATACAATACCAACGGGATAAGTACGTTATTTATAAGGTTACAACATTCGTTAGCTTAATGAGAAACAATGATTAAGACACAATTACTGGTTGAGTATAAGAAAAACACCAACCAACCAATTTATTTCCACAAAACGACGTTACGTTGATCAATGTAGATTAGCACTTAGACTTAAAGAGTTTTACCCATATCGAGCGTAGGTCTACTCAGCGCTGTTGAAATGCGTGAAGCTTATTTGTGCCAACCCGCCCGGCTGCATCAGATGCATTATTTTTGAGCATACGCGTTTCGCAATGTTCAGAAAAAGTAGCAATCAAATTATTGTCGTTATTAAATAGAGGCAAAATAAAGCATGTTTTTTCCATTTAAAATGTCATCAAACTTTACAACTTCATGAAGTAAACACTTGTAGACTTCATTAGGTTGCATAGAACGACTGCTACAATTTGACCTAACACAGCATTTACATCGGATTAATTAGTAAGACGATATCAACTTTCATTTATTAATTACTGGTCTGTCAGCTCAGTTGGTAGTAGCTCTGCCTTCTGCACTGTAGGTTGAGGGTTCGATTCCCTCCCAGGATAAACATTTGTGTGAAGAACATAGGTGTTTGTTCTAACTGGGTGTTATAAAGTATGATAAGTATGTATTTAAAAATAGTGTGTTAATGTGTTAATTTGTGAGTGTTACACGACTCAAAGCTTATATTTGATGATTATATTGAAAATATAATTTCCAAAGCCTCCAAAGCCCTGGGCTTTGTACTGAGAAGTGCAGTTAGTTTGGTGGTGTTTGTTTGTTTGTATTGAATAGGCTCCGAAACTACTAGACCGATTTGAAAAATAATTTTACCGTTGCAAAGTTACAATATCCCCGGGTGACATAAACTACTTTTAATCCCAGGAAAATTTGTTTGTCCCAGGAAAAACCTTCAACGCAGGCGAAGCTGCGCGTGGACAGCTAGTAATATTGTAAGGAGGAAAGATTTGTATTTTTGTATGTAACTAATAAACTTAAAAACTACTGGACCGATTTAAAAAAATCTTATACCGTTCGAAAGCTACACTATCCCCAGGTGCAATAGGCTACTTCTTATCCCGGGAAAATTGGTTTTTCCAAGGATAAATCTACAACGCGGGCGAAGCTGCGCGCGTACAGCTAGTTATTTACGCACGCGTTTATCTCTATAGTTATATATTGGGATAAACGCGTTAGAATAAGTAATATTGTTTTTTAAGAATTGTTGATTTTGTTTTACAAATAAAATAATAAAAAACGCAGTTTACCGTCGTGATAGGCAGATTACGGACTTCCCATGTTAGGGTCTGGGCTTACTTCTTTTGCTTAATTCATTCTCATCACATCATTTATACAGCACATCGGTTTAGGGAATTCTTAAATAATTATAATGCCGGACGTTCCACACAGCGTCATATGGTAAGCTGTAAGTAAGCTGAGCTTGTGTTATTGGTACCACATTATTGATACTCTATTACATATTTTTTTGTAAACACATACATATTATACGTAAAACTACCCAGACCCGAAACAAATACTTGCAGATCATACAAACATTTGTTTCGTGGCGGGAATCGAACCCGCAACCTTCTGCGTCTCTGTCTCTGTCTACTGCGCCACAAAGGTCGACAACCATTATGAACCTTTTTTAAATTTATTTATTCAGCATCACCAACAGCACAGATACAAAGATATAAACTGAATAATTAACAATAATATTTTATCAAAAAATAATAATCTAAGAGCGCAATGTCCGCTTCACTAGACGGCTAAAAATAATCTAGCTTGTTCTCCAAAACAATAGATTCAACAATGACAGTAACATGTAAGGGGTGCAAAAATATCAGACTGTTAGGGCTGCCTAGTTTCGGTTGTAAATGTAGCCGTGTGGCTCGAAAGCTTGGGTTGAATCTGCTTCAACTCGACTCGACATCCCTAACAAAATTAGTATAGATCATATGAAAATAAAGTAACAGATGAGTTTTTTGCAATTTTATTTTGAATTGAGATGAGGAGGCACAAATGTCCACCTGCTATTTAAGAAGTCGATTCAAAATGACCATTCGGAATAGTTTTCTTATATTCATTTTATTGACTGGCCTGTCAGCTTAGTTGGTAGTAGCTCTACCTTCTGCGCTGTAGGTTGAGGGTCGCTGTAGGAGGACGATTCCCTCCCAGGATAAACATTTGCGTGAAGAGCAGGTGTTTGTTCTGTATCTGGATATTATAAAGTATGATAAGTATGTATTTAAAAATAAATAACTATTTCTATCAGTCATATAGTCACCATATATACAAGCTATGCTTATTTTGGGACTAGATGGTGTTGTGTGCATTGTCCACCAATATTTATATTTCAATTCGAAAAATAGATTTATATATTAGGTTATAAAGTGAAAACTTCTTTAGGCGCGTTGGGCACTTTTTGGGTAAACAAAAATGATGGAACTCGCGTCATCGTCACCGAACGCTTTACTGCTGTATACATACTGTGTATACACGGTTTCCAGGAACTAGTATTTCAAGCCTGAACGAGGACATTCTGACACTGAAAATTAACAGTTGTGAGGGTACGAATCATTATTTTCAAATTTCCGTAAAAAAACGTTCAAGAAATAAAATTGACAACCCTTAATAGGTATTTTGTCAACAATGTTTCTAAATGCGTTACTTACCTACATAGTTTTGCGTGAGTTCAATTTGTCTGCTACGCTAAACTGGATAGGTAGGTGGGATCAGAGGCTCCTTTCGTGCACTTAGGTAAGCCTTAATGTAAGCTTCACCTTGCCGATAGGACCCGCAGGAAAGACCAATCAGAAGACGAAAAACCTACATACTGACTGCGGTATTTACACAAGTCATGGTGTTTCGTTTGTTACACAAAAATATGTAAGTAGAAATTGGTTTAGTAACTACCTACCTACCCAGTGGCTAATCCAAGTATTCATCTCTTGGAACACAATGTTTTTTATTTTATGATAATTTCGGGTTGATTAGTCAAAACTTCACCATAAGCCTATTGCGCACATGACATACCGACCGGCCAAATAATCCGTATTAGTCAAACAAATTCGCAGTAAAATTCTTTTGACTTAATTACATTGGCGCAGTCTGTACTAAAATATCTATGCTGATTTGATTAAAACATTCCGAACAAAAGCAGGCTTAAAAAGGAATTATAGATTTCAGCAGCAAATAATTAACATCAATGGCAAATGGTACAAATTGATACGATTCTCGTCTCTACTCATATTGAAGAGACTACCCTGGACGTTGAAGCTTACACGGCTTGCAATGCAGTTCCAAATCAAAATAGATGAAATAAACCAAAAAATTATTTGCTAGGGTAGGGTTTCTATTCAAACAAAATATAATTAAGAGATAGGTTTCAATGATTAATAATATTCAATGATAATGATTATGATTGAGATAATTTCAATGGTTTATTCGTATTTATGTCTGACCTATTTGTAAATTGTTTGAAATGAAAATGGCAGACACCATAATTAGGTGTTGTGTTGAACGGTGAAGTAAAGCTACCATTAAACGGTAGCCGATGAGTACGAAGACCGTTTGTTGTCGAGATGAGGCAACTATAACGGGAAAATCACAATAATACAAGAAAAAAAAACGAACCAGAAAAAAAAGATTAACCAGAATTGTTGCGGATAGTAGGGTAGACTGGGTAAGATTGTACGGTCGTGTCAGTCCTCGTATTGGTGAAACTATAAGGAATACGGGGGTGAATGCAAGAGAAGAGAGGAGCAGTTTTAAAGTATTTCGTCGGACGGCGCGCAACGTAGCAGCTTGCAGAGTACCACATTACAATTTTTCGACGAAAAGTAGATTTTATTGTTCGATTTCTAAGTGTAATTGTTGTTTTATGTATATAGATAGAGTGATAAGTGTTTTTTTCTCGTAAAAACCTAAATATTAGTGATTCAATAGCAGTGATTAATTTGAAGGTAAGTTATCCTGTATAATCATGGCAATTGTTTTTTTGCGAATGAATGCAATGGGTACAGTTGTCCCATATTATCTGGGTACAGTTGTGACATAAGTAAACATTTTTTATCAGCGTTTATTCGTAATCTATTACAAGAAAGTGACTTTGCACCGTATTTTGTAACGGACAGACCAAACCCTGAAACTGAAGAGGAGAATCCTGCAGCATCATCATTTTTAATGGATAGATCAAACACTGACACTAGAGAAACTAATCCTGCAGAATAATCTGAACCTTAGACACTGGAATGACTTATCCGAATGGTTACCATTACATTTGTCATAACTGGGAAGAGTCTGACTAGATCTCAGTAGGTTACTTTTTTAGAAGTAAGAACTTCTTTACATTTTATTGATTTTGTTGTTGCATGTTTAGTTATACAAATGTTTACTTAAACTATTCTATAGCAGATTTGAATTTTAGTTAACTATTGACTAATAAATATGAAGACTGTTAATAATTAAAGATGCTACACAGCCTTATTAGTTATATGTGATACAAATGTTTGTTTTGTTGTTTTGTTACTTTGTTACCGACGTATTTCATTACAAACTGATTGTATGACATTGATTACGTGCAATAAAGTTTATTAAAGACCATTTATGTGTATTTTTGAACCTGTCACTTTCGACCCCAGGCACTGTCACAACTGTCCTTGGGGCGGGGACGATTGTGACATTTTTTTTTTTTTTTTAAATTGCTTCTATAAGGTAACCTCTGTTCTCCTAGACAAAAGTGTAATATTTAAGTAGACAAATGTTGATTTCACTATAAAACACACCTTGCTTCCAACTAACTGGAATACTTAGAAAATTATGGGCAATCGAATGAAAATTAGCACAACCGTACCCAGTCTACCTTCTTACAAATTTGGTCGCTGAGATACTTGCTCCAACATGAAACAAAACCAAAACAATATTTTTTTTTAATTAAATAATAATTATTAATAAATATAAATATTGGTGGACAATGCACACACCACCATCTAGTCCCAAAATAAGCATAGCTTGTATATATGGTGACTATATGACTGATAGAAATAATTATTTATTTTTAAATACATACTTATCATACTTTATAATATCCAGATACAGAACAAACACCTGTTCTTCACGCAAATGTTTATCCTGGGAGGGAATCGAACCCTCAACCTACAGCGCAGAAGGTAGAGCTACTACCAACTAAGCTGACAGGCCAGTCAATAAAATGAATATAAGAATGGTCCTCATTTTGAATCGACTTAAACCTCTTCCTTTTTTAGAATTCTGTTAAAAATATTTTCATTAACTATGACACGATTTGCACGTAAAGAGCCTCTGGTTCTAAAGAACTAGTGACACGAGAAAGTACAATAAACTTAGCCTGTATGCCGATCTTAGCAATGTAGGTACTAGATACATTTTATTTTGTTAGAGAGTGCTTGTTACTGTCCTTTTGATAAATAATTTATTATAAAAATTCTATCATCACAATAGGAGACAAAAATCTGTGTCAATAAGACTAGGTAGCGCACTAATGAACCGTTTTTTTACCGAAAGAAGCTTGAGAGTGAACGTGATCACCTTAGGGTACCTATAGGTATATTATAACCACATATTTATAATAAGCACAATAAGTACCTTTGTATTTACAAAAGTACATTATATGTAGTATATCAGTCATGTGGTACCCATAACACAAGCTTTGCTTACTTTGGAGCCAGATGATTCTGTGTCCGGCCTGATTAATATTATCTAATACCTTTAAACGATTAATTATTGTATATAAATATATTATCTTTAAACTTTATTTGTTTAACAGATTTTTCAACACACTTGCTCATAAAGTGGCTCTATGGTCATATGGCTCTATGGTAAACTGTGACTTTTTCATTGCTATAACTCACAAGTGAGTTATAGTTTTTTTTTTATTTTATTGGTTGAGGTGCTTTGTTCTTAAAAAAGTTTTTATTCAAAAAAAGATCGTGTTTAATAGAACAAATAAATTAATGTTCCTATTGCTTGCTCATTTCATGCAACTTCTTATTTAAATAGATAATTTTAACTCGTACGTGTTTAATAAATAAAACTTTCACTCAAATATACATTTTGTTTTCTCTGTAATAAAAGAAAACTTTAAATTCCCCATTTTGTACGTGGCAGAATAGGCGCAAACCATATGCGCGGAAAATAAAAAAAAAACCTCATCCCTTTAGTCTGTGGCTGATCGCAATGCGCGCGCATAGGAAAACTGATTAATTTTTCCCGCCATAGCGAATCATTTGTCACAGCTCGTTTTCACTGTTGAAATTAAACTATTTATCTACTAAATAAAATGAGTTTTTATTGTTATTTTATTCACAAGTGTGTTGAAAACCGTCGTATGATACACGTGTATATTGATGATTACCGTCCTCGGCTCTCTTAAGACCCTCACCTAACGGCTCGGGTCTCAATGGCGCCTCAGCGGTAATCACCAACATTACACACTAGTACTATAATGTACTATTATTAACAAACTAAACACTAGTTCTTAAACATTAATTTTTAGGAACGGAGATACATTTTCTTGCGGTAAGATTGTAATCAAAGCCGATGTACAGTCAAGTGCCCTACCCTCCGTACTAGTTGAATCTCGGAAATGGCTCCAACGATTTTCATGAAATTTAGTTTGCTGGGGGTTTCGGGAGCGATGCCCGCGGCTTCGCGCTTGTGGTATCTTCATAAAAAGTAGCCTGTGTCCTTCTCCAAGGTTCCATCTATCTCTATACCAAAACTCATCAAAATCGGTTCAGCGGTTCAGGCGTGAAAACGTGACAGACAGACAGACAGACAGAATTACTTTCGCATTTATAATATAATATAGTAGGGATTAGCTAAAGATTATACTTAAACGCCTCGATTGCTAATTATGTGGCAACAAGATCTAAGTTGGATAAATTTAATTAGAAAGATATACGTTATGTAGTTTGTGGCTTTTTGTGAGGATCTTTTGAATATCGATTCGAAAAATTATTTCACTGATAAATATCTATGTGTAGGTAGTAGCTACAACTATGCTAAATGCTTGAAATTGCGTTTTACTGTAATGTTTTTCCTTTTTACAACGGGTGAACAAAGTCGCGTGCGAGACAGCTAGTAGGTACCTAATACATGTACATTTATAGGGTATGTTTCTATACTTGGGGGGCTGAAGGTGGTCATTATAGTCTGGTCATGGAGTAAATTATTAATATTGTACACGTCTCGGGAAAGATTATTGTTGTCCTGCAACTATAGACTAAGCTAGGTATCCTAAAATAAGCTATCGATCCAGTATTATGTGAGTGTGCGCTCGCCGAGACCGGACGTACTCAAAAATGTATGCATGTTGAAGAAATATCTGACCTAGTTTTGATTCAGCAGTGCTATGTTATGACAGTGTAAGAATTGTGTTTTGTGTGTTGTGTTTTGATTGAATCTTTAAGCCGTACATTCGACGACCTTTGTGGCGCAGAGGGCCAAGACCCGCCCGAGACGCAGAAGGTTGCGGGTTCGATTCCCGCCGCGGGACAATTTATTGTATAAGCTGCAAGCGTTTGTCTCGGGTCTCGGTGTTTTCTAAGTATATGTATACATACAGAAAAATTATTTGTTGAATATGTATGTATTTACAAGAAAGAAGTATTTAAGTAGTATATCAGTCGTGTGGTACCTACAACACATGCTTTGCTTACTTTGGAGCCAGATAATGCTGTGTGAAATGTCTGAAATAATAAATAAATATTATGGACAGAAGCAATAAAGTGGCGCAGTCCCCCAGCCACAACTAAGATTTATGAAGAGACCATCGCAACCGTGTCTATGTTGTATATTTAGAAATGAATAACCTCTATCACTTTAACAAACAGTGCTGAGTGCCTTAATGTGACCACAATTGCTAATGAGCGTTATCTTAACTCCAAGCAGAAACTGCGGATAAGTAGCATATGCAGAAAGGTATCCCATGGCTCATCTCAAATAGTAGTTGAGCATCATGCGCTATAGAAAGACAATACAAGCCCAAACGTACACTAAACTCCTCAATGAATGAACTTTTTTAAGAACAAAGCACCTCAACCAATAAAATTAAAAAAAAAAACTATAACTCACTTGTGAGTTATAGCAATGAAAAAGTCACAGTTTACCATAGAGCCATATGACCATAGAGCCACTTTATGAGCAAGTGTGTTGAAAAATCTGTTAAATAAATAAAGTTTAAAGATAATATATTTATATACAATAATTAATCGTTTAAAGGTATTAGATAATATTAATCAGGCCGGACACAGACAATTACGTTTTAAAAACTAAAAAGAAAACCGATTTCATTGAATATAGAAAAGTTCGGTGTTTCGGTTTCAGAGTAAGCGAATATTGATCGATGTATACAATTTTGAGGTTTTTGTAGATTTTTTAAAAATCGCTTTACCAATTTTGAGTAAATATAAATGGGACCACCTGGGAAGTACTCTTTGAACTAAAAAAAGATTTTTATGTTTTTTTTTAGTTGTTTAAATAGAAGATCTGTTGGTGTGCCTACAAGACCTACAACATCAAGGAGTCGTCACATCAAACAGCTAAGACCTCTTTTGCAGACATTGTGAAAAAAAGTACCAATTCTATTACCCGTCCTTTAAATCCTCACCTGTATATTTATTCCAAGAAAAATAATAAAACCTGTGATGACACCAGAATTAAAGGCACCGTATAAAGGCTTATTATTGTTAGTAGTATAAACATTAGCGATTTCCTACAAACCATTAAACACGTGACACGTTCTTTATACATACTCTCATGCTATCGTTGATCGTTTCAAAAGGTCCTTAGATAGGCCAACTATTGAAATGACATGCATGTTTATAATATTTTTGTACTAAATACTGTCCATAGCTTCACATAAAAATAAACGTTTCCCCAAGACACAATCTATTTCTTTATAAAGTGTTATGAAGTGTTCCGTGACCTAGGAATTCTAACGCTTCCAAGTCTTAGTGGTTCTTATGGATATATTTCGGCAACCGAACAAGTACGAAATGTCAGAAAAAAGAATCACACGTTTAGGCACTAGGGCCTTGAGGCTCCAATATGTTCAAGGCTGGATGGCATGGCATGGCTTTCGGTTTCAATTTGTTAGATTTGCTCTACCCACTGATATGAAGGATGTTAACAGTCCTATCATAAAACGCAAAAGAAAAAAACTTGCTGTTGGAGAAGTGTTTCTACTCTGTTGGCTACATAATTATAATAGTACCTGGTGACCGAGCTTTGTTCATTATAAAACACGGATAATACTACAAAAAAAAACTTAGCTAGATCGATTTTTCGCCCCCGAAACCCACTGCATACTTAATTTCATGAAAATCGTTCAAGCCGTTTCCAAGATTCAGATTATATATATAAATATATGAAAGTTACGGAATAAAAGTTCTCGAACGGCGACCAAGGACAGGAAAACGAAGCGTAGAACGACCTCCCACCCGATGGACCGATGACATAGTAAAGATCGCGGGAAATTGGTAGATGGAGAGAGCTCAGGGAGGCCTATGTTCAGCAGTGGACTTCTAGGGGCTTATATGATGATGATGATGATGATGATAGACATATATAAAAGAATTGCTCGTTTAAAGGTATTAGATAGAACAAGTAATTTTTTTAAGCGTAGTTTTTTTTTCAAATCGAATAAGACACGCAGATTTGCATCATATATTCAAAATTTTTTTTGGAATCGATAAATTGGCCTTTGCCATTTACGTTTTAAAAATAACTTCATGTAAATGTTGTCCGCGGCTCCGTTTCAAATGTTCTATTCAGAAGGTCTAATTTTGCGTCACTTTTTCGAGCATTTCGGCTTGTATTTCACGAATTACGCGTGTTATGTTATCCTGTAATCTATGTGGACAAGCCAAACACGATTGACGTGTTTGGCTTGTCCACATAGACTAACGACTTTACATAACCCCACATGAAATAATCAAGAGGCGTTAAATCGCATGATCTTGGCGGCCAACTCACAGGGCCATTTCGAGATAAGCTGCTCACCAAATTCATCCTTCAACATGACCATTGTTTCACCAGTTTTGTGGCATGTGGCACCGTCTTGATGAAACCACATGTCAACCAAGTTCAACTCAGCCAACTGGGGCAAAAAAAAGTCACGTATCATGGCTCGATATCGTTCGCCGTTGACGGTACCATTTCTTCCACGGTCGTCTTTGAAGAAAAATGGACCGATGATGCCACCAGCCCATAAACCACACCAAACTGTCGTTTTTTCGGGATGCATCGGTAGATCTTGTATGGCATGTGGCTGTTCATCACTACAGATGCGACAGTTTTGCTTATTTACGTATCCGTTGAGCCAGAAATGAGCCTCATCACTGAACAAAATTTTTCGATAAAACAGCGGATTTTCATGGAGCTGTTCTAAGGCCCATTCACCTAAAATTAGACGTTGTGGTAGATCATTCGGCTTTAATTCTTGCAGAAGTTGAATTCTATAGGCATTCAAACCCAAATCGACACGTAAAATTTTCCATGTGGTTGAGTAACACATGCCCAATTGCTGAGAACGGCGACGAATTGACATTTCACGATCCTCATTAACACTGGACGCTACGACTGCTATATTTTCTTCGGTACGCACTGTACGCATGCGAGCCGATGGTTTAATGTCCAACAAAGTAAATTTGGTGCGAAATTTGGTGATAACAGCTCGAATTGTTGATTGACCAGGTCGATTATGACGACCATAATATGGTCGTAACAAACGATGCACATTTTGAATAGTTATGCATAATTTGGGGATAGATGTTGCTGTCAAAGTCAAGTAAAAAGATATTCGTACTTTATTTAATACAATCACAAGGATCTCTTTGAAACGTCTGTGTGAGTTGTACACCAATAATTACGGCCGGAAATAAAAAATGACACCATACCAATATGGTAAATGGGTACTATGGATTTTTATTCATATACTTTTTATTAAGGTATTCTGTATGTTTTATTCTTTTGTCTAGTTTAATATTTTTTGTGATATGGGTGTCAATACCTGAAATAAACGAATTTATTATTATTATTATTATTATTACTTATTTATTTATTAAAAAACAAGTCATCCCTTGTTTGTCCCTTGGAAGTAGGTGGATGGAGAGGGCTCAAAATCGTTCTTCCTGGAAATAGATTGGGGAGGCCTATGTTCAGCAGTGGACTTTATAAAGGCTGTTATGATGATATTGATGATGAATCCCTTGTTTTTATTGGTGTTATAAAGTATAGTATCTACTAAGTATTAAAAATATTCCTTCAGTCATCTAAGTCCCATAGACAAGCTATTCATATTTTGTGGCTAGTATCATTACGTATAAGAAGAGTACAGCGTTTGCGAAGCCACATGCCGAAGCTAGTAAGAATCTTTTTATAGTATAAAATGAAGTCGCTTTCGCTATCTATTCGCGTTGATCTTTTTAACTTCTCAACAGTTTCGATTGCACTTTTCAGCAAAAGATAGAGTGACTTATGAGGAAGGTTGATATGTTTACATATATATGTATACATGTATACATATGTACGTACATATTATAGTACAGAAAAGCTGAAAAATTCAAAGATTTTGCCGACCTATGTGGCGCAGTTAGCTGAGGTCCGGCTCAGAACGCAAAAGGTTGCGGGTTCGATTCCCGCCGCGGGATAAATGTTTGTATGATCTGCAAGTATTTGTCTCGTGTCTGGGTGTTTTTATGTATAATATGTATGTATTTACAAAGAGTATATAAGTAGTATATCAGTCATGTGGTACCCATAACACAAGCTCTGCTTACTTTGGGGCCAGATGGTGCTGTGTGAAATGTTCGATATTATTATTATTATTTGTAATGTGATGTCATAACAAACATATTTTTGTACGATTTAACGCAATCACAGGCTTAACCTTACGAGATAGATTAAATTTATGTACTACGAAATTATATATTTTAATAAGATCGATAAAATAATATATATTTATCTTCTAAGGATAACCATTTTTTACTACATATAACAAAAAAATATGTGTTTTTTCAAAGCTATTTTAAACAATACAGTATTATTCCTTATCCAATTAAATGCATTACATACGTCGTACATTTCATGTAGATCAAAACTGCTCTTAACAGCATTTCATTAAAATGGATATCTTAGAAGATATCAGAAATTCAAAAAAGCGGAGGCACAGCGGCTGGCCTGGCGGGTGCACCATCCCTACTTATCCCTACTAATATTATAAATGCAAAAATAACTCTGTCCGTCTGTCTATCTGTTTCTTACGTTTTCACGCCTAAACCGCTGAACCGTTTTTAATGAATTTTGGTGTAGAGATAGGTGGTAGCTTGGAGAAGGACATAGGCTACTTTTTATATAGATACCACGCGCGCGAAGCCGCGGGCAGCAGCTAGTAAGTGATAAGTGGTATTTTGTTTTGTATTGTCGTAGGGCAATTAACGCAACATATAAAATTGTCCACTATTCTCCTTACAAAATCACAATAGCAATGATACTTGGGAATGCTATGCTACTTTTTAGTTAATTGACCGTTCAATTAACGTCCTGGGAAAATACCACCTCAGTGATACTCACTAGTTATTCCGCCTCCAAGCGGTAGTGTGCACGCACTGTGGTTAAGCTTGAAGGGCATTGGAGCATATCGAGTTACAGGTTGATTGAACCGAATAACTAGGTTCGGCAATGTGCGCAATACGTCTAATTGCAAGCCTCCCTAAATTAGTAACCCTTAGCATCAGGTGGACCGGATGCTTTTGTGGCAGCTATAACGGCTGGGTTGTTTAAGTTTGTAACTTTATTAATACCTATTAAAACGCCACGATACCTAATCATGCGGTTATAAGTTAGAGGGAAAGTGTTTTTTAGTATCATTATTAACGTCAGGTGAAGGCAGTTTTTTTAATTTTAGATCATAAAAGAATGTAGGTTATAAGTAATATACTAGAGCTCCCTGAGACTGAAATCAGTCTGCAAAATTATATAAATAAATAATAAATTAACCTTTTGAGTGGAGAATCTAAATCTAGATTTCTAAGTATGACGTTAAGCGGCGGTGGCGGCAAAATGGCGGCATAAGATGTATTTTCAGAAAATCAACTTTTTTGAACAAACTACTTCATGTGTAACATTTTGCGCGCTGGCACTTTTAGACCGGTTACGAGTCTACTACTCGTCAAATTGTAGCGAAAGGGTTAATAATGCTAGACAATCTACACACTACTATAGGTACCACATCTATACCATCTAGGCTCAAACTAAGCATAGCTTGTATTATGGTGACTAGATGACTGATAGAATACTTTTATATTTTTAAATACATAATTATGATACTTGATAACACCTAGATACAGAACAAACACCTATGTTCTTCACACAAATGTTTATCCTGGGAGGGAATCGAACCCTAAACCTATAGTGCAGAAGGTAGACCTAATAACAACTGAGCTGTCAGGCCAGTCAGTATATACCTACCATTTATATATTAATACGAGAAACAAAAACTTTGTACCTCTTTTTACGAAAATTGCGCGGACGAAGGAGAATGAAATTTCGCGCACTTATAGTTTACATAGAGAATAATAAATAACTGGATGACTGAGCCTTGCTCGCTATAAATCACGGATAAAACGACGTTTTCTAGAAATTAAACCTACCTAGATCGATTTATCGCCCACGAAAACCCCTGCATACTAAATTGCATACTAAACTAAATCGTTGGAGCCGTTTCAGAGATTCAGATTATACACACACATACGTATATACGAATTGCTCGATTAAAGGTATTAATATAATAAATATTGCTAGACAATGCACACAACACCATCTAGCCCCAAACTAAGCATAGCTTGTATTACGGTGACCAAATGAGTGATAGAATACTTATATATTTTTAAATACATAATAGTTTATAACACTCAGACACAGAACAAATACTTACTACTTTTATTCTTTATTTAGATATAAAGCTACCACAGAGGTTTAATGTCTCCCATTAAATTGAATATAAGATGTTTCCATTAGATCAAAAAGATACTGGCTGAAAATAAAAATCGGCTGAATAAAACCGAATTGGTGAAAAAAAACAAATGGCGCGCTTTTTGCACCATTGTAAAACTTAGATTTTTCATATTTTAAGTTTGAGTAGGTATTTTTTATCACAATAGGTAGATTGGTAGTTGAAAGAAAAGTAAATTACGCACCTTGCTAAAGAAAGTGACTAATGCACTCGGTTTTTTATACCTAATTGATCAGCTTTTCGCCATAGACTCGCTTGCTGTGCCGCCGCGCTTCGGTAAAAACCTGTTTTTTTATCTGACTGTACAATGCAGTTATTTTGAATGGTGTCCGAATCGACAGTAACAAAAATATTAAAATCAAAGGTGTTAGTTGGGACACTGTGTCCGAATAAATTTTGACCGAATCGTCAGCAACCCATCTTAACTTAGTGCCCTCGCGTGCGCTCGAGCACCAACATAACACTCGTGCATTAATAACTCACTTCGCGCTCGGTGCAACAATCAACTTTTATTTGACAACACATCACAAAGTGGATCAGTAATATAAGGGAATAACATTATACACAAAAAAACAATGATAAACCATAAGCAATATAATACAATTAACGCTTGTAGCTAATTAAGAACCTATTATGCCAGACAGGTACCTACAATCCTGTTGGTAGGTACTAAGCCCCCCATTGGTAGGTCAAAAGTACTGTGCTTTGAATGCGAAATGTTTTGTGGATGTTTGTTTATTTGTATGTTTGTTTATGGTGTAGCTTCGTCATAACGGCTTAACAGAATTAGATGAAACTTGATATAAAAGTAGAAGTAGTATTTAGTAGAAATAAATAATCCCGGACATTTTACACAGCATCTTCTATCCCCAAAGTAAGCAGAACTTGTGTTATGAGTACCACATGACCGATATACTACTTATGTACTGTTTTCTTTTGTAATACATACATTTTATTTCATTTGTATTTATTAGATGACTGATAGAATACATATATGTCGGAGAGTGGGTGTTGGAGTGTTGTAAACATGGCCTGGCCTACCCCTCTAGTGTTAAGTGTCTTTAACCGTGTGTCGATTTATTTTAAGCGCCATCTGTTGAACATCAAAAACAACAACATTTCCATTTAGTTTTAAGCGCCATCTATCGGTTATTGATTTGGAAACGTCAAGTAATTCACTTGGATGAAGTCGGTGCAAAGTAGACAGAGGGCGCTTTGTCGCTTCGTTTGATCGGTGAACTGTGATCGATTCACTCGTTCGTTTGGTCGTACATTCGTTCGTACATTCGCCGTTTGGGTTTGGTCTATGGAAAGCGACCAACCGGGGGACATTATTTTTTGGACTTTCGAGAAGAACGGTTGTCTTGTCTACTTTGTGCCGAACTCACCGCGTTTCCATTCTAAATCGGTTAAAATCAAAGTGATCCCGCGATAGATACTCAAAGTTGTAATTTTGATTTAATAACAAAGGTGTGTACAATCTTAAAATAGCGTGATTTATTATTTCGGCTACGTCTGAACTACCTGATCGCCCAATTCCGAACCAGCTGTCGTCATCAGAAGTGGGATTACCCCAGGCTCGAAAGGAATCTGCACGAATAACCGGTATGGATGAAAGTCTTCTGCTAGCACTTTTGGAATCACAAAATCGAAATCTTTCCTGCCTAATCGGCGCAATGAAACCACCAGCAAGTAATGAAAAGATATTTTTACCAATTTGATCCAGACAAGTCTGATAATGATCCACGTGCCTGGTGTGACACTGTTGACCTTTGTTTGTCGGAACGTAACCTCAAAGGAAGTGGTCTGATAATGGTGATTAGTAAGGCTCTAAAAGGAAGCGCATCACGTTGGCTATCCCAGGTATCGTACGGAGGTATCACTTGGTCAGAATTTAAGGAACTGTTCAAAGCACGATACGATTATATTGAAACACCAGCGGCGACGCTTATGAATTTTCAAAATGGTAAACCCACGGAAGGCGAATGCTTAGCTGCATATACGTCTCGTTTAATGACCTTGCTTTTATCACGGTGGCAAGGTATGACTACAGAGCAGATCGCTATTGCTACGGTACTCTCTCACGTGGCACAGTTTAATGGAAGATTACAACGTGTGGCCTTTACTACCGACATTTCGACACGTGACAAAATGCAAAAAGAACTGCAAGCTTTTTCATTTAAACGAAAAACGAGCACGCCAGTTCAAGAAGGACAGCTTGACAGCAAACGATCGAAACCATTCGTGCCAAACATAATTACGTGCCACAACTGTGGTAAAATGGGACACCGTGCCAGTGACTGCCGACAGCGACGTGACCGGATATCCAGTTTTCAACTTTCAGCAACAGCTGCTACTAAACCTGAACGAGAGAAGATATTAGATGTGACCTGCTTCAAGTGCGGCATCAAGGGTCACTATCAATCGAGATGTCCTCTTAACGCGGGGACCAGCAGCAGCCAAGGTGTTTCCAGCAGCGAGACCCGATCAGCTGCCAAGGCCACTCGACGGGTCGACGTATGTTTTTTTAAGCAACCCTGAGGGCAACTGTTAAATAACGGTGAGTTGTTCCTATTTCACTATGAATACGGTTTTCAGAACAGCGATTAGTTAACATTGTTACTCTCATTGGTATAGGATCGGCATTGGATTACAGTACAATGCAAATGCCATCTGAAGTGAGCAATATCCATGGTTGGTAGGGAGATTTTAGATCAACTGTGAACATTATTGCTAAATTTCATTCGCGTCTAAGAAAGGGATTTATGTATGCAATCTGGATAATAACACTCTGAAATCGGATAATTTTAGCAACATCAAAACAGATTTACCTAATGAATATTGCTCAGCGCTTCTGGACACCTTAAATTATTTTTATTAGTTTATTTCCCACGCGTATAGCAAGATCACGAGTGGCAACTGCTCAGGTGGAGATAAGGTTAGTGGATCTGAACCGCATGGTTCAACGCTAGCCTTGCAGACTAAGTGCACAGGAGAAAGAGGTGGTACGAGTTAAGGTAATAGCTTAAGGATGCTGGTGTGATCCAGCCAAACTGTTCTCCGTTTTCCAGTCCTGTGCTTCTGGTTAAAAAGAAGGATGTCTCAGACCGTATGTGTGTGGACTACAGAGAGCTGAATGACAACACACCATATCTGACAGGTATTCTCTTTCTTTGATCTCTGACCAAATAAGTAGACTAGGTGGTGCAAAGTGGTTCTCGAGTTTCGACGTGCTCAGTAGATATCATCAGATACCTGTTCAGGAACCTCTGAGGCGCACTTTAATCCTTTCATCACACTGGTTAGAAATAACTAGTTGCACGATAAGAAGAACCTGCTCATGAGTACTCTGGAGAATATGTTAACATTCGTCTAGGTAAATGTGGAGCAATCGTGGCAGGAAGCCGTTGGTGATGTTCAATTGTCAACCGTAACGAAAGTTACTCCTTTGCTGCTGTCAAATGCTGCTGGACCCGGGCCGACCAAGGAGAAACGTGTTGACGTATGCATCGGCAATGCGCCAACAGGAACCTTGCGAAACCCTGGTGAGCTGTTTACTTTTAACTATGATTCGGGTGCCGAAGGTTCACTTTTAAAGGAATGTTTTGCTAGTAAATTTAATGGTTTGTGGTCTGAATGGTGACTGGACCCTATTAGGTGTGTGCATACGGAAGCCAGATGGCGGCTGTCCAAGAGTTGCTGGTTGGAAGCAACTGAGCTATGTGTATACGGAAGCCAGATGGCGGCTGTCCAAGAGTTGCTGGTTGGAAGCAATTGAGCATGTGTATACGGAAGCCAGATGGCGGCTGTCCAAGAGTTGCTGGTTGGAAGCAACTGAGCTATGTGTATATGGAAGCCAGATGGCGGCTGTCCAAGAGTTGCTGGTTGGAAGCAACTGAGCATGTGTATACGGAAGCCAGATGGCGGCTGTCCAAGAGTTGCTGGTTGGAAGCAACTGAGCTATGTGTGTACGGAAGCCAGATGGCGGCTGTCCAAGAGTTGCTGGTTGGAAGCAATTGAGCATGTGCATACGGAAGCCAGATGGCGGCTGTCCAAGAGTTGCTGGTTGGAAGCAACTGAGCATGTGTATACGGAAGCTGTCCTTGAGACTAAGTTTTAAATTTTTTTGTTTTAAAGTTTTGTTTCTAATGTTCGTTTTGCCATTATTGTCCGGGAAATCAAGCGAGAACCCTTTACTTTGCGAAGTTTTTGTTTTTGTTTAAGGTACGTCACACGAGGGCGTGTGATATCAGGATGGCCGTGTCGGAGAGTGGGTGTTGGAGTGTTGTAAACATGGCCTGGCCTACCCCTCTAGTGTTAAGTGTCTTTAACCGTGTGTCGATTTATTTTAAGCGCCATCTGTTGAACATCAAAAACAACAACATTTCCATTTAGTTTTAAGCGCCATCTATCGGTTATTGATTTGGAAACGTCAAGTAATTCACTTGGATGAAGTCGGTGCAAAGTAGACAGAGGGCGCTTTGTCGCTTCGTTTGATCGGTGAACTGTGATCGATTCACTCGTTCGTTTGGTCGTACATTCGTTCGTACATTCGCCGTTTGGGTTTGGTCTATGGAAAGCGACCAACCGGGGGACATTATTTTTTGGACTTTCGAGAAGAACGGTTGTCTTGTCTACTTTGTGCCGAACTCACCGCGTTTCCATTCTAAATCGGTTAAAATCAAAGTGATCCCGCGATAGATACTCAAAGTTGTAATTTTGTTTTAATAACAAAGGTGTGTACAATCTTAAAATAGCGTGATTTATTATTTCGGCTATGTCTGAACTACCTGATCGCCCAATTCCGAACCAGCTCTCGTCATATATATATGTAAATACATACATAAGATGCTTTATAACCCCACGCCACAGAACAAACACCTATGTTCATTACATAAATATTTATCCTGTTAACCCCAACCTACAGCGCAGAAGGCTACTACTACTTGGTAGTAGGTTGGTTACTACTACCAACTAAGCAGACTGACTAGATAATATGAATTCTGATCGCAAAAATTATTTATAATATGGGCTTGAATAAATTCACGTGTTTATCTTCGCTCTAGCAACACTAACGATGTCAAAGGGCAGCAAAGTTCATGTAATCAAGCGAAAACCTCTTCTTATTCTACTCAAATTATAAGTTATGTGATGCCCTTTTCGTTTGAGAAGTCACTCACAATAGTCTTACACAACTGGTGATTGCGCAATCCGAAACAAAGAACGAGGTTCTGATGAGATAGATTTGTTAAGGAGAAATTATTTAACAATTTACAGTGTGTGGCAAACTTACGGGTTTTATTTCTAGTTGTAGATCAATTAAGTTAAGGCCGCTGACTTATTCGAAAGAGGTAGTATAGATAGGTAGATATCATTTTATATACATCAAGATACACTGTATTACTAATAAAATTGTAGAAAGTATAAGTACAAGAATATAAGAAGAGTATAAAAATATAAGTACACGAGAAACAGTTAAGCCATTCAGAAACATAATTTATTTTTCACTACGACTCGTAAATAGAACACGCGTGACCCAAGAGCTGGTTTCTATCTGGCCCAGCGTATGATTGCCATTGATTATTGCCATTGCCATTGATGCCATATGATTGCAAAGCCAGTGTATTGCGGACGCTTATTCGTGGCAGTAATCTGGATCAGTTGAGCTGTTTATATATTGTTTTAAACGGTCCTTAGATAGCTGAAATATTTTATATTATTGTATATTCGGTACATTACTTATTTTAAAATTAAAATTGAATTTGAAACACTCAATATAGGTATCTATATAAAGCTTAACTGATCCAGATGCTAGCAGCGTTCACAAGACACTGGAATCATTTTTTTAAATGTCGAAACTAATTCGGGTCATATAGGAGTCCGTTCTTTAGACACGCGATATTGTTACCATCAGAAATATCATGTAATAACATCGCGTGAACAATGATGATCCAATTTAAAACGTGTTAGATTCTAAATAAAACTTGGAAATTTTGTGTTTTTGGAAATATCAGCTTAGTATTAATGATGGCTATGTTTGGAAAACCAATTCCACTTCAGTTTGACTTGAGAAAGCATTTGATTGATCTTTAAATCCATTCACTACACTAGTTTGAATTAACGATGAGAAGAAGACAGACATGCAATTTGTAGTAGCTCTGCCTTCTGCGTTGAAATAAAAAAATATATAAAATAGAAATAGAAAATAAATTAGAAATAGCATAAAATAAAAGAACATAACTAAAACCTAACAACCAAACCTCGGTTGCAGCTCAGTTGTAGGAACGTAATCAATGTTTTGCTTCTCAAAACATAGATGTTGTTTAATGTCTGAGTGTTATAAAGTATTTGTATACTTCAAGCGGCGTGAAATCGCCGATCTATGTTATTTGTTAAAAATCACTTCCAATAATTTTAACTGCCCAGATCTACTAAGTAAAATAGTCAATTCAATAAACGACAGTTTCAATAAGTAGAGTAAGCGTTTTGCACAGAATGCATTTCTTACAAAAATAAAAATATAGGTTCTAAGCATACGCGTATACAATGTCGCGGGTAAAAGTAAGTTATTAATAAATATTCAAATTTAATTATTGTATACTATTCTGTATATTTCTGTTAATAAATTTGTAGATACTAATATGTATTATAGTAGATATAATATATAATATATATATATATATATATATATATACATATATATATATATATATATATATATAATATATATAATATATATATATATATATAGTTTCTTATTCATAGCTCATTGTCCACTTAGAATGCCTGCCCGAAATGCTATTTTGATTTAAAACTTGGTAGACTAGAAACGCCTACTACATACTTTTTTATAAATAAATTATGCCAACATTGTACACAGCATCATCTGGCACTATAGTAAGCATATAGAGTTTGTGTGGGTACTGATGACTGATATACTACATAACCTTTTTTTTGTAATACATAAGTACATAGAAACACCCAGACCCGATAAATACTTGCAAATCATACAAACATGTGTCCCGCGGCGGGAATCGAGCTGTCGACCTTCTGCGTCTCAGCCAGCCCTTGGCTCACTGCGCCACAGAGGTCGTCTGTTTAGACACAACGTATGTCAACTTGTCAGATTTAGCGAGTCTGCGAGTCACATTTGCAGGTTTGTGAGCACGAGTATTTACTTCCTGGGTGCTTTTATCCGCTCGGGTATCTTGATCTAAGTCTGCTAGGTTCTGCCTAACGAACAGTATATTTCATCATCCGTTGTGACACCCTTGCGATCGCCCTCACTACCTGTTTTTGGATTCAGACAGCTCGCAAGCGATCGACGGCGCTCCCCCACATTTCTACACCGCACTAGAGTAGCGAGTGAATGGTTGCAAAGTAATATGTCCGTACTATGTCACATGAAACCACAAGGGACAGTCAAAAAACATTGTGCTACTTAATTTGGCACATACCTATGACTATGACTATGTGCCCATTCCAGGTTATACTGCGGTCTATTAAGAATCCTAAAAAGGTATATACGGATAGTTTTCTCGCCCTCCTTCCCAAAACTGTAAAGTGGATGAAGTGCGCTTTCTTTGGATTAAGCACAGGACCATTGATTTCGAACCACTGAGAAAACTGGTGAGCTGCCTCGATTAGTCGCTGCTCCAGTCTGACAACTATTGCCACGTCGTACATAAATGTTGGCTGACAGTAACAAATTCTGGTCGATCGTTTATGAGAAGAGAAAAATGTATATTGGATACGGATGACCCTTGTGCTACGCCCGTTATCTATGGATCTGACATGGTCTGGCTGCTCTCACCGACCATTTTTTGTGACCTATTGTATAACAGGTCTGTCAGTAATACACGAGCTTGATCTCTGATGCCGTAATGTTCGTACTTGTCTGCCAGAATAATGATAGTCTAAGACTGATAGACTGAAGACTAATAGTCATTAACAATAGCTCAAATTAGGGGGGGCCCCAGACAGATCCAATCATGAAATAGTCATCAGACTCCGTAGACTTCTCTAGTTAATTAGTCATATCTGAGGATTGCTAAACGATTTAGTCGGAGCTAGTCCAAACATCAGTTCATCAGCAAACATCAGCAGTTGGCACATACATACGCTTGGTAGTTAGGATTCCGTACGAGACAGGTTGAAGTCCCATTACCGCTTGTCTTTGTGGTCCTTGTGATTGTCTACATTAATATTATTAGGATAAAAGCATATTTTTTTTGTATGTTTGTAATATTTAAACTCGACAACATAAAACGACAACATTATTTTTTTTTAACACGCTGTAAATTTTTACCAGCGCTTGTAACAATGTACTTAACATATAATAAATAATAGTTAAAAAAAACGAAAAAACACGCTTTATATAGAAAACTAAAATAAAAAATAGAAAATATTTTTTAATAAATTACTTACATATAAAAACACAAAAAATATTTTATTTAAAAAAAGCGTGGGGTGCTTTTTAAGATATTATCGAAATGATAATCCTTCTTCTCATATATGTCAATGAAATATTTATAACTATTGACACCATGCACCCCACGCTTATTTTTATATAAAACATTTTTTTCTTACTTACATATATTAAAAAATATTTTCTATTTTTTAGTTTGATTATCTATTTAGAGCGTGTTTTTTAGTTTTGTTTTAATTATTATTTATTTTCTACTTTTAAGTTTTAGGATAATCAAACTATCTATCTCTATCTATGATCTATCCATAACTATCTATGTAAATCTATGTAATAATCACAGAGTTGTTTAAATCTGTTGCCATCTCTATTCATTGACATAATAATGACAAGGACAAAACATACTTAAGCGCCACGCTAGGTAATTCTGGGATATAGGGTATATCCATTAAAATATATTTTAAATGCGAAAGTGTCTCAGTCTATCTGTTTATTACGTTTTCACGTCTAAACGGATCTTGATGAAATTTGTTAAGAAGATGTATTGCATTCGGGGAAGAACATAGGCTACTTATTGTCTCAAAAAACAACATTGCCCCTTCAATGTTGTTTTGTGTAAAATAAGAGATGAATGTTGTTTGGGCAACACATATTTTCTTAAGTTAGGGATCTGAAAATGCATATTTAGGCTTTTGGTAAGAAATACCTACTTATATTTTATATGCGAAAGTAACTATGTCTTTCTGTGACTGTTACGTTTTCACGCCTAAACCGCTACTCCAATTTTGATGAATTTTGGAATAGAGATGGGACATTGGAGAAGGACACAGGCTACTCTTTATGAAGGTACAACGAGTGCAAAGCTGCGTGCAGCAGCTAGTATATATTTAACTTTAGGGTATATAACAGTTATGGTTATGTCACAATAATAAGTCAATCAAAACACTAGAATAGAAAGAAGACGACTTTTGTATCATTATATTAATCCTTATCCAACTAAATAGTTTAAAAATCAAGGATTATGTAAAGAAATTATATAAGGAATTCTGTAGCAACTGCAGATGCTGATAAAACTTGACAAGTTATTGAGTAGAAATATGTTTGACGATACAATTGCAACTCAAAATTAAACTCAAACATATAACTGTTTTGAATTAGAATTTAACCCTACTTTTCTGTTCTGTCGAATTATACGGAGATTGCGTCTATACGCAATGAACTAAAGTGATTGCGTCCTTACGCAAAAAATATCAATTATAAATTCCAAAAGCGATCGAAAACAGATTAAGTAATAGCATAATGTTACAAGGTTGGTTTAGTGGTCACTTTGCCATAAATGAAAGTGTTCAGTTAACACCCATCGTGAACGCACCCACAGACTGTTGCGCAAGCAGTTCAAGAGTATTGCACACATGGTGTTCGGATCACATAGGCATCAAGGCCCACTGAGACAGGATAGTCCGGACGATATACTGGTGACAAAGAAACAAACAGCTTAATAGATAAGTAAGAAATTCTGAGAAAAGAAACAACTTCGGACAGTGATCTACAGCAAAAGTCCACCATAGTGCCAGATATTCTGCCTCAAAACTGTAGTGTACAAGCATTGACGCAGTGGGCCAGGGTCCAGCTGAGACACAGAAGGTTGCGGGTTCGATTCCCGCCGCTGGACAAATGTTTGTATGATCTGCAAGTATTTGTCTCGGGTCTTGATGTTTCAATGTATAATATGCATGTATTTACAAACAGTCATATAAGAAGTATATCAGACATGTGATAGCCATAACACAAACTCTGCTTACTTTGGGGCCAGATGATGCTGTGTTGAATGTTCGGGATCATTTATTACTAGCTGGTGCCCGTGACTTTGTCGGCGCAGGATTAGTACTTCGTGTAATTCTAACGGTTTTTGCAGCGCACGCCAGAATAGCTTGCATATAGCATTTTTTTTTCCTACTTACTTAACACTTATCGTTATATTTTGGACAAATTACACAATATCTTTATAAATTATAGCCTATGTGTTATTCTAATGTATAAGCTATATTATTGTAAAGTTTCATTAAAATCCATTTAGTCGTTTTTGCGTGAAAGAGTAATAAACATACATACAAACTTTCGCGTTTATAATATAAGTAAGGATTTATTACTGTGATCAGGTGTCAGGGCATTGGATCAAGTTAAATACTGAGCGAAAAGACAAAAGAACTTATACGTGTGATGCCGCCTGGTGTAAGCTTTATAGAGGTGTAAGTACACTCCTAGAATAGAATAGAATAGAATTTAGCAAATAGCTAAATGATTAGAGTGGGTAGACCAAATTACACTTGCGATTACATTTAACTCTTGTGGTGCCAAACAGGTCCAGTCTCATCTTTAATGCCACTTCTATGGGAGACAGCGCTAGTTTTCAGACTGCGCCGTTCAGGGTGACCTCACGGGCGGAACATAGGCAACCACTTACAATTTGGTGGGTCTATATAGGTCACTAGGTCATCTATATATAACCTATAACCTAAATACCATTCCTATGAGCCCAAACACGATACCACTGTAGTAAGTTGGTGAGTTGGGTACCCTGCAGGTTCCAGGTGATGCTGCTACGTCATGTCAAGATAACTATGTTCTTGCAATATCGATGAATTAATTAGATACCGAATTGCATCAGATCTGTGCAAGTTGATCACATCCCCTTTTCAACTTGAAAAGAGCTGATCATAAATCATAAAAAGTTAAATAAAACCAGCAATCTAAAGCGCGCAGATAAAAACGCAACGGTTGGCACTCATCCCATTACTAACATCGTCGCAAGACTTTGTTGATTTATTAAGAACTAATTATGTTACTGTTATACTGGTAATTCAACGTTTCACAAGACTTTTTATATTCAAATTACTGTCTTTGTTCGAAATCCCGAGAACGGACAACGTTACATAACGGTTGCGGCTTCTCAGAATACGGTTTTAGGTTTTGTCTATTTACTAGTAAAATCATTTTGACCTACCTGTGCGACGGTGGATTATATGACAGTATAATAGGATTGCCTTGGCCTGGATGCTGAAGCCAGGAGGTAATATTCGGAACGAATCACTGATGTGCTCATATGAATACCTCTACAACAAACTGGAAGTTAGAAGAGAATGTGCAATTGCTCGGTATGTGCTTAGAGTGTTTCGAGGTAAGACTGAGGTAAATTTTGGAGGTAAAGAGTTTGTGCACGAACACACTGAATCTTGTAGCAGAGCATATTGATGCATTCCAATAAATTAATTCACCAAGGCTACTTTATATGTGTTAAGTTCTTTTTACGTTTTAGTTTGAAATTAAATACATATTAATAAACAATGCCTCACATTTCCCACAACATCATGTGGCTCTAATGTAAGCAGAGCTTGTGTTAGGTATGGGTACCACATGACTGAGATACTTATTTTGTAATATTCATTTATTCATATTATACATAAAAACATCCAAGCCCGAAACAAATACTTGCAAATTATACAAACATTTGTTCCGCCGCGGGAATCGAACCCGCAACCTTCTGCGTTTCAGCCGGATCTTGGCTCACTGCGCCACGGAGAATTTAAAATAATTTATAACGAATTAATGTTTCGGAAAACTGACAAAGCATAATCGCGGTTTTCGCAGTTTGACCATGATCCCGAATGAGTTTTTTGGAAACCTTTCTTAGCGAGCACCTACGGCCCTAAAGGAAGCTGCATACTAATCCCTTTCGTGGTTTCTGAGATTTCGCGATGAATGAGTGAGTGGAATTTGACAAATATATAGTAGAAGACAGTGAATCTAGGTGCCGGTTCCTCCTAACCCCAGTTCAAGAAGAATCCGGCAAGAAACTTATCTGATCTTAACACGTTTTTGTATAATCCTTGCCAATTTTGTTACGGATTTTGTTCTACAATTTTGTTTTGATTTTGTTTTGTCGAGTTGGAGCAGATTCATCCCAAGCATTTTTGTTATCTAAATAGTATGTAATGTATATTATGCTTTTAGGGAGATTTTCTGTTTAATTACGTTTTTAAATTTGCCAACCGACAAATCTAACACGTCATTTTAACCGACTAGGTCCTTGTTATAGAAGCGTACCCTTCGCCCTATAAAAGTTTTAGTAACTTTAGCGATTCTAACAGTGGGAACAGCGACTTTATCTTTATTTCTAGTATTAATACTATGATGATCGTCATTTTTTTTTTAAACAAATAAACATTTTTGGGAACATATATTGTATGGTGTAGTCTATGTGGTCTATGTAGTCTACCTGTAGTAGCATATTGGCAACTTTCGTTGTAGTACCCCGCGTGCGAAGTCACGGGCAGTAGCTAGTGTTGAACAAATTACAAAACACTTTAGCTTGCAATAGCACGAATGGAATCAAGATGTGTCCAGGTGATAGGTCAGGACCCTTGCGTAAGCAATAGCTTCCTGCATAACGTCATAGTTAGGTAACCTGCCTAATGTGCTGAGCTCTGAGACCTAACTGACATAACGCCTCATAATGCGACCGCAAGAATGCATACAAATCCAGGCAAAGACGAAATTCTGAAACAATTTCGACCAAAGCGGAATTAACAAATAAAAACAGTAACAAAAGGTCCGATAATGCTATCCTACTAATATTGTAAATATCTTAATAAGGTTTAGAACCGCGAGATTTTAATAGGAATCCCAAAACGATAGCGCGTTCTCATTTTTCCAAGATACATAACAAATACCAAAGTTTATCACACAAATGTTTATCCTGCGAGGGAATCGAACCCTCAACCTACAGCGTAGAAGGCAAAGCAACTATCAACTGTGCTCACAGGGTATTCAATAGAAAATAAGAAAATAGGAGGAAATAAAAAACAGTCTAGTACCAAAAGTCAGAGTAAAAAAAATAGGTATACCTACCGTGTATACCTATTTTTCCAATTCAATGAAGTCGCAATGAAGGACTAACTTACCTTTGTAGTCGAAAAAAAAATGATTACATAATATATTAGGTATCGACAGTTAAATGGTTCCGAAGTTCACAAACAACCCTTAGACGACCTGAGTGGCGTAGTGAGCCAAGGTCCGGCTAAAACGCAGAAGGTTGCGGGTTCGATTCGCGACGCGCGACAAATGTTTGTAAGATCTGCAAGTATTTGTCTTGTGTTTGAGTGTTTCTACTTACCCACTTTTATTAAGTAAAAACCATCCATAGAACATCATCATTTGGTATTAAGGTCTTTCTAAGCAAAACTAGAACACCTATCTGCCAGCCACGCAGATATTTATGTATGATATGTGCTATAAAACATTGCTTCATGCCAAATTTCAAGATTCTAGGTCGACTGGAAGTACCCTTTAGGTTTTGATTCCCTTGCGAGTAGTTGCGAGTTAGAAAACAGCGACTTAAATTGCTGTTTCTTTTGATTGCGTTTAAATAGAAGTTTTATTTTGTTACAGCTTAAAGGTATTATAGACCTGAGTATTTCATATTAATTTCAATTTAATACCTTTACGCGTTCATGAGGAAAGGGGTAGTAAGTTTAAAATTATTAAAAATATTTTTATTATAATGATGTAACTAAAAAATTACGAATTACGCAATTTTCCCTTTATTTGTGATATAAGACGTTGCTTCGTACTAAATTTCAAAATTCTGAGTTCACGGGAAGTACCCTGTAGGTTTTGATTCCTTTGCGAGTGTCGATAATTATAGGAAATTTGGGGCATAAACGGCTGTATCTTTTGATTGCGTTGGCTTAGAAGTTTGATTTTTTCACAGCTTTAAGGGACAGTAGACCTGAGTATTCGATATAAATTTCAGCTTGATATTTCCACGCGTTCCTGAGAAAAAGGGTCTTGACAGACAGACGGACGGACAGTTTTTTCCTTTTTTTTTACCGTTTTTTCCTTTTGAGGTACGGAACCCTAAAAAAGGGTATATAAGAAGTATATCAGTACTAGCCATGTACTGATAACACAAGCTCTGCTTACTTTGGGGCCAGATGATGCTGCGTGAAATGTCCGACATTATTTATTTGTTTTGCAATGTCCGTCTGCTATCTTTGTCTGCCCCTAATCAAAGCTATTGCTTACAGACTATTAAACATGATGTTTTTTTCAACGGTAATAGGTATTAGTAACCCTTACAAAAATAATAAATAAAAACTTATAAAGAAATATTTTTGTAGGATTCCCTTACATGTAAAGCGGGCTTACTTTTTTATTTTCACTACTCCATTGTATGGGTGGAGCTATCTCCACCCATACAATGATCTATCTATACTAATATTATAAAGAGGAAAGATTTGATTGTTTGTTTGTTTGTATTGAATAGGCTCCGAAACTACTGGACCGATTTGAAAAATCATTTTACCGTTGGAAAGCTTTTACTTTTTATCCCGGGAAAATTGGTTCGTCTCGAAAAAAATGTTCATCGCAGGCGAAGCTGCGCACGGACAGCTAGTATCTAATATAATTATCTATATCTTTTAGAGATACTAGGAGCTTTCTTAGTGACCCTTACGAAATCACTACATAGTGTAAAACAAAGTCGCTTCCCGCTGTCTGTCTGTCCCTATGTATGCTTAGATCTTTAAAACTATGCAACGGATTTTAATGCGATTTTTTAATAGATATAGCGATTCAAGAGGAAGGTTTATACGTATAATACATGCATAATATAGTAGAGAAACACTGATCATTTTAGAGGTATCAAATCACATTAGAAATTCTGTAGTATAGTAGTATCAGTATTGCACACATGCGAAGCCGGGCCAGGGCGGTCATACTTCCCGTATTAGGAATTCCCTTACATGTAAAGCGGGGTTTAGTTTTTTTATTTCACTACTCCAGTGGGGTGAGATAGATCTTTTAGAGATACTAGGAGGTTTTTTTAACAGATTTTTGTTACTGATATTCGTTTGAAATCAAACCTATTAAGCTTTAAGGTGGATATATTTGTCAGTGTCTTTGTCGAGGTCAGTGCTACTCCTACCGGCTAAACCACATTTTCAAGTAATAACCCGATTTGTAAATCTTTACCTATTAAGAAATTTAAAGCATACTTTATAGAAATATTAAGGGTAGTTTCAAGTTTCAAGTTTATTTAAATAAGAGTAACGTTACAGATAAATCCCAAGCGTTATAATTATACCTATGTTAAATTAAACTATATAAAATATTTCACTTTCAAAACTTGTCGATGGATTTGAGTGCGAACCGTGAACTCGAGCGGCAACGAGCGGACCGCGGATCAAACTCACCCTGATGAAGATTCTCTAGATGAATCGAAACAGTGTCGTTGTCTCCATCGACAAAATAATACGTGAGTAAAGCCCGTGTTTATCAAAATGTATAATTTAAAATATGAAGAAATAGAAAAGGAAGAAACCTTAAAGCTAGTTAGGAACAATCTTTATCTTAAACTATGTAACTATTATCATGGACTAGTCAACCTACAAAAACATCCATACTAAGACCTACGTAGGTACCTACCCTAAAATTATTTACCAAGTTATTTGCTTAAGCAATAAAATAGAAAACACAAATTATTTGAACTTACCTATATACCTATCTAATGCTAATTTGGTTTATACTAAACACAGGTATAAACCAAATTAGTATTAGAAACCTAGTATGTAAGACGTTTCAAAGTGATCCTTGTGATTGTATTGAATAAAGTATCTTTTACTTTAACGGGACTTGACTTTAAAAAAACAACAAGAAACCCATACATTTTTTTTTTTTCTAACTAGATGGCACTGTATTTGCTTGGGACCTGACCATTACTGACTTCGGAAGCCTGTACGTGGCAACATGCGCTTGCCCAATTTGTTAATGATATAAATAATTACACATTAACAACTTTCGATTTTCTTATTTACTTATGTGAGACCTTGCTTTTTGACTAATTTCGTGATTCTAGGTTAACAGGAAGTACCCCATACGTTTTGATTTACTACCGTGTGTCTAAATATGCGGCATATATGGCTGTAGGTATATTTTGATTGCGTTTACAGGTCGAGCAGAGTGTAAAGCATAATAATAAAATGTGATAATCATTTTACCACAAATCCTCCATGCGTTCCTGATAATACCTGAATACTAGAGTGCCATGAGGCATTAAAGTCCAATTCAAACGTTTGAGGCCATGTTAATCTTCAAAATTGTAATAAGGAATGTAGGGGACAACTCGTCCTGACGACCACTATAGCGCAGTGGGCGAAGGCCTGCCAGAGACGCAGAAGGCTGCGTGTCAATTCCCGTCACAAATGCTTGTATGATCTGTAAATATTTGTCTTGGGTATGTAAGTAATAACAAAAAAAATACATAAGTATATCAGTCATATGGTACCCAAAACACAAACTCTGCTTACTTTAGGCCTAGATGATGCCGTGTGCATAAATATGTCCTGTATTATTTAATTATTTATCTAAGGACTTAGCTCTTCAATTTAAGTGGCGTTTCAGAGTTCGGGCGTATGTCAGTATTTTTACCTTCGGGATACAGCCGCGCGGTTACGTTGTGGTTAAGTGTCACCTTCAAGAAACCTGTGTGAGGAGCGGATACTCTAAAGATGCATGAAAAACTCACAATGTTCAAATCTGTCGTCGCTCGATAAGTTAGTAGGTACGTCTCTTATACCCAGGAGTATCTCGTATCTCTTATACGAAAAATATTTAAAAATAAAAGCTAGGTAATCGCGAACTGATTAAAATGAGCCCGAATCGGAATACATTAACTCCTTTTATTTAGTAAAAAGTTTATTGGAATAGCTCCTGACATCATCAGAACAGCTCGCTGTCACTTTAAGATGATACTGTCATTCTTAACAGGTATACAAAGTTCAGCTCAATCCGCCTATATGTTAAGGAATTCCTTTGCCAAGCACCCTGGCTCCATAATCAGAAGAGCTCGCTGTCACCATACCTAACTTCTTTGATTACAGCGTAGTTTATCAAGAAACTTCTGAACCTGAAATAGTTCAAGTTAAGACAGAATTCGAAGAATTAAGATCACGAAGTCAACGAAACTAGTAAATATAAATATATTTGACGAACTCTGTGGCGCAGTGGGCTAACATCCGGCTGAGACACAGAAGCAACGCGGGGTTCGATTCCCGCCGCGGGACAAATGTTTGTATGATCTGCAAGTATTTGTCTCGGGTCTGGGTGTTTCTATGTATAATATGTAGGTATGTATTTACAAAGAAAAAAATATTGAAGTAGTATATCAGTCATCTGGTAACCCATAACAAAAGCTCAGCTTACTTTGGGGCCAGATGATGCTGTGTAAAATGTTCAGCATTATTATTATTATTTATTATTATAAAGTGATGCTTTTTACGTCTTAAAAACTATACATCCTTCAATAAAATAAATCGTTTTTAAATATAGAAACAATGCACGTATGATACGGCAGCGCACTTAATTATTTTTTAACTCTTTACTTTTTCCCTCCCGTTTGGAACCCCGTATCTTAACAACCCCTTGTCCAATTTAGTTTTAATTCCAATTTGTCGGCTTGCCAAATTTTACAAATCAGATCAACGGTTTGTTAGATCTTTTTGCTGCTTTAGCACTGTTAGGTAGGTAAGTACGCAGAATAATTTTAAGCATTTTGAATGACTTTTCTCTTTATACTTTTTTAATATGTGTTATTTCCTTTTTCCCTAATATGATTTAGTCTTCTTTTTTATTACTTATTGATGTGTCCGTGTGCTTATTTGATAAATAAACAGATATCTATGTATATGTCTAGGTATCACGCGTGCAAAGCTAATGACTAAAGCTAGTACATTCTAATGTGTTCCGGGTGACAGATCTAGTGTGAATGACCATTGGTAACTCGAGACTCTCCCCACATCAACTCATTTTCCGAGAATAAGATGCTTAGAGTAGTTAAGAATTATATTTGCCGTTTTGCGAAGCAATCATTGCGCTCTTGTATTATTTATTCATCTCGGGTTATTTTGGGTATTATTTCTAATTTTATTGAATTTAAACTAGAATTATTGACTCGGGTGTGGTTAATTGGAATAAATGTTTTCTGCTTCTTTGTGATTCGAGCGAAAATAATCCGGATAATTATTTTATACGAAAGACTAGCGACCCGCTCCGGCTTCGCACGGGTGCAATGCTGATACTAAATATACTACAGAATTTCTAATGTGATCAGAAAACTCTAAAATTATTAGTGTCTCTCTACTATATTACGCTTGTATTATACATATAAACCTTCCTCTTGAAACACTCTATCTATTAAAAACCGCATCAAAATCCCTTGCGTAGTTTAAAGATCTAAGCATACATAGGGACAAACACACAGCGGGAAGCGACTTTGTTTTATACTATGTAGTGATATAATTTTATGTACAATAATAATAATCTACAAATGAAGAACGACAACATAGAAGTACGACGTTGTGACATGGACTCGTCACAACGTCGTACTCTGTCGTCGTCGTATTTTGTCGTTCGTCATCGAAACTTAACAATGGGTAAAATTGGCATCATGTCACATGTCACACATGTCATTATCGAAGGAGAAGATAAGTATAGATAAAGGCGTATCTGCCACTTGGAGATTATTATGTGGCGAATATATTTGTGCGTAGTTTAAACTGCGATGAATATGCATACCTGCCAGCGCAACGCGGAGCTGCGATAATTTACTGCACCTACGTCTTCCATGTTCCACATAAAAGTGCGAAAGTATCCGCTGTGGATTTTTAGTGTCTTACTGATTGATAGCACTGAAACTAAATCTGTCAAAACAATACACCTGGGTCATGATTTGAGTTTCAGTTTAATTATTAAATACAGCTCCATATTTGCTTTATTTTTAAAGACAAAAGGCCTAATAAAACAATATATTTAAACCAATTTGTATTTGCCTCAAGTTAAATTTTGTTTTAGTTACACAAATGCGCGATAGAAATGGTATCCGTCTATATTAACGCTTCTAGTCGAAACAATGGTAGCAACGTAATACTTAAGTAGAGTATAACAAAATTGTTAACCAATTTGTAGTTCTATTCCATTCGAGTAAGGTCGTTAACCGTGGGGCTTTTGAACTTAGTACAAAAAGATCGCTTTCACGGCTTTGACACGTTGGGGTCGCGCGGTCATTCGAGATGTTCTATAATAAAGGATGCGTTGAATTATGTCACTCTCACAGGTTGCTCTGAGTAACGCCGTGCTTAGGTGGTTTTAATAACTCGCTAATGGACTCTCGGCTTGTCTAAACGTAGCACAATAGCTTGTCAAAAACTATTTTGTACCCATATAGCGACATTTCTGACAACTCGTACTTAGACGGTTCTCAAATTGAACTTAATTATTTTTGTTATAGAGTCACTAATACTTTCGCACCAGTGTGGAGAAAAGGTTAAAGTGTGCCTCCGAGGTTACTAGAAGAATAATGTAATGAAATCTGATAGATATTAATACCGACTACGGCTACAAACTTGACCCTTGTTTCGGTGGTAAAATAAAAAAAATACACATGATCAGGGTATAACTACATGGTATTTCTATGTATAATATGTATTTACAACAACAACAAAACATATATAAGTAGTATATCAGTCATATAACACAAGCTCTGCTTACTTTGAGGCCAGAACCCATCTCTGTCGGGCGTTGGCATTATTTGCCCCGTACCATCCACTTATAAAAAATGTCCTACTTGACCCGTCTCAAATATGACCCTGTTGAGTTTATATCAGATTCAGGTAACAGCTTCTTATGATGCTTGCTGTTATCTGCATAGTAGCGATCTCTAGTGGAAGGAAACGATGAATACAACCTATTGTATTCATTATCTTGAAATAAGATAAGATTTGAAAACCAACTACATTGTGTCCTGGGAGTTAGTTACTCTCGCTAATGGAGAATAGATTATATTTGCCAATTCAAAATTGTCCTTGTGATTGAATCAGTTGGATTCAATCACCTGAATCTGACTGTTGAGTAAAGTGTAAACGAGAAAAAGCTCGATCGTTTTTGGTCGTCTTGTGAAGCAAACAATGCACTCTTATATTATTTATTTTCTACGAGTTATTTCCGATTTTATTAATAATTTTATCGTTTTTATTTAAATAGAGCTAGAGTATTGACTCGGGTGTGAATAATTGAAATAATGGCTTTGTGTTTCTTTGTGATTCGAGGAAAGTTATTTTTTCTCGAATCACGAAGATACACAAAGCTTTTATTTAGTTGTTTTTGTTTTAATGAAAGACACCATTTTAAATAAAATAAATGACGAACGATAAGATACGACTTTGTGACATAAACAATATAAACACTTGGCATTGGCAAAATTAACATTATTATGGCACATGCTATTAAGGAAGAAGAAGAAGAAGAGAAATATCATAGCGGAACAGAGTAGTAGTCATCATATGAAATTTTTTTAAAACACAAAATTCTTACACTTCCTTCCTTGTATATACTTGAAGTAGCATTGTTTGTGAAAAATAATTCCCACCTGTTTCGAAACAGACGTGAGAATAAACTGAGTTTATTTGGATCCAAAACTACATTGTTACTCAAAAGTCTGTATGGTCTGTATAGTCTGTAAGGCACCAATAATCCCTACTAATATTAATATTATAAATGCGAAAGTAACTCTGTCTGTCAATCTGTCTGTCACGTTTTCACGCCTTAACTGCTAAACCGATTTTGATGAACTTTGGTATAGAGATAGACGGGATCGTGGAGAAGGACATAGGCTACTTTCTATGTAGGTACCACGCACGTTAAGTCGTGGGCAGCACCTAGTTAATAATAAAATGCCAAAAAGCTAAAAGAAACATTGTGGTTTAAAAATGCTATTATAATATTAACAAATTTATAAATGACGAATTTTAATTTCCTATATAATTGTATCATTTAATTTTATTGTTTGACATTATCATAATATTTAATATGTTATTTGATTTATTGTTTAAACTTTGGCATGCCATTCTCTCGCTTTCAACCGAAATCGGTAAAAAATCTTATGACTTACCATAAAATTATAATCCTATCTACACATGTTTATGCAAATAAATATTTTTATCTTTATCATTCTACAACGAAAAGTTTCACTTAATATTGGTTTTTGCTTTTTTAACGCTTTGTACTCATTAAATCCGCTCCGCTCACTCATTAGTGGTGAGCTTTTAAGAACTTTTATCATATTACAGAGCGAGTTAAACGGTATGCGTGTTATCCATAATCCGTACATACGTTTAGACTAATTACTTCACAAAAATCTTACATGTTCTCGCTGTAATAACCAGACTCATAGGAAACTGTGGAAAACACGGAAGAACATGAAACGCACACACGCATAATAAAGCCTAGCGCGCGTTACGGTTTAATCTGCAGCGATTTTTTTCGCGCTATTTTGTAGAATATGAAATAAGGTTCGGTTGATTTTTTTTGTTTGTTACCTCATAACTCCATCATTTATGAATCGGTTTGAAAAAATATTTATGTGAAATATACTACCCGATTGGTCCCATAGAAATTTCATTAAAATCAATTCAGTAGTTTGTTTTTTAAATCCAAATAGCTGGAAAAAATATGTCATTCAAGTAAACGAAATTTCAAAAACTTGCTTTCTTGTCTTTCTAGTGGTCTTCAAAAGGAGGAGCTTCTAAATTGGTTGTATTTTCATAGGCTAAAATTGCATATAATGAAGTCGGTTCCCTTTTTAATAGAACGTAATTATATTATATTAAATGGTCCTAGCTTTTAAAATCGATGCGAACAAGGACATTTTTATTATTTTTTTTGTAATGGGGTGGACTAAGTGTTATCTGCGACGAAGTGCTAAACTTTTTTCAACCCTTGACTCAAACAGAGGGGTGATGTAAGTTAAAAGTGTGTATATATCTGTGTAAGACATGTGTGTATGTATGTGGCATTGCACGTAGCTCCCAAAGGAAGTTAACTGATTTATTTTTTTGGATTTCAAAGTCCACAAGAGACTCTTGTTGTTTTGCTATGTCCGTCCGTCTGTCTGTCCGCCTCTAATCAGAGCTCTTACTCACAGACTATGCGTTTTATTGTGATTAATGTATAGGTACATATAATAATATTTATTAGTGGCCCTGACAAGGTAATAAAATATAAACCCAAAACAAATGGTTTTTAGGAACACATGTGAAGTGAGGTTGATTTTTTTGTTTGTTACCTCATAACTCCGTCATTTATAGACCGATTTTAAAAATTATTTATCGTGTGGCAATTCGTTGGTTTTTTAATAGAGGTTATAGACCTTTATCAAAAATGGCCTCTTCAAAGGTAAATACTAATCCCAACTAATATTATAAATGTGAAATTAACTCTGTCTGTCTGTCTGTTTGTCACGTTTTCACGCCTAAACCGCTGAACCGATTTTAATGAATTTTGGTATGCATGGGACCTTGGAGACGAACATTGACTACTTTTTATATAGGTACCACGCGTGCGAAGCCGCGGGCAGCAGCTAGTATAATAATATTTATAGAACATAATTATGTTTTTATTTTTTTAAAAGTGGTAATATAATATTTAAACTACCATATAAAGGGTAATGTTGTCGATATGCTTGCAATTCAAAAGGCGTAGGAACTTCTTTGTCTTATCAGACGATAAGATGCTTTTTATTTGTAAGAAATGTTGTAAAAGATTTATTATTTACAAGAGCCCGAAAGGCTTCATTCGTTCAGAGGGCACATATCTTTGAACTTTTAGATTTATCGACATGCGTTACTGATATTATTATTGACTATGGTCGATATTTAGGTTTTTTATGTCTACTCAGAGTTTCTATTACTATAATTGTCTCTGTTTTCGTTCGAGATGTGACGCACTGAGGAGGTTTTCGTCATCCCAACTAGCCTTACGTAATTTTTCCCAATGTCATTTAAATCACTTTCCCGACCATTAAAACCCAACACACCTGCTCCTGTATGCGACAAACAATGATCTCCATCGATCTCTACTCAGATTTCGTAAGACCATTTGTCTCTTGCATTGCATGCAAAGTGTTTTATTTAAGAGACGTTGCAAAAACACCATTCAGGATGCAAATTGAATAGCAAGTACAATGATAAAGGTAATGTAAGCACAGGTTTCATTATACAACGCTTGGTCGATGATCGTAAAATAAATGTTAAAATTAATATATACTAGTGGCGCTGTAGGCTGTAGACCTCGCAAACATTTTTCGAAATGATTGAAATATAACTTTTATTACGTATTCAACCCCCATTTTTTTGTCTATTCAGTTTTTGGATTTTTTTCAAAATGGAGCTTTGCCATTTTGAAATGGACCTCCGACAATAAATATCTATATACCTAGTTATACCTGCTCACAACATTTCACGAGACTCGGTTGAGAAATGCGACCTGTAGAGGAGAACATCCGGACAGACAGACATACGAAAGCATTTTGCCTAAGCTGAAACGCAGACACTAATTCGCGCTTCGCGCTCGCTAGGTTAATAAAAAGATCGACACATTTCACTCAGCGGTTTAGGCCCGAGTAGTGGACACGTCTTAATGATTTGTTACTTCACCTTAGCTTAAATTGACAATAGCTCTGCTTCTGTTAATTATCCAGATTTGCTAAAATTTCCTAAAATACGAATGACCATTAGCTAGCACTAAATACAAATTATACAAATTATAGTAATTTATTTTAGAACTGTCATTTAATGTATATTTGATTATTTTATTGAATAGATTTTCTGCGGTTTTTATCAACAACTCCCTACATGATGACTAAAAAACGCTAGAATACGTTAAGCACGTCAATTTAGTACATTTAAAATATAGCTATAGTTCAGACTTACTGCATATAAATAAGATATTTCGAAATTTGAGTTAATCCGGCAAAACAATATAAACAGGGCCAAAGTTTTATGACTTAGAAATAGATTATAAAAGCGTTTATCCTTATTTAATAAACATTCTGACCCATACTGATTATTTAGATGACAAAAAAGCTTGGGATGAATCTGCTCCAACTCGACTCGGCATCCGTAACAAAATTGTCAAGGATCATACAAAAAAGTGTTAAGACCAGACAAGTTTCTTGCCGGATTCTTCTTTAACTGGGGTTAGGAGAAACCAGCACCTAGATTCACTAGCATGTAAGGAGACGATTCAAAGTGGTCCTTGTGATTTTATTGAATAAAGACTTATTGAATTGAATTGAATTGAATACCTAACTAACATTTGTATGACTTGACAGACTGGATCTGAAATCGGTATAATTAATAATGTTTTTATTATCATGATTCCTCACTACATACAGAAATATACATAATTTCTAAGGGACCACTCGGAAAGTTTATTCTTTCACATAAAAAAAGAATGTCATTAATGACAAATGATAAATGGTAAATGGAGTTATGAGGGTATAACAAACATAAAAACAAATGAATCGAGAACCTCCCTCTTTTTTTTAAGTCGGTCATAAATAAAAATACATGACTTGACTTTTTTACCAATGATACGTTTACAAGAATCAACTGATTCAGAACAGATCTGATGTCAGAGTGCGCAGCATTCCCAAGACACTGGAATCAATGCCACATTGAATTGTAAATATTAAGTGCCTTTCGTGTCAAACTAGCAAAAGCCTTTCCTCATCTTCCCAGACATCGCTTCAATCTACAAGGAGTTTCGTTTCCGGCACGCTATTTCTGCTGTGTTAGATCACAAAGTTATTATATCAAAATTGATAAAATTCCACAACCAGCAATTATTTCCAGAGCACCTTTACCAAGTCGCACAAACGATCAAAGTTGAAGTTGAACGGTGAAAGCACGTTCTATGGTTGCAATAACCTTTGCCCGTGGTTGTGCCCGAGTAGTACATGCTAAGCCAAGTCCAAATCTATAGCTAATTTAATGCAGATACACATTTACAGATACTAGTGGTCGCCTACTGGTCGAAATTCCACCATAATGAATTAAGAATTAATGTATTTTCTATGCATAATTTAAAAAAATATAATGTTTTCTGCACTCCTTCTCTATATAAACTACTAGTGACTCGCTCCAGCTGCGCACGGGTCATACTCACTTAAAATACATACATACATAAATATAACACAGATATACCATCGCAGACTTTTTTGTAGACCTTTTTAAGATGTACAATACTGTAGTACATTATTTTGATCTATTTCGTAGGTATTTCTATTTCGTACAACGTAAGAGCAATAAAATGTGTTTATTTACGACATTATATTAGAAACCTCTAAAATTAACAGTATTTCTTTACTATATTATTCATGTATTATACTTATAAACCTTCCTCTTGAATCACTCTATCTATTAAAAAAACCACATCAAAATCCGTTGCGTAGTTTAAAGATCTAAGCATACATAGGGACAGACAGCGGGAAGCGACTTTGTTTTATACTATGTGAGTGATAAGTGTGCGAAATTTTATACTCCTCCGTCCTGGCAATTTTCGTAAAAAGGGGTACAAAGTTTTTGCTTTAAGTATTATTATAATAATAATGCACATTCGTTGAGGCCTTATTGCGAGATTCAGTAACAAACAAACATTAACATTCGTAATATTAGTAGGACATTCCTCACATCTAATTTCTATTGGGATCTAAGCTCGATATTTATATAACCTGTCGAGTGTCTAGGATGATAGGGAAGGGATGCGGTACTGAATCATAAAACAAGATCAGTCTTGTTTTTACACGGTTTGGGAAACAGGCTTACGGCCACACACGTTTTGGTACCCAGACGTACCTAGACTGTTTTATGCCTTTGCATAGTTCTTCTGATACTTAAGCGTTTTGAACGTATAGAATATTAAAAGTATACCTACCACTTTGGGAAGTGGTAACCAATCTCTATTACAATAAGTAGTTTTAATTTTGGTGATATTACTAATTGCTTACTGACCTGAATCCAAACTTGGTCGATCCCCAGGATCTCGTTACTTTTTGACAGGGTTTTGAGGACGGATTACGTAGGTGGGTTAGTCAGAGGAAAATTCAATCATTATATTTAGCACATGCACACATTATGGGACTGTATTTTGTAATCCGTACGTGACGGGTTGCAAGACACACACCTAACTAAGTAAATGATAATAATAATGCCGGTCATTTCACACAGCACCATCTGGCCCCAAAGTAAGCAGAGCTTGTGTTATGTACCAAATGACTGATATACCACTTATATACTTTTTTGTAAATACATATATATTATACATAGAAACACCCAGACCCGAGATCATACAAACATTTGTCCCGTGGCGGAAATCGAACCCGCAACCTTCTGCGTCTCAGCCAGGCCTTGCCCACTACCCCGCAGAGGTCGTCGATAAAGTAAATAAAATATGAGTATTCATAAATAAGTTCATTATAGAAAAGTGAAGTTACAGTAAATAAAGCAACGAACTTATCTATCAGAGATCTTTAACATACCTTTTATTACGAAGCTGAAGGAGCAGTGGCTAGCCACATAATAAAAACTAATAAAAAAATGCAAGAATGAAAACAAGACCATAGCGCGTCACTATCGTGATCTCGTAACCGGTTCGTGAGCATATATTGCGAACACTAATCGCCAGGAAGTGTGTCGTAGATGTGTGCCAATCGTTATCCTAGAAGCGATGGTGGCATATCTTACATAGTAGTTCATAACAAAATAACGCTCTCAACAGAAGTTAGTGTCTGGATGTGTCGGTTGCAGTGGCATTCTCATTTGAGTGCAAAGATCAGCGCTAATATGTCGCACCGCACATACCCATATTTAACACAAAAAACAGACAAAATTCACATTTAGCATAAAAGTTTTTATTTTAGACCTGTCAAAGTCAAATTCAAAGTCAAAAGATACTTTATTCAATACAATCACAAGGATCACTTTGAAACGTCTTACATACTAGGTGAATTTAGGTGCCAATTCCAAAAGTCAGATATGTAGGCTCATCATTTGAGTTTGTTAGAGATTTGTTCTGAAATTTGAACCAAGCATTTGTGCTTATTCTGACCTTCATTATTATACTTAATGATCATTATGTTTGATGAGAATGATATTAAAACGCAGCAATAAAACTCTGAATTATTAAACAAGCATATAAAGAGTATTTTCAAGGGTGATCTTATCTCAACGACTTACAATCGTATTGTTCTCTATTTCATTTCCTTCTTTTGTCCGTACAATTTGCATCTCGTGTTGTAGGTAGATTAGGTACCATACACATAGTGCACGTAGTTACCTATAGTTTGACTGAGCCTAACTTATAAATACACTCCCATGAGTTAAAATATAAAGGACTGAATATTCAATTTTAACCTTAAAAGAAATATTCTTTATTAATCCTTAGATTTAGTCTTAGATTTAGAAAAAGTTAAACGGATTTCTCCCATAATTTATATTAATGAAAATCTGTTAGATATTATATGTATTATCTGTATTTGTGTATAATTGTCTATGTAAATATATCAATAATTTTGTGTAAGTTTATTGCATTTATTGAATACAAAATTTTAAATCATAGTTCATAATTTAGTGCACCCCGACCGATCTTCAATTCAAGTTAGGATCACTCTATCTATTAAAAAAAACCGCATCGAAATCCATTGCATAGTTTTAAAAATCTAAGCATATATTATTTATTTATTTATTTATTTATCTATTAATCATAACATCATATCAGGTTTTTTTTTAACCCTAAGGCGATGCTAGATCTACAAATATAGGTATTTAAGTTTTATAATGTAAATACAAGTTAATCTAATATATAGGAACAGAGAGACAGCGGGAAGCGACTTTGTTTATACTATGTTATGATGTTAGTCTATAAGGTATTTATTTCCTATGGGCCATTGTTATTGTACACATACACATACCTACACATTATTTTGTTGCCTGAAATAAAATTTATGATATAATTATAAGAGGAAGTGCCCAATGTAAGGGTCATAATTTATATTATTTTATATTAGTTTCTGTTTAATCAAGGACTACGGATCTATCCTATAACCACACACTAGCTAAAGAGTTTAAATATGTTGCCATCTCTATTCATTGACACTAGAAAGGCAAGGACAGAGCATACGCCACGCTAGCTAAATAAATAAAATAAATATAAATAATGCCGGACACTACATCATTTGGCCCCAATGTAAGCAGACTTGTGTTATGGGTACCACATGACATGTGATGTACTACTTATAAATATGATTTTCAAATACAAACATATTATAAACACCCAGACCCGAGACAAATACTTGCGGATCATACAAAATGCGGGAATATATTTATACTATGTATTATTTTTCGTGATTCAGCTACAAACACATGAGCATCCAACCAACACACAAATTTGCATTTATAATATTAGAAGGATGAATTTTAAGTCCTAAGAAAATAATAAATTGCGTCTCCGTTAAATTGTCTGTCCTGTGATTTTGTAATCTAGCAGCATCTTATCTTGTAATCATATATCTTAATCTTTCTGATTAAGTACCCTTTAACATTTTAAATGGTTAGGTAAGTAACTACCTGATTATTAATACAATGTTGGAATTACCTTTGCTCATTTGACTTGTAAATTTGTTATTGGAAGGTACTAACGTCTCTTGCTGATTTACCTTCAATATTGCACAGTAGTTTGGTCTTAATGTTGATTTACAGTAAGCGACCAAAGTTGCTTTTGTAGTTGCTCTTTTAACATTTGATGACCTCTTTGTCGCAGTGGGCCAAAGCCCGCTTGAAGAAGAAGTTTGCAGTTTTCTATTCCCGCCGCGGAGAAATGATTGTATGATCAGCAAGTGTTTGTCTCCGGTTTAGGTGTTTTTCTATGTATAATTATATGTATTTACAAAAGAAGTAGTAGTAGTTTAGTAGTTTGAGTAGTATACAAATACAAAAATACAAAAAATACAAAATGTTTTTATTTCTGTAACAGTTTTTAACAATTTCATAAGTGTTGAGACCATCTTTTAAGTAGAAATATACTTGTGTAAGATGGTCTCGCTCTTCCATATCTTATGTTAGGTACAGTTACAGTTTAGGTACGTAGGCAATTAAAGATTACAAAGTAAATACGTACATGCTTAGTGCCTTTAAACAAAATTAAGAACTAAAAATAATTAATGAAAATAAAAATAAAATGTGGGTAGATAGGTATTACATCATGAGCATTGTATAATGATAGGAATGGCATCAAGGAATAAGTAGGTAACTAGGTCAGATGCAATGGAGCGAAAATAATAAATATGTAAATACCCACTTATAAAAAGGTTAACAAAGTAATTAAATTAAAGATTTGTATGTTAAAATTTCAGTACAGATAGGTAGGTATTATGTATATCTGCGAGGAATGTTGTGTATAAGTAAGTGTCTGAATGTATTTTATGTTGTGTGTGTATGTGTGTGTATGTGTTATATTATATGTGATTTTCGGGATGTTAAGTGTGCGTATATGAGAGTTTAATACATTAATATAAGGAAAAAGTGATTTGCAGCAAGGGTGTGTATATTTGTGAGAGGGTGAGATTGTTTGTGAATTTGGAAATGTGCTTGAGTGCTTGATTGATATGATCGTATGCTTTGTGAAATGCCTCCAATCTATTTAAACTATTGTGTTATTTGATTTGATTTTATTTTAATCATAAGTTTATGTAGGTACATTTTTGTAGAATAGAAGCTGCTTAATTATATTTCTAATAAACTGTTGTAGACGATATGAATTCAACCTAAAATTTGCAAAAATGCTTCAGTTTCTTCGTAGTTTTTTGTTTGTATCCATTCAGTTTTAGCTTTTTTACAGTTATAACAGTTATATCAGTCATGTTGTAACCATAACACAAGCGATGCTGTCTTTGGGGCCAGATGGTGTGTGTTAAATGTCCGGGATTATTTATTTATTATTTATACATTTGGGTTTTGATACTAAAACGTGAAAGGATTAAAGTGCGTCTCAGAGGCTCCTCTCGTGCACTTGGTATGTATTTTTAAACTTGTTAGGTTCTATGACATACCGGTTTCTTCACGATGTTTTTCTTTACCTGGTTATATCATAATGTAGCATACATTTTTCGAACAGAAGAAGCATTTGGTGCACGATCGGATTCGAGTCCACACCCTAGGAAACGAAAGGTGGGGCCACTACCACTTACTTCAAGTGCTCTCAAATTAAATAATTCTCCTACAATAATTTTGTTATATCAACTTTGTTGCGTTGTTGCTAATTTGAGAAAGACCGAGGCTATTTAAATTTTTATTTTTTAAATCGTAGTTAAGATCTCGCCTGATGTTAAGCGACAATGTGACCAACGATGGGGCACGCAGTTCTTAAAGACACCTAGTTAGTAGTTACTCTTGACTTGAAGAGGCCCAGATTGTAGTTTTCAGGAAAGACAGACGACGGCAAAGCGTTCCAGTTCTTGGCTGTACGTATTATAAATGTGAAAGCAAAGCGCTTTGTGCGTAAGGTTGGTAGACTGACAAGGTATCGATGGTACTGAGCGGTACGTCTGATTGTCCTGTTATGAAAAGGAGATGGTGGAATTAGATCATGCAATTCCTGGGCACATTCTCCGAAATGTATTCTATAAAAGATCGAAAGGCAAGCAACTTTACGGCGGTGCTCGAGACTCTGAAACTTAGTCTCAGCGGTTAGCTGCTCACCTATCATCTTCAATGCTCTACGCTCGATCGATTCCAAAACAACTAGCTGGTGTTTGGCTGAACCATGTCATAGATGGCAGCAATACTCCATACCCGATCGGACCTGAGCTTAATATAAAGTGGAAAGCTGTCTAGGTATATAGGAGTAAAGTATCGCCTCACCTTTTTGAGCTTACCAAACTTCATAGCAGGCAGGTAGCAGTCTTGGCATTTGACTCGATATAGAAGCCAAAATTAAATTGAGTCCGTGTAAGTGAAATTCCCAAGAGTTCGAGATGATAACGTTTTGTTTTTATTCTAGTGTGTTCCAATTTCCTATCAATGTTTGCTATCACTGGCATCGCGCATCATCATCATTTCAAGGCTAGCACTCTCAGCTCAATTGGAAGTAGTAGCTCGTACGTTGTAGCTCGAGGGTTGATTCCCACCCAGGACAAACATTTGTGTGATGAACGATGTTTGTTCTGTGTCTGGGTTTTATAAATATTTATTTTAAAATATATAAGTCTTTATTAAGATATTAAGATATGCTTAGTTTGGGGCTATATGGCTATTATAGGGCTATTGTGTTGATTGTCCGCCAATATTTATTTAATATTTGGTTAGCTTCTTGCACTTATCTCACTTTGTAGAGTCGATACAACGGGTTCTTCTTTTTCACTCCTCTCTTTCATTTGCCATATCATTTCTTACGTACACACTCCATTCATCTTTTCTTAGGTCTATCTTTCTCTGCCTTTGTAAATATCCACTTGCATCGCGAATATACATACATTTTTTTAAATGAAGTGTTCTAAGATCATCAGTATAAATATTGAGAACTCACTACAGAACCTTATTACTCGTAGCTATGTTATTTTATAAAAAAAACTAATATACTCACTACTATAATTCCGGGGATACCTCCTAAGATCTCTAGTTACTTCTTCGATAATGTCTAAAGGGGTATTCTGATGTATTTTTAGGTATGTTTAGGGGTATTTTTCGTCCATAGATTATATTTGGCATGCTTTGCACATATATTAGTATTCCGTAAGTGACAGGTTACAAGCCAATTACTGCTTATGAAGATACCGACACCAACCGATGACACAAACTTTGGCTTTTTTTGTTTCTTTGGTTGGTTTGTGGTTTCTCAATATGTTTTGCTTCACCGTTTGAGAGCACTAGCACCATACATTTTTGGCATGTAAAAATCCTTTGGTGCACGCCTGGTTTGAACCCACGACCTTATATCGGAAGGCAAGGGTGCTACCACTTCACCATTAGTGCTCTCACAATAACACTATACCTATAGGTAGGTACTTGCCTAATTTTGTTACTACATTATTTTTCAAACTACATGACTACATGTCGGAGTAAAAACAAACCATTTTGTTTTATTGAAATGTTTATTTTATTACTAAGACTTATAAAAGAAATAAAAACAAACTTTTGTACTTTTCCTCGGCCGACAGAAGCGTTGCCGGTCGTTCGTTTCTTGAGCCTCCGCTAATAAAACTTACAATAAAATCTATCAAAAGTGACAAATTTCAACACTCCAATTTGTGATAAAAATAACAAATTTTGAAATTATCTAGTCAGTTTTGCATCAAAATTCCATTGTTAGCTTTTTATATTATCTACTGGTAAAAATCGTCAATATTTAAAAAAATATAATGAACAATATTTTTATCAGCAAAAAAAATTTATAATACAGCGTCTTTAAACAGACGCATAATTTGAACAACTAAAAAGTTTAGCCTCATTTTCGAATTTCCTAAATTCAAAAAACTATTTATAAAAGAATTCGTGAATGTAGCTTCCTCGATGTTTGAGAACATAAAACAATGCAGCCGTGAGATGTTCATTGTTTGCAGTAATTTGCGAACATTGTCTCTAACAAAGGGTTCACAGTTGAAGTGAACTCGGTAAATACTGCAATCATCATTGCTATAGAAAAAACGACTCTCGCAAACGTTATAGGTACACATTATACATTAGGTTACAATGTATAGTGTGTAGTTCACCACATCTGAATGAATACACTCGCTGTTATAAAGGCCTTCGCGTACGCCCACCTCAAGCTTTCCTCAGTTATGTAATATGTTATAATTATTTACAAATTAATCAAGACAATCTTGGTATTGTTCGGTAACAAATAGTTAACAAATGACTGATATTTATCTATATATACAGAGGGTTGTGTACCTAGTTTTAGTCCCAGCCGTGGTGTTCATGGTGCTCATGATGAACTGGCACCCACACCTTTTCCCAAACTGGTTTCCACACTTTTTTCCACGCAGGTACCTCTATAGTCTTCCATACTGGTACTTGAACTTCTTTCGATTTCTCTACCCATATCTTCTTTTGCACAGGGACCCAAATCTCTTTTTTGACTGTTTTCCATATTTGCACTTTCTCCTCTACCCATTCTTCTTTTTTCTCTGTAACCCACGCCTGTTTCTTCTCTGTTCTCCATATCTGCTTCCATTCCTCTTTCCACTCTAGTTTTTTTTCTGTTACCCATTCCTGTTTGTGTTCGGTTCTCCAGACCTGTGAAAAACATACGTTATTAGACTTGGCCACTTACTAGCCCATAAGAAATAACATGTTTTACTTTCCTTTTTTAACCGTCTTCAAAAATAGGAGGTAACTCAATTCGACCCATATTCTGACCCAAGATCTGATGATGGCATCCCAGACAAATAGAGGAAACCTTTGAAAATCGTAGTGGCGACTAGTGCGTATTTTAGTTTTTTGCCTTAAGTATTTTAAAGCACTACTGTTTAAGTCGATCTGATGATGGAGCCGAAAGATAGTCAAAAGAACTCCTCAACGATTTACAGCAATTACCTGGTGTTTGCGCTTGATTAATTTGTATAGATAAGAACTTAACACCTAGATGGGTTGTGACTGTCACTAGAAATCTGATGATGAAGACAAAGGGCAGTCAAGGGAATTGCTCAAAGTTTTACAGTAGCTACCTTGTGTCGCTACAGTACCTACATGAAGTCGGTTGTCTCTTTAGTTTTTAAAACGTAATTAATTAGTATTTTGACTAGAATGATTTTTTTGCTTACCTTCTTCCAGACGGGTTTCCAAATCATTTTTTTTCTCCAAAGATCATGGCTGGTATATTCCCATCCGTGGTCATCTTTTCCGAGGAATTTTTCTCCAGGAACGCCTTCTTTCACCCAGGCGGGGACGTGGCTCACCTTCCACTCCGGCACTTGTATGTCTTTGGTAATGGGCACTTGTATTTCCTTCCAAACAGGTTTGTTAATCTTCTTCCAATCAGGTACCTGAACCTCCTTCCATATCGGGACTTGTACCTCTTTCCATATGGGTTTCTTTACGATCTTCCAAGCGGGGACTTGTTCCTCCTTCCATTGCTGGACTTTCTCAGTTTTCCAGGCCGGGACTTTTTCCTTGACCCACTCTGTTTTCCAAGCTAGTTTCTTTTCTGTTTTGAAAATTTGTTGCCAGTCTTCTTTCCAGACGAGTTTTTTCTTCCAGACTCCCTCTGGGGGTGGGGAGTGCCAGCCTCCAGGGGTACGTTTTACCCTGGTGAGTTCAGTTTGCTCTGCGGCGTCCTGTATGGGCACCGCCAGCGATGCTGCACAGGCCAGCACGAGCCATAGCTGAGAACAAAAACACAATCGTTAAGAAACACAGATTTTATGGACGTGTGAATTCCAGTATGTCTGTTGCGTAATACAAATATGCCTTGTATGTATTGTGTGCTATCATTTTGATGAAGTTTTGTATATCTCGATTAGAAACAAAAAGGTAAGCACACTTTTAAGCGATTTAAAACTGATTGAGTATGACATTAATAATACTGACTGACCTATCAAAATTATATAAGAAATAACGCTTCTACGGCATAAACATTTTTGTTTACACTTCGTTACACACTCAAGCTTTTTTCCATTATTATGTCTGTATTTTTATATTTTGACCTCCGTTTATATTTTAAGCACCTAACCAGTGCTTGCCTAGGTTGCTATTAGAAATTCGTATGTGAAATTTTGCATCATTAATGTATGGAATTTAATTATGTATTATACAATACAACCTGCTTGGATTTAATTTATTCCTCATATTGTTCGCGAGGTCGCATGTGATTATACCGAAATTATTTTGATTGTGCCACTTGGTGACTACTTTTTTTTTATATTAGTGTATTTTATTATTAATATAACATTTAGCTAGATAGTAAAATAGTAACAATTAATTAACCAGAAACTAAAATATCAAATGAGGTTTATATATTACCTATACTGGCATCTATCCACGTCTACTCACGCGGGGTACCTGCATAAGAAGTACCCTATGTCTTTCCCCAAGATACAATCTCATATAATTAAGATCTGTTCAGCCGTTTAGCGGTTAAAACGAAACAAACAAATATGTACACATTTTTTATATAATTGTATGTATATTAATTTTAGTAACACAAAGTCGTAAATTAAGGTTTTATAAAAATATGTGATGCTTTTTTGGATTGAGTAGCAACTCCAAAAAGAGTCGTGACGTGAAAATGTGAGTGGGTTATTATGTAAATACTGGCCGCCGCTATCATCTCATTTAAATACCAAAACAGACGCTCAGCCTCAGCCCAGCTAATTTGTTTCTGGGATTATTTTGCATAGATTTTTGTGCAAGTCATTTGCCATAACAATAACGTTTTTGTTTAAAACAAATTTCAATTTTACATAAACTACACACCAAAAACATTTAAATAAAATAGTTAGGTATTTAAAATGTATTAAGCAGGGTTTTTTAATAATTCTCATTACTTTTAAATCTTATTATAAACGATTAATTAACTTATTTTGAAATCCGTTAGAAGGTATGACGATTTTTGAATATTTTCGGGTTAAAACTGTCACTCGTGTAGTATTTGAATTAGGTACTCTTTTTAAAAAAATTGTCGTTACAAATTATTAAATTTATAGAAACGTAAATAAAAAATGTTTGTCACTTATTAAAAAAAACACAATGCTATTCACTTATCGCGCACATTCACAATATTTTAAATTCACTAAATCATCACATTATTGAAACCCACCGTCAAAGTCAGCTTCCTCATAACTCTCCACCAGCTGAGCGACTGTGCCCTCCCAAGCTGGCAATCTCTTTTTATCACTATGCCCCACTCTGGTGCTCCTGGAAGGATGCTACTGCCAAGGGTGATCTATTGGCACCGCGCGGATCATGCTGATATATCTTAGATAACACTTTGATTATGTAGTGTGAAGACGCGAGTTCACTTTTACTTTGTTTTTACGAATATTTTTATATTCAAGTACATGTCATTGGTATGTTTTTTAAACATGTTTAATGTAGAATAACTAATACTATATAGCTTTATTAACAAAAAAATAGTAACATACCACAATAATAAAATATTTAGGTACGTGTGATGTCCCATAGATGAGCTAAAGACCATTTAATAGGATCTAGATTATGTTGTATTTGAATCACCGTATCAACAGAACAATTACTATTTTAAATGGTCGTCATTTTGTAAATAAATAAATGTTTGTGTATTTACAGTCTGCCTATAAACCTACTTGTTAATAGATAGTATGTGTGTATCAATACTCTTTCGTTTTTATATCTATTATTTTATACATAAAAACTTTGTATAGTTAGGTTTGCAGAACAAGTGAAATTACTAAATGAAACAGAGTGAAACAAACACACGTTTCAGGTCTCCATGCAAGCATAAGGTGTGTATAGACGTGTATATAGCTAACAATCACCGACGACCAACAGGTGGGTTGTGCCCTAATTCACATGTTTAGTAACACCCAACACCCATCTAAACAAATAATCTAAACAAATAAGTGTGAACCATTCACAAAAGACTATCTTACCTCGAAATAAGCTTGTAATATGGAAATAGATGACTGATATATCACTTGTATACATGTGAATACATACTATCTAATAACTTAAATAAAACACAAGCAATTCTTGTATTAATGTAGGTATATAAATCTGAAACATGGAAAGATTCCGAAGATTTTCATGACATTAATTATGCAGGGGGTTTCGGGGGCGATAAATCGATCTAGATAGGTTTCATTTTTAGAAAACGTCGTTTTATCCGTGTTTAATATCGTGTTTTATACTGACACTTTAGTATAGCCACACACTGAACTTGTTTGTGTTTACAACAAAGAATAAGAAAAGAATATTAGTAGTATATCAGTTGTAGGTATATTATGTGGTAATTTTTTTATTAGAAGGTACGTCTCTTGCTGTTTTACCTTCAATATTACACAGTAGTTTTGTCCCAATGTTGATTTACAGTAAGCGAAGAAAGTTGCTCATGTAGTTGTTCTTTAAACATATATTTGACGACCTTTGGCCCACTGTGCTAAGTGGGCCAAAGCCCTCCTCAGGAGTGTTGTGGGTACGATTCCCGCCGCGGGACAAATGTTTGTATGATCTGCAAGTGTTTTTCTCGGGTCTGGGTATTTTTCTATGTATAATATGTAGGTTTTTAAGAAAAGTATTTAAGTAGTATATCACTCGTGTGGTACCCATAACACAAGCTCTGCTTACTTTGGGGCCAAATGATTCTGTGTTTAATGTACGGCATTATCATAATAATAAAAAAACTAAATACAAAGCGTAAAAAAAAAATACAAAGGCAGAGCAATTACTAACTGATATTTGATGCCTTATTGAAATAATAAAGATGGTGATTACCTGTACGAGCTGTCGTTTTTCAGCAATAATGTATGACCCACTTCGCGATCTTCAAAGAGATATAACGACATAAATGTATTTACACGCATATTAAAGTTATACTTAGTTTGTTTCCAGAAATATATATTACGGCTACATAAAAAATATTACGGCTACAGTATAATAGGTCCTGCAAACGGAGGACTACTCGTATATGGCGATATATTCCAGACAACCTTTAAGTAATTCTAAAATAAAGGTGTAGTGACGATAAACCAACTACAAGGGAGCTGGAGAACACGCTGGAGTTGGGTATTCGACAGCCCCCGAACTAGTTGGAAACTGTAACTCGGGGTTAATATATATTTGTCCTAGAAGGTTTTCTTATTATCTACGCAAACTAAATCTCTATAAAAACATGTGGAAAAATTTTACTAAGTAAAGACAGTTTCATATGATTTAGGCATAGTTAACTCAACTTGATCCAGACCACTGTGAGAGGACAGAGTTCCCAAGACGCTGGCGGCATTGCCATGTTATATGGGAATGTTAATACACTGGGCCAGATAGCCAGCTCTTTGGTCACGCAATGTATAGTTAATTAAAATATTGTGAGATCGAATGGTTTTAAAATGTTGTAGGTGTAATGTGGGATGGAATAAAATACGTTATTAGTAGCATAGATACGCAAAGTAAGCGAATTCATTATTTGCCTTTTATTATATTTGTGTATTGAAATAATAACAAAACTGTTTATGAATGTTACATTAGAACTATCTATAAGCCAAATTAGGAAGAACAATAGACTCCGCAACAGGACTGGCCTGTTGGTAGTAATTCTGCTTTCTGCCCTGTAGATTGAGCGTTCGATTCCCTCCTTGACCAATTGTGTGATGAATGAAGGATATTCATCACACTAATATTATAAACACAAAAGTTTGTATGTATGTTTGTTACTCTTTCACGCAAAAACTACTAAATGGATTTAAATGAAACTTTACAATAATATAGCTTATACATCTGAATAAAACATAAGTTATTATTTTTTAAAGATATTGAGTGAATTGTCCAAAATATGACGATAAGTGCCAAGTGGAAAAAAAAACTGCCATCTGCAAGCTATTCTGGCGTGCGCTGCAAAAACCGTATGAATTACACGTAGTACTAATCCTGTGCGGACGAAGTCGCGGGCACTAGCTAGTAAAAATATATAAGTATTTATTTAAATAATTATTTATTTATATTTTGAAAACCAACAGCTAAAAAGACAACATAATACTAAAAAAGAAACAGAGGACCAATTACAGGTTTTCACTGACTGAAACATTGTAGTCAAAGGTGTGAACACTAATTTAACGCATCTGCATGAAAAGAGGCACGTTCTCGCTAACCAGTTATAATCATTACAATCATCATTGTTTTTATAACTTCTAAAACTATCGTGGTTTTGAACATAATTTTCACTCAAAACGGGATATTTACCATGATATATGAGTTTTTCTGATTCCCAATATTTCGGCATAGTTGCATGCGCAATGATCACGAGATAAACTCAATATTCAAGTGGATCCGATAATGGTTTATCAGTCTCGAATCCTCTTTAACGCTCACAAAAATGTTCATCAAAATCGGTCCAGCCGCTTTGGAGGAGTTTAATTACAAACACACGCACAGAAGATTTATATACCTACATAAAGATTATAAATTTAAAAGTACAAGTGTGTCTTTTTGTTTCTCTATTTCCTTTTACTTCTAAACGGCAGAACAGATATGTCATGGGATAGATACGTTCTGGATTGTATCATGGGAACGGACAAATAGATAAATTTGTATGTAGGTACATCGCGTGCGAAGCCACGACTGTAGCTAGATGTCCCTAAATAATGACTAATACTAAACACAAATATTTATATACTAAAAGCGAATGTATTTGCGATTGTTATTTGATACTTTATGCTGGACTGATTTGGATGACTTAAAAAAGGAGGAAGTTCTCAATTCGCCTGTATTTTTTATTTTTAATGATCCGTAGCCAAATGGCAAAAAACGGAACCCTTATGGATTCGTCATGTCTGTCTGTCTGTCTGTCTGTCTATCCGTCCGTATGTCACAGCCACTTTTTTCCGAAACTATTAGAACTATACTATACTATGTTAAAACTTGGTAAGTAGATGTATTCTGTGCACTGCATTAAGATTTTCACACAAAAATTAAATAAAAAAACAATAAATTTTGGGGGTTCCCCATACATAGAACTAAATCTTAAAAATTTTATTTTCATCAATTGGATAATTCTTCAAAAATGATATTGAGGTTTCTAATATTTTTTCTAAACTGAATAGTTTGCGCAAGAGACACTTCCAAAGTGGTAAAATGTTCCCCCCCCCCCCCCCCTAAAATGTTCTAACTCGTCTTGTATCAGAAATTTATCAAATTAATAGCAATTTCTGGTTTCATGCAATAAACAGTGTAATCAGAGCCTTGAGAGTATGGGCAATGTCGGACGCCCCAAGGCTTCGAGCGTTCAACCGAACAACTGAATTGAAAATTTCCTTTTTTTTAAGTCGTTGAACACCACTGGGAACCAAAATATCGAAAATCAGTTTCCTAAGACGATGGTTTTTTCCAGTTTTTGATTTAAAAAGCAAATTACAGAACTGATTTTGATGAAATTTCTATGGGACCAAGCGGGAAGTTTAAATCCATTCAGATTAATAATTTTTCAAATCATTTCTTATATGAAGGGAGTGATGAGGTGATAAAAAAACAACTGAATTAAGAACCTCCTTTTTTGAAGTCGTTGAAAAAACAGGGCCGTCCGTGTTCCTCCATAAAAATCAGACTTCTAAGTTTTATAACTAATTTTAAAAGCATTTCAATTGGAACTACCAGAAACTCTATAATTCGTTTTTGTATAACCCTAGCTCACTTTTCACTGCTGACCCTGTTCTGTTCTGACATATGGAACGAAGAATGTAAAGGAAAAGTACAATCAGAGATAAAAACATTTGGCCATAGAGATTTCAAAAACACTAGTTACACACTTAAGTGTTATTAACACGAAATTTATAATTAATATTTAAATTTAGCCTCAATTTTGATGAATGGCTTTGCTTATGCAAACTTTATGTTTTATGTAAATTGGTCTTTGATATTAGTGTTTTTTCCCCGAAGGCCAAAAGAAGTTGAACCGTCCTGTTTCTGAGTGCTAGTAGGTAATTCAAATTGTATGGAAATGACAGCAGCTTGTCATATGTCAGTCACGTGACTTATAACGAGCAAATGTCTTATCCATTCAGTTTTATCTCTCCGCGAAAGTGGAAAGTCTAGGAGCACTATTCCCTTGCTTTATGCATTGTTGGCGTGCTATTGTTACTAAACTATAAAATCAGGAATAATCTAGCCATTTACGTAGAAAAGAATTTTTGAAATTGGTTCAGTAGTTCCCAAGATTTGATACAAAACGACAAACAATGGCGCATGGTGTATCTCATGGTATGACTGACATGTAATGTGGTATTCAAATCTTGCCATCTATTAACTGACATTAGAAAGGTCTATCACCATACGTTAACGATCAAGTTTTACGATGGCATAGCTTACTATCGCTAAATTCACCTAGGATGTAAGACGTTTCAAAGTGATCCTTGTGATTGTATTGAATAAAGTATTTTTTCACTTGGGTAAATTTACCTCTATTTATGGTTAGTACTTAAAGTATGTAAGTAAATACTAGCAGCAGCCTGTGAATTTGCCCTCGTGGTACAGATATAATAAACAGCCTAAGCTAATCTAGGTCTTAGATATTCAAGTTTCATTCAATTCGGTTCATTGATTGAGTTACACATCAATACATCCAAATATCCAAATATTCACATAAACTGTCACATCTAATTAACTCAGATAGATTGAACAAGCAATTTAGAAGCTTCATTGTTATCTAAGCTAAAGGTCATTTAAGGTGAAATTAGCGACAACAGAGGCATACCAACGAGCACAGTAATTCCATTTGCAGGCCGCTGACCAAGGTAACTGATAGGGATTACCGCGGGCTCTCATACATACATGCCTGCCGATTGTGAAATGATACTGGACTCAACAAGTAAAGGCCGGTATCCACTTGAGCGGTGCTGAGAGGAAATTGTGTAAAATAGACATAACAGTTATTTATATCTATATTATTGTACTTACTCGTAAACTTATTGCGCCATGCATCTAACTCATATACCGAGTTTTATAAACTCTGTGATCCGTGGACGAACTGAGATTCAAGATGTCGGTAATCAGATTATGCAATTAAATCTAGTTGGAGCAAGGCAACGACTGAATTGTGGCCGATGAGTGTATTTAAAGTGAAGACGACCGACAGCGAGATGGGTGGACATTATCAAAGTTGCCGAAGATGCATGAGACTAGAGCAGGATCCGATACTATAGCAGTGGCTGAAATTTGCCTGTAGACGATGAGTCAAATTATATTATATTGACGACCTCTGTTGCGCAGTGGGCCAAGGCCCGGCTGAGACTTAGAAGGTTGCTGATTCGATCGGGAATACTTGTATGATCTGCAAGTATTTGTCTCGGGTCTGGGTGTTTCTATGTATAATATTTATGTTACAAAAGTCCACATATACATAATATACACATACATAAGTATATCAGCCATAATGTACCCATAACACATGTTCTGTGTCCGTAGGCCACTGAGCCATATAAAAGTAGGAGTTCCTTCGCATTCAGGTACATTATACAGTATGTACTCTTACAGCCTTACTTATAACGACGACCTCTGTGGTGCAGTTAACTTAAGGTTCGGCTGAGACGCAGAAGGTTGCGGGTTCGATTCCCGCCGCGAGACAAATGTTTGTATGATCTGCAAGTATTTGTCTTTGGTCTGGGTGTTTCTATGTATAATATGTATGTATTTACAAAAAAAAAAAAAAAAAAGTTTATAAGTAGTATATCAGTCATCTGGTATACCCATAACACAAGCTCTGCTTACTTTGGGGCCAGATGATGCTGTGTGAAATGTCCGGGGGATTATTATTATTATTATTATTATAAACGCCACTCAACTAGAACACTCTTTAACACTGCTTAAGTTTCCCCCTTCACTATTTTAACCATTGATTTTTAAACCCAGAACTTTTGAGAGAAGCTGAGATGTTTCTAAGTTGTGCACTAAATAAATTTAATGAGATGCGTTTCTAAAGAGTACGTAAAGACTCACTGTTAGGTATTTGTTGAATAAAATTAGAAAAAATGTTGTAGTTTTTGTTTTGATAATATTTTGACAAATAATTGTAACATACTGATCGCCCAGCACACCGTGTATTTCACTTGTGTAGGCATTAGCTACTAAGGTACAACAAATACTTATTAAATGTACTAAATACAATATTTTCTGTCAAAGTTTTACCCTACAGTCGCAAAATGAACATACGTAGATATTTTGTCTGTGTCTAGGTGTTGTAAGGAATGTATGGTATTCTATCAGTCATTTGACTCCCATAGTACAAACTATGCTTAGTTTAGGGGCTAGATGGTGTTATGTAGATTATTCACCGCAAATTGTCTAAACAAAGCATTATTTTGATACAAAAAGTTCCAATTACACTAAGCAATGTTTTCGTCTATTGTTGAGAGTAAAAAATAAAACTGTCCTAGTGTTTGTAGAAATAAGCAGGTGGTTACGATGTGTATCGAAGCACGTCCCTTGCGGTATTCATGTCAAACTCCTCGAGACACACGTGTGACGCAACGAAAACAACTACAACTAATACTAGCGCCATCTATCTACAAAACGGCCTATAGGTGTAATCTCTGGTATACAGTCTATAAATGGTGAGATATTTTGTCTCGATGTAATGTAAGCTTGACCCATTTTTGACCAACTTCGAGTAAAAGAGAAGGTATGGATTTTTCTAGATATTTATAGATATTTTTCTAATATTTATCCTCAATGACAATCGCTTCTTCTCTGTTATATAGAAGTAACACCAACTAATTAGTTATAGCTTCCATTGGTATAAGTAATGATGAGTTTTTCTAACGCTGAAGCAAAAACTTCGTGAGGAAAAGGTATGCTGTATAACATAAAAAGTTCAAAAGTGCAGTGCAAGTGCAAAAAAAGCATTTTAACGCTCATTAATCCTTTCACCACACTGGTTTGAAATAACAAGTGAAACTATGAGAATAAAATAAAATTCTACAACCGTTGATTACGTTTTTTATATAAAATAGGTCGCTTTTTGGTGCTTATTTGATACCTAAAATAAGTTTAACGACGCTTACTGCATAAACTTCTGCATTTAAAATTTAATTTCGTTTTAAACAGTCCTTAGATAGCTGAACTGTTTCACATGTAATTACTATTAGTACTGTATACTATTGTATACCACGGTATACAATAGTATACAGTACTAACCGCCACGCCAATATAAAAACGCCACGCCACCGCCACGGTCTACCACGGTAGGTTTGACGACTTCCAGCCTCCAGAACAAGCCGGGTTCCGAAAAGGCTTTAACACCATAGACCACATCCATACGCTCCGGCAGGTTATACAGAAGACCGAAGAGTATAACCAGCCACTTTGTTTAGCGTTTGTGGACTATGAAAAAGCCTTTGATTCTGTCGAAACCTGGGCAGTATTGCGGTCACTCCAGCGGTGCCAAATCGACTATCGGTATATCGAAGTGTTGAAATGTCTGTACAGTAACGCCACCATGTCTATCCGACTCCAGGACCAGAGCACGAATCCAATCCCATTGCATAAAGGGGTGAGACAGGGAGATGTTATTTCTCCGAAACTGTTCACCTCTGCATTGGAGGATATTTTCAAGCTCTTGTACTGGCATAGACATGGTATCAACATCAATGGCGAACACATCACTCACCTTCGATTTGCCGACGATATAGTCCTCATGGCAGAATCTCTGGAAGACCTTGGCACAATGCTCAGCGAACTTAATATCGTGTCTTAACTGGTGGGTCTTAAAATGAACATGAGCAAGACAAAAACCATGTCAAATGCTCATGTTGCACCCGTACCGGTACATATTGGGAACGATATAATCGAAGTTGTAGACCATTATGTCTATTTGTGTCAAACGATTCAACAATTCCAACTTAGACAAAGAGGTCAGCCGACGAATCCAACTCGGTTGGGCAGCGTTCGGAAAATTACGGCACATCTTCTCGTCACAGATACCACAGAGCCTCAAGACGAAAGTCTATAATCAGTGCGTGTTGCCAGTGATGACATATGGAACTGAGACTTGGTCGCTCACTATTGGCCTCATACACAAGCTCAGAGTCGCGCAACGTGCTATGGCTCTCCATAGCAGAGCTATGTTGGGTGTTTCACTACGTGATAAAATCCGCAACGAGGAAATCCGTAGAAGAACCAAAATACCGACACCGACATAGCACTCAAAATTTGCAAGTTGAAGTGGCAATGGGCAGGCCATATAGCTCGCAGAACTGATAACCGTTGGGGAATAAAAATTCTCGAATGGCAACCAAGGACAGGAAAACGAAGCGTAGGACGACCCCCCACCCGATGGACTGACGACATTGTAAAGATCGCAGGAAGTCGGTGGAAGGAGAGGGCTCAAAATCGTTCTTCCTGGAAATATATTGGGGAGGCCTATGTTCAGCAGTAGACTTTATAAAGGCGGTTATGATGATGATGACTATTGTATATTATTCCGTACATTTCTGTTATTATTTTTGAAAATAAAAAAATATCTATAGGTATAATAGCAACGCGCAAGTTGTTGGTACAATCAAAATTTTATGGCAACGTTTGTTGGCGTTGGTCGGCTATTAGTGTTAATGCACATCATTATAGCCAAACAGAAGTTTATGATCATTCTGTGCGCTTGTGGTGTTGTTATTTTTTATAACAATAAATAATAGTTATTTATGTTCAAATCTTGCGTGAGTTGTATTTTACATTTTGGTAAACACGTGTTTTACTCACGTATTATTTTGTCGATGGAGTCACCGACACTGTTTCGATTCATCTAAGTGAATCTTCATCATTGTGATCATCCTATTTTCGTAGGTTTATTATATGGTATATAAGCTTGATTGCAGCCTTTGTGTTGGTAATAATACAACAGGGAATGACGATTCGATTTATATTTGGAAGTTTTGAAGAGGATATTTACTCGAAATTTCATAATAAAGACACATGTTGATTCGTACGTAATTTCTTAAACTTTTTTAATTCATTATTTATTGCGTAAACAAATTTTTACAGATGTGCAATAGGTGGACATAATGCTAGTAGCACTTTCTGCTTGCCAACCTGCAAGGTAGAAAAAATAAAAACTTTTCGGTAGAATATCGATTTAATTTGTTGGTAAAATACTCTGATGTTTTATCGGTGCCTTTTAAAAATTATATGGATATATGTCGTTTTCGGAGTGTAAATAGCCTTAGTAAATCAATTAGAATTCCGAGTATTTATCCACCATTTTGTTTGCTTTTGTTTGTTGCGCAATAAGTTATTGGAGATGTCGAATCTTTTTGTTTCTAATTAGAAATTTCATTCAGATTCTTCTGCAGTGATGTCACGAACACGAATACAGTTAATCGTCTTCTTTACATAGTATAAAATGAAGTCGCTTCCGCTGTCTGTTAGCTTAGATCTTTTAAACAACTCAACGGATTTTAATGCAGTTTTCACGAATAGGTAGAGTGATAAAGGAGGAAGATTTATATGTATAAAACATGCATATTATGGTACAGATAAGCCGAAAAATTCATAGATTTGTAATGTGATGTCGTAACAAACAAAATTTTATGCGCTTAAATCGCAAATGCTGCTGCCTAAACCTTACGAGATAGATCCAATTAATGTACTACAGAATTGCATATCTTAAAGAGATCGATAAAAAATTCGATGGTACTTATTCCCTAAGGAAAACCCACAGTAACCATTTTTATCTTTAACATATTACAAAAAAAATATGTGTTATTTACCAAGCTATTTAATACAATACAGTTTTATTCTTTATCCAATGAAATGTATTACAAACGTTGTACATTTCAGGTACATCTGTCTGTCTGAGGCTTGTCTGTCTGTTTGTAACGTTTAACGCCTAAACCGTTGAAACGGTTTTGATGAATTTTCGTATAGAGATAGATGGGACCTTGAAGAAGGACATAGGCTATTTTTTATGTAGGTTGAACAGGTGCGAAGCCGCGGGCAAATTTTTAGTAACATACGGCTATTTCGTGGTCAAGCAGTAGCGCTGAAATCTATGGTATCGCACATTATTCCACATTACGCAACTAGAGAGGTTAATTACCTCACCTTATTAACTTTCTCTTTGGTGTTTTTATTTAACTAATTAGTAAGCGTTAATTGATGACATTAATTAGAACTCACAGTCAAAAGGTTGAATTAGTTTCTTTGATTCTAATACTCTCGAGCGTTTTGTTATATAACATTTAAAAACCCCAATGAAGCTTATACGAAGTACCCACGTACGTAGGTACTACGTATTATACTATGTATCTATCATTATTATTCCTATATGACTATCCATAAACATACAAATATTATTAATTTGAGTGTGTCTGTAAGTCTGTTCGTTTATTACATTTTAAGATAGATTGTGTCTTGGGAAAGGATATATATAGATAAGGGATTACTAGCTCCCCACAGAGTCGCACGCATGGTATCTACATAAAAAGTAGCCTATATGTTATTCTCCAAGGTCCTATCTATCTCTAAAATCATCAAAATCGTTTAGTTTAGATGTAAAAACGTAACAAACAGACAGACAGACAGAGTTACTTCCACATTTATAATACCGCAATTTATTATAATACCTGTTGCCCGCAGCTTCGCACACGTGGTACCTACATATTACGTAGCCTATGTCTTTCTCCAAGGTCTCATCTATCAAAAAAAAACCAAAATTCATCAAAATCGGTTATGTGGTTTAGACGTGAAAACGTAACAGACAGCCAGACACTTTCTTACTTTCGTTATCTTTCCATACAAACTTCGAAGGGTGATCACACCACCGTCTGATCATGAACAACCAAAACTAAAAGTGATATAAATTTGTCTTGTCATAATCTATGCTTGTATCAATACAGATTTGTAAAAATAACATGGGTTTGAAAGACTCAAAAAAATCGTTCAAAAAATAAAAAATAAATTTAGGTGTGAATAAATAAAAACGGAGTTCGCAAACTAAAAAAATATTCTGATACAAGCATAGATTATTTATTCAAGAGCTCAAATAACTTTTTTTTTTAAATAAATACATTCAGTAGTTTTTTTATGAGAACCCTTGAGTCAAAGGTCATTATTTTTACGCAATCGTTTTATTTAGAAATCATAGATTAATCTGATCATATGACTCGAAATTATAATCACGCTATCTCCTTACTGCTCATCTCTATCCTTGGTGCACGTCTATCCTTTTCTCACACTAAGCTAGGTGAAACAGCATGCATTTTAGCTGCGCCCACTAACAAGTTTGTGCCGCTGACTCGTGTATCCTTAATAATAGATATGTATAATAGATATGTTAGTAAATAGATACATATTATATATAGAAAAACCCAGACCCGAGACAAATACTTGCAGATCATACAATAGTGATCATCAATGCACTATGGCATTATATCCTAATGACTTACTTTTTATTCACCATAGCAACGCTCAGCCATAATACGCATACCACGTGCTTATTTAGGCCAAGTTCACTAGGCTCGCGCTATGAATTCAATTCTAACTGAAATGAATTTATTCAAAACGTATCTGGTTTTGTAACAGCCCTACCATTAAAGCTGTACTTACTGACATCAAGGTACCGACAAAGTGAAGGCAAGAATTTAGAGTTTCGAATGTAGGTCAATATAATTGCGTTTTTAAATATAAAAAGAAATCAGACTTCATTGTATACAATTTAAGACCATACAAAATTGTATCTAACTAATCTATCTAACCCTTAGTTGTAAAACAGGAGTACAGGATATTACAGGAACAGGAATACTAACCCTACTTTATACACGTAACAAATTTTTTCTCGTAGTTTTTAGCGTTGCTATTTTTACTTCAATTTGAAATGGGAACCTAACGGAATGTATCTTTTAGAAAAAAAAAACAAATCCGTATGTTAACTAACTAACGTAACTCAGTTAGTTCTGAGCTTGAACGAAGCAAAAAAAAAAACATCACAAAGAAGTGAACCTCTTGTATTAAAGTCGGTTAACAAGAAGATCATTTGATATTGATTGCACTGTTACATTTTAAGAAGTATACAGTCATTTATTCCCCATAGTACTTTGCTTAGTTTGGGGCTAGAAGGTTCTGTGTGAAAGTTGAAGGTCGTGGATAACTACTCGGTGAAGGGAATCATCGTGTGGAAACCAGCTCACACACGAACCAAAAAGTACTGCAGACTATTTCCGCAAGCGACGATGGGCTCGCAACATGTCACGGACGGAATACCAACTTCTGGGAGAAGCGTAGGCGTGTATCAAATGCAATGTTTGGAGATGCCTCTTATACATCCACAAATACATACTTGTACTTAAACATAACGGTAGAGATATAAATATAACGGTATGTAGATATTACTGTGTATTAAGCCCTGGAGATGTTTTTGGTTGCTTTTGGATAGGATATGCGGCCAAAAGATTTTTATTTTAGAATAAAATATAAAATATTGAATGAATCAGTTGAATTTGCCGAGGACCTCAAACGGCGCAAATATGCCGATCTTAAGAAGGCCTACATATTAAAGCCTATTGGAGTTGAGACCCTTGGCTCGTGGGGAACAGGAGCCCACCACGTTTTTTAAATTATCTCACGGCGACTGGTAGATACATTGTATGACCTAAGAGCTGGCTCCTATCTGGCTCAGCGTATTAGCATTGCCATTCAACATTGCAATATCAGGCAATATTGGAAACTTGGGAACACTGCCCTCTGGCCGTGATCTAGATCAGTTGAGCTATCTATATATCATTTTTAAACGCCCTTAGATAGCTCTTCTGTTTCACATGTATTTTATATTATTCTGTACATTTTTTTAAGTTTTACAAATCAGGCTTTTACTCTAAACCTATAATATATATATATATATATATATACCCATGATCATTATCCTAGTATTTTCATAATATAGATAGATAGATAGATATTGAGTACCACACGGAATATTAGAATAACAATAACTTAACTTATTTAAGGCAATACAATGAGCGGCATTATCGCTAATAGCGATCTCTACCAGGCAACCGCTGCGTTGGATGAACAGGACTATAAATAAACAAAGAAGGGGCACGTAGGTGTGGTGTATTTATATAATTACATACTCACATATATGTATAAACTAAACAAATACTGATATAAATATATACATAGGTACATTATGTACTCAAAATATATATAATAATAAAGATAAACAGTCTAAAAAATCTAAAATACAGATATAACTAGGTATAAAAGCACGACAAATATTGTTTCATGGCCATGTTTTTGAAGATGGGAAGAGTCTTGGCCTTTTTGATATCCACAGTCAACGCGTTCCACAAAATATCCAACTGTTCTGTAAAACATTTTGGGTTTATCGAAACAGTAGTTTAGTCGGTAGGTGGACACACTGACCTCTACCGAAAATTTCCACTTAATATTTATCAAACGAAAATCTCGAAAAACTGTTTAAGAAACTTTAGAGTATCTTTAAAATACGACAAGTCGTGTAATGAGGTACTAAAATAATAACAATATAATCCCATTTTGCATAATTTTAATGTCTTTATATAATAACTTTGTAGGGGTCAATAATTACGTAATCACTACATAGTATAAAACAAAGTCCCTTCCCGCTGTCTGTCTATCCCTATGTATACTTAAATCTTTAAAACTGCGGAACGGATTTTGATGCCGGTTTTTTTAATAAATAGAGTGATTCAAGAGAAAGGTTTATATGTATAATACATGAATAAAGTAGAGAAACACTGATAGTTTTAGAGGTTTCTAATGTGATGTGGTAAATAAACACATTCGTAGTATATTTAGTATCAACATTGCACTCGTGCAAAACCGGGGCGGTTCGCTAGTAATTCGCTAGTAAATTTCATCACGATAAAATTAACTTCTGCGGGTAAGATCTCTGATTACGAGTGAACAAACAGACAGAAAGACGGACATAGCGTTATAGCTCCTTGTGGACTTTGGAACCCTAAAACGAGTGCATTGCTATCAAACAATGAGGTAAAACACCGTGACAAAACTAGAATTGAATAGCTATTTAAATAATATACGTAATTTACTAAAGCTAGAATGTAGAAGCAATCCACTATTCTAGCGCAATTTAACAAAATGTATGCACTAGGTACACCTAGAACACACATTTCTTTTAAAATCCATCTCGGCAAATTGATGATGCAACCAGGGTTTCCTTAGAAGTGGTCAACGGTTATTATGCTAACCACTAAGTGGCATACGGATGACTGCAGCTCATGTTAACGATGCATGTTTAAAGCGGTTCGCAGAGCCGTTGAGCTTGAACCTTCTGGACAACTACTTCTGGATTTTTTTAAGTTTATTCTCTACATATTAGCCACTAGTGAAAACTTCAATTTTCAAAGATTATTAATTATTTCCTCGCTTAGTTTGGTTAACGCTGGTATTTCCCTACATAACTTTGTACCTCCTAGCAAGAAATCATGTTTATTTGTAAAGTATGTACATCTTACATTAAATTAGTTATTATTATTATATACTACAGAACTAACAATAACTTTATCAACAATTTGTAATTATTATTTCTTCAAATAACAAGCACATAACTATTATAAATCTCCACAATAAATAAATAATGCCGGACATTTCACACAGCATCATCTGGCCCTAAAGTAAGCAGAGCTTGTGTTATGGGTACCACATGACTGATGTAACATATATATATGTCGTTTTTTTTTCTAAATTCTTACATATATACATAGAAACACCCAGACCCGAGACAAATACTTGCAGATCATACAAACAATAAAATAAATATCACGTTAGATAACAAGGCATCGTAATCGATCGTAATCAATCACGCTACTGATTTTAATGAAAGGTATAAATAAAAACTTGGAAAAAAAAAAGGACGCGGGCAAAGCGCGAGCAAATACTTGTTATTATAATAAATACGAAAATTTGTTATATAATACCCGGTTATGTCCGGTAATAAAAGACAGGATCTTGTATATTTATTTATTTATTTAGGGATAATAAACAGCTACAATATGCTATAATGTTAGGTAAATGGTAATTTAAATGTAGTAATAATATAAATATGTAGTAATCAAAGCCTGCATTATCCATATATTCGGTATACAACATTGATATTTTTGTGGTAGTACGCCGATAGAGGCTTTTATAAAAAGTAATAGGTCAAAAACAAATTTCAAGCAATTAGGTATCGTGAATCGTTGTACAATAATAGAATTAGGTAAGTAAACATAATAAGAAAAATATATGTTAAGTAAGTGAAAAATATTATTAGACATTAGAGTAGGTAGTTAGGAGAATATTAAAGATGTACTTTAAAAAAAACGCAATTTTATATTTATACAACGATTCACGATACCTAATTGCTTGAACTTAGTTTTTGACCTACTACTTTTTAGAAAAGCCTCTATTTAGAGCATGCAAAATTATCGATGTCTGTGAAAGTAGAATTATAAGACAAACATTCAACACATGAGACTACTAAGTTCAGAGTTCGTGCGACAGGTGTTCACAGGAAATAAAGTACCCACGGAAACCTGCCTTCTATGGAAGGTCCGGGGCACTGTATAGCAAAGTTTGGTAGTGAGGTCATTAACGTCAATATTACTGTTAACAATACCGATAACACATTTGAGGGAGTGAATAACAGTTTTTAAAAAACGTATAAGTATTCATGATTCCATCACGTGCAATGATCGGGTGTATCCTACTATTTCCATTAAGTATTAAGAAATACTGGGACTGATTCTCCCACTGTTTCCATTGCTGGCGGCAGCGGCAAAAAAAACCTATATTCTTACCTATAAACATAAAACTAGTCTTTAGACGATAAGTCAGACGAAAATAAACATAATTATCTAGAAGTAAACGTTTTAAGAACACAGATCGCTTAAACGGTTGTAAGATAACCTTATGGTAATAAAAATAATATAGATTATTGAGGACATAACTTTTTAGTTACAGCTAAAAATTAATGCTACGGCTAGAGTGTTCCTTCTGGAAATGGCAGTCTTATCGCATATGGCGATATTTTCCAGTCATAAAGCGGTCGTTATTTAACGGCTGCCACTTTGTTGAATCTTGATTTAATGATAGCTATTATGTAAGTAGACCTTCTGCGTGTGTTTTTTTAAATTCGTCAATATATTTGTTCAAATATATTTTTCATTGCAAAATAATCTATCCGTTTATTGGAATGTGTGCCTTATTTATATTAAACTTGACCTTGAACATGCGCTTAGTTTGTCAATATTATAACTGCAAAGATGTGCCAACCAAATTTATTAATACCTTACTAAAGAGTCATAAATCCTTATCCTTACTATAATATTATAAACGCGAAAGTTTGTAAGTATGTTTGTTACTCTTTCACGCAAAAACTACTGAATGGATTTTAATGAAATTTTACAATAATATAACTTATACATCAGAATAACACATAGGCCATAATTTATCAATATTTTGTGTGAATTGTTCAAAAATTTAACAATAGGTGTCAAGTAAATAGGAAAAAAATCTGCCATCTGCAAGCTATTCTGGCGTGCGCTGCAAAAACCGTTAGAATTACATGAAAGTACTAACTCTGCGTAGACGAAATCGCGGGCACCAGCTAGTACTTAGATTTACAGAATACTTATTAATAGAAGTCTAGAAAACGGACTCCATGAAAACATATATATAAATTACGACTCTGGCTACAGCGTAACAAATTGCAATTCAGCTTGCAGAAGTGAGTTTAGCGCCTAACATTATATTTACCTACATAGTGGCTGTCTTTCAATCGCGTAACTCCATCTCTTCTTGCGCTGCACTTCTCTAGAAATTTGCCCAACAGGCTGAATACGCCAATGAGCTCACAACTTCGTACTTAAAGTGCTGAGTACGCCTGGTCTGGCCTGGCCTGGCCATAACTGAAAATACCACAGCAGAACGATATCCACACAAACTTTAACATTTCTCAAATTTCACTGCAAAATTTCTCACATAATAAGTAGTTATTAATGTGTACCACATTGAAAAAGCTTGTGTGAAGTTTCTGGCGTGGTGGTTTCTTAACAGCTTTCTATAGTTTTGAGCACATGATACGCACGCAATTTATCAAGAGATTACTCAAACGCAATCCCAATAACATTGCTCATTTGAAGTGTTCGTTGCGTCAGGACTCTTATCTCTATTAGCATACAAATGCATACTATAAACACAGGTTATCGAACAGAAAAGTTGAAGTATCTTACTGCCGTACTTATGCCTGAGTTTTGAAACGCTATTTCTTCTTCCCATACTGGGATCTATTATGATGTAAATTTTGCTCATGTCAAGTAATTTTGTTTTAATATCATCACAAAATCTTAGTAGATCGTCATTTGTCTATTCTAAACGTCATCGCGGAATGGCTGTCTAAATTATTTTACACTCTTTTTACACATATTGTACATAGAAACACCCAGAACTGACAAATACTGGCACTTGTAATACAATTATAATTCTATTGCTTACACTAGTCACAACTCCGTTTTTAACCGACTTCATCTAAAAGGAGGAGGTTATCAATTCGTCAGAATCTTTTTTTTTATTAATGTTCACCGATTACTCGAAAACGCCTGAACCGATTTGGAAAATTCTTTTTTTGTTTGAAAGGGCACTTCACAGGAGGAGGAGGAAATTTTATCAAAATCAGTCGAGCTGAAAAATCAACGTAAATCTAAAAATTGTATAGATTGATGATATTTTCATGTACTTTGATTCTCATTGGAGCAGTGCGTTTATTTGGCCTCCCCATATTATATATACACAAAATACATCTACTCTCTATTCAAAATGTATTATAGGCTCAAATTTCATTCAATGATGTCGGTTTTCTTTTTAGTTTTTAAAACGTAATTATATTGTTAGAGCTTACTCAATAAGACATGAAACAACACAAATTTATCTAGCAAAGGTATGTTACTCTGCGAAATTTCAAACGAAAAATCTTCGTCATTTTGTTATTTCGTTATCAATTTGCAATTGTCAAAGTTCTTCTTCGTTAATGACAAGTGTCTTAATAATTACAATTTTCTTAGTGTCAATAGTTTATATTGTTTAAGTTATGATGTCACAAAGTCGTATCTTGTCGTTCGTCATTTGTTATTTTATATAAAACTAGCGACCCGCCCTGGCTTGCATGGGTGCAATACTTATACTAAATATACTACAGAATGTCTAATGTGATTAGAAACCTCTAAAATGATCAGTGTTTCTCTACTACAGGGCTGTCCAAACTGCATACCTTTGCGGGCAAATTAAATTTAGTAGAAAAGCTGGAGGGCAGCAGAAAAATTATTAAAAAAAAAAAAAATCTTGATACGTTTATTGGTTCTTTGTTAATTTATCTTTAACAATCATATCGATATCAACGTCAACATTCGTTGTTGCCAGACGCATTGCATGAAGAAGTGACTTATCTGACAGTGAAGATCTATACCTAGATTTTATAAAGTTCATTGTTGAATACGCACTTTCACATAAATAAGTGCTGCCTATCATCGATCCCATTTTCAAGCCAAAATTTGTTAGTTTGGGGAAACGATCGCCAAGGATCTTAAAAAAATCCATTCCAGTTTCTGTTCTAGCCTTGTAAAAGGGATCTGTTTGTACGTCACATAATTCCAACTGGTATTCAGTCTTTACGCTTACGATTTGAATTGTTAATGGATGCGTAAAAAGAAACAAATCGCTCATTACCTCGTCGATGTACTTCAGGTGGTCAGAAAAGTTGCATTCTTCAAAATTTCCCATTTCGGTATAATGTTCTTTGCAACTCGGAAAAAAAGATACATCATTTTTTTCCAGTGACGTTTTGAACAATCTTAGTTTACTTTTGAACTCATTCACATATCCATACAAGTTGGCTATATTGTGTTGTTTGCCTTGTAACTTCAAATTTAATTTGTTCAAATGTTGTTTCAAATCAGTTAAAAATGCAAGACCAGCAAGAAATTCAGAATCTAGCATTTCAATTTCTATATCAGTTGTATCAGATGTTATTTCATTTTTAAGAAATATGGGAATGTCTTTCCGTAAAGTGAAAAAGCTCTTCAAGCTCTGACCAGCACTCAACCGTCGGATTTCTGAGTGCAATAGCAGATCCCCATAGGTTGCGTCAATTTCAGTTAAGAAATTACGAAATTTACGATGACTCAAAGCTTTGTTTCTACCTCTAATAAGATTTGTTATTTTAATAACTATTTTCATGGCATTCATTTGGCGCAAAGATTTTCCGCATAAAGCTTCTTGTTGTATGATGCAATGAATTAATGGGCAATCAATGCCATTTTGTTTTAGAAGTCTCGTAAGTCCTGTCACGTTTCCTGTCATAGCTTTTGCGCCATCCGTCACAATACAAGAACATTTTTGAAACCCACCGTATTCCATAACAGTTTTGTTAACTGCTTGAAAGATATCGCTGCCTTTAGTTGAGCCATATAGTGGCACTGAGTTTAACATATCCTCCGTGATCGAAAAATCTTTTGAAATGCAGCGAATAAAAATTATTAATTGTCCGATATCTGTCTGGTCGGTACTTTCATCCAAACATAATGAATAATATTCACATTTTACAATGTAATCACATATTTTTTTCGAAACATATTCGCCTATATCATCTATTCGTCGCGTAACTGTTTGGATACAGTTAAATAATGCTACAGATTCAAATTTGTCTGCTAATTATAGCTGCATGAAGCGATGAGCCATGGCAACTGCGCATTGTTTTATAAACACTCCATCGTTGAATGATTTTTTAGCTTTGGCTAATTGCGAACAAACTTCATAAGAAGCAGCCAAACTTTGTTCATTGTCTGTTTAAAAAAAAAAAAAAATTTTTAAAAAAAAACTTTTCTGTTGCGTTAGTTTTTTCTTATACTCAGCCACAACAATTTTTCTTGCTTTACCGACATGTCTTTTATATTTTTCTTCGTGTAAAGTAGTATAATGACGTTTAACATTATATTCTTTACTCACAGACAAAACTTGCATACAAATCATACACTGAATTTTATTATTATTGTTGCAAATAAAATAATCAAGTTCCCACTTCTCATTAAATACACGATGTTCATCACTTTATTTTCGCTTCTTCGTTGACATAATGAAGTTAGTTAAGTGGCGATACGAACATAGTGAATGCACACGCTTAACTAATACGGACACCAACAAATACTCACTCTACAAAAACAAAATACTTTCAGGGAATTTCCCCAATAATAATAAAAGATAGCTTCACTTTTAAATGATGTCATGAGAATGGAATGTTACAAGAATAATAAAATAAATTACACCAAATATTAAGTATATGTTTTGACAAAGAATTATATTATCCAAACTACCTATTTATGTCCAAATCTATTTTCTCATTAAAACATGCGTCGCGGGCCGCATGAAAAGAAGCCGCGGGCCGCATGCGGCTCGCGGGCCGTTGTCTGGACAGCCCTGCTCTACTATATTATGCATGTATTATAAATATAAAACTACCTTTTGAATCACTCTATCTATTTAAAAAACCGCATCAAAATCAGTTGTGTAGTTTTGAAGATCCAAGCAAACATAGGGACAGACAGATATCGGGAAGCAACTTTGTTTTATACTATGCAGTGATGGTGCCTTTCATATATAGTAACTACGAATTATTAAGGAAATACAAAGCTTTTATTCACACTCGAATCAATAACTCTAAATCACTTTTTGTAAGTTATCTTTCAACACACTTAGTTACTTACTCAATTCATTTACGAAATTGTATAATTTAGTTCGTGTTTAAATTCTTGAAATTCGATATCGTAATAATACGTAGATAGTACGCTATGTAATCTATGTAACATAGATCTGCTTAAGTTGAATGGCAACAAGTCAACCTAGTATAGATACATTAACAGAACTTCATCTACAATACCCAAGGTACTATGCTATTTTACAACAACTTAACACAACTGACAACTTTATTCATTCACATTTTGGACATTCTTGTCTAGGTTTTATGGGCAGACCATATATTTCGAGTGTATTAAAATGGCGAGTATTCATTTATTTTATAAATAAATAGAATATATGTTTAGTTGATACACAAAGACCTAAAACATCAGAATCTAGCAGAAGATACATTGATACATCTACGGCGTCTGGTAGATACATTGCGTGACCCAAGAGCTAGCTCTTATCTGACTCAGCATATTAGCATTGCCATTCAACATGGCAATGCTGCCTTCTTACAGTGTTCTGGATCAGTTGAGCTATTTATAGATCGTTTTAAATGGTCCATATATTATTCTGTACATTTCTGTAATTATTTTTATTACAAGCAGAAGCAGATAATTAAAACAACTAGGTAAATAAAGAAAACATACAAACAATACAATAATGTTAAAAACAGTAAGTTGCCACGTACTTACACAGAATGTGGATACTTTCCTAGGTAGGAACACACCTAGACTTTAAATGGGCAATTCAATTTAAACAATAACTGGGGGTCAAAAACCCCGTCCGCTGTGTGTAGTGTCCAAACAGGTCCAGCGTTGATGCTTTTCTTTTAGGTAAGTAGCACTGGTTTTGAGTCCGTATACATAAACAACAAACACAGATAACACGAAACACAACAATAAAAAACCCGTGTGCGTCTCGGGACGCCCGACAGAAGTGATAACATAACTAATCTAATCTAGTTAGAGTGAGAGAGGAGGAGCCTGCCTACCGCTGCCGTATGCGTGAGAGAAAGGGAAGCCAGACTAGCGCCGTAACGCGTCACGTAACGAAGCGGTTTATAGATGTTATCACTTCAAAAAGTATGCCCATTGACAACGCTATGACTGACGCAAATTGGACTTGCTTGTGCTACTAGATCGTCTCTACTACGTTCAGTGAAAGTGCACCGAACTGTGTTTATCATGGATGCCTGGTTTACTGCATGATCAGCACTCACCCACATACCTACATTTGTTTCGGTTGTTACTAGTTACGTAATGTTTATTTATACATGCTTTCGTGGCATAGCAGTGGCTATCCTATGCGAGGTTTTGATAAAATTTACAAATAGTATGGAAACATTGGCTTGTAATACGTTACTGCTGTAATGTAGGCAGACCTTATATATATATTTTTTAAAGGCCTTACATTTCACACAATCATTTATCATCTGGCCCCAAAGTAAACCGCTTGTGTTATGGGTACCTACCACAAGACTAATATACTACTTATATTATTATTTTTTATCTCATACATATAAACACTCGGGCCCGAAACAAATACTAGCAGATCTTACGAACATTTGTCCCGCGGCGGGAATCGAACCCGCAACCTTCTGCGTATCAGCCAGGCCTTGGCCCACTGCGCCACAGAGTCATCGTCGTGTAGAATATAAATACTCATCGTCAGAGAAATCGTATATTTAAAACGTTAACCCTCAATCTTATAATTGTACGAGAGAGCTATAGAAACACACAGACCCGAGACAAATATTTGCAGATCATACAAACATTTTATCCCGCGGCGGGAATCGAACCCGGATAAAATAAATAAAATTAGCTATTTTGGTGTTTTAGTATACTATATTCTTTTCATACTGATGTGGGTTCGAATCCGGTAATGCACCATATTTTCTGTTTGAAAAATTTATGTGCGCTATACCAATACCCTCAAACTGTGATGGGAAACATCTTGTGGAACATGTCTAGAACCTAACAAGTTCGAAGACATATGGAGCACGAAAGGAGCCTCTGAGGTATACTTTAATCCATTCACCACACCTGCTCGAAATAATTAGTGACACGATATGAAGAAATTGCATAAAATATGTGGTTATCCTTATTTATTAACGCCACACTAACAAATTAAATGTTTAGATAAAACTATGAGTGAACTAATGTACGCTTAATTTGTAAAAACGCAATAAAAATGTTTGCTTCTTTGGTAAATATTAATAATAATTAGGGTATTATAATTTGGGTTTTATAATTAAAGTATTATATAAGTTACACACTGATGTTCTAACTCTAGATAAAACTGTGTTTATTTATTAGAACACGAGTGTTTATCTCCTGATCATGGCGCTTGCAACTGTGCCGAAATATGGGGAAGCAGAATATCCCGGCAAATATCCCGCTTTGAGTGAAAATTATGTTCAAAACTATGATAGTTTTATAAGTAACATATTCTGTTAATTTTCACTGTAAACAATATTAACCATAATGAGTTTTTCTTTTTTCCGAAATTTCGAAAAGTTGCATGGGCTGTGACCGTGAAACTGAAGTATTACTAGTAGATCGTTAAAGATTGCTTATTGACAGACATACCGTTGTACTCTCCTTTACACTCATTGTCTACGAATGATACTACCATGGGTTTCCTTGTCATCTACAACTCGATCACGACACATCATTAGCCTTTGTTCATCTGCTGAAGATGATTTTGGTGGCGTCAGTAAAGTTACAGAGCAGTTACTTGTAATTGAAAACTTTTGTTCATGGATCCAATCCAGCAAGGTGAGGTGGGTGAAGTTTCCTCTCCACTGACGTCACTCTGCCTGGGATTCTGTTTGATAGTGCAGGCCTTCCCAGGTACCCACACTAACCTCTAGACCTTGCAGACAGGAAACACAGGAAAGATATAAAAAGTACTACGTCACACAATACTGAAGGTACCAGAGCGTGAACTTGGAACCTCACTTTTTTGGATTTCACTAGTTTCACAACAGGATTTTGTTGATTAATGAAAACCATCTTCTCTATTGAAATTCTTGTATTTAGTAATCTCAATTGCCTTATGTTATGAACCGTATGTAATAGCGTTCTGTTGAGATTACTTGTGGGTTATGTAATTCAAGCCCATAGTTTGAATCCAACTCTATGCTGAATTAAAAGTTTCATATAGTTTCATAACTATAACAGTCTGAACTCTATGGTGAAATAAAAGTCACACTGTGTTAGTAACAATAGTAGTCTGCTAATTCATTAAATCAAAAGTAACATCAAATGTAACATGAATCTGAGTGTAATGTACGAATAGGTACATTCCTTTAAAATTTACTTTTCTTCTTCTTCTTCTTCCTAGTTAATGGCATGTGCCATAATGATTACAATTTTGCCAATGTCAAGTGTTTAGACTGTTTATAGTAACACGTCAACTTATACTTATAACACTCAGATACAGAACAAACAGCCATGTTCATCACACAAATGCTTAGGAAGGAATCGAACCCTCAATCTACAGCGCAGAAGGCAGAACTACTGCCAGTTGAGCTGTAAGGTCAGTCAGCTAATAAAAGCAAAATCAAGCGAATAAAAACACAATTAGGCCGGGTGCAAACGTGGACACTTTTGTGTCTTGTGTCGAATACAAGCAACCGATGAATATTTATTTTCTATAGAACCAGTATGAAATCATCCACTCCCTGTGCACACGTAAATATTTTTTGTGTTCAGTTACTTCCCCTTAACACATATCATTGACTATCAAAAAGTGTCCTGTGGAGGCAACTGCAAACTGAAAGTCGTCAGTTGAAGACACAAGCAACATTAACAAATTTCCTTACAATTGTACTGACGGAAAACAAGCAACGAATTGTACCAGTGGCCAGTAGTAGCAACAGGTCAGTGTCCGATCACCGCCACAAGACACAGCAACTACGGTTCCCTGTGATGATGTGCCGTGTCGGCAACAAAAAGTGTCTTTGTTTGCGCGGCGCCTTAGTGTAGAATTATTTGCCGATTAGCTGAGTGTCCTTTGACGAATAAATGCGCTACAAACGAGTGTAATAAGTTGAACCACGGAAATAACATTGCAATTTGTCAAGACACACCATGTGGTACGAAATATTCAATGTCAGGAACACCACACCAAACAGGCCTATAACCGTTTCTCCAACTGTTTGACGTTTAATTAACTCATCAGAATATGAGTATATGTATGAATATGACTTATAATTTCTCGGCTCATTAGCTATTGTGCCGTTGTATAACAACGCCAGAGGCAAGTTACGGTCGGGCCCACCTTGTCGAATACGGCTCACGAGTACATCGAACAATACGACCTGTGAGGGTCTAGACACGCATAGTTTTCTTCTCGCTAATCGGCTTAAATGGCGTATAGATAAGTTGGTAACAGCAGAATACCAAAGTTTCATTTGACAGTTCTAAGTCTAATTTTAGCTAAAATTTGTTACGTTGGTGCCAACAGAATTGAGGCCACTGTGAAATTTTGTAAGTATCAATGTTAATAAATACCACAGTTTTAAATAAGACATAAGTTAATGAGTGAATGTATATAACACGAGAAATAAAGGAAATGTCTTAAGAATAGACTAACTAAGTTAAATGTTTTATGTGCGAGTTCATTAAATTATATATTAAATTCCTACTGACAATATATCTCAATCTGACCCAGAACTTTTTTATTTTTTATTAAGGAAATTTGTTAATGTTGCTTGTGTCTTCAACTGACGACTTTCAGTTTGCAGTTGCCTCCACAGGACACTTTTTGATAGTCAATGATATGTGTTAAGGGGAAGTAACTGAACACAAAAAATATTTACGTGTGCACAGGGAGTGGATGATTTCATACTGGTTCTATAGAAAATAAATATTCATCGGTTGCTTGTATTCGACACAAGACACAAAAGTGTCCACGTTTGCACCCGGCCTAATTGTGTTTTTATTCGCTTGATTTTGCTTTTATTAGCTGACTGACCTTACAGCTCAACTGGCAGTAGTTCTGCCTTCTGCGCTGTAGATTGAGGGTTCGATTCCTTCCTAAGCATTTGTGTGATGAACATGGCTGTTTGTTCTGTATCTGAGTGTTATAAGTATAAGTTGACGTGTTACTATAAACAGTCTAAACACTTGACATTGGCAAAATTGTAATCATTATGGCACATGCCATTAACTAGGAAGAAGAAGAAGAAGAAAAGTAAATTTTAAAGGAATGTACCTATTCGTACATTACACTCAGATTCATGTTACATTTGATGTTACTTTTGATTTAATGAATTAGCAGACTACTATTGTTACTAACACAGTGTGACTTTTATTTCACCATAGAGTTCAGACTGTTATAGTTATGAAACTATATGAAACTTTTAATTCAGCATAGAGTTGGATTCAAACTATGGGCTTGAGTTACATAACCCACAAGTAATCTCAACAGAACGCTATTACATACGGTTCATAACATAAGGCAATTGAGATTACTAAATACAAGAATTTCAATAGAGAAGATGGTTTTCACTAATCAACAAAATCCTGTTGTGAAACTAGTGAAATCCAAAAAAGTGAGGTTCCAAGTTCACGCTCTGGTACCTTCAGTATTGTGTGACGTAGTACTTTTTATATCTTTCCTGTGTGTCCTGTCTGCAAGGTCTAGAGGTTAGTGTGGGTACCTGGGAAGGCCTGCACTATCAAACAGAATTCCAGGCAGAGTGACGTCAGTGGAGAGGAAACTTCACCCACCTCACCTTGCTGGATTGGATCCATGAACAAAAGTTTTCAATTACAATTAACTGCTCTGTAACTTTACTGACGCCACCAAAATCATCTTCAGCAGATGAACAAAGGCTAATGATGTGTCGTGATCGAGTTGTAGACAAGGAAACCCATGGTAGTATCATTCGTAGACAATGAGTGTAAAGGAGAGTACAACGGTATGTCTGTCAATAAGCAATCTTTAACGATCTACTCGTAATACTTCAGTTTCACGGTCACAGCCCATGCAACTTTTCGAAATTTCGGAAAAAAGAAAAACTCATTATGGTTAATATTGTTTACAGTGAAAATTAACAGAATATGTAACTTATAAAACTATCATAGTTTTGAACATAATTTTCACTCAAAGCGGGATATTTGCCGGGATATTCTGCTTCCCCATATTTCGGCACAGTTGCAAGCGCCATGATCAGGAGATAAACACTCGTGTTCTAATAAATAAACACAGTTTTATCTAGAGTTAGAACATCAGTGTGTATCTTATATAATACTTTAATTATAAAACCCAAATTATAATACCCTAATTATTATTAATATTTACCAAAGAAGCAAACATTTTTATTGCGTTTTTACAAATTAAGCGTACATTAGTTCACTCATAGTTTTATCTATACATTTAATTTGTTAGTGTGGCGTTAATAAATAAGGATAACAACATATTTTATGCAATTTCTTCATATCGTGTCACTAATTATTTCGAGCAGGTGTGGTGAATGGATTAAAGTATACCTCAGAGGCTCCTTTCGTGCTCCATATGTCTTCGAACTTATTAGGTTCTAAACATGTTCCACACGATGTTTCCCATCACAGTTTGGGGGTATTGGTATAGCGCACATAAATTTTTCAAACAGAAAATATGGTGCATTACCGGATTCGAACCCACGACCTTAGGATCGGATGGCAGCGTCACTATTAGACTGCGAGTGTTCTCTTTTTATGTTACACAAGGCTAACGTGATTTTAATTTACAGTCTTCCACCAGTACGAGTAATAAGACTGGGTGTGTATTTCGTTTTATGACACTTACCTACATAATTTCGAGTGATTGACGGCAGGTGCTGTAACTGCTGTTTATGAAGCTATTACAAGATTACACCGACGTGCATAAGATCTGTTGTAAGGTGTAGGTTAAAGTATGTTTGTGTAACGATTAAAATATGTAACAGGCTTGATGCTGCAACCTTCAGACATGGTAGAAAATCCTCTGAGCATCTCTATTAAAATACCTATATTCTTTTTCTTCTTCTTATCGTGTCAATAGTTATCTCAAACCAGTGTGGTGAAACGGTTAAAGTGTGCCAAAGAGGCTCCTTTCGTGCACTTAGGTAAGCCTTAATGTAAGCTCTCGACCTTGCCGACAGGACCCGCAGGAAAATTTTGAAATAATAGAAAATTTGTATATTCGTTGTTCATCACACAAATGTTTATCCTGGTTTATCGAACCCTCAACGCACAGCGCAGAAGGTAGAGCTACTACCAACTGAGCTGACAAGCCATTTGGTACACAGTCAGGCGTTACGGAAGATCAGCATCACAATGACGTGAAATTTTGCTGAGTGGTGTTCTTTTTTGCTTCTTTGTCGCTTAATAATAATTATTTTATAACCTAAGTTTATCTTTATGTGGCGCAAAATAAATGTTTTATTATTATTATAAAAACGACATATTTAACGAAGGGATAGGCTTTATATAAACTCTGTTGCTAGTTGAGATCGATATCGAAGCCAGCCACCGTTATCAAAGCAATTTGCTAAGCGGCTATTTATTAGTGCCGTTCACTAGAGTCCTAGGTAATCTTACGGGGTATTTCACGTTCCTATAACTTACATAATGGCTTGTACGTTAATTATGAGTGACGTAAATCATTCATTTAGGTTTTAAAAACAACAGAAATAAACAAAATGAAAATAAAAGTCCAATTATCACCACGAATTATTAATTGTTTCCGTATGCGTCTACCATGAAGGCTCCTCAGATAAACATAATTCTACAGTTGATTTCATACCTTATTTCTAGTCATACAGAGTGTATTGTAATTACAGCTTAAAATCAAATGCAGTGAATAAATAGGATACTAACCCTTAATACTGTTACGATAGAGTTGATATTACCGTGCTTCGTAATGAGGAAGCGGTCGCCACGTTTCGTATAATATATCAGTTGGGTACCTACTTCGTGCAGGGAAAGTGACCTAAGATTGAGAGTTCATGTCGAGTGCAGTGTACACGCCGTCACGTCGCTCTTCTTCTTCTCTTCTTTTAATGGCATCTTACGATGCAGAGCACTGGTGGTGTAGTAGTAGCCCTAGTCTTCTAATCCTAAGGCCTATAGATTTTTACTTTCCAGATAATTATGTGTCAGTGCACTCAAATGGTGAAGGAAGACATTGCGAGACACCTTAAAACTTCTTCTTTTTCTTAGGACTTAAAATGTGTGTCATGGGTCAGTATTTTCTAAGCGGCGATAGGCTTGCAACCTGTCAAGTACGGAATACTTACTTCTGTGCAAAATGTGGGTATGTTCTAAATATAGTCAGGACACGCCTCTGGCTAAGCCTAATAGATATCCTCAAAAAGATCTAAGTAATTAGTATGTATCTACTAAGTCTGTGGATCACAATCTTCCTTCTTATTCCTAGTTAATGGCCTGTGACATACTAATGTCAATACTGCCAGTGTCAAGCGTTTATAGTTTATAGTCAGTTTGTTTGTTATTAGATTCTTAGTCGATGGTCAATTGTCAATTCTAGACGTCACGCGGAATGGAGTCTAGAATTTTCTTGGGATTCCTCGTCGTTCAAATCACATTGCACCACAATAAACATACAATTCAATTATCCATACCCGTCCTGTAGTCACAATTTATTCTTTAAATTTCCGCCAAGATTACTGAATAAAACATGCAATAAAACGGGTAAACAATATTAAATTAGCAGAGCTATTTTGCTCTATGAAATGACAGACTAAGAATTCCCCACAATCTTTCTATTCACCTCTTTCTATAATAACATCTGTCTTGTTGACATCGTTGCCTGTTGCAAGTGATTGTTTTTGAAGTCGTGGTCGATCGTCATTTTTTCTATTCTAAACGTCATCGCGGAATGGCCGTCTAGAACTTTCTCGGGATTCCTCGTCGTTCAAATCACATTGCAACATAATACAATTATAATTCAACTTATGCTGAGAAATCACAATATATTGATTTAAATTGTCAGGAAGAGATCGCTATGTAAGGTAATAGGTAATATTGGTTTTTATTATATAATGTGTACAATAAAGATATATTCTATTCTATTCTGATAAGATTATTCAATAAAACATGCAATGACAAGAGAAAAATAATTAAGGCGTAGAACTCCACCGCAGTGATTTCAGTTTTCACCCCTTATCTTATCCAACAACTATAGACAATTTCACAATATGATTCCTGCGGAAATTAGCGAGACTAAACATTAAAAATCATCTTACTCCCTCTGCTGATAAACAAGCGAAATTGTTTAATTTCCACTAAGTAGCCGGAATTAACACAACAGGTATAATAATAATAATGCCGGACATTTCACACATCATCTGGCCCTAAAGTAGGAAGAGCTTGTGTTATGGGTACCACATGACTGATACTTATATACTTTTTTTTTTAATACATACATATTATACATAGAAACACCCAGACCCGAGACAAATACTTGCAGATCATACAAACATTTGTCCCGCGGCGGGAATCAAACCCGCAACCTTTTGCGTCTCAGCCGGCCCTTGGCCCACTGCGTCACTTATGTATGACAGAGGGAAAACTAGGTAGGTACTAAGTATGTTATAGTAGGTAGGTAGGCTGAAGACACCAACTGTTCCTTCTCTCTGTGTGTGTAGCCAAAGATAATAACCTACCAATTAAGTACTTGTTTGTAATAAGTAGATAAGTACATATAATTAGCATCCTTGGATAACGTGGGGTATGTAGATAGATTGGACATTAATAAGGGCAAAAACCATATTTAACCTGTATAAAATTACGTTCACACGACAACAACGCTTCTTTTTCTTGCGTGTCAATGATACAACTAAATTAAGTTAGAGTAGAATACTGCCACCCTCACTCGATCGTCCGTGGCGTCCATTATGCCATCCCTTTTGCAGGTGTAAGGGCACAAGAGGCAGACGAGTAGATGTGACATCGTTTGGATGGGAGCTCCGCAGTCGCATTGGGCACAAGCAGAGTCGCGATAGCTTCATTTGCACATGCTTTCTCTACAGCGCTGGTTGGGTATGATGCACAAAATGTATGTTTTACGGAAAAGACGTATGTTTTTTCTTTATATAAATAGTATATATCTACATCATAGTATAACTGTAGTGTAGATAACGCACTTTATGTATTAAAAAACACCTACATTAAAAAAAATGGTTGTCAGTCGGTTTACGGACGATAATTTTACGTGTTATTTATACTAATATTATAAATGCGAAAGTGTCTCTGTCTGTCTATTTGTTACGTTTTCACGGCTAATCGGCAGAACTGATCTTGATGAAGTTTTGTAAGAAGATGTATTGCATTCGGGGGAAAAATATGGCTACTTTTTGTGTCTAAACCACCTTGGAGGGGTCAAATAGAGGATGACAGTTTGCTTGGGCAACTCGTATTTCCTTAAGTTAGGGATCTGAAAATTCATATTAAGGCTTTTGGTAAGAAATAAAGAAATATGTGTTTCAACGTTTTTGCAAAATAATTCCCGATGCGGGTAAAATAGGGGATATAGGGGAACAGCCCAAACAAAGTAACATGAAAAAGACATTAAAAGCTTTATAAAATGCCTGGATGAAATAAAATTATTTAACATGAAATCCTCCCTTACGTTGTCGCTCTTAATTTGCTTGAATACATCAGCTTATTCCTCGACCCGTTCGGCCACACTATCGATGCATATGTTATAGTTTCAATCAGTAAGGATAATTTAATTATCTAACCATTTATCATGCATTGTACGTTTATTTTCGGAACGTATTCGTTTGCGAATAAAGGCACCACGAATGTCCAAATCGCAAACACGAGCGTGAGTCAGAGGATAGCGTATTCAAATCATGCTGATGAAGATTTTCTTGATGAGTCGAAACATGTCTGTGCATGATCATGAACAAAATAAAACGTGAGTAAAACCCGTGATTATTAATGATAAGCCGTGCATATTTATGTTTATATCGCATAATAATATATTATAAATAATATTACATAAAATAATTAACTCGAACTGAAGATAGGGCGCAATGGCGCTCATTAGGGGAGGCCTATGTCCAGCAGTGGACTACTATGGGTTGATGACGATGATGATGATGAAAATGAATAACGCTGGATATTTCACACAATATCATATGGACCCAAAGTAAGCAGAGCTTGTGTTATGAGTACCACATGACTGATAAATTACTTACATACATTTTTTTTTGTAAATACATACATATTATACATAGAAACACCCAGACCCGAGACAATACTTGCAGATCATACAAACATTTGTCACACTGCAGGAATCGAACCCGCTACCTTCTGCGTCTCAGCCGGAACTTGGTCCACTGCGATAATCCGTATTCTAGAAGAATAGTAGATTGTTACACCAAGCGCAAAGTGAGTTATTCATGCACAAGTGTTATGTTGGTGCCCGAACACGAGTGCATTAATTACTCTCTTTAGCGAGGTGCGTAATTTACTTTTCTTTCAACTACCAATTTACCTACTGTGTAAAAATATACCTACCCAAACTAAAAATATGAAGAATCAAAGTTTTACAATGGTACAAAATGCGCGCCATTTGTTTTTTTTTCCACCAAGTCGGGTTTATTCAGCCGTTTTTTATTATCAGCCAGTATCTTTTTGATCGAATGAAAACATTTTATATTAAACTTAATGGAAGATATTAAATCTCTGTGGTAAATTTATATCTAAATAAAGAGTAAAACACAGTGCAATAATGAAAAACAGTGCAATAATGAGATTTCATATAAATTACTGCACTGTTTTGATTCTAAGCAAAAATGACGTCCATTGTGATCGGTTTTGTAGTGATTAATGATAACATTACTACGTAGTTGAAAGAACAACTTTAAGCCTTCTCTTTCTTCTTCTATAATGGCATCTTCTTTATTGATGACAACTATACCCAAGTGGTTTTGTTTTGTTACAAAGTCGTAGTCGATCGTCATTTGTCTATTCTAAATGTAATCGTAAATGGAATAGATTTTTTTGGATTCGAATCAAGAACTGTGGGGCAATTATGGAACTTTGATACTATCAAAACATTGATACTAGTAGCTTTCAGTTACTATTGATGAATTGGTATTACGGATCGCTGCCATTTCTCTCGGCTTCTATCTCCAGTTACAATGTGAAGTTGGTGTCAAACTACCTATAACTCGACCAATTTACAAAGTACGATTGTGGTAGAAACCGTGTTTAGCGTACTAAGCATTGAAATACATCGTATATATGATTGATTGAAATAATGGCTATTGCTAATCGAATTTGATAGACATTGATGCCGATTGCTAATCGAAACTTATAGACATTGATTGTATCAAGAGTTCCATAATCGCCCTACAGAGCATAGATTTGACAGTGACAGTTCTGAATATAAAATAGGCAATCAATGTTCATTTATTAAGTTTGAGTTTTGGTTTTGAAACTGGCATTAATCCGAAACGAGATACCACAGTGCTATTTTAAGTAAATGCAATCCTATTCATTTTTGAAAATTTGATTGAACTTTTAGATGCTTGTTTTTTACTCGCATGATGAAACAAAATAATTTATTTGGGTGAAATGTGGTACATATATATCTTTTATAATTATTTATATAAGATATCTACTGTATCTATGTCTACTCAACTGTTTTACGTGTATTTTATATTATTGTATATTATTAATTACATTACTGTATTTTTTATCTAAGAACCATGCAAGCGAAGCCGTGGCCAGCAGCTGGTTCGTAAGACGCCATAGATTTGAGATTGCAGAAACTATATTTCCTTGGCTGGCTATTGAATGATTACGGTATTTATATATAGAGATTTTGATGAAAGTAATGAAACGCGTTGCTTAACATTTAAATTTATTTGGCTGGCGATACGGGTTTGCGTACCTATCCATCGTAAGAATTAAAGACATTAAAGATACTCAGTCATTAATGGTTACTTAGGGTTTTGATATTTGGAGAGACTCTTTAACTCAAAAGGTTAATATAATAATAATGCCGGATATTTCAACCCCCATGTCTGGCCCCAAAGTAAGCAGAGCTTGTTTTATGGGTACCTACCACATGACTGATATACTACTTTTGTACTTTTTTTTCAATACATACTTATTTATTATACATAGAAACACCCAGAACCGAGAGAAATTCTTGCAGATCATACAAACATTTGTCTCACGACAGGAATCGCACCCGCAAACTTCTGCGTCTCAGCCGTTCCTTGGCCCACTGTGCCACTCTTTCTTTTTGGGAGCATCGTAGATTTTCTCGGTGGAAAGATGCACTGTTATATTTATATATATCTGTTATGCGTGGCTTAGTATTTATAACAAATATTTGCATGAAGTGCAAATATTTATCTCAGGTCTGGGTGTTTCTATGTATAATATGTATGTATTTATAAAAAAAGTATATAAGTAGTATATCGGCTATGTGTTACCCATAATACAAGCTCTGCTTACTTTGGGGCTAGATGATGCTGTCTGAAATGTCAGGGATTATTTATTTATTTATTGAAAGATATAATACTTCATTGCACCCACAGAACAAACACTTATGTTCATCACACATTCGATGTGATTCGACACATCAATCGAACCCCAACCTACAGGTAGGTAGTACTGCACAGAAGGCAGTACAACCTACTGAGCTGACAGGCCACACAAAGATACTAAGTACTTACAACAAAGTCAAGCCAAAATATTTTTCGTTCAATAACATCACAAGGACTACTTTGAATCGTCTTCTTACATATGCTAGTGAATTTAGGTACCAGTTTCTCCTAACCCCAGTTCAAGAAGAATCCGGCAAGAAACTTGTCTGGTCTTAATACTTTTTATATGATCCTTGTCAATTTCGTTACGGTTGTAAATAATTGGAATAAAAGTTTTGTCTTTCCTTGTAATTCCAGCAACAATAATCTGTAAATTATTTTATAACAAAAGACACCATTTTATAAATGTCAAACGCTAATTAACGACATTGTGTCGTCTTCTTCTTCTTCGTTAAGGGCATGTGTCACAATTAAGAAAATTGTGCTAGTATCAAAAGTTTATATTGTTTATGGTATAATGTCACAAAGCCGTATCCTGTCGTTCATCATCAAAGAAAGCTTTTATTTCAATTATTCACACCCGAGTCAATAACTCTAGCTGTATTTATTTACGAACACCAAAATCCCTACTTAATATTATAAATGCGAAAGTAACTCTGTCTGTCTATCTGTCTGTCACGTTTTCAAGCCTAAACCGCTGAGCCGATTTTAATGAATTTTGGTATAGAGATACATGGGACCTTGGAGATTCCTTCTCCAAGGTCCCATGCGCGTGCGAAGCCGCGGGCAGCAGCTTGTTACTAATAAAACTGGAAATAACTCGAGAAGAATAGGCAATATGCTCACACATTTTAAATGGGTTTATAATTCAAACCAACGGCATTTCATCTGCTGTTCCACGTGAAATAACGCCGCCACCGACTCCAACTTATCAGACTATATTTCAATCGGTAGGCGGCTTTAGTTTGTAGACTGTCTTAGGTAAATGAACAAGGTCGAGTGCCGTCTGTCAGCTGTGTCAGATAACTTTATTTTTAAACTTTGTTTTGCCATTTGTGTACTGATTTCAAAATCTCCCTTGATGGGTTTGAGAGGCATTGCAAGCCGCGATGACTTGCACGGTCACTCCGTGCAAGTCATCGCGGCTTGCAGAATTAATTGAATATTTTTATTTAACATTTCAATAATGTTATTTTACGATGTTATTTCAGAAAAATATCATTATGATTGATTAGATGTAGCTTATTAAACATGGGTGGAGTCGGAAATCGTTGCAATTTGTGTCTTATGGTATTGGCATAAATTTCACATAAGTCTTCACTTACGAAAAATATTCTGAAGGTGAACTTTGACCCATGCTTTGCCCTCGGCCGGACAATAAACAGACATTTTATATAGCCGTATACACATTCATTTATCACATTGTTAAATAAGTAAGAAGGCAAATAATATTATTATATTACCTATCGTCTAAAATTGCATAATGATAAAATTTCTAATATAGAAAATAAATAAATGATGCCAGACATATCAAACAGATTCATCTGGCCTCAAAGTGAGTAGTGCTGGGTACCACATAACTGATATACTATTATATCTTTTTTTGTAAATACCTACATAGTAAACAAAAAAAACCCAGACCCAAGACAAATACTTGCAGAGTGCTTGCAGAATATATACAAAATAACGAGAAAATAAACAAAATTGTCAAAAAGGATTTTTCATGTTTTATAATTAATGTCATGTCAGATTACCAACACGATATCAAATATCAGAGAGTGAAAGCCTTCGCGATACAGCGATTACCTTGCTGCACGCCCCACAAGGTAGGAGCTAAGCGATGAACATCGCATCTCTCATCAAAACCAGCACAAACCCAAAGCGATGATGGAAACTCTGATAAGAAAATAACAGGAGAAATAACATCGCGTGACACAAAAGCTGGCTTTTATCTGGCTTAACGTATTAATAATAATAATAATAATAAATATTCTTCTTTAAATCCATACCCTCCATCATCAAAAAACACTAGCGATCCGCCCCGACTTCGCACGTGTACAATTTAGATTGTAGTGTCAGAAAGTCCCGTCAATACCCGTCGTAGTTTCAAAACGAAAGGTCTAAAAACTAATTTACATGTACGTTTATTACTAATATTGATTAAGTAACTATTTTGGATTAATATCATGATATGAATGTCTTCATCCTTCGAGACTCGATTTTTGATAAACAAATTTGAACAAAAGTATGCTGGTTTTGTAACTTAACTTAACAGTTAGACGTATATCTTCATTGACTTTTTTGCGCGTAATGAGTACTATAAACATATTGTGCTTTATTTTATGTATCATCGATAGTTTTTGCAGCGCACGCCATTACTTGGCGTGCGCTGCAAAAAATATTATTTTTTAATTGCAAAAAAAATATTATTATAATTATTAATAATAATACCGGACATTTCATCATCTAGCCCCAAAGTAAGTAGAGCTTGTGTTATGTAAAGCACGCAAATGATTTAACTACTTATGTATATATATTTACATAATAAATTTAAACATTCAGACTCGAGACATATTTGAAAATCATACAAACATTTGTCCCGAGGCGTGAATCGAAACATTCGCGTCTCAGGCGGGGCTTCACTTCTTCTCAACTGCGCCACAAAGGTCGTCAGATAATGAGTTTATAAAAATAGGCTTCTATATCAAGCAGTACCACCCAAGACATAGCTTGCCAAAGAGTTTTTGCAGACGGGACGAATCACTTTAAAGCCTACATAATTACAGTTTTTATACGAGCACTCTCGCTTCCTCGTACGGATATTCCCACGATTAGATAAAGCTAAACATAGAGTAGATTGATAAGACTTGACAACAAGAAAAAAATAGCTACTTGAATTTACCTCTCCAATTACCTGTTCTTAGGATTCCGTACTTCGAAAGAAAAAAAACGGAACATCAAAGTGATCCAATAAGGATAGGATCACTTTGTTGTCCGTCCGTCCGTCCGTCTGTTTGTTTGTTAAAACCCTTTTTCTCAGGAACGCGTGTAGGTATCAAGCTGAAATTTATATCAAATACTCAAGTCTACTGTCCCTTAAAGCTGTAAAAATATCAAACTTCTAAGCCCACGAATTCAAAAGATACAGCCGTTTATGCCGCAAATTTCCGCAAATTTTCGACACTCGCGAGGGAATCAAAACCTACAGGGTACTCAGTGAACTCAGAATCTTGAAATTTGGTATGAAGCAACGTCTTATAGCACAGATAAAGGAAAAATTGCAATAACCGTAAATTTTTAGATGGATTTCATTTTGCAATAAAAATACCATAACTATGACTCGATTGTCGTGACTTTTACTTATATAGAACCTACAGGTTTGTACGGAACCCTCGTTGCGCGAGTCTGACTCGCACTTGGCCGATTTTTTTATTTGAAATGACATCTGCGATGATGACAAATTTGCTAATGCTTATTATTTTGATATCGTCACAATGTTGCATTCGATCGTCATTTGTCTATTTTAAACCTCATCGCGTAATGGCCATCTACAATTTTCATGGTTTCCTCGTCGTACAAATCTCATTGCGATAGTATACCTTATAATTCTGTTGTTTGCAGTCAAAAACCACGGTTTATTATAACTAGTGGTCGCCCATTGGTCGAAATTCAACCATTATTAAATTAAATTTAAGGTATTTTTTATGCATAACTAAAAAAAATATTAGCATTCTGTACTCCTTCTCTATATAAACTACCTATAAGTGCGTAAAATTTCATACTCCTCCGTCTACGCAATTTTCGTAAAAAGGGGTACAAAGTTTTTGCTTCACGTATTAAAATATAGATTCCTCATAATATTACTTCACAAAATGACAAACAAAGAATTTACTTGAGTGTCAAGTGAAATGAGTTTAAACACTTGTGGAATTGCTTCATTTGATTCCCGCGGAAAAACTCTTATTTCTTACCTATACCTAAGACTCAAACTGACTATAAAGAACCCTAATGACTGGATCACACCAAAACCGATTAAGTCGTGATCGCGGAGAGAATTACACGGACGAGTAACTCAGACGTGCATGGTGCTCACACTGTTGCCGACATTGGAAGTTGCCGGTCTTCCGTAGTTGACTGTGCGGCTGAACAAAGTGAAGACGCGTTATTGAAATGGAGGAATTTGAAGAAACTTATCTTTCAGAAAATTTGTACCGCAATTTAATTCGTCGACGTCAACGTCGGCAATAGCGGCGTGTAAGGGTTTATGAAATATTAAGGTTAATAAGGAAAGTCTATTAAATATGTAACATTTTTTTTAAACACAATCTCAACAATATGAATACAGAATTATTCAATCAGACTATATACATTCAATTTGCGCTGTAGACGCCAGCAGACTGGCGAGAAATCCCAACAAGTTCGGACTCGTTGGTTGATCGGTGGTCATCGGGCGTCTTCGGACGATGGCGGTTGTAGTAGTGTACGCGCTCCCAACTTTTATTTTACATACATTTGATTTGATCGGCGGAGTTTGGCCGAAGACGCCCGAGCAAAGATCGGCCGATAACGGTTTTGGTGTGCGTGATAGTTGCACTATGTTCGTCTCTCTCTGTCAGTCTGTCTGTCTGCCCCTAATCTGAACTCTTGCTCGCAGGCTATTAGTAGTATCGTGTTGAAATTTTGCAAGGTCATACTTATTAGAGGCTCCTACAAAGTTATTACATAAAAGCTTGAAAAAAGGAGCAGCAGCTACAAAAAAGGATTTTTAGTAATATGTAAGTAATATTTTTGTCACAAACCACCCTGATACAATCAAAACATTGATACTAATTTTCGATTACTATTAATGACTCGGTAAAACGGAGAGTTGATATTAATCTGTCATGAATAGAAACCGAATAGATCCAATCCAAAGATAAACTAACTATACATTTTGATAGAGACTGGTTTTATTCAAGGGATATTTAGTCGATGCAGGCACCGACACTGTTTTAATTCATTAAGAGAATCTTCATCACGGTGAGTTTGATCCGTTGTCCGCTCGTTGCCGCTCGCGTTCACGGTTCGCACTGAACAGTGTCGGTGCCTCCACCAACAAAATAATACGTAAGTTAAACCCGTGCTTATCAATATGTATAGAACAACCCACGAATTTTTTGAAAGTTAGATAAACCAACACATTCATTATATATATTAACGGGTATTTATCGCGTTTATTTACCTATTTTTCCCGACGTTTCGACAGGTTTACACTCTGTCGTGGTCACGGGATGACATCCCGTGTAACCTGTAAATAAACGCGATAAATACCTGTTAATATTTATAATAACACATTCATTGTATCAAAATAACAATAGCTTTGTAGTTGTGTATCTGTTGGTTTATGTATTCTATGGCTAATCTACATGGAAGTTGTACTTGAACTTATGTCACTTTCATCGCCAACTGCGGTTACAATAACAATGGTGTGAAATAAGTTGTCTGCTAGACTAAGCCTGCTAATTGATAACGATTACAGATTATTGAGTTTTTACAAAACGCAGTAAGTTGACAAGGGGGTCTACTCAGCAGAACGATAGATGACATATCGGAATATAATCGATCAAAATACTACTCTGAATTAAATCGTTTCATCTCTTAATTGATTCGTGTTGAACGATTAATCGACCGAATTACAACAATCGTCATAGTAATGTTACTTTGACGATTAATGTTGTAATTTGCCTATCGTCATTTAAATGTTGCCCGAAAGAGATCGCTTTTTTTGATGGCAGGGCGTTTGAATATACACCTTACGATCGATATGAACGATAAACTTTCTTCTATTAGTCAAGTCAAGTCAAAATATACTTTATTCAATACAATCACAAGGCTCACTTTGAAACGTCTTATTATAATCTATTGTTCAAATCGCATATTGAAGTTTTTAGTAATTTACGACGTTATGATGTTTTGCAGATTCAAAAGTAGCTTTGAATGTATATTTTATATTGCTTTATGTCGCACAGTATTTTTTTACTGTATTACATCATATGATGGAGCGTGTCAAACTTTTATATTAGCTGCAGAAAAAGCTCAAAGAGCAATGCTGAAGGTAGCCACCTAGTGCCCTTTTCTTTTTCCTACCAATTAATTATTTATAACCGGCGACCCGCCCCGGCTTCGCACGGGTGCAATGGTGATACTAAATTACAGTATAAATTTGTTTATTCACGACATTACATTAGAAACCTCTAAAATTATCAGTTTTTCTTTACTTATTATGCATGTATCATACATATAAACCTTCCTCTTGAATCACTCTATCTATTAAAACCGCAACAAAATCCGTTGCGTAGTTTTAAAGATCTAAGCATACATAGGGACAGACAGACAGCGGGAAGCGACTTTGCTTTATACTATGTAGTGATTCATGTGTGAGGTGCTAACAGTCCGACGGCAATTTATACTGAACATTGCTTTAGGACAACACTAATCATTGGCTTAGCTCTCATAAGTAGCTCTGTTTACTTTGGGGCTAGATAATGCTGTTTGAACTATCGCATTTTTTGATATAGACCGCGCTTAATATCGCTTAAATAACTACGAAATTGTTATATGTTCCTGAAAAGTACTTGAAAAGTACCTACAGTTGTGTGATGTCTTCATACTTAGGTGTTTGTTTTGTATCTGGGTGCTATATAGTATCTACATATATATTTATGTATTTGTTAACAAGTATTACGTGTATTCATTGTAAATAAGTTATACTTATTTCAGTTTCAAAACATTTGTGAGCTTGACTAACACTTCTATACCATGCTTAGTTTAAGAATTAAACAGGAGGTTAACTGCACGGGCCCAAGCAAAGTGCACTTCAATCCTATCTAGTTAAAGTTGAAGGATTCTTGAACCTGGAGGCCAGTCCGCAGGATTTTCCTCACAATTCTGCAGGTGTTCAATATAGCAGACTTCTGAAGAAGAGCATGGGTATGTTTTGGGAGATTTAGGGGAGTCAAGGGATTAAAATAGTTGGTTGGGATGTTGAACACCTGTGCTATTGTAAGAAACTAAATAAATTGACAAATATATAGTACTATTTCGTCAATCTATTCATAATGACATGATGCAGGCGCAAACACCTCCCTCATGCCCGCAATTGAAAATTCATGCAAGTCATGCAATTAACGCTTTCAACTTCGTGTCTAAATCATTAGGCATACATTGCCGAAATAGTACCAAAAAAGTTGTCTATCTGTTTAATATGTTTTTAGTGGATTTCTGCAAAGTCACCCCTGAATCAATTATTTATGGCATTATAAATTTATAACTTACATAAAATGATAACATAAAATACATAAAATTGAGATATTTAAGGACCGAAAACAATGTACATATCAACTAACTGATCCAGATCACTACAGGAGGGCAGCGTTCTCAAGACACTGGCGGTTTTACAAAGTTAACAACAACACCCTGCATTTACTTAATCATTCTGTCGTGACAAAGAGACGATGTGGCCTGCTTACACTGGCTTATTGTGACGTAACCTGCGCACGCTCATTTAATCGCAATACTGGACAACTATTAGCAGCTAACGAGACAAGAATGCGACCTAGTATTCATGGTAATATGACATAATACAGTGGATTGTCTTAATAAAGTAGGTAGTTTTTAAGGTTTCGTACTTCTAAAGAAAAGAAAAAACCCTTATAAGATCTATAGTTGATCATGTGTCTCAAAATCAAAGTCAAACAATATCTTATTCAATATAATCACAAGGTCCTGTTCTAGCGCTTTTTGCATGATCCATCTTATCACTAGCTTAACTACGAAAAACGAATACAAGTTAGTTAATATATGTTAGGTTATACACATTTCAAACGTGTCAGTTAACTGTCTGAGGGCAGAGCTACATGAGGTCATGCATTCTTATCAATAATATAGTCATTTATATTGTAATACGCTTTCTTCAAAAGCTTAAAATTTCTTAATAGGTAGTTCATAGGCATTTTCATTGTTTGTCTGTCTAGACTCCTTAACTTAAAGACACGTGGTGGTACAGAGTTGAAATTGATATCAAATAGGTACTAAGGTCTGCGGTCTCTTAGAACTGTAACAAATCAAGTTTTTATGTGGGTTACTTCCGGTTGACTTAGAATCATGAAATCGGCAACTCTCAAAAAAGGAAAAAACAGAAAACAGTTTTGTGTTACAAAAAAAAAATTGCGTTTACAAATCTATACATATAAAAAAGGTTAACCTGTCGGGGTTATAATTGTTTGTGACGGTCTAGTTGCCTGAATTGGAAAGATGGTTAAATGACCATAATGGTGTAAATTAAACAGGTAGGCACAGTACCCTCTCTGGCGCGACTTTCGCCATTAACATTTTTTTAAAACAATGATGGGCAAACAAGTAAAACATCTCACAGTATGTATGGTAATAAATAAATAAATAATCCTGGACCAAAGTAAGCAGTGCTTTATGGTACCACATAACCGATATACTACTTATATACTTTTAGAAGTGAAAACTTCTTTTAGCGTGGTACGCATATTTTTAGATGAGTTAAAACCTCTGGATTCGCGACACCGTTACCGTCTGGGGCGAGATGCAGCCGGCTGCCGCGCTCGCCCCATTTGATTATAAACCTTAATTCACATGTTTACAGTCTACTTTTGAATGGAGAAGTTTACTGAGTTAGGTTCTTTGATTTATTATGTACATTTTAAACAAAAAATATTGCATCATCTGTGTTCGTTCAGTATTTGATTGGCAGTCGCCATAATTACTGATTTTGAAGTTATTTATTACTAAACTCTAACGCGTCAAAATAAGTTTTCACTTCTGTCGGCACTCCCGGAGTGCAACCCGATTCATTTTTTTTGTAAATACATACATATTATACATAGAAACACCCAGACCCGAGACAAATACTTGCAGATCATACAAACATTTGTCCCGCGACGGGAATCGAAACCGGAACCTCCTGCGTCTCAGCCGGACCTTAGTCCACTGCGCCACAGAGGTACCTGATGATAAGATAATACTCCCGCTACAAATTATTGTATGATCTGCTAATTTTTGTCTTGGAAATACGTATGTATTTATAAAAAATACTATATAAGTGTATATCAGTCATGTGGTACCCATAACACAAGCTCTGCTTACTTTGGGGCCAGATGATGCTGTGTTAAATGTCCGGCATTTTTTATTTATTTATAAGGTATATATGCCCCCTCTAATTTTGAAAACTGCCTGCAATCTTCTCGGCATGCTTTTGATTAAGTTATGAATTAAATCTTGTGGTATTCGATTCCACTCTTCTTCCAGTACCCTTTTCAGATCTCCTACGTATGTTAATGATGGATCTCGCTGTTTTAATTCTTTGCCGAGCTTATCCCAAACATTTTCGATGGGATTTAAGTCTGGCGAGCGTGCTGGCCATGGTAGAACGTCAATTTCGACCTCTCGAAGATACCCCAAAATCGCTGCAGTGTGGGGCCGCGCATTGTCCTGCATTAATTGAAAATTATCTTCGATGTATAGGGCAAAGGGCATGACAATCGGTTCTAAGATGTCATTTACGTACCGAGCCGCAGTCAAGGATCTATTTTCTAAAATGTGTAACTCCGTACGTGCCCCTAAGCAAATGCCCCTAAACAAAACCTAGACTCGTCAGTGAACAATATTTCCCCCCAGTCATCATCGTTCCAATTTTAGGTATAAGCGAGCAAAGTTAGCCCGAGCTACTCGATGATCTGTGGTAAGTAAGGGTCCTCTAGCTGGCAAGTACGGCTATATTCCAGCTTGTTTTAGTCTTTTTCTTACGGTTTTAGTGCTAATTGTCACCTGTCAAACGTCCTGAAGCGTAGATCTGACTTCACAAAAAGTCAAAGTGCGATCGTCTCTCGCTGATGTGACTCTCTTGCGACCTTGCTCTGCAAGTCTCGTGTACTCTCCAGTCTGCCAGTAACGTTTAACAATTCGAAAGATGACGGATTTAGAAACTCGCAATGTTTGAGCCACTTCTTTATAACTGCGACCATTTTCAATTGAAGTAACAGCTTTGGAAACCTGAGCTACGCTAAGATCCGGCATTTTGCTTTCAGGTATTCATTGATGTGTAAGGACCACTAATGCGATACGTTTTTGAAAAAAAAACTAGAAAAAAATACAGATTTTATGAAACTAATAAGCAAACGTCAGCAAATTTATACCAATAGACTAGTGAAAATAACAAATAAACGAATAAACAAATGAAAGCCAGAAACGAAAGACTATTGAAGAAATTATTTTTTTCAAATTAAAAATTGACGTATATGTGTCCAGTTTGTACTAAGAAATTTTAGTACATATTATATATTAGTATTTTTCTTTGATTGATGAAGCGTTCTTCTAAATAAGTCCATGAGTGATATTATATTAACAAAACCCCTTCGCCGCGTTTATCTGTATGTCTGAACACGATAAACTTAAAAACTACAAAGCGGTTTTTGATACTGTTTTCTCCAATAGACAGAGTGACTAATTCACCCAATCAAAGCGGGGGCTGGTTGCTAGCAAATAAATAAATAGCAAGTTATCATTTTATAAACAAATCTAGGTATCTTATTTTAGATAAAAATTATAAGCTATATTTTAAATCCGCGGGTTGTCTATTTTTGCACCCCGACGCAAACACACCCTGTGTTTGCGTCGGGGTTTGCGTGTTATAAGTTAAATGTATACCTGTGTATGAGTGTGTCTATGGCATCCCGTCGTATCTCCCGATTGTGATTTAATTGTATTTGTTTGAAAGTTAACATCATCGAGCTTGATTAGCTATGATTCAAAAATCTTTACCATCAATAGAAGGCAAGGTTCTTTTCATACCAAAACCAGGGAAAAGTTATTACAGGAAACAAAATTTTACAGGCCAATAAGTCTAACCTCCTTACTACTCAAAACCCTCGAAATACTATGCGACAGACACATAATACATACGACTATGCCATTACATCTACAAAACACTGCCTTCACAGCCATAGAGGCTTTGAAAAAACCAAATTCAACAGCGCAGCCATCTGCAAACACAAAGTAGAACCAACTTTGGTAGATTGGATCATATACATGTGACAACATACAGCAATACGTACAAAATGCAGTAGGTACAGTACAACCTATACGGGGAAGCAAGGGGACTAGTGGCAAGTAGATGCCTACAGGGTCCTGTCACTACTTATGTGAAATTTTAGCTTCTTCACAATGAGTTTTGAAGACGACCTATCATTCTCGTATCAGCGCACTTTGTCAGCGTGTTAATAATCAACGCACTAAGGATCTTAAAAACCTAGCGCATAGGCTATGGATTAAATGTGAATCCATCCAAAACAGAACTAGTAATGTGAGATAATTGTTTCAGGCGAATGTTTGCGGAAATCCATTACAAAACATTAAACAGATGGACAAACATTTAGTACTATTCAGTCAATCTATTTCTAATGAGTAAGACACGATGCAGATGCATGCACCTACCTCCCCTCCGCAATTGAAAAGCCGTGCAGAGCGATAGTGAAAAGGTAGACCACACCATCCACACATGCAACCTCAAAAAGAAAATCCGCGTGTTTCGCCTCTCCACGAGGCATCCTCAGGAACAATAGACTCGCTCCGCACCGTAACGAAAAAACACTACAAGAAAACTAAAAAGTACTAAAAGAAATAAACAAACGTTACCTAAATAAAATAAATATAAATAAACTACATAAATTTCAACATGTGAGCGATAAAAAAGTGTAAAAGGACGGTCCCCACCGGCAGCTCTCAAAACCCTGATCAACTTAGCACCTCTACAACTACATGTGCAAAGTTCTAATGGTGGCTACTGCAGCTGCATTTAGGAGTTATTCGCCTGAATATGATCGAAATATGGGCCTGAATTGAATATGGGCTATATGGGCTCAGAAAGCAAGACACACAAGACCAACACCCTAACATAATTAATGTATACTCTGCAGATGACAATCCATTGTTGCTCTCACTTTATGACAGGGGGTAGCTAAAACATACTTACACACAAAGTGCTTCACTATACAATTACACGAGGAGCCGGGTGTATTAATGTGTCTATAATTAGTGTTTACAATAATAATTACGTTTTAAAAACTAAAAAGAAACAGACTTCATTGAATGAAATTTGAGCCTATAATACATTTTTAGTGTAAAGTAGATGTATTTTGTATATATATAATATGGGTTAATAAACGCACCACTCCAATGAGACAGCGAGGTATTGAAGTAACATCATCGATGTATACAATTTTTAGATTTTCGTAGATTTTTCAGCTCGACAGATTTTGATAAAATTTGTATGGGACACCTTGTGAAGTATAACATTTCAAACAAAAAAAAAACAAATCGGTTCAGCCGTTTTCGAGTAATCGGTAAACATAGATAAAAAAAAAAAAGATTCCGACGAATTGAGAACTTCCTCCTTTTTGATAAAGTCGGTTAAAAAAGAATACAAGTAGTATATCAGTCATGTGGTACTTATAACAAAATCTCTGCTTACTTATACTAGTATACTATACTAGAATAAATATGAATAATTCACACAATATTCTCTAGTCTCAAACTAAGTAAAGCTTGTATTATGGTCACCATTACTGATAGAATACATCTATTTTTAAATACGTTCTTAAAATACTTTATCGTTATAAAGTAACATACAGGGTGTTCCCAGTCACAGAATAAACACTTATTAACACACACACTTTTCACAAAACCCTCAATCTACAGCATATAATCATAAAAATACTAGACATTTCACAAACCATCATCTGGCCCCAAAGTATGCCGAGCTTTTGTTATAGGAACCACTAATATACTACTTATATATTTTATTCTCTTATCTACAAGAGAAAAAAAATATTTCACACACATAATACTTGCAGCTCATACAAACATTTGCCCAGCGGCGGGAATCTTACCCACGACCTACTGCGTCTCAGCCAAGTCTTGGCCCATTGTGTCACAGAGGTAGTCAAGATAAGGCAGAGTTACTACTAACTGAGCTGACTGAGAATGCACTCGTTTTCTGTTGACTGCGGTGCTACAGAGAGAGATAGTTGACCTTAACCTTAGGATCCTCTCTGATAGTCACCCTACCCTTCAACCAAGTCCACTCATTGATCCTCAAAATAACGGCTACAATGCATTAAAACTACTGGGCAAATACTATACATGGCTGTCAAAGGAAGCTTTACCGGAGCTAAATCCGAGATACTCCCGAATGCTTCTAAATCTCAAACATTACAACCTATTGTCGACCTGTAACAATTTACAGGTTACAGTTCGCTCACTAAACAAACATCTATTTACATTTAGGTGTTATAGACGGCTCATTATGCAAAAGATGTTTGAATACGGAGGAGTTAGCCACGGATGAGCTCCTATAGTGTAGAAGCGTGGCATCCGAACGTGCTCAGCATCTTGGAACACCCAAGTCACCCAGAGAGGCCTGTGCCGGGGCAGTGAGCTTTGGTTTCCTGGGGGATATTGGGCTGGATTACCAGTCTCAACCTATTATAAGAGCCCACCAGTGTCCTAGTTGCAGAAACCTGTTAGTTTTTCAAGTACCAAGTAGTACTTCAGAACACAGTAGATACTTGATCTCAATGTAGTATGCACTAACCTAAGTAGCTCAAAATGAAAATCAATAACTTTATATCCAATAAAATCACAAGGACCTCCCAAGAACAAGAACCTTCGTCTGGCCTTATTGGTTTTTTGTATGATCCTGGCTATTTTTTAAAGTACCTAACCCAACAGAAGTCACGGGCGGAATCTATAGAGTTTTGATATTACTATCTTACAATATATTCCAGTTACAAATACGGACTCGTAACAAATAACCGCAAGTAAAAGACAGTTGGATATAAATACCTTGGTGTATCTCGACTCAACATTAAAGTTGCATGGGCTAACTTTACAAAACAGATTTTCACTTATAATTGACTTGATAAAGCAGCACTTTACAGATTTAAAAGAGGTAGCTGAAACTGACTGTGAAGGGTGCAAAAGCGAAATGGTGGATAAAATAGTCCGTTTTTGGATTTAAACCCTCTGTAACCACTTTATTAATTAATAATGAAATAAAATGGACAGAGCTTAATTAAATACTACGCTAGCCATATGTGAAGATTCGATAGAGGATAATGCATGGATAATGGTGGAGAAGGGTTAGATTCCCTCCCAGGTCAAGATTTTGTCGGATTAAAGTTATTTGTTCTACGAGTATGTCTAAGTGTTATAGCATTAAAAAAATAAAAGTATTCTATCAGTCATCAGGTCACAATAAGTTATGCTTAGTTTGGGGCTATATGGTATGGTGTGCATTGTCCACAAAGGTTATAAATTTATTTACTTACTTTACTTACTTACTTATTTATTTCTTTACCGCGACATCGAACGCGTATGCTTAGAACCTTTTTTTATTTTTGGTTAGCATGCATTCTGTGGCTCTTAAGAACATCTCATAAGTTGAATATTTATCATAGAATATTTTACCCCCTTCGGAAATTATTTTGCAAAAACATTGAAAAATTTCTTGATATTTAACAAAAGTCAAAATATGAATTTTCAGATCCTAGGTTTAAAATAGGGGATTCAGGGGTAAAATAAAAGATGAAAGTTTGTTTGGGCAACTCATATGTCCTTAAGTTAGTTAAGGATATATAAATTGCCCAATCAATCTTTCATCCTCTATTTTACCCCTTCAAGGTAGGTTTTGAAACAAAAAGTAGCCCATGTTCTTCCCCCCAAATGCAATACATCTTCTTACCAAATGTCATCATGATCTGTTCAGCCGTTTAGCCATGAAAATGTAACAAACAGACAGACAGAGACACTTTCGCATTTATAATAATGAGTATAGAAATAGTAACAGATTTATACAGATATACCCAAAACTTCTACCCTATAGCCACGTAATAAGTGACGTTAAGGTATGCATTGTCCTTGTCATTGTAATCTTTACGAAGAGACTGTCTTATTTTATTTTATATTATCTTATCTTATTATTTTATAAACACGTAATTACCTAGCGCGGTAGTATCTAAGTCTGTCTATTTCATGCAATGAATGAGATATAATATAAATTACCTATCAAGAAATTTAATGATTTTATAAAGGGTAGAAGAAAACGTATTGTAATATAAATGAGTATATTGCCGATAACAATGCATGGCCTCTTGTTGCTCTGCCCTCAGACAGTTAACTGACAGATTTAAAATGTATAAACTCTCTTTTATTCGATTTTCGTAGTTAAGGTAGTTTTAAGAGGGATCGTGCAAAAAAGCGCTTGGACCAGGATGAGTTTCTTGCCAGTTCTTCTTGGGCCAAATTTACCTAGTGTGTAAGACGTTTCAAAGTGATCTTTGTATTGAATAAATTATCTTTTGACTTTGACTTTGACTTTTAATCAACACATAAGCACATACATTTAATAAACACCCACATGTGTTTATGATAGACCCCAAGATGATAACAGATTGAGATAACACATTAGTTAATTTGTGATTATGGAATAGATATATAGAATATATTGGAAGTGGTTGGCTGTGTACCTTTTATGTTGAGTCGAACTATACTTGTATATTGGGGTGATACTTAAACTGTGGTCAACCGACTGCGGTGTGCAAAGTTGTGTAATGCTTTTGTCTGTTTGTGCTAGATGTGCAGAAATAGGAAACTACAGCGCAATAGTATTTAGCCCACGGGTTAGTTTGCAAGTTTATTCTCGCATTTGGAGATTAGGGCGGTAGGTGTTAAGTCATCACTGAGACTGTGGGTAATGTGGGATGTGCAGTGTTCCATATAATTAACTTCACATCTCGGTTAGCAGTATCTATGGCTTCTGCGCAGTACCTACAATAATGGAATCCTAAATCCACAAGGTTGTGGATTTAGGCAGGATTCCAGGACATAGGTCCAGGACATAGGACATAGGTGTTTCTGTGTCTGGGTGTTATGAAGTATAGTTTATTACTAGTGGCTCTGTGAGCTGTAGTCCTCGCGAATATTTTTCGAAATGATTGAAATATAACTTTTTTTACATTTCTTTCAAACCCTATATCTTCACCATTTTGAAAAACTTCCAAAAACTGAATCGACAATAATAATTATATAAAAGTTATAGAACCTGCTCACAAAATTTCACGAGAATCGGTTGAGAAATGCGACCTGTAGAGGAGAACATCCGGACAGACGCCGGCCGGACGCCGTTCGGACAGGTATGTCTGTCTGTCGTATTATAGCATATTTTTCTAAGCTGAAACGAAAATACTCGCTCGCGCTTGGCGCCCGCTCGGCCAATTATCAAGGCATCCTGATATCGATGTATTTTTATGTTGCCTCAACACCTTAAATTTGGTATAAAGTTGTCATTATTTAAATCTTAAATTCCTACTCAAATGTTATTTAGAAATCGTATTAATTATTTAACAAATTTATTATGTAATTTAATAAAATCATTTTATTTTATCTATTATAATCAATTATTGAACAACATTGCATTGTCGTTTGCATCTGTAAATGAGGTGCCGCTCAGAATATTTGGATGTGCTAGTGTAAACCTCGTTGATGCAACAAATATCTTAGTTAACATTACATATTTATATTTATATTAGTTTTTACTGCACTTATTACATTAATTTCAATTATGATGGTACACGACGACAGTGCGCCACCACATCGCCGATGCGCATACCAACGGTGGCGTCACGGAAGACCAGCATTATAGAAGCGTTCTAAACATTATTTGAGTGACGACCAATTTTGCTGTCAATTTAATTAGTTTATAAGTTCTTATATGATATTATTAGACACAAAATAAACTTTTCTTTCTTTCTTTCTTTCTTTAAAATAAAAACATAAATTAGCAGCCCACACTGGAGTGCATGGAAAGAGCTTCTCTGCGGCGCACTCTGGTAACAGTAAGCACGATAACACAGTGCCTTGGCTGGCTAATTTTTCTAACACGGTGCTTCAATCAACCAATCTACTGATGGATCTTCTCAGACCCACCAGCTCCTTTCAGAGCCATTATATCTGAAAGTTCCAGCTTTGAAAGCTACCTCAATTAAAGATTGAAGGTTATAACGACTGAAGCATTGACACGAAAAGAACTAGAAGCCCACACTGTTCCGCTGCTGGGCAAAGGCCTCCCCCCATTCTCTCCATTCATCCCTCTCCCGCGCTAAGATGGTCCAGTCGGCAAGGAATTTGGTAAACTCGTCCCTCCACCTGGTCTGCACCATCTGTATGATTTCTTTATTATTATTAAATTATTATTTTTTATTTATTTATTATTTATTTATTATTGTTTATTAGTAAATAAACAATAATAAATAAATAATGCCGAACATTTCACACAGCGTCATCAAACCCCAAGGTTAGCTGAGCCTTTGTTAAAGGTACCACATGACTGATATACTACTTGAATACTTTTTATTGTAAATATATACATATAATACACAGAAACACCCAGACCTGAGACAAGTACTTGCAGATCATGCAAATATTTGGTTGCGGCGGGAATCGAACCCGCAATCTTCTCCACCAAACCCGGGTCTTGGCTCACTGTGATACAGAGCTCATGATGGATTTTAAAATAGATCCATACTCTCCATCTAATAATCAAACTGGCCTATCAGCTCAGTTGGTAGTAGCTCTGCCTTCTGCGCTGTAGGTTGAGGGTTCGATTCCCTCCCAGGATAAACATTTGTGTGATGAACGTAGGTGTTTGTTCTGTGTCTGGGTGTTATAAAGTATCATAAGTGTGTATTTAAAAATATATAGGTAATCTATCAGTCATCTAGTCACCATAATACAAGTTTGGGACTAGATGATGTTTGTGAATTTTCCAGTAATATGTATTATTTATTTACCTTCTGCAGTATATACACTCGTATATACACTCGTATATTAGGAGCAGTTTATATTCAAATTAAATAAATAATAAATAATGCCGGACATTTCAACAGCATCATCCAACCCCAAAGTAGGCAGAGCTTGTGTTACGGGAACCACTCATATATACTCCATATACATATACATTTTTTCTTTTGTATATTCACACACATTACTTGCAGTTTATACAAACATTTGCTTATAACATGAGTTCGACTCCCGCAGCGAGAATTGAACGCGCAACCTTCTGTATCTCAGGCAGGCCTTTGCCTACTGCGCTAGAAAGATCGTCAAATATCATTACATAATATAAAACAAAGTCGCTTCCCGCTGTCCGTCTGTCCCTATGTATGCTTAGATCTTCAAAACTACGCAACGAATTTTGATGCGGATTTTTAAATAGATAGAGTGATTCAAGAGGAAGGGTTATATGTATAATACATGCATAATATAGTAGAGAAACACTGATCATTTTAGAGGTTAGCGTATATGGGTACAACGTATTAGAACTACTGAGCTACAGCAACGCGTGGCCGGGTCAGCTTAAAACATGTATACCCAATATAAATATAAACAAAGCTGAATTAATAAAATATTTTGAAACACTTTGTTCATTGCAAGTAAACAAAATTGTAATGTTTACATTCCCCTACAGCGACAGTTTGCCACAAGCAGAAAATGACCATAGATAAAAATTAAATCAGGTTTTGCATACAATGTCATGCAATAATAATAATGTAATCCATATGATTGACACTAACAACATTGTTAGTAAAAAATATTATTTGACAAAAGGTAGATACTACCTTCCTAAGGGCCGGCGCCCATTATCGGCATCGGCAAGGAAAAGGATCCTTCGGCATTCTACATGCAAGCGCACACTATCGGCAATTATGCTTTGGCATGCTGCAACGTTCTTAGGGATGACGAGGTGTCCTTAAGGATGCCGCACCGTCCTGTAGCTTGCCGAAGCGTCTCAATATCGTATTTCTCATCATAACAGTCTCAGAGTTGTTACAAGCTAGTTGTCTGAATTGTATTTAATATGGTGGACTGGGATCTAGTGTTCATAGCAACTCTTGCTGAAGAAGAAGAGAAATCTAATCAATCAAGAAGATTTTGGGTGAACAACCTTTGGAAGCAACGATATATGTCCGGTGAATTCAACAATTTATTCAATGAATTGCGTTATGACGTTCGAAAATTTTATGATTATTATAGAATGAGTTATGAAAATTTTGAAAGTCTGGTTCATTTGCTTCGACCTTACATGGAGAAAAAACAATCAAGATTTCGCTCACCTATACCTGTTGAAGAAAGATTGTCTGTGTGCTTGAGGTGAGTAATAAAAAATACTTTAGTAAGTTTAATCATATTTATTATTTTTTAGTTCACATATACTCGTACAGGAATGTTCGAATGGTGACTTCAGATCGCAGACTGCATTACTATTTCGTCTGAATCTATATTTCTTGCTGCGCCGGTCATAGGACTGTCGTCGTGGAGCGATTGTTGTTGACATTCGAATCATATCTTTATTTTTAATCACATTAGCTTTGCTGCAGGTACAAAATAAAATGTTAAAAAAACATTACAAATTCTGGTAATCATTGGTTTCAATATTCTGGTAATCACTGGTTTCAATATTCTGGTAATCACTGGTTCCAATGTCTTGTATGGGTGTCGGAGTATATGTCAATGTTGATTGTATGTTGTCCTCGTTATTTACGGATGTTGCTTGGGGTGTGTAATAAGAATTCGATGTGGATGGTTCATAAATAGATCTTGTAGTTTCAATATTCTGAAGTGCTTCTGATAGTTCTGAATATTCGATTTCTGCCTTATTAACAAGAAGCAATACATCTCTTTTTACTTGAAGTTGCAACTTTTTCGGTAAAGATTTTACCGTAGCAGACATTGATTTAAAAAATATATCTATAGGATGTTCATCTTCGTTTTTTTAGAATCTATATATTCTTTTAATATCTCAGCTGTGGTTATGTTTTGTGATCGAGGACGCGACTTTTGAGAATCTGAATGTGACATTTGTGATTGTGGCCGTGATTGAGGAGAATCCAAGAAAGAATCTTGTGTCTCCTAGGAAGAAGAATCTAAATTAGATACCTGCGCTCTATTTTGTAAAAATGTATTCAAGAATTGGAGTTCTCTTTCGTGTTTTATAGGCCTTTGTGGCTTTGCAGAATCACCACTTTTGCTTATTCTATTTTTCATCGCTTTTCGATAGTTGTTTCTGATATTCGTCCACATCTTGAGACATTCTTGAGCTGAAAATAATATAATAAACATATAAATGAATGGCTTGTTGGTTAAACGTATGTGTCCAGCACCCGCAACACAGGTGATATTATGTATAATGTTTCGTAATCCGTATTGTATGATTTAAAATATGAGTATCAAAAGTGCCTAGGTATATTTATTCTAAATTTTCAAAATTATAATATTTTTTTTTAATTGGTATTATTTAAATATTTTTAATAATATTAATAGGTACCTAAGCTATATTTAAAAATATAATGTTTCTTTTCAGGTTTTTAATAACAGGAGTCAGTTTCAAAACTTTAGCATTCAATTACCGTATGGGATTTAGTACAGTTCGTTGTATAGTCCATGAAACCTGCCGTGTAATTTGGAATATTCTTGGCCGTGTCGTTCTGCCAAAACCAACAACAGCACAATGGAAGATAATTGCTAAAGACTTTGATGAAATATGGAATTTTCCAAATTGTATTGGTGCCATGGATGGCAAGCACTTCAAGATACGAGCTCCAAATAATAGTGGAAGTATTTATTTTAATTATAAAAAATTTTTTAGTATCGTTCTGCTGGCTGTAGCAGATGCTAAATACAGATTTGTCATTGTCGATGTAGGTGCTTATGGTAGAAATAGCGACGGTGGTATATTAGATCATTCAAAATTGGGTTTAAAATTGCAAAACGACACATTAAATATTCCTCAAAATGTGAGCTTACGAGGAATAACTGAAGAATTACCCTATGTTTTTGTTGCTGATGAAGCATTTCCACTAACGAAAAATATAATGAGACCGTACCCTGCGAATCAATTGGCAAATATAGAGAAAAGAGTTTTTAATTACAGACTAAGTCGAGCAAGGCGTATCGTGGAGAGTGCTTTTGGCATTCTTCAATCAAGGTTTGAAATATTTCAGAGGAGAATGCAAGTACAAGCAAAATATATAGATAACATCATTTTAGCCTGCTGTTCTTTACATAATTATATCATTAACAATGCAACGACGGAACTTCCAAACCCACTACAGGAAGGCGATATTTTAGAAGGTTCCGTGGATAACAATGAAGTAGGCGATAACGATATTATCATGTGCGAGGGTATGGTCGTTAGAGATCAATTCAAACAATATTTTAACTCTGAACATGGGTCAGTTAGTTGGCAGAATAATATTGTCAATAGATCATAAAATACTAACGATCTATAAGTCAATGTAATTAATCATTATCATATTGATGGTAGAGGTATCGCAAAACTTATTGAGCTCTGTGAAGTTGGCTTCAACGGCTGCGCACTAAACCATAAATAGGCGTTGAGGGGAAAGAACAAGGTGAGAGGGGACCTGTCTGTCAAACCAGGGTGGCCAGCAAGAATTGTGGCGTATTTTATTTTGTGTTTTTAATGTTAAATTTTTTTACTATTCAATATTTATTGAATGTATAAAAACATCTTATACTCAATGACGGATTATTTAAAACCTAAAATGTTAGGATAAATTAAACTTTTTATCTAACGGAATTAACCCAAGTTTGAAAATAAAATAATTACAATGTAGCAAATTTATTTATAATCTAGTTGGCAATACTGTCAAATGTATGCTTTTGTTTAGGTTGGGTACAATGACAGAGCAAAGTCTTGGATGGTTGTTCGGTGTTCGTTTCGTTGATATATAAGTTTGTTCCTTTCTTGCGATTTAGGGGAGTATCTCCTGATATTAGCCGTTTCTCATAAACGTTAAATATGCTCAATTAGTTTTGCGATCACTCTACCTATTATAACTCAATAAAAAAAAATGTTTAAGATGCTTACTTACGTGTTTTATTGAGTTCTTTGGCGATTTGCTCCCACGCATTATGTTTCATGTGTTGGTCACTGTAGTGACGCGATTTTATATTGTATAAACACTCATGTAGACGAACTAAATTAATAAGCTTTTCTTCCGCCATGACATTCGATGTAACAGCAAACAACCGGTACACACAGCGATTACCTCGATTGTGTTGTGCGAGTCAAATGATGCAAATGGCGGATGCCTCCCCTCGCCCCGCAGGGCAAACTATCCCCCGAGTGTTGCCTCGGCGCCGGCGGCGTACCGAAGGTTGCCGAAGGATGCCGAAGGATGCCGAAGCATCCCGAAGCATTCTCAAGGCTGCCGATACAGCAGCCTCAAGCATACCGAAGCGGTATTTTTGTTACTACGACCACATATCACGGAAATTTCTACTTTATTGCCATTATGTTATAGTATTATTGCTATTGCCACCTAAAATCCTTTTCCTTGCCGATGCCGATAATGGGCGCCGGCCCTAATTATTACAAACGACAGGTAGCTGTTTCGCTATCTTATTATTTTAGTATTACAGCCAAAAATTTGGCTACACACAATGCTTCTATTGAGCATAATCATGACATTCCAAATCAGACTCTGGAATTTTTTCCTAGTAATTTAAATTAGATAAAAAGACAATAGAGGATGTCTCTAGCACTGACAATTCAAATAATATATTTTATAAAAATAATCAATCAAACAAAAACACTAAAAACTGTAAAATAAATACTGTAAATAAGTTTAAGTTTAATAACTTGGTGCATCAAAATATTCAAGGAATTTGTAACGAAGAATTAGAACTAGACTTGTTCACCAAGTTGGTAGTTATTTCTGCAGAGTACATTCTATAAGAGGCGGGTCATTAATATTAATAAATAAATAAATAAAATTCAAAGAACGTAAAGACATTCTCGCCCACTCTGTAGAAAGATACATTGAGATAGCCTGCATAGAGTTGGAGCGGTTCCTTGTTATAAGCACTTATGGCCCACCAACCGCCTCATTTGATATTTTTGAGAAAATTATGGAGGACATTTTGCATAAGTCTATTACAAAATCAAATAAAAAAACTGTTGTATGCGGTGATTTTAATATAAACTTGAGAAATATTCATTGAGTACCAGAATAACTAGTTTATTTAATTCATTTGGTCTTGAACCTATATTTATGGAGCCAACTAGAATAACTCCCACTTCGGCCAAATGCATAGATAATATCTTTACCAATATAAACATAATAAGCATAAATATAATTAGTAATATTCACTCTGACCATCTCGGTCATCTAGTTCAAATAAAAACTAAAATGAACAATAAATATGTACAAAAAAAAATTACTTATATACCAGTTACCACTGATCGTTTAGAGAAAGTAAGATTGAACCTGGATACCAACTTGCCTTTTTTATTGTATAATGATGATAATCCAAATGATTTATACAATACATTTTTCACTGAATTTAATAAAGTATTCAGTTCCATTTTCACATCCAAAACTATTGTGGTCTCTGGCAGTTCAACATTTTGTGAGTGGGCAACAGCAGGTATTCATAAGAGTAGGCGTACCTTGTATGAATTGTACAGTGAAAAACGGTATAACTTTAGTGAAGAGTTTAAAGAAAAAGTAAAAAAATACTCAAGGATCTTTAAGTATTTAAGCTCAAAAATTAGAAACAGTCAAGATAAAATAAAAGCAGCTTGGAAAATAATTAATAGTGAGACCGGAAAATCCAAAACTCTTTAAATATTAACAATAATATAATTAAGCAAGATATAGATGTAGCAAAGGCATTTGAAACTTTTTTTACTGATATTCCAGTCTCCACTACAAAGTCTTTAAACTCTTCTCATGTAATAGCAGTATCATTGTTAAAAGATAGTTTACCTGAATGTGTCACACAATTTTACTTTGAACATGTGGACAAAAACGATATTATCAAGGCATTCAAAATGATTAATGTAAAAAAGACCACTGATCTCTGGGGCATTTCTGTCAGTGTTATAAAACCACTAATTGACATTATTGCACCAGATCTAGCTTTCATATTTAATCAATGTATTGACAGTGGAGTATTTCCTGATTTGGTGAAACATAGCAAGATCATACCTCTATTCAAATCAGGTAGTCATTCCGATCCTAGTAACTTTAGGCCTATATCAGTACTTCCTACATATAGTAAAATATTTGAAAAACTTATACTAAACCAATTAGAATAGTACACTAGGCCCACCGGTGGATCATAAAGCGTACAACGCTAAACTACTGCGCTGTGCCGATTTTGATGGATTTTGGTATAGGGATACATGGGACCTTGGAGAAGGACATAGGCTACTTTTTAGGTAGCTACCATGCGTGCGAAGCCGCGAGCAGCTAGTATATGATATATGTGAAAGTTGATTATATATTAATTTGATTATTCTTATGAAAGTTAGGCTCGCTAAAGTTAATAAATCATTTATGGATATGGATATGGATGGATATGTGTACGCTTCAATACGCTATAACAAAGTATCAAACGACTTATTAAATTTATTTATATAAAATCGTAATAAAACTATCTAATAACGCTAGGTATAAAAAACATATAATTTGATGATAAAAAGATTGGGATGAATCTCCTCCAATTCGACTTGGCATTCGTAACAAAATTGGCAAGGATCCTACAAAAAAGTATTGAGACCAGACGAGTTTCTTGCCGGATTCTTCTTGAACTAAGGTTAGAATCAACCGGCACCTAGATTCACTAGCATCTAAGAAGACGATTCAAAGAGGTATTTTAGATTTTATTTATTGTTGTTTTGACTTTGACTTTGAGACAAAAAATACTTAACCGCTTTGCATAAAACTTGGTATATTTATAAATGTAGATAAAAAATGAAAAACTCAAATATTTAAGTATTTCATATTTTTATTCAAAACAATGACAAGTTTTGGAACTTCTTACATACTAAGTGAATTTGAGGGCCAATTCCTCGAAACCCAAGTCCTAGAAGAACATCATTAACATATTGTGATACTGGATATGATACCTGGATTAACGTAGCCGTGGGCAGCAGCTAAGAAGTACTAACATGATAATTACGTTTTAAAAACTAAAAAGAAACTTCAACTTCATGGGATACAATTTGAGAGCATAACATTATTTTATTTTGAAATGTTTAGTGGAAAGTAAATGTTTTTTTTTATATATGATATGGGTAGACCAACTAAACGCACTGCGCTGTACTGCAGGTATCGAAAATATCATCGATGTGTAAAATTTTTAGGTATTGTTGATTTTTTTAAAACCGCTTGACCTATTTCGATAAAATTTAACCTGGGGCCTGGGGCCTGGAAAGTATACGCACTGAAACAAAAAAAAAAATTAAATCGGTTTAGACGTCTTTGAGTAATCGGTGAACCATACATGAAAAAAAGATTCCGATAAAGTTGATCTTTTTGATGAAGTCGGTTAAAAAGAAAGCAAATAAGTTCCTCTCTTATTTTTCGTGTTATGTTAGTACTTCTTTCGGACCAGTGTGGCGAAAGGACTAAAAAGCGCCTCAAAGGCTCTTTTCGTGCACACATGTGTCGGACTTTTTAGGTTCTACGACACGCCGCGGTTTCCTCCCGATGTAATATTCACATACATACATTTTTCGAACTGAAAATTTTATTTAAAACTGCCGGATTTGAACCCACGATCTAAAGATCGGAAGGCAAGTATCACTACCAATAGTCCATAAATGCTCTTATCGATATAAGCTGTTGCAAAGCCGGATAGTGACCCCTCAAGGTTTACAACTAGGATCAATTAATCGCTTAATGGACCTTAGATATATTGATTCGATTGTAATATGAAATTATTTTTATTCTTTATTGTACATAAATATGTATACATAATCTAAACTTAATCAATAAAGGCATGTACACAGGCGAGCTTAACCCTAAAAAGAGTTCTCTTCCAGCAAACCTTGGGAATTGGAGAAATTAGAACCATCAATTCAAATCCACGTACCTTCTTTTGAGTGTGGAATCCTCTGGAACTGCTGTACCCGGGAACGGGATCTTCTCCATCGCACTAATGCTACACTTAATTTTTAATATGTCTTCATAGACATATTTTTAATAATAATAATAATTTTAATTCTTTTGTGGTTTGAAAGGGTTGAAATAGGGTTTGAATACTTCACATGTGGGCCTATTTAATTTTATCAAAATCGGTCGAGCTGTAAAATTAACAAAATCTAAAAATTGTATACATCGATGACATTTTCGTGTACTTCGATACCTCGCTGTCTCATTGGAGCGGTGCGTTTATTTGGCCTACTCATATTATATAAATACGAAATACATCTACTTTCCACTAAAAATTTATTATATGCTCTAATTTAATTCAATGAAGTCGGTTTTCTTTTTAGTTCATAAAACGTAATTATTACATAATGTTTTCCAATCAATCGAGAGTGAAGGGGATTGAACGAACACGCTAAGTAAGTTCTTCTAAAAAGATTGAAGGAATATCGATTGTTGATTCACTCACATTCGATCACGACCTCTGTGGCGCAGTGAGCCAAAAGCTGGGTGAGACGCAGAAGGTTGCGGGTTCGATTCCCGTTTCGGGACAAATGTTTGTATGATATGCAAGTATTTGTCTCGGGTCTGGGTATTTCTATTTATAACATGTATGTATTGACAATATATATATATACCTATGTAGTATATCAGTCACGTGGTACCCAAGCTCTGCTTACTTTGGGACCAAATGATGCTGTGTGAAATGTCCGGCATTATTTATTTATTCATTAATAAATAATAGGAATTACGAAGTTTCTTAATGGCGACAGTTTATTCAACGGAATAACATACATCATCAATCTCCAATACAAAACAAGCTCTAGCAAAATTCTTGTTTTAGACTCATTAAAGTTATTTGGCAACTAGTTATATGATGTTTTCACACACTGTATTTATTTCTTACTCAACAAATTACGCTGTTATTCTATTAAAATAAATCTTTTTAATATTCAAGAGAGAATGTAACATGATCATTTTAATTGCTCATCTGACCTCTGACCCGATGGCACCAGATTTTTATTAATAGTTTCTGCCCGCGGCTTGGTACGCGTGCGTGTTACTCAAAAAGACTCTAAGCTATTCCCAGCTACAAGTGTTGTTTAAAAGTAGCCTCTAAGCTATTCCAAGCTACAAGTGTTGTTTAAAAGTAGCCTCTAAGCTATTCCAAGCTACAAGTGTTGTTTAAAAGTAGCCTCTAAGCTATTCCAAGCTACAAGTGTTGTTTAAAAGTAGCCTCTAAGCTATTCCAGGCTACAAGTGTTGTTTAATTCTGTTGCAAATGGCACCAGATTTAATCAACACAAACATCAAATATTTTAATTGACACTAGACATTTATGACATACACAAACCATAATTTAACACCACGAAAGCAAATAATGTGATTAATAATTACGTTTTAAAAACTAAAAAGAAACCGACTTCATTGAAATGAATTTGAGCCTTTAATACATTTTTAGTGGAAAGTAGATGTATTTTGTATATATATAATATGGGTAGGCCAAATAAACGCAACGCTCCAATGAGACAGCGAAATATCGAAGTAGATGAAATCATTACCTATCGATGTATAAAATTTTTAGAATTTCGTTGATTTTTCAGCAAGACAGATTTTGATAAATTTTTCTAATTTTCCAAATCGGTTTAGCCGTGTTTGAGTAATCGGTGAACATACATAAAAAAAAAGAATTCGACGAATGGAGAACCTCCTCCTTTTTGATAAAATCGGTTAAATAATTATAAATAATAATAACCCGCTCGATGGTCGAATGATATGGTCAGCGTTTATCTAAACATGTCAATTTAGTGTCAATTAATAATGTTATTCTAATTCAGACTTTGGCAGAAACTAAATAAGAACGTTAATATTTTACGATTTATTAGTTAGACAAGCAAAATAACAAAATCAATGCCTGTTCGCGGACTGGCTAAAAATATTTTAAAATATGTACGACCTTATTTTGCGGGCACCAAAGTCCAAATTAGAATAACAATTCTATCAAATCATTTGCAACATATTTTTAAGATTAGAAATGGTGTTGAAACTACTGTCCTTGTACTAACAAGTATTCTGTTCTTTATAATTCCACCCGAAGCCCTATCATGGCCTAACTGCGATAACTGGGACCGGCAGCTTAATATGCACTTCAAATCACATTAAATTTCAAAATCAGAAACAAGAAATATAAATATTCTTCGGAAACAAACCATTTATTACTATTTATATCTTACAATGCCGAAAATAATACCAGGCTTGCAGAACTATGTAGGAGGTAGGTCAGCCATGGAAGTCATAAACCTGGAATTGATTGTAAGCTCTATTTTCATGTATGCAATGTATAAAATGCATTTTTGGGTTGATGTTCGAATACAATATCGATTTTACTGGGAGGTTTTCCTATACTTTCGTCTACCCCTTTCTCGCCTAGGGAGTAATGGAGAGAGGTAAAATAAAACCACTGCCACACAGCTCAAACAGTATCTGCTACAAATACTGCTGTTTTTCAGTGTAAGCTGGCTTTTCACAAAATATCGAAAATTCATGTCAAGGGTTTTTTAAATCGTTCTGACTCATTGGAAAAACGTTGAGTTTTTGCAAATTTCACAGCAGTTCCCAAAATTTTGGCGAAAATTTCGAAAAAATTGCAGCATTACTACCAGGCTCACATAACCAGACAGGAGTTTACCTTAGCTATTCACGCACGCACACATTCACAACCGAATGCAGGTTTAACTGTGTGACGTATGTGAGCCTGTAGAACTATACGACCCCATCCCCAATTAAATATAGGAATGCAACACATGCAAATCTAAAGTCTAGCTCTGTCTAGTGCTCATGCAATCGTATTGAGTAACAGAGATAGAATGTTTACCGTGTATGTGTGTGACTTTCATTTTCATTCGAATGTTATAGAAAGATGTAAATATACGTATCTGTGCAGTTTGCACGGTAGTCATTTTCTATCCCACAAAATGTAGAAATTCCGTTCCTGTGCCGATGTTTTTCTCAATCGTTTAAACCAGGCAAAAGGTTGTTTATCATTGTTTTATAGATGTTTCTAGTTTCTTGCACATTCGGTATGAATATTAAGGTCACTAGAATTTATTTGATACGCTTATTTTTGGAAAAAGGAATAAAAACAATTTTAATATCAAATGGAAATGCTTACATTACTTACATTACTTATACTACTTACTTATTACTTACATATACTTAACTATAATTACATTGAGGAAACATTGTAGCAATCTTAAAATAATAGGTTGGGGAAAAAGTTTCTTCGCATTTAAAAAAAAAAAACAAACCATTTTTTAATATAGTTTATTTACATTTAACTAAAGTATGTAGGTACCACTTTGTTCGATAACTTTTTGCCATCTTGTAGGTAGGGACATGATCCCATTGCTATAGAAATTTTGGGACTTCTGATCAAAATACCGCGACAAGTGGTTTTGGCAGTCCTCTCGTGATGTTAACCTGACACTGCCTAAAGAATTCTGGAGAGACCGAAACAGGTGGAAATCTGAAGGTGCAAGGTCAGGACTATACGGCGGATGCATTAACACCTCCCAGCCAAACTCTTTTATTTTTTGCTGAGTGGCTAAAGATGTGTGAGGTCTAGCGTTATCATGATAAAAAACCACAACCCTTCTGTTGATGAATTCCGGCCGCTTTCTCTCAACTTCTTGCTTTAATCTCATCAGTTGTTCCTGGTCCTGCCTGGTGGTAACAGCTCATAATGAATAATGCCCTTCCAATCCCACCACACACACAGTATCACCTTGTTGCGAGTTTACCCGGGTTTCGCCACAGTCTGTGAAGCCTGACCGGCCTTTGACCATGACCTTTTTCGCGTGTTCTTGTCGTACGAGATCCACTTTTCATCACCAGTTATCAGCTTCTTCAAAAATGGTTCTGTTTCATTACGTCGTAATAAAGAATCACTAATGAGTACCCGGTTCATTAGGTTTCTTTCAGTGAGCTCGTGAGGTACCCAAATATCGAGCTTTTTTGTGTACCCAGCTTTTTTCAAATGCTCCAAAACTGTTTTGTGGTCAATTCCCAGTTCTTCAGCATCTATTTTATCCGTAATAGGGCGACCAGAGCGACGTGCATCTTTGTCATCAAAATTTCCGGATTGAAAACGCTTAAACCAAATTTATGCTACTCTCACAGACACATATCTATAAACATCGCAAATTTTTTTCGAGGCTTGCGTTGCATTTTTACCTTTTTTGTAGTAAAATTTTAAAATGTATCGAATTTCTTCGAATTTTTGAATTCACTCATCTTGACAGTACGAAAAACAAATAAAAATCACACATTTTCTTAATTTGAATTTGGAATTATGTTCTTTAAAATTTAAACTTTTAATGATACCAAAACAGCCAGATACAAATAGTATAGCAAAAGAGATTTTATTACAAGTTCATACATACTATAATGCAAAAAGTCTTTTTCCCTAACCTATTATATACAGTTTATTTTTTCTTTCTTTTTAGGCACATTCAGTATTACATTCACAACATGATCCATATCATATCGACACTGGACATTTGATAGGCATAATAAAATATTACAAACATGTTCCAAATACAATGTTCGCAAATAAAGTACAATATAACACGTCACATTCAATACGCACCGGGCTTTCACCCTTTGCGTGAGAGTATCGGTAATAATAGAGTCGTTGGATGTAATTTAAGGTCATCCTTAAGGTACAAATTGCAATGATTCACGACCCTACTAATTACGCTCATGAAAGCAATTTGTTAAGCGATACTTTGTCGACAACTAGTGAGGAGGATTATATGGAGTAAAAAGTTTTCCTTAATTTCTCCATATCGCTAGGTATGGTGTGGTGGTATCTCTATATAATTCCAACATATTGCCATTGCTATAAATGCATTGTTGTAGTCGTGACGTCATAATTGGCAAGTACCTAGTCCAGAATTGAGCAATTTATGTGTTACCTTTATATTCATTAGACTAGGCGAAAGCGTTTGACATGTTTTAATAATAGGGGTTTTTATATGAATTTTCCATTCTAATGTACCGCCACTGAGTTAAAATTAGGTTTGCACTTTTTACAAGTAGTATCATATTTTAAAATAAAAAATATATGACATTTGATTTTTAGGCTTTCAATTGTTTTGACATTCAGGTTCACTTCATAGTCACTACAACAAAACAAAGTCTCCTCCCGCTGTCTGTCTGTCCCGATGTAGGCTTAGATCTTAAAAACTATGCAACGGATTTTGATGCGGTTTTTTTTTTAATAAATAGAGTAATTCAAGAGGAAGGTTTATAAACACTGAGAAACACTGATAATTTTAGAGGTTTCTTATGTGGTGTCGTAAATAAACACATTTTTTGCTTACATTGCAAACGCTGGCTGAGCCCTACGAGATAGATCAAAATAATGTACTACAGTATTTTTTTTTATTACTACAGCCTTTTATTGTAAAATAATTGTTTGTGTATTTTTATATGTGGTAAAACAATAAAGAGTTATTTATCTATCTATCTATCTACAGTATTGTACACCTTAAAAAGGTCTACACAAAAGTCCGCCATGGTATATGTTTATCTCTTAGTCTATGTTATTCTCTTAGATAACGTTATATATAAAGACATTCTGTAGTATATATTATTTAGTATCAGCATTGCACCCGTGCGAAGCCGGGGCGGGTCGCTAGTCCTTTATATGCTAATGCTTGTAACTGTTAGTGCCCCAATGACGTCCGTTTAACGGCTGAACGAATTCAACCTGGAATGGTGGAATATACCTAGGCTACTTTTTATGTAGGTACCACGCGTGAGAAGCCGCGAGCAGCAGCTAGTTATGGATAAAGATGGATACATTGATAATTATTATAGTAACTTTTGAATACATATTCCGGACCACTTTAATTCTACGTCGAAAACCGTATCACAGCAGACTCAGCTCGCAACATCAATACTGTGTTTGGAGAATAAACCATGAGGAAGGCCAAGAAGAATAACGATTAATTAAAAGTGATAGTGGAAACTGATCCATAAAAAAACTACTCATTAGTCAGCGGCTTGGTTTGACCACAATATTGATCCATTTGCGCCAAATCGACAGAATAAAAAAACTTGGAAAATGGGTGCATCATGATTTGACTAATCTGCAGAGGGAAGCCAGAGTTGAAGCTTTTCTTAACTTGTTAAATCGTTTCAAAAATAAAGGGATTTTGGACAGGATTGTGACGTGTGACGAAAAGTGTATGCTTTACGATACTCGTAAGCGAACAACGTAATGGCTGACTCTAGGTCAAATGCCACAGGAATGCCTTAAAGCAAACCTTACCCAAAGGTTAAGGTAACTTTATGGTGGTCATTCATGGTGTAATTTAGTACAGCTTCCTCAGATCCGGTCAAGCTATTACAAGCAGACAGTATTCAGGCAGAAGTGCGAACAATGATGACGAAGCTCGCAAAGGAACAACCCTGACTCGTCAATCGATTTTCACCATTATTGCTCCACTATAACTCACTAAAAAACAACGTTTGCCGGGTCAGCTAGTTATTAATAATATATTACTATTAGTAGTTAGTAATATATTATTATTTATATGATAAAATATATTTTTTAGCAAGCTGTACAGAAAACCTTCACACAGTTTATTTGAGTCCAGGTCCGTTATAGTTATATCGCAAAGGTTTAAATGATCTTCTTTTTAGATGACAAAAGTGTATAGATAATGAGGTTGAAAACTTCGATGAAATACATGTATAACAAATAAAATATTTTTTTAGTACTAAACTGTAATTTTATACTCTAAGCACTGTAAATTTCAACTGCACGTTTCAATGTATTAATGTAGTTAGTGTTCAATGTGTATTCTGGACCTACTAATGCCACGCAACTCACAACTCGTCTGCGTATAACTCTGACATCCCATTTAGTTTTATGGGATAAAGATATCCCTTAACTATTCCAGGTAACCAATGGTAACCTCTTCCATAAAGACTTTTTTTTTTAACTTTTATTTTTTAACTGACTTCATCAAAAAGGAATTCTCAATTCGTCGGAATATTTTTTTTTATGTATGTTCACCGATTACTCGAAAACGCCTGAGCCGATTTACACAATACACAGATATCAAGAAACTTTAGACACAACAAAAATAGGGTAGGGTATAGATAGGGTTAATCTGAAGAAAAACAGAACTGAAAAAATTTGTTAAAATTGGTAAAATTATGTGCTAATTGGTCCCCTCAGTGTCGTGTGGACAAACGGGCTCGGTCATAGCATATTTGCAGCTCCATACATTCATGTGAAGCAACGCTTGTTTTCGGACAGGACCCTTAAACGCATATTAAATGAACATTTCTTTATAGAATAAGTTAGCAATATCCTTTTAATTATATCACTAGACCTATCTATTTAAATTAATCTTTACGTAAATTTATAAGTGGAAACTTGTAATTGGCCATCAACTATATATATGTACTTTCAGTAAGTATGTATAAATATATATTAGTCTTTTTATGTACCTAGCTGTAAGTTTTCTTAAAAGTTATAAAATAAAATAAAAGGATAATCGCACAAACGCAAAACTGTCCCTATTAATACAACAAGATGAATATGAAAAATAAGCAAATAATAATTAATTAATTCAAAGCATTACCAGAAAATAATCAGAACCTAAAAAGTACCTAGACTTTAATATATTAAAATATCTAAAGCTAGAGTAAAATAATTATAAAATAATATAAAATTCATGTGAAATATTTGAGTAATGTATGGACCGTTAAAACGATTTATGGATCTATGGACTGATTCAGATCCAGCCAGAGCGTCCCCAAGACACTGGCGGATTAATTCAAATAAATTATTAATGTACATATATCACTCTTTCTTTATATATAATAAATCTTCTGTGCGTGTGTTTGTAACGGCTGGACCGATTTTGATGAAAATGTTTGTGTGTGTTAAAGTGGATTCGAGAATGGTTTAGATTTACAATAAAATATTTATTTTTCTTTTTAAAAACGCGCGGATAAGTGGCAGACGACACTGTTAGTGATATATATAAAATAATTACGTTTTAAAACTAAAAAGAAAACCGACTCCATTAGATACAATTTGACACCATATAATAATTTTTTAATCGAAAGTAGATGTATTTAGTATATATATTATATGGTTAGGCCAAATAAACGCACCACTCCATTCATAAGACAACGAGGTATCGAAGTACACGAAAACATCATCGATGTATACATTTTTTAGATTTTCGTTGATTTTTCAGCTCGACCGATTTTGATAAAATTTAAATGGCATGTGAAGTATACCCTTTCAAACAAAAAAGAATTTTCCAAATCGGTTCAGGCGTTTTCGAGTAATCGGTGAACATATATAAAAAAAAAACTTCCATCTTTTTGATGAAGTCGGTTAAAAGAAATAATCTAGTCTACCGGTATTGCTGGTATTGCAAGCGTCCATAGATTACGGTAACCACTTACCATCCGGTGGACCGTATGGTTATGCCCTGTAGGTTAACTAATAAAATGAATATCTATCAGATTTTAGACAGTCTTCTCGACATACTTTTGTAAGGTGAATATAAGCTAAAACCTACCAAAATATAAAGACCATTTTTCGCAAAACGGAAACACATTATTAAAATTCCGAAGTCGTAGAATATTGATCATTAGATTAGGTAAGCTTATAAAACTCATATAAATAGTAGGCTATTGTCTAGCAGCATTTTATGAAAAAAGATCTTAGTGTCATAGAAATAAGGTTATAATTTGATTGTGATGGACGAAGGTGATCTAAGCTTTCAACACGGCTTGTTGATATGAAAAATATATTTTTATTATTTTATTACAACATATTTTGTTAGGATTATCATTAATTTGTAGGTTAATTTAAAATGTTCAAGCTTCAAACACATAAAGGCGCTACCTCACCGGGAGCATTCGCGTGTAATGTAACGTTACAGAGTCGAGCATTACATCAGTGAGGGAGGAGAACTGAGCATTACAGTGCACAAACTGTTATAATACAAAACGAGTTTACATCAGTGAAGGAGGAGAACCGAGCATTACAATGCGCACCTTGTAATGATACAAATTCAAATCTATACTAAATGTTACATTATACGCGAATGCTCGTCAGTCAGGGAGGTAGTATTGTAATGTAATTATCAAAGTCGAATCTATAATGCTACATTACACGCGAACGCTCGTCGGTCAGGGAGGTAGTATTGTAATGTAATGCTCAAAGTCGAATCTATATGTTACATTGCACGCGAATGCTCCCGTGAGAAAGCGCCTTTATAGGCGTTTTTATATCACTAAAGCCTAGTATACATCAAACATGCTCGTATTAAGATAAAATATACTTATTAGGATTGCTAGACTATATATATTATATAAAAGGCGATGTGTGTATGTATGTATGTTCCCTATAGACTCCGAAACGGACAGACCAATTTCGATGTCATTTTTTGGCAATCTTCAGATTGTCATAGCGGGTGATCTAGTGAAGTTTGCTAGTGGTCGGATCAACAGAACTTATTTTTGCATTAATCTTGACATAAAAAAACTTGACAATGTCTACGAACTTTTTGTTTATATCACTGGCTTATCAGCTCAGTTGGTAGTAGCTCTGCCTTCTGCGCTGTAGGATGAGAGTTCTATTCCCTCCCAGGATAAACATTTGTGTGTAGAACATAGATGTTTGTTCTGGGAGATTAAAAATATATAAGTATTCTATCAGCCATCTTCACAATACAAGCTATGCTTAGTTTGAGGGTAGTATCCACAAACATTTATTATTAGGTTCCGAGACATGCACGTTTATGCAACATGGCAAGTAGCATTAGCTGTAGGCCATTACACCACCTCTCAGTCTTAACTCATTTGTTTTTTTTTCCGGTAAATAAGGTGTATATAAAACTGAATTTACACCTTATTTTAACATTCATATTAACCATAATTGACGGCTGCTAATCATCAGATAACGGATGTTTTCATATCGGAGCTCAGCTTAAGTAGACATAGGCCTTGAGTACCATATTAACTTTCCCTCAACGCCGAATAAAGATATTTATTTTCCAACATTGTTATCTAAAGGTCGTGACCAGCTTCATAAGTTTATGTGGCGCCGGATTATGCAAACTATTGAAATGCGGTATGTGGTAATGGGCTTTTAGTTTTGATCGTCAGGTGACCAACCAGACCACCCATGTAGTCAGTCACGTGACCAGCTAAAGATTGAGATGACGTAAGGGGAGACTCTTTTATAGATTGAGCGAGCGAAGCAAGCGAAGATCTCAGTGGCAAATAGGTGATTCGGATTTGTATTTTGGTATGTTTGTTTGTTTGACGATAACTTTTGAACCGTTGATCCGATCTGTGGCAGTAGCCTCGACATAGTTAACGAATTATACTTGGTACTACTTATACTTTAACCCTTATTTAAACATTGGGAGGAAGACTTCCCACCTCTCAAATCGTCTTTTATTTGTAAATGGGTACACCAAATTAATTCACTTATATCTAAACGCAGACATAAAATACAAGGCAATATTTCTAATGGCAGCATTCTTCTATAAAATGTCATTTGTCACCGTCAGTCAACGTCAAAGGTAGGTGAGGCGATTTTTTGGTCAAAAGTCGACAAACACGTTCTGTTTTTGTGATAAGCTGCAAAAAAATCAGATACGTAGATGTGAGTCCTAAAAATTTAATGTAGGCTATATTTCTGTTGTTTTGACCTCAAAGTTTCTATAGAATCTTTGATATTTGGCTTGGCAGGCTCGCCTAAAGTTGGGTCTCCTAAGTTCCCACTTATATATGATCTTAATATATGAATAATTATAAATTAATTATAAATATATGATCCCAATGACCGTGGAACATAAATTACCTACGATTGCATTTATTTATATAAAATTATGAGTGTTTGTCTTTGAACATAAAGGAAAGGAAGCGATTTACTAAGAGGTGTTGGGGGCTATTTTTGTTTAAAAACATTCATACAGCAGAAACCAGCTAGAAGCTGACTGATAGACCGTGCGCGCAATGGGCGCCGTGCCTTAGAACGCTATCACTATAATAATATGAGAGAGAGGCCAAAGCAAGACGAGTGCGCAGCGAGCTCGCCGCAAAAATTGTGATGAATAAATATTTTAAAATAGCTTCTGTTACCAAATGTTAGAATTGTGATATAAATAATTACGTTTTAAAAACTAAAAAGAAACCGACTTCATTGAATGAAACTTGAGCCTATAATACATTTTTAGTGGAAAGTAGATGTATTTTGTATATATATAATATGGGTAGGCCAAATAAACGCAACGCTCAAATGAGACAGCGAGGTATGAAAGTACATGAAAACATCATCGATGTATAAAATTTTTAGTTTTCGTTTATTTTTCAGCTCGACCGATTTTGATAAAATTTATATGGGACCACCTGTGAAGTATACCCTTACAAAATGATTTCATAAAATAAAAGTAGTTTCACAAAAAAATGTTTTATTGACTTACAATTTTGCGTACAAACTTAATCAGAAGTAAACCCAGGGCAACTAGCTAGTTAAAAAATAAATCAATGTGTAAAAAATAAAATAATCCCGAACATTTCACACAGCATCATCTGGTCCCAAAGTAAGAAGAGCTTGTGTTATGAGTACCTGGTATGGTAGTACCATGACTGGTATACTACTTAAATACTTTTTTTTTGTAAATACATACATATTATACATAGAAACACCCAGACCCGAGACAAATACTTGCAGATCATACAAACATTTGTCCCGTGGCGGGAATCTTACCCGCAACCTTCTGCGTTTCAGCCGGACCTTAGCCGACTACGCCACAGAGGTCGTCCAAAAAAAAACAGAAAAAGCAGCTATGTTCCTAACAAATGTCCTGGGTGGGAATCAAATCAACAACCTACAGCGCCAAAGGCAGAGCTACTACCAACCGAGATGTAAGGCCAGCTAGACTTAAAACTGTATTAGGTACACGTAATATTTACTCAAAAAAATTGCATTATAATAATGTTCTGCAGTATACTTCCGATGACGCAAACTATAATCATTGTGTCAAATGATCGCCAACACGCATTGTTGTCAGAGATATTTTGGTACTTACTGCAAATGCTAACCATTAAAAATAATATAAACCATCGGGATATTGGAATTACATTTCATATTAAATAAATACATTTTGGTGGATAATGTACTCAACGCCATCTAGTCCCAATAAAAATAGCGTGTATTATGGTTACCAAATGATGATAGAATACTTATATATTTTTAAATACAAACTTATGATATCTTATAAAACCCAGACATATAACCAACACGTATGTTAATCACACAAATGTTTATCCTGGGAAGAAATCGAACCCTCAACCTACAGCGAAGAAGGCAGAGTTACTACCAACTGAGCTGGCCAGTCCATAATAATGGGCTCTTTGTTACAGAATCGTAATTACCTCTGATGACTTTGAAGGTTACAATATAACCGTTGCTGGCGAACGCATGTTGTACAAATAAAACAAACACGACATCAGTATTCTGTGTTCACTAAATTTATTTACAAAAGACATGGTATAATATACATAAGGTACAATTATTAATAGTAGAGCTGGATAGTCAAAGTCAATTCAAAGGGTCTATTATTCAATACAATCACAAGTATCACTTTGAAACGTCTTAACTCGTCTAACTCTCGAAAAGAACCGACTAGAAACTCGTGCTGGTCCTAGCGCTTTTTTGCATGATCCATCTTATTAACCTTAACTACGAAAATCGAATACAAGAGAGTTTATACATTTCAAATGTATCAGTTAACTGTCTGAGAGCAGAGCGACATGAGGCCATGAATTCCTATCAATAACATAGTCATTTATATTATAATACGCTTTCTTCAAAAGACTACCCTTTAAATTTCTTAATTAGTAGTAGTCAATTTAGTTGCATTTTCTGGAAGCTTAATATAAAAGCGCACCGTGTTCCCTTTAAATTTACTATGTACAATAATGTATAATATGTATAATAATAATACTAATGTATTTTGTTTCTAGTCGAAACCTAGGGTTGTATAATAATATCTCGTTCAGATGAAAATGCCTCGTTACTTGAATTCGTTGACCTATAAAAGAGCTTAACCTGACTGACTGACTGATTCATTATCGCCGAGCCGAAACACTTACACTTTTACACTTATACACTTTTTACGGGAGAAGAACTGAAATGCGAGCAAATTTATTATAAATTTAGCAAATTTATTATATTTAGTTACAAGAAACTCAGGTCATCGTTCAAAAACTCAGTGATACTATAATAACTCTTTTCTACAAGAAGTGCCTTTAGCTGATTTTTTAAGCTCAACAATGGATTACCTTTTATGCTCTCTGGTATCTAGTTATAAATTTTTAGAGCCATACAGAAAACACTATTATGCATTAGCGCTGTATTCGATTTTACAAGGCAAAATTTGTTTCTTCTACGAGTATTAAAATTATTAATGTCAGAGAATTTATTAAATTTGTTCATGTTATGTTTTGCAAATAGGGCAATTTCAAATAGATTAAATTTTATTATATTTAAAGTATGGCACACACCTTTCAGTATTATTAGATTAAATATGGATCTTATACACCTTTTTTGCGCAATAAATAAATAAAATTAAAATTAAATTCGTTTATTTCAGACAACATAAAAAAATATTAAATTTTAGGTCCATAGTATGTTAGTAGGTATTTGTCTTACTCTACGTTAGTACAAGAAAATAATGCTAATAATAATTCTCCACAAAAAAAATAAAAAAAAATTATAAACACTGCAACCAAATAATGATAAAATTATTTCATCATTACTCGATTACAGTGTTTGAGGAACGGGCTATCCCATTTATTGGATAATGCGTTCAAAATGATGTTGGGACTCTCATGCAGCTTGCATAGCAAAGAGGCAACTTTCTTCGGCATGCATGCATGGAACCCGTCCGTGCCAGCCTCCGCGAACATGTCGCAATAAAAACAGTCCTGTTTGTTTATACTGTTACCCTAGAAAATCAGGCCGTATCTATTCTAGTTGTCGAAGGTTAGATACTCCAGTACCTAAATTACGCGCATGAGAACCAGGTCATTGATCTAATACCTGTAAACTTATAAATACATACGTGGGATACGTTATGACACCCAGAAACAAATCTTACATCTATAATAATAAACACTGTGTTTAACCTGGGAGATAATCGAAGCCACAACCTACAGCGCAGAAGGCAAAGCTTCTACCAACTAAACTGAGAGACCCTAAGTCGATATATAATTTTGGTTCTCTTCTTGGCATTTTTTTACACACCTTATTTAAGTAGGTATAAGTAGTATACATTACCTGGCAATTAGTAATAACCCCAGTTCTTCTTCTTCTTATCGTGTCACTAGTTTTTTCTAACCAGTGTGGTGAAAGGATTAAAGTGCGCCTCAGAGGCTCCTTTTGTGCACTTATAAGCCTTAATGTAAGCTCTGGACCTTGCCGACAAGACCCGCAAGAAAGACGTGGGCAGGAAATAATAGGAGGACAGGACATAAATTATTTGAGGACAATTATTTGATGTTCGTGAACGTGCTTCTTTGACGATTTTTAGTAAAACTTGAAAATATTTAAATAAGTAATATGGGAAAACACAAAAGAGGTGCGACGCCAAAATCCTCCCAGGAAGACAGCTTAAAAAAAAGTGAATAAAATTGACACAACATCCGATTCGTTCACTAAACTCACACAACACAAGGTATTTCGTTATTTTTTCAAAGGTTTCGTAACTTGTGGTTTTGCCGAATCTCCGATCCTTTTGCGTCGAGTCGACATTATTTTGTCCTCCGCAGTATCTAACTTCGAGTATTCTGTGAATAGTGACTGTTGTACCGATTACATGTGGCGTTGCCGAATCGCTGTGTTAACTGCAGCATTACGTTCAATAACTACCGGCAGTTATCTAAACAAGTGCTCAGTTTAGATTCACCTCTGCAGGAACTCTTGACGTCTTGGACACTCGTAGAGGTACCTACGTGGCTTTAAAAATGACAACCACTTATTATATCTATTTTGCATTAAATCTATGGCACGGCACGGTGGCTAGCATACCATCGTTGCCGTACGCACGGCGGTGGAAACGATGACATGTGTAATTTTTAAGCGTCCTCCGAGGCTGCGTGGAATATTCCTGGCGACTATGCAGTCGATTTACTGTTAGTTCAGCATCGTGCATATGTTCTGGGCCTCATAAGAACCATCTCCATCTCTGCTAGTGCTAATCCATACAAGGAGTACTACTTATACATAACATTTACTTGCCTACTTACTACATACTAATTATATATTTTTTTGACGAAATACCTTTTTTTATCTTAGATAGGTACTACAAGCAAGGGCTTGTTTCATTTACATATATTTATATTGCAATATATTCACATCAATAACTTTTGCTTCAGTTTACCACTGATCACCGAGTATGTCAAGAATGCATAATAATTCTTAAGGCTCAAGCTCATTTAAATGAGCCCACAAGAAGCTTTGGGCACCAAGCAATATGTTTGGGGTGTGGAGTATCTGTTCTCAGAGCAAGGAGCATTCATATTGATAGTAACAGACCAGAGTATGATATTATTGCGTCTTGGGTGCCTTCAGGTATTTCAAATAAATGTTAGTTATAAATGTTAAAACTAATGTAATAATTAGAACTGCAATGAGCATAGTATTCAAAATATTATTTTTTTTCCTGAAAACAGCATTAATAATTTTTTTTTTCATACTAATATTTAATTTTAGCATTATTTATTTTTAGCTCAATGCAATTTGTAATAAACAAATTATTTTGTATGCAGGTGGATCTACCTATTTTCACCAGAGTCTGTAGACCTTGTTGGAGGAGAGCTACTCGACCCAGTGAAGTTAATTTGCCAAACATAGAGCAGGAGCCTGATCGTAACTTAACCAATGCTGTTATTGATGTGGTAAGTTTGTGTATGTGTGTAGCATCATAATATGTAAGACTAAAAATGCGACATATAGTATGGACACATGTGCACTGTCCACGGGTTATTACTGAAGTTTAAAGTTCTTAAAAATATATAACTTTGAATGTATATATATCCCTGTTAATAATCATGTACTGCAGTAAACAACAATGATAATTTAAAACAGTGTTTAACTTTGAAATTACTTATAACAATATGAACATTGTACTAATTGGTGATTAAAACTCATATTGAATAAATGAAACTGTGGTATAAATATTATAAAGCTAGTGTAAAAATATCATGATAGTCAATTATGGTGTTTATTTTCACTTTTCAGGAAGATGTCGACATGCCTTCCCAGAATGTTGGCATTAAATTTGGTGATAATTTTTCTAACGATGAACCAACTCAGTCCAGGCCGCCGACTCCACCACCTCAAGCAGAACAAGCAGAAATACTTTCTGAAAGACAAACTATACCCTTGCCTAATTACAAACGTGTTGCAGCAACATCAAGACGATGTATATTTAGTGATTGCCTGAACATTGAAAGAGTATTCTTGTTAATACCTATGGTTGTGAGGCTAAGAATATTAATGGATTTTAAAATCTATATTTCTCGATGTGCTCGGATATGCTCCGATCATTTAAACATACATAATGATTGGAATCTTTTAGTGGACGAACATTTATTCAACACTTTTACTGCACAGCAAATCGAGGACATGATGTATTTATCAGAAAAACAACAGCGCTCTCATTTTGATTTTGAAGATATTATAATAATAAGTTAATAATAATAAGTTTATTTTTTAACCAATAACATGTGTAGGTGGGTAAATTTTTTTCTCAGATTAAAATCTTACACTATAACGACGCTAGGTATAGGTACCCGGTATGTAAACCGTTACCTTCCGTGCTAGTTATAAAACTGTGTTACGGCAAGGTAACGCCTCACACCCCTTTCGGACTAATCTGAGCAGTTACTAAGATATTACAGGTACATTTTAAGTACCTGTAATTTATATAAGATAATATAACTAAACATCTTATAGCTAATGCATATGTAGGCAGGTAGGAGGTTCATAATTAAGCTTAATACAAAATTTCTAACATTTAAGACGAGTGCAAGTTGCATTAAAGATAACAGTATAAAAAATATTTTAAAAATATTAAAAAAAACAAAATACAAAAAATCAAAGGAAATAACAATAGAAAACATAAAAAGAAGACATTAAACAACGTAATCTTTACAATAATAACAATTTAGGACTTATATACTACTACTTATGCAGGTATTATTAATAATAATAAGACTACAACACGCACAACTTAGATACTAATACCTACTTAATATTAATTTATTTAATCAGTGAGATAGGATACTTATTGTCTATTTAACAGATATTAGTAGTCTTTCAGTATTATCATAGTCAAATTGATATAGGAACTCCTCTATTTCTTTGCCAGACTCGTATCTAGATTTATCTTTAAGAGTAATAATTTTGCTAATACGGTTATATAAAAATGGAGCTAAATATGTTGAAAAACCTTGGGCAAAATTTGTTCTGCATGTTGGAACTTTATATACCTCATGCGCCCTTCTACTGAGTAAATTGTCAGCACGACCAGGGTAAGCATGTTGTCTTATAACAACTAGCTTGATATACAGTTGTCGTATAGTAAGCACTCTAGTTTCTTTATAGAGATCTGCTGTGGGGTATCTATAAGGTTTAAAGTTTAAAATTTTCAGTATAGAACGTTGTGCTCTTTCTAATTTTATTAGAGAAGTTTTGGCTGCTCCACCCCAAGCCGACATACCATAAGTAATAAGAGATTGGCATAGTGTAAGGTAGACTGTTCGGTTGGTCTTTTCATCTCTTAAATGTCGAATTTTTTTTAATATATGAATTATTTTACGAATACGATACTTGAGAGTATTAATATGGTTCTTCCAGTTAAGGTTTTTATCAACGGTAATTCCTAAATATTTGATGGTATCTGTGGCAGAGACAGTGTAACAGTCGCAACTACTGGTATTCAGAGCAGAGCAGATGTGAGCTTTTAAACTAATGTCCGGCATCGGCTGGTTATGAATAGAGAATGTAATATATTTTGTTTTAGTTAAATTTAGTGTTAGTAGGTTATTGTTTAGCCACGACATGATTATTCGCATTCCATTTTCAGCTGCTAAGCGTACTTCCTCCCAGGTGGATCCTCTAAAGAGTATGACAGTATCATCGGCAAACGTTATGATTTTAGTATTGGGCAGTATTATATCACATAGGCTATTTATGTATATTAAAAAGAGCGTCGGTCCAAGGACAGAACCTTGCGGGACGCCAAATTTAATTGTTTGTTTTGTGCTATATGTATCTCCGATCCTAACAGTCTGAGTTCGATCACTCAAATAGTCTTCAAACAAATTCAATTGGGTTCCTCGCACGCCATTGCACTCCAACTTACGCAGTAATATTGGGATAGATACGGTATCGAAAGCCTTGGCTAAGTCCAGAAACACTTCTAGGCATTTCTGTTTCTTTTCGAGGTTATCAACAACGTGTGTTACAAGACTTTCGATAGCGTCTACCGTTGATCTGTTTTTTCTTAAACCAAATTGGTTGTTTGAAATTAATATATTTTTTTCAAGGTTTACCAGGCGAATATTAATAAGTTTTATTAATATTGAATTTTATTAATAAAACTTATTAATATGTTTATAATTATATAATTATTAATATTAATATTGAAAATGTTAATGACCACATGCGTCATTATTGGATTGGTATAACAGTGCAACAATTTTATGATATTATTAATGGTGCAGCAAGCTTGGTGGATCAGGTCAAAAAATATTAAACAGCTTTACCCATGTACCTAGCGGAACTTAGGACTGGTGATAGTGACGCAAGGTTGTCTACAATTTTTGGGGTGGCAAAGATTACTTTTCAGCGTCAAATAGCAAAAGTGAGAGATTGTCTGCTCCGAGATTACGTTCCTGATCATAAGATTAAGACATTTAACTGTGCAGGAGGCTAGCGAACACAACCTAATCATTCCAAGTGGGTTGTTTGGGTCACATCTTACAAGCACCCTTGTGCTTGTAAGATGTGACCCAAACAACCCTTTGAGAGACCTTTGATTACTGTTTGTGATGGAACTTATACTTATACACAAAAAAGCAGTAATTATAAGTTTCAAAAAGATACCTACAGTCTACATAAATACCGTAACCTGGTAAAGCCTTTTATGATTGTGTGTTCAGATGGCTATATCTTGGATTATTATACATACTTACGGGTATTTATCGCGTTTATTTACCTATTTTTCCCGACGTTTCGACAGGTTTACACTCTGTCGTGGTCACGGGATGACTGGAGTACTGGAGCTACCGCCTCTGCGAAAATAAGTAAATAAACGCGATAAATACCCGTAAGTATTTATAATAATGTGTTCTGATCGCGTAAGTTTAAAAAACTTTATATCTTGGATATTTTGGGGCCATACTCAGCAAAAGAGTCGGATGCAGTTATAATGAGAAATGCTTTTCTTGATGCTAATGGACCGATCAGATCATATTTCAGACCAGGCGATGTATTCATAGTAGATAGAGGGTTTCGAGATGTTGTACAAGAATTGCAATCCTACGAATACAATGTCCACATGCCGGAATCTGTTGCCAGTGGTGATTTCCAACTTAGAACACTGGAAGCTAACAAAACCAGACTCGTCACATTAGTCCGTTGGGTCGTAGAAGTAGTTAATGGGCGGTTTAAGAGAGATTTTAAATTATTTAGGCAATAATTTTTTAACCTCGCGGCTCCCCATGTTATGATTGATTTTTCAATAGCCGGTGCGATAATAAATCATTTCCACCCTCATAACAAACAGACCAGACGCACATCAAATTGTAAACCGAGCTCTCAGTAGACTGCATGAGCCAAACTATTTGGGGGAGTTCATTGTTGAACAAAATATGAACAGGCAAAGGGTGAATTTTCGCAGCATAAGCGCTCATATACTACATCTCTCCACTTTTCCTAATTTGACTAGTTAGAGTTGATAGCTCTTGGCACCTATCAAATAAAACAGGCTCGATCCTATTATGGAGAACATGTCAGAGAGGGCGGCATGTTTGTCATTGAATTGAACACTCACGTGGAAGCCCTTGTGAGTGATCGCATATCAGGAACTTTGATTCGTGGTCGCATACGGTCCCGGCATTCTAGCAAGGTATATTATACATATGTAACATACCAACAATGCATCGAAGACACGGAAGATAGCATAACAGGCTATTACTGCAATTGTAAGGCTGGCAGTAGAACTTTTGGGTGCTGTTCCCATATAATGGTTGTAATATGGTTTTTGTCTTAGGCAAGGTACAACCCTGATCGCCTTCATCCGCTCGCGCCGTTTTTAGATAATTTAATTATTGATGAGTAATAAACAATATTGGTAATTAACATTGCATTTTTTATTTTTGTATTAATAATTTAATAACCATCATTCCAAGAAAGATAATAAAAATAAAGGAAATATCACTAGATTATTTAAATAGGTACATACGAGTTGTTAAAATGAGACTTGGCTTGATTTTTCCAGTTTCATAGAAACTCTGGTTCCCCTTTTGCAAACACTTAAATTCATCTCAAAATGAGCACAGTAAGTCGCCAAGTAATGAATTTACTACCTTCTTTTAGTAGTAAGTAAATAATCACGTTCTTGATTACCTACTTGGGGCGTTATTTTTTTCAACCTTTTAGTTGATATTTTTTAAACCCCGCTATGCAGAATAAAAACATTAACGGTTCCTCAATAGATATTAAAAATCCTATACAATGATCCAATTTTGGTCGAGTCTCCTGCACTTTTGCTGTGGGGCAAATGTCCATGGAAAATGGGCCGTCTCCTTTGGAGTGAAAAAATAGGAGCGCATAAGTGACCAAGAGCTCACTACAATCTGCGTGTGCACATATCCATCGCCATTCACCGGTCACAAGTACGTACCCACAGTCACACATACAGGCGTCAACCACACGGACCTACTTGGACTGGACTGTTAAACAAAAGTAGGAAAGTAACGCTTGCGGCCACTATTCGTTTACCCGTCGGGCGCTGCCGCACATATCGACAGTCAAGCACTCGGACTCACTTAGACTGGACGGATCAACATTCAGTAAGAAACTGCCGCTTGCGGCCACTATTACTTGACCCGTCAGGTACCGTGTCACCGTGTTTCTCGCCTCTTCGCTTTGCGGCTCGCCTGGTAGATTACTGCAATTATCATGTCTGTTCAGCGTACACCCCCCCACTCACCCGCACCTTCAGGCTCCGCTACACGTGTGCCGCCAATTGGTGAGAGCGCACGTGTCCGCTCTTCATCTGATTCAATGCCCAAACCTGTAGACGTGCTTCGACTTCCCTCGGTGGACCATCCTCTTCATGCAAGCTCCTCCTAGCTCCTCCTCCATATCCTAAGAGGATATGAAAGAAATGTTTCGAGATTTCAAGTTAGAGCAGGAGAAAATTAGCAACACCATTTGTTCGGCGGTTGAAGAGGTACGCTCAACAGTAAGTTTCCTTGCGGCGAAGTATGACACTCTCCAGGAGAGAATAGTAACATTGGAAAACCTAAATAAATCCAATACACTCCACATTACGTCTCTAGAAGAAAAGTTAGAAACTTTTGAACGTCAGAGTCGCTCCACATGCTTGGAAATAAGAAATATTATTAATAATTAATAATAATAATTCAGGCTGCCGAATCGAAGATGTCTCTCGTGAAAACATTTAATAGGACCGCAAAGGTATTAAATGTTACCGTACATTCTAGCGACATAAAAGACATTTTTAGAGTTCAGACCAAGGATCCGAATACTAGAAATGTAATCGTTGATTTGACCACCGTACTTCAAAAGGAACTAATAATACAAAAGTTTCGGCTATTTAATAAAAGCTCTACCAAATTGTCGACTGAACATCTACGTATTAGCGGACCGGCACGACCAATTTTCATTTCCGAAAACCTCTCTACTAAAATGAAACGACTGTTTTTCCTCGCAAGAGAAACGGCCAAACAAAATGCGTAATTCTTTTGCGGAGCAAGGCCCCTTAATAAGAGTGTCGGAGGAATCTGACTTGAAAAAAGCCAAGGAATGCAATTGACTAGACTACAAAATTGCGCTTATTATTACTATGTTGTTTTTTCATTTCACTAGTAAATTACTAAAAATATGTTATGCTAAAACTGTTAATAATGTTTCACACACTTTACACAGTTTACACACTTTACACTCTTTACACACTCCACACATCACACTCATATCGTTTACATTACACTACAACACCACTCAAAGTGACATGACATGTCACTTTCACTTTAATGGTAGTTATAAAATCCCAGAATCAATGTCAAACCATAAATATAGAGATTCATGGAATGTGTTCAGTTGTAATACTTTCATAAATCATTATGGATGATACAAATTTCATAACGAGTGTATCGAAAAAAAATCTACATCAGATTCTTTTGTCTGCTCTCCGGAGGACAGTTACAACTATTTTACTAGGTATAGCCCTGGTTTGAAAATTTAGCACGTTAATATTCGTAGCATTAATCGAAATTTCGATAACCTCGTTGTTTTGTTAAATAGAATTAAATGTCAACCTGACTAATTGATCCTCTCAGAATGCTGGTTAAGTAAATCGCCCTCTATACCGACACTACCCGGCTTCACTTCCATTAAATCAAGTTTTAAAAATCAGATAGAGGGGATAGTGATTTACGTATCAATAATTTTACCTACTCTGTTGAGGATCTATCTTTCCAGGAAGCAAATTGTCTTGTTCTAAAAGTTTCGAACAAGATCGCTATAGTTGCCATATATCGCCCTCCATCGTACAAAAACCTAAATTCATTTTTCAGTAATCTTGATAATACGTTACATAATCTCAAAAACTATCAAACCTTGGCCGTGATTGGCGACTTGAATATAAATATTTCTCCCGAAAGTAAAGACCCAAACTCAGAGGAATATTTAAACTTACTGGCCTCTCACGCAATGCTCCCCACCCACATACACCCTACTAGAGAAAACGCCTGTCTAGATCATGTTTTGTTAAGAACACCAAAACGAGCGGTTACACTAGTCCTCGACTCACTAATAACCGACCATGCACCAATACTTATTTGTTCTCAGTCAACTCTAGTAAAGCCTGTTTTATCCCCAACCCGCACCACTAATCGAATAAATATATTTGCTATTGTCAGTGCCTTACAAACCACAGACTATTCTTCTGTCCTTGAATCAACTGATCCTGAAACCGCTGCAGAAATATTAGTCAATACTATATCCACTGTCATTAAATCTCATAATGAGCATGTCTCTGTTAGAAAACGTAAGCGTATAACGAAGCCCTGGATAACACCTGGTCTCTTACGCATGAGACACCGGGACAAGCTATATAGGATGACATTAATAAGAAAACTATTTACACTCGGTACCGTAACTACTTTAATAACCTTTTAATACCAAAAATTATGACTGAAAACATATAGTTTCCTTCACATGGTAATGTAACTAGACAATATAAGCTATGGTTCTTGTCAAACAACACGTAAGATATTGTGGTTTTTAATACGAAACAAGTAGAAAGAAAACTTCAAACATCAATTTTAGCAAAAAAATGTGCAAACTACGATTGGCTCTTATTTCATTTTTGATAAGTAATTCGAAAGAAAAACTATCCAGGAACCTAGATAAATACTATTTAAATACAAATAATACAACAATATAGTGGAAATATACTTGAGTTACAAATCATTTTGGTATTACGTTTGTAGGGGCGATTCGTCCTCCGCTGGCCTCTTAACAGCCTTGTGTCATTAAGTCACAACACATCCCACATACCCTTATAACTCACATATACCATACCATTTCTCATACTCATACTCTACAACTTCTCTTATTCATTTAAATATCGAGTATGTCACTTTTTGTTTGTATTCTGGAATTTCGAGTGTACCACGGAGGAGGGCGTTGATGTGGGCATCACCGTTTTTCATTAAGTTTTAGATTAATATAGTTTGTGGTTCCAAATAAAGATTTATTATTATTAAAATAGTTTTGCATATAATTAAACTGAATCATTAAAATCGAATTCTGATATGTAATTGTTTATTATATTGAAAAAAAAAATATAATATGTGAGTTTTTCTGCCATGATTACGAGGTACGGGTACTATGTGTATTTTAATAATGTTAGTATACATAGTTACATAGTACATACCTTTACAGCAGGTATTTAGTAAGTGTAGAATAATTGTCAGTGATATTTTTTTGCATATCAGTGACATTGCCCTGTTACTGATAAGGCTGGCCTCGGATAGCCGAAATGCACCTCTTGTTCTCAAAACGTCGCTATACTGAGTTTGAGCGGCCGATGCGTCGTATTTTGTAATTTATGTAGCATGTGGTGCAGTTGTAATTACGTTAATTCTAAGTTTTATAATTGATTATTAACCTTTGGCTGACGACCTGGTCTAAACGTAGCACTAACGCCGAGATTACGTCTTACAGACGTCATAAATTTAAATGATTATAAAAACATGTATACAGCCTACCAGTTTTTTCAAGTTTTTTTATTGATAGATATTAGTTTAAAGTAATTAAATAATAAATGAAAAATAAAGTGACACTTCAATTTTAAGAGAATAATTAACACTGTCTCGTAGTATGACAACAATTGGTTGCTTAATTTTAGGAACTTACTTTCAGTCTCCATTTTTCTAAACTAACATAAAAAACAGCAAATGAACTTAAACAATCATCTTCTAGTAATATGAGTATCAAAATAAAACATCATCAAAAGTACTTTGTTTTGTTCGCCTCTTCAATCGACTAATAACGGCCGGTCCCAATATACGATCTCAATCCATTTTTGCCTATCTGTCATCGACACTTTAATCCATTTCTTGTAAATAGTGTTTCAATATGCAATCCACAGATTGTAACATCGATCCAAAAATGCAAACCATCTGTGGGAGGGCGCCAATCCGTTTTTATAACGTCCTCTGTTTGAAAATGACAGTTGAAGCGTCCCAATATCGACTCTTTGGATTTTGACAAATCTATTGATGAGCGTCGTGATCTTTTTTTGGCAAACCCAGAAATTTGATGGATTTCGACGAGCGATCTTCGATTTTATTTAGTTTATCGCTGTATCTATAGCGTAACAAAAATAAACAATGGCTAATAATGTAATCTTCAGTGATAGTGATAATAGTGACAGTGATTTGGAGGTGTTTGAGCATCTTTCAGATTGGGATGATGATAGTGAGGTTTCTTCACAGCGGATTGCTTCTCAAAGACACCGTATTAACCACATGCAATGCCTCGATGATGCAGAATTTACGTTTAGATTCAGGTTGAACAAGGCTGCGATAGAGTTGCTTTTATCGGAAATAATACCATTTGTAAAAGTAACCTCAAGGCGGTAAGTACCTACCTATGTAAACATACCTGAGTACCTACATGTATATATATCATAAAGTTAATTAGATACTTAAGTAAGTACCTATCTTTGCAGGAACAATGGAGTTGCACCTTTGCACCAGCTATTACTAACCCTTCGGTTTTTTGCATTGGGCACGATGCTTATTTCTGTAGCTGATTTTGTTGGAGTTTCAAAGTCTTCAGCTAGCAGAATAGTACAAAATATATCAGAAGCAATAGCCAAACTTTACAACAAATATGTTATAATGCATCAAAATAGTGTAGACAAGTTCTACAGAATAGCCCAATTTCCGTGTGTCCTTGGCGCTGTAGACTGTACTCACATACGCATACAGTCTCCAAGTAAGTTTGGGCTCTTTTATAATCTTTTACTTACTAATGGCTATATTATTATTAAAAGCCCGTAGCATCTCACTGCAGGGAAAAGACCTCCCTTTCTCTCCACTTTTTCTATTGTGTATTGTTACTGTGTACAAATGGCTATAAGTAACAAATTTGTTGATAATGATTTCCTTATGAATATTGTTTCTTTCAGATTCAATAATAGGCGAGGAATTTAGAAACCGAAAAGGTTATTTTTCATTGAATGTCCAAGCTGTTTGTGATGCCGATCTGAGATTTATGAATGTTGTAGCTCGTTGGCCTGGTTCAGCACATGATGCCACTATATTTAATAATTCTGTTTTAAGAGGCAAGTAATATAATATTTAAAATCTTATATTTAATTTGTCTTTTTATTACACCACTTTAGTGTTAGAGTAATGTTAAATGTAATGTAATTTTACATCTTATTTTTTACAGCTCAGTGTGATGTTGGTACTTTTGGTAATCGTTGGATGCTTGGCGACAGTGCCTATCCTAACAGGCCATATTTACTAACTCCTGTTTTGAACCCAACTACTGGAAATGAGCAGAGGTACAATGAGGCACATATAAAAACAAGAAATAGTATTGAACGGTGAGTGAGAAAGCCAGGACAAATATCTAGTATCTTTAAATGTCCTAAATATGAATATTTGTTCCCAATTGAAAATACCCTACAAATACTATAAACTTAACTAAATAAAGAACTAATTTAATTACCTACCTATGTTATTTTATGTTGCAGAACTTTCGGTGTGTGGAAACGTCGATTTCCAGTGATGGCTCTAACAATGCGTTTGTCCCTAGCAAATATTCAGTCAGTAATAATAGCTACAGCAGTTTTACACAACATATGTAGAAATTATAACATTGAAGAAGTTCCTCCAGAAATTGAGTTTGAAGCAACAGAAACTGTCAATGTCATCAATCCACAAGCTATGGCAGGGCAAGTCAGCCAAAGGGCTCAACTTATAAGTGAATACTTCTCATCATAAGAAATATTATATTAATTAAAAACAATTTTATATACTTGAAAAGTTTTAATAAAAGTAGATCTTATTCTCTATTTTGTGGTTTTTCTGTATCTGATTTTAATCTTTTATTCTCTAATAATATATTTTCTAACTTAACTTCTAAATATCTCTTCTTTGTTATAAAATAATCTGCTATGGCTTGGTTCCTGGCAGCCCGGTTCTCATCTGACTTCATCAATTTTCTTTTGAATCCTGTAAAATTTTATTTAATGTTAACTTATTGTTTATTCTACTAATGTTATAAACCCTACATCTGCACTCTAAAGAACCTGTTCGATGTCCAATAAAATCTGACCAGGGAACCATTCGACTTGATAGAAGAAGAATGTTATATATGTGAAAGTAATGAAATAGTGCTGAAGTAACAAGTAATAAAAGAATAATAAATTACCACTGGCCCTGGGAGTGTTGAATATTTTGGCTTTAGGAGTGGTAATAACATGTATGTTTTCAGTCACCACCAACTCTCCTAAAACCTCGACTTCATCGGAGGGAAATACATTTATTTTGGCAGGAAAACAACCCTCCACCCCCTGTTCATTTTCATGTCCATATCCACCGTCACCACCACCACCACCACCACCACCACCACTACCACCATTATCGAAACACTTTTCTGGTTCAGCATCACCCCCAAACCGAACAGTAAAGCCGTCCACCGTGCTGCCCAATAGAGCAGCTACACGGTCCAGGATGTCGTCTGGAGGTATATAGTCCGGAGCGCCACCACCAGTCTAAAAATAAAAAGAAATACTTGTAGTAAATGTAATACTGGTGCATACATATGTGAAAAACTAGAAATACCTATCTACTTATAAACTATTTACCTTTATGTTGTTCATGCGTATTAATGTGCTGCGTTTACGGGAATTCTTTTTTAAATTTTCCCACTTCAAACGCAGTTGCTGTGCCGTTCGACGACCTGTAGTAACCGTGGCGTTAAACTGATCAGCGATTCGTTTCCACTCTTCATTCTTTAGCTTGTTGGTAGTGGCATTGGTGGTTTTGTTGTTTATTATAGTACTCTTCTCCACGAAAGACAGCAAAGTTTTCGTGTCTTCTTTGGTCAAGGGTTTGACCGTGGCCTAGAACAGGAAAAAAACAAGTTATTTATCAATAAAAACTAATTACACGCACAAAAAGGCGCGAAATGAGGCGTCTACAGCGCAGCTACAAGCGCTACAAAAACATTTACTAACGATGCACACGCATTATTATTATGAAAGCTCAGGTATAAAGTGTATCATGTACTCACCGTTGTGTTGTCCATAATTATTCAGAACTTCTTTTTTATTCAGCAAACACGATAGAAACAAGAAACTGAAATTAGAATGCGAGCGAACCGATTGATTTGACAATACAATACACACCACACAGACAGATGTTCACAGACAATTGATTATAATACGTTCCGTTTCTAACAATTTTATGAAAGTGCGTGTGTCAAACTATTTTAAATCTGTTTTAACAGCTGTGTTTTAAATAACTTAATTGATTTATGTAAACAAATCATAATAATCATAAATTACAACAGTACAGTAAGTATTGTGTTCTAAAATTTGAGTAAGACTTGCATCATGTTCATAATGAAGGCTGCTTAGAATGGAACGTAACGGAGGGAAAAGATCGATCGACAATCTGCTGTGCAACTTGCATAGCAATCGTAGATTGTTGGTATTGGGATGAAGATCGTAGATCGATCGGTTGATCGAATTTAATCTTGGATTGGTTTCAATCTCCGATTGAAGATTCGATATAGAATTCGGGCGTAGGACAGATCACACAGGTATTTCGAGTACCGGGAACTGGATTGGCATTGTTTTTTGGCGGCGGAGGTTCAGGCACATCAGTAGGCCCAATAACTCGCTCCATAGTTAGCCGCGATTCACGTGGAACTCTTTCATTATACACACGTACTTTCATTTCAGGTAAGACTTATTCCCGTGCAAGTGAGAGATCACTATCTTCTCAATCATATCTTCAGTAATAAATAATTTCCACAAATTACCGAGAGCTGTACTTTCCATTGGACTAACTTGTTGTGGTGCATTGACAATATTATGCGAACGCATTCATGTTGCTCGTGAAGGTTCCATCGATATTTTTTTTTATCGATTTTCCATTGAATTAGCGTGAACGGCATGTGGTTGATTACAGCCCGCGGGCCCGCTACAGCCCTGACTTCTAGCAGCGTCAATTTCGCTTCGGCCCTCTTCATCTTCGTGATCTGACCTTCTACTACTACTACTACTTCTTGGCGATCTTCCTCTATTTGAGGATTTGCAGCTTGATCTTTGTCGTCTTCGGATTGTTCAGATTCAGTATTGTATGTTCTCTCTAAATAAAAATCAGGATCCTCCACGTCATCATCGAAAACACTGCAGTTGTAATCACCTTCTTAGGCCTTCTGTAAAATGTTATACAACTATTAAACCGATGTCACGTCAATGAGACACTATAAACTTACCTACGCAAACACTGAAGTGACGATCAAGAGACGTACAAAGTTTTATTATATAAACACCGTACTTACGTCTCTGAGACGGCAGTGGCTCCTGTAGGGCCACGTGTGCAGTCGCCGCACTCGCACCGTCAACTGGCGGCAATAAGATGACAGAAGGGGAAGGTAACGGCAGAAGGGGCTCCGTGCGCCACGTGTTTTAGCAAATATTGTAATAATAAAATTATCGCCGTCTGTGAGACGTATAGGTCGTCAGTTAAAGGTTAACTAAAAAAGTACAAGTTAATTTCATACGAACTTAAGTTTTTATTTAATAATATTAATGTTGTAAGGAGATATTTATAGATTTTATGGATTTTATAAATTTATGTGATTGTCCAGACTGGCAACGCGGTGCGGGCAGCGGCGCGGGTGTGGCAACGCGCGCGTTTGTACCTGTCCGCAGTGAAGCGCGGCTTTGTTCCAAGTGTTGTCGTGGCCTGTGTTTTTCAAAATATAAATGGATGAAGAAGACTTATTTTTAATTGCCATTAAAAATAAGTCTTCTTCATCCATTCTTCCATTCTTCTTCTAAATGAAATTTAAATGAAATGAAATTCTTTTTAAATGAAATTAAATATTATAAAAAAGTTTTATGGTGTTATTTTATTCTACAATCTTAAATTAACTTTTATGTTTTTGTATTGACGTTGATTCCACATCCAGAGTGCATGCAGGTCGTGCTTGAATAGCACTTATTAATTCTTCTACATTAATTTGTGAAGACGCCATCACAAGAACGCGTGCGGCTAGCTCGAACCAGGTTGAGATCCCCGCTCCCGCGCGGTTTGTCGCTTGACGCCCGTGCTCTCACTGCGGCCATTTGTATGAACGAGCTATGGCGTGAGCTGCTCGCGTGTTGCCTGCGCTAAGTAGCCCGCGCCGCTTCCCGAGTCCGCCCCGCACCCGCGTGTCCACTACGGACACTCAAATGAAGTTCTTAAGTTTGAGTTTGACGCGCCGCGCTCGCCCCGCGCCCGCGTTTGCAGTCTGGCCAAGCACTGTGGATTTAAGGATTTTTTTTGTAAATATCACCAAAAAAATTTTAAATTTCAAGGCCGCTTTAAACTCAAGCAATATTTAAAAGATATAACAATTTTATTTTTCATTTAATTTGTTTAGTACAGTAGTTCAATCCATGAGCTTGAAAATGTGCTGTCGGGCATTTTATTAGACTTGCTTTGGAGTTTTGGTTTTATATATATATATAGATAAGAAAAATCGCAAAAAGAGAGGCCGCTATGAACTATACTTATAACTATTCTTCACCATACCATAAAAAATCAAATTATCGAAGAGTTTCAGTTTCTCTGAATAAGAACTGTTGTGTAACTATAATAATCGACTAAAAGCATTTGGTTTAAAATAGGCGCAGGGGAAGAAGAGACGGTATGAAAAAAAATGCGTCAGCGACTCTAGAACTAAAGTTTTTTAAACTTACGCGATCAGAACACATTATTATAAATACTTACGGGTATTTATCGCGTTTATTTACCTATTTTTCCCGACGTTTCGACAGGTTTACACTCTGTCGTGGTCACGGGATGACTCCAGTCATCCCGTGACCACCTGAGTGTAAACCTCCTGAAGTTCTAAACCACCTGAGTGTAAACCTGTCGAAACGTCAGGAAAAATAGGTAAATAAACGCGATAAATACCCGTAAGTATTTATAATAATGACTCTAGAACTGTTAAAAATCTTGCCGTCCGTCGCGTTGGATTATTTTGAGCCAAGGCAATTGACTATGTTTCACCCTGACTTCATTTACCAGTAGTTAACACCACTCGATAACTCAAAAAAGGTGCCGAATCTGACATTTACAATTACCGTATTTATAGAAAATAGAACATGAAATTGCGTATAGTCGTAACAAAAATAAACAAAAACATATATGGTTACGGCTTTTTTCCCCGGTATTGGTAGTTACTTAGATCCTTGAGGATGTCAGAGGCATGATCAAACATTTGAGACATGCCCAAGCTTTGTACAGTAATTAGTATTCCGTTTGTGACAGGTCTCAAGCCCAACGTCGCTTATAGGCATACAAACCAATGTCACACGCCTTCAAGTTTTTCAGTTTATAAATGTGCAGGTTAACTCACGATGATTGTCAGCATTGGCATTGCGCACAAACATTTTCGAAAGGAAAAATCTAAGTGGGCCAAACAGGTTCAAACCTTGCGATCTAATCATTGTAAGGGAAGGGAGAAACTGAACAGGAAACAACAAAGACACAAACACATAAGCTAGAGACTAGCTCATGTGTGTGGCATCCATATGAAAGCACATATACCTCTTGTTGGAAGAAGTCCAAAAGGATTTTCTTCGTTTTTTTTTACAAGCACCAGTATGGATACCTTACATGTACCCGACAAGGTTCTTTAAGGGATGCTTAGGCTACAATAAGTTTAGAAGTTAGAAGAGCGAACAACCAATTAATTACCATGTGTAAGGTTCTCCGTGGTAAGATCGATGCTCCCGATCTCCATAATGACTTGGCGAGGCTCTACGTCCCCAACAACTATTGCAGTATCAGAAAGCACCGGTTGTTCCAGGAACCTTCTTCTAGCACGGTTGCGTACGCATAGTCTCCCATTGCACGTACTCTTTCTGCACTAAATGCCGTCTTGAATGAGAACCCAGAATGTGATGTGTTTGCGGACTGATGGAGGGTGATTCTATCTATTCTATTTAAGGTTTCTAGTATAGTCCTTTTTTACTTTATGTTATTGATATGTTCGTACTAATTAATAAATAATAAAATAAATAATAAAAATTAATTGATTGAAATACGATTTATTATTAAAATAGTTCTAATAACAATAATAATAATTGTTTTTTAATTTATTTTAATCATGGTATAGAATTAATTTTATTTATTAAAAACGAACCAGAAATGTGATGATACAACTAGATTTATTGATTGCGATAAGTTAATTTACATTATAGAATTATTAAAATTGTTATTATTATTATTATTCACTATCGAATATATAGTCTATTACTGTTTTTGTTTAAACTAAGTTAAAAATAATTAAACTGTAAAAAGAACGCCACTGATTACTATCAGTAGAAATCCTAGCTTGACTTGTTCTTATAGTTCAGCGAAAATTACCAAACTGATTTTACAGTCAGATACGGGTGCAGAGCCATTTTCGTTATGGAGTACAGCGGATGGTAAAAGTAAAAAACTTATAAAATAAAATGTATTATTGTAAAAAATAATCTGAAGGGATGACAGGTATCATGTAGCTTGCTTTAAAAAAATCCGCGAATCAATATTTTAATAAAAGATCCTTCCTGGAAGCAAGTCGAGCAAGAAAGGGACAAAGTACTTAAACAAATTCGTTACCTAAATCGTTTACTATTTTTACTTTATTGTTTGCGGGTATTAAAACGACAGATAGTTTATATTTTATTGCTTGACCTACCTACTGTATAATGTGGAGCTTATTAGGAAGCTTTCCTACCTAGTAGCTATTTTTCCTACCTTTTAAACTTAATAATATAACTTAATCTAGTGATTTACACAGATCTAAACTTAAACATCAATATTATTTAAACCATTCAGTCTCTAGGGTTTGGTCGTGCACATTCTCCCGCCGTCGCCGTCTCGCGATTAACTGGTAGCACGACGATCTTCCTGGTCTCCCTTTGGAGAGTGTGTCCGGTGCCAGTGACGACGTCGACGACTCGTACCTCGCCGTCTCCTCCGGGATGCAGCGCACCCACCTTCCCCTTGGGCCACGTGTTCCTGGGTTGGTTCTCGTCGCAGATGAGAACCAGGTCGCCGACACGATAAAAACAGTTTCTGACAGACTCCGCAATGTGTTCTTCAAAACGAAAGGCGCAATCCAGTTGAAGTCCAAGGTTACGAGCTTTAAAGACCCGTTCAATAGCCTCACCCATAACCGTAACAGCTACTGATGGACTTACATTGGCCAAGTGATATTTACCAAAATTGATATGAATGATACCAAAAATTAGGTACTTCTTTTTTGTGGGATTCAATAAGAGACCGTTGTTCCTTGACCAGAGAGCAATATTCTCCAGATCAGCATTGAGTTTAGTGATGGCATTGTCGATTTCAGAAGGCTCACAGGAAATATAAACTTGTGTATCGTCGGCATATAAATGAAATTGACAATGTTTTATACATTGCCCCAAATCCGCTGAATACAAGATAAAAAGTATTGGACCTAAAATCGATCCCTGCGGTACTCCTCGGCCAAGGAGCACCTTATCGGATTGCTTGGTAGAAGAACCAGATACTAGGCTTACGTACTGGCTACGATTTGTGAGGTAGCTTTCAAACCATTTTAAAGCACTGTTATCAAATCCATAGTATTCAAGCTTGGCGATGAGAAGTTCAATAATCAAATAGTCAAAAGCCCTCGAGAAATCTAGGAGTACTAGTAATGTGCACATACCCTCATACTGCGCACAGAGAATGTTGTCAGTTACATCGAGAAGAGCGGTTACTGTACTTCGCCCCTTTCTAAAGCCTGACTGCATTTCAGGAAGTATAGAGTTGTCCTCAAGATAGTCGGTTAACTGTGCACAAACAGCTTTTTCTAAAATTTTTGATAAACACGGTAATATACTTATTGGCCTGAGGTCCTTCAGTGCAACGGGATTTGAGTTTTTAGGTAGAGGACGCACGATTGCTGTTTTCCAGACATCAGGAAATGTACATGTAATAATTGAAGTGTTTATCAAAGCCGCAACTGATTCAAGAGTGATGGGCAAGGTCATAATGAGCATATTCAGGTTAATAAGATCAGACCCCTCAGCATTTGATTTTAATCTCTTGATGACATTTAAGATAAGGTCAAGACTTATTGGATCTATATGAAAAATAGCATCACTAAACTTGTTGGACCTAAAGAGAGACAGATGTTGGCTACATATATGAGTTGGGCAAGGAATATCAAGAAAATAATTATTAATAATGTTGGGTTCATGAAAATAGGGGGGTAATTCTACGGGGTTTTTTGGAAGGAGAGTGCTTTTAAGATTTTTCCAAAGAGTATTTGAGTTATAAAGATTGTTATTAATATTAAAATTGAAATAAGCTTGTTTTTCATGGTAGAGTGCCTGATTAACAGTGGACTTGAGACTCTTGTAGTATCCTCTCTTGCCAGAAGATTTATTTTTATGGTACTCCGCTGCAGCTTCGCCACGCAGCTTCATCATTAACCTAATTGTATCAGTTATCCAAGGGTAGGTGCGGGATTTCACAACAACAGTTTTAACAGAGGCATGTAAGTCGAATAATAGGAGAAGATTATAATTAAATATGTGAACCATTTCGATAATGTTTGCGACAGCCGATAACGAATCCCAGTTGATAGTTTTCACGTCCTTATTAAATTGATCCAAATCGATATCCTTAAGTGGCCGATACGTCAAAGTAACTGGTACGAGTTTCTCCGGCTTTATAATAAACTCGCATACGATCATACAGTGTCCATTAACCCTACCCACATGATCCAACACTACACTTTTCGCCTGTAAGTTATTGCACACTACGTCAATGAGAACTCAGAACTCAGAATTTTTAGTAAAGTGAGTGGATGAAGTTACTACTTGTGAGAGCTTAAAACAATCGAGAAACAAGTCAAACTTAGATTTAACCTGGATTTCATTAAAATCCCCCAAAACTATCAAGCTGTCATAGGCGGGTAATGAGTTTATTGAGTCAGTTATAGCGTCAAAAAATAAATCAACATCAATCCATTGCGGTCTATAAGATGTGCCTATCACCAGTTTCTTTCCATTGATTGAGACAATGAGCCAAAATTGTTCTACCTGTGCATGTAACGGATCAACCGGATGTTGCCAAGTTCGCGCACCCACACCCCGCTTTATATAGAACTCCTCCTCCACGCTTCCTTTTACACCGAGGACGAGGAGTGTGACGCAAACGATAGCCAGACAGTGCTGGCGCTCGACCGTCCTGATCTAAACTAAGCCATGTTTCATTTATAGCCAAAATATCCAAATCATGGCGTATTACCGAGGCTATAAAATTGTCATGATTTGTGCCAAGGGAACCTGGATTGTACAAACCGACCTTCAGTAGCTTAACAAAAATCAAAAGTATTACAAGAAACTAAAAGCCCGTAACAGTATAAACAAGTGCTATATAGAAAGACGCAGTACCTAAAATATTGGAGAGTATATAAATTCAAATTATAATTAAAAATAAAATACACAGTGAAAACAAAACAGGAAACAAAACCATAAAAAATAATTGTTAAATACCCAATACAAAGATCATGATTTGGTAACCCTCTCAAACATGACTGGACCTAAAAACCCGAGTAAAGTCTATGTCATGATGTATGTGATGAGCTGCCTTTCCGTCGGACTGACGCACATATATGCGGCCACGCTTTGTCCAAGAGAAGCGCCACTGGAGTTTGCGACACTCCTCACGGACACGATAAAAGAGCAGACGATTAGCATGCGTCAGCCTTTCATTGATGAAGATACGGCCCCGAGAGCCAGAGTTCGCTGCTCTGCCAGCGTCAGCAGCAGTCAGCGTGCGACGCACGCGCGCTGCTTGAATCATCTGATCACGCATATGTCTTCGCGCAAACCGCACTACCACTCGGCGTTCGCGCGGTGCCTCGCCCGCTATTCCAGCGCCTTGCGCCATTCCCACGCGCTCCGCAAAAACGACGTCACGCTCTTCAACCGTTACACCTAGCTTAGCGGCGAGTACAATTACAGTGTGCAGAACACTCTCCCCTTTCTCCTCGGGGAGATGTCCTATTTCCAGGTCTGACTGCAAGAGCTCTTGATCCCGTTCATTAAGGTCTAGTTTTAGTCTGGCGACAGTGCGCTCCAGCTCAGTGTAGCTCTCAGCCGGCGGCATAATGCTCCTCTGTTCAACCACATCTAGTCTCTTTTCAAGCTCATCCATTCGCACATTGATGCCAGTGATTAAGCCTCGAAAATCTGCCATTTCCTTTCGAAACTCGCGCAGTTCGTTAAGGCATTCAGACATCTCACGGCACAGATCCTGAACTCGAAACTCACGCATTTCCTTAAGGCATTCAGCCATTTCACGGCGTAGATCCTGAACTTCGACGTCGGGCATAATGGAGGCTTGCAGTGCTGGTGGCATACCAGTGGTAGTCACCTCACGATGACGAGTGCTATCCTGCTCCACGGTACCACATACGCCTCTTACTGGAGTGCTGCTGTTGTCACCGACTTTTTTCAGTCTCATCCTATTTCTACATTCAGGGCAGGCCCAATCCTTACTTGCTGAGGCAGTATCCGCAAAGCCAACACACGCTTTGTGATATAGCGATGGACACGAGCTACAAGCGGCGACACCCGACGCAGAGGCATATTTACCACATGCCGTACATTTAACCATTTTTCTTAATATTGCACGGGCGAATTAATTTAAAGCAATAAGCGATGCAGTGAGCACGAGCAAAAAAAAAATGCAAAATTTTACACTTGCATAGACTTGAACCACCTTGTCTAGACTCTAAGTTGCAGCAGCGCACGACTCGACCAAGAAGCCTTATGACGCGTAGGTTGAAATAATACCTCAGTATCGGCCAAAACTAGACGCAAGCAGACAAACAGGGTCTATGACTCACACAGCGTTTAATTCACTGTTCTACTTCACTGCACTATTTTATTTCGAATGAGGGTCACTAATACGAAAATTGTTCAACGTTGGACAGATATTCGACGATAACTTTTTAAATATGTAATCGAATTAATTTCACTTTTCGGTACGTATATCGGGAACAATACTAAGCAAATAAAAATAAGTTTTGACTTTAGTTGGTAGCTTTTTGCACACTTTATGAATATTTCTTTTAGAGAGTAAAACTCTAGGTGGACCACGACCACGACCTCCACGACCTCTAGGTGGACGGCTTTGGTGGTCATACATGTAAATAATGCTACGTACCTTTTTTCAAGCCGTCGCCCGACCGTTATTTGTAGCGGGCCGAAATAGTCTAGTCCGGTGTAGGTAAATGGACGCGTGTGATGGGCTAGCCGCGCCTCCGGTAAGTCTCCGGTTGCCGGGTTCCCCGGCTTGGCTTTCTTTAGGCGACAGGCTAGGCAGCTCTTGATCGCGTTCTTTACTGCGGGCCGGATCTTGACTATCCATGCGCGTTGTCGGAGTTCGTTGACCACCGCTTCTACTCCACTGTGGTGAAGTCATGCACGTGTTGTATGTATAATTTGCTATAGAGGTGTTTACCGTCGAGAATGAGAGGGCTCGCTGTTTCTTGGGCGATCTCTGGTGTTTTACTGATCCGCCCTCGCAAGCGGAGTGCTCCGTCCGTCCCCATCGCTACTTTCAACGCGGCAAGTCGCCCTCCGGCAGATGGCGCCTTTTGCTTCAGGATTAGGTCGATCTCGTCGGCGAAGCTTTCTCTTTGGCTGCTCAGCACCCACAGCTGCTCAGCTCTCGCTAGAAAGTGGGCCTCGAGGCCGACGACCTTTACCTAAGTTTTTGCGGCGATCTTCGTCGTGGCGGTTCTCGCGGGCTCTCGCTTCTGCGCCGTTCTCCAGTCGGGATCGTCCGGCGGTCTTGGCTTGGTGCGCTTCCGGAGAGCGGCGATCTTCTCGCTTCTCAGTTTCCCGCGACATATCGCGATGAATTGTAACACTCGTGCTGTCGTTCTTATCAGTCGCAGCCACCTCGAGAATCGTTCTATCTTAGGCAAGTGATCTGACTGCGGACTGACCTTGGTTATTGATGCGAAGCATAAGCATTTTTCTTCTCCCGTGTTCTCAGACGGCGTTGGCCTCTCCGTGGGCCATGCTTCCTCTCCCAGGCATAGGAAGTCCGGTCCTGTGAACCACCTGTGGTTTGTTCCGAAATCCTCTTGTGTGGCTCGAGTGGCGTCATCAGCCACGTTCTCTTTAGAGGGCACCCATCGCCATTCTGAATATTTTGTTGTTTTTTCTATTTCTGCCAGTCGGTGAGCGATGAAGGTTTTGAACGCTCGTGGCTCAACTCGTATCCAAGCCAGGGCTGTGCGCGAATCGCTCCAGTATACCTTTTTTTCCACCTGGAAGTCGTGTTCTCGTACAACTGTGTCGGCGAGACGCGCCCCCAAAAGTGCCGCCTGTAGCTCCAGCCTGGGTATCGATGTCGGTTTCAAAGGCGTCACTCGACTCTTGGTGGCGGCCTGGGTGACCCGCACACTGCCGTCAGCGCGGTTCGCGCGTCAATACACCGCGGCGGCGTTCATCGGCGGCGGCGTTCCAGAACACGCAAGGCTCTCTGCTCAGGGTTGCTTACCGGTTTTTTCTCCTGAATGCCTAGAGCCCCTAGCTTGAAAAAATTCTTCATCATCTCGTTCATATCGTCGGCTTGCCGTGTCGATGATACGTATCCACAGAAAGCTCCTTCAGATCTGCTTTCGGTGTAACGGCAGCCGTGCAGCACCCATCCTAGCTGCGTGAGTGAGGCGACGGGTTGATCTGCCCGTCCTTTCCTTACCTCTTTTGACACTATAAGGTCCCAGTTGTTCTGTCCTACTATGACTTTCGGGCAGGCGTGGTCGTACACGAGGTCATCTTCAATCGCAGGTAGGTGGTCGCAGTCCTGGAGTGTTTCTCTCGGAACGGCTTGCGTGATAAAGTCAAGCTTTTTGACCGTCTGGACGTAGGATGTGCTCGCTCGAACCTTTCCTATACGTGTCTGTCGGCCCGTCAGCACCCAATAGTTCTGCGATCGATTCTTCAACGAAGGTGCAAGTACAGCCGTCGTCTAGAAGGGCGTACGTACTTACCTCAGCGTTTGGACCAGTGAGTACGATCGGTGCTATTTTGAGGTAGGCGTGGCGTTGACCTCTGCGTCTCGGTTGCTCCTCTGGCTCCGTCGCGCACGCCGCGACCTCCGCTTGACGTATTGCCGGTTCGGTCTGCCTTTCACTATGAAGTAATCGATTATGGTTCTTGCCGCAGCCCTCTCTATCGCAGGGCTTCGTTTTGCATTTGAAACGACGGTGACACTCACGCAGGCACAGAAAACAGACTCTATGTTTTCGTGCCAAGTCCCACCCCCACCTGGTGGAGACGTCGGCTTTCATAAATTCACAACAATCTATTAACTTGTGTACCTTTTTGCATAGCGGACATCTATCATTACTTGTGAAGTCGGGTGCGGCGTAGGCCCTCTCGACTCCCCCTCGCCGGTTGCCCCGATGACCTCCAGGACCCTCTTCGGATGTCACCTTGGGCAAGGCGTATGCTCCGCAAATTTTTTTTAGCAGCGTAATCGTACCATTTGCTGCGCAAAATCGGTGTGAGTTTTTCTAACACACTTCTAACCATTTCTGGGCTGTGTAAGTAGGCCTCACGCCCTAGTGTTTCCACGGTGGCCACAGCGTTGGCCACCTTCCCGGCGAATATACATAGGTCGCGTGCGTTGTCACTAACCTTATTGAGGTGACGCAGCTTTTCCATCTCGACTAGTATTAGTGCCTCTGGCCGCCCGAACCGTCTCTCTAGGGCTTCCATCACTGCCGCTGGTTTGGGTGCGCTGACTAGGAGGCTGCTGACGGCCTCGTACGCAGCGCCTTTTAAACTTCTCCGTATGCGTGCCACGTTTTCCACTTTAGAAAATGACGATTCACTGTCTCTATAGGCTGCCCTGTAAGCCAACCAACCACTAACCAGTCCACTAAACACTGGTAGGTCCTGTAGGTACTTCGGGGGGTCCTTCCTAGTCGCGATCTGGGACAGCGCCGTCGTCAACGCCTGCAAGTCGACGACGTACCTCTGCGCGGCGGGCGGTTCGGTCGCCCGACTGGATCTCGTCTCGACCCGGTCCTTCCGCGCTTCCCGGTCTTCCGTGGGAAGAAGGGTAGAAAGGGTTACCTTTAAGGCTTGAAGGGTACCCTTGCTGGTAACAGGGTGCAACGGCTCCATGTCCGGCCGTTGCTGCAGCCACTTCGTGATCCTTACGGAAGCAAGCTCGTCTTGCTCCGCGTCATCTTTCTCGGATTCCTCTTCTGCTCTTCTCAGGCTCGCCTCTGTGAGCTTCGTAGCAGCTTCAGCGGCAGCCGCTCGCGCTTGCGCTTCAGCAGCGCGTAGCTCCACGAATTTTTCTTGTGCCGCCAGCACGGTCCTCCTCTCAGACTTCCTGGAACGCGCCCGGGTGGGCAAAGCCTGGCCGTCGTTCGCAACCTCAGTTCCAGTAGTGGCGGTGGTTTCCGTTGTGGTGGCGGTGGTCCCGGTTCCTTCCGTGACTGTATCCGTAGCGCTGGTACCGGATAATTCAGCGCTGTTAATGGCGTCTCGTCTCTGCCCTGCTTGCTCCTGGTGACCAGCATCCTTGCTGCTTATTGCGGGTTTTCAATCTTCGTCTCAGCTGGTCAGGGATCCGGCTTGCGAAGGACCAAATGTTCGGGTTGTGGTGGTTGATCGCTAACCAAAGGCTAAGCTTGAAGGGTGGTAGGTAGTGGACTGTATGGCTTGATTCCGCTGAAGTAGGTAGGCAGGTAGGTAGGCCGGCAGGTAGGTAGGTAGAATAAAACTCCAGTATGCAGGGTAAGGCACGGGGCGAGGCGGCGTGTTGGCGGTGGGGCAGCGTTACGACTTGTTCTTTGTTGAAATGCACGAAGGGAACTGATTTTTACTCGGTCTCGCCGAAATATATATTCAATTTTTGGGCCTCCCAGCCAACGCGTCGTCGTCCAAGCGCCTTTATTAAAAGATCAAATACTTGCTATTTTCTGTCTCTGTTACCCGCCCGATATGTCTCTGTCTATTCGAGCGGACCAATTAGAATTTAGGTAACTAAAATACAGATATTACTCCGGCCAATGGTTATCTAGAGCCGTGTCCTTGCGCACGGCTCAAGGTCATCTTACACGTGCCAGAGGCTCGGAGACAGGTACCTACATGTTGCACCTACTCATGTTATGTCTACCTAGATGCAACCTAAATCGTTTACTATTTTTACTTTATTGTTTGCGGGTATTAAAACGACAGATAGTTTATATTTTATTGCTTGACCTACCTTTGTATAATGTGGAGCTTATTAGGAAGCTTTCCTAACTAGTAGCTATTTTTCCAGCTTTTAAACTTAATAATATAACTTAATCTAGTGATTTACACAGATCTAAACTTAAACATCAATATTATTTAAACCAATCAGTCTCTAGGGTTTGGTCGTGCACACAAGGCAATTGACTATGTTTCACCCTGACTTCATTTAACAGTGGTTAACACCACTCGATAACTCGAAAAAGGTACCGAATCTGACATTTACAATTACCGTATTTATAGAAAATAGAACATGAAATTGCGTATAGTCGTAACAAAAATAAACAAAAACATACATGGTTACGGCTTTTTTCCCCGGTATTGGTAGTTACTTAGATCCTTGAGGATGTCAGAGACATGATCAAACATTTGAGACATGCCCAAGCTTTGTACAGTAATTAGTATTCCGTTCGTGACAGGTCTCAAGCCCAACGTCGCTTATAGGCATACAAACCAATGTCACACACCTTCAAGTTTTTCAGTTTATAAATGTGCAGGTTAACTCACGATAATTGTCAGCATTGGCATTGCGCACAAACATTTTCGAAAGGAAAAATCTAAGTGAGCCAAACAGGTTCAAACCTTGCGATCTAATCATTGTAAGGGAAGGGAGAAACTGAACAGGAAACAACAAAAACACATAAGCTAGAGACTAGCTTATGTGTGTGGCATCCATATGAAAGCACATATACCCTCTTGTTGGAAAAAGTCCAAAAGGCTTTTCTTCGTTTTCTTTACAAGCACCAGTATGGATACCTTACATGTACCCGACAAGGTTCCTTAAGGGATGCTTAGGCTACAACAAGTTTAGAAGTTAGAAGGGCGAACAACCAATTGATTACCATGTGTAAGGTTCTCCGTGGTAAGATCGATGCTCCCGATCTCCATGATGACTTAGCGAGGCTCTACGTCTCCAACAACTATTGCAGTATTAGAAAGCACCGGCTGTTCCAGGAACCTTCTTCTCGCACGGTTCCGTACGCACAGTCTCCCATTGCACTTACTCTTTCTGCACTAAATTAAAATATTTCAGAAAAATGATTATTTTTTTTGGCACCCCTGCCTGCTAGAATAATCTCTGATAGGGAATCTGCTATAAAGGATTCAGAAATTGAAGAATTTTCAAATCTGTTGATATTTAACATCATGCAATTGGTAGAGCTTGGGGCTGATGGTCCAGTCAAGACTTAAAGACCCTTAAAGACCACCTCACAAAAAGATCAAGCATGCTCTGAATCAAAAATATCAAGCCAGGATAAGAACCTTTGAGTTTGACAGTTTTGCTAGACCAAGGTTTACGGCCTCTTAGTCTAGGGAATATAATAGATATTCTTAGAAATTCATATTGTATTTTTTCAGCTCGTGAAAGGGTCGCTGGCCCCAGCAAGGGCCGCTCGTCAGCATGGCCGTGATAGCGACTATGAAATTAAATGTAACCAAACCGAATAGGAAACAACATAAACACATACATTTTGAGATTCATAGATTAAAATACGATATATTATACCTCTTGAGTGGGGAACCTAATCTTCTAAATATGGCGTTAAGCGGCGGTGGCGGCAAAACGGCAGCATAAGATGCTATTCAGAAAATCAACTATTTTAAACAAACTACTTTATGAGTAACATTTCGCGCGCTGGCACTTTTGGGCAAGATGCGAGTCTACGGCGGTCGTACTACTGGTCAAATTGTACCATCAAATAGCGAAAGGGTTAAAATAGTTCTAATAATTGTTCTTAATAATTCTTTTTTAAATTTATTGTAATCGTGGTATAGAGTTATTTATTAGTTATTAGTAAAAAAAAGACACCACCTACAAAACAAAAAACCATTGTTAAAGGATGACAAACTGGAACTTAGTAGATTATATAAGAAGACCAATAAACAAATTAAACTGGACTATAAAAACCATAGAACGAATATAATAGAAAAACACCTAACTGCTACAGGGAGCTTGAAAAGAGCGCAGAAAGAATTAAACACAACAAAGCACTGGATTCCGAAACTAAAAAAAGGACATTCATGCAAAGACACAAGAAGTGAAATCCTTGCCACCGCCACAGGCTTCTACGAATCCCTTTACAGGAAAAGAATCAACGAAATGGTACCAGAGGAACCAGTAGAATACGAAGACATGATAGAAAATGCTATAAAAAATTTTGACCCAAAGGAAATCAACCTTCTATTAAGTAAACTGAAAACTCGAAAAAGTCCAGGAGCAGACGGAATATCAAACGACATGCTTAAACTATCAAACGAAATACTTCTAGCACCATTAACTCAACTTTTCAATGAAATACTAAGAAAGAAGGAAGTCCCAAGGCAATGGGTGGAGTCAGACATAGTCATACTGTACAAAAAGGGAGACCCCACAGACATTGAAAACTATCGTCCAATAAGCTTGATGTCAAGCCTCTATAAAGTTTTCTCACAGGGCATACAATTCAGACTAGCGCCAAAAATCGAAGAGTTTCTATATGTAGAGCAAGCAGGATTTCGCAGAAGCATCAGTACAATCGACCATATACACACTATGGAGCAAATTATCGAAAAATACCAAGAATTCCAAAAACCTCTCTATCTTGCTTTCATCGATTTTAAAAAAGCGTTCGATTCCATAGACCATACGGCCATATGGAGCGCTTTAAAACAAGCAAATGTGAACGAAAATTATATAGATATAATAAAAAATATATACGCCAATTGTAAGAGTAGAGTAAAGCTCGAATCGACAGGGAAATTTATTAAAATTGCAAGAGGAGTAAAACAGGGTGACCCACTATCAACAACTCTCTTTATAACTGTACTCCACTCAATTATAAAAGAGCTCTCCTGGAAAAACGAAGGAATTTACATAAACGGGAAAAACCTTACATACCTGGCCTTTGCAGACGACATAGTTTAATTTGCGGAAGATGAACTAAAACTTCAATAAATGTTAACTACTGTACATAACGTTAGCAAGAAAAGAGGACTGAAAATGAATTTACAAAAAACTCAAGCAATGACAAACAGTACACAGAAGACTTTACTTATAGACGATACAAAACTCGAATACGTACAAGAATATATATATTTAGGCAAACAGGTTTCATTTAAACCCACCAACAATACTGAAGAAATAGAAAGGAGGATTGCAAAAACTTGGAAGAAATTCTGGAGCATGAAAGAAATTTTAAAAGGTACATACAGACATACAGTAACCGCCTATACGGTTAAAGAAAATAATAGTAGACTCTTGCCTACTCCCCACACTCACGTACGGCTGCCAGACTTGGTCATACACAACAGAAGCTAAAGATAAATTAGCAAAATGTCAAAGAGCCATAGAAAGAAACGTAATGAAAATAAAACTTATCGATAAAATCCGCCACAAAGACATAAGATCCAAAACCAAATTCATTGACGTTCTAGAGCACGCGCTAAAAATGAAGTGGCAATGGGCGGGTCACGTAGCCAGAATGCACAAGGAAAGATGGGCTACCACAGTCACAGCCTGGAAAGGTCCAAAAGGAAAAAGAAGAGTTGGCAGGCCACTAACTAGATGGACAGACGAAATAAAGAGAGTCCTGAAGGAAACAGAAACAGACTGGTCTGAAACGGCAATAGATCGCGACAGATGGAAGGAACTGGAGGAGGCCTTTACCCGAGAGGGGTCCTAACTAAATATAATATACAAGAAAACACACAATGAAACACTAATACAATTTATTCAAATTATTTTAAGTACTAAATTATATAAGAATGTTTATCATATTTAAATTTAAAATGCATGTATATATTTAACTAACACCTAAGTTACGGAATAAACAGGCTTTTTTATTTTTATTTTATTTTATAGAGTTATTTTGATTAATAAAAACGAACCGGAAGTTTTTTAAATTGTATTTTTATTACTGTCATTTTTTTAAACTAAGTATAAAATAAATTAATTGTAAAAAAAAACATCTTTTTACAACGTCGTCTCCAAGGTATGGAGACGGCACCTGACTGTCATGCCACTCTTTCGTACCGTATAAATAGACTTGCATGTGCAGAGAACACCCACTTTACACTTGTTACTCGAAATACTAACAACTACCAATAAAAACTAAGTATTCCACGATGTCAGATCGTTTGCGTATTAGGTCTCCGAGTCCACCCCCTCTTACATGTATTCATTTAATCTACGATAATGTTTACTATTAACAACCCCTCTGACCCAGTGATCCAAGGCCCGGCTGAGTCGCATAAGGTTGCGGGTTCGATGCCCGCTGCGGGACAAATGTTTGCATGATCTGCAAGTATTTGTCTTGGGTCTTGATGTTTCTATGTATAATATGTATGTATTTACAATAAAAAGTATATGATTCGTATATATCCGTCAAGGTACCCATAACACAAGCCAGACGATGCTGTGTGAAATGTCCGGCAATATTAAGGTTTCGAATGGATTCTACAGCCTCATGCTCATGTCTATGCAAGTCATATCTATAGAATTGTTTTTAAGATGTGTTCATTCTCTCACTGATAGCGAATATGTTTGCAATATGCGGAAAATGAAAGTAGGAAAAAGAAAAAAACTATAAACTATAAATACTTGACATTGGCAGAATTGACATTAGTATGTCACAGGCCATTAACAAAGTAGAAGAAGAAGGTAGGTCTATTATTGTCTTAATAATACTCGTAGCTACTGGTTTCGTTATGCACGTTGTCGTAGGCGATTAAGTAGGTAAGTCATCCCTGATTCGGCCCACGGCTTACGTTCCCTCTTGAGCCATATGGGAAGTTCAAAACAAATACTATTCTAATATCCGCTCTGGTGCTTTTTATACAGGGTGGAATTTTGTAATGCCACCTGAAGGGAAAGTACTCTTAATACTGTAGATAGAAAATTTGACTCAAAGAAAACATTCCTTTATTTTTGAATAGAAAGAAAACTGCATTCAAAGATTTATATTTGCATATAGCATATAGCATATAGCAGACATAGAAGCTTCAAATTTAGAATACAATTAGTGTTTAGTACAAAACAAGGAAAAATTAAAATAATTTCGGTGTATCTTTAATGTATAATATGGAATAATAGGTGTAGATAGGTACCTACCTGGATATAGGTAATTATGTTCAAAGGTAACTTGTAAAATAGTCAATTAACGGAATGAAAAAGCAAGAATGGGACATGTCTTATGAAAAGTTGGCAGTTTTGTTGTGGAAAGAGAAGAGTGACATGAAATTTTTCATCACACAAATGTATACAAATGTCGAACCCTCAAACTAAATCGCAAAAGGCACAGCTACTACCAACTTAGCTGACAGGCCAGTTAACTTGTATTTAAAGGTATTAAACGTATTTAAGGGTGTAATGTATTTACGAGTAGGAATATATATAAATGTTCTTTTAGGAAGTTTGGAAAAATTGGACTTAAAATAAATAAAATAACCAGTTTACTGTATATAATTTTTTTATATATATATAAATTATAATGATACAGTTTTACTTGTGCCTGTGTTTTCTGCCACAGACAATATTTGCTGCTCGGTCCGATGTGATAATAACTGAAACTAAATGAAAAACAAGGTCAGCATTTAGTATTTCTAAAACAGTTATATCTGGGTAAAATAAACGTACGTATGGTTTTAAAAATATATAAGTATTCTATCAGTCATCTGTAAGGCGATTATGGAACTCTTGATACAATCAATGTCTGTCAGTTTCGATTAGCAATCGGCATCAATATCTATCAATTTAGATTAGCAATAGGCATTATTTCCATCAATCATATATACGATGTATTTCAATGCTTAGTACGCTAAACACGGTTCCTACCACAAACGTACTTTGTAAATTGGTCGAGCTATAGTTTGACACCAACTTCACATTGTAACTAGCGATAGAAGCCAATAGAAATCGCAGCGATCCGTAATACCAATTCATCAATAGTAACTGAAAGCTATTAGTATCAATGTTTTGATAGTATCAAAGTTCCATAATCGCCCCACTCTGGTCGCCATAGGACAATCGATGCTTAGTTCGGCGTGAGCTAGTATTATGTGCATTATCCACAAACATTTACTTATTTCGATCATTTTGTCAAAACAACCACATTAGGTTCCATTTGCGCATTTTTTACACACCAGGAAGCATACAAAATCGCACCATGTCTTTGTTGCAATTTCCAATCATTATTAGATTGGGCATTTTAGTCGTTATGGTATGTTTGTTACAGTAAAAGAACCACATAACTTTGACGTTCCGACACTTTGGAGTAACGAGGTTGTGTGGAGCAGTTGCCAAGCGCAGAGTGTCTGGACAAGATCCGCTTTCTGTAGCCAGCCACGACCGAGGGAAGATCAAATGGTATCTTGTGATAAATCACGTGTCTAAAGCCTGGCCGCTGCTGTCATTTCCATAAAATTTTATCTTTCTCCAGAAGTGTTAGTGCAAAGGAAAACGAAGCGTGAGGTATTAGTGTTAAGGATTCACTAGTCAGTGCACAACCTCGTCAGTGGGCGCAGCTAAAATGCATGTGTTTGTTTAATTTGTACAACTCACATGCGTGTGGGATATGGATCATCCTCTCAGTTCACCAGCAACTGCTATGTTGTAGCCTTCATAGTTATCAAAGGTAACTATGATCCTGTAACAAAGAGTCCATTATTATTGACTGGCCAGTCAGCTTAGTTAGTAGTACCTCTGCTTTCTGCACTTCAGGTGCACTTCAGAATCGATTCCCTCCCAGGATAAACATTTTTGTGATGAACGTAGGTGTTGGTGTGTCTGGGTGTTTATTGAGTATCATAAGTATGTTTTTACAAGTATTTAAGTATTCTATCAGTCAGCTAGTTTCCATAGTACAAGCTTTGATTAGACTGAGGCTATTTTTGTGTAAATTTTTTCAGATATATACTTATTGTTACTTATTATTTGCCTGAGACGAGTTCATTACAAAACATAAAAAAACTTACTTGTCTTTATCAACGCCAAGTTCTTTCACAAAGAAGTCCGTGAGATCCCTGGCTATAACTTTGTTCTCCTCGGGTCCTAATCCTCCGATGGCTAGGAGGTTGGCCACGATGGACGGCGTGACTGCGTCAACGTGCATAGACTGCACAGTGTCTGGTATTACTATAGCCGTAAAAAACTGAAATAATACAACGCTTTAATTGTGACTACATATACCAAAATAAATACAATTTGCGACAAATTGATTTCGTGCGTTGAGGAGTTACGTGAACATTTCGAAAAAAAAACAAACAGCCTACAGGATAATTAAATAAATATAAAAACCGGCTAATAATTGGCGGAGATATTAGGTAACATACATACAAAAACTATATACATATTAAAAAAACCGAATTGAGAATCATGTCCGTCTTTTATGAAAGCCGGTATAAGACTGACTACAAAGATCTGTAGGACAATAATTCGATTACCCAATGTGACACTCGATTAGAATCAAACCACGGCTTAACGATAGCTTTTCAACAGATTTCAGGTGTTTGCATAATCTACTATTGAGCAACAATTTACCCTAAGATGCCAACGAACAACATGTTTTCTTACAATAGGCCAGAATGATAACATAATATGTTTTAATATCCAAATTGAAACTTAATAATACAGTTCACTGATACCTGCTTTATTCTGTGCATGATGCGGTCATCTGCGACTGTCTTCAATTAGAAGGGAACATTTCCTTTCCTGTGTTTTAATTATCAGTATCGAATGTATCCTATATTGTTACCAATAAGGGGGGTTATCCATTAAATAAATTAAATAAATAACTAACCTCAACTGGTCTGTTGTTCATACTAGACGATAGAACTAGCAGAACGTTCAGGATAAACTCCTTCGGGATCTGGGCCCTGGACAGGTTGGTGAAGATCTTCAGGGTCGGCATGGCGTCGTGTGTTGCTGGCAGTCAGAACTTATGGTTGCAGTTGACAGTCATTCTTTTTTATACCATTTATGATCGCTGATAAAATTGTTATCAGGTAATGATTTTCGTTTCAAATATAAGATTAAATCAATTGCGCAAAAGCCCATTGCCTTTACGTGCTTACTTAACTCAGCTTCACCGAAAATTTAAGAATTAGCTCCTGATTACCGCCTGAAGACTAGTATTGGCTACAATCGAAGTTATAGTAACGTAACGTAAGTTGCTTTAGCTAGATGGGTCGACTATATAGTGTAAAGGTATATACTATAATAATCAATCACACAATAATTAGTGTTTTGTTTTGAATGTTGCCTGTTGCCATCTCTATTGAGAGTAGAATGACAGAATAACAACAAACAAACAAACTTAGGCAGGCCTATATCCAGTATGGAGTGAAGTTAGGCTGTAGATGATAAAGGTAATCAGGTACGAATATATCTACGCAGGTATCGTTTTAGATAAAACTATAGCAATGAAGATTAAATATAAGATACTTACCTAATTATATGAGATAAAAATCTGAGATACCGAAAAATCTGGATCTAGGATTACGATGACGATTCGTCCCACGTATCGTTTGAAGGATATATTGATTCTATGTTAAATATTGTGAAAGACCTACCCACCTACACGATTTAAAGTAACCCTTGTATTGAATCAAATGATTTGAAAAAATGGATTGTTTTTTAATTACTTAATGACCTGCGGGGCGATTATGAAATTCTGATACTATCAAAACTTTGATAGTAATCGCTTTCAGTTACTATTGATGAATTGGTATTACGGAATACTAGCAGAATACTTTTCAAGATGTTTACCTTCTGCCATTGTTTAACATTGTTATTGCACGCGCCCAGAGCATTTAACTCGTCAGTCAGCCAAGCCCACAAATTTCTGGAGTGGTTGTGACTTCCTGCATTCTTCAAAGGACCGCGGGCTAACTCTTGTTGCTCTTCCGCTAATGACAGCAAGGCATCTATTTGTGTTACAGTAGGACTGTTTATCTTACATTTAAACCACTATGTGAGTTACATTTTCTACGTAAATGCGTACAAAACTTTTCAAATAACTTACATCGTCATTAATTATCATTAAAGGTGTTCCTTTGAACATCACATCTCAGAAATACTATTTAAGTGTTTATGGTTGTGAAAGGGACCACAATTTCGCCAATGCCGCGATTTAAATGCTTACATTTTTATAAAGTAGGTAAATAAAAGTTCTGTAAAATGTTCACATCCCCGTGACGTTTTTGCGTGAAATGACAAATTACATAAGGATTTATTCGATATTTTAAGCGACTTATTGCAAGTGTTCATGAATAACCATATGTTTTATACAAACGAATGGACTTTTTAATATAGTCGGTTCACACTAGGTAATTTTTTCACACGTTAAAGAACTTCTCATCTTTTATTCAATCACGAAAGAAATAAATCCGTTGTAACCTCATGGTAGGTATAGCCTTCCTATTTCGTGCGTGTGTCGTTCGGATCCGTAATTTCGGATTGTCATCATTATGGTTGACCTGCTGTTACTATTAGTTTCTTACAAAAAATAACGACACGATTTTAAGCAGTATCAAAGATTATCTTTTGACAGAATAGAAAAAAAAAACAATTACACAATCAAACTTTTACAAAATAATAATAAATTAAAAAATAGGTAAACATATAATACTAATTACTCTACATACTCTAGTACTTATCGTAAACTGTAAAATTTGCATGAAATTTGAAATTTGAAGGCTATTTATTTTTATTTATTTATTATGTGAACTCGCTCATGTAACTACATACGACATCGTCTTCTTCCAGCACTTATCCAACGCTAAGTAGGGTCGGCACATCATGATTACTTACTTCAATCTCATCCATCAGCTGTTATCTCAGTACTAAACCCCTTTCTTCAGATTTAAGATGTCTCATAAAATATTATGTCTCATAATAAACATTTTAATAAGCGTAATCGTAAGTAGGAACACACAATAATTTTTAACTTAGTAAAAAAATCAATAGTAATTTTGAATAAAATATCTCATAAGTTACTTAAGTTAAGTTACATTTTATAAGTTACATTTTATGTAACTATACTATGTAGGTACTGATTAATCCAAGTTATCCTAAAATACTTCGTTAAAAGTAAGTTAATAATAATACTGTCCTACATTTCACACGGCATCATCGGCACACGATCTTGCCACTTCTCCCGAAGTATTGATCTTAGACATTTCATGTGAAAGACGTCAAGCCTCTTTATATCACTTTTGTAAAGGCAACAAGTCTCGGTGGCAAATAGCATTATGGGCAGAACTATTGCCTTGTAGACGGCGATCATAGTGTGAAGATGCAAGTCGAGTGAGTCCCATACTCGTTATTACTAGGTACATACACACCGAAAATCAGCGCTGCCCTAATCTTCCATTAGTTTGGTACAGCATAATGTTGAGAAGAGGACCTATTTGCCCCCACACAACAATCTAGGTATTTCGCTTTCAGGTATAATTTTGTATTATTAATCAACCAATTAATCCCATATCAATATTATTATCTCGATATATAGTTTATCGATGTAGTAGGCCGATCAAGAGTAGGCCTCTGTGTAAACCGGTGCTCTGGGCTTCAATTCTGTTAATTTACATTGATAACCGTTCTATTCCAATGCTTCTACGTTTCGGCTCCAATTATGGTTCAATAATTACCTAAAAACCTATTCTGGTAGATTTTTGAGCAAACAAAAGAAAACATTCGATCGATCGCTGGCAACTTCATAAACGTAGCGTAATCTGAGCCTTTATTAATTAGCAGAATACGAAATAACGTCAAAAGTTGCCATTCGGCTGCGGTTCGATTCCAATCGAGCTTACGGAAATAACAGAATTACCTCCTGTACATCCTTAGTGAATCACATAGCATTGACCACGGGCTCTGATTGCTATGATCCTGCGATAAGAACCACTCATACCTAAACTACTGCACGATATCACCAACATTAAAAGCGCTTGCGGAATCGCTAACTAATTCAATCTTAACAGATTTACGAAGTAACTTTTCACGAGGTCCTTAAATGAGTGTCCACAGAGGCAAACTCATCTGAGCGCTACCGTGCACCAGTAGGTACCGTGCATACTTTTTTATTTGAAAGCGGGTGCTTCCCGTGTGGTTCCATTTCAATTTGGCGTAGTTCTGACAATGGCATCCATGAGAAAAAAAACCATATAAATCTTAAATTTGTATTAAGTATGTACGCGACAAATGAGCGAATAACTCAATACCACGCCAACCGATTTCGAGGTTTGACTTTACAAAAAGATGGCCAAGATGCCTTTTCGCGGTTTTATTACTTCACCGCTAAATTTGGTAAGTAATTTAAGGTAACTACGGGCAATTTTCGGAGCAATTATTGCTAGCAATGAGCTCGGCAATTAGTATGGAACAATCTAGAGCAATTAGTGGTCCTAACTTCAAATTAGTTAACCTTTTCAAATTTATCCGATATGAAATCAATGAGTGAGTTTCACTATGAAATGAGTATAGAGAAAGAAAGTCAAGATAGTTATTAAGCTGGTAAAATAACACTGTACGAAGGGTTTCTTTGTTTTCGAATCAGCCTCGTTAATCCACCTAATTGGATAGATACATTTACTATAATAATAAGTAATAAGAGTGCGCTCAAGCAAACAGAAACAATAACGGACCGAGTACACTAAACAGACATTGTTTAGAAAAGTGTCACATTACTGTGGGGTTATGAAAAACTTGTGTAGAGTATCTTAAATAGAAGGGAGAAGATAATTGGTCATATTATATAACAAGAACATCGTAAAGGGAAAGGTTTCTTTTTCTTTGTTTATGGCATGTGAAATAATAAGGTCAATTATGCCAGTGTCAAGTGTTTATTTTTGTTTATAGACAATTTGTTTGTTAAAGTCTTAGTCGATGGTCAATTGTCAATTCCAGGTGTCACGCGGAATTACCGTCTAAAATTTTCTTGGGATTTTGGATTGGATTTTGAATAACTATCTTATTTATATTATAATATGCATTCTTCAGAAGTGAAACCCTATAAGAAATCTTTAAATTTCTTAATAGGTAGTTTAGTTGCATTTTCAGGAAGCTTATTATAAGCGCACCGTGTTCCCCGTGTAAAGGACTTATTTACTTTTTCTAGTCAAAAGCTACGGATGTGTAATTTAAATAAAGTACCTATATGAAAAGTAGTTTTAGCTGTTCCAATTAAACTACACCTAAGTATACCAAGTTAATACCTGATATAAAGTTGGTATAAGTACTAATAATACACCTGATATTATACATATAGAATAGAGACCTACATCTTATTTTTTCTTATTTTTAAGAATAGAGATGGCAACTAATGTGTTGCCATCTCAATTCTTTGACATTACAATGGCAAAGACAGAGCATACAGAGCGCCAATCTTGCTTCTTCTTCTTCTTCATTGTTAATGTCATGTGACATCATAATATCAATTTTGCCAGTGTCAAGTGTTTATAGTCAATTTGTTTGTTAATTATCATCGTGGAATAGCCGTCTAGAAATTTCTTGGGATTCCTCGTCGTTCAAATCACATTGCACCATAATACACATTTAATTCAATTGTCCATACTTATCCTATGCAGTCACAATTTATTCATTTTAATTCCGCTGACATTACTGAATAAAACATGCAATAAAACGATTAAAAACAATTAAATTAGCAGAGCTATGTTACTTAAGGAAATGACAAACGAATAATCACCTAGCTTACTTATAATGTGACGGTTCTTTGTTTGTCCTTTCATGTAATAACTTAGTAGGTACTTTTAAATTAATTATTTTAATCAATAAATTGTGACTTCATATCATAAGTATGGATAATTGAATAATATGTAATAAATAGTATATTATGTTGCAATGTGATTTGAACGAAGAGGAATCCCAAGAACGTTCTAGACAACCATTCCGCGATCACGTTTAGAATAGACAAATGAAGACCGACTATAGCCAAACAATCACTTGACACTGGCAAAATTGACAACATGACACATAACATTATAGGCAGAAAGGATGAAGAAGAAGTAAATATGTGATTATATAATAAATTTTTAACAAAAAAAACCGACTTGAAGCAGTAAACTAAATTGTAAAAAATCCCTTGAAAGTCCTTCGTCTTCATCATCAGACCCCTAATCACAATCACAACCCATTTAGGTGTAAAGTTCTCATCAATACAAATTGTGTCATGTCATGTCAGATGATTTTTTTACAAAATAATTTATAATTTAATTTATAATAAAAGTACGATACGATGTCGTCTTCAAATTTAGTCAAGTGTAATAACTGCAATATAGTTATTTGCGAAGTCCTTGCCTTTATTCAAAATAAAATAGATGTGATGAATGAAGATAGTTTAAAGTCTTCTTGTGAGAAATAAATTCTTAAACCATAGTTTAGTGCAAATTTGTACATCATCTTTCTCATCGAAAGACATCGAAAGTGCAAAAAAATTATTGTTTGAGTCAATGAACACAACCAAGCGTAAGATTGTTCGAAAAGAGATGGACGCTCAAAAAGGGACTTGCACGACGTGATTACGATTATTAAAGAGACTGATCCTGAAGAAGTGCCAATCTTTGTTGCCAGAGAGTTACAAAAATTGCCTCCAGTTACATTCGATCACGTTGATACTACACGGCTATTGAAGGATATTCTCGTTATTCAGAGAGATCTACAAACAGTCAAGGAAACGTATGTATCGATTAATAAATTTGAAGAAGCTAAAAATGATATAGCGAACCTAAAACAGGCGTCACTTATAAACAATTACAGCTGTTTTGTCAATAATAAACGCGGAGGTGGCGGTACTTCGGATATTTTTTGTATAGATAGCGGAACGACTGGTCTACTGCACACAGACGAACAGAATATTCTGACTCATAACCGGTCAGCTGTAAGCGCGGTAAGCTCATTATCGCCATCCTTTTCCCAAGCGAGCGATAGCTATAAGTCGATTCCGGTTGCTCAAGCGCATTTACCAATGCAAGGCAGAGGCATTCGACACGTGGAGGCCCCGGTTCTATGCACTGCGATTTCTAACACAGAAGTCGTGGTGCCGGTCTATACGGCAGCGTGTGGCCTCACCGCTAGTTTGAGCGCTTCGTGCGTTTCTTTGCAGAAGCCGAGTATAATACCTACTCTTAGCCATACCGAAGAGGAATGCTTTGCAAATGTAGTGTCGGCGGAGGGTCAATGGAAGGAAGTTAGACCAGCTGAGGAGTGGATTACTGTGCAGCGAAAAAGACTGAAAAATCGTTTTACTACTTTAGAGGGAAAAGCGTTGACAAATTCGAACGAGAAGTTTAAAGCAGCGGATATTAGAACTCCACTGTTTATTAATAATGTGGATAGTAGTACTTCTGTAAAAGATATTATAAAGTACGTTTTATCTAAAACGCAAGTCACAGTCTCATTGCAGAAAATAAATGCTAAGGTACAAAGACAATATAATGCGTATAAAATGTACGTACCTAACTCTAAAATAGCTCTATTCTTAGATGGTAGCTTATGGCCTGAAGGAATATATGTAAGGAGATTTGTTGAGTTCAAAACAACCCAAAATGGATAACTATAATAACGGAAATATTATGAACTTAAAATTTATTAGTTATAACTGTCGCAGGGTGATAAGATGTATAGATACGGTACGAGAGCTGTGCCAATCTGCCGACATTCTCGCCCTGCAAGAAACCTGGCTATTTCCACACGACATTGTATTGCTCGAAACAATCGATCAGGCGTTTGCATTTACTGGAAAATCGGCGGTTGATACTTCTACAGGGATGCGGAGAGGTAGGGGGTACGGAGGAGTCGCAATACTGTGGAGGAAAAGCGTGTTCCAGACAGTGTCGGTTGTAGAGTGCGCAAGTGATAGAATTGCTGCTATAAAAATAGTGCTAGCCGACAGTCAGCTACTTGTGATAACGGTCTATATGCCAACGAATGACGTTTATAATCTAGATGATTTTACGAACTGTATGAGTGAGATCAGTGCGGTAATAGATGGTTGTGGTGTAGAATCTGTGATCATTTTGGGGGATTTTAATGCCGACCCTAAAAAGCTCTTTGGTAAGGAACTTATACATTTCTGTATGGAACATAAATGGGTGTGTGCAGATATTGATTACTTTGGTATAGCGTCAGATACATATACTTTTGTTAGTGATGTTCACGGTACTTGTTCGTGGTTGGACCATATAGTTACTACGGAAGACGCAAGAGAAACGATAGTGGACTTTAGGATAAACTATAGTGTTACGTGGTCTGATCATTTTCCAGTGGAATTTACTTGCAATTTAAATGTGATAGCGCCAAAGGTTAATGTACCAAAGTCATCTCACAATTCTGTTGTATGGGGTGAGAGAGATATCTCTCAGATAAAGCAGTATACACAGCTATGCTCAAGTATGCTTAGAGATGTTGACTTTCCTTCAGCTTTTAGAACATGTGCAGATAATACCTGCGGTGACATGTATCATAGAAAAATTATTGACACAATGTATAGTAGAATTGTTAATATATTAAAAAGCTCAGCCAACAGTAGTCATTACAGTAATATTCCTAGTTATAAGCAAAGAAAAAGAAAACCATATGTAATTGGATGGAATAAATATATTAGAGAGTCTCATGGAGAGGCACGGCTTTGGTTTCAGGAGTGGGTTCTTTACGGCAGGCCGTCGTGCGGTTTTGTATACGATGAAATGCGAAGATCGCGCACTATTTTTAAAACTAAACTTAAATTGTGTCAAAACAATCAGACCCAAATAAAAATGGATATCCTCGCGAAGCATCACACGGCAAAAAACTTTAGCAAGTTTTGGAAGGACACTAATAAGCTTAATCCAAAACTGAGCGTGCCCGTGAGCGTGGAAGGTGTAAGCGACCCTGTCCAAATTGCCAATCTATTTAAGGAGCACTTTAGAGTGAAATCTTCACTAGGTCCTGGAAGTGTGGGTTCGGAGCCGCCTACTGGGGATCAAATTGTCCGGATCTCAGCAAAGGAAGTTTCACGGATAGTGAAAAGCATGAATCGAGGCAAATCTCCTGGTCACGACTCTTTGTGTATTGAACATCTGAAGTTCGCTGGACCTCATTTAGCACGGGTACTCGCCATGCTTTTCACTTTCTGTATCGGCCATTCCTACCTTCCTGAGGAGATGATGCGGACTCTTGTTGTTCCCATTATCAAAAATAAAACTGGAAATGCTTCTAGTTTAGGTAACTACAGACCCATATCACTAGCTACTATAATAGCTAAGGTGCTAGATGGTGTGATTGATAAGTATCTTAGTGTACATTTAAACTTACACGATGCCCAGTTCGGGTTCAGGCCCGGGTTGTCCACTGAATCGGCCATACTGAGCCTCAAACACACCGTCCAGTACTATACTAGTAGGAACACACCTGTTTACGCCTGCTTCTTAGACCTTTCGAAAGCTTTTGATCTGGTGGCGTACGACAGGTTGTGGCCGAAGCTGGGTGATACTGGGCTGCCGTCTGAATTGGTGGAACTCTTTAAATATTGGTATGGCAATCAATGTAACAATGTAAGGTGGTCAGGGTCGCTATCGGACACGTACAGGCTGGAGTGTAGAGTGCGGCAGGGTGGAATCACTTCGCCGCGACTCTTCAACCTGTACATGGATCGTTTGATTCGTGAGCTCAGTGGCGCTAATATTGGATGCTCTGTTGACGGAGTAACTGTCAATAACATAAGTTACGCTGACGATATGGTGTTGCTGAGCCCATCGATCAGTGCCCTACGAAGACTTGTTGGAATCTGTGAGCGTTATGCGGAGGCTCATGGGCTCAGATATAACGCTGGCAAGAGTGAGGTGATGGTTTTTAAAGCCCGGTTGAAAACTTATTCCACAGTCCCATCAATCTTGCTGGCGGGCAGTGAGCTCAAGCGGGTGTCCGAGTTCAAGTATCTGGGCCACTGGGTCACTGAGACTCTCTCAGATAACACCGATATTGATAGGGAGCGATGGGCATTATCAGTCAAAGCCAACATGTTGGCCCGTAGATTTGCACTGTGCAGTACGGCTGTAAAAACAAGTTTGTTTAAGGCGTACTGCCAGTCTTTTTACACGTGCAGTCTATGGGTTAACTTTTCTAAGTGCTGCTGGAATGCCCTTCGAGTCCAGTACAATAATAGCTTCAGGGTGCTGTTGAGGCTGCCATACTTCTGTAGCGCATCGGGGATGTTCGCGAACGCACGCGTCGATGACTTTTATGCGATTATCCGCAAGAAAACGTCGTCCCTGATGCGTCACGTGAGGGACAGCACCAACAGATACCTGCAACTTATAGCAGGAAGGCTGGATACTGACTGCATCTTCATGAAGCACTGCACAGAGGTGCACCATTCGCACCGGTGATGTAATGATGTGGTGATGTGGTGCAGTCTATATTTTAATTTCTTTATTTTATTTATGTTCTCTATGTTTTAAATTATTATTATGATAAATATGGCTCAAATTTGTACATATACTTATGAAGCCTGAAATAAATGAAATTGAATTGAATTGAATTGAAAAAGTAAAAGTTAATTTTTTTTCTACTGTAAAAGTTTAGACAGTCAAAAATACATAATTACAAAGGCAAATGAGAGATACAGACAGGAAAATACATATTTACTTATATAAAAAGAATTCAAAATAAGCACATAAGCACATACACTTTTAAGGTATTACTGAAATGTGTATCTCCTGGCATCGACCATCGATACCTACCCTATTCACGCATTAAAATGAGCTGTTCAATGCCACCCCCTACTTTGCTTTTTTTAAGGGTTATTTTATCAAACCATGAAACATGCGTCTGTTAATTTTATATTGAATGCACGAATGCAAATCGCACTATATTATTAAAAGTTACCATACAAACTATTACCTTCTTGGCCACTTTTTAGGCAAAGGGCGTGATGAAACTTATATCATTATACAACTTTAAATATAAGCTAGTATAAAGTTAAGTCCTATCCAAATCGTTCAGACATTTATATATTAACTGTTTATAAATCTGTAAACTGTATTTTAATGTATAGTCGCAAAGTCCGTAAATAAAAATACATTATAGTAAAGATAGATATATTATTACCAGGCTAGTAGAGAAAAACTACTTAACAGGGTAGACAGGATAAAAACAAAAATATATGTGTTAGTTAATATATTTTAATATGAAATATAGATAATTTCAACAACTATGCCTAACTCAAATCAGTTGTAAGCGCAGATTGTGATGAAAACTAACAAAATAATCAAAATTTAAATTGATAGTTCTGAAAAACGGTTCATAATATGTGGCGAAACATAATACAATCATAAATTGTAATCCATTTTCTTGAGATAGTTGTAACTTAGGTAGTATTAGACCGTGGAGTGTAAGTAACATTCTGAAACAAAACCAAATTTGTGTAAGTTTTTGTGCAGCTTATGTGTATCTTACAGTACCTACATACAAACACACACATGCAAATGCCTTGCATATGTATATAATACACGTACTTATACTAATAAAGGTATTCTGTGCTATAGGTATCCTAAAGTTACTAATACCTAATCATTTGTCATAATTTTATGAATCACCGTAGATTGGCAGGACATGATCTCATACCGGCACGGTGCAATCTTCTTAGTATCGTGTCACTAGTTATTGCTTACCAGTGTGGTGAAAGGATTTTCCACCATAATAGCGCACAGAAAAATCCAGTAGGTTAAAAATTAAACGTAAAAACGAAATGCATGCATATGCCTTTGAATTCACTTTTTAACCGACTCCAAAAAAGGAGGATGTTCTCAATTCGTCGGAATCTTTTTTTTATGTATGTTCACCGATTACTCAAAGAAACCTGAACCGATTTGATAAATTCTTTTTTGTTTCAGAGGGTAGGTATACATTCTAGGTAGGTATTCATTTAAATGTTATCGAAATCGGTAGAGTGGTTTTCTCATAAATCAACAAAAATCTTTAAATTGTATACATTGACATTGATTATACATTGTATTTTTTATATACATGAAGGCGGTAGTCTTTATAGTTTGTACAACATAATTATTTCCCTTCGTCTGATCCAGTTGAGTAGTTTTATTTTTTACACCGCTGGGTGAGGTTATGTTTGTTACACTGTAAGTTTGTCTTAGGCGTAGAATAGAAAATATTAACTTTATATTTTACCTGCGGTTCTCTCGTTTCCCCCGCTAAGGCTATATTATAACCTTCAAAATCGGTGAAGCTTATCATAATTCTGTAACAGAAGGAAAGCAATAATAATGCCGGATATTTGACACAGCATCATCTGGCCCCAAAGAAAGCAGAGTTTGTGTTATGGTACGGTATGGTACGGTATGGTATGGTACCAGACGATTGATCCGTGGTAGCAAAAAAGTATATAAGTAGTACACTTATATACTTTTTTTGCTACCACGGGGATCCCTTTGGATCGTTTTAAATGATTACTGAAGGGGGTACTTATAAGATAAAAACAAAATGTAGAGTGATCCGCTGTCGAAAACTGAAGGTGGTAGAACCTGCGTTCTGTTTCGGTTCCGAGTTTGCATCTGATAATTAGGGCAACTATCGATTTTTCCTTTCGCACTCACATAAACTATCAGGTGCTCTTAAATGAAATAAACACCTTTAACAAAACTAGCACAAATCTAAACTTTCATTGAGTTTGCGTGTTGTTTAAAATTTCAGATCTAACCACACTAAAACGAAAATGTAAAAATGTTTCTCTAAATTTACTACATAGTCTGGCGAAACAAAATCAGGGCCATTACTTAATAGCTTCTGCCCGCGGCTTCGCACGCGTTGTCAAATATTTACATAATAACTACCCTTTATGCTATTCCATTCCAAGTCACATATATGATACACAAGCGAATGTGATTATATACATCTATGTAATTGTATACATCTATACAAGGTTCCATTTAGTCAGTCGTTGCAGCATTATTGAGCCACACACAAATTGAGAACATATAAACATACTAATATCCTCACACATACTTCCTTACATATAAAAGGAGATTCTCAAGAGAGTCTCCTTTCATGCATTTGGTACATGTCTTCGAATTTTGAATGTGATAAATTTTTTTAAATCGATGAACGCCAGCTGTACGCACGAAAAACTGTCATGTTTCGCCTGAGCCGAGCGTGCAAGCGAGAGCGCGGAAACAGCAATAGAGAGGCACGATCGGCCTAAACTCTCGGCTTGTGACGCATCTTAATAGGTTAAAAGTATGCAATTTTACATTCATGTTTTCTTATGACGTTATCACGCAAAATTATCGTCCGTAAACAGACCTTACAAACAACCAATTTTTAGATTTTACGACATTCCGGTTTGCTCATAGTGTATATTTTACAGTTTGAGAGTATACTGGTATACCGCACATGTTATATGTAATAGTGTTAGTTAGATGCGATGTTTCTTATTAAAAAATATTACTATACCTCTCCTTGTCAACACCAAGTTCCTTCACCATAAAGTCTGTTAAGTCCTTCGCTATGACCTTGTTCTCCACGCGTCCGAGGTGACCTATAGAGCTGAGGCTGGCCACGACGGACGGAGTGACAGCATCCACGTTCATAGACTGGATGCAGTCTGGTACTACTGTAACCATAATCCTCTGAAATACAAAAACACGGATACACACGTTTGTAAATCACCCTACCCCACAGGGAATGCAAGGAATTTCTTACACATTCGTAGGGTGTCTATTAGCGTGAAAACGAACGTACTGATGTGTAACAGATAAGCAACATTTTGTAAATCACTTAACACGACGATAATTCATAATCACTGGTCATGGCACTTGTTCATACGATGCAAATTTCAACTTGGCTTGGGGACAGTCGATTGCATTGGAAAGTACGAGTATACGTTTAAAAACGTTTACAACGACGTCACAGCGGTACAACCAAATCTTAAATAATTATGATATTATGCGATTGTAACATATTGTTTGAGTATTTGCCCTGTAAGGTTTAGCACTAGCTGATTAATCCGCAAGGTTTAAACAGCACTATTCCGAAGTATGAATATTTACGCCTATGTCCGATTCCATGTTCCACGTAATAGAGCAAAAAAAAATCTGTAACGTGCGCTAGGCCAGAATCTTCATTTTAATTATATGAATTATGAAATGTATTATATCCGGTGCTCGACTGAAAATACCTCAACGGGTTTATGAATGCTTGTAGAGATCACTAGCAGTATGTTCAGCACGAACTCCTTCGGGATCTGGGCCCTCGACAGGTTGGTAAAGATCTTTAAGCTCGGCATCGTATTGTACTGGCGTCAGAACGAATGTTTACTGTATGCCGAAGACAACAATGCCCTTTTATACCACCTCCCACAATCAGCTAATTATTTGCAATCACTTAGAAACCACATGAGAAAAAATACTAGGGTGTGCCAAAAAGTTTCGGTCAATTTCGGCTTATTTACGGCTGATTACTCTTTAGGTTTAGACACTCTACGAAATAATCTATATGAAACTGGTAAGTAAAACCGTTAAGGCTGGTCTGATAGTCCAGTAGGCAGTAGCTCTGCCTTCTTCGCTGCAGGTTGGGGGTTCGATTCCCTCTCCAGACTTTCCAGACAGAACATAGAGGTTTGTTGTGAGTCTGGGTGTTATAAAGAACCATAAGTATGTATTTAGAAACATACACGTATTCCATCTGGGTCAGATGGTGTTGTATGCATTGTCCACGAATATGTATTTATATTATATTCGCGTCTTCTAAATCGCCAACAGATACTCCATGGTTTGGTTTAAAATTAGGTGAAACATGGGCCCTAGAGAATCACTTAGAAATAAATTTAAGGAAATAAATATCATGACAGTGTCTTATCATAAAATAACAGATTATTTAGTTGACAAAAAAACTTAAGATGAATCTGCTCAAACTCGACTTGGCATCCGTAAAAAAATTGGCGAAGATCAAACACAAAAGTGTTAAGACGAGACGAGTCTCTTGCACGATTCTTCTTGAACTGGGGTTAGGAGGAACCAGCACCTAGATTTACTAGCACGTAAGAAGACGATTCCAAATGGTCCTTATGCCTTCAGTCAGCAGTCTTGCTTAACAAAGATATACCTCACCATACCATACTCTAGTGGGGATGCAACGGTGGTGTACCGACCGGCTCTGATAAGCGCCGACTCATTAATACAACTAAGCAACCAAATTAGGTGCGCGTCCTTTAACCATCCAATACACCCCAGTTTACAGCTCATTGCTTTTCATTTACCAATTAAACCCAACAGTTATAAAAAATTCTCAGCGTGGAATGGTTTTTAATGATTTTTGTAATTCGGCCAAAAATTTAACAGAATGTTTTATCAAACTAGTTAATGTAAACATGGTCTCTGAACTTGATGGCTCTTTAAAGTACTTTGACCGGAAGATACAAATTTTCATTGTTTAGTATAAAGTTTTAGAGTTCAAAGGCCAAACGATGAAACCCCAATTGTGATACTTGGAATTGGGCGATAAGACCGTTCCCACTCTTGCCGCAATTTTCAAATAAATCATCTGTACTCGTAGGTAGAAAATCAAGTGTAATAAATAAACATAGTTTGAAGAGTCGAGTATTTGGGTGACATTGACGTGATAAGTATAATGGAATGATTCACGCATTTAATAGATTCAAACTATAGGTGACCTCATGGCGGTTCTGCGTTTCTGGTACATATTGCAATATAACCAAGTGGCCTATATTGGTATTTGGACTACTGAGACTTTTTAGTCGCATTCAAAGTCAAAGCCTGTTCAAAATCAGGCATATCAGTTCAGTTGGTAGTAGCTCTTCTACGCTCGAAGCTCGAAGCTCGAAGGTTCTAAAGGGAAGGGAAAGGAAGGGAAGTAGAATAAAATAAGTATCCATTTAAAATAATAAGTGTATTATATCAGTCATTTGTTTCCCTTAGTACTAGTTGGGGCTAGATGGTGTTGTGTTAATTGTCCATCATTATTTATTTGATTGAAGGTCAAGTTGAAATCATATTAATTCAATCACAAGGATCACTTTGAATATTAGTTTAAATGGCAACCAACGGGACAACTGAGTCTTATTTAATCTTAATAGTTCCATCAGTTGTACCGAAAATGGGACAATTATGAATGGTCGTATTAAACAGACTATATAAATATCGCAACCCCATACGAGTGATTCGTAATATTCAGCATTAGATAACTAACTACAAGATAAAGCTGTCTATGTTCATTCTGAATAGAAGAACAAGCTCACGAGTAACCCCCAGGCTTATTAGGGACCTCTTCTGATCTCAAGGTACTTAGATATTTTAAAAGACGTCTTAAGGGTAGTCAGAGGCACGTCTAAACATAAAACAATTTGTCTTTGCACAGTATTATTTTTCTTTGGCTAGAAATGTGTGTAAAAAGTAATCTTCGGAACCCCTAACCAAGTGTGGTCTACCACGCATTTTCCGTTTTATTTTTTATCATACCTAGATATAAATTTGAATAAAAATAGCGATGTCCACTTATCTCATTAAACATTGCGCAATTATTATGAAATATTTTGCAATATCATGAAAAGAGCAAAACAAAATGAGTAGGTAACTGTATATTTAGTAAATATAAGATTCTCGTGTTGTGGAAGGGTATCAGAACTACACTAACGCAACTGCTACTGTAGGTACGCCACTTTATACATTTTAAGTTGGAAATAACGAAATGGCGTGAAATGAAACATAGTGCCAGCGCACATCGGCAGAGAACTTCCAAATAATATCCTGACGGCATTGAAGATATTTTTTTTTATATTTACGTTCCTTAGCTAATCTCCACTAATATTATAAATGCGAAAGTAACTCTGTCTGTCTGTCTGTCTGTCTGTCTGTCACGTTTTCACGAGTAAACCTCTGAACCGATGTTGACGAATGTTGGTATAGACATAGATGGGACTTTGGAGAAGGACATAGGCTACTTTTTATGTAGGTACCACGCGTGTGAAGCCAAAGGCCGCAGCTAGTAATAACTAAATTAGTATCTGTAATTAAAATACAATAAAAAGTTAAATTTATGTAGTATATCAGTCATACATAACACATGCTCTGTTAACTTTGTAGCTAGATTGCGCTTTGTGAAATGTGTAGTATAATTATTTAATAATACATTTACTACACCTTTTATAATTTAATATTCTTTTTATGCAGAAGAAGACCGAAACAAGTGAGATTGTCATTAGCATGCAAGAATTTAGATTTTGTTACTGCAACCACTTTTTAACCGACTTTATCAAAAAGGAGGAGGTTCTCAATTCGTCGGGATCTTTTTTTTTAATGTATATTCACTGATTACTCGAAAACGGCTGAACCGATTTGTAGAATTCTTTTTTTAATTGAAATGGTATAAATATATACTTCACAGGTGGTCCCATATAAATTTTATCAAAATCGGTCTAGCTGAAAAATCAATGAAAATCTAAAAATTGTATACATCGATGATGTTTTCATGTACTTCGATACCTCGCTGTCTCATTGGAGAGGTGCGTTTATTTGGCCTACCCATATTATATATATACAAAATACATCTACTTTCCACTAAAAATGTATTATAGGCTCAAATTTCATTCAATGAAGTCGGTTTCTTTTTAGTTTTTAAAACGTAATTATATTAATTAGTTTAACATTTTTGAATTGGTTTGATTTAAAATAACGGTCTAAATAAGACAAAACATAGAATAAATAAATAATAATAAATAAATGATGCCGGACAATTCACATAACGTCATCTGGTCCCAAAGTAAGTAGAGCTTGTGTTATGGGTACCACATGACGGATACAGGCCCAGACGCAAGACAAATCATTGCAGGTCATACAAACATTTGTCCAGGGAATCGAATGGAACCTTTTGTTTCTCAGGCGGATGTTCGCCTACAGCGCCACAGAGGTATTTAAAAATGAAAGGTTTGGAACACGTGAGGATGGTAATGCGCGGGCGTACAACACCCGTGGTGCACGTTAAGTGGCGACAGTAACACACCGGCTCACCAAGTCTGAAAGGCTTACTCACGTCCTAGGGCCAAAAGTGTACAATTTCCGGATCATGTAGTCGGCGCGCCCAGTCTTACATGTCTATTTTATAGAGTAAAATGGGCTACATCATTATAATTAATACACGACTAGATAATTTATTAAGTATAACATTGTTATCATATATATTTTTGTTTTAACTGACCCGTAAACGTACAATTTACTAATAAATGGATTATTAATTAATTATATATGATTATGATAATGATTAATGATAATTGTAACTAATTACGGCTAGGAAATATAACTCATGGGTTAAAACGTTTTATTATACAGGACTAAGGTAAACTTATAAATTGAATATTTTTTTTCATTATTCATCATTATTCGTACTTTTGTTAAGTAATCAAAATAATGGTTTTATTTGGGAGAGTGGAGCATTACAATCCCCTTTTATAACAAGAGGATTATACGCTGCAATTAATTTATTAAATTTAGTTGAAATTTAAAAAAAAAATATACTGAGAGAAGCTTTCTTCTTTGAAAGAAAAATAAAGTTTATAAGTACAGTTACTATACTAAACAAAAATATCACACATTAAATAAAAAGAAAATAATAATTCACAGAAGTTTCCGTTATTTTTTTAGATCTGCTAATTTAAAGTTTGTACGTTTCTTTCATTTGGCTTTTAGAAGATGTTAGAGTATCACTAACCGGAGAGTTCCACACATAGTTTCATGATGATTATTTCCGTCTCTGATATTTTTATTTGGTTGGATGGGGACGTCCTCTTTTCATCAATATAAGGTCCTCGGGTCCTTGTCACCATTGGTCCATTTATTAATATGGGTCCGTAGCGTTTCCCTGCCTAGAATTGGCTCAGACTTCCCATTTTACTCTCCACTAGTAGATAATATTTTTATCAATTTTCTCTCAAAACTCCCATCTGAATGACATATTTCAGTCCTCCCTTCATTTTCTGCGCAAATCGCGCATATCAAATCCATCACGGATTTTGAATTTCAAGTTTCAGCCAGACAGTGTTATGAAAGTTTTCATTGTAATATTAGCAGACCTCTCGCTAATTTGAGAATTATGAAATATATTGACAGCTTCCTTCACCTTTCAATTTTGATTAAATAAAATGTAAACAAAGATTTTACAATGAAAAGTTATGAATATAAATAAACATCGTAAAATGTGGTAGATATTTGTGATGGTGTTCAGATTAAACTGCTCGGAAACTCCGTATGAAGTCAAGGATACGAAAGTAAAATGGAATACCATAAATATTGTTAAAGACGCAGCTTGTTTATGTTGAGCAGTATAATCCGTTACATATCCTCATGTAAGTAAAATAATATAATATGTACATAAAGAGCGTTTACGAGCTAAGTAGAAAAGAAAGATATTACAAGAGTTAAGTTTAGGCAAATGCGTTATATAATGTTTGGACATCCTCTCTCTACTCCTCTAAAAGAACTAAGTAAATAATGAGTTAGTTGTCTAATTAGCCCAGAGATAACAGTCTTCCTCGCACCTACCTTATTTCCTAGCAACTTTGTATGCTAGTTATAATAACTCATCACTCATCACTTTGACTGGCCTGTCAGCTCAGTTGGTAGTAGCTCTGCCTTCTGCACTGTAGGTTGAGGGTTCGATTCCCTCCCAGGATAAACATTTGTTTGAAGAACATAGGTGTTTGTTCTGTATCTGGGTGTTATAAAGTATCACAAGTATATATTTAAAAATATATAAGTATTCTATCAGTCATCTAGTCACCATAATACAAGCTATGCTTAGTTTGGGACTAGACGGTGTTGTGTGCATTGTCCAGCAATATTTATTTATTATTACATTATAGTTTAATTTTATTTTTCTTTTAACATTAGTAGTTAAGTTTAGTATTTTATTTTTGTACCTAATTGTGTGTCTCTGTATTGTTATGTCAAATAAAGGTTTAATCTAAATTATATGTTATCTATCTATCCTACTTACTTACTACTTACTTCATTGGCACAGGGACCCAAAATGAGTCTTGGCTTCAGAAACGAGAACATTCCACCTTCTCCGGTCCTTTGCATATCCTGCCAGTTATCAGCTTCAAGCTCACGTAGGTCAGCTTCGAGTCTATCGCTCCAACGATATGTGGGACGACCAACCGGGCGACGACCAAGTGCTTGCCCAAGTATGCTCTCTTGACGCTACGATCTTCACCCATTCATTGAATATGGCCGAGTCGGCGTTTTTTCGAACCCTCTAGATGCCATCCTCATCACAGGTCCTAAGATTTTTCGGAGAATTTTCCTCTCTGCTACTAAGAGCTGGTTTTCCTAAGTGAAAATTATGTTCAAAACCATGATAGTTGTAAAGGTTATATTGTAATTTACATGTTCCTAATCAACCTTGATTTTGAAACTATATATGTAGTCGGATAAGTTTATGATACGAATGTAATCTTTGTTATTAACTGTCTTTTAATTGACTATTAATAATAATTGGTTATTGTTACCTTTACAGATAAGGATTATAAATAAAAAAATAAATAATGCCGGACATTTCACACAGCATCATCTGACCCCAAAGTAAGCAGAGCTTGTGTTATGGATACCATATGACTGATATACTACTTATATACTTTTTTTGTAAATACATACATATTATACATAGAAACACCCAGACCCGAGACAAATACTTGCAGATCATACAAACATTAGTCCCGCGGCGGGAATCGAACCCTCAACCTTCTGCGCCTCAGGCAGGCTTTCGACCACTGCGCCACTGAAAGGCCACTGAAAGGAGATATTTCAAGGGTGGTATCATGATAAGGAAACTCGGATCTGATGATGGCATTCCAGAGGGGGATCCTTCGAAAATCGTAATGGCGACTAGTGCGTTTATTAATTTTTTTCATCAAGTATTTTAAAGCACTACTATTTATTGAAGGTCTGGAGTCGATCTGGTTATGGGAGCCGAAAGATAGTCGAGGGAACTCCTCAACAATTTACAGCAATATCCTGGTGTTTGGGCTCGATTAATTTTTCAATTCAATTCAATTCAATTTCATTTATTTCAGCCTTCATAAGTATATGTACAAATTTGAGCCATATTTATCATAATAATAATTTAAAACATAGAGGACATAAATAAAATAAAGAAATTAAAATATAGACTGCACCACATCACCACATCATTACATCACCGGTGCGAATAGTGCACCTCTGTGCAGTGCTTCATGAAGATGCAGTCAGTATCCAGTCTTCCTGCTATAAGTTGCAGGTATCTGTTGGTGCTGTCTCTCACGTGACGCATCAGGGACGACGTTTTCTTGCGGATAATCGCATAAAAGTCATCGACGCGTGCGTTCGCGAACATCCCCGATGCGCTACAGAAGTATGGCAGCCTCAACAGCACCCTGAAGCTATTATTGTACTGGACTCGAAGGGCATTCCAGCAGCACTTAGTAAAGTTAACCCATAGACTGCACGTGTAAAAAGACTGGCAGTACGCCTTAAACAAACTTGTTTTTACAGCCGTACTGCACAGTGCAAATCTACGGGCCAACATGTTGGCTTTGACTGATAATGCCCATCGCTCCCTATCAATATCGGTGTTATCTGAGAGAGTCTCAGTGACCCAGTGGCCCAGATACTTGAACTCGGACACCCACTTGAGCTCACTGCCCGCCAGCAAGATTGATGGGACTGTGGAATAAGTTTTCGACCGGGCTTTAAAAACCATCACCTCACTCTTGCCAGCGTTATATCTGAGCCCATGAGCCTCCGCATAACGCTCACAGATTCCAACAAGTCTTCGTAGGGCACTGATCGATGGACTCAGCAACACCATATCGTCAGCGTAACTTATGTTATTGACAGTTACTCCGTCAACATAGCATCCAATATTAGCGCCACTGAGCTCACGAATCAAACGATCCATGTACAGGTTGAAGAGTCGCGGCGAAGTGATTCCACCCTGCCGCACTCCACACTCCAGCCTGTACGTGTCCGATAGCGACCCTGACCACCTTACATTGTTACATTGATTGCCATACCAATATTTAAAGAGTTCCACCAATTCAGACGGCAGCCCAGTATCACCCAGCTTCGGCCACAACCTGTCGTACGCCACCAGATCAAAAGCTTTCGAAAGGTCTAAGAAGCAGGCGTAAACAGGTGTGTTCCTACTAGTATAGTACTGGACGGTGTGTTTGAGGCTCAGTATGGCCGATTCAGTGGACAACCCGGGCCTGAACCCGAACTGGGCATCGTGTAAGTTTAAATGTACACTAAGATACTTATCAATCACACCATCTAGCACCTTAGCTATTATAGTAGCTAGTGATATGGGTCTGTAGTTACCTAAACTAGAAGCATTTCCAGTTTTATTTTTGATAATGGGAACAACAAGAGTCCGCATCATCTCCTCAGGAAGGTAGGAATGGCCGATACAGAAAGTGAAAAGCATGGCGAGTACCCGTGCTAAATGAGGTCCAGCGAACTTCAGATGTTCAATACACAAAGAGTCGTGACCAGGAGATTTGCCTCGATTCATGCTTTTCACTATCCGTGAAACTTCTTTTGCTGAGATCTGGACAATTTGATCCCCAGTAGGCGGCTCCGAACCCACACTTCCAGGACCTAGTGAAGATTTCACTCTAAAGTGCTCCTTAAATAGATTGGCAATTTGGACAGGGTCGCTTACACCTTCCAGGCTCACGGGCACGCTCGGTTTTGGATTAAGCTTATTAGGGTCCTTCCAAAACTTGCTAAAGTTTTTTGCCGTGTGATGCTTCGCGAGGATATCCATTTTTATTTGTTTGTGTTGTTTGTTGTTTGTTTTTGTTTTTGTTTTTTTGTTGTATTGTTTTGACACAATTTAAGTTTAGTTTTAAAAATAGTGCGCGATCTTCGCATTTCATCGTATACAAAACCGCACGACGGCCTGCCGTAAAGAACCCACTCCTGAAACCAAAGCCGTGCCTCTCCATGAGACTCTCTAATATATTTATTCCATCCAATTACATATGGTTTTCTTTTTCTTTGCTTATAACTAGGAATATTACTGTAATGACTACTGTTGGCTGAGCTTTTTAATATATTAACAATTCTACTATACATTGTGTCAATAATTTTTCTATGATACATGTCACCGCAGGTATTATCTGCACATGTTCTAAAAGCTGAAGGAAAGTCAACATCTCTAAGCATACTTGAGCATAGCTGTGTATACTGCTTTATCTGAGAGATATCTCTCTCACCCCATACAACAGAATTGTGAGATGACTTTGGTACATTAACCTTTGGCGTTATCACATTTAAATTGCAAGTAAATTCTACTGGAAAATGATCAGACCACGTAACACTATAGTTTATCCTTAGTTTATCCTAAAGTCCATTATCGTTTCTCTTGCGGCTTCCGTAGTAACTATATGGTCCAACCTCGAACAAGTACCGTGAACATCACTAACAAAAGTATATGTATCTGACGCTATACCAAAGTAATCAATATCTGCACACACCCATTTATGTTCCATACAGAAATGTATAAGTTCCTTACCAAAGAGCTTTTTAGGGTCGGCATTAAAACCCCCAAAATGATCACAGATTCTACACCACAACCATCTATTACCGCACTGATCTCACTCATACAGTTCGTAAAATCATCTAGATTATAAACGTCATTCGTTGGCATATAGACCGTTATCACAAGTAGCTGTCTGTCGGCTAGTACTATTTTTATAGCAGCAATTCTATCACTTGCGCACTCTACAACCGACACTGTCTGGAACACGCTTTTCCTCCACAGTATTGCGACTCCTCCGTACCCCCTACCTCTCCGCATCCCTGTAGAAGTATCAACCGCCGATTTTCCAGTAAATGCAAACGCCTGATTGATTCTTCCGAGCAATACAATGTCGTGTGGAAATAGCCAGGTTTCTTGCAGGGCGAGAATGTCGACAGATCGGCACAGCTCTCGTACCGTATCTATACATCTTATCACCCTGCGACAGTTATAACTAATAAATTTTAAGTTCATAATATTTCCGTTATTATAGTTATCCATTTTGGGTTGTTTTGAACTCAACAAATCTCCTTACATATATTCCTTCAGGCCATAAGCTACCATCTAAGAATAGAGCTATTTTAGAGTTAGGTACGTACATTTTATACGCATTATATTGTCTTTGTACCTTAGCATTTATTTTCTGCAATGAGACTGTGACTTGCGTTTTAGATAAAACGTACTTTATAATATCTTTTACAGAAGTACTACTATCCACATTATTAATAAACAGTGGAGTTCTAATATCCGCTGCTTTAAACTTCTCGTTCGAATTTGTCAACGCTTTTCCCTCTAAAGTAGTAAAACGATTTTTCAGTCTTTTTCGCTGCACAGTAATCCACTCCTCAGCTGGTCTAACTTCCTTCCATTGACCCTCCGCCGACACTACATTTGCAAAGCATTCCTCTTCGGTATGGCTAAGAGTAGGTATTATACTCGGCTTCTGCAAAGAAACGCACGAAGCGCTCGAACTAGCGGTGAGGCCACACGCTGCCGTATAGACCGGCACCACGGCTTCTGTGTTAGAAATCGCAGTGCATAGAACCGGGACCTCCACATGTCGAACGCCTCTGCCTTGCATTGGTGAATGCGCTTGAGCAACCGGAATCGACTTATAGCTATCGCTCGCTTGGGAAAAGGATGGCGATAATGAGCTTACCGCGCTTACAGCTGACCGGTTATGAGTCAGAATATTCTGTTCGTCTGTGTGCGGTAGACCAGTCGTTCCGCTATCTATACAAAAAATATCCGAAGTACCGCCACCTCCGCGTTTATTATTGACAAAACAGCTGTAATTGTTTATAAGTGACGCCTGTTTTAGGTTCGCTATATCATTTTTAGCTTCTTCAAATTTATTAATCGATACATACGTTTCCTTGACTGTTTGTAGATCTCTCTGAATAACGAGAATGTAATTACATCTACTTAATTCTTTTTCATAAAATGTTAGAAACAGCACGTGTTTTACTGGGATTTAAAACTAATCTTAGTTTCAATACCAGCAGGCCTAGCACGGGCAAAATACTACTTTTCCCCAGGGATAGGATAAAAATCCTTTCCCCTGTGTCATTTTTGTCTACCGTGCGAACACAGCCGCGCTAGGGAATGGTTTGTCACGGTGGATATACGGCGGGAGTAGCGTTATCTACCTTATTGTTGCCATTTTAGCAAATGAAACAAAAACTACGTATCAGTCTTCAATAATTCGTTCAATCCATCAAAGCTCTAAAAATCATAGCAAAACACAAATTACACCTGTACAATTACACTTAGCAGGTAGGCAAAGTAGGTACTGGTAGGTTTTGTTTAGTATGGATGAGTAGGTAGGGATTTCACAGAAAACCTAAGTCGATAGTTACTTAGGTAGGTACATAAATATGTTTTATTTCAATTATCTTGATATGCAACGGCAAAGCATTCAAGGGTTTTGAGGATGCAAGGTTTCTTTCAACTCCCCACACAAATACAACTCCATTTCCTTAGTAACGCGTAATATGTGAGAAAACTCATTATCTGGGAATTCATAAGCGGTACTGGCATCTCGGACATGACTTCTGTGTAACTATCGTTCTGACGTTTGCATATCTCACGTTAGAACGTAATTGTATAATAATAATAATGCCGGACATTTCACACAGCATCATCTGGCCCCAAAGTAAGCAGAGCTTGTGTTATGACAGACCACATGACTGATATACTATAGGGTCTTTCATTAAGCGTGTCCTATCTTTAAATTTAAATAAAACAAAGTGTGTGTGTGATATATTATCGAAATTATTTATTTATTTGAAAGATGTAGTGATGCCATTATGTGTGGAATATGACATCATTCAAATGTCCGCCACGGCTTCTCTGGGTGGAGCGCATGCGAGATATCCAATTTTCCATGACTTTTGCGCATAAATCAGGCTGAATTTGACTTATGGCATAGGTTATGTTGGCTTTGAGGGCCGCTGTGATTTGTGGTTTATTCACATAGACCTACGACTTAAGAAAACCCTACAAGAAAAAGTCTAGCGGGGTTAAGTCACAAGATCTCGGTGGCCAGTTCACATCAGCTCCACGTGAGATGACCATGCCCTCAAATCTCTCATGCAGAATATTCAATGTGGCATGAGCTGTGTGGCACGTAGCGCCGTCTTGTTGAAACCACATGTCGTTGGTGTTCAGATGATCCAGTTCATGCCAAAAAAAGTTGGTAATTATCGACCTATAGCGCTCGCCGTTGACAGTGATGGCCTGGCCAATGTTGTTCTCAAAGAAATATGGCCCGATGACGCCGCCAGCCCAAAACCACACCAAACTGTAACTTTTTCGGGATGCATTGGACGCTCTTGGATCTCATGTGGATTGGTATCGTCCCAAATTCGACAATTTTGTTTGTTTACTTACCCATTCATCCAGAAATGGGCCTCATCGCTGAAGATAATTTTTCTGTGAAAATTACGGTCAGTTGCTAACTGCTCCAGTGCCCATGGCCCATCCATTCAGCGAACACACGTCGTTGTCTATGGTCGTTTACCTTCAATTCCTGGGTGAGTTGAATTTTATACGGGTGCAGGCCCAAGTCACGACGCAAAATTCGCCAAGTTGTGGTCTGTGAAAGGCCGAGTTCTTGTGAGCGACGCGAAATCGACTGACTCGGATTCTCCTGCACACTCTCACGGACAGCGGTGATGTTTTCGGCAGACCTTGCGTTTCGTTGACGTACGGGTGTTGGTCGATCATTTACCGAACCAGTGGACTCAAATTTATCCACCACACGACGAATAGTCCTCTCGGTAGGACGATTATGGCGACCGTAAAATGGGCGAAGCGCGCGGTGCGTTGCCCGAACAGAACACTCATTTTGATAAAACAATTTTATCATTTGCACGTGTTGTTGAATGCTATAGCTATCCATGATGATTTGGCAAAACAGAATGAACAAATTACAACCAATTTGACAGATGTAGCTTCAACAAGATGGCCGCTACCAACTGTCAAAGTTCGGACGTGCCTATTGGAAGACCCTTTACTTAAATACTTTTTTTTTTTGTAAATACATACATATTATACATAGAAACACCCAGACCCGAGACAAATACTTGCAGATCATACTAACATTTGTCCCGTGGCGGGAATCGAACCCGCAACCTTCTGCGTCTCAGCCAGAGCTTAGCCCACTGCGCCACAGAGGTCGTCAAATAATATAATACTCGAGACATTATTTTCTTGAGGAAACTATTAGATTTTTACAAATTATACTATTATACCCACTTTTAAAGGACAGTGATAGATACCTATTTCCTGTCTTATGTCAAATAGAGATAAACTTCTTCTCCTTGTATTTTCGTGAAATGGCGTGGCGTTTGTGTGAGTAGTTGTACTCATAGTTCCTTATTAAATAAAAACAAAACCAACCAGTATTACTTTGCTTACCTACCAAGTTGCACAGGTGTGATCAGTGTTTTGCTACGATTTTGGAGTTTTGGTGGATTGAACGAAACATTGAATGCTGATACGACAATAAAACAGGACAATAAATACGTCTCATAAAAAAAATATTTTTGATAAATATTATTTTGTGGCACCATCAGATAAAATATAATATGCAAGTTTACCAGATGAATTAAAATGACAAAAACATACCTAATTCTGAAATTACATAATTAAATTAAAATAAATAAAATAATATTGGAGGACAATGCACACAACACCATCCAGCTCCAAACTAAGCATATCTTGTATTAAGGTGAGCAGATGACTGATAGGGCCCTTATATTTTTAAATACATACTTATGATACTCTATAACAGCCAGATACAGAAAAAACACCTATGTTCTTCAAACAAATGTTGGTCCGAGGAGGGAATCGAACCCTCGACCTACATCGCAGAAGACAGAGCTACTACAACCGAGCAGACAAACAAGTCAATAACTTCGTCTTCTTCTTTGTTAATGGCACGTGACATAATAATGTTAATTTTGTTAGTGTCAAGTGTTCATATTTGTTTATAGTCAATTTGTTTGTTAATAAAGTCTTAGTCGATGGTCAATTGTCAATCCTAAACGTCATCACGTAATGGTCGTCTAGAATTTTCTAGGGATTCCTCGTCGTTCAAAGCACAATTCATAATACACATATAATTCAATTATCCATACTTGTCCTTTGTAGTTAAAATTTATTTATTAAAACTACGCTAAAATTACTGAATAAATCATGCAATAAAACGAGTAAAAAATATTAAATTAGCAGAGCTAGGATACTTCATGAAATTATGACAAACGAAGAATACCCAGTCAGTAACTTAATTCCTTTCCTTACTGATTTATGACAGGACAAACGTCTTAGAAACGTCTCTGCACTTCTGTCAAAATTAAATGAATGTTTAAAATCGTGCCATCCATTTTTGTAAGATAGTAACAGGGCATCTCGAGCAGTGTTTAGACAGTGTTCATGTTGAGAGGGTTTTATATAAAAGGCCGTAGGGATTCTCTGACCTAAAAAAAAGCATGTATTATACATTAACATACGAGTATCAGGTCATTTAGTAATTCAAATTATTTCTTTCAATACAAGGATAACTTTGAGTTGTGTTACGATATGAGTACCTTTTACAACATTTAACAAAGAGCTATTTGATTCAAACGTATGACGAATCGCCACCGTAATCCTAGATCCAGATGATAATCTCATTATTTCAGTATCTTAGATTTTAATCTTATAGAATTAGGTATTTTATCCAAAACGATATCTTCGTAGATAAATTAGTACCTGATTACCATTATCATACAGCCTGACTTCACCCAAAAATTCAGTATTGGGTAGTATTGGGTATAGGCCTGCCAGAGTTTGTACCATCCTCGATCCAATCTTTCCCTCAGTAACATCCTATAGTGACATATTTAGATAGCGTAACGTTTAAATTTGCTCTGTCATTGTTATTTTTAATATTTTAGTTTCATTTTACTCCTGAAGAGGTACCGCAAGCCATTGTAATGGATTGTAAAAATAAAAATACATATATAAAAACCTTTTTATCGAATTTCCCGTCCATATGCTATTTAATGAAATTGGAAAATGCTTTTATCAGGACCTAATTTAGATTTTTCATAAACTTGAATAACAAATCGGTACCTGTAATGCCATCTATTGCTATTTATTTGAACTAGGTAATTTTCTTTTCTTAGGGATGAGACCCCATGGCTTAGTTTAGGGCTAGGGTTTTAACCGAATTAAAAAAAAGAAGAAGGTTCTCAATTCTGTTGTTTTGTTTTTATGTTTTATATCCGTCATGTCATTTGCAATTCTGCACACTATAGTATAACATATATGAACAGACTTCAAAAATCCTTTTTAAAAACTTTTTTATGTTGGTAATGCAATGTACTTTCCGATTGGTCACTTAAACATTTCATGAATATCAGTTTAGTAGTTTAGTATTTAAATTGCTGGGAATATACGTCAGTAAACCAATTTTCGAGATTTTGCTGTCTTGTATTTTTTCAGTGGTGTTAACCGACTTCAAAAAAGGAGGAAGTTCTCATTTCAGTTGTATTAATATGGGCCCAATTTTTATTTAATGAAGTCGGTTAATTTTAGTTTTTAAAATGTTGTGTGCATCGTCGACTAATATATATTTATTAATTCTATGCATGTAAATTTTGCATTTTGGGACTAGTCGGTAACCCACTTTCAGCTCCCATTTCTGCACACTATAGTATAACCAATATACCTATGAAACAACCTATTATCCTTACTATAATATTATAAACGCGAAAGTTTGTATGTATGTTTGTTACTCTTTCACGCAAAAACACTGAACGGATTTTGATGAAACTTTAATTGCCATTTATTATTTACATACATATACCTAATAAGTAGGTTTATTAAGCGTGTTATATAAGCGAGGTATATTTTGACGATATGTAGATCTGCTAAACTCATATAACTACTTAGAAAAATTGATCATTTTTGGAGAATGATCACTCACTTAGTAAATTGAACATTTTGGACAAAAATGATCAATACAGATAACAGTATCTTTATTGCAGACCAGCTGGTGCCCGCGACATCGTCTGCGCAGAATTAGAAATTCGTACAATTCCAACGGTTTTAGCAGTGCACGCCAGAATAGCTCGCAAGTTGGCAGAACTTTTTCCTACTTACTTGACACTTATCGTTATATTTTAGACAATTCACACCATATCTTTATAAATTATAGCCTATGTGTTATTCTGATATATAAGCTATATTATTGTAAAGTTTCATTAAAATCCATACAGTAGTTTTTGCGTGAAAGAGTAACAAACATACATACAAACTTTCGCATTTATAATATTGGTAGGATAAATATATATATAGTAAGGATTGATTCTGTGTATTTTGTCTGAACCCTTATAGTTTCGCTATGTCAGTTTGTCTGCCTGTCGACCTCAAACCAGAGCTCTTGCTCTGGAATGCTGGAAGTGTTTGATGCTTATTGATATTTGATTTCTAGTACTTTTGTTATCGAGAACCTAGTGTTTAGACAAAATATAGGCTTAAAAACACTATTAACCAATGTTTGTTACAATTTTAATTAAATAAATATATATTTGTATTTATTTACTTATAAGTTTAACCAAGGACAGGAAAACGAAGCGTAGGACGACCCCCCACCCGATGGACTAACGACATTGTAAAGATCGCAGGAAGTCGGTGGATGGAGAAGGCTCAAAATCGTTCTTCCTGGAAATCTATTGGGGAGGCCTATGTCCAGCAGTGGACTTCATAGCGGCTGTGATGATGACGATGATGATGAAGTTTAAACGTAATGAAATTTTGCACTCTAATACATATTATAAGTAACAGCCCTTGCAAAGTTACGAAATAAAAATATTACATATTATATACCTACCAAATGCTCTACTTACATGTACAAAGATAATACTTAACAGAAATGTACAGAATATACCTATTTATTTACAGAAATAATTATGGAAATGTACAGAATAAAATACAATAACATAAAATACACGTGAAACAGTTGAGCTATCTAAGGACCGTTTAAAACGATCTATAGATAGCTCAACTTATACAGATCACTGCCAGAGGGCAGCTTTCCCGAGATACTGGCGGCATTGCCACGTTGAATGGCAATGCTAATACGCTGAGCCAGATAGGAGCCAGCTCTTGGGTCACGCAATGTATCTACCAGACGCCGTAAAATAATTTTGAAAACGCGGTGGGTTCGTGTCCCCCACGGGCCCAGGGTCTCCCAGGGTAGGCCTTATCCAAACCGGTATATTTGCAGCTTTAGAGATCCTCGGCACATTCAGCCGCCGCACCAGCTAACGGAAGTCCCAGACAGATGGGATGCGGCCAGGGTGTCTACGCAAGTAGCATCTTACACTAATGGCCTACCCATCTCACAAGGGACAAGAGTCATACCATCAGGCCTCTTACCATCATCACGTATCAGACCGTTGGGTTCGAGAACAGCTGGTACGTTGACGCTGGTGAGTACCCGACGAATGCCATCGTTAAGACTGGCGTGGCGGGCAATCCTACCGGCGGCCCTAGAACACGATAACCCGTGGAGACCAAGGTGGTTGACCGCTGTACCACACTGGCACTGATGAGGGGCATCGCAGCATCGCGCACCCAACTGCAGACAAATCGCAACTCAAAATGTTGTAGGATCTAATAAGGTGCCAATGTTAAATGATGGTAGTGCTTGTAACCAATGTCCTGACTCCCATTTTGAAACGGCTAGGAGACGGGCGCGATCTATGGAGCTTGAGCATGTTTCTAACAGATGATTTCATGTAAGCTCACATAGAGGCCCGTCCCATTGCCGTTGGGCCGAAAGGTTCTTGGGGGGATCGGAATTAGGGCAAGCACTGTTCCAAGCGTTTCTTGCTTCGTGTAGATATGAAATTTTATGAGTGATACCAGAACTAGTCGGAAAAGACGGAGTTAGAATTTTTTCAACAAAATTACTAGTGCTGTAGACAAAAAACAAGAACGTAGCTTTACGTTCTTGTTTTTTGTCTACAGCGTTTTGAATAATTTAGCTCTAAACCAATCTGCCGAAATTAATTACTGATGAGCTTTATGCGCTGCGCAAACGGAGACACTTTTTGTTGCAACACGGCACACCATCACAGGGAACCGTAGTTACTGTGTCTTGTGGCGGAGATCGGACACAGTCACCTGTTGCTACTACTGGCCACTGGTACAATTCGTTGCTTGTTTTCCGTCAGAACAATATTAATGTTTTTTTTTAATGTTGCTTGTGTCTTCAACTGACGACTTTTAGTTTCCAGTTGCCGAAACCGAACAACTTTTGATCGTCAATGAGTATGTGTTAAGAGGAAGCAACTAGACACAAAAAATATTTACGTGTGCGCAGGGAGCGGATGATTTCATACTGGTTCTATAGAAATTCAATATTCATCGGTTGCTTGTATCCGACACAAGACACAAAAGTATCTACGTTTGCGCCCTGCCTTAGATAACCAAAAACAGTGTCCACATCTCCACCTAAAGTTCCGTCATCCAAGTATCAAGTACTTACACTATAGGAGAAAATTAGTAAAGTTCTCATGCTTGCTTCGTATTTTTAGATACAACATTCCTAATGGCCTGAGATAGAACAGAAGCAACAGAGATGCGGTCACCGCGAGGAATACGTTTCAAAATAGGTGTTGTAGTTTTACACTGGCTAATCATTTTCCAAAAGGGTCGTAAGGTCTGACTTACGTAGAATTAGAATTTACTAACGAAATATCTACCGCTCCTGCAACCAGGGCTGACAGCCGGATAGTAAGTAGAGTTGTTGTGGATTATTTTTTTGATTAATTTTGAGGCATCTTTGTCCCTTGAAGAAACGAGGCTGAGAAACATATCGTGCACTTGACAAGTTCGGGCACGGACACGCATTATTAACATTTCTATTTGCATTTGGCGGTTGTGTGCATTCTGCCATCACAAGTGTTACTTACAAATCTAAATAAAAATAAATAATCTAATTGAATTACAGTGGCAGACAGGCGTAGCGCCGCGTGGTAGCTCGACTGGCACCACGGCAACCGCGCTCCTTCCTGAGGACATCAAATAAATATCAAAAACTAAGCTTTCTGTCAAAATTATCATGAACTAGTCATGAACTACAAAAAATGAAATTACCTTTTTGATTTTCTGGAGTGACGAGGCTGTCCCCGGTCTGGAAAACAATACTTGATACGCCCCGCAAGGTGCAGTCCCCAAAGTACCCCAAAAAGCGTGAAAAAATATTTCTGAAAAATCAATAAAAGATGAGTGGTCTTGATGACAGTTTTTTTTAATGTACAGAATAATTAACAAGAATATAAAATACATGTGAAACAGTTAAGCTATCTAAGGACCACTTAAAACTATCTATAGATAGCTCAAAATGTAAATTGCTCTTAATATTTTTAGACATAGACATAGACATTAAAAAAAAAATTACAATACAATACACATACGCAATATCCATTATAACTTTCTAACTAACGCGTAACATACATAAATATATGGTCATCAACAAGCAAAGGGTGCATCATAAGTGTGGGTACCAGACAACCCAGTTTTCTGCTGCTTCAATAAATAGTTTTTGTAATTCTTTTTGAAAGAATACTTAGATTTAAGCAGACGAAGTGGTGGTGGTATGTTATTCCAACACTTGGTCGCCTGGTACCGGAAACTGCCCCTAAAGGCCACAGTTTTATGTTTAGAGTAGTGCAGTAAGTCCCTCGTGGGTCTTGTGCTGTACTTACTCCGTCGACGATTGAGCTTAGCATAGAGGTACTCCGGGGTTTCAGATGTCATAACGCCATGAACCAACACTGCCAGATGCATAGCCCTCCTTGAAGCCATATTGAGGGTACAGGAATGATTTAAATAGGGTGTGATGTGGGTTCGCGGAGGTACATCATAGAAGAATCGACAACAGGCATTCTGGATTCTCTGTACAAGACGGGAAGTTCTCGCCGTCAATCGTGGCCCGTACACAAGATCTCTAGGTTCCTAGCTTCGTCAACTCGTTCAATGCGCTGACCGGTAATGCTCACATCTATACTATGGGCAGTAATACCATCAACCAGGCGAGTAGAACCAAGAATCATGTACTTAGATTTGTTTGGGTTCAATACAAGGCCATTGTTGCAAGACCAGGTAGCTATACGATCCAGATCCTCATTTAGCTTAACCAGTGCGCAAGTAACATCCTTTGGACTCATAGACAGATATAACTGCATGACATCTGCATAAAGATGGAATTTACAATTTTGAATTTGCCAGGAAATATCTGCACTATAAATGATGAAAAGTAAAGGACTGGGGAACTCCTCGATTCATAGTCTTGGTGGATGATGAGAGCTGAGACCCGTTTGAACGATTAATTTTCACAAGTTGGGATCGATTACTTAAATAACTATCAAACCATTTAACCGAGGGAGCATCTACACCATAATATGATAACTTAGAGAGTAACAAAGGTATGTTCAATGAGTCAAATGCTCGAGAGAAGTCAACCAGAACCAATACAGTGCCAGATCCTTGATCCTCCTCAGTTAGTACATTGTCGACTACATCCAATAAAGCCGTAGCGGTCCCTCTTCCTTTACGAAAACCGGACTGAACATCAGGTAGTAAGCTGTTTAGTTCAACATATTTACTCAGTTGGTTATAAACGACTTTCTCAACCACTTTAGAGAGAACTGGCAGAATGCTGATAGGTCTCAGATCCTTGATGTCCTTGATCCTTGATGTGAATTAATACAAAAGTCATAGTAAGCACGCGTTTCCCTATAAATACTTTCCTTCACAAATGATTTTAGTTCCTTATATTGTAATTTATCTTTCTCTAATTTGGTTCGTCTAAATTTATCGTGTGCCTCATTTCTACATGATATATTTTTTTTGACTGTGTCCGTTAACCATGGAGCAGGTTTATGTTTTAATTTAATTGTTTTAGACGGAGCGTGTTTGTCTAACAAGCACGAGATAATGTTCGTAAACGAGTCCAACATTGAGTCAACAGTAATTGCACCTGTTACTGTACTCCAGTCCATTCCCAACATATCTTCGTCAAATCGTTTATGACAAACATCCTTAATAGAACGGAGTTCAATGGTTTTTGGAGCAATACCCTCGCGCTTTATATTAAGAACCACAGTGATAAAAGCATGTCCCCATGATCCCTTTATACTAGTTACCCCAACATCCCGAAAGCGACAGTCCGTGCATACTAGATCTAATAGTGTATCAGCAGTTGATGTAAAGTGCGTTGGTGTTGTCACTGCCTGCGTTAATCCAGTGTAGTTCAAAAATTCATAAAATTTCTTTGTCATTGTACAATCCTTATTTAATAAATTAATATTAAAATCACCTAGAATGACAACACCATCACAACCTGAAAAATGAGCAACGGACTCAGTTAAAGCATCAATCAAAGCATCATCTTTGATCCATTCTGGACGATATGCCGTACCGATTGCTATACGAGAGCGGTTTATCGTTACCACCAGCCACATCTGTTCAACATCAGCAACAGGATGATTGTGTACACGCGCGTTAATCCCTCGCTTAATATAAAACCCTACACCTCCCCCTCTACCACGCTTCATGTGCAATGGGCGTGCTTTGTAACGGAACTTATAGCCCGGTATCTTTGGGGCTAGTGCCTCCATGCCATCCCTTATCCAAGACTCATTAATTGCCACAATATCACAATTCATGGTATCCATTGCAAAAATGAAATCACTGTGCCCAGTGTTCAATGATTGTGGATTATAAAGACCTAACTTAAACAATCTTGACTTAGAACCCATTAAAAATACTTAAACCTTTTTGTTTGCGTTGAATAAATGTGAAAGTGTGGTGATTATAAGTACTTTTTAGTATTAATGAGAGGTTTTTCCTATATGTGATTGTAATTATATGACTGTTGTATTTTATAATATAATTATATAATGAGATTATCAGTATTACGTGACGATAATTTGTATTAGATTTAAAAAAACGAGATATATTAGTTATGATAGATACCTCATGTCTGAAATATTTAAATTCAGTATATATATGCAATATAATAATATAGTATACAGTATTTTCAGTAAATAATAATATTAAAGAATTCTGCGTTAGGCGTAGGTCAGTAGCGAGTTTGGCGGCTGCTGTAGCAGCAGCAGAACACAAAAGAAATAGCCAACCATAAACCACATTAACGCTATAGTTAGCTAGGCAAAATGGTAACACGGTCCACATTAAGTACATAAGCGTTACATAACCACAAGAACACATTTGACAAACATTATAGCACAAAGTTTTTATCAGAAGACCGAACCGCACTGTCTCCAAAAACCCTAACAAGATCTGCTTCCGATCGCAATCGATGACGTGGGGAATCCTCGCCTTGATGCTGCCGGGCATATACCCGACCGTCCTTCGACCATATGAATCTCCATTTTAATCGCTGTCCGATTTCACGAGCTTTTAGGAACAATTGTCTATTTTCACGAGTAAGGCGCTCGTTCACATAGAAGCGGCGAGACTCACCGCTCAAGCCGACATCAGCAGTTGTAACACCACGGCGCACACGCGCGGCGCGCAGAAGGTCATCGCGCACGACGCGGCGTACTAACCGCACGGCAATCGGCCGTGCACGCAGGCTGCCAGTCGTTTCGTCGCGCGCTGCACCCACTCGATCCGCACTGACAATCTCGTTCTCACTCAAGGTGACCCCGAGTTTGCGTGCTAAGGCCAACACGACATGGACAACAGTTTCTCCCTTGGCCTCCGGAACACCAACAAAGTCCACGTCATTCACCAGGGCTTGCTGATCTGCGTGTCGGATGTGCTCTTCAAGCCGACATCAACATTTTCCTTAAGTTGCCCATTTTCCCTTTGCAAGGTGTTTATTGTACTAGTCTTTTCAGCTAGTGTCGACTTTAGAGTTTGAAATTGGGCATCTATGGATGACATCGAGCACTGAAAACCACTCAACGTTTCATTAATGCACCGGAGCTGCTCCTGAACAATTTTTCCCACCGACTCTGCAACGGCCTTTTGTATTTCTTTGCTTACTAGCGAAAGTAATCTCTCAGAAGGCTGATTACATTCCTCTTCAGAGTCATCTGAGATTTGTGCCTTTTTCCGCTTTGTGACATTGCTCTCTGCAGGGCTAATTTCAGCCTGGGTGGCTGAACGTACAGGTGTGTTAGTATTGTCGACCTTACGCTCTTTACTGCGACATGCGTGACACTTCCAAATGTCTTTTAAGCTTTGTCTCATAGACTTATATGAATGCTGGGTCACATTAGCGCATTCTAAATCATAGTGATTACTACAGAATGAACATTTGAGAAATTCCTTCCCAGGCACTGCCTTTAGACATCCTGTACAAGATATCTTTTTAAACTCCATAGTAAAACAGCAAAGTGAGGCAAATAAAATAAAAAAGTAAAATATAAAAAATGCAAAAAGTATTGCGGTTGAGTAGGTTAAAACGCCGTGCCTCTCTGGTACACAACTAGTACTCCAAAGTCTAACGCGCTAGGCCACGAAGCTCGATGATGCACGCAGTAAAATATGAAACTGCAATACGCCAGTTAGCCGTACAAGCTGGTGACTATGTCGTAATCTGTGTTAATGTGCAAAGTGCAAGTCAACTGTGACCGGTTTTCAAGGTCAGTGCAACACAGCCATTCACTTTGCGTAGAAACAGTTTAACGTAAAACTTTTGAAGATTTTATACTTGCTACCACAAAAGTAAACAACACTATGGGGTATACTTTGCACCAATCGATAGGTAATGTCACTATGAACACACTGGTAATAAATTCTCCACTAAACAGTCACTTTTTTCTAGGATTATTTAAATAATTTAGAGCAAAGTTGTACGTGTCTGCGCTTCACAAGGTCGAACCACCCACCCTATATTTTAGTACATCATCGTGTGATATAACGCTGGCTAGCTGGCTTCCTTTGATATAATTTTGTATACTTCCCAGGCCCAGGTGGTGGCTCAGGTGGCGGTTTTTAAAATTATCAAAAATCGCAAAATTGTATACATCGATGAAATTTTTTTTTATACATCTTTTTAGTTTTTAAAACGTAATTATTAAGAAAATAAATTCCGTATCCTAAATTCCGTGTCCTTGCTATGCTAGGTTGACGTGTTTTGATAATGCCTTACTCACTGTGTCATTCATTATAGGTGTATGTATGTCACAGTCGATTATATAAATCATACATAATCGTACGTGTGACGTGACCAATGGCTACTGTGTTGACGATTGATGCTGCAAGGAGTATGTAGTCCTTGTGTTTGACCTCAATTAAATGCACGCTTTGCTTACCGTATTCATGAGATTGTCATTGACGATTGATAGATTTCTCAGGATGGGCAGAGCTGGTTGTGCTGCTTGAAGGCTTTCAGTTGCGATTGTTATGTTGCCACTGGTCTGACAGCTATCCAATTGATGATAACTTCAATGTTATTTGTTAAGATATGCCAAGAATTACGATAGATAGCTCCTAGAAGTCTGTAAGAACACAAATGCAAAAATTAGGTTTTATAAACTAAAAAGAAAACCGACTTCATTGAATATATATAAATATGAGGATTAAATTAATTCTAAAATAAAATTGAGGGTCCCCACTAGACTTAATAGTCTAGTGAGGTGAGAGTTTTATTGAATATTAAATATCTTTAGGAGAATTACCATGTCATAAATTTAAAACAAAAATGTTTACCTGGTTTTAACTGGCTTGTTGACAAATGTTTTTATGGTGTCAAAGAATTACTTAATTAACGTTCCGTTTGCTATGGTAAAAAGTATTAATTCATACCTAAATTTAATTATTTGAAATTGTAATAATTATTGTAATGTTTACCTATTTAATTATTTTAAAAATGTACTCTTTAATTATCATAACTATGTACCTATAATTTTTGCATGCTAGGTTTCCTAGCGAAATGTGTGCATCTAATTATGTATTTAAGTTCTCTGTGTACCACCTTTCACGCAAATAAATTATTTCATTTCATTTCATTTCATTTATAAAAATATCATCGATGTATGCAATTTTAAAATTTTTAAAAACCGTTATACTGATTTCGATAAAATTTTAATGGTAGCACCTGGGAAGTATACCCGTTGAAACAAAATAAGAATTATCCAAATCGGTTCCGGTGTCTTTGAGTAATCGGTGAACTTACATAAAAAAACAAGATTTCGACGAATTAAGAACCTCCTTCTTTTTTGAAGTCGGATAAAAAGCTTACAGAACTCTTAGGTAATAAGGATGAAGCGTGCGATGGTGTAGGTTAGTAGGTAGGTACCTACTATACTCAGGTATGATGTGAGACTTACAATGATACGATGATTGGGCTAGTGCCTCGTTACAATTCTAACGGTGCAGTGTCGTGGGTGATGTTATGTGTATCACGTGTCGACACTATTGCCTTACGATTGCGACACTGAAGTGAGGTCCTGCCTTAACTTAAGGGGTGTATCCCACTATTTCCTTTAGGTATCTCTATTGATAGAAATACTGGGACTGTTCTCTCACTGTTTCCATTGCTGGCGACGGCGGCAAAAAAACAATACATCATCTCTTATGACGGCGTGCACATTTCCGTGATACAGTTAAGCGCTTCAAGAAAAAAAAATCAGCTGTCCGGTCAACCGAACCACGGAAAATAGTATATTTCGGCACGCTCGCTTTGCTCGCTTGCCTTGCGCGTTTTTTTTTGTCGCAATAGAAATAATGGGATATAATTTGGAAAAAGTGCTAGTCCCACATTTTCTATTTTGTATTTCCATGGAAATAGTGGGATGCACCCAACTTAAGTAAGTATCTATTTAAAGCGAGTTATAGGTACTTGCATTACCTCTAATAAGAGCAAGGTTTCTCGCTTCCTCGAAGACTCGGAGTAACTCATACCTAATGTATTTATTATGATTATTATTATTTAAGAAGTTTTTGACAGCTCACTAAAACCAATGACCCCTTAACACGCGTTATAATTTTATTATAATTTTACCACAGTACCCAAACCATAAACATAAACCCGCAATATACATTATCATATTAAGCACAAATCAGCTGCATTTAAACTGCAAGTAAACTGATGGACAATTCAATAATGCAAAATCAATTATCAAATATTTAAATCAAATATGCATCACTATTTATAGTATTTTTATCCTTATGACTTGGCAGCCTTGGTTTCATCAAAACGAGAATATTAAATACCTTCCTGTTTTCTATTGGGTGAAGCAGATGCTCTTACTTTAAAGAAATAAAAGTACTTACCTGTTCCTTTATCTTAGGATACCCTCAGATAACTGGAACTGGAACGCGGCAACCTGCTGCGTAGTTTACGTTGCCTCATTGAATAACGATATGTACTAATCCTTTGTCCAATATAAGCAACGGCTCTAAGATCATTAGTCTCGTCCACCAGTCACTTGGATAACTCTCTAAATAGTTTATATCCCAAAACGCAAAAATACTTGTATGTAACCATTGCGTTGTATATTTCCGCCTCTTGAAATATTCTGCTACAGAAGCAGCGGCAGCCAAAGCCAAGGTCTTAGACGTAGATGATATGTGGGATACCGCCAGCCGCCATCGCACACCAGTGGCCTAACACGACTCCCGAGAATTGATGACATTCCGTCAGGCCGCTTTCCAAAGGAATAATAATAATAATAATACCGGGCATTTAACACAGCATTATCTGGCCCCAAAGTAAGCAGAACTTGTGTTATAGGTACCACATTGACCGATATACTACTTATATACACTCGAGAGCAATGCATCCGGGTCACTTATAGAATCCTATAAATCTCGGAAACTAAAAATGCTTGCTTAATAAAATAAATTGTGTTTAATTAGATAATTAAATACTCCTTAATAATTTAAAGAAGTTGTAATACCTTAATAAGTATTACCCTAATAAGTATTACAACTTCTTAGTTATTGTAAAAATATGTCATAAAAAAATCAAATTTGAAATATAAAGACTTTCGAAGATGGAACTACAAAATTACTGCATTTGATTTTGCTTTCGTTTCTAATCTATCATTTAAGAGCCCTGTGAAGCTCGCTCACAACTTCAATTCAAGGCACGTGCAAAAATCGCCCCGAATATCTCATGATTCATGACGAAAAGTGTGCGTTTCAATAACCTGACAATTTGAGCGTGACATGACATAAGGAAATGTGAGTCACAAAGTAGTTAAAAAAAACGTTATCTGGACATTCTCAAGCGCGGTTATTTTTTATTTTGAAAAAATATTTGCACAAGCCGAAGTTGCTAAGGTCATGAATAATGTGTAGTGGATGTAGTTGCTGAGAACTATGTACATATTTCCCACTTCGCGTCACACGATGATGATGATGATGATGATATTAATAATAATAATAATAATAATATTTTTTCTGTTAATACTTCCATACAAACATTTGTCCCGCGGCGGGAATCAAACCCGCAACCTTTTGCGTCCCAGCCGGACCTAAGCCCACTGCGCCACAGAGGTCGTCAGTCAAGTGAAAAAATTCCGTAAACAAAGGCAAAGCCGTAGTAGTATGTAAAGTGGTAGGTTATTGTTTCCAAACAACAAGGCAAATCTCAATTCAAGTCAGTGGCACAGGTCAATAATACGTAACACGTACCGTGTAAATAAACTTTGCATTAGTGTAGCTGTCCGAGCGATCACACAACCGAAGTGTCCCCATCCCCCGGCCCCGCCCCGTGCGTGCGCGATAGCAATATTAGCCGTTCAAAAGTGGTATGAATTTGGTTGTGTTCCTTAATACCAAAAATTATGATATATTAAAACATTTAGTATTCTTCACATAGTAATGTTATTCTGTAACTAGACAATATAAGCTATGGTCCTTGACAAACAACACGTAAGATATTGTGGTATTTAATACGAAACAAATAGAAAAAAAACTTGTCAATTTTAGCATAAAAATGTGCAAAATGCAATTGGCTCTTATTTCATTTTTGATAAGTAATTCGAAATAAAAACTATCCAGGAACCTAGATAAATACTATTTAAATACAAATAATACAACAATATAGTGGAAATATACTTGGTATTACGTTTGTAAGAGCAATTCGTCCTCCGCTGGCCTCTTAAGAGGGTATTTAAACCATATTGATAGTGTTCAATATTTATTATTCAAGCTGTAACCAATTCAATGCACCAGAATTTTCACAATGCTGGAAACCAGCCGGAGTCAGCGCGATACAGCCAGGACTGTCGGTGTGTCGCTGTCAACAGTACAAAGAGTTGGCTGGCTCTAACCTACGCAGACCAGGAACAGGCAGAACCAGGTTTACCACAGCACGAGAAGATCGATACTTGGTGAACACCATGCTTCGTAATCGCTTTCTCATAGTAACTGAACTTACAAATCTGTTTCGATGCCTCGGAGGAATTAACTCAAGCGCAAATTCCGGTGTGGGCCGGAATTTTATCTGAGAGTTGCACAGAACTGGTGTTAATAGAAAACGGCTCTTTAACTAGCGTAAAATATGTGGAAGAAATCCTTAGCTATTTTTATGCATGACAATGCCCGGCCTCATACAGGTTGGATTGTGAATACGACCTTCAAGAGATAAACATTACTCGTATGGAGTGGCCAGCATGTAGCCCGGATATCAACCCGATCAAGCATGCTTGGGACGAGCTAGGGAGATACGTAAAACAACGAAACCCTCCCCCAATCACGCATTGTGAGCTTAAAATTGCTCCTACAGAAGAATGGGAGAATATTCCCCAAAATCGTATCAGGAACTTGGTGTACAGCAAGGCAAACCGCGTAAACGCAGGAATGGAGGCGAGGAGTGTTAAAATTCAAAAAAATGGTAATGTTGTTCAAAAATGTCATGTTTCCTATTTTTGTTTTAAGGCGAGATTAGCAGTTCTTTTCATGATGTAATTTTTAGTAAATAAAATGTAGTGACTCATAAATTTTATTACTTTTATATAAGGGGTATTATATTGTCTATTAAACACAATTTATTTTATTAAGCTAGCATTCTTAGTTTCTGAGATTGATAGGTTGCTTTAAGTGACCAGGATTCATTGCTCTCGAGTATATATATATTTTGTAAATACATACGTATTATACATAGAAACACCCAGACCCGAGACAAATACTTGCAGATCATACAAACATTTGTCCCGCAGCGGGAGTCGAAATCGCAACCTTTTTCGTCTCAGCCGGACTTGAGCCCACTGCGCCACAGAGGTCACCACGCGATTAGCCATACCACAGATAACATAATACTATACTAGTACAGATGCCTCATCCCATACAACGAAACGCGACTGTCCTAAGGCGGGCTATTCTTCGAGCTATTTTGGTTTCGCCTACATAGGCGCTAGATGCCGTTTCGCGCGGTGGATATTTAGAGCCACCTACCGTCTGGAAGTGGATTTATTACCTACTAGTAAAACTCGCAACCAATAGATGGCGGTAATTATGCGTCGAAAAGCCGAGCGAATCGAGCGATCGATCTGTTTACCTATCATTGCAGCTTTTAATGCAGCGACGCGCGACGTTGCCAGCTTGCCGCGTAGATCGGGTAGATCGTAGGATCGGAGCGTAGGTAGATCGTGTACTTCTAAGTAGGTACCTACTTAGTATCTACGTAGATTTATATTTGTCAAACAAATCAGAACGTATCGTCTGTTCTTACCTATGTACCTACCTACACATTATATATTATTTAGTCGTGCGGGTGTGGGACGCGGTACACTACCTACCTAGGTAGGTAGGTAGGTACATAGAGGTTTTGTAAATACCTTCTTTTAGGAGGCTAAACCGCTTCGTTACGTAACGCCTTACGGCGCCAGTGCGTCTGGCTTGCCTTTCTCTCACGCATACGGCAGCGGTAGGCAGGCTCCTCCTCTCCCATTCTAACCCACAGCGCTAGTTAGATTTGTTTAAGTTATCACTTCTGTCGAGCATCCCGAGACGCACACGTTTTTAGTTTTTTTTAATAGGTAGGTAGGTACCTAAGTAGTTTATAATTCGAATAAAAATTGTCTTACAATAAATCTAAAAAAAAAAAGACAGCCGACTTCATGTATACTTATACACAAGGCAGCTACTGTACAACGTTGTGGAGTTCCCTTGACTGTCTTTCGTCTTCAACATCAGACCCTTAATGACAGTCACACACAACCCATATAGGTAGGTACCTAGGTTTAATGTTTTGATCAATACAAATTAATCAAGCCCAAACACCAGGTAATTGCTGTAAATCGTTGAGGAGCTCCCTTGACTGTCTTTCGGCTCCATCATCAGATCAACTCCAGACCTTCATTAAATAGTAGTTTACTAAATTTAAATTTAATAGCTTTAATAAAATACTCAATGAAAAAATTAACAAACGCACTAGTCGCACTACGATTTTCAAAGATTCCCCTCGATTTCTCTGGGATGCCATCATCAGATCCTGGTTTCCTTATCAGGGTACCACCACCCTTGGTATATCTTTTTCTTTTTATTTTTTTTCCAACAAAAAAGAATCATCAAAATTGGTTCATAAACGCCGGAAGTTATCCGCGATCACATAAAAAATAGGTAGGTATATATAGATGAGTCGAAACAGTTTCGGTGCCTCCATCGACAAAATAATACCTACGTGAGTAAAGCCCGTGTTTATCAAAATGTAAAATGCAACAATACAGTAATTGAAAATACCGCCACCTATTAATAGTAAATAGGTACCTCCAACAATGAAACCGTGTCAACATCAACGAAGTACAAATAACTGCCACCAAACAATGAGGTTTTACTAATAGAGAGGTTATACTCATTTAAGAAGTAATAAAAACATGACGGTATTTTACTATAGCTACCATGTAGGTAGGTATAGTAGGACATGTAGGACCTATGGAACTTTATTTCTATCGCTGAGTAGGGTAAAAGATCACAGAGATATATAGGACCCCGTTGTCAGAAAGAGATAAACATATTTTTCACACCTTACATGAGCGGCCAGCCGGCTGACGGCCAATGACAGCCTATGACGTCTACTAAATACAGCGCTGTCCTTGTCTCGTTCGTGTATATGGCAAAGCGGCAACGCCGCCGCGGCAATGATTTTTGAGTAAAATTAAATTAATGAATTTCCATTTTAAATAGTTTTTACAAATGAAAAGATACATCCATCTTGCTTTTTACAGCCGTCCCAGTATTAGTATTGCACTTTCGAAATACACAACATGGCATTTTTGTTTTTTTCTATCTCCAAAATCCAGCAAAGTAGTACGTGCGCGTCGCGGCCAGACGCAGGACGGACTGAGTTTACTCAAGCTAATTAGCTTGTGTTTGTCTTGCCGCGCAGATCTCGGTAGAACGTATCTACCTCAGTTTATATATAATATCATTGCCACCAAAGGTACGACGACATCATTTAATTTTGAAAAACAAAAAAAAAATGTTTAAATAGCTTTTATTTGATTTTCCCATCCTTATGATATTTAATTAAATTGGAAAATGCCTTTATCAGGACCTAATCTAGATATTTTATTAACTTGAATAACAAATCGATACCAGTAATGCCATCTATTGGTATTTATTTGAACTACTTTTCCTTTCTTAGGGATGAGACCCCATGGCCATACCGTTCCGCTCTAAGCCATGATACATGAGCCCCAGAGCCGCCCAGAGGTAATGAGCCAACCAACCCATTTGGTCTGTGAAGCCAAAAGATCTTGTATTTTACAAATAGAGTCGTTTTATTAGAATTCTCAGGTATAGTTACGCATGAGACAAATACAGACCCCAGCATTTTTTGCATCGTCCATAGAATTTAAATTGTATCATTTCAGAAAACAGATTGTTGTGCTATGGTCTGAAGATTCTCGTAAAAATGTTGGGAAATATAAAAATTTTCAAGCTCTCAAAAAGTAGAAGCTAAAATGGCCTGGCTCGAATAAATAACATGGAAAAACATAGGAAAATTAAAATTTTTGATAAGTTAAATTTTTATAACAGTATCTAAATCTGTTAAAAAATTTAAAGATCCAAAGGGGACTGCAGGACTAGATACAAACAAACAAAAAGTATTACTTACTTGATCTTTATAAATTGGCAAAGTGAAATGACAATGCACTGCTTTGACCGCGCTACTCCGGATACCTCTGCTCTATCCGGTGTTGCATAATCAGCTTAACAGCATAGCGAATAAGGAGGTGGCGATGATCGTTCGCACGATGGCGGCGCGGTGATGAACAACACTTACCTACCTACATAAGCTGGAATTCCAATCATAAAAAACACATCCTAGGTTTTAATATACAGAAATGTACAGAATAATATACAATAATATAAAATACACGTGAAACAGTTGAGCTAAGGACCGTTTAAAACGATCCATAGATAGCTCAACTGATCCAGATCACTGCCAGAGGACAGCGTTTCCGAGATACTGGAGGTATTACGACGTTGCATAGCAATGCTAATACGCTGAGCCAGATAGAAGCTAGCTCTTGGGTCACGCAATGTATCTACCAGACGCCGTATTCTATCTACCACAGAATACTTTTAACTATGTACATCTAAGTTAAATTGTAAATTACCAGCAAGCTACTAGGTACCTACTACTTTTGTATGAGTCAATGGGACCACTCTAATGACAGATTGCGGTCCCCCATCCTAGAACTAACCTCAAGAATGTATAATTTTCTGAGTCTGTGTTCCATATAAAAGCTGCCAAGTATGATTGACTTTCATTAAGAATGTAAAATATATCATTACCTTCTGTCTGCGGTTTCACACGCTTCACACCTCATAGATATGTTATCTGCTATCTAGCTCATTGGTGGTCTCCCCCTCTTCCGATCCAATCTTGACTTCGAATCCAGTCGTGCACGTATGGATTTTCTGTTTGAAGAATGTGTGTGCCCATAATCATTACGTTTTATAAACTAAAAAGAAACCGACTTCATTGAATGAAATTTGAGCCAATAATACATTTAGTGAAGTATACCCTTTCAAACAAGAAAGAATTTTCCAAATCGGTTCAGCCGTTTTCGAGTAATCGGTGAACATACTTACATAAAAAAAACAGATTCCGACGAATTCAGAACCTCCTCCTATTTGATAAAGTCGGTTAAAAATGAACATCGTGAGAAACAGGCGTATTGTAAAACCTAAAAAGTTCGAATACATGTGCACGAAAGGAGCATCTGAGGTTTACTTAAATCCTTTCATCACACTGGTTCGAAATAACTTTATAGTGACACGATAAGAAGAATTAGGTCACTGATTACAACTACAATGTTTCATTCGAATACGCAGTTGTTGCAGCATGATTGAGGTACATACATATATATACTAATATCCAAACCAAACATTCGTTTTTATAAGTTATAATAAGCAGGATGGAAATATATGGTAGTTATTTTATTTGTCAGCGGAAACTTGTACCTAGGTGTCTACTTGCAGCGCCAGAGTTTTATACTTTTCAATGTCGATTTTATAATAATGCATCATTTTGCATCATCATCAGCCCGATCTCACCCACAGCTATAGGCCTGCTTTTTATCAACCGACCTCAATAAAGGAGGAGTTTCTCAATTCGACAGTTTTTTTTATTGTTACCTCATAACTCCGTTATTTATGAACCGATATGAAACAATCTGATTTCGTGTCAAAGGATATACTTCCCGATTGGTCAATTCAATTCCCAATCGATCAATCGATCGATGCCATCAACTCGTTTGGCCTAAGTAAGTTGCGTGGTTGGGCCAGTAGCCACCCAAACCAAAACTGTATCACCTATTTACCTAGATAACAAATGTAGGTATTTGTTTTATAAAATTATAATAAATATAATTGAAATGTGATGTGATGTCTCAGAAGGCAAAGGCTGTCGCAGATTGAAGAGCTGATGGAAGAGCTGCATCAGGCACTTTTTGACGACCTCTGTGGCTAGTGAGTCAAGGCCCGGCTAAAACGCAGAAGGTTGCGGGTACGATTCCCGCCACGGGAGCAATGATTGTATGATCTTTAAGTATTAGCATCGGGTCTGGGTGTTTCTATGTATAATATGTATTTATTTAAAAAATAAAATGAATAAGTATCAGTCTTGTTGTACCTATAACACCAGATCTGCTTACTTTGAAGCCTGATGATGCTGTGGTCAGATGATTATTTATTTATCCGACGCAGGACGTTGATTTGTTAAAGGTGAACTCGGGTCATCAAATAAATAATACTTATTGGACAACAGATTACGGATAACTAAATAACACTTCAAGCGGTAAAAATAAGCATGTTTTCGCTCTGCGTATCTATTTCCTGCCGTGGAATGGAAGGCGGGCTCTTGCTTGTAGGATACTGAGAAAGCTATTCGACCTGTTTAGCCGAGGAACCTCTTCAGTTCCGTGTCCACACACGAGACTACGACGCTGTTTATAACCAGTGGCACTAGTGAAGCCTAACTCGAAGCTTACATAATAGATAAGAAAATCCCGTAACTTACTCTCCATATACGGTATCGAAGACATACAAACTGTACAATTTGTTTTCTAACTTTTGAATAAGGTCCCAAAAGGTCAAAGTAAACTATTCTATAGAAAATACCTTATTCTATAGCATTATACCCTAGAATATTCCTAAAATCGCGAAAATCCCTTTGCAGGAAGAAACGCTATTTTATCAATCATACGGATACGGAACTTCTTGTTTACCTTTATCATAGAAGACCGTATAAGTTCCTACAGTACGTACACCTTTATGTTCTTCTGTGCCTACTGACGAAGTTGGTATTGTAGGTATGTAGCTCTACTATTTCATTAACTTGCTATATATGCAAACGGAGAAGTGCTTATTAGATACCTATGTACTTTTTAAAAGCTTTTCCATGCCAGCCAACTCACCTTCCTCTCAGACTTATACTAGACTTATTCCATATTCATTTAGGTAGTATAAAATCCATTAGTTCCTAGGAGCATCTGTGGGTTGATTTCTTTATGAAAATCAGAAAAAACTTTCTCTTACAAAAATGTACTAATGGAATGTTTGTATATGATTTGTACGTCGTATTATTAAAGTACTTACATAATTATAAATTATAAATCAAACGCTAAGATGGCAAAACCAGCTTTCTCTAAAAACTGCAGGAAGCAGCCAGCGACGCGGAATTTTTCGAATGGTTCAGGTTCTAATCTGTACGGAAAGGGTAGGACAAAATTGGTCCTACCACTACACCACTGTGGTCGTTCCCATTATAAAATGAGCAAAAGAATAAAAATATAACATACTTGAGTAAACGAGATTTGAATCGATCGTCCATCGTGTCGAAGCACTTTGATTTGATTGGCAAAATATTAACATGCGAAAACGTAAAACGAATTTTGATTCATGCTACACTGCATCTCTCAAGTCTACTCAATTCCAATCAGTTTAGATGAACATTTTGATTGGAAATCTCTCACTATTCCTGATAGCGCGACAGGTAGCTATTAGTAGCGTCCGTTCTATTATGAAACTAACTAGAATTGGTGAATGTGAATTACCTCATAAAACTCCTATTTTAAGTTCGCCTTTGTCCAGATGTACCTATGTATAACAGAAAGCCTCATTTACTTGGATCATCTAGTATTGCTTGAACAAGATCACCGACAAAGGATACAATACCTACCTGTGAGTTATTAGGTCCTGGTTATCTACATAATTTTTTTAACAATAATAACAGAAAACTTTATTTAACAAAACGTGAAGGAATATAAAGGATAATGAAAATGTTTAATAGAACTTATATTGAGGTAGTTATATGATTAGGTATATCGTAAGTGTCTTACTTTTGGTGGCCCTGAGCGGAGCTTATTGCTATCGCGGTCATAATTAATTAGATCATAATCTACCAGACAACTCAGTTTGTACTTAATTTTACCTAATCTTAATACTATTGTATAGTACTACTACTAACTACAATAAATGCTATGACAACGAAACTGGGAGGGTTGGGTATCCTCGACCCCTGGAACTATAGTTTAGAACTGTGCCTCAGGGTTAGTTTCTTTAGTTATAATACATTTTTAGTGGAAAGTAGATGTATTTTGTATATTAATAATATGGGTAGCATTCAAACATTCGTTTTTATAATAAGCAGGATGGAAATATATGGTAGGTATTTTATTTTTCAGCGGAAACTTGTACTAGGTATCTACTTGCACCGCCACAGTTTTATACTTTTCAATGTCGGTTTTATAATAATCTTGCATCATTATCAGCCCTATCTCACCCACAGCTAGAGGCCTCCTTTTAATCAACCGACTTCAATAAAGGAGGAGTTTCTCAATTCAACAGTTTTTTTTATTGTTACCTCATAACTCCGTCATTTATGAACCGATTTGAAACAATCTGATTTCGTGTGAAAGAATATACTAAATTAGGAACGCTTAATTAAATTATATAAGATTAAATTAGGATAAGTTAGTAACAGCAGAATACCAAACAGTTCTAAACCTAATTTTATCTAAAACTAGCGACCCGCCCCGGCTTCGCACGGGTGCAATGCTGATACTTATTATACTACAGAATGGTTATCCCTTAGAGATAGACATATACCATCGTGGTCTTTTTTGTAAACCTTTTTAAGGTGTACAATACTGTAGTACATTATTTTGATCTATCTCGTAGGGTTCAGCCAGCGTTTGCAATGTAAGCGCAAAAAAATTTGAAACCTCTAAAATTATCAGTGTTTCTCTACTATATTATGCATGTTTTATACATATAAACCTTATATAAACCATATAAACCATATAAACCTCTTGAATTACTGTATCTATTAAAAAAACCGCATCAAAATCCGTTGCATAGTTTTAAGGATCTAAGCATACATCGGACATCGGACAGACAGACAGCGGGAGGCGACTTTGTTTTATACTATGTAATGATGATGATTAGTTAGGTTGGTGCCAACAGAATTGAGGCCAATGGCGTGTTAACTTTGAGAGATTCCTAATTTATTAATTAAGGAAGTATTATGTAATCAAGAATTATTCAAGTCCGATGCGAATGTCTAATATACGTTGCTTGCAGGTCCTATATGCACAAATGCACATGTACTTCCTGGACTGCGTCCCACGCATCCCGAAAGCGTCGGTACCAAAGGTTGAACGGGGGCCATTAGGGTGTCGGCGAAAGTGAACGCAGAGGTGCGCCCCACCGCCCGACGTATGGGGTGGGCCACTACATATATAAACTCATACCCAAGGTAAAACTAATAGAGTAAAAACAGTTCCGGCTCGGCGTCTCAGCTAGTGGAACGGCCGTACCCCGCCCCATCATGCGAGGGACCTGGAGATCAGTGGTCAGTGTCACATAACACGGGAATAGCACTCAATTTAAACCGGTCTACATCAGTGAAAATTCTCAAATAGTGATTAGATTCTTTTGTGGTTTACAGGACAGTGTTAAATATTAAAAATATTAATCATATTTTTAAAACTGAAGATCTTATCCCAAGATCTCTAACTTCTCATAATTTACAGTATTTAATATAGACGAGTAAACCACGATCCAACTTAAATCATACAAAACTCATGTAATTAGTTACTAACAAAATACCAATTATTTACAAAACCTTGTTCAAAGACAAATATTGACCGGCGGTCTTTGCATTTCAATTCTCACGCTCGCTACTAATTGGTTGTTTGAACTACCGCTTGATGTTCAAAGTAAATTTTGAATAGATTTTGTACTAAGTAGAAACTTAGCTTACCAAAAATCATAAAGTAACTTATAGATAAAAAAACACAGCCTAAAAACCTTGACTTGGGAGAGCTTGTACTTTAGAAAATTTACATCTCACGGATATTTAAAACAAAGTTATGGTGTTGGTTTCTCTGAAAAATTGCAGGTTAGGAGTTTGAAAATATACCTGAAAATATACATGAAAATAGACCTTATTTGTGGCTCGATTTGCACAAGCAACTCGTTACCACTGATTAATTACTTATTGAATAATCTGCACAAGCAAGATGAAGTGCGTAGTGGGCATACAGTTTCTTTAGCTTTAGGTAAAATAAACAAAGACATAGGTACTTTAGAAGTTTGAAGATGCGTGGTTCTATGTCAGCGATAAGACCTAGGTATCAACTCCATTAGGTATTAAAATTTATTAGTTGCTGTCGAAAATGTAAATAAACGGGGGAACTGCGTAAAATTAGGTTAAACGTTTTTTAGTAAACAAGTGCAAGTCTTTGATGTAAAAAGGAATAAAAATTAGTGATATACTTATTTAATTCTGTCCAGCTGTGAGAGAAAATCAGATACTTACTTACTTAAGTAGGTAGGTATCGTACAACTCAATTTATTTTTCCCAACAAAAACAGCTCGATTCATTTTAATTGATGTTCATTGCATTGATATCATGATGGGTAGTACATTGTTTTCTTGCTTCTGTTCAGTTTCTCGACAACGATTTGTTCGGTGAAAAAGTGCATTGTGCGGCAATGAACTCGACCGTTTCTTGCATGTGTTACCTTCCGTTTTGTTTGTTCTCCGCGTGGGCTCGTATTATCTCATCTCATTCCGGTTTTCTTAATAGTTTAAGTGTGTTATTTTAATACTTTCTTCATACCTACTTGCATACCTATACTCTAGAATACCTTTGCCCGTGTTTCTCAAAATAAAAAACCCTAAACGCCCTAAACATTCCTTAGCAGAACATAACTTTTTTGATTATTAAAGAGAAGTCCATGGTAGCTATCTTACCTATATGATTATTAACTGCAAGCATTATTTACTTAAAAATACAGAGCAGAGAAAATCTTCAAGAGGAACAATAAGTTCTAGCATCCGTGTGCCCTAATTGGTTATGCCAAGGTCAAAATTTCTCGCGCTGATGTAACGAGTTTATATCTATGGTGCCCGTTCCACTTGTCTCTTTTTGCACTACATATTTGGGTGGTTGATATTCACAGTATGTATAAATGGTGCGGGCTATTACTTATGCCCGTGGCTGTCGTTCAGCAGACCAACAAACACAATCATCGTCTGTCTTGTTTTGGTCAGAGATGTCGTGCGTCGGCGTCCATCGCGTCACGTCGTCCTCCGTCGTCGCTCGTAATCTCTTATGCAATCATTGCACAATACAGACCCACTTGACTGTGTTGTTTTGAATCATTTAGCCCCTAGTGTGAACTACGCTAATGCACTAGATGCACACTTTCTCGAATAAATTTTCACCTCTACTTAGGCTGCCTAACCACAAGACGTCGTCTTGCAACTATCCATGTAATATATGAAAATTATGAGGTAAGTAGGATTACTTACCTACTAACATTACCTGCTGCCCATGCATTATGTAACTTTTACATGATGTATCTAATTAATAATAACATCCGGCTCTAGATTTATAAGGCTTTGATACTGCTTCGAGCCATAAACTACATGGATCGCGGACCGTGGGTCCCCACTTTATTCAGTTACAACTTGTCTTCATCTTACTTTCTTTTCGTGATTCACATGACCTTACGTAATTAACTATCCGTGGCCTCCGGCTGCACTTCGTTTATGTAACTCTGAACAAGGGTATCAGTGAAACTGTTGTTTTACTTTAGGTAGGTTAGTAGTAATTATTCTAACTATGAATCTGATAGTGACCGTTATCGTTTTCATTGTTTGTTGCGTTCTTTATTTATGGTTCACGTGTTCTTTGTTAATTCTTATTGTGTCTACTAAATTTTTAGAGCTGTGCTTTTTTTATTTATTTTGATTGGAGTGCGTTATGTAGTAAAGCTTTGCGTTGTTTGATGTGTGTGAGATATTCATTGCTATGCGTTTATATTGTTAATTATATATAGTTAATATAATAATAAGTGTTTTGTATTGTTACAGATTACCCTAGTGGTAATATTCCAAGTCACACTAGTATCGGGCAAGGCCTTGATACAATATAATCAGCAAGCACAGCAGCAATTGGAACAGAAAACTTCGAACGAGAATACAGCTCAAAAGCGCGTCGGATATGACTACTCAGCACCTCCAGACAACTTGGTGAACCCATTTCAAGACCACGATAATCTAAATCTAGACGGCGACCACCACGAGGACATACACCATCACGACCACCACGAAGAACATCACGATATTCATGAGGATCATCACGAAGAACACGTTGTAGACCACGACGATCACCATGACCATCACGATCACCACGATCCAGGCTACTGGAAGAAGAAACTCATATGGAAGCCTGGTTGGAAAAAAATCTGGAAACCGGCTAAGAAACAAATCTACAAACCGTCTTGGAAAAAGATATGGAAGCCGATATGGGTGCCCACTAAAGTACCCGTCTGGAAGGAAATAAAGGTGCCAGATTGGAAAAAAATCTACAAGCCTATATGGAAGCCCATTAAAATATCGGCATGGAAGGATATCAAGGTCCCCGATTGGAAAAAAATTACAGTTCCTTTCTACAAAGATATAGTGGTCCCGGGTTGGAAAGAGATTCAAGTACCAGCATGGAAAAAGGTATGGAAACCAGAATGGGTTAAAGTTGGAGTTAAAGGTGAAAAGTATTTGGGCAAGGATCATGATGGTTGGGAATACACTTCGCATGATCTGTGGAAAAAGAAATTAGTATGGAAACCACTGTGGAAGAAATACTGGAAACCAGCCAAAAAACAGATCTGGATCCCGGACAAGAAGCTGGAGTGGAAAGACGAGTGGAAACAAGTCTGGAAAAACGAAAAGAAAAAGATCTGGATTGACGACAAGAAATTAATATGGAAAGAGGCTTGGCAACAAATCTGGAAGCCATCGAAAAAACTTATTTGGGTACCGTCCAAGAAACTGGAATGGAAAGAAGCTTGGAAGCAAATATGGGTTCCAGATTGGAAGGAAATATGGGTTCCAAGTGTAAAGAAAATCTGGAGACCAGTATGGATTTCAGAATGGTTCCCTTCACCGGACCACCACGACCACCACGAGTCTCACGGGTGGGACAGAAGTGACAACAATGCAGCAGCAAACCAAAAATCAGTAGTCGTAAAGCAACCTGGGACACCGCAGCAAGCTGCTCCCCAGCAGCTACAGCAGACCACATGGCAGTTCCCTAAATAGACGGCACGCTAGAGCTTTTGGTGCAAAATTGTGTATAAATAGTCAACGTTGCTGCGTCGCGCGTTATCGAAACCAAATCACTGCGATTCGATAAAGGAAAATGCCATATACTCGTACCTACGAAGAATACATACCTACGTAGATAACTTCAGGACTCAAGGTGGTCTCCCGCGATGAAGAGCGATCTCATCAAAGCTCATTATTTAGGTAATGCATTAGTTGATTTTCATATACCCAACCCGCTGATTGGCTTTTTACAAATGTACCTACTAATGTAGCTCATTGTTTTAAATTTATATGCGAAGCGAAAATTGTGAGCCGGCGATGCGATTGTTTCATGAAAAATTGCACCGATGGATATTATATTTGCAAACTTTTAGCGGGTATCGTCGAGCTTACAAAAATTACTGAAAGAAGTTATCGAGCTTACAACCGTCAATATAGATTAATTCTTAATAGTTAGGTCCATAGGTTACCATAAAAAAGTCTGAAACATCCGACGTGTTCAGCTGTTTTTTTGTTATGTAGGTGTAAAAGAAATGAGATTCTGTAATACCCACTGATGCTTATGTTTTGTTGTTTAGTTTTATATTATAAATAGTTAAAATATTATTAGGTTTACTAAATAAGTACTAGAAACTAAGTAGGTATAGCCGAACCAATGAAATAAAATAATATTACAGAATTTTAATAAAGTTTATTTTAATAGGTCACATTAAAACGCTCTATAGCTAAACATGTAAGAGGAATATAATAAAACGACAAATAATAAGCGAGTAGCAAGTTTAACCTGCTTTCAGAAGAAATCGTTATAAACATGGACCAAAAGAGTTACAACAATAGAAAGTAAACCATATTGCCAGCTTGGTAAGATATATGTTTTACGCACACCATTATCATGCAAATATGGTTAATGTTACGTCATATTCGCTTCATCTCTCTTTTACCCGTAAAACAATCCATACTTAGAAAGAGAGTTAGCGAATATCAATTGGCGCTTCGTTCATTTTATATCGTTTGCGTTTGGTTAGTTAATGCCAGATTTAGTTTCGTTTCATGTCGTTTGCGTTTGGTTTTTAAAGTTTTCGTTGCGTTATTGTTCATGGTAGGTAGGTAACAGTTGGTTTAGGTTTTGCGTTTCGTTCGACTATATCGGATATGTTGGTCGAGACATCGATAAGGTATGGTATCTAACCCATATCCGTTATAAGTTACGTTTTGTTATATCGAACTCATGCCTAATAACGATTTCTTGGCTTGATACTAGTTACAAAATAGAACTAAACTGCAAAGTAACAATACAATGTACACACACTCACTATACAATGTATAGTGAGTGTGTTGTGTGTGGGTGGTCAGGCTTAGCGATGAGACGTACTTGTAAAATCGAGTACCAGGGCTTCCAAGTACGTCCACATATAAAAACCAGGGCCAAAAACCAGGTACGAGTACGAATGGGTCGGCGGCGGCGGGCCGGGTGGCGGGCGCCACGCACTTGCTTTCCCAATAAGTGTTGGTCAGCTGCATAGACAGCTGTGATGAGCAAAAAACAACAAAATGTGCCTCGATAGCTCGCGCTCTGGGCATGGCTTAACTGTTTTATTTAGTAAGCCCTACCTGAAGCATTTATACCTGTAACAGACAATATTCGTTTAAATAAACAGCTTTATCAGTATTATTAAACATTACTATTAACCGCTTTATACGTAGTCCTACCGAAATCCCGAAACAATATTAACAAACAGATTTTATTACATTAACAGGTAATATTGGTTGAAATAAACAGCTTTTACTAGTATTATTAAATCAGTTATTCAACCGCTTTATTAGTTGGTCCAACAATAATTCCAAAAAAATTCAATAAACATTAAAAGTTTGTAAAAGTAACAAACTTTTGGGTTGGGATAGAGCATAGAAAATTTTCAGAAAATGCTCTGCTCTAAAAATTTGTTACTTCAAGCACACAATATTAGGTGAAATAAAACATAAAATAACAGCTGCATTACAAAAAAAAACAATTCTGGTATAAACAGCATAACATTAATTAAAAATCAGACTCTTAGAGTACCTACGCATCTACCTATCTACATACCTATTCAAAGATAAAATAAACTAATCATAAGGAAAACAAAAAAAACTTCAGTAGGTACATATTAATCAGTCGTTTTATTTACATAAAAAAATTACTCTTATCCACTATATGAAGTACCATTAGTTAAGTATTTAACTTTATACTTTACAATAATTATATAGGATGTATCAAATAGTAGTGTCAATTGAAAGTCTCCAGAATAGGTCACACTCGGGTGATTTTGAGTCTATATCCTAAAAAATAGCATGCCCACAAAATATATTTACTACTACGTCAATTACTGAAAACATTTGAACGTGATACTGAAACAACAGATGTGTTTATAAATTATAAATATCTACTTATGACTTCCAATTGATACTACTCTCAGGGATACCCAGTATGCTAGATATATCGTACCCTACAGTAGGTATCTCCATTTGACAAAGTATGTGGAGTGCAAGGAAATACAATTATATCCGAAACATCAATTACTGTCCAATCGTGACCTACTTCACCAACATCTAGTTGATAAGATCTTAGATGTTCATTAAATCCTAAACAAGTAACTGTTACACATAATAAATGCACATCATCGACTGACGAGTGAAGTATGTATTTCACCATATAAAACTCATATGCGCTGGGCGGAGTTAAGGTAATAATATTATTAGTAAAGTATTTGATGCTATTGTATTCAACCCATTCTACTTTATTCTTGACACATATATGAGATGGGATATATTTTATAATATCATTAAAATGTATTGTGTCAGATTGATCTATTTTACCAATTATATTTTTTTTCTTTAATACTTGTCCACTTTGCATTCTACTTGCTATGTTTAACTGTTCCTTTACCATTAAAGTGTAAGGTAAGTTTTTTCTAGAAGCAGTGTTATTGGCTGAACTTTTAAGTGCTTTATGCTTAGCTTCAAACTGCATACACATCAAATTTCTGAGTGGACCTACCATTCGCATAACATGTGGATAGTGAACCAAGAAATGGTGTTTCGGTTTCAAAGTATCTTTAAACAAATTAACATACTCGATGTTATGTTCTGCAATCAATGTTTCTAAATGGCGAATTGATTGTTCATTGACACTTTGTTCTAAAATGGTTTCCACAATTTGGACAAGAATTAAAAGAAAATTCCAAACAACGTCATCATCAGGTACTAAATCTCCAGCAATGAGTGGTAAAAAAACATTAGTAAAGAAACATACAACTACATTCTATCTACTTGAAAAAATATGATGATGAATATGAATATGAAAAAAAAAAATAGAATATTTTTACTAAAACCTTGCACTCGTCAGGGCATAAATGCACAATCTCTGCAGAAATAGCCTCAAAATCGGCTCTAGTCATTTTTTTAATATTTTTATGTAGTATTCTACAATAGCCTTAACCAAACTACTACGAGAACTTGAGTCAAGTTTCTTGTTTTGAATAGATTGCAAAGCTACTCTGCCTTGCATGCTGGAGTTTAATACTTCTTGCAAGTTTAACTAAAAAATAAAAAAATATGAAAAAGGTACTCTGTTAAATGCATCAGGTTTCATGAGTAGGATGGTCAGTATTCATATTGAATTATTAAGCATAGATACATACATTGCTTTTGTTATGATGATTTTCATCGTCAAATAATAGTTCACATGATGTTGTGTCTGATGTGTCCAGAGAATCAGTGTTCTGCAATTACAAGTAAGTACCTACTTATTTAAAAACATTGCTAGGAAACCTACATACCTATTTAAGAACAAAATTGACAAGTGACATGACAACAATCAACCAATCTGCATCGGGTCTACAGGGTGATTAAGTGAAGACCCAATACTATTGGTAAGTAAGAAGGCAATTAGGCTCACCTCTATTACAGGGATTCAAATACATAAATGGCGCACATCACGCATGTTCTCTATTCTCCCAAGGGGTAGGCACCCTCTTAGCACTACAACCTCCTTCCCCGTTGGGGATACAGGCATCTTATTTTTCTTCCGGTCCTTTTATCATGTTATTTATTAAAATAACCTTATCTTATCACTGTAGGTAGGTTAGTAGTTATGTAGATACAAGCATGTCCTAATAATCATATACCTTACCTACTAGTACCTACCTAACTATTTGGATAAAATTATGTGAGTAGTTAAGTACATAAATGATGTAGGTATATATATATATATCTATGTCGTTAGGTACTTACGGAATGCACGGTCTTTATTTCAGCCTTGTAGATTTTATAACCTAATTTAAATTTTATCTAATTTAAATATTATTTTTTTATTTTATTTTTTTGATAGGTTAGTCAATCTTAGTAGTGTCGTCGAATAGTCATTAGGTACTTTCCCAATAAGTGTTGGTCAGCTGCATAGACTGCTGTGATGAGCAAAAAACACAACAAAATGTGCCTCGATAGCTCGCGCTCTGGGCATGGCTTAACTGTTTTATTTAGTAAGCCCTACCTGAAGCATTTATACCTGTAACAGACAATATTCGTTTAAATAAACAGCTTTATCAGTATTATTAAACATTAATATTAACCGCTTTATTCGTCAGTCCAACCAAAATCCCGAAGTAATTTCAACAAACAGATTTTATCACTTTAACATACAATATTGGTTGAAATAAACAGTTTTACTAGTATTATTGAACAGTAATTCAACCGCTTTTTATGTTGGTCCAACCAAAATCAGAAAGTAATTTCAACAAACATTTTCATTTAGCCCTACAAAAAGAGTTGGTTAGTTTAACAGACAATATTGGTTAAATAAACACTTTTTACTAGTATTATTAAACAGTAATTCAACTACTTTATTAGTTAGTCCAACTAAAAACAACGTAATTTGAACAAACATTTTCAGTTAGCCCTACACAAAGAATTTGTTAGTTTAACAGACAATATTGGTTAAAATAAACAGCTTTTACTAGTATTATTCAACAGTAATTCAACCGCTTTATTAGTAAGTCCAACTAAAGTCAAAGTAATTTGAACAAACATTTTCAGTCAGCCCTACCCAAAAAAAATGTTAGGTTAACAGACAATATTGGTTGAGATAAACAGCTTTTACTAGTATTATTAAACAGTAATTCAACCGTTTTATTAGTTAGTCCAACTAAAGTCAAAGTAATTTGAACAAACATTTTCAGTTAGCCCTACACAAAGAATTTGTTAGTTTAACAGACAATATTGGTTGATATAAACAGCTTTTACTAGTATTATTCAACAGTAACTCAACCGCTTTATTTGTTGGCCCAACCAAAATCAGAAAGTCATTTCAACAAACATTTTTAGTAATCCCTACAAAAAGAGTTTGTTAGTTTATCAGACAATATTGGTAAAATAAACAGTTTTTGCTAGTATTAATAAACAGTAATTCAACCGTTTTATTAGTTAGCCCAACTAAAGTCAAAGTAATTTGAACAAACATTTTCAGTTAGGCCTACACAAAGAATTTGTTAGTTTAACAAACAATATTGGTTGAAAGAAACAGCTTCACTAGTATTATTAAACAGGTATTCAATTGCTTTATTAGTTTGTCCAATCAACATCATGCAGTAATTACAACGAACATTTTCATTAAGCCCTACAAAAAGAGTTTGTTGCTTTAACAGACAATATAGGTAGTAATAAACAAATTTATACGTATTATTTATCACTAATCCAACCATATTTTTAGTTTGTCAAACGAAAATCTTTATAAATTCAACATATATTTCAGTATGCGTCACTAATACGTTTGTTACTTTAACAGACTAATTAGTAGCAACAAACAGCTGTACTAGTATTATCAAACAGTAATACTACCACTTTTTAGTTGATCTAACCAAAACATCTATGTTAAATAAATTAATATTTTGTTATTTTACCCAGAGCTATTGTTATTTGAACATACTTTTTATGTCAAATTTAACAACACTATTGGTTAGAAGTTGAAGCTGCTGTTAATATCACATAATAACATAGTAGTAAGTACTATAACAATCAATAGATCCAACAAACATTTTCGTTAAGTCTTACCCAAAGATATTGTTATTTAAACAAATTATTTTGTTCAATAGTACAACAATAGTAGTATTTTTTAACATTAAATTTGTATTTATAACAAAACATTTTGGTAGCTTCAACAACAACCAGCAGTAAAAAATGGTTTTCACGTAGAATAATTGGTATATGACTATTGAATAAAATGAATAAAAATTACTAAAATATCAATGGTGAATACAACAAATATGAATTAGTTGTACCAACCAAATTCAACCGAATGTATTTGTAGAGCGAAAAATTGGTAAATTTGAATTGGTACAACCAATTCAAATTTAGTAAGAATTATTGTTATTGTTACCAAATAACAATTGTATTAATAACATTTTTAGTAAATATTACTATTTCTAAGTGTTACAATAACAAAGTCATATTTATTAAAGTAACAAATTTCTTGATTGGCGCTATATTGACATGTAGTTTCGGTTGGTTTTCGGTTGGTTCAACCGAAGTTTTCTCTCAGTGTAGTAATTCCAGACTGTATACAGTCTATGCACGTTGACGCAGTCACGCCGTCCATCGTAGCCAACATGGAGGGCATGGGGGTACTAGGACGCGAAGAGAACAAGATCATAGCCAGGGATCTCACGGACTTCTTTGTGAAAGAACTTGGCGTCTTAGAAGACAAGTAAGTTTTGCTCATATGACCTGTATCGTCTCAGGTAATAATATTTCTAGATAAATTCACACAGTACAAATTCATCTAGCTCCAAACCAAGCAAAGCTATGGAAACCAGACTGATATAATACTTATATACTTGTAAGTTGTTGATTTTTGTCCTGGATGGGAATCAAAATCACATCATATAACGCAAAAGGCTAAGTTACTACCATTTTGATCTGAGCGACCAGACTTGAAATGTGGAAACTGTATTACTCGTAATCCTTTCTCAAAATCCATTATAATAATATTTTGCATTCTATTTCCCTATTTTGACGACCTCTGTGGCGCAGTGGGCTGAGATAGGGCTGAGACGCAGAAGATTGCGGGTTCGATTCCCGCCGCGGGACAAATGTTTGTATGATCTGCAATTGTTTGTCTCGGGTCTAGATAATTCAATATATAATATGTATGTATTTACATCAAAAAAGTATATAAGCAGTGTAGCAATCATGTGGTACCCATAACACAAGCTTTGCTTACTTTGGGGCCAGATGATGCTGTGTGAAATGTCGAAATGGTCGAAATTCGACCATAATTAAATTTAATGTATTTTTTATGCATAATTAAAAAATATTAGCATGCTGCACTCTATATAAACTATAAGTGTGCGAAATTTCATACTCCTCCTTCCGCGCAATATTCGTAAAAAGGGGTACAAAGTTTTTGCCTCACGTATTAATATGTTAAATAATTCTTCATTTGCATGCTATTTTATAATTTGAATACCTACCTTTCTCATAAAAACGTGGGGTGTTATTGTTAATAAATACCAATCACATTAACTTTTTGTACGTCACAACATTATGACTGAATATGTTGGACTTTAATCGATGTAACATTATTTAACCAAATTCATTTTATTTTTCATCTTCTTCCTTACTTCAATGGCATCTGTCATGTTGACAATTTTGTCAGAGTCAAAGATTGTTTGAGATTGTTTGGTTATAAACTCTTAGTCGATCGTCATTTGTTAATTCTAAACGTCATCGCGGATTGGCCGTCTAGAATTTTATTTTCCTCGTCATTTAAATCGCATTGCAACATAATACACTTATAATTCAATTGTAAATTCTTGTCATATGTAGTCACAGGAGGAAGTGGTTCTCAATTCGGTTTTTTTTTTATGTTTGTTACCTCATAACACCGTCATGGAATTTATAAACCGATTAAAAAAAAATGATTTCACGTGAAGGAAATCAATGTATACTTGCCGATTGGGCCCTTATAAATTTCATAAAAGTCGGTTCAGTAGTTAAAACAAACTAAAAAGAATATGTCATCTAAACTTGGATGAAACGATATATTGACATTTTGCTTTTATATACATGAAGTCGGTTGTATTTTTAATTTTTAAAACGTCATTATTTTCATGGCGGTTTAGGAAACACGCGTATTGCGCTCAGTTTAGTTCAATTTGACTAAATAACGCCGCGTGCTGCCAGACATACTAATAACTGCCAACGTATAATTGTTGTAATAGTGTTATAATTTGTTTATTTTGTTCCAGTCCTCATCTCACACACATGATCGCGCAGACAAACATCACCGCAAAGACAGTTAAAACTATATCATCATTATTTAATTTATATAAAAATTGTTATACAGTAAAACGGTTATTTTATTTAAAAAACCTAATTAAGGTTCAGGTATACCTACCCTTAAATAAATAGATAGATAGAAAATACTTTATTGCACACCATAAATACATTGGACTATTATAATAATATAATAATATATTTATTTATTTGTCTCACAAAGGATGTAAACAATAACAGGCTTATGTATCATTAAAGCAATGGTCCTAAAACTTCTGTTTTATGAGAGACTGGTGTCTGAGAAAGGTTTGAAGACCTGTATGACAGGTCACCAGAAAGTTATAAGAAACAATGTTTAGCTACACGGTAGTACAATGGGCGGCCTTATCTTTAGATAGCGATCTCTGCCAGACAACCTCACGAAGCGTGATTGGGGGAGGGTTTCGTTGTATTACGCATCTCCCTAGCTCGTCCCAAGCATGCTCGATCGGCTTAATATCCGGGCTGCGTGAATCTTTCCCCTGGTCTTCTATACACTCTGTGTCTTCCATTTTCGAAAGGCTCCCTTTTTCAAATTTGATATTTTTATGACATAACCTTACAATAACTAAGAAGTTTTAATACCTTAATTTAAGGAGTATTTAATTGTTCATTAAACACAATTTGTTTCATTAAACTTCATTTCATTTCATTAATGCTTAAGCATATTCTTAGTTTCCGAGATTTAGAAATTATTTATTTATTTGAAAGATGTAGTGATGCCATTATGTGTGGAATATGACATCATTCAAATGTCCGCCACGGCTTCTCTGGGTGGAGCGCATGCGAGATATCCAATTTTCCATGACTTTTGCGCATAAATCAGGCTGAATTTGACTTATGGCATAGGTTATGTTGGCTTTGAGGGCCGCTGTGATTTGTGGTTTATTCACATAGACCTACGACTTAAGAAAACCCTACAAGAAAAAGTCTAGCGGGATTAAGTCACAAGATCTCGGTGGCCAGTTCACATCAGCTCCACGTGAGATGACCATGCCCTCAAATCTCTCATGCAGAATATTCAATGTGGCATGAGCTGTGTGGCACGTAGCGCCGTCTTGTTGAAACCACATGTCGTTGGTATTCAGATGATCCAGTTCATGCCAAAAAAAGTTGGTAATTATCGACCTATAGCGCTCGCCGTTGACAGTGATGGCCTGGCCAATGTTGTTCTCAAAGAAATATGGCCCGATGACGCCGCCAGCCCAAAACCACACCAAACTGTAACTTTTTCGGGATGCATTGGACGCTCTTGGATCTCATGTGGATTGGTATCGTCCCAAAGTCGACAATTTTGTTTGTTTACGTACCCATTCATCCAGAAATGGGCCTCATCGCTGAAGATAATTTTTCTGTGAAAATTACGGTCAGTTGCTAACTGCTCCAGTGCCCATGGCCCATCCATTCAGCGAACACACGTCGTTGTCTATGGTCGTCACCTTCAATTCCTGGGTGAGTTGAATTTTATACGGGTGCAGGCCCAAGTCACGACGCAAAATTCGCCAAGTTGTGGTCTGTGAAAGGCCGAGTTCTTGTGAGCGACGCGAAATCGACTGCCTCGGATTCTCCTGCACACTCTCACGGACAGCGGTGATGTTTTCGGCAGACCTTGCGTTTCGTTGACGTTCGGGTGTTGGTCGATCATTTACCGAACCAGTGGACTCAAATTTATCCACCACACGACGAATAGTCCTCTCGGTAGGACGATTATGGCGACCGTAAAATGGGCGAAGCGCGCGGTGCGTTGCCCGAACAGAACACTCATTTTGATAAAACAATTTTATCATTTGCACGTGTTGTTGAATGCTATAGCTATCCATGATGATTTGGCAAAACAGAATGAATAAATTACAACCAATTTGACAGATGTAGCTTCAACAAGATGGCCGCTACCAACTGTCAAAGTTCGGACGTGCCTATTGGAAGACCCTTTACTTAAATACTTTATTTTTTTTTGTAAATACATACATATTATACATAGAAACACCCAGACCCGAGACAAATACTTGCAGATCATACTAACATTTGTCCCGTGGCGGGAATCGAGCCCGCAACCTTCTGCGTCTCAGCCAGAGCTTAGCCCACTGCGCCACAGAGGTCGTCAAATAATATAATGCTCGAGACATTATTTTCTTGAGGAAACTATTAGATTTTTACAAATTATACTATTATACCCACTTTTAAAGGACAGTGATAGATACCTATTTCCTGTCTTATGTCAAATAGAGATAAACTTCTTCTCCTTGTATTTTCGTGAAATGGCGTGGCGTTTGTGTGAGTAGTTGTACTCATAGTTCCTTATTAAATAAAAACAAAACCAACCAGTATTACTTTGCTTACCTACCAAGTTGCACAGGTGTGATCAGTGTTTTGCTACGATTTTGGAGTTTTGGTGGATTGAACGAAACATTGAATGCTGATACGACAATAAAACAGGACAATAAATACGTCTCATAAAAATATATTTTTGATAAATATTATTTTGTGGCACCATCAGATAAAATATAATATGCAAGTTCACCAGATGATGTAAAATAACAAAAACATACCTAATTCTGAAATTACATAATTAAATTAAAATAAATAAAATAATATTGGAGGACAATGCACACAACACCATCCAGCTCCAAACTAAGCATAGCTTGTATTATGGTGAGTAGATGACTGATAGGGCCCTTATATTTTTAAATACATACTTATGATACTCTATAACAGCCAGATACAGAACAAACACCTATGTTCTTCACACAAATGTTGGTCCGAGGAGGGAATCGAACCCTCGACCTACATCGCAGAAGACAGAGCTACTACAACCAGCAGACAAACCAGTCAATAACTTCGTCTTCTTCTTTGTTAATGGCACGTGACATAATAATGTTAATTTTGTTAGTGTCAAGTGTTCATATTTGTTTATAGTCAATTTGTTTGTTAATAAAGTCTTAGTCGATGGTCAATTGTCAATCCTAAACGTCATCACGTAATGGTCGTCTAGAATTTTCTAGGGATTCCTCGTCGTTCAAAGCACAATTCGTAATACACATATAATTCAATTATCCATACTTGTCCTTTGTAGTCAAAATTTATTTATTAAAACTACGCTAAAATTACTGAATAAATCATGCAATAAAACGAGTAAAAAATATTAAATTAGCAGAGCTAGGTTACCTCATGAAATTATGACAAACGAAGAATACCCAGTCAGTAACTTAATTCCTTTCCTTACTGATTTATGACAGGACAAACGTCTTAGAAACGTCTCTGCACTTCTGTCAAAATTAAATGAATGTTTAAAATCGTGCCATCCTTATTTGTAAGATAGTAACAGGGCATCTCGCGCAGTGTTTAGACAGTGTTCATGTTGAGAGGGGGTTTTATATAAAAGGCCGTAGGTATTTTCTGACCTAAAAAAATCATGTATTATACATTAACATACGAGTATCAGGTCATTAAGTAATTCAAATCATTTATTTTTCAAATTATTTCTTTCAATACAAGGATAACTTTGAGTTGTGTTACGATATGAGTACCTTTTACAACATTTAACAAAGAGCTATTTGATTCAAACGTATGACGAATCGCCTCCGTAATCCTAGATCCAGATGATAATCTCATTATTTCAGTATCTTAGATATTAATCTTTTAGAATTAGGTATTTTATCCAAAACGATATCTTCGTAGATAAATTAGTACCTGATTACCATTATCATTCAGCCTGACTTCACCCAAAAATTCAGTATTGGGTAGTATTCGGTATAGGCCTGCCAGAGTTTGTACCATCCTCGATCCAATCTTTCCCTCAGTAAAATCCTATAGTGACATATTTAGATAGCGTAACGTTTAAATTTGCTCTGTCATTGTTATTATTATGTCAATGAATGAAGGTGGCAATATATTTTTCGTTTGTCATTTCGTGGAGTAACATTGCTCTGCTAATTTAATATTTTTTTTACCCATTTTATTGCATGTTTTATTCAGTAATCTTGGCGGAATTTTAATGAATAAATTGTGACTACAGGACGGGTATGGATAATTGAATTATATGTGTATTATGGTGCAATGTGATTTGAACGACGAGGAACCCAAGACTCTAAAAACAAACAAACTGACTATAAACTATAAACACTTGACATTGGCAAAATTGACATGAGTATGTCACAGGCCAATAACAAAGAAGAAGAAAAAAGGTGGCAATAGATTTAATCAAGTTATTAGATCGGCCCTTAATCATTTCCATCAGCGGCTCGCAACTCTCCCTCTTTATAACCACATAACTAGCGTGGCATTAAGATATGGTTAGTCCTTGTCATTCTACTGCCAATAAATAGAGATAATAATAGGCTACAAGTAACATTTAAACAACACGTTAGTTAATGAGTGATTATATAATATACCCTTACACTATAAAGTTGACCCATCTTGCTAAGTTACTATAAATTAAATTGTAGCCAATACAAGTCTTCAGGCGGCAATCAGGCGTTAATTTTTAAATTTTCGATGAAGCTGAGTTTGAGTAAGCACGTAGATGCAAAGTATTTTTGCGTGATTGATTTAATCTTAATATTTAATCTAAATTCAGTACCTGATAACGATGTTATCAGCGATCATAATAATCGTTATAAAAAAAAGGTCTATCAACAATAACCATAAGTTCTGACTCCCAGCACAACACACGACGCCATGCCAATAACGATTTTCACCAACCTGTCCAGGGCTCAGATCCCGAAGGAGTTTATAATGAACATTCTGCTAGTTCTATCATCTAGTATGGACAACATACCAGTTGACGTAAGTTATTTATTTATCGGATAACCCCACTTGTTGGTAACATCAGAGGGTACATTAAATACAGATAATTAAATCGCATCATGCACATAATAAAGTAGGTATTAGCGAACTGTAATTGTTATCTGGCTACTAGAAATTAAACATACTAATGTTTAATATTCTAGTATTTTTTGGTTTTGTGAATTCACGCCTGCGGGTGTTAAGTGGTTTGCATAAGCAGCGTGTATGGATTTAGTGCATGAGCAAAATAAAAAGGTGAGGCGGTACATTCAGCGAATTTATTTGACACCTGCATAGCGATTATGGAATTCTTGATACAATTAATGTTCAGCAAACAGTCAAGTCAACTATTTTTATTCAATAAAATCACAAGAAACACTTTGAGTCATCTTCTTAAATGCTAGTGAATCTAGATGCCGATTCCCTCTAACCCCAGTTCAAGAAGAATCCGGAAAAAAACTAGTCTTCTCTTTACACTTTTTTGTATGATCCATGCTAATTTTGCTACGGATGCCGAGTCGAGTTGGTGCAGATTCAACCCAAGCTTTTTTGTAATCTAAATCATCTGTTATTTTATAATATGCTTTAATTTTCGATTATAAGAGTTATATCGTTGATTGTTATTACGTAAGCTCGATTTTTATCACATTTTCTATTCATATGGCAACCTGTCATACAATCAACAACAACCTGCCGGGAAACCAATTCGTTAATAGTAACTGAAAGCTGTTGTATAAATGTTTTGATAGTATCAAAATTACTTAATTAAATTTATTTAATTACTTCAAAATACTTAAGAGGGTATAATTGATTGTGCCAGTAGTTTGTTTAATAATACTACTAATTAAACATAACATAAACGCGTGGTCGCGTGAAACGTTAATTCATGTAATAGTTGCAAAGCAGCTCCCTCGTCATCGTCATCGTCATCACTTAAATGTAACTTGCTGTGACCCTTAGCAAGAGCGTCTAGAAAGAGTCAAATATCCTATCGATACGAACAAACTCGTATGGATATAGTAAAAAACAATGTTGCCAATTGCTAAATATCTCAAGACTATTTGAAGCTTTACTCATACAGGTGTTCCTTGTCTTATAAGTGTATCTTCTTTTTGTGTTTTTGTCTTTACTCAAAAGGTAATTAAATTGTACATTATTCAGCCTTTTAATGATTCATACGTCTTAAATCTTCCTGTTCTCAGAGGAAATTGTTATATGCTTCTTGTAGTTCGCGACGTAGAATCAAAGGGCGAGTCCAGTTTTAAGATTCCATATCCTTTTAACGCCTTCGCATTTCTATCAACAAGTCTTCAAAACTCTGTAGATTATAGAGATAAATCGACACACACTAGGTCTGTCTACACTTTGTCACACCGGACACAGTACCGGTAGTAGAAGTTGGAGAGAGCGAAACACCCAGTCTATAGATCGGGGAAAGTGCAGTCTCCGGCAACACATTTGGCTAGTCACTAGGCTGCTTTTTATCTGTAGTAAAATAAATATTAATTATAAATGAATGGGAAATTAGGTGATATTGAAATAAAATAGAATTGGGTATTATAATAATTTGTATATATAAAACAATAATAACAAAACTCAAAATTCAAAAATTCAATATAACTTTATTCAATAAAATCACAAGGACCACTTTGAATCGTCTTCTTACATGCTAGTGAATCTAGGTGCCGGTTCCTCCTAACCCCAGTTCAAGAAGAATCCGGCAAGAAACTTATCTGGTCTTAACACTTTTTTGTATGATCCTTGACTATTTTGTTACGTATGCCGAGTTGAGTTGGAGCAGATTTATCCCAAGGTTTTTTGTCATCGAAATAATCAGATATTTTATAATATATTTTATAATAGACAGTTTCTGTTAAATTAACATTTGCCAATCGACAAATCTAACACGTCGCTTGGGACCTTGTTATAGAAGCGTACACATTGCCCTATAAAAGACTTATTAACTTTAGCGAGCCTTACAGTGGGAACAGCTAGTTTATCTTTATTTCTAGTTTTAATACTATGATTATCACATTTTTTTAAAAATAAATGAACATTTTTGTGCACATACATTAAATTTTCGCATATATACTGACAAGGCACTATCATAATATTAATTTCTTTAAACTTATTTCTATGTGATTCTCTGAGGCCCATGTTATAAATTGCACGCACAGCCCTCTTCTGCAACACAAATATGGTGTTAATATCAGCAGCACTCCCCCACAACAGAATGCCATAAGACATATTGCTATGAAAGTAGCTGAAGTAAACGAGTCTAGCGGTATCTACGTCGGTAAAATGACGGATCTTTTTAACAGCGTATACCGCAGAGCTGAGTCTCTTCGACAATTTATCTATGTGCGGGCCCCATTGCAGCTTATTATCTAAAGTAATGCCTAAGAACACTGTGGTGTCGACAAGATCTATCTTTTCATTTTAATTTTTACATTAGCTTTCACCTGTTTAACGTTGGGCAGTATAAAACGAATGCATTTAGTTTTTGTCTCGTTAGGTAATAAGTTGTTTACATTAAACCATGTTACAACTTTAGAGATTGCATTGTTTACATTGTCAAGATTAGTAAGTCGTCGCTTTAATTAAAATAATTGTGACGTGTCATCAGCAAACAGTACAATCTCGTAATCATCCTTTACAAGTTTATGTAGATCAGGTAGATAAAAACAAGAATGGTAGTATCCTTGTAATACACCCATTTTTACTATTGACCCCGGAGAACACTTTTCATTTACATCTACTCGTTGTGTTCGGTCACTTAAGTAGGATGTGAGAAGCTTAAGTGAAACTCCCTTAACACCATAGTGATGTAATTTGCTGATTAGAGTTTCATGGTGAACGCAATCAAAAGCTTTCGACAGATCACAAAAAATACTTAAGGCATCGCGTGATTCCTCCCAGATATCAAAAATATGTGATATTAACTCAACACCGGCATCAGTCGTTGAGCGTCCCTTTGCTTTGTTTGTTAGAAAGCACAATCAACTGTTTGTTAAAGCTAGTGTGGTATATCATAGAAACACAAGAAACCAGGACAGAATTGTATTGTCTAAAGTTCCAAAGACGAGTATGTATATAAATAGTAGCTATGCAATATGCGGAAATGTATATAATTCCATACCTGACTATATAAAAAAAATTACCATTAAATAAATTTATTAAGGAACTCAAGACCTGGTTACAAGCTAAATGTTTTTATAACGTATCTGAATTAATAAAATGACATAAATTTAATTATGTAATATTCCTAAGTGACGTTTATATTGAATTATTATTATGTTACCTAGTTTATTTTTTTATAAATGTCTCACATTGTTAGAAAATATTGTACACCATTTATCAAATGGTAGCATAGCGAACTTACCAAATAATAAAACTTGTAATATACCTATGTTCCACAATAAAAGAATTATGAATTATGAATTAATCCGAATTGTTTACTGTCTAGTAAATTGTTGGTATTAAAATGCCGTTCTAATAGGTTTAGTATAAGTTTTGCAAATATTTTACTAAATGTAGGAAGTACTGATATAGGTCTAAAGTTACTAGGATCGGAATGACTACCTGATTTGAATAGAGGTATGATCTTGCTATGTTTCATTAAATCAGGAAATACTCCACTGTCAATACATTGATTAAATATGAAAGCTAGATCTGGTGCAATAATGTCAATTAGTGGTTTTATAACACTGACTAAAATTTCTTTCACATATGTCTTGGTAATCTGTACGATCCCTTATACTTTTGTGAGTTTTAATCGTTGCACTAAGGACAAAGAAGTGGTGGTCTCGCAAAACGTTAAACTCCTGGTAGAGGGTGTCGGCTGGGAAACGGAAAGGTTTATTAAGCATGACTTTAATCAGCGCCCTCTGAGCTCTCTCTACCTGTAGGGGAATGCTTTTTCCCATGCTGCCCCAAACAGAGATGCAGTACTGGATTATAGACTGTCAGAGAGCGGTATAAACTAGCTTTAAGATGTCAGCTGGCGAGCAGTTTCTAAGCATTTTCATAATAAATATGAGCCTTCTAACTCGTCCAGCTAAATCCGAGAGATGTTTTTTATAATTCAAATTTTCATCCAATGTTATGTCAAGGTATTTGAGAATTGGTGGACGATGCCTTGTAAATGCCTTTGCTACATCTATATCTTGCTTAATGATATTATTGTTGATATTTAAATTTATTACACTATTATGAGTTTTGTATTTTCCGGTCTCACTGTTAATTATTTTCCAAGCTGCTTTTTTTTATCTTGACTGTTTTTAATTTTTGAACTTAAATACTGAGATTTAGCAAAGCGACAAATTTTTTTAAAGATTTTTAAGTAATTTTTAACTTTTTTTTAAACTCTTCACTAAAGTTATACCGTTTTTCACTGTACAATTCATACAAGGTTCGCCTACTTTTATGAATACCTGCTGTTGCCCACTCACAAAATGTTGAACTGCCAGAGACCACAATAGTTTCGGATGTGAAAATAGAACTGAATACCTTATTCAATTCAGAGAAAAATGTTTTGTGTAAATCATTTGGATTATTATCATTATACAACAAAAAAGGCAAATTGGTATCCAGGTTAAATCTCACATTCTCTAAACGATCATTGGTAACTGGTATACAAGTAATTTTTTTTTGTACATATTTATTATTAATGTTAGCTTCTATTTGAACTAGTTGACCGAGATGGTCAGAGTGAATATTACTAATTATATTTTTGCTTATTATGTTTACATTGGTAAAGATATTATCTATGCATTTGGCCGAAGTGGCAGTTATTCTAGTTGGCTCCATAAATATAGGTTCAAGACCAAATGAATTAAATAAACTAGTTATTCTGGTACTTGATGAATATTTCTCAAGCAAATTTATATTAAAATCACCGCATACAACAATTTCTTAATTTCATTTTGTAATAGACTTATATGACAAAATGTCCTCCATAATTTTCTCATAAATATCAAATAAGGCCGTTGGTGGGCTATAAGTGCTTATAACAAGGAACCACTCCAACTCTATGCAGGCTATCCCAATGTGTCTTTCTACAGAGTGGGCGACAATGTCTTTGCGTTCTTTGAATTTTATTTGTTTATTTATTAATATTAATGATCCACCTCTTATAAAATGTACTCTGCAGAAAGAACTACCAACTTGGTGATTCCTGAAGTTTAACATGAGCTCATAACTTTTCAGCCAATGTTCTGTTAAGCAGATTATGTCAATATTGTTTGAGTTCATGTACAAGTCTAATTCTAATTCTTTGTTACAAATTCCTTGAATATTTTGATGCACCAAGTAAGTAAACTTAAACTTATCTATAGTATTTATTTTACAGTTTTTAGTGTTTTTGTTTGATTGACTATTTTTATAACATATATTATTTGACTTGTTAGTGCTTCTATCGGATCAATATAGGATGTCAGAGACATCCTTTAATGTCTTTTTATCTAATTTAAATTACTAAGAAAAAATCCAGTCTGATTTGGAATTTCAAGATTATGCTCAATAGAAGCATTGTGTAGCGAAGGCTTTTATTTTTGGCTATTATACTAAAATAATAAGATAACGAAACAGCTACCTGTCTTTTGTAATAATTAGGAAGGTAGTATCTACCTTTTGTCAAATAATATTTTTTACTAACAATGTTGTTAGTGTCAATCATATGGATTACATTATTATTATTGCATGACATTGTATGCAAAACTTGATTTAATTTATATCTATAATAATAGAATATATCTATATAAAAACATAATATACAAAGTAATATAACCTACCATAACCATAATCACCATAATCACTGATTTTGATAATGAATATTCATCTAGCAAATATCCTTGCTCTATTGGTGACATTGAAATTGATTCAGCTTCTATTTTAAAAATTCTTAAGTCACTTGACGTGTCAAAAGGAGCCGGGCCCGATAATATTGTCCCCTCATTTATAGTTAAATGTGCTGCAAGCCTAACTAAGCCCCTCACTATACTTTTTAAAAGGTCTATTAGGGAAGGGGTTGTGCCAAAAATGTGGAAATCGGCATTTATCTCTCCTATCCACAAAAGTGGAAGTAGAACAGAAATTAAGAATTACAGGCCTATATCAAAATTATGTATTTTTGCTAAGTTTTTTGAAAGGATGGTTTATGCTCGGGTATACTCAACGCTTTCTGCTTGTTTTATTCCTGAGCAGCATGGATTTCTGAAGAACCGCTCAACTACGTCGAATTTACTCTTATTTAATGACTATATTTCTGTAAACATGGACTCAGGGGGACAGGTGGATGCTGTATACAGTGATTATAGTAAAGCATTTGATCGAATAGACCACCAATTGCTTTTACAGAAGCTCTTATACGCTGGAATTCATGGTAACTTATACAGATGGTTCAAATCATACATCGAAAATCGTTCTCACAAGGTAGTAGTCAATGGTTTCTGTTCTTCCACTTGGACCTGTGTTCCCTCTGGTGTACCTCAAGGATCCTTGCTCGGACCCCTACTTTTCTCAATATTTCTTAACGATATAGACTCCTGTTTTATACACTCTCGCTTTTTATTATACGCCGACGATATGAAGGTTTTCAAGCACATACATTGTATTGATGATTGTTATATACTACAGGAAGATCTAACTCGGTTTGAACAATACTGCCTACAAAACAAGTTAGATCTCAACGTCGCTAAGTGTTTCACCATAACATTCACCCGCAAGCAAAAACCCACTAAATTCACCTACGTGTTGAAAGGAACCACCCTTAAAGAAGTAGATGAAATACGGGACCTGGGTGTTCTACAGGACTCTAAGCTGTCCTTTGACAAACACATCGACAATGTTTCCACCAGAGCAAATAAAGCACTAGGTTTTGTCATAAGAGTTAGCTCACAGTTCTCCTGCATAAATGTAGTAAAAATATTATATTGTGCCTATGTGCGTAGTATCCTCGAGTACTGTTCTCAGGTGTGGAACCCACAGTATGATATTTATATAAAAAGAATAGAGTCCATCCAACGTCGATTCTTAAGGTTTTTACAATATAAATGTAAGTGCCATGATGTTGACTACGCCGCTAGGTGTAGGAGACACCACATGTTGCCACTACTAGAGAGACGTAAAATAGCTGATATAATATTCCTTAGTAAAATAGCGCAAAGTAAAATAGATTCCCCACAGCTACTTCAAAATATAAATTTGAAAATCCCAAGCAGATCAGTTAGACTCCCTTGTCCCCTAGCAGTGCCATTTAGTTCAACTAATTATAGACAAAATTTATACTTTAGCAGAGCAGTAATCGCATATAACAACCTGGCTGACATCCCTGAACTTGACCTATTCAACAGTAAACCACCCAAAATAAAAAATGTCTTAGCGGAACGCTGGTTTGGCATGTCTTCTTAACTCTTTTTACGATAATTTTGTCATTTTCTCTTTATCTGTTATATTATTTTATTTAGATGTAAACATTTTCATTTTCATTTTCTTTTTTGTTTAAGTAATATTTTGTTTTTTTTTAATGTAAGCAAGCTTTGGACTCGATATGCGAAAACTATTTATTGGTCTTTAGTTATCTATTTAGTTCATAGTTATAGTATTAAGAGACTGTTTGTTTTCCTAAGAAAATAAAATAAAATAAAATAAATAAATAATATATAATCTAAAATCTATCTAAAATTTTAAGTTAATAAAAATGTAATATTGTATTGTATCTGTAACAATAAAAGTTTGCAGTGGAGTACTCCAAAGAGAAGCAAAAGACGTTCATTTACCATAAGCAAAATACATCAACCAAATCTAAAAAAAGGTACGAAGTCCGTAGAAAACCATTTAGTGCCGTTTCGAGAGAGCAATTTGGTGTAGAGACAGATTGTACATTGAGGAAGGACATCGGCTACCTTCTATGTAAATAGAATGTACTATGTATAGAATGTAAAGAATACAAAATACAAAATACAAAATGTTTTATTTCAGTAACTTAAGTAACATAGTTTATCAGTATTGGATACCTCCTTTTAAGTATAAAATACCTGTGTTAGGAGAATATCGCTCTTCTTAGTTGTGGTTTATAGCTGTTATATTGCTGTAACATACATTAAAACATTTACTTAACTACTTATACTAAATAACATTCATGTGAATTTTTGAGGGTAGATTTGAGACAGTTATCAAAGTCAGTTGTGAATGTTGAAGTTCAGCGCGAGTGCTGTGGTGAGGTGTAGGTAATTTTTGTGGAAAAATATTGTTGTGCAGTGTCACGAAGTGTCGATGTGAATGAGTGTTTGAGTAGGTGTAAGTTTTTGTAAGTAAGTATTGATGTATGGTCCAAGTGTAAAAGTTTCGTCTGATAACACCAGGCTAATGTGAGTTGGTGTATCAGTCGTAACCACTGGGTGTGGTGTGTCTGTTTGTATGAGTGTGTAGTGTGATGTGTGTGTGTGTGTGTGTGTGTGTGTGTGTGTGTGTGTGTGTGTGTGTGTGTGTGTGTGTGTATGTGTTTTGATGTGTGTGTACAATGAATTATCTCGTATTATATGATTTTATCCAAAAGTTTTTCAGTTTCATCGTAATTTACTGGCAATAGCCATTTAGTTACCGTCATTTTACATTTGTGATTATTTAACGGGTATATGTTAATGATTGTATTGATCCGATTATATAAATGAGCTGATTGGCTTGAGAATTGGCGTGATGCAAAAGTTGAATGTATAGTTTGTCTGTCCGTTATAGTAAAGTGTCTTCTTTTATTTAGTAATTGTTGGTTATAGCTGAGAGATTTGTGCAGTTTTAGTACCGAATGCAATATATAAAGTTTTCGAACCGTGAGTATATTTGAATTAAAGTATAGCAGTTCAGTTGGGTATCTGTAAGGTTTGTTTAACATTACTTTAAGTAATGATCTTTGCGCTCGTTCAAGGTTCAGAAAATTAGATCTTGTAGCTCCACCCCAGATCGGTATACAGTATGCTAGGATTGACTGCGCTAGAGAAATGTATATACGTTTTAAAAGGTCGGGTTTTGCCACATGTCTTAAATTCCTAAATATATAAGTAAGCTTTCTCGTCCTATTCATAAGTACCTCAATATGTGCGTGCCACGATAGACGTTGATCTATGGTAACACCTAAGTATTTGATAGTCTCAGCTTTATTTATAATAGGGCAGAGACACGCCTCTGAGTTCATATCACAATCATGTATTTTGATCGTATAATCAAATTCTGGTTGGGTTCGGTTGTACATGGTGAAGCACATGAAGTGTGTTTTATCAACGTTCAGAGTGAGCAGGTTTAATTTTAACCACCTGGCTATAGATTTTAGCCCTTTTTCAGTTTTATTTTTCACGTCGTTCCATGAGGTACCCGTGAAAGTGATCGCTGTGTCGTCAGCATAGGAAAGTATTTTACCATCTTCAATGGTGAGGTTACAGAGGTCATTGATGTAAGTTAAGAATAAAGTTGGCCCCAGAACGCTACCTTGTGGGACCCCGTAGTTAATATAGACATCGTCACTCTCAATGTCAGCCACCTTTACCCTCTGTTTTCTATCATGAAGATAGTCAGTCAGTAAAGCAAGGGGGGTACCTCTGATACCGATTTGTTCTAGCTTGTGTACAAGAATAGGGATAGAGACGGTGTCAAACGCCTTTTTGAGGTCCAGAAATACTGTTAAGCATTTTCGTCCCTTATCTACTTGCCCTACAATGTGATTGCATAAAGCTGAAACTGCGTCATCAGTTGAGAATCCATGTCTAAATCCGAACTGACATTTCGAGATTATATTATATTTCTTCAAATAAATTTGTAGCCTGTTATTAATAGTTTTTTCTAGTATTTTTGATATTGACGGTAATACAGAGATCGGTCTATAGTTGCTGACATCGTCTCTATCTCCATTCTTGTACACTGGTGTTACCACAGACAGATAAAGAATGTGAATGTACAATCTATCCCTTCACCAAATTTCATCAAGATCCCACAGACGTTTAGCCATGATAATGTAATAAACAAACAGATACTTTTTCGTATTCATAATATTAAGTATAAATACCACGCATGTGAAACCTCGAGCAACTGCTAGTAGCATATACATAAATAAATAACTGATGCCGGACATTTCACACAGTGTCATCTAGCCCCAAAGTAAGCAGATCTGCTACATGACTGATGTTATCATATCAAACTGACAAATTAATGTTTTTATATTCCAGTATTTAACGGCTATAGTAATTCCAGACTGTATACAGTCTATGCACGTTGACGCAGTCACGCCGTCCATCGTAGCCAACATGGAGGGCATGGGGGTACTAGGACGCGAAGAGAACAAGATAATAGCCAGGGATCTCACGGACTTCTTTGTGAAAGAACTTGGCGTCTTAGAAGACAAGTAAGTTTTGCTCATATGACCTGTATCGTCTCAGGTAATAATATTTCTGGATAAATTCACACAGTACAAATTCATCTAGCTCCAAACCAAGCAAAGCTATGGAAACCAGACTGATATAATACTTATATACTTGTAAGTTGTTGATTTTTGTCCTGGATGGGAATCAAAATCACATCATATAACGCAAAAGGCTAAGTTACTACCATTTTGATCTGAGCGACCAGACTTGAAATGTGGAAACTGTATTACTCGTAATCCTTTCTCAAAATCCATTATAATAATATTTTGCATTCTATTTCCCTATTTTGACGACCTCTGTGGCGCAGTGGGCTGAGATAGGGCTGAGACGCAGAAGATTGCGGGTTCGATTCCCGCCGCGGGACAAATGTTTGTATGATCTGCAATTGTTTGTCTCGGGTCTAGATAATTCAATATATAATATGTATGTATTTACATCAAAAAAGTATATAAGTAGTGTAGCAATCATGTGGTACCCATAACACAAGCTTTGCTTACTTTGGGGCCAGATGATGCTGTGTGAAATGTCCGGGATTATTTATTTATTTTCAGATGACACAAACAAAAATATATATTCGTAAAATGGGAGCACTGATGCTCTATTGGTAGTGGTAGCCGTCCGATCCTGCGGTCGTGGGTTCGATGTCAATCGTGCACCAATAGATTTTTTGAAAACTTGTATATGCGCTATACCAGTACTCTCAAGGAAATTGTGAGGAAACCGGCATGTCATAAAATCTAAAATTTCGAATACATGTGCCAAAGCACGACCACACTGGTTCTAAATAACTAGTGACGATAAGAGGAAGATTGTGTCAAATAATAGCTAATACGGATTGTGGTGTGTGATGTTGTAGCTTCTGCAAATCCAAAGCTTTAATCGTAACCATCGATATAATGCAACACGTTTCAAAATATACTCTTTTTTACAGAATCATAATCTCCTTTGATCCCATACAAGGTCACCATTTAGCTATAGGTGGTGAACTGATAGGCTGACCCAGACCCCATGTAAGTTATAAAAACTTGTTAGAAAAATACTGAAGTTAGCAAGCACAAAATGAATGAGAGTAGATTTAATTCAGTTTTTTTAATTAGACGTAATTATTAGTACTAGTAGTCGCCCATTGGTCGAAATTCAACCATAATTAAATTTAAGGTATTTTTTATGCATAATTAATAAATATTAGCATGCTGCACTCTATATAAACTATAAGTGTGCGAAATTTCATACTCCTCCTTCCGCGCAATATTCGTAAAAAGGGGTACAAAGTTTTTGCCTCACGTATTAATATGTTAAATAATTCTTCATTTGCATGCAATTTTATAATTTGAATACCTACCTTTCTCATAAAAACGTTTGGGGTGTTATTGTTAATAAATACCAATCACATTAACTTTTTGTACGTCACAACATTATGACTGAATATGTTGGACTTTAATCGATGTAACATTATTTAACCAAATTCATTTTATTTTTCATCTTCTTCTTCCTTACTTCAATCTGTCATCTGTCATGTTGACAATTGTGTCAGAGTCAAAGATTGTTTGAGATTGTTTGGTTATAAACTCTTAGTCGATCGTCATTTGTTAATTCTAAACGTCATCGCGGATTGGCCGTCTAGAATTTTATTTTCCTCGTCATTTAAATCGCATTGCAACATAATACACTTATAATTCAATTGTAAATTCTTGTCATATGTAGTCACAGGAGGAAGTGGTTCTCAATTCGGTTTTTTTTTTATGTTTGTTACCTCATAACACCGTCATGGAATTTATAAACCGATTAAAAAAAAATGATTTCACGTGAAGGAAATCAATGTATACTTGCCGATTGGGCCCTTATAAATTTCATAAAAGTCGGTTCAGTAGTTAAAACAAACTAAAAAGAATATGTCATCTAAACTTGGATGAAACGATATATTGACATTTTGCTTTTATATACATGAAGTCGGTTGTATTTTTAATTTTTAAAACGTCATTATTTTCATGGCGGTTTAGGAAACACGCGTATTGCGCTCAGTTTAGTTCAATTTGACTAAATAACGCCGCGTGCTGCCAGACATACTAATAACTGCCAACGTATAATTGTTGTAATAGTGTTATAATTTGTTTATTTTGTTCCAGTCCTCATCTCACACACATGATCGCGCAGACAAACATCACCGCAAAGACAGTTAAAACTATATCATCATTATTTAATTTATATAAAAATTGTTATACAGTAAAACGGTTATTTTATTTAAAAAACCTAATTAAGGTTCAGGTATACCTACCCTTAAATAAATAGATAGATAGAAAATACTTTATTGCACACCATAAATACATTGGACTATTATAATAATATAATAATATATTTATTTATTTGTCTCACAAAGGATGTAAACAATAACAGGCTTATGTATCATTAAAGCAATGGTCCTAAAACTTCTGTTTTATGAGAGACTGGTGTCTGAGAAAGGTTTGAAGACCTGTATGACAGGTCACCAGAAAGTTATAAGAAACAATGTTTAGCTACACGGTAGTACAATGGGCGGCCTTATCTTTAGATAGCGATCTCTGCCAGACAACCTCACGAAGCGTGATTGGGGGAGGGTTTCGTTGTATTACGCATCTCCCTAGCTCGTCCCAAGCATGCTCGATCGGCTTAATATCCGGGCTGCGTGAATCTTTCCCCTGGTCTTCTATACACTCTGTGTCTTCCATTTTCGAAAGGCTCCCTTTTTCAAATTTGATATTTTTATGACATAACCTTACAATAACTAAGAAGTTTTAATACCTTAATTTAAGGAGTATTTAATTGTTCATTAAACACAATTTGTTTCATTAAACTTCATTTCATTTCATTAATGCTTAAGCATATTCTTAGTTTCCGAGATTTAGAAATTATTTATTTATTTGAAAGATGTAGTGATGCCATTATGTGTGGAATATGACATCATTCAAATGTCCGCCACGGCTTCTCTGGGTGGAGCGCATGCGAGATATCCAATTTTCCATGACTTTTGCGCATAAATCAGGCTGAATTTGACTTATGGCATAGGTTATGTTGGCTTTGAGGGCCGCTGTGATTTGTGGTTTATTCACATAGACCTACGACTTAAGAAAACCCTACAAGAAAAAGTCTAGCGGGATTAAGTCACAAGATCTCGGTGGCCAGTTCACATCAGCTCCACGTGAGATGACCATGCCCTCAAATCTCTCATGCAGAATATTCAATGTGGCATGAGCTGTGTGGCACGTAGCGCCGTCTTGTTGAAACCACATGTCGTTGGTATTCAGATGATCCAGTTCATGCCAAAAAAAGTTGGTAATTATCGACCTATAGCGCTCGCCGTTGACAGTGATGGCCTGGCCAATGTTGTTCTCAAAGAAATATGGCCCGATGACGCCGCCAGCCCAAAACCACACCAAACTGTAACTTTTTCGGGATGCATTGGACGCTCTTGGATCTCATGTGGATTGGTATCGTCCCAAAGTCGACAATTTTGTTTGTTTACGTACCCATTCATCCAGAAATGGGCCTCATCGCTGAAGATAATTTTTCTGTGAAAATTACGGTCAGTTGCTAACTGCTCCAGTGCCCATGGCCCATCCATTCAGCGAACACACGTCGTTGTCTATGGTCGTCACCTTCAATTCCTGGGTGAGTTGAATTTTATACGGGTGCAGGCCCAAGTCACGACGCAAAATTCGCCAAGTTGTGGTCTGTGAAAGGCCGAGTTCTTGTGAGCGACGCGAAATCGACTGCCTCGGATTCTCCTGCACACTCTCACGGACAGCGGTGATGTTTTCGGCAGACCTTGCGTTTCGTTGACGTTCGGGTGTTGGTCGATCATTTACCGAACCAGTGGACTCAAATTTATCCACCACACGACGAATAGTCCTCTCGGTAGGACGATTATGGCGACCGTAAAATGGGCGAAGCGCGCGGTGCGTTGCCCGAACAGAACACTCATTTTGATAAAACAATTTTATCATTTGCACGTGTTGTTGAATGCTATAGCTATCCATGATGATTTGGCAAAACAGAATGAATAAATTACAACCAATTTGACAGATGTAGCTTCAACAAGATGGCCGCTACCAACTGTCAAAGTTCGGACGTGCCTATTGGAAGACCCTTTACTTAAATACTTTATTTTTTTTTGTAAATACATACATATTATACATAGAAACACCCAGACCCGAGACAAATACTTGCAGATCATACTAACATTTGTCCCGTGGCGGGAATCGAGCCCGCAACCTTCTGCGTCTCAGCCAGAGCTTAGCCCACTGCGCCACAGAGGTCGTCAAATAATATAATGCTCGAGACATTATTTTCTTGAGGAAACTATTAGATTTTTACAAATTATACTATTATACCCACTTTTAAAGGACAGTGATAGATACCTATTTCCTGTCTTATGTCAAATAGAGATAAACTTCTTCTCCTTGTATTTTCGTGAAATGGCGTGGCGTTTGTGTGAGTAGTTGTACTCATAGTTCCTTATTAAATAAAAACAAAACCAACCAGTATTACTTTGCTTACCTACCAAGTTGCACAGGTGTGATCAGTGTTTTGCTACGATTTTGGAGTTTTGGTGGATTGAACGAAACATTGAATGCTGATACGACAATAAAACAGGACAATAAATACGTCTCATAAAAATATATTTTTGATAAATATTATTTTGTGGCACCATCAGATAAAATATAATATGCAAGTTCACCAGATGATGTAAAATAACAAAAACATACCTAATTCTGAAATTACATAATTAAATTAAAATAAATAAAATAATATTGGAGGACAATGCACACAACACCATCCAGCTCCAAACTAAGCATAGCTTGTATTATGGTGAGTAGATGACTGATAGGGCCCTTATATTTTTAAATACATACTTATGATACTCTATAACAGCCAGATACAGAACAAACACCTATGTTCTTCACACAAATGTTGGTCCGAGGAGGGAATCGAACCCTCGACCTACATCGCAGAAGACAGAGCTACTACAACCAGCAGACAAACCAGTCAATAACTTCGTCTTCTTCTTTGTTAATGGCACGTGACATAATAATGTTAATTTTGTTAGTGTCAAGTGTTCATATTTGTTTATAGTCAATTTGTTTGTTAATAAAGTCTTAGTCGATGGTCAATTGTCAATCCTAAACGTCATCACGTAATGGTCGTCTAGAATTTTCTAGGGATTCCTCGTCGTTCAAAGCACAATTCGTAATACACATATAATTCAATTATCCATACTTGTCCTTTGTAGTCAAAATTTATTTATTAAAACTACGCTAAAATTACTGAATAAATCATGCAATAAAACGAGTAAAAAATATTAAATTAGCAGAGCTAGGTTACCTCATGAAATTATGACAAACGAAGAATACCCAGTCAGTAACTTAATTCCTTTCCTTACTGATTTATGACAGGACAAACGTCTTAGAAACGTCTCTGCACTTCTGTCAAAATTAAATGAATGTTTAAAATCGTGCCATCCTTATTTGTAAGATAGTAACAGGGCATCTCGCGCAGTGTTTAGACAGTGTTCATGTTGAGAGGGGGTTTTATATAAAAGGCCGTAGGTATTTTCTGACCTAAAAAAATCATGTATTATACATTAACATACGAGTATCAGGTCATTAAGTAATTCAAATCATTTATTTTTCAAATTATTTCTTTCAATACAAGGATAACTTTGAGTTGTGTTACGATATGAGTACCTTTTACAACATTTAACAAAGAGCTATTTGATTCAAACGTATGACGAATCGCCTCCGTAATCCTAGATCCAGATGATAATCTCATTATTTCAGTATCTTAGATATTAATCTTTTAGAATTAGGTATTTTATCCAAAACGATATCTTCGTAGATAAATTAGTACCTGATTACCATTATCATTCAGCCTGACTTCACCCAAAAATTCAGTATTGGGTAGTATTCGGTATAGGCCTGCCAGAGTTTGTACCATCCTCGATCCAATCTTTCCCTCAGTAAAATCCTATAGTGACATATTTAGATAGCGTAACGTTTAAATTTGCTCTGTCATTGTTATTATTATGTCAATGAATGAAGGTGGCAATATATTTTTCGTTTGTCATTTCGTGGAGTAACATTGCTCTGCTAATTTAATATTTTTTTTACCCATTTTATTGCATGTTTTATTCAGTAATCTTGGCGGAATTTTAATGAATAAATTGTGACTACAGGACGGGTATGGATAATTGAATTATATGTGTATTATGGTGCAATGTGATTTGAACGACGAGGAACCCAAGACTCTAAAAACAAACAAACTGACTATAAACTATAAACACTTGACATTGGCAAAATTGACATGAGTATGTCACAGGCCAATAACAAAGAAGAAGAAAAAAGGTGGCAATAGATTTAATCAAGTTATTAGATCGGCCCTTAATCATTTCCATCAGCGGCTCGCAACTCTCCCTCTTTATAACCACATAACTAGCGTGGCATTAAGATATGGTTAGTCCTTGTCATTCTACTGCCAATAAATAGAGATAATAATAGGCTACAAGTAACATTTAAACAACACGTTAGTTAATGAGTGATTATATAATATACCCTTACACTATAAAGTTGACCCATCTTGCTAAGTTACTATAAATTAAATTGTAGCCAATACAAGTCTTCAGGCGGCAATCAGGCGTTAATTTTTAAATTTTCGATGAAGCTGAGTTTGAGTAAGCACGTAGATGCAAAGTATTTTTGCGTGATTGATTTAATCTTAATATTTAATCTAAATTCAGTACCTGATAACGATGTTATCAGCGATCATAATAATCGTTATAAAAAAAAGGTCTATCAACAATAACCATAAGTTCTGACTCCCAGCACAACACACGACGCCATGCCAATAACGATTTTCACCAACCTGTCCAGGGCTCAGATCCCGAAGGAGTTTATAATGAACATTCTGCTAGTTCTATCATCTAGTATGGACAACATACCAGTTGACGTAAGTTATTTATTTATCGGATAACCCCACTTGTTGGTAACATCAGAGGGTACATTAAATACAGATAATTAAATCGCATCATGCACATAATAAAGTAGGTATTAGCGAACTGTAATTGTTATCTGGCTACTAGAAATTAAACATACTAATGTTTAATATTCTAGTATTTTTTGGTTTTGTGAATTCACGCCTGCGGGTGTTAAGTGGTTTGCATAAGCAGCGTGTATGGATTTAGTGCATGAGCAAAATAAAAAGGTGAGGCGGTACATTCAGCGAATTTATTTGACACCTGCATAGCGATTATGGAATTCTTGATACAATTAATGTTCAGCAAACAGTCAAGTCAACTATTTTTATTCAATAAAATCACAAGAAACACTTTGAGTCATCTTCTTAAATGCTAGTGAATCTAGATGCCGATTCCCTCTAACCCCAGTTCAAGAAGAATCCGGAAAAAAACTAGTCTTCTCTTTACACTTTTTTGTATGATCCATGCTAATTTTGCTACGGATGCCGAGTCGAGTTGGTGCAGATTCAACCCAAGCTTTTTTGTAATCTAAATCATCTGTTATTTTATAATATGCTTTAATTTTCGATTATAAGAGTTATATCGTTGATTGTTATTACGTAAGCTCGATTTTTATCACATTTTCTATTCATATGGCAACCTGTCATACAATCAACAACAACCTGCCGGGAAACCAATTCGTTAATAGTAACTGAAAGCTGTTGTATAAATGTTTTGATAGTATCAAAATTACTCAATTAAATTTATTTAATTACTTCAAAATACTTAAGAGGGTATAATTGATTGTGCCAGTAGTTTGTTTAATAATACTACTAATTAAACATAACATAAACACGTGGTCGCGTGAAACGTTAATTCATGTAATAGTTGCAAAGCAGCTCCCTCGTCATCGTCATCGTCATCACTTAAATGTAACTTGCTGTGACCCTTAGCAAGAGCGTCTAGAAAGAGTCAAATATCCTATCGATACGAACAAACTCGTATGGATATAGTAAAAAACAATGTTGCCAATTGCTAAATATCTCAAGACTATTTGAAGCTTTACTCATACAGGTGTTCCTTGTCTTATAAGTGTATCTTCTTTTTGTGTTTTTGTCTTTACTCAAAAGGTAATTAAATTGTACATTATTCAGCCTTTTAATGATTCATACGTCTTAAATCTTCCTGTTCTCAGAGGAAATTGTTATATGCTTCTTGTAGTTCGCGACGTAGAATCAAAGGGCGAGTCCAGTTTTAAGATTCCATATCCTTTTAACGCCTTCGCATTTCTATCAACAAGTCTTCAAAACTCTGTAGATTATAGAGATAAATCGACACACACTAGGTCTGTCTACACTTTGTCGCACCGGACACAGTACCGGTAGTAGAAGTTGGAGAGAGCGAAACACCCAGTCTATAGATCGGGGAAAGTGCAGTCTCCGGCAACACATTTGGCTAGTCACTAGGCTGCTTTTTATCTGTAGTAAAATAAATATTAATTATAAATGAATGGGAAATTAGGTGATATTGAAATAAAATAGAATTGGGTATTATAATAATTTGTATATATAAAACAATAATAACAAAACTCAAAATTCAAAAATTCAATATAACTTTATTCAATAAAATCACAAGGACCACTTTGAATCGTCTTCTTACATGCTAGTGAATCTAGGTGCCGGTTCCTCCTGACCCCAGTTCAAGAAGAATCCGGCAAGAAACTTATCTGGTCTTAACACTTTTTTGTATGATCCTTGACTATTTTGTTACGTATGCCGAGTTGAGTTGGAGCAGATTTATCCCAAGGTTTTTTGTCATCGAAATAATCAGATATTTTATAATATATTTTATAATAGACAGTTTCTGTTTAATTAACATTTGCCAATCGACAAATCTAACACGTCGCTTGGGACCTTGTTATAGAAGCGTACACATTGCCCTATAAAAGACTTATTAACTTTAGCGAGCCTTACAGTGGGAACAGCTAGTTTATCTTTATTTCTAGTTTTAATACTATGATTATCACATTTTTTTAAAAATAAATGAACATTTTTGTGCACATACATTAAATTTTCGCATATATACTGACAAGGCCCTATCATAATATTAATTTCTTTAAACTTATTTCTATGTGATTCTCTGAGGCCCATGTTATAAATTGCACGCACAGCCCTCTTCTGCAACACAAATATGGTGTTAATATCAGCAGCACTCCCCCACAACAGAATGCCATAAGACATATTGCTATGAAAGTAGCTGAAGTAAACGAGTCTAGCGGTATCTACGTCGGTAAAATGACGGATCTTTTTAACAGCGTATACCGCAGAGCTGAGTCTCTTCGACAATTTATCTATGTGCGGGCCCCATTGCAGCTTATTATCTAAAGTAATGCCTAAGAACACTGTGGTGTCGACAAGATCTATCTTTTCATTTGAATTTTTACATTAGCTTTCACCTGTTTAACGTTGGGCAGTATAAAACGAATGCATTTAGTTTTTGTCTCGTTAGGTAATAAGTTGTTTACATTAAACCATGTTACAACTTTAGAGATTGCATTGTTCACATCGTCAAGATTAGTAAGTCGTCGCTTTAATTAAAATAATGGTGACGTGTCATCAGCAAACAGTACAATCTCGTAATCATCCTTTACAAGTTTATGTAGATCAGGTAGATAAAAACAAGAATGGTAGTATCCTTGTAATACACCCATTTTTACTATTGACCCCGGAGAACACTTTTCATTTACATCTACTCGTTGTGTTCGGTCACTTAAGTAGGATGTGAGAAGCTTAAGTGAAACTCCCTTAACACCATAGTGATGTAATTTGCTGATTAGAGTTTCATGGTGAACGCAATCAAAAGCTTTCGACAGATCACAAAAAATACTTAAGGCATCGCGTGATTCCTCCCAGATATCAAAAATATGTGATATTAACTCAACACCGGCATCAGTCGTTGAGCGTCCCTTTGCTTTGTTTGTTAGAAAGCACAATCAACTGTTTGTTAAAGCTAGTGTGGTATATCATAGAAACACAAGAAACCAGGACAGAATTGTATTGTCTAAAGTTCCAAAGACGAGTATGTATATAAATAGTAGCTATGCAATATGCGGAAATGTATATAATTCCATACCTGACTATATAAAAAAATTACCATTAAATAAATTTATTAAGGAACTCAAGACCTGGTTACAAGCTAAATGTTTTTATAACGTATCTGAATTAATAAAATGACATAAATTTAATTATGTAATATTCCTAAGTGACGTTTATATTGAATTATTATTATGTTACCTAGTTTATTTTTTTATAAATGTCTCACATTGTTAGAAAATATTGTACACCATTTATCAAATGGTAGCATAGCGAACTTACCAAATAATAAAACTTGTAATATACCTATGTTCCACAATAAAAGAATTATGAATTATGAATTAATCCGAATTGTTTACTGTCTAGTAAATTGTTGGTATTAAAATGCCGTTCTAATTGGTTTAGTATAAGTTTTGCAAATATTTTACTAAATGTAGGAAGTACTGATATAGGTCTAAAGTTACTAGGATCGGAATGACTACCTGATTTGAATAGAGGTATGATCTTGCTATGTTTCATTAAATCAGGAAATACTCCACTGTCAATACATTGATTAAATATGAAAGCTAGATCTGGTGCAATAATGTCAATTAGTGGTTTTATAACACTGACTAAAATTTCTTTCACATATGTCTTGGTAATCTGTACGATCCCTTATACTTTTGTGAGTTTTAATCGTTGCACTAAGGACAAAGAAGTGGCGGTCTCGCAAAACGTTAAACTCCTGGTAGAGGGTGTCGGCTGGGAAACGGAAAGGTTTATTAAGCATGACTTTAATCAGCGCCCTCTGAGCTCTCTCTACCTGTAGGGGAATGCTTTTTCCCATGCTGCCCCAAACAGAGATGCAGTACTGGATTATAGACTGTCAGAGAGCGGTATAAACTAGCTTTAAGATGTCAGCTGGCGAGCAGTTTCTAAGCATTTTCATAAAAAATATGAGCCTTCTAACTCGTCCAGCTAAATCCGAGAGATGTTTTTTATAATTCAAATTTTCATCCAATGTTATGTCAAGGTATTTGAGAATTGGTGGACGATGCCTTGTAAACGCCTTTGCTACATCTATATCTTGCTTAATGATATTATTGTTGATATTTAAATTTATTACACTATTATGAGTTTTGTATTTTCCGGTCTCACTGTTAATTATTTTCCAAGCTGCTTTTTTTTTATCTTGACTGTTTTTAATTTTTGAACTTAAATACTGAGATTTAGCAAAGCGACAAATTTTTTTAAAGATTTTTAAGTAATTTTTAACTTTTTTTTAAACTCTTCACTAAAGTTATACCGTTTTTCACTGTACAATTCATACAAGGTTCGCCTACTTTTATGAATACCTGCTGTTGCCCACTCACAAAATGTTGAACTGCCAGAGACCACAATAGTTTCGGATGTGAAAATAGAACTGAATACCTTATTCAATTCAGAGAAAAATGTTTTGTGTAAATCATTTGGATTATTATCATTATACAACAAAAAAGGCAAATTGGTATCCAGGTTAAATCTCACATTCTCTAAACGATCATTGGTAACTGGTATACAAGTAATTTTTTTTTGTACATATTTATTATTAATTTTAGCTTCTATTTGAACTAGTTGACCGAGATGGTCAGAGTGAATATTACTAATTATATTTTTGCTTATTATGTTTACATTGGTAAAGATATTATCTATGCATTTGGCCGAAGTGGCAGTTATTCTAGTTGGCTCCATAAATATAGGTTCAAGACCAAATGAATTAAATAAACTAGTTATTCTGGTACTTGATGAATATTTCTCAAGCAAATTTATATTAAAATCACCGCATACAACAATTTCTTAATTTCATTTTGTAATAGACTTATATGACAAAATGTCCTCCATAATTTTCTCATAAATATCAAATAAGGCCGTTGGTGGGCTATAAGTGCTTATAACAAGGAACCACTCCAACTCTATGCAGGCTATCTCAATGTGTCTTTCTACAGAGTGGGCGACAATGTCTTTGCGTTCTTTGAATTTTATTAAATGTACTCTGCAGAAAGAACTACCAACTTGGTGATTCCTGAAGTTTAACATGAGCTCATAACTTTTCAGCCAATGTTCTGTTAAGCAGATTATGTCAATATTGTTTGAGTTCATGTACAAGTCTAATTCTAATTCTTTGTTACAAATTCCTTGAATATTTTGATGCACCAAGTAAGTAAACTTAAACTTATCTATAGTATTTATTTTACAGTTTTTAGTGTTTTTGTTTGATTGACTATTTTTATAACATATATTATTTGACTTGTTAGTGCTTCTATCGGATCAATATAGGATGTCAGAGACATCCTTTAATGTCTTTTTATCTAATTTAAATTACTAAGAAAAAATCCAGTCTGATTTGGAATTTCAAGATTATGCTCAATAGAAGCATTGTGTAGCGAAGGCTTTTATTTTTGGCTATTATACTAAAATAATAAGATAACGAAACAGCTACCTGTCTTTTGTAATAATTAGGAAGGTAGTATCTACCTTTTGTCAAATAATATTTTTTACTAACAATGTTGTTAGTGTCAATCATATGGATTACATTATTATTATTGCATGACATTGTATGCAAAACTTGATTTAATTTATATCTATAATAATAGAATATATCTATATAAAAACATAATATACAAAGTAATATAACCTACCATAACCATAATCACCATAATCACTGATTTTGATAATGAATATTCATCTAGCAAATATCCTTGCTCTATTGGTGACATTGAAATTGATTCAGCTTCTATTTTAAAAATTCTTAAGTCACTTGACGTGTCAAAAGGAGCCGGGCCCGATAATATTGTCCCCTCATTTATAGTTAAATGTGCTGCAAGCCTAACTAAGCCCCTCACTATACTTTTTAAAAGGTCTATTAGGGAAGGGGTTGTGCCAAAAATGTGGAAATCGGCATTTATCTCTCCTATCCACAAAAGTGGAAGTAGAACAGAAATTAAGAATTACAGGCCTATATCAAAATTATGTATTTTTGCTAAGTTTTTTGAAAGGATGGTTTATGCTCGGGTATACTCAACGCTTTCTGCTTGTTTTATTCCTGAGCAGCATGGATTTCTGAAGAACCGCTCAACTACGTCGAATTTACTCTTATTTAATGACTATATTTCTGTAAACATGGACTCAGGGGGACAGGTGGATGCTGTATACAGTGATTATAGTAAAGCATTTGATCGAATAGACCACCAATTGCTTTTACAGAAGCTCTTATACGCTGGAATTCATGGTAACTTATACAGATGGTTCAAATCATACATCGAAAATCGTTCTCACAAGGTAGTAGTCAATGGTTTCTGTTCTTCCACTTGGACCTGTGTTCCCTCTGGTGTACCTCAAGGATCCTTGCTCGGACCCCTACTTTTCTCAATATTTCTTAACGATATAGACTCCTGTTTTATACACTCTCGCTTTTTATTATACGCCGACGATATGAAGGTTTTCAAGCATATACATTGTATTGATGATTGTTATATACTACAGGAAGATCTAACTCGGTTTGAACAATACTGCCTACAAAACAAGTTAGATCTCAACGTCGCTAAGTGTTTCACCATAACATTCACCCGCAAGCAAAAACCCACTAAATTCACCTACGTGTTGAAAGGAACCACCCTTAAAGAAGTAGATGAAATACGGGACCTGGGTGTTCTACAGGACTCTAAGCTGTCCTTTGACAAACACATCGACAATGTTTCCACCAGAGCAAATAAAGCACTAGGTTTTGTCATAAGAGTTAGCTCACAGTTCTCCTGCATAAAGGTAGTAAAAATATTATATTGTGCCTATGTGCGTAGTATCCTCGAGTACTGTTCTCAGGTGTGGAACCCACAGTATGATATTTATATAAAAAGAATAGAGTCCATCCAACGTCGATTCTTAAGGTTTTTACAATATAAATGTAAGTGCCATGATGTTGACTACGCCGCTAGGTGTAGGAGACACCACATGTTGCCACTACTAGAGAGACGTAAAATAGCTGATATAATATTCCTTAGTAAAATAGCGCAAAGTAAAATAGATTCCCCACAGCTACTTCAAAATATAAATTTGAAAATCCCAAGCAGATCAGTTAGACTCCCTTGTCCCCTAGCAGTGCCATTTAGTTCAACTAATTATAGACAAAATTTATACTTTAGCAGAGCAGTAATCGCATATAACAACCTGGCTGACATCCCTGAACTTGACCTATTCAACAGTAAACCACCCAAAATAAAAAATGTCTTAGCGGAACGCTGGTTTGGCATGTCTTCTTAACTCTTTTTACGATAATTTTGTCATTTTCTCTTTATCTGTTATATTATTTTATTTAGATGTAAACATTTTCATTTTCATTTTCTTTTTTGTTTAAGTAATATTTTGTTTTTTTTTAATGTAAGCAAGCTTTGGACTCGATATGCGAAAACTATTAATTGGTCTTTAGTTATCTATTTAGTTCATAGTTATAGTATTAAGAGACTGTTTGTTTTCCTAAGAAAATAAAATAAAATAAAATAAATAAATAATATATAATCTAAAATCTATCTAAAATTTTAAGTTAATAAAAATGTAATATTGTATTGTATCTGTAACAATAAAAGTTTGCAGTGGAGTACTCCAAAGAGAAGCAAAAGACGTTCATTTACCATAAGCAAAATACATCAACCAAATCTAAAAAAAGGTACGAAGTCCGTAGAAAACCATTTAGTGCCGTTTCGAGAGAGCAATTTGGTGTAGAGACAGATTGTACATTGAGGAAGGACATCGGCTACCTTCTATGTAAATAGAATGTACTATGTATAGAATGTAAAGAATGTGAATGTACAATCTATCCCTTCACCAAATTTCATCAAGATCCCACAGACGTTTAGCCATGATAATGTAATAAACAAACAGATACTTTTTCGTATTCATAATATTAAGTATAAATACCACGCATGTGAAACCTCGAGCAACTGCTAGTAGCATATACATAAATAAATAACTGATGCCGGACATTTCACACAGTGTCATCTAGCCCCAAAGTAAGCAGATCTGCTACATGACTGATGTTATCATATCAAACTGACAAATTAATGTTTTTATATTCCAGTATTTAACGGCTATAGTAATTCCAGACTGTATACAGTCTATGCACGTTGACGCAGTCACGCCGTCCATCGTAGCCAACATGGAGGGCATGGGGGTACTAGGACGCGAAGAGAACAAGATCATAGCCAGGGATCTCACGGACTTCTTTGTGAAAGAACTTGGCGTCTTAGAAGACAAGTAAGTTTTGCTCATATGACCTGTATCGTCTCAGGTAATAATATTTCTGGATAAATTCTCACAGTACAAATTCATCTAGCTCCAAACCAAGCAAAGCTATGGAAACCAGACTGATATAATACTTATAAACTTGTAAGTTGTTGATTTTTGTCCTGGATGGGAATCAAAATCACATCATATAACGCAAAAGGCTAAGATACTACCATTTTGATCTGAGCGACCAGACTTGAAATGTGGAAACTGTATTACTCGTCATCCTTTCTCAAAATCCATTATAATAATATTTTGCATTCTATTTCCCTATTTTGACGACCTCTGTGGCGCAGTGGGCTGAGACGCAGAAGTGGTTCCCATAACACAAGCTTTGCTTACTTTGGGGCCAGATGATGCTGTGTGAAATGTCCGGGATTAATTATTTATTTTCAGATGACACAAACAAAAATATATATTCGTAAAATGGGAGCACTGATGCTCTATTGGTAGTGGTAGCCGTCCGATCCTGCGGTCGTGGGTTCGATGTCAATCGTGCACCAATAGATTTTTTGAAAAATTGTATATGCGCTATACCAGTACTCTCAAGGAAATTGTGAGGAAACCGGCATGTCATAAAATCTAAAATTTCGAATACATGTGCCAAAGCACGACCACACTGGTTCTAAATAACTAGTGACGATAAGAGGAAGATTGTGTCAAATAATAGCTAATACGGATTGTGGTGTGTGATGTTGTAGCTTCTGCAAATCCAAAGCTTTAATCGTAACCATCGATATAATGCAACACGTTTCAAAATATACTCTTTTTTACAGAATCATAATCTCCTTTGATCCCATACAAGGTCACCATTTAGCTATAGGTGGTGAACTGATAGGCTGACCCAGACCCCATGTAAGTTATAAAAACTTGTTAGAAAAATACTGAAGTTAGCAAGCACAAAATGAATGAGAGTAGATTTAATTCAGTTTTTTTAATTAGACGTAATTATTAGTACTAGTAGTCGCCCATTGGTCGAAATTCGACCATAATTAAATTTAATGTATTTTTTATGCATAATTAAAAAATATTAGCATGCTGCACTCTATATAAACTATAAGTGTGCGAAATTTCATACTCCTCCTTCCGCGCAATATTCGTAAAAAGGGGTACAAAGTTTTTGCCTCACGTATTAATATGTTAAATAATTCCTCATTTGCATGCAATTTTATAATTTGAATACCTACCTTTCTCATAAAAACGTTTGGGGTGTTATTGTTAATAAATACCAATCACATTATCTTTTTGTACGTCACAACATTATGACTGAATATGTTGGACTTTAATCGATGTAACATTATTTAACCAAATTCATTTTATCAGCTTCTTCTTCCTTACTTCAATGGCATCTGTCATGTTGACAATTTTGTCAGAGTCAAAGATTGTTTGAGATTGTTTGGTTATAAACTCTTAGTCGATCGTCATTTGTTAATTCTAAACGTCATCGCGGATTGGCCGTCTAGAATTTTATTTTCCTCGTCATTTAAATCGCATTGCAACATAATACACTTATAATTCAATTGTAAATTCTTGTCATATGTAGTCACAGGAGGAAGTGGTTCTCAATTTTTTATGTTTGTTACCTCTGTTATGAGGTAACAAACCATGGAATTTATAAACTGATTAAAAAAATATGATTTCACGTGAAGGAAATCAATGTATACTTCCCGATTGGGCCCTTATAAATTTCATAAAAGTCGGTTCAGTAGTTAAAACAAACGGAAAAGAATATGTCATCTAAACTTGGATGAAACGATATATTGACATTTTGCTTTTATATACATGAAGTCGGTTGTATTTTTAATTTTTAAAACGTCATTATTTTTATGGCGGTTTAGGAAACACGCGTATTGCGCTCAGTTTAGTTCAATTTGACTAAATAACGCCGCGTACTAGCTGCCAGACATACTAATAACTGCCAACGTATTATTGTTTACAACAATAAGTGTTGTAATTTGTTTATTTTGTTCCAGTCCTCATCTCACACACATGATCGCGCAGACAAACATCACCGCAAAGACAGTTAAAACTATATCATCATTATTTAATTTATATAAAAATTGTTATACAGTAAAACGGTTATTTTATTAAAAAAACCTAATTAAGGTTCAGGTATACCTACCCTTAAATAAATAGATAGATAGAAAATACTTTATTGCACACCATAAATACATTGGACTATTATAATAATGTAATAATATATTTATTTATTTGTCTCACAAAGGTTGTAAACAATAACAGGCTTATGTATCATTAAAGCAATGGTCCTAAAACTTCTGTTTTATGAGAGACTGGTGCCTGAGAAAGGTTTGAAGACCTGTATGACAGGTCACCAGAAAGTTATAAGAAACAATGTTTAGCTTCACGGTAGTACAATGGGCGGCCTTATCTTTAGATAGCGATCTCTGCCAGACAACCTCACGAAGCGTGATTGGGGGAGGGTTTCGTTGTATTACGCATCTCCCTAGCTCGTCCCAAGCATGCTCGATCGGCTTAATATCCGGGCTGCGTGCTGGCCACTCCGTACGAGTAATGTTTATCTCTTGAAGGTAGTCATTCACAATCCAACCTCACCCAAATTGACTATAAATGGCCCAACGTATTCATTTAGGATTTCTTCCATATATCTTACGCTAGTTAAAGAGATGTTTTTTAGGAACACCAGTTCTGTGCGACTCTCAGATGATATTCCGGATATACCCACCACCGTAGGCTACTTTTTCTTCGATGCATGCTTGTTTGAATCTTTCCCCTCGTCTTCTATGCACTCTGTGTCTTCCATTTTCGAAAGTCTCCCTTTTTCAAATTTGATATTTTTATGACATAACTTTACAATAACTAAGAAGTTTTAATACCTTAATTTAAGGAGTATTTAATTGTCTATTAAACACAATTTGTTTCATTAAGCTTCATTTCATTAATGCTTAAGCATTCTTAGTTTCCGAGATTTATAAGTTTCTTTAAGTGACCCAGATGCATTGCTCTCGAGTGTACAAACGTTGTACGTCTAACGAAAGTTTAAAAATCAAGATACGACATTCACATATCTATCTAATATATTTATCCATCTATAAGGGTATCCAGTAAAACAAAGTCGCTTCTCGCTGTCTGTCTGTCCCAATATATGCTTAGATCTTTAAAACTACGCAACGGACTTGGATGCGGTTTTTTAGTAGATATACTGATTCAAGAGAAAGGTTTGTATGTATAACACATACATAATATCGTAGAAAAACACTGAAATTTTTTAGAGGTATCCAACCACATTAGACATTCTGTAGTATCAACATTTAGTATCAGCATTGCACCCGTGCGAAGCCGGGGCGGTTAGTATATTATAAATACGAAAGTGTCTCTGTCTATCTGTTTGTCACGTTTTCACGTTTAAACGACTAAATGGTTCTTGATGAAATTTGGTAAGAAGATGTATTGCATTCGGGGGAAGAAATGGGCTGCTTTTTGTCTGTAAAAACAACCTTGATGGGGGTAATATAGGAGTTGTCAAATGTTTAAATCTGACATTTATTTATTGACATTAGATTGAGAAGGACAATGCATACCTTAACACCAATCTCCTCCTCTGTGGAGTAGTGGGCCAAGGCCCGGCTGATACGCAGTAGGTAGCGGGTTCGATTCCCGCCGGGGCAAATATTTGTATGATCTGCAAGTATTTGTCACGGGTATGTAAAATATGTAAGTATGTATACACAAAATAAACGGACGGACGGACCACAAAGTGATCCTATAAGGGTTCCGTTTTTTCCTCTCGAGGTACGGAACCCTAAAATATGTGATGTAACTAAAAATGTACGGTTTTCTCAATTTTTCCCTTTATCTGCGCTATAAGACGTTGCTTCGTGCCAAATTTCAAGATTCTGAGTTCACGGGAAGTACCCTGAGGTTTTGATTCCCTTGCGAGTGTCGAAAATTTACGGAAATTTGCGGCTATCGGCTGTATCTTTTGATTGCGTTGGTTTAGAAGTTTGATTTTGTTACAGCTTTAAGGGACAGTAGACCTGAGTATTTGATATAAATTTCGCGTTCCTGAAAAAAAGGGTCTTGACAGACAGACGGACGGACGGACAGACGGATTCATGTCAAATTTCAAGATTCTAGGTCGACTGGAAGTACCCTTTAGGTTTTGATTCCCTTGCGAGTAGTTGCGAGTTTGAAAATATGCGACTTAAATTGCTGTTTCTTTTGATTGCGTTGACATAGAAGTTTGATTTTGTTACAGCTTAAAGGTATTATAGACTTGAGTATTCGATATGAATTTCAATTTAATACCTCTACGCGTTCATGAGAAAAAGGGTAGTAAGTTTAAAATAATTAAAAATATTTTTATTATATGATGTAAAAAAAATGTACGGTTTTCGCAATTTTCCCTTTATCTGCTATAAGACGTTGCTTCGTACCAAATTTCAAGACTCTGAGTTTACGGGAAGTACCCTGTAGGTTTTGATTCCCTTGCGAGTGTCGAAAATTTACGGAAATTTGCGGCTATCGGCTGTATCTTTTGATTGCGTTGGTTTAGAAGTTTGATTTTGTTACAGCTTGAAGGTACAGTAGACCAGAGTATTTGATATAAATTTCAGCTTGATACCTCCACGCGATACTGAGAAAAAGGGTCTTGACAGACAGACGGACCTACGGACAGACGGACGGACGGACAACAAAGTGATCCTATAAGGGTTCCGTTTCTTCCTTTTAAGGTACGGAACCCTAAAACGTATATAAGTGTTATATCAGTCATGTGGATCCCATAACACAATCTCTGTTTATTTCTGGGGCCAGATGATGTTGTGTCAAATGTCCGGGATTATATTATTTTTTAATAAAAATAACAAACACCCCACCTTCGTGCGAACGATATAAGCATAATACGTGACATTAGCAAAATTACAAAGCCTTCCACAAAGGCCTTTAACCAATAATATGATTAAATTGTGTTCGACCTCAACATTTCAAGTTAGTCAAACACTTACAGTTAGTAAATGTTTGAGTAGTTAGGCAGTCAATAACACGGTAGTTGAATTTGACGACTTTGTAGCGCAGTGGGCGAAGGCCCGCCTGATACGCACGAGATTACGGGTTCGATCGGTTCACATATTGCGAATTTCAAGCACACATTTAGATTATCGCACAATTCGTTACAAACATCGACACCCCATTTTACCCCTTTATTTTGAAAAATCCGGAAGCACGTATCCAATTATTTCGTATCTTAAATAATCAGACGAAGTTAAGTAGGTGCGTTAAAAAAATTCTGATACGTGATGATGGTAAGAGCCCTGATGACTCCTGTCCCTTAGGAGATGGGTGGGCCATTGATATGAGATGCTCCTTGTGTAGACACCCTTGCCGCATCCCATTAGAGTCTGGGATTTCCGTTAGAGCTGGTGCAGCAGCTGAATGTGGGAAGGTGCTGAGAATCTGATAAGACGCAAATATGCCTTTCTTGATAAGGCCTACATTATGTGAGCTTATCGAAACTGATAGATATTGGTTGTGTCAAAAGTTCCATAATCGCCATACTGGTGGCGGAGTTAATAAAATCAATGTCAAACAGTTTTTATTCGCAATAGGGGATACAGAATATTACGTACCTTATAGGCATTGTTTTAATCAGTGGCATTCCAATAGTCACTGGTTCATCATTGAAACCAATTGTTGCAAGTTTTTTTTTTATAATACCGGACATTTCACACAGCATCATCTGGCCTCAAAGTAAGCAGAGCTTGTGATGTGAATGATAAGTACACTATGTTCATCACACAAATGCTTGTGTGTGTCACAACACAACATACAGCCACAGACTATAGGATGCTAATGCATACAACGCAGAAGCCATAGAGTTGTGAGGGTAGTTAAAAACACAAACAATGGTTTTAATGCGTAAGGAATTCATTTACTTTTCATTACAGATATTAAACACCTATTTGAAAAGTAAAGCTACTTCTGGTTTGGTTAGATATAATATCATTAATTAATGTTACAGTTTCGCAACACATATTACCTACATAAAAACGTTTCTCAGTGTAAAAACCCGTGAAACCAGGAAACCTTTAAGAGAGCTGGGTCCTACCCACTACATTTTCCCAGCGTATTGGCATTGCCATTCCACGTGGCAATACTTGGGCAGAGTTCAGCATAATTTTTGAACTATATATAAATAGTTTTAAACGGTCCATAAGTAGCTCTACTTTCACATATACGAGTACGTACAAGACAGTTTTACGCAAAGAAATATCAAACCAAAACTAAAAACATATTTTTAGCAAATTTTAAAAAATACTAAGTAAGAACAGAACAGAATCTTCACAACAGAAACGATACTATAACTTGAATTTCTCAACGAAACAAGGCGTCGATTTGACTGTATAATTATTACTGACTGCATAATTTAACGAATATTTCAACGGCAACTAGAGAATCTCTCCATATACATTGCAATAGGAAATGGAATCTTATCAATCGCGCAAATGGTTTTGTGCGTTTGATTATAGATTGGTATAGCTATTGGTATACACATATAAATACATGAGTCGTATGCTTTTTTCGAAATTGGTTGTATCATAGATTATTAAATATAATTGTGTTGTATGTACAAAATATACTCCCAAGCGTAAACAACCTTATCATGACGTATTTATACACTATTGTCTGCCCGCGGCTCTACTCTCGTACCAACAAAAATTAATAGATGCTCCCTTCAGAATACATAGAGATGATTCAGCAAGATCTTCAAACAAACATTAGTGCACACTTTTATTAACTACTAGCTGTTACCCGCGACTTCGTACGCGTATGCTTAGAACCTTAATTTTTAAAACAATTATATTTGTTTTTTTTAGACAAAAAGTAGCCTACGTTCTTCCCCCAAATTTCATCAAGATCCGTTTAGCCGTGAAAACGTAACAAACTAACAGAGACCCTTTCACATTTATAATATATATAGATAATATAGATTGGAGGGTCAGACTGACCCCTGATATAATAAAATCGATAAGCTATCGACGGCCATGTAAAGTCAAATATAATCGTTGTAACAATCATTCGTTCTGAAACCAGTAAGTACAACACTATGCCCAGTTTGAAAATATTTACCAACCTCTCGAGGGCGCAAATCCCGAAGGAGTTTGTGCTGAACATACTTCATATACTCTCGACTAGTGTTAATAAGCCTATTGAGGTACCTACCTATTATTTTTGAAGTTTAATACTCCTTAGTATAGTATATGGGTTGATTACACGTAACTAGTACAGTGGCGAGACAGAAAAATGTTTACGAGAAAGTCGAGATGGGTCAAGTGTTTCCAACGGGTGAGTACCTGTCAGTGTTCATAAGACCGAGCACTCGGATGATGTTACTGTACCGTCACTGTTCTCGTATAATAGACCCATTAGCGACTGTTGGAAGTTAACTTTTGTCCAAATAAAAACTTTATATGTCAGTAGACCAACTATCTACTCAATTAGACCCTACTTAATTAGAGCTATCTTTACTGTGAAATGAAAATCCTTTAATATCATCTTTTTTATTGCAGAGATTTGTGGTCACAGTCGTACCAGACTGTATCCAGTCTATGCATGCAAACGGTGTCACCCCGTCCATCGTGGCTGACCTCCGGTCTATCGGCAACCTTGGATGTGAAGAGAACAAGGTCATAGCCAGGAACCTCACGGATTTTTTGATGAAAGAACTTTGTGTGGCCAGAGAAAAGTAAGCATATTTCAGTATCACCTACTTTTGCCCACCATCAACTGCAGTGTCCCAAGGCGACTTTCTGATCAAATCTTGACGCTTGTTCACAACGATCGCTATTTTATTAACATTATAAAAAAAAAACCGGTAATATTTTAATTAGCTTACTTTCCGCATATTCGTTTACGCTGCATGTTAATACGACGTCAACTTTTGGACACATTAATTCTATAACAAAAACAATAAAAGTAACAATTACTTTAAAACAATTTGAAGGAAGTAGGGGGCAAAACATTGTCAACAAGTCCATACCACATATATTTTAGAACTATTATAATAGTTCTAAATAAATAAATAATAATAGATAAATATTGCTGGCACACAACACCATCTAGCCCCAAACTAGATAAAAATAGAGATGTTGACAAGAACGCAGAATTATTTTAAATTGACCCGCTATGTGTTTTGTTCAGATTTGCAAAACGTTTGCAAAAAGGCTACTTTTCATCGCTGACTCCAGTTTCATATTTTATATTACTATTATTATTATCAGCCGACACTGTCCCACTGGTGGGGAAAATCGTCTCCCCATTATTTCCATTCATCCCTCTTCCGCGCTAAGATTGTCCAGTTGGCGCGGAATTTGATGAGCTCGTCCCTCTATCTGGTTCCCGATCTGCCGCGACGTCGTCGTACCGTATCAGGGCACCACTCCGTGGTCTTTTTGGCCCACAGCGGGCCTAGCACAGCACGAGGAGAAATAGTCTTTCCCCCGTTTTTATCCACCTGTGGTGGACAGGTGGTGGTGTATTTCCACTTACAGGTGGATAAAAAGGTGGAAAGACTATTTCTCCTCGTGCCGTGCTAGGCCCGCTGGTCTCCCGACATGCGGGATACATGACCAGCCCAGCCCCATTTGAGCTTTGAATAAAAGTTATTTTTAATTTAAGTAATATGTTGACTTGGACACATTTCCAGTTAAATTAGTTAAATAAAAAATAAGACATTTGTAATTGAACTAAGGCCCTTATAAGCTAGTTAACTTCAACTTTAGCAGCTGATACTTAGGTGTTCTCAAAAATACGTAGGTATCTACGTATATAAATCAAAAGTAGTAGGTACATATGTAATTCAAGATCAAAATCTATGTCTATAGAAAGTTTCTTCCAAATCGGTAAAGCTGTTATTGCCTGAATCAGTAACAAACAACCATCCAAATACACATCCTTACATATAATAAAACCTTACATATAATGTATAGTTTAAGCATAGTGGTTGCCAACCAAATTTCGCATGACCTTTAAACGCCCTTGGTAGAAAGGCTTGCCCAGCAAACCACTGGCAGAAGCGGTGGTTTCAAACCGTCTAGCCGCTTGTTTAAAACCACGCGTACCACAGTCGCGCCGCTGCACGCATCGAGCGCGGACGTATTGCGCGCACGCACGATATTATGGAGAAAGATCGTGAGGTTATCCCTGAATTCATCGAGTTATTTAGAGACCTACCCTGTCTTTGGGACTTAACGTCTAAGGAGTACAAAGACTCGACACAAAAAAATTTGTTCTTTCTTCCAATGCACACAAAAATGCAATACAAACTCCAAACTTTAGAAATTTTGATAAATAAGGAGCCATGGCGTCTTTGTAAATTGTAATAGTGCATTACAAGCATTCTGCACACGTCTATTCAGCACGAGCGTTTTAAAAACACTGAAGTGTGGGGTTTGTTTGCAAACCATGTAGACAGAATCAGATCATCTGGCCCCAAAGTAATCAGAACTTGTGTTATGGGTACCTGGCACTACTTATATACTTTTTTTTTTAATACATACATATTATACATAGAAACACCCAGACCCGAGACAAGCACTTGCAGATTATACAAAAATTTGTCCCGCGGCGGGAATCGAACCCGCAACCTTCTGCGTCTCAGCTGGATGCGCCACAGAGGTCGTCATATATATACATATGCGCAAATGGGCCACACCGACCACAACCACTGGTGGCCAGCGACAGCGATTTAACACACTTTTTCATATATTCAGTATAGACGCCGCACACGTGTAGCCGATGGCGACCACTCGCTACAGCAGTTTCCGCGACTCGCCACTTGTGGTCGCTACGGGCCACACAAGACGCCGTCGGTGGCCCGTTTGCGCCGAGCATAAGTTTTGTTTTCGTATGTCATCTGTTTATGTATTCTTGTTTCAGAATCATGATTACGTTTACTAATTTCGAAGGGTACAACATAGCTTTAGCAGGAGAAACAAAAGCCTAGATCTCGTAAGTAATAAATAAATAATATTTGTGGACAACTCACATAACACCAGCTAGCCACAAACTAAGCATAGCTTGTATTATGGAAACCAGAACTGTAAACGCATGTAGGTATTTAAGCTGTGACTAGGTACTTATGATTTCAATATAAAACATAATCAATATGTGTATTATTAATAATATTAATAAAAAAAAATACGTTATTCATGTTTTCTTTGGTTGATTCGTCAAACCAACGAACTCCATCCGTGGCTGTTGATGCCAATATAACGCCTAACAAATTATTAATAGCAAGCAAGTTGTCTGATATAATGTAGGAAGTTAGGTATTGTAGCTAGCTGCTTTCCGCGGTTGTTTGCTTGATATAGTTTATTTATAAAGTAATGTACAAAATAATACATCCACACATCCACACAAACTATAATTTTAATATCATTGAAGGATTTTATGAATAACTCTGGTAACTGAAGCGCTTATTGCTTGGCTAATCGTTTATATCTTACCAACTTTTATTCCAAATACTTGTAGCAGGCTTAGCACAATGGAGAAACTCGCAAATCTCAGCTACGATAGGTCTATCGCTCGTCCCGCTGCTTCTGCACGACAACGCACGACCACACACACTATACTTCAGGTGGTCTCGAAGCTATAAGAACTAGGGTTTGAGACTTCGTTATCTACCGTACTCACAAGATTTGCAACCCTAAGAATTATACTATTGCAAGAATTAGGATGACTTTATAGCAGAAAACCAATTAAATACCCTAGAGGCAGTACACAATGTTTTGACGCGATTGTTGCCTCCCGTCCAGCTGACTTCTTCAAGAAAGTCATCAATAAATTGCCACTACATGCATCTATCGCGTGGGTGAATAGAAATTAAAGAGATTAAAAAGTATCTACTTACTTTTTTATACAAAACGGCATTTCATAGGTTCATAACAGAATTGTAGGATATCAAAATAAAAAATACAACTTTACTGTTATACTTATTTATTAATTAAAATGGTAAAGACTTACGATTTTATTGAAAGGGTTTTATTAGTATAAGTCGCATTATGTGAGATAAAACTTTAAAGTTGAATTGGATCATACAATGTTCTTTGGCTAGGGAAAATTTAAATCTTACATAACAGAAAAACTTGACGAAGTTCCTACCATCCGAATATTTTAGTATCATCCTAAGAAATACCTACTCCTACTTACCTACATACTAACATACTTACATTTACCCTACTTACCTACTTACTAAACCCTACCCTACCCTAATTACCTACTAACTAAACCCTACCCTACCCTACTTACCTACTAACTAAACCCTACCCTACCCTACTTACCTACTTACTAAACCCTACCCTACCCTACTTACCTACTAACTAAACCATACCTTACTATATTTACCTACTTACTAAACCCTACCCTACCCTACTTACCCACTTACTGACCTATCTTGATAATTAGATAAACATTTAATATGACAAATTAAGTTGGTTTTCATTAAACCTACTCTGCTTCTAGACTTGTCTGCTTCAATTACGATGTATAAGTAAGCTACTACCAAAGGTATACAAATATTGGGGCTATACTATTGATTTTATATTATAGTCTAAGATTCGTGGTTATAGAACATAATATTTCATTGCAAATCTATCCAAGCCATGTCATCCAAGTCAATTTCTTCGTCTTTTTTCCGCTGAGCTATCTCTGCAGCTTTCTGCGTCCACATTTCAAGATTATCAGACGCTTTTTGGAGTAGATCCAGTGTACCGGGCAAAATATGTTTTAGCATCTCATAACATGGTTTGCATATTTGCCCAATAAATCCAACCTGTGAACCAGAAAAGTGTTTTAATTTTGTTACCATAACAACATTTTGGCTCCACAAAACGTGGAACTTTAATTGTTGTAATTTAGCACTTATCTTGGTCAGAATAAGGTTGAAATAACGTAAACATCAATGCTAATTACTTAATACCGTTCGTTTGAATACCTGACTTGCTGCCTGCTCTTCCGTTTTGTTCCTATCCATCATAGGTATAGGTTTTCTTCCAGCCTCCCTTTCCTTATCGCCTTGGTCGTAAAACTCTTCGAATATCACCTTAACTGTCTGGTTCTGTACATCCCAAGGCTTTGCTGAGGCGGATAGGTCAGCTGCGGTCATGGTAATGGCCATAGCCAGCTCACTACAAATATAAACTGTAATGTGTCATAGTTCTTTCGCAAGCTTTGTGAGCTCGCCTATAAATTGGAGATACTAGAAATTCATCGTGGCTATGCTTAGCAGATTATTCCATTTTGGTAAATATTGGCTTGTGCCAAGTGTAATTAATTAATATCAGGCAGTCGTCCTTTAGCTTTTGTATATGTGTTGACGTTTTTACACTTATAATAGCATTGTTTTACCATAACAAAGTAACCAGGAACAATAGGAAACAATAATAACAAGAAGTAAAACTAGTAATCATTACCTGTGACGTGGGTTCTCCCAGTCGTAGGTTAGCTCTGGAGAGAACAATAACTTCAACTCAGCTAGGTTAGGGAAGAACGCCATCAGATCGGTAGCTAGGATGCAAACTTTGATCAGTTTCAAGATTTCCCTGTACTCCTCAGCAGAGTATCGGGAGAATATGTTGTGCCCGTCCTGTTGTGGAATAAGCGATTGGTAAGTAGAGGTACCTATACTTATTCTCTATTTTATGATCAATTAGATACCATGGCGTAAAGTAAGGTCTAAGTATCATTTAATTAATATAGCAACAGTTTTATACAACACACTAACTGGAAACCTGAAACACAGAAACCTGGAAACAATTATGAATTGTAAATCCTTAAAGCAGGAGATAAAACACTAGCTGCTATCTTGTCACCCATAGCAAAACTTTTCGAGGGTGTACTACACGCTAATATATATAAGCAAGTAGAACCATACTTAACAAACGCCCAACATGCTTTTAGGAAAGACGCTCCGTAAACACCAACCTTCTCACAATAGTTGACTACATTGCGGCTAAACTTGACTCAAGTGCACAGGTAGATGTAGTTTAGATTAGATGTGGTTTAGATTTACTTAGATTTCAAAAAAGCGTTTGACCGATATCGAGTCGATAATGACATCATTTTTACCAAATGCTTTTGTCTTCTTTCCAAAATTACTTAAGCTATTTGCTGATTATTTGCGGGACCGCAAGCAGTTTGTACGTCTTGGCTGTTACGACTCTGCTCCTTATCACACTAGATCTGGTGTAAGTCAGGGCTCATCCTTAAGACCTCTCTTATTTACAATGATGGTTGATGATCTGGCTAAACACCTTGTATTGTCTAATATATGCAGATGATCTTAAACTATACAGTGAAATAATAACTATTGACGACTGTTACGCGCTGCAACGGGACCTCATTGCGATACAAATGTGGAATGAAGAAAATCGACTGTACCTAAATATTAATAAATATCAAGTTATGTCCTTCAGTAGATCCGTGAAACCTTTAGTAATGTCATACCAACTAAATGGGGATTAGATAAAACGAACGCAGATAGTCAAAGACTTAAAGGTAATATTCGATCCGGCATAACATTTCATGACCACATAATGGAAATTGGCAATAGACTGTTTTAAAAGGCTGGGGTTTGTCACAAGAACCTGCAGAGATTTCAACAATATAAATGCTATCAAACTTCTCTACACCGCCCTTATTAGATCTAAGCTGGAAAATAGTGCATGTGTTTTGAACTTTTTTAGGATTTAACTCCCTACAAACGCGCCGAATGCACGTTCAAATACTAACTGTGTGTTTTATATTACGTAGATTGCTAAACTGCCCTGAGGTGTTGAGCGAGGTCACGCGACTCTCTCGCGCATAAGGTTTCGCCTGGGCCGGGTACCACTATTTGCAATAAATCCTGCTCGCACATTGGCTCGCCAACAGTCCCCCATTTGTAGAGTCCAACGACACCTTAATGTCTTCGCCGCCTCGCATGTTGCCGGCGCAGCACATTTTGACGTATTTGCTGATAAATGGCCCGTTATTGATAGACTGAGTATGTGCTACTGTGAAAAGCATGAGTAAGTATTTTTAATTGTTAATTTTTAATTGTTAGTGTTTATTGTTAATGTTATTAATTATGTTAATATTATCAAAATTAGTGTTAGATAGGTATATTTGTATGTCCAAATAATTTGTGTTCTTTTATTTTATTTTATAGTTTAGCTAATTAATTTGGTAAATAATTTTAGGGTAGGTCTTAAGATAGATAATAATTTAATAATATATGTTTTGTAGGTTGTCTTTTTCTATTTCTTCATCTTTTCTATTGTTTAATGAAACATAGATGTAACGCTTTGGATATTTCTGTAATGTTACTATATAAATAAATAAACTTGAACTTAAACTTGAACTAACATTACAGACAGACCCTTAGAAGGTTACAAAACACTTATAGATATAACCTTACTCAATACAATACATTTAACTATTCTTACTAAATCTAAATGAAATAATGAATTACAGACTGAAAATGGTACAAACTAGCATGATACTTAAAACTAAAGTGAAAAAGTATAAAAAGGAAGAGATAAAATTTTGAAATATTTTACTTGCTTACTTGTTGTAAAATGGTCACAGTCGTGTTGAAATGGTGGTGTTCCAGAGTGGAGGTGGTGTACATAGCAGCTAGGGGAGATGCGGTCTCGCTCATGTATTTGTTTGTGTAGCCACGATGGTCAAGATCGTGACAGAGGCTGGCAACGAACAGAGCCAAACGCTGCAAATAACATTGCGTTATTTTGCCAAATACACGGTTAACACTCTATTATACGACATAACAACATAGTCAAGAATAACATAGAAGGGATGGTAGAGGGGCAGAGTAGTAGAGGAGAGCTAAAAAAATATATAATTAACAAATTTAAGAAGAGATAATGTGTTGTAATGTATTAAGAGGTTATATTAAGAAAAGCACTCTCGAATGTGCACTAATGATTGATAATAAACAAAATAGTTTTACGTGTAGCAGATATCATTGAACCACCAACCTGTTTGGGGCTGAAATTATGAGTAGTGTCGGTCTTCAGTATTGCGTACATCGTCTGTGCCACCGACCATCCGTGGTGGAAGTTATGGTATGGTACATGTCTATAATTCTTTTTAACGGTCAAAACAAACCTTTGCACGTTGAGACTTTCAAAGTTTTTTAGACCAAACAGATCATCGAACATGATCATTATGGCTTGGCACTTTTCTACCGCTGTTAGTGCGAATGGGTCTAAGTAGAAGTTGTCTAACGTGTAAGGCAGATGCAGCCCAAGGGACGCGAGGAGATTTGCGTCTTCTCTACGGCATGTGTTGTGGTAGCTCAAAACTTCCAGAGCTACCTTGTACTGCTGTTCCTTTCGCTTTATTTTATCATAGAGCCTGGCATGATGGAGTACAAGGCCAAAGAACGTGGCGAATACATTAAACGAATTTTCATCTTCGATGCAAAACCATTCAGCATCCCGTTTGTTTACCATTTGTACAACGCCAATGATTTCGCCCTGCACTCTTATGGGCATGCATAAGATACTGTTTGTTCGATAACCTGTTGCTTCGTCCACCGTCCTTAAACAAATTACCTAGCTATAAAACAGTTTCATTTTATTTGAACCGCAACAATATTAAAAAGATAATGCAGGTTACAGGTATTTCACTTATTAGTAGGTAAGTATTAGTGTTTTTGATTTAGTCAAAATATGTCCACAAAATCCACTAGTTTCATCTACCTGTTAAACCTCCCATCTAAGTAAGCTTTAGGGATGTTAATAAGTTGCCCGGTTGATACAACATGCCCCGCTATCCCCTTATGAATTGGCATTCTGATCTCCTTCTTCTCGCCAGCCTCCTGTCCGTCCAACTGCTGGTCGAACACTGTAGACACCAATTCAGCGTTCTCGTGATCGACCAGAAACAGAGACGCTCGATCTGCGTCGACCAACTTTTGCGCAAACTGAAGAATTCGTTTAATAACTTTATCGAGGGAGACCATCTCCTCGAATATAGCTCTGAAAATGAGTATAATTTCACTGCTTGAACTAACCTAGTCCAGAAGACCTGCGCTCAATCATAGATGATTCCAGCTAAATCTTTAAGTATAATTTCAAAAATATTTCAAATAAGTACCTGACCGTGTCCATAAGGAAGTCAGTCAACTGCTTTTGCAGATTTTTCTTGTTCATTGTTTTACAATATTGCAGGGCAACGCTACCCCAGATCATGAAGCTTGAAGCCACCTCAACATCTTTCAAAGTGCATTTTTGGGCTCTCCAAATATCAATGACGTGTGTCTCCTCACCATTTGCTTTCATAATTGGAATACTCATGAGATGAGGTAAATTATGCTGGAACGAAATATAAAGCAATGGTTGAAGCAGGTATGTACTGCATAATTTTATATCCTTGAAATTCCAATTCGCATAATTTCAGTAGCAGGGTCGCTACCAATTCGCAAATGTTGTTAAAGATGATTCACGTATTCGCGACTACTCACATATCCTTAAGAAAGAGGTTTTAGTATTATTTGGTATTTCTGCTGTTATATTACCTTAATAAGCTGGTGAAGAGTTTGACGATCTTACCTTGCTGTCATCCTCATCCTCGAAAACGGTGGGTAGCATAGTCGAGAAGATCCATGGCATTGTACACGTACATGCTAAATTACATGCTACCTTCCAAGATAAAGAACCCTATTACCATATTCTAAGATGTTACTCTAAATGTTCTCATCTCAATATCCACTCCACCTACATTCTACTTTCATTAAGGACATCTCCAGAATATCTTGAAAAGTCCCTCATATTTGGTATCATAAATTGAGTTTTTCGAATCATCAGTTTAAAGATACTTTTATCAAACTATCGCCAAAGCCTAAGAAATTTGTGGCAACCTCTGACTATTATATTCTTAACTCCAAAAAAACTAACAGTACTTGAAACTCACCTTGAAGCATTACAGCAGTATTCTATTATTGAAACCGATTGAAGGACGCGTCGCGTCGTGGATCAATAAATGCTTTCAACTTTGATATGTTCGATCGAAAAGTTTATTATTTCTTTGGTCTCTTGCACTTTTCACTAACCCGAGGTTATGATGAAAGTTATGCTTTTCATACTACTTGAATAACAATCGCATCCACTTCGCAACTAACATTAATTATATCTGTACACCGCATACATCGATCGAATTCGCGTTATTGTAATTTAAGTTGTGGCTTACCTGTCTTAGCCGATTTGTCGCACCACAATGCAGCAGTGTGTGTACTTTACGCGGATCCTGTGAGCTTTGGTTGGTATGTGAAGACCTGAAAACTTTTACCCTACCGGGCTATGTACCTGATAGTACCTACAGAGCGGGATTTACGTGAAATACACACAGTTGTGATGCGGTGCGGAGAAATCGGAATACATACTTATTTTTATGGAAAACACGAGGATGAAAACAGATTCGACTACGCGTTTTCCATTTAAACATTTTCAATAATACTACCGGCGCGGGGAGGTACGGTTTGACATGTGCGAGTTCTATGTACATACTGTCATGTGCGAGTTCTATGTACATACTGTCAAGATAACTTATCAAAATAAATGAAAACGTGTAAGCTGTGTCAGATGGCTTTACGATGAGATTACCCCGTCATGCGTGGATACTTCAATGCAGCCGATCTCCATCCCATGTTGGACTTCAGTGACCCGCAAGTTACTTCCCTGCACTGTCTTTGCGATATTTTTGGCGAGCTCGACTACAAATTCCATTTCAGAAGCATCAGGTAGTTTTTGAACAATTTTCTAAAACATAATATTATGGTCACAGAAATTTGTAAATTTGTTTTTATGATCGAGTAATACAGCTACGACTTCAGTGCAAAAACGTTTTAAAAACGTCCGCGTGTTATGTGTTTCAGGTGTCATATGACGCTGCATATTTTACGAGAATTAGGCTGTAGATCGACAGCTGATCTGGAAAAATCTGTTCTAAATCTGTAAAATGTTAAATTGAAATTAATTTAAAGCTAATTTTACAACATCCTTAAATGCCACTAGTGTCTTGGGGACGCTGCTCTCTGACATAATTAGGATCAGTTTAGATATCTATGGATCGTTTGAAACGGTCTTGAGCTACCTGGTCCTAAGATACATGTTTCACATGTATTTTGTACATATATTTTTCGGTACATTCATGTTAATAAATTTACCTTATAATTATCTTTCTCAATGCTCCACAGTTCGGTCATAGCATTGGTATGCTTAGAGTTTTCTCCCATCTACAACATGTGATGTAAGTTACAAAACATAAATAAATCAAAATAAAATAAAAACGGTTTTGACAACGGTTACTTAATTACGCTTACTAGATTTTCCGCTATTTCAACTTTTTGGTTATACAATTTCTCCATTATTTCTAGTGGCGTCGTTGTTAAAATATACTCATATAAAAACATTTGATTATCATCCAAAATCATTTTCAATTCCCGTACTGGTATGTCTGAAAATAAATCATATATTGGTGAATGCGCAGTTTTTATTAGTATTTCATTAGAACATCTGTTGTGAAAGGATTAAAGTAAGGATTGAAGTGAAGGAGTAAAGATGTTCCCATCAAACTTTTAGGTTCTACGACATGCAGCCTTTTTCCTTCACAGTTTCAGAGTACTAGTATAGGACAGAACTATCTATTGGTGCACAACCGGATTTGAACCGATGATCTTTAGGATCGAAAGTGGTCCACTACCACTAGACCACCAGTTTTGCCGAACAAACTCTACCAACCATTTTTTCGATACATTTTTTTTTTAAGCGGATTATCCCAGTAGTGTTTGTTCTCTCTTAATCCCGTTGCGTAGTATCTTTAATACCCGTAGATCGCATAAACAGTGAAGGTTTCAAGCAGCATAAATCCTGAATTTGTTCAGAGGTGGCAATTTCGTTCGAAATCGGAAAACCAACATGGAGTCCTAAAGTTTCCACATAATCTGTATGCATCTCCGACCTCGATCGGCCGTTCCTTGCATTATGTATCATAATGTGCTCGGTAATACTGACGCGATACTGTTATGGTGACGCACGGCCTATTTCACAGTTCGAGAGAAATCATACTCAAATAAATCCATTTACAGTGGTGGTCATATAATTATGAACGCTGATATAAAGGGAAGATTTTTTCAAACTAGGACGCAAAACTTTTCAATAATACCACTGTATTCATTGATACACATGATTAGCTAAAAATAAATAGACAAACTTTTTACACTACTTCTAAACATAGTATTCCTATTTACTGGCTGGTCACGTAATTAAGAACGCTAAATAGTTTATACCTTTATTCAAATTTAAATAGAGAACACTCAGTCGATTTGTTACTGTTTGTATAATTTGGCGCCATTTAGTGATGTAAAAGATTAAAAGTAATTGCTTCTTATGAAAAAACAATGGACAAAATAAAAGTTGTGATAAATCTACAAGGGAAGTAATAATAAAACTTCGCCAGAAGAATTGGTCTTATAAAAAGATAGCCGACCATCTGCAATGTTTAAAAATGATGGTTTTCCACGCTGTAAAGTATTTTGCTACGTAACAAACTACTTAGAATGTTCCACGTTTACCTAAACAGAGAAAAACAACTCCTCGAGATGACCGAAACATCGTTCGTATGGCAAAACAAAATCCTTTTAAAGGGTCCAATGAGCTGAGAAAAGAATATTTTGGTGAAAACAACCCTTCAGCAATCTCAGCACGCACTATTCAAAGACGTTTGGTAGAAGAAAAATTGCACGGTAGGATAGCAAGAAAGGTACCCATGTTGAAGCTTTGCTACAGACAAGCCCGACTTGCATTTGCGAGAAAGTATGAAAACTGGACTGTGCGACAGTGGAAAAATGAATTTTTTTCTGACGAAACGAAAATAAACAGAGTATGTTCTGATGGAAAACGATATGTACGACGTTCCCCGAATACAGCATTCGACCCTAAGTACACGAAAGTTACATTAAAGCACGGTGGTGGAAATGTGAAAATTTGGGGGTGCTTTTCTGGACATGGTGTTGGACCTGTAAAGTTGATAGAAGGTAACATGGATCAGTTCCAATACAAAAATATACTGGAAGAAACGATGTTACCTTATGCTGAAGACGTTCTACCGGTTATTTGGACATTCCAGCATGACAATGATCCAAAGCACACTGCACGCACCGTAAAGGAATTTCTTACAGCGCAATCAGTTGCTGTCTTAGACTGGTCAGCTATCAGCCCAGATCTAAACCCAATAGAGAATCTGTGGTTTGAAGTAAAGAAAAAGGTTTCAAATACTCAGTGTGGGAATTTAAGAAAGCTGTACGACGTTTTTTTTAGAAGAATTGAACTCTATTTCTCTATGTCAAAAATTAATAGAGTCAATGCCTCCGCGGTGTAAAGCAGTAATTAAAAGCCGTGGATATGCTATTAACTATTAATTTTAGTTAAAAATGTATTAGATTGATTTTTAAATTTTCTGCGCTACATATTATGTGATTTTTTAAATGTGTCATTCAAATACCCGAGCAGTTTAATAAATCGTTCTTAATTATATGACCACAACTGTATACGTTATGAAATATTAAAAATTGGGATGGTCTATGTTTAGTGCAGGATGAAATATATTAAGATGTTGTATATATTTAGTGTGACGCAGTCGTTAGTACATACGAGACGACAGCGATACTGTAATCCTGGGGGCCTACTCTTGAAATCGATTAACGATATATCGTGTCAATAATCGTGCAAAACCCTACTCTTAGCTACATCGTTTTGACTCGTTTTGAGAAAAAGAACGACAGACATTACTTTTGACAATCGATGTCGTAATCCTTCAGAACAGACGATTCGATAACTTGCATTTGACAACGAAATAACTGTCCATTCGACTAAATTCGAATAAACTCGTTGAATTACGAGTTTATCGTTTCCATATATCGAAGTCGCATCGCAGAGTAGATGTCCTGCTAAAGGCAGAGTTTCGTGTGGCTGGAATGAGCATGTCAGAAACGCTTATGGTGACGCCAGGTTTATGTTTAAAATGTTCTTCCAGTATAACCTTTGGAAGAAATGTATGAGGTGCGAGTTGGTTAAAACAAATCAAGACAGTCTAATAATTGATATTAATCTCAGGACTTTAGTAAATTCTAGGAAGCAGGAATTTAAGCCTGGTCTACCGGTGAACGTGGAAACAGTGAGCCAGTGGGCATTCCATATTTTTTTAGGAAATGTGGATGGAAATTGAATGTTAAAAACTCTGAGTTGTCGTAGCGAAGAGTCGAAGAGAAGAGACAAAGACAAGGCCGGAACGGCAGCCCTGACTTTCTACTGAGAGCGCGATGTTATTCTCAAGCATACTGTTAAAATGTTTTTGTGAAATTTTTTTTGTGTTTTTTGGTAAAGATGCAAAGAAACTACAGAATACGCTTGCAATACCTGTACTTATGGCAAAATTTTATTATTTATTAGAAAGAGGGGTCAATGCTGTCCTGAAAAGATACCACCAACAACTGTTTGATACATTTATTGTGAGTTATTGAGTAATGTATGTTTACTGTACGAACGTTCTACAACATTTAAAATATCAATAATGCATTATAACATTTAGACGCAGTCATCAAAGAAATGTTTGTTCTAGAGGCAACAAACTGTGAGGCCCGTCAAAAATAACCAATATAAAAATGTATACATATAATAATATTAGATGCAGCCTGCGACTTTGCCCAACTTGTAAAAAATGATTGCACAATTACAAAATATTATGTGAAATGATTGCATTCTTACCATGAAATTAATCCTCATCCAACAAATAATAAAGGTTGTTTATGTACATGTAAATAACAACTCTAATTGCTCTTATTGCCAGTGTGCAAAGCCAGATCTGGTTCCTAGTTATTTAACACAATCACAAGGCTCACTTTGATACTTACAAGCCTCCCAACTCAAGTCCGAGAAGAAATGAAAAGAAGCTCATCCTGGTTCTAGCGCTATTATTTGATATTATTATTCATTTTTCGTTGAAAAATATCACCTTTTTATAATATTTTTCAACGAAAAACGAAAACAAGGTAAAGTTATACAATCGAAACCTGACAGCTAACTGACAGAGACCAGACCAACATGAGTCCATGCATTCTTATCAAGGATATAGTAATTTATTACAATATGATTTCTACACAAGACAGGTAACATTTGTGTTTCTTATTAGCTTACTAGCTATATATTTACCAATAAGTTTAGTTAGATATTTGAGAAGTTTATTATAGAATTGCTCAATGGTCCTCCTAAAGGACCTATTGACTTTTCTAGACGTAACTTAGCGATGTATAATTTGTTTCTGTTCCTAGTATTGATACTATAGTGATCGCTTTTTAGTGAACCTATCTCTATTTTTATGAGCGTACAATAAATAAATAAATATTGCCGGATATTTCACACAACGTCATCTGGCCCCAAAGTAAGCAGAGCTTATGTTATGGGTACTGACTAGTGTTATGGCTTATACACTACTTACATACCTACTTTTTTTTTATATACATACATATTATACATAGAAACACCCGAGACAAATACTTGCAGATCATACAAACATTTGTCTTGCGGTGGGAATCGAAACTGCAACCTTTTGCGTATCAGCTGGATCTTAGTCCACTGCGCCACAGAGGTAAATTTATATAGATTTATATAGATAGTCTTGTGAAGCTACTGTAAGAATATAATTTTCTTTGTATGTTTTAATTAAAGACTTTCGCAGTGGATGTTTATCAACTGTAAAAATTAAAGAAGCATCGCCACCAATAAAAATATAAAACATATTTTGCAATAAAAGGTAGACCATTAACGTAAACTAGAAATAAAAAAGGGCCTAGGATACCCCCGTGGTACCCCTATATCAATAATTTTAGCAGAATACCAGTTACCACCCACGTAAACTTTTTTAGTAACTTACAATCATCGAAGCATCAATACAAACTTTCACATTTCAAATATTTGTAAGGTAAGATAGGATGCGGTTAAATATTTACCTAGTAATCGATTATCAACGCACTCCGATAGAAATTCATATATTATACAATAATCGAATAAATTAAATTACTTAGTGTTGGGCGGACCATACAGTTCAGATGGTAGCTCTGCCTTCTGCGCTGCAGGCTATGAGTTAATTTATTATACTCGTAACTCACTTGCATAGACTTCCGCGTCCTCTTCTGTTGAGAGCAAGGCCAAAACTGCAACGGAAATACTTAGTCTAGATGCGCAAAGTTCAGTGATACAACGAAGCCAAGGTCTTAAGAAACGCACCAAGAAGGTATAAACCAATGACCTTGAACTTGTGGTTCTCCTTCTTGAGCACCTCTTTGATAAATAAATATAGATGTAGAAAAAAGTATATTATGTTGCTTTCATATCACACATTTGAGGGAAGTCGATTTGCCATATTATACGATATGACAGCATAACCAAAACCATCATAGAAAGAAAAATAGAAAAAGAGAAGTTTAAGAATAAATAAATAAATAATGCCGGACTTTTCACACAGCATCATCTGGCCCCAAAGTAAGCAGAGCTTGTGTTATGGGTAACCACATGACTGATATACTACTTAAATACTTTTTTTTTAAATACATACATATTATACATAGAAACACCCAGACCAGAGACAAATAGTTGCAGATCATACAAACATTTGTCCCGCGGCGGGAATCGAACCCGCAACCTTCTGTGTCTCAGGCAGGCCTTTACCCACTGCGCCACAGAGGTCGTCAAATAAGCTATATAAGCCAGATTGCACAAGGTTGCTATCTGTTAAAGAGGTAAAGAAGCCTGTTATGATAAGGAACTCATAAAAGAAGCGGCATCGTACATGCCTGCACAAAAACAAGTAGGTAGAGTTAGAACTTGGGGCTCGGTATTGATTGCTGCCGTTGTCAACCGCTCAGCTAGCTTGTGTGAAGTTAATCAATATTTTGTAGTTCCGGTTCCGGAGGGTTCCAAAGTCTACAAGGGGATTCCTTGTACAAGGAAACTAATGTAAGGAAGGAAGGAAGGTTCGCTATCTTCGTCTGTCTGTCCGTCTGCCCTTAATCTTGCACAGCCCAGACTGTTTAAACGTTGTACAGATTGTACAGTTGTACAGACTGTAAAAACATTGTGCATGGTAATATGTATTAGAGACTACTACAAAGTTATGAAATAAATACAAAAAAAAACGGTTTTTATGGATACATGTAAAATGGGAAAAACATATAAAAAGGGTTGATTTTTTTATTATTATACAACCCTATCGTGTATGGCATATCGTTGGATAGCTCTTTTAAAGATGCAGCGAGGCCTTTTAGACAGTTTCTCTATACATTTGACAAATATAGAGTTTGATGTGGGTATTTTTGATAAAGGTTTGTGTACCCTACGGGCTTTTTAGAGAAACCTGAAATGTTTTACAAAAAAGTTGGATGTAAATTACAAGGGAAATTAATACGGATTATAAAACTTTCTTTTCCTTGATTTTGAGTAAGAGTCTGGTTTTGAAACCTTAAAAACCAAGTGCTCACATGCGCTTGGCTACTTTATAAATTTTGGAATTTGGTGTCGGTCGTTGGTTATTGTTCTGCAACATTGTATTAGGTATGTCAATATATGTTATTTGTTTACTTATTATTTAGTTTTACTTGTTTTTATACTGTGTCTCAATAAGTTCTCTAAGATTGAGAGATTGATTGATTAACGTGTCATGGACACTGTGGTCTTACTTTTTCTTAGTTTTCCGATTATCCAACCCCTAAGGCTTGTCCTCGGAGCACACGATTTATACACCCGTGCCCAGAACGACACTGGGCGTGGTCTATCCGGTATTGGAGACAAACCTGTACAAAGAAAACACCCATTGATTATATTCAGCATTATCTCTACTAACAACAATTATAAATACAATAAAAAACTATAGCTCTAATAAACACATGTTTCCTCTGGTTCTACTACTCTGGTCGTCTAAACCTTCCCATCTTGGGTTTAGGTAAGGGCCTCGACATCTTTGTCATTACCCTGGCTTCAACATGCATTTCACTCACATTTTTCCAATCCAGACATTAATGACATATAGTTAAGTGTAGCAATACCCTATAGACAACAATTTCTCGGCCGTGGGAAGAGAAAACAATAACTATATGAGATATGCATTATAACAAAATGGAAGCCACATAACTGACATACTCCACAAATACTTATTTTTGTTATTGTAAATAAATAAATAAATATTGGTGGACAACACCATCGCACAATCTAGCTCTAAACAAGGCATAGCTTGTATTACGGTGACCAGTTGACTGATAGGATACTTATATATTTTTTAAAACATCTTATGACAACAATACTTTATAACAGACACAGACACAGCACAAACACCGACATATGTTCATCACAAAAAAGTTTTATCTGGGAGAGAATGCAACCCCCCAGCCTACAGCGCTGATGGGAGAGTTACTACCAACTGAGCTGATAAGCTAGTCATATACATCGTATTATACATAGAAAGATAACAATTACTTTGTAGTGCAAGGTACCTTGTGTATCTCCCAATAACCTTATAGGTTATTGTGTATCACCCAATAACCTTATAGGTTATTGGGTGATACACAAGGTGATAGTACTTCCAAAATTCCAGTCCAGGCCGAACCACTACTCAGTTCAAGATCCGAGCATATTTTTTGACATCATTTAATTCAAAACTTTCAGAAAATATGTCAGAGTTTGAGTTTTGTTCTAGGATTCTTTTGGCCGTCTTACGAAGCAAACATTGCACTTCTATTTTATTTATTAAACAAAATCCACAGCTCTTAATAAACAATAATACTTAATCTAAAGCATTTATCCTAAAGCCAAAAACGGATTTACATTTTAAGTTTATCACCTATAATTTAGAAGACAGTCACTAACCAAACATGTTATTAGTTAATAGAAAATACCTATTAATAATTATACATTATAATTATATGAGTGTATGGGAGTTGTGTAAAAGTGTGTGTGAGAGAGAGAGAGAAATAGATCATAAGGTATGCATAATATGATACTTACAAATATAACTGACACAAACTTATACATTTTCACAAAGAATTCTGAGAATTTCACGTTTGAACACCTGCTTGCTACAATAGAAAATATCAATTTGTTTAAATTGTTTATTGTAGTTTCTATGTAGACGACTAACAAGTGAGTTTTGGGCGTAATTTGTGCGCGTAGGCAAAACAGCAAACAGGTTAGTGTGTCTAGTTCTTATGGTCGGAACACAAAAACGCAACACTTTAGACAATAACTCCGAGCAGTCGATATAGTTATTGCATACACCATGCAGAAATGACATATCAGTTAGAGTCCTACGGTTTTCGAGAGAAGTGAGCTGATGATATAAGCACGCTGTCTGATAGTGGCTAAAACTACTGAAACATCGAAAGTTCAGGTGTTTTATGAACATACTTTGTATACTTTCCAGGCTCTGAAAGTAGGTAATATAGTGAGGGTTCCAAATACAGCTGCAATACTCTAGAATGCTTCTAACATAGGAATAATACAGAACCTTCAAGTAACTAATGTCAGAAAAAGGGCGGCTAACACGCAGTATAAAACCTAAAGCTTTGTATGCTTTATTGACAATTATATCTATATGTTCTGAAAATGTTAATTTAGAGTCTATTTGTACACCAAGATCCCTAACAGAGTTTACTTTACAAATTTTTATATTATTTATATGATAATCAAAATGTGTTGGACGTATTTTTCGAGTAAAAGGGACATATGAGCATTTTGCAATGTTAATATCAATACGATTTTCTGCGTGATAGCGTCCTAGCCTGTCAAGATCCGCCTGTAGATTTCGACAGTCTGTTTGATCACTAATCTTCATATATATTTTCGTGTCATCGGCATACATAGTATATATTTTCTCGAGTTGTTTCCGGTTTTATTAGTAATTTTGGCGTTTTTATTTAAATAGAACTAGAGTTATTGATTCGGGTGTGAATAATCGGGGTGAGTTATTTTATATGAAAAACATCATCTATTTATACCTATAAAAGAGCTTAACCTGACTGACAGACTGATTCATCATCGCCGAGCTGAAACCGCTGAAGCTAGAAGAAAATTTGAAATTTAGAAGATAGTTTCCTTTTATAGCTTAACCACACACTAAGGCGGGATTTTTTGAAATTTAACCCCTAAAGGGTGAAAAGGGGAGAAAACTAATGTATGATACTTTTTAACGCGTGGTGCGATTTGCTTGAATCTTGATTTAAATCAATTAAATGCAAAATAAATGAAGACGTGTTTCAAGATTTTCCAAAATAACCCTTACAAAGAGGCAAAATGGGGTGCTAAAGTTTGTATGGGAACTTTTTAACGGGTGGTGAGATTTCTTAGAAACATGGTTTGGATACTTCAAATGCAAAATAAATGGACACGTGTTGCAGGATTTTTCAAAATAATTGGGTGTAAAATGGGTAAGTAAAATGGGGTGTGAATGTGTGTGTGGAAACTTTTTAATTAGTGGTGGGTGTGATTGTGTCATATGGAATCAAAGTCAAGTCAATGTTACAATGTGATATACATTTAAAACGTGCGGACGAAGTCGCGAACGGGACAGCTAGTTTTATATAAAATAACAAATGACGAACGACAAGATACGACTTTGAGGTATACTTTAAACAATATAAACAATTAACACTAGCATAATGGACATTATTATGGAACATGCCATTAACAAACTAAATAGCAAACTTACTTATAAAATCTCTTATCCTGTTAGGCGTTGTCTCGCCAGACGTTGCCATGTCCGATAAACCTTCTATATCCATCATATCAGATATGTTTCCCCTGGCAGTGTTCAATGGGCACATGCCCACGCCATCCGACACGCAGTGTTGCATAAACCTTGCGAATAAATAAACTGGTTGAACTACACCTACATACTATAAATAAAATATATATTAGTGCACTATTCACACAGCATCTAGCCCCAAACTAAGATAAGCTTGTACTATGAGAAGCAGATGATTGATTTATCGCGTATATACTAGTGAATACATATATGTATGATACTTTATGACACTCGAACACAGAATCTGTGCACTCAAATATTGTAAATATTTGAGGATCATTAGCGCGGAAGGCAGAGCTACTACCATCACAGCTGTGATCTCAATTATTTCGCTATTTTAAAACGTCAAAAACGTCAGCTATCTTATTTATACAAAAAGTAGATAAGTATGTAGAATAATTCTGATTATCATTTAAGGTTTTAGGCACATTATTCTTGCTTTTGTGTTATGTTATATTTAAATTTATAAATAAATAATACCGGACACCGGATGATGCTGTACGAAAGTACAGCATCATCTGACCCCAAGTAAGCAGAGCTTGTTTTATGATTACCACATGACTGGTAAACTATTTTTGTTCTTTTTTTTCTAATTACATACATATTTATAAATAGAAACACTTTGGGTGTTGACAAATACTTGTAGATCAAACAATTATTTGTCCCGCGGCGGGATTCGAACCCGCAACCTGCTGCGTCCCTACCGGTCCTGGGCCCATTGCGCCACTAAGAATATCCATACACTGCATGTGCAGTGTGCCCCTAGTATGGTACCGGAAACAAAGGCATTACCTACGAGCAGAGAAGGCAAGTGTGACTTGGAAATGACTTGGTGAGTAAATCCTTCTGTAATGTGATTGGAAGAGATGACGTTAAGTCAGACACTCCACATTAGTTAATAAAAAGGACATTCCCAAATTAATACACTAGTTTATTAATAGTTCTTGGACTATCTTTTCAATACCAGTGAAGTAGGAAAATTATTTTTCTCTCCTAATTAAATTTTCTTACTTTTTCGAGCATAAAGCCTGATTTTATGTACTTTTAGATAAGTCAAATATCTTACAAACATTATAATTTTACTTACACTCTATGCAGACAATAACTATGTCCTCGGCGGCATGTCGGTCGCGTCCCTTCGGAAACATTGCTAATGTCATTGCCCGCGTATTGTAACCCCGGCGAGCAGAATCCAGGTGTGATTGGATCTAAATCACTTTGCTTCGATGTTGAACTCCTTGAGCGGCTGGGTCCAGGCAGATCTCTTTCCCATCGTCTTATACTATCTGGGACCCTAGCCAGACGTACAAAACTGGTGGGGCTTAAAGGCGGTGTTTTTGGAGCTTCCAGATGTTTTGAGAACATTTTCCAAGCTGTATCAAAATATTATGTGGATAAGTCATGATAGACGCTAGCGTTGTTCCTATGAGTGGCCCTTAACTTTTGGTGCTACGGCAATGACTTAAAATGTGACAGATGTGACAGACCATTAACATAGTCAGTGTAAACTATCTTTTTAAATGTCCAGGTCTATGAAAATATACCAAGTTTTAACAAAATTGGTTCAGTCATTGTGTTATTAAGTACAACTATCAAAATATTCACATTTTAATTATTGCGAATTGTTTCAATTGATTTGCAAATCTTCCACTCAATCTCACGGTTTCTTTTTATGTACCTACCAACATTATTTGTATGTTTCCTTGTTTAACTTAAGATTCTTATAGCTCATTTTTGTTCTTATTTTACAATTTGTAAATCTAGAAGAGTCCGTAGCGAATCCCTGGTCCCACGTAGGCATGTTAGTCCTTATGTGGAGAATAGAGTCACTTAGCGTTACTACCTTTATATTTGTGGAAAATTATGACATAAGAACTATGACGTAAGAATACAATATTCAGGCTGAATGTTTCCTTTAAAAATATAGAATTTTATAAAAAAATATTCTTGTAAATATCCACTATCCTTTTCAGTTATAATTAGACATTCTATCTCATGTATGGCTAATAGTATCAAAGGACAATGGGTGATTTTGTATGAACCCCGTCCCCACCCTGCAACAGTCAAGGGATACGTGTCAATTTGTTCATTGGGACCCAAAAATGTCGAAAGTACCAGTGTTTGTTGAAAAAACCATAGGATTTTGTTTTTAATAAAAAAATACTTTTCGGCAAAATATTTTTTTTTCACAAACAAAAAAGCATATGTCACGTAAACTAATGTCGATTGTATATCCTATTAACCCATTAGTACAGCCAAACTCATGTCAAACGGTACACTACTAGCTTAAGTTAAGCTCTGATTTTTATACTGCATGGCATAAAAACAGGGCTAGTGCCTGACAAGCACTTGACCGTACTGTACTAACAATTACACCATGTCGTCTATTAAAATATTATCAAGCATTTGTGCTGGTGCATTTAAGTCAATATGATGCCCTAACCCATACAATGGATATTATGTGCGCACAACTTCCCACAGTGCGATTGCTTGTAAGGCAAGTGCAGTACCAATGCGCAATAGCATGTATGTCAGCCAAATCCCGGTCTATTCAAATGTAACTATAATAAATACGGGAATGGACATGGCGTGACTAAATCCGTACTGACTAGCAAAATATTATTTAGCAGGATATTGCATCGCGGTAAATCGTTTAACTCGTTATCACGATTATAGTTATATATTATAAAGGCCATCGCGAAGGTGCTCGGCGCAGTGTGACTTGGCTAGCTTAATATGATAGCTCCCTAGCGCGAAAATAAACACTTTATCTTCAGATAAACGCGGGAAGTCTTCGAAGTTCGGAATATTTGCTTGCATGGCTTCAAAACGCACTCTCTGTACGTTAAGATGTTTCATATGTACATAATCATGCAAAAGATTGGTCATGTTCAACATGGATAATGAATTATATATATGATCTCGGCGTCGAATCTGTTATCAACAGCGACACGATATTAGGCATTCATTATGGCTGCTACGATTTTAAAGTCACAGAACATATATGACTTAATGTAAAGTTAAAATACGTTTGTCGCAACAACCTGAACCTATTTTTAAACTTGACTGTCTCAACAACCCATCTGCAAATCGTTATCAATCGGTACTTATTTGCCTGGCCTCTTGTCAGCTGACTAGCGTTCCGGTCCTTTGTAGGTGGCATGTGGACTTCATAGCCACAGGACATCACCAATGCTATCTCTAAAGCTCCTGTCTACTATAAAAACGTCGCCACTGTTTAAAAACCAATACAAAGGATTTTGATCATACTTTAATAACTGCATAATGGTAGCATCAAAAGTTGTATACAACCTAAGTTCCACGTATTTGAATATGATACGATATATAGTATTATAATATGATGTATAGTATTAATACCTATATATGTATACATATATATAGGTACTAATACTGGGGAACAAGAGCCCATCGAGTTTTCAAAATAATTTTTCGGCGTCTGGTGGCAACATCGCGTGACGCGAGAGCTGACACTTATCTGGCCCAGCATTGCCATTCAACGTGGCAATGCCGCCAGTGTCCTAGGGACGCCCTTTGGTGTGATTTAGATCAGTCGTTTTAAACGATCCTTAGGTAGCTCAACAGCTTCACATGTAATTTATATTATTGTACATTATTCTGAACATTTCTGTAATTACTAGTTCAAATTAGGACCATCACCGTCATAAACCATAAAAGCATAGAACTTTACTCTAACGAAATTCCAAGTCGTTAGAGTGATGCTGTTATCAACAAATTTTCAAAAAAATATTTTCATACATCGTTAAACGACACGGTCTTTTAAGATTCTTAACGCAAAAAAATAAATTATGTCAATAATTTCATAATTATTATGGTATGTCGGGAAAGCCCAATGTACATCATAATAATGGCTACAACTTGGTCACTATGTTCTAAGCCTGTATATAAACATGGACCTTATACATAGTAACAGTATAGTGGGCGATCCCTTTATATAAAAGTACTTCCTTGACTGTTACCCCGGATAGTATAATCATCCTTGGCAGTAATCGATAAAGAAACTATGATGCTGAAAGAGAAGGTAAGAACGCTGTCGACTGCGACTTTTAACACGTTTTCAGGGTTCTACAATCCATAAGGAGCTCTTGTTAGCAAACTATTAGTTCAATCGTGATTAAATTATATCACACAAAAAAATGTTATGCCCCTTATGCTAAGAAATAAAAACGAATAAAAAATAGGGGATATTTCTTTAAAGAGTGGATGCTTTTTGAAGTGAAAACTTATTTTAGCGCGGTACGCATATTTTTAGATGAGGTAAAACCTCTGGATTCACGACACCGTTACCGCCTGGGTCGAGACGCAGCCGGCTGCCGCGCTCGCCCCATTTGATTATAAACCTTAATTCACATGTTTAAAGTCTACTTTTATATGGAGAAGTTTACTCAGTTAGGTTCTTTGATATATTATCTAAATTCTGAACAAAAAATATTGCATCATCTGTGTTCAGTATTTGATTGGCAGTTGCCATAATTACTGATTTTGAAGTGTGAAACACAAAAAGTGTTTATGGTAATATTGATTTGACGTCATCATCGTTTTGTGCTAAGCAAGCAATCTTTCCGTGGGGAGTCACGTATAACTCTTAAAGTTTTGTAAGCGACTTGGCTGAAATCGTTATTAATAAACTAGCCAAGCACAGTACACAGTATGGCCATTGTGGAGCCCACATAAGTCAGAAGATAAGAATAATAAGTGCTCAAGTCCCAAACTAATTAAAGACCATCTAAAACAATTTAGGATGGAGCATGCATTCTTACAAATCAAATCCAAAAAAGGCATAATAAAACTTTGATAAGGTCGTTATAATTTCCCTTATAATTTCAACTTAAAGGGGGGTTTCTTTTGGAGTGGGTAGCAGTCTTTAGGGGTAGGTAGTAGTAGGGTACCTATAAAAAATATCATTCGTATTTCGTAACATTGTAGAGGCCACAAATACATATTACCTTGCGAAAATTGAAATAGCGAGCAAGAGACAGACAATTAGACATGGTTCATTGTGATCTATGGATCCTGAAAACTTCATTTGTATATAGAAATGCATTTTTGTTATAAAATAAATTGTTTGTTATCTCGAGAGCCTGCGGAGCAGGGGGCAATGGGCGCGGTGCTGCCTCCCCACTGTACGCCCCGTTGCGTACATTGAAATAATATACACCAGATTTTGCATAACATACATACATTTCAAGCTACATGTTTTTTTGCCAGGCAAGTTGCCAATTTGCAAGTTTGCAATTGTAGCATACGCGACCAAAACTAGGAGCAAAAGATGTTTTAAGTTTTCTTACTTTTACTGACTAGCTCCTGCCCGCGGCTTCACACGCGTAATGCCTAAATAAATAACAGCTTTTATGTGATTCCAGGTCATAGACTATCATGCTTCATCCTAATGCAGTTGTTAGGACGCGATTGAGTCACAAAGAAAAAATATTATGTGAGTAGGATGTCATTCAAATCTGTAGTAAGTAGGTTCTTTATAAGAAAAATTGCTTCAACGTATAGCGTATAGAAAAATAAACCTGCGAATAAAAAAACCAGTTCCTTTCTCATACAAAAAAAAAATGTGTTTGTCGCGTTTGGACGCCCGACAAAAGTGATAACTTAAATTAATCTAGTGGGTGATAATAGAGTAATGGAAAAGAGACTAATAGAGTGAGAGAGGGAGGCCTGCCTACTGCTGCCGTATGCTTGAGAGAAAGGAAAGCCAGTAAGGCTGGCACCGTAACGCGTTACGTAACGAAGTGTTTTACCCTCCTATAAGAGTTTATCAATTGAAAATAACTAACGGATGATTGTATTTAGGAAGCCGATTTATCAAACTTTCCTACTTATATTATAATATCAAGTTCGATCTTCCTGTGGTTCATCTAGTATAATAATAACTCATTGGTCTACATGTGAAATACAAAAAAACAACGTGCAATTTCAAATAAGAAAATCTAATCTCTAGAAAAAGGTTAAATACCTACCAGACTATTTAATTACGTAAACGGAGTTTTAATCACAAAGTTGTTCATAGGCTTTCGTTATATAATTTTTTTTTATATAATCAGGAACGAGCGACATCTGAAGAGCCGAAGCACTCTGATGTAAATACCAAATAACATGGGAGTCACCCAATTAATGACCATGCAGAACGTAGAAAATAGTAGAAAAATACAGTTCCTTTCAACAAAAGTACTTCAGAGTGCACGGTTCGATTTTTACGACCTTTAGCCTAACTTTTTGAAGAGATTTTCAGCCCAACGTGCGCTGAAATATTCGGATCGCTCTAGGTAAATCGGAATGTTTCAATTTTAGCCTTTCACAGCTTTATTTGAAAATGGCGCTGAAGCCCTGAACTTTGACAATTACATACGTCACAAAGGCCCCTCGCCGTTCAGAATTCAGCAATACCAATTACCAAGCAAGTTTTTCTAAAACAAGAATAGATCCCGTGCATGGCATGCATCCATTAATGAATGGTACTTCCTGCTATTGTATCTCAACAAATCCATGGAGCTTTGTCAATCAATGCGAAAAGCGATTAGATTATGAGCACCGTGAAGTCCGGAAGCAATCAGTTGCGTCGAATGAAATGTCCACTAATATATATTTAACTAACCCTGCGACCAAGGATATGTTACATAATAAAAATGTTTTTTACAATAAGGTGAAGCCTTTGGAAGTAAATTCAATACCGTCACAGCAAGGGGAAAAGAAAAACCAAAGAGTTGCGTGTTATTTTGGCAAAACAAAAGAATTGCGTACGAAGCTTCTATGTTTTCATAAAAGTTTACAAATCAGGCTGTTTCTCATAATTTAGTAGCCTTGCTGTTATAATTTAATCATTATATCCAACTACTTTAAAAATTAATTGGTATCTATTCCCGTACATCCGTTTTGCTGGGAGTGTCGCCACTAGACATTTAGAAATATAATAACAATAATAATCCCGGATATTTCACACAGTATCATCTGGTCCCAAATTAAGCAGAGCTTGTGTTATGGGTACCACATAACTGATAATACTACTTGTGTACTTTTTTTTTGTAAATACATAAATATTATACATAGAAACACCCAGATCCGAGACAAATACTTGCAGATCATACAAACATTTGTCTCACAGCGGGGATTGAACCCGCCACCTTCTGCGTCGCAGTCGGACCTTAGCCCATTGCGCCACAGAGGTCATGAGGAGGAAAAAATTACCGCTTCAAACCTTAATTTTACTAAACGAACCTTCATATCAAAAAACTGATCATAACCTCGTAATAACTTTAAACATACATCTAACGATAAAGATCGATACTACACGATAGGGAAAAAAAAATTAATATATCATATATATTTATTATTAATATTATGTTAATACGTGAAACGAAAACTTTGCACCCCTTTTTTAATTTCGCGCACTCATAGTTTATATAAAGGAGTACAGAATGCTATTTTTTTTAATTAAGCATAAAAATTACATTATTTATTAATTAATTATGGTCGAATTTCGACTAATGGCCGACCACTAGTTATTATAGTTACGATGCAAATTTTAACATAACACCGTCTAGCCCCAAACTATAAGCAAAGCTTGTGCTTAAATAGGAACTTATAAAAAAATATGAGTATGAGCAAGTCCCGCAAAAACTCTATTTTAAATCAATATAAAACTTTTTGCAATGAAAATTATATAATTTTTTTTTAAAAAGAAATATAAACGGTTGTTTATAAAAAAAGTTAAATCGTTTATTTCTAAACTACAACAAATAAATACACAACCAAATTCCAATTCAAAAGACTTACCGATTTTCTAGAGACACCTAGTAAACTCGACACAACACAAAGGCGTGAAACGAGACAAATTCACAAAAATCCGTGTGCTAACCGTTACCGATGCCGATAAGTATTTATTACACTCACCACAAAATAATAAGTATTTATTAGAACGCTTTTTATGAGAGCAAAAATATTATGTTATCCGAGAGGCTTCCGAACGCGGTTGTAGCTGATGATTGCGGAGTTCGTCGGCGACTGACGGAACTCTGAAACGTGCGACGTAGCTCCTATCTATCTATGCCTAGTATTTCATAACCTATCAATTTATATTACTGAAAGTTTCGAAGTTTTACATCAAATGTAAAAACATTTAATGTAAAACGACCGCTGCGGGGCCGAGCGCGTTGGGCCGCTTGAGACGCAGAATGTTACGGGTTTGATTCCGGCCGCGGGACTATTTTTTGAATGATAAAAAAAGAAATAATGCTAGACATTTCGCAGCATCACCCAGCCCCCCAATAGTTACTCTGTCAATAGCTACCTAATAAATTTATCTACATACCTACTAATATATTACCTGACATTAGCAATGAATAAATAATTTCTGTGTAGTGAATAATTATTATTATTCGGGCTAATCATTTATTTATCTACAGATGTGTACAAAATTATAAGAAATATATAAAATTAACTACTTACCTAGTGTTAGCGTATCTACTTTCTTATTTGTAAACAAACATCCTGATAAATAATTATGGTTTCTTTAATTTATTAACCGGTTTTTTTAACATTATAAACTTATTTAAAGGTATTATATTTTTGGTATTGTAGTGGTCTCTACTAGGTATGGTAGTGGGTTCAAATCTAGTAGTGCATCAATGGGTATCTACTTTAAAAAAACCTCTGCGTTATGCTAGTGCACAAATATGGTGAAGATAAGCATTACGAGGAAACAGGCACATAATAATAAATAATCCCGGACATTTCACGCAGCATCATCTGACCCCAAAGTAAGCAGAGCTTGTGTTATGGGTACCACATGTCTGATATATACTACATATATACTTTTTTTGTAAATACATACATATTATACATAGAAACACCCATATAAACTTCAAAGGTGTGTGCCATAGGCCCTTACATAGGCTTTTAGGCCCTTAGGACATATAAAACTGGCGTTTTATATGGAAAAAGCAAAAAAAAATATATAATCCCTACTATAATATTATAAATGCGAAAGTAACTCTGTCTGTCTGTTTGACCGATTTTGATGAATTTTGGTACAGAGATAGATGGGACCTTGGAGAAGGACATAGGCTACTTTTTATGTAAGTACCACGCGCGCGAAGCCGCGGGCAGCAGCTAGTATTACATATATAATTAATCAAAGTATTGTTTTCTCAAACAATTGTGATCTAACCACTTGCGCCAATTGATTCCTTTTCTGAAAAAAATGTGGGAGCGAGAATCAATAAAGTCTTTAAAGGCGGGTTTGACTGCCTCATGGGAATACATTTTGTTACTTTCAAGAAAATGTCCAAATACCAGAAAAATGCTAATCTGTTGAAGCAAGGTCAAGGAGTTGCTGCTTTTCGAATTTAGCGGCCGTCTGTTGTGTTCTGGTCTAGCGTTGTCCAAACGCAGTCTTTTTCTTCCTACTCGATTTATTTTGTGGTTCTGATTGGAGTGTTTATTCTTTCTAGTTGGATCAAGCTTTCTTGGGAGGTTCCGTGTGCAGCGAACATTTTTTTGCTAGTCTACCCTCATTGCCACGATGAGTGGTCTGGTGGTATGCTTCCTGGGAGCGGTATGGTACAACCTAAATTCTATTAAATTATAAACAGGAAGGAAGGTATTTAATACTTTATTAACTTTTTATTTGTATGCAATAATAACAGCGAACTTAATATTTAAATTCAACCCTTCTGGGTTTTGTTTCATATTTATGTAATCATGTTCACATTAAACCTATTTCATAGATATTCATAGGCTCTACGTGCATAAGTATAATAAAGCTCTCAACTATAAATCAAACACCAGATTTATTATTAAAACTTCAGGTTCTTCGACTGCTTATAACTATCCAGGTGAGTTTATAAGTCTTCTTTAGGTAGGCATCTGGCGCCCGAACGTACTTGTTTTAGTTTTGTATCTTTTATTTTGATGCGCTGACCAAAATTTACAAATTCTTAGTTTCACTGTGTTCATTTCTTTTATTATTCAAATTGTTATTATTACAATTGGCTCTCAGAGCTCAGAGTTCTCAGAGCTAGCAAACAATTTACTAGTATCGGTAGTAACAGCTAGCTTTTACATCGTGGTTTGCATTTGTTGATAATACAGATCTGCTGTAATCATCTATCCGGATCTTTTCAGCTGCACTGGTTAACACCAGCACTGGTCCACCAGATACTTCATAGTACTTAGGGGATCGAAGTTGCCGCCACCGTGGAAATGACAGGTTTGAGCAGTTCTTGCTTTGAATTTTACTAGGGTGATTATGAAATCACAATAGGGCCAGTGTGCAGGGAGGCTAGACATGGAGAGTAGCACATTTATAATAAAGCCAAGGATTGAAATGCTTTTCCGTCGTATGTCTTTTCTAAAACTACAATCTAGGTCTCTCTAAGTATCGAGTAAATAGGTGTCTTCTAGGCCTGCGTGCCCCATCGTCGGCCACATCGTCTTTAAGGGGAGGACACTTTGTTCTTGTGTTCTTTGTGAATATATTTTACAGTTATATTAACTTTTTATCACTGTTACACTACACTAACTCAAACGGCTTGGTTCGTTTGAGTCTTCTCACTAAGTCTGTGATGTTGAGGAGCTGGATTGCCTCGACGTGATTCACGTGATGAAGTCTATGCTTCTGCGTAATTTCTAATAACTGTGTCAACGAAGTCTATGTCGAGGTCCCGCTGGAGATATTTGTTTCATACGTACCAGGGTTCATTTACGATGTCCCTTAGTACTTTATTTTGAAACCGTTGTATTTGGATGTTACTTTGGTACAGCCCCATAAGTAGACCATAAGTCCATACTGGCATCAAGACTTATTTGTAGATTGTTATTTTGTTATATACTGATACAGACTGCATGTCTTCTAAGCAACTAGTACGTCTGTTTATATCGGAGCTCTAATTCATCTTTTTTCTTTTTGACGGAAGCCTTCCAGCGTAGCTTTATGTCAAGCGTTATTCCAGAAACTGGGTGGTACTGCTGTTTTTTGTTTGTTAAGCTTATGTAAATACATTATGATTCATTAACTTTATTCTCCATTTATAATTCCATTCATGGATTTGATTAACAGCCACTTTAACCTTTTCTGCTGCTTCTGCAAAAGTGCTTCGAACAGCCATTATGGCTGTGTCGTCAGCAAAGGTCGTGATGGTGTTATCATCCAAATAGTGATGTCACTGGTGTTATTTATTTGATGTATTTCTTCTATCTTCTTGCCTAATTCTAAAAGCTCTGTCTGATATGTGCGATTAAACGATATTTAGTTTTAGTCCAAGGCCTCTGTGCCACACTTTATCGAAAGACTGCGCAACATCTATGAATATGGTAGAGAAGACTAATATTTACTGATGTTTTCTCGATTTTTGTTGAGATTCTGTGCACCGGGTCGATATTTTAAGGTTATCCTCTGAAACTAAAAACTTTGAAAGTTTTCTATATTTGTAATTAATTTTAATTTACAATTCCTAACCAACTCCAAACCTTCAAATCAGATCAAAGTGCCAAAGAGTTGTACGATAGTTAAATCATTAGCTTAGCTTACTTAAATTATTAATTCATTATTACATAATCTTCAATAGAATTTACAATAGACTTCTTTAAAGATTGGGCCGATTGTTATTTTGTTTTTATTTTTCCTTTATCTTGTGTTAGATTAGGTAAGCATTTCTTAAGCTTGTGTTCACATTTTTTCTTGTTATGTTTCTATCAGCGGAAACCTGTTATAGGCTTTTAGGTATAGGCTTTTTTCAACGTTTCTTCGGCCTGCTCCGACTACGTCGCCCATATGCAGGCACCCATTGTGTGACGAGCTCTGCCTACCTGTCTGCACTCATACGGCTGACGTGCCCCGTCCAACTCCATTTTAATTTGGCGGTCTTGTCTTCGACGTCTGCGGTCCCGGTCTCTGCGCGCAAGGTTGTATTGCGGACTCTGTCTGTCCTCTTTCCTATTTCCTTTTTATAAATAATAATGACCTAATAATTTAAGTAAGCGGCTTTAAACCCGCCGGATTACACAAAATTATAAATGTGAAAGTTTTATAATATTGTGTTAATTTTATATTATTGGACTGGCCTGTCAGCTGAGTTGATAAGTCAAAGTCAAAGTCAAAAGATACTTTATTCAATACAATCACAAGGATCACTTTGAAACGTCTTATATACTAGATGAATTTAGGTGCCAATTCATCCTAACCGAAACCCGAGACGAACTGGCAAGAAACTCGTCTTGGTTCTAGCGCTTTTTTACATGATCCATCTTATAACTACCTTAACTACTAAATACTAAAACAAGAGAATTTATAAATTTCAAGTGTGTCGGTAAACTGTCTGGCGGCAGAGCGACATGAGGCCATGCATTCTTATCAATAATATAGTGATTTATATTATAATAAGCTTTCTTCAAAAGACTACCTTTTATGTATGCTTTAAATTTCTTAATAGGTAGTTTAGTAGCATTTTCAGGAAGCTTATTATAGAAGCGCACCGTGTTCCCCATAAATGAATTATTTACTTTTTCTAGTCGAAACATAGGGATGTATATTTTGTGTCTATTCCTGGTATTGATTCTATGAAGGTGATTGTTTTGCTGAAACCCATCTCTATTTTTATGTGTGTATAACAAATTTTCATATATATATTGTGAAGCTATTGTGAGAATATAAATTTCTTTGAATATTACTCTCAAAGATTCTCGTGGTTTAATTTTATAAATGGCACGTATTGCTCTTTTTTGAATTACAAATAATTTACCAATATCAGCTGCTTTCCCCCAGAGAATGATGCCGTATGACATAACACTATGGAAGTAACTGAAATAAACTAGTCTAGCTGTAGCTTCATCAGTAAGCCACCGTATCGCACGAACTGCATATGCAGCGGAACTAAGCCTACCAGCAAGCGTTTCAATTTGTGGTCCCCACTGTAGTTTTGCATCAAAATTAAAACCTAGGAAGATCGTGGAATCTACAAGATTCATTGCCTCTCCATTCATTTCAATGTTGGTCGGGCTATGAATAACATTTGGCAAAGTGAATTTGATACATTTCGTTTTTTTTTAATTAAGCAAAAGATTATTTACAGTGAACCAGTTAAGAACTAACGATAAGGATTCATTTACCTTATCGCAAATACTAGTTTTACCTCTATTAAAAATTAAAGACGTATCGTCTGCAAAAAAACTATATCACAAATAAATTGTTCTCCTGAAGACCTCTCACCACCCACGTCTACTTTCTGAACTCTATTGGATAAATAAGACTGTATGAGGTCAATCGCCCGGATTTTAATGCCATAATATTTTAACATTGTGATTAGGGTTGGATAACTCACACAGTCAAAGGCCTTAGATAGATCACAGAATACCCCAACTGCATCCTGTGACTTCTCCAAGGCGTCAAATATATGCTTTAAGAGCGCTATACCTGCATCAGCTGTTGAACGACCTATAGTGAATCAGTATTGGTTACTATGTAGCAGGCCGTTAACGTTAAAGTGATATAATAACTAAGTCAATACGATTTTTTCCAAAATTTTATAACGTGGGTAATATCGATATCGATCAATAACTAGAGAGATTACTTATACTTCCAGACTTAAACATAGGAATGAGTTTACTGTGTTTCATAAGATCGGGAAAATCCCTCGTCGAACATCTATTAAAAATATAAGCTAAATATGGTGCAATATCTAAGATAATGACACCTAGTACCTCTGTAGACATTACTTAAAGATCTTCTGTATTTTTGTCAAACTAACTAAATACGTAAGTACTAGTTAAAAAATACAATGGATGTACTTATATCTAATTATAACTAGTTTCACATGTTCATTAGCAGCTGTGCTAGGTAAACCTACAGCTGTTATATATACATAATGTTATCTGGCACAGCTTATATGCATTACAATTCGTGGCAATGCCACTAGTGCCTGGAGACGCTGGAGACGCTGCTCTCTGTGATCTGAACTAGTTAAACCTGAACCTGAATTTGAACTAGATCATTTTAAGCTCATCTCTTACAAATATTGTATATTATTCTATACATTTCCGTCTTCTAACAATACATGTGACCTGTCTATCTAACCACTTCCGACGCCGTCGGCCCGGTTTTTTCGGAAGGCCATTATGGACGTCTTCGGCTTATGAATTCCGACACCTAAGGCCATTGATTAATACGTTTATACAATGACTGATCGATGCCTCGCTGAGCTCTTAAATGTGAACCCACTTAAGCTAGGGTAAAACCTAGATATACTATTAATATATTAACATTATTTTGTAGGTACATACATATTATACAAAGAAACACCCAGACCCAAGACATATACTTGTAGGTCACACAAACATTTGTCCCGCGGCGAGAATCGAGCCCGCAACCTTCTGCGTCTCAGCTGGACCTAGCCCACTGTGCCACAGAGGTCGTCATTTATTTAAGGATCTAGGGATTGCCATTCTCTCTTATCTTTAACATAGCATTTGCGTAATTAGTCCACTGCAGTCCATTAAGTAGTGCAGGATTGCCATACGGCAAGATTTGCAAAATTTACCTGCTTATATAACACCCTGACACAAAACAAACATCTATGTTTATCACACAAATGTTTGCCTTGTGGGTGGTGGGTAGGTGGGGATCGTACCGACAACCCACAGCGCAGAACGCAAAGCTGAGCTGAGCTACTGAGCTACAAAAAGAGCTGAGAGGCCAGTCAGCCTGGATTTCGCCAGTCACTTGACATAAACTGGACATAAACTACGTTTTATCAACTTAATACGTCGACAAACTTGCGGGTAGAAGCTTGTTAAAAAGTAAACACTAGCGTTATATTTTGAAAAACAATTAATATCAGGTAGCCAAAGGGGTGTTTCTGTTATGTATCCTTTGTCCCCGTCAGCTATAGGTCAGGGAGAATTATGTTATTTATCGCATGCTAGGCATATACTCGTTACCCGGTTGCAAGTATTTGTGCTCGAGGGCGGAGATGTGTGAATACGAAGCATTCACATAATGAAGCAGCCGTCATTATCGCGCAATTTTGAAACGACTGTACTGTTTTGATTTACAGATCCATCCTGAAACCTAAAAACTTAGGCTAGATAAGTAGGGTTAGGTAGGGCAAAACCTACGCTAATAAGAGTAGGTACGTATGAAAAAATGCTGCTTTGTAGGCTTGGATTATATATTATATTATATGCTCGTAGCATGCTACGCGAGGTGCTACGAAATGCCTACGACTACGAATTTACTCGTAGCTGTACTTTTGTATGGAATAAGGAGTCTTTTTCTTACCGCTATTTAGTATCTCGTTAATAATAGTAATAAAAGAAATTTCTATATTTTACCTCCTACTTCCTCGTTTCAAATTATTTTTAGAGTAACTGTTTGTTTTCTAATCTAATTGTGATATGATATAAATATAAAAGAAGTATAACTAACATTTATGATATTGCTTATGCAAATTTATTTATTATGCAAATACTCATTTATGTTTCTCATTTACCGAAAATTACTTGCGTGGATTAGTTTGTTTGTATGGCATGTAAATACATTTTGAATATGAACGATAATTATTAATTTAGCGCATAATATTTATCATATGCTAAATAAAATTCAATCTAGCTTAATAGGCTACTGAGTAATTTTGCTTTGACATAGTTTTAAAAAACTACACTAACTCAAATGGCTTAGTCCATTTGAGTCTTCTCACAGTGTCCGTGATGTCGAGGAGCTAGATTCCCTCGACGTTCACATGGTGACCAGATTACTGATATAATACTTATATAATGTTAAACACATAGGTTCATAAGATACTTTATAGTACAACTACAACATAGTACAACAACCGCCCGCGGCTTCGCGGGCAAGGTACTTATATAAAAAGTTGCCTATGTCCTTCTCTAAGGTCCCATCTATCTCTATACCAAAATTCATCAAAATCGGTTAGGCTTGAAAACGTAACAAACAGACAGACAGACAGATATGTAGACAGAGTTACTTTCACATTTATAATATTAGCAAGGATTGTGCTTTGTTGTTTGTTAAATGGTTCCCTATAATTGGTTAAATTTATATGCATGAATAAAATATTGTGGTCGTTGATTCATAAACAAATCAATTATTATGTTGTGCACTACTCCAATAAGTTGTGAAATATGTAAAAAAATGTAAACGTCCATTTCTTTATTGAATCGATTTTAACATACCTTCATGATATCCGCTTTTGATCACACGATAAAGTCCACGTCTAGCTGTCTACAAGTCATTGCATTCAAAATGAACTATTTCGGCATTTTCGTATAGCATTTACCCATTTTATTTTTGTTTCATTATTCCTGCTTGGGAATCTAAAAGTTTAGGATTTTTATTTATATCAGAATATTATTACATAATAACATTGACTAGGTAAATTTTGTGTGCGTGCGTGCGTGTATTTACATAAAGTAGCACGATTTTATGGCTTCGTTTTGTATGATAGCGGCAATCCGTCTATATATCCTAGGTTCCTTATCCTGTGGTTTAAGCATAGATTTAAGGACATCAGTAGATTTTATTTAATTAAATCTATACCTGTATAAGAGCCTTAACCTGGCTAACTGATTCATCATCGCCGAGCCGAAACCGCTGAAGTTAGAAAGCTGAAATTTGGAAGTGGCTTCCTTTTACAGCAAAACCAGCCACTAAGACGGGATTTTTTAAAATTCAATTCCTAAAAGAGTGAAAAGGGGTGAAAACGAATTTATGAGACTTTTTAACGCGTGGTGCGCTTTGCTTGAAACTTGATATGTATAAATAAAATGCAAAATAAATGTACACGTATTTCAGGATTTTTCAAAATAACTCTCATAAAAAATGGGGTGTGAATGTTTGTATGGAAACATTTTAATGGGTCGTGGGTGTTATTGGTTTGAAACTTATCAATAAAATTTGGTAAGGAGATAAATTTCATCCTGGGGAAGGATTAAAGCTAACATTCCATTCAATAAAAATGCAACAGCTAGTATATATATACACATAAATTAAATAGACCAAGGTCGATCATTTTTGAAACCAAAAAAAATAATAGTAGGATGAAACCCATTGGAAAAGGAAGAGAATATTATAAAAATGGAAGGAAAAATTAATTACAGGCGATCTGAGGTCGGGCAAGGTTGAGGGATGAGGATTTAAGGGTAAAAAACGGTTTATCTCGATTTCCGGCAAAACTACAAGTCCTATGGAAAAAAGTCAAATAACAAAGTTGTAGGTAATAAAAAGATCTACAACTTTTGTATGCACACTTTTTTCACAAAACCTCATAATTTATGTGAAAAAATGAAAAAACCAAGTTTTTGGTTTTTTATATGTATCATTTACAAAAAAAAAATTTTTTCACGAAATTTGTTGAAAAGTTACCTTTTTATGTTCCAAATACACTGTAATTTATTTGATTTGAAATAGTTATTTTTTCACCTTATTTTGACTTAATATCGAAAAAGCTCCCTAATTTTCAATCGAAAATTCACCCGTCAAAATATCAGCTTTTTTCAAAAAGTTGGTGGGCTTTCTGTTCGTTGAAATCTCTAATTTCCGATGGTGTAAATATATATATATATATATTACTATAGTAAATCTTCTCAGAAAATGCAAAAAATCGAAAGAAACCCGAATTAGATTTTTTATATGATATATAATTACTCTTAATAATGTGACTGCTGCAATTATTTTCAATTTAAAAGTTGATTTATTTAATTCTTATTCCATTTATGTCATAGAAAATCTCATAATATTTAAATAAAAATGTAAATCGTGCTATTGAATTTCGATACTTTATTCTGATTACGTTATTCATTACAATATTTTTAAATAGGTACATTAATCATTCATTAATACTTTATCTTAAATTCTAATCACTTATCCATTCTACTCCTTTTCCAGTGGGTTCCATCCTACTTTTATTTTTTTTCACTATTTATTATTTTTAAAGGCCTGGTCTAAGAGCATATTTAGGTAAAATTATAGAACTGTAAATTCAAGATATACGATTTTTCATACAAACGTTTTCCCCCATTTTCACCTTCTTTTGAATTGAATTGGGGTTGAATTTAAGAAAACCTGTTCTTAGTGCGCGTCTACACTTCTCAAAGAATGCTCGTCCTAAATTTCAAACTTGTAACCCTTAGTAGCCTGTAATTTTGGTGATTTCATGATGAGTGTGTGAGTCAGTAAGTGGATCTCGCTATTATATATAATTTTTATTATATATATCTATGTATATAACATATCTCTACTATAGATTACTATGAAACAATAATTGTTTATATTAGTACATGTTTATTGCTATTGTAAAATGAGCTTTATTTAGGTATCATACTAGTCAATCCATTACACATCATAACCCAAAGTTGATTTGTTAGACAATGCATAATACATTTCTTCCGTCCGTGTTGGGTCGCAATTGGACAGTTCGACTTACCGCTCTGTGACAGGATTATCTGGAACACCATTCTATAGCCACATATAAACGCGGTATTATTGTGAATGTTCAAATGGCGGAGCCGAGCGCACCTACAGAATTTTCTCGAACGAACTGGCCACGGTATCGTATCGACATTGAACGAAAACATTCTAACAGCACGGTCGGCTTCACCATGTGCGTTCAACCTTAGCACGTACGCTACGGGTGCTTAACAGTTAATAGAGATAATACGTTATCAAATCAAATTAATACGCTCGTATTTTGACATAAATATGGTTTATGTTATCTTTCAGATACTCGCAGTGTTATTGACAACAATATAACAGTTGCATGTCATTTAGGTATCTATTGATTATACCTACATAATATATCAACACATTATGTGTGACTGCTGAGGGCATTCGGGTACATAGACCTAACACGCACTAGTGAATAAATCGACGAGGTTTATACCGCGTTATGCTAAGTCAATTCTGAATTACGAGTATGTAATTTACAACGCAGATTTTTTCGCAAGTGTGTGCGTGTAATTCTATGTTCCACAGAATAGCGCGCTATAGTTCGTCGCGGAATAATTAGCAGTTCGCACTAGACCTTAAGCCAAGCTTAGGTTGAAGTTCTTATCGGTTTTCATAAATGCTGTGAAGCCATGAGGCCTAACAGCAAAACCTCCCGCCTTTGCAATATACATGCATAATATAGTAGAAAAACACTGATAATTTTAGAGGTTTCTAATCACATTAGACATTCTGTAGTATATTTAGTATATTTAGTATAAGCATTGCACCCGTGCGAAGCTGGGGTGGGTCGCTAGTATATATAAAAGAAAGTCGTGATAGTAACAGCACTTGTAACTCGAGAACCGCTGGACCGATTTAGATGAAACTTAAAATGAATATAGTTAGTAACTTGGATATGGGCTATTTTGTATCCCAGAAAAACAACGGGAACGGGAACGGTAACGGGACGGGCGAAGCCGCGGGTGGCCGCTAGCGCCATCTATCAATATTTATCCGTAACTTTGTTAATCTCTGTAATTATTACAATTATTCGAATAGCTATCTTTTTTAATAGCGATATTAGTACTTTAATATTTTGTGAAGTTGTAACCGCCCAACGAAGTGGGCACGGGTCAGCTAGTTATAACTAAATAACGACATTAAAGTTTGTCGCTTACTAAACGACTTTATTAGTAGGCTTAGAATTACACAGAGACCATCAGGCAATACGAGTATGGCATCTACAACGCGAAAAATAAAGATTGTATTAATTAATGATATATTGATTGAGGTCGCAAATTCCATAGTAAATACTTATCCTCTTATGTATTTCTTGTTTTTCTAAACCTGTTTAAAACGCTCGATATAATATAATAAATATACCTAGGTACATACAGTAGATATACCCCTTCATTCTTCTTTTCTTCCTACATGACATCGATCTTGTTGACGATTTTGCCAATGTCAAGTGATTGTTTAGTTATACTCTCTTAGTCGATCTTCATTTATCTATTTTAAAAGTTACCGCGGAATGGCCGTTTAGAACGTTCTCGGAATTCCTCGTCGTTAAAATCATTACAACATAATACAATTATAATTCAATTGTCCATACTTATGCTATGAATTCACAATTTATTGTTTAAAATTCAGCTATATTACTGAATAAAACATGTATAGCACGAGCATAATATAAAAAAACAAATGAATTAATAAATATTGATGGACTATGCACACAACACCATCTAGCCCCAAACTTTGCATTAGCTTGTTATGGTGACCTGACTGATAGAAACCTTACTATCCATACTAATATTATAAATTTGAAAGTAACTCTGTCTGTCTGTCACGTTTTCACGCCTAAACCGCTGAACCGATTTTGATGAATAATTTTGGTATAGAGATAGATGGAACCTTGGAGAAGGATATAGGCTACTTTTTATGTAGGTACCACGCGTGCGAAGTCGCAGGCAGTACCTAGTACTTATATATTTAAATACATACTATACTTTCTAACACCAAGACACAGAACAAACACCTATGTTCATCACACAAATGTTTGTATGTCTGTCCTTGTCTTTCAAATGTAAATGAATAAGGATGGCAACATATTTTCACGCCATTTAAGCTACATGAGGCTCACAACACCATTATGAATGGGTTTTAGTTTATGTATACATAACATTTGAAGGCCTGGCTGAGTAGCAAAAGGTTTTAGGTTCGATTCCCACGCAAGACAAGTGTTTGTATGATTAGGATCTGGGTGGTTATATGTATAATATGTATGTAGTTTTGACGACCTCTGTGGCGCAGTAGTCTGAGATCCGGCTGGGACTCAAAAGGTTGCGGGTTTGATTCCCGCTGCGCGTCAAATGTTTGTATAATCTGCAAGTATTTGTCTCGGGTCTGTGTGTTTCTATGTATAATATGTATGTATTTACAAAAAAAATGTATATAAGTAGTATATCAGCCATGTGGTACCCATAACATCATCTGGCCCCAAAATAAGCAGAGCTTGTGTGGTACCATAACACAAGCTCTGCTTACTTTAGGCTCAGATGATGCTGTGTGAAATGTCCGGGACTATTCATTTATTTAAAAAAAATTATACATATTATGTAGTATATCAGCCAAGAATTACTCAAAAGTATTCAAAAAAGTTTGTCATGCGGCTGTCACTTTTTTTGAGAAAAATTAATATTAAATTCAATAAAAGCTAAAGAAATAATGAAAGAGGTAAATCAAAGGCCCGAAATATAGAGTTCAAAATTAATATAAATGGTACAATTTTGACAAAGGAACAGGATTTTGCGAATGCATATGATAGTTTTTTCTCAGATATATCAATGACTACCTTTTATGTAGGCTTTAAATTTCCTAATAGGTAGATTAAATACAAATTCAGGAAGCTTATTACAGAAGCGCACCGTGTGGGGAACACAAAATCAGCATCAGGGGTACGGTAAACGCTCACGATGACATGCCGCTCTAGCTCGACACACGACACCTCAATAGTTCTTTCAATAGAAAGATTAGTAATATCTTTACGCTCCTTGCATTTTAAGTTACTTCTTATAATAATTACGAACCACCACGTATAGCGCTCCTGCTTGTATAGCTACTCGCAATATTGTAATTTTCGTAGAAAGGAAGTACCTCAGATTGTACCATCCAGTGTTCAGTGATACACATAATATGTACACTAAAATGATTTAAAAATAATTCCCATTGTTGTTGTAAATGCTGGTCAGTTTGCCCTACTATGTTTTTTCCCTCATTATTACTAACGACGGGGTTGTCATTAAACTGTGTTATAATTCTTATAACAGGATCAGATATATTAAATGCTATCAATTTAGCAATAATTAATTTACTACGCCTACTAAGGTATACATTACGTATTGTCAAATAAAAATTACTATTAAATTCAGATTGAATATTTTCTGATTGTCTTTAGCACTCAACGATTTTGAGTAAGGGAAAGCACATAAAATAAGTTTCCCCAGCCCAAGATCTAGCTTTTCTAACAGGGTCGCAATCAGTTTAATTAAGTCTAATCGCTTGACACTACTACTATCACCTAATTGAACAATCAAGGTAGTGTTTTTGTCTAAGTAGGTAAGTTACTTAAGTAAGTTAAGTAGGTAGTTGAGAAAATAACTTTTGATAAATATTTTCTGTAAAAAAATGCGAGAATACTATAAAAAGTAAAGGTTGAATAATATAATTTATTAGAAGTTCTGCAAATAACTTTAAAACTGAAACAAAAAAATATGCTCTCACTGACGCAATACTCAATGTAGGTTGCGTCCGCTGCGTAGGGCGCCGACCGCCAAAGAGTATGCAATATCTTATAAAACCGACAGCGACAGGGCGCGGCGCGGTGGCGTCTACTTTTCTGTTAAGTTTTTGTTTAGATTGACATTTTTAAATTCGTAATATATAATATTTTGAATGATTTAAATAATTCAAAAAATAATCTAAAGGTATTGAAACAGTCTTGAATGAGAAATGATTTGTTTAGATAAGAATGGAAATAAAGGTTTGGATAACATGGTCTGATTTTGGTCGGCATTTCTATCAACTATTAATATGTAAAAAAAAGATATAGTTACAAAACTACAATAGGTGGACAAATAGATTGCTAAATTTTTTGTAGATATTGATATGTTCTATAATATTGTAGAACATGTTATTGTTCTATCATCAATAGTTTCTGCAGCGCAAGCGATGAATGACATTTTATGGCAATTTTTTTACACTTTGCGTTACATTTTTGAAATATTTGTAAGAATCCCTATTTTTTTCTTATAATAAATATATAGCCTATGTTACTTAGGAAAAAAGAATTTTTGAATCGGACCAACAGTTTTTGAGTTTATTCGTTACAAACATACATGAATACAAATCTTTCCTCATTTTAATATTATAATTAATAATTAATATTAGTGTAGATGGTGTCTTATAAAAAAACGACCAAAACGAGTTTCTTGTCGAATTCTTTTCCTTTTCCTTTCTTAGACACCTTAATTGTACTGCCATGTAATTTGATTCAACGTGTTTTTGTAATTGTATTGAAAACTATTGAACATAATTGTTGGATTTTAAACGCCACGGGCAGATAGTCTTTTATTAAATTGATTTAAAATGTAGTTTTATAATATTGTCCCAAAAACAAAGTCACCTCATGGAGGTTAAGTTTTTTGGATTAAATTGTGCTCACACATATCATATCGAGTATAAGTGTTGGTAGTAGTTGCATAGGTGCTTCTTTAAAATTAAATAATATATTGATTACCGGAACAATAACTGTTCCGGTGGCACTATAAATACTAACCCTGACTGATGACCTTCATAAATAGTGAATTAGCTAGTGTGGCGAGGCCTTCACTACACTAACTCATTTACTATTTATGATAGCTTCACCGTGAGGGTCGCAAGAGCTAAGCACAGAATACTATTTTTCTAGCGGAGGACTAAAGATCGAGTTTTGATGCACTTACAGTCCAGTCACTTAAGCAAAAAAAAGGGTCAACCTCGGAATGAGAGATACGAGTAATAAGCTATTTTAATGTATTTATGTTTGAGTGCAGTCCATTTTCCGTAATTAGGCCTCTGATGGACCCTTTTTGCGTGAATTTTGATATATCAATGGTTTAATAACTTTATATATAGTATTATTTACTGAGAGTCACGGTTGACCTTGCATTATATTGAGTATGGCTGAGCGCTGAGGGCTCTCTACCGCTATCTCAAAAACGGTTGGGCGTATGAATTTTTTTTTAAAACAAATTTTGCCGCAATTTTTATGTTCTTCATTTTGTATAATAAATGTTAACTATGAAACTATATAAACCGAGATAATTGCGAAAAACTGTTTTTAGAGACCTTTGACCTTGAATAACTTACGGCGCAGACACATATATAAGATTGTATAAGAGTTTACAGCTTATTATATCTCATTCCGAGGTGAAATCCATAATATGCCTGCACTATTAGCTAGAGCAGAGCTTAATAAAAACTTGATCTATTAATACCTCCTTTTGACAAGACTTTTTGGTAGCATTATCAGCGATCTGTCTTTGCGACACTTTTACTGTCACTGTCAACGTATTCACAATACTTTTCAGTCAAAAATATAGAATACAATGTCAATTAAACGATATGATTGTTAAAAATGAACCATAGAAAACGGGTTAAATTACAACCATGCGTAAGCAAATATGGTTGGTTATGATAAAAACGATGTATTGACGCCCAGACAAAAGTTTATCGCTGGTTGCATTTCGGGCATGACGACAAGATTCATCACCCAGCCCCTGGATGTGGTTAAATTGAGGACCCAGCTTCAGAAGAAGATGAAGGTTGACAGAGGGTGGTTACAGACGACCAAGCTGATTATAAAGGAGGAAGGTTTTATGGCTCTATGGCAAGGACATAATCTTGGCCAGGTTTGAACTGCTTTTACTTTGGACTGGCCTTCTGGGCTGTAGGTTGAGAATTCGATTCAATCTCAGTACAAGCATTTGGGTTAACAAATATTTCAAAGTATTATATCAGTCATCAGTATGGCGATTATGGAACTTTTGACACAACCGATGTCTATTAGTTTCATTTAGCAATCGGCATAATTTCAATCATTAGTTTAATTGTAATTGGAACTAATTTTGACAAGATCTATCTATTACGTCTATTAAATGGCCTAAATGGATCTATCTATTAAATGGCCGTGAATGACCAAAGTGAAGCCTCAAAACCATGCTTCTCTGTGTAACTACACGCACTCACGCACACACATCTACCCAAACCATGCTTATTGCTCTTAGTATAAGCATACACACTTGTACTATAAGTATTCTGTCATGTCGTCGTCTATAAAACATATTACAAAATAATACATTTATGTATTTGGTGGCAAAAAAGTGTCACAGAATCACGTTTTACTTGAAATAACACCATTTATTAGATATTAAAGTTTTTAGGTTATTTTGTAAAACGACATCGAACGCACTTGACCTAAAGCGCGAAAGTTTCGAACGATTGAAGACGACGAACCATGTACTAAGAGCAAGGAGCACGATTACGTTGTATGTGTGTGCGTAGGTGCGGATATTTACGCACGGCAGCACGGTTTTGAGACTTTATTTTGATTAATTGCAGCGCTCAGTTTTCATATTTATTTGATCTGAGGATTCTATTCATATGACAGCATGACAATCAACATCAACCTTCCGTCATATAAAATTCATCAATAGTAACTAAAAGCGATTAGTATCAAAGTTTTGATAGTATCAGAATTGCATAATCGCCCCTCTGGTCCCCATAATACAAGCTTTGCTTAGTTTGGGGCTAGATGGTGTTGTGTGCAATGTCCTTCAATATTTATTTATTTATTCTGTGTCTGAGTGTTATAAAGTATCATAGGTATGTATTTAAAAATATATATTAAGTAATTTATCAGCCGTCTGGTCACCAGAATACAAGATATGTAAGTTTGGGGCTAAATGATAATCCACAATTTTTTTTTTTATTTTGAATATTTATTTAAATGATTACAAAAATTCAGACCATTGACTTGCTCCCAGGTCAGTTATAACTCGGCTTTCTGCGCTGTAGATTGTGGATTTGATTCCCACACAGGAGAAACATTTGTGTTATGAACATAATGTGTTCTTGTCTAGGTGTTATTAAATATTATACTTATGTATTTAGAAGTATATAAGTACTAGCTGCAACCGAACCGACACCGCATGTACTGATTCGTTTTTCCTGCGGGTCCTGTCGGCAAGTTCGAGAGCTAGCATTAAGGCTTACCTAAGTGTACGAAAGGAGCCTCTGAGGCGCACTTTAATCCTTTCACCACACTGGTTAGAAATAACTTGTGACACGATAATAAGAAGAAGACTAGCTGTTACCCGCGACTTCGTCTGCAAAGTTCCATCAGAATAACATTTAATAACAGCCCTTAATAGTAAATCTTTTTGCAATTCTATGGATGTAAAAATACGTGTCCAACACTTGAAATTATGAACATGTGAGTATGAACATTTTGGATTATCGATATCGAAATGTTTTAAAATCATTAACCCTACTACGGGTTACCTAATCCCTACTAATATTATAAATGCGAAAGTAAATATGTCTGTCTGTTTGTTACGTTTTCACGCCTAAGCCGCTGAACCGATTTTGATGAATTTTGGTATAGAGATAGATGAGACCATGGAGAAAGACCTAGGCTAGAACTTTTTATGTAAGTTCCACGCGTGCGAAGCCGCGGGCAGCAGCTAGTAGTTTTATAAATGTGAATTATTGTGAGTCTGTACATATATTTGTAAGCGCATTTATTAGTGATGGCTGAACGGATTTGGCTGAAATTTGGCCTACTCATAGTTAACACTTTCACGGATAAAACGTCAAGATCCGTAAAACGATTTCGTATTTTTTTGACAACACGCCTGTGGCCGTTAAACTTTTTTGGTCTAAAATTGACGTTACGTCTGCCGCCGTTCAATTTACATGCAATCGTATGAACCACGTGATCCTGAGCCGTAACATGCTTATTCCTCAGTATTGTAGTGTCACGACGAAAAATTGTAGGACTGTTTTTTGAGTCCCCTCTCAGACCCGGCACGCACACATTGTATAATATGCAGAAGTGGCACTACGCCTGTGGACGTAGGTACAAATAAGTTCCGTCAGTTGCCTTGTGCCACAGCGCGAGTGAGATTGTATTTCGTTCGACGGGATCGGATAAGTCTGCATATATTCGCCATCTTTTAAAGATAAAGATATTCTATTAAATATTTTTATACACATTATGTAGCTATTTTTATGACTTAAGGATACACAAGTCAGCGTCACAAACTCGTCAGTGCGCGCATCTAGAATGCATGTTATTTCATCTAGCACAGTGCGAGAAAGAGATAGACGTGCACGAAAGATGGTGATGAGCTGTAAGGAGAGAGTATGATGATGATTTTTATTCAATAATTAGATTAGATTGTGATTTCGACATAAAAAGACCGCGTATAAATCATAAACAGACTTTTGGCTCAAGGGTTCTCATGAAAAAAGTATTGAATGTATCTCTATTCGAAACAAAGTTATTTAAGCTCTTAATTAAATAATCTATGCTTGTATGGGAATCATTTTAGAGTTTACGTGCTGCATATGTTATTTATTTACGTATAAAGTTCCGTTAAAATAAGTGTTGGAATTCGATATTTTTGAGTCTTGTATTTTTCGAACCGTTTTTTCTATGATTCTGTTGCGATACAAGCATAGATTATGACGAGACAAACTGATACTACTCTAAGTTTTGGTTGTTTAACATCAGACGATGGTGTGATCATCCTTCGACGTTTGTATGGAAACATAATTGACTAGTTCACTCTTAAGGTTGTTTTTCGAGCTGGAACTAATAATCTAGTGGGGTCCCTCAATTTTATTTTTGAATTTACTTGATCATCATATTTGTCAAAGAATTTGTTGTGCTCAACAACAAAACAGCGTACCTGAAACATATATAGACATGGCTCCCTCTATCCCTCGTCATCTCAGTAAGTCATGGCCATATCTTTTGAAAAGTGTGGACCGACATCTTAGCTCTTCAGCCTATCCAAGCACTGACCACTCAACTTTTTTTATTTTATTTATTCGTTGTACAAAATCCTTAGCTCTTAAAATAGCGTACACAAAACTTAAATTAATAACCTAACCGTTGATCTGATATAGAACAACTATGTTACCTAAACCACGAATTCTTTATTTCCTGAAGACGAAACGAAATACGATTTGTATTTGTATATGAAATCCACAAAGCTATGTGTAATTATGTCATTATGAGATAGACCTATTATCTAAGACATACTATGACAGCAAGTTATTTACCCAAGAAGAATATGGATTGCATTTCAAAAGACTTACCTTACGTTTTTAGGGTTCCGAAATCCACAAGATTTTGGCCTGTTTTTCCTCCCCTAATCAGAGTATCTCCCTAGATTAGTATTATCGTTATTAAATTTGCTCTATGACACGTATTAGTGTTTACGAAATAAAAACATAAAAAAAATATGTTTAAGAGTTCTTTACATGGCTTCATTTTTATTTTACTAACCTAAATATAATTAAAATTTCCTAAAAACTATCATATTTTGTTTGCATCAAAGTCTGAATTAGAATAACATTTTTAAATGACACATCTTAAACTTGCTAAATTGCTATGTGACATGTTAGTTATCGTGTAAAGAGGTGTAGATTGCGGAAAATCTTATGTAAATTAATTCAATAAGGAATTAAACATCAATTTTAACTTAACTTACAACTGTCGAACATACAAATTTGGACTTCGGTGCAAGCACAATAAGTTCGTTCGTGTTTTAAGTAAATTTAACTAGTCTGACGAAACTATAGAATCAAATTAAATCAAATGAATTCATACGAAAACATTATTTATATAATAAAATCACAAGGACCACTTTGAATTGTCTTCTTACATGCTAGTGAATCTAGGTGCCGGTTCCTTCTAACCCTAGTTCAAGAATAATCCGGCAAGAAACTCGTCTGACCTTCAGTGTTATTGTGTGGCATATCTTTGGATATGTCTTTCAAAAATGTAACGAATATGTGGTATTTTTAAAATAACATTACAACCCTTGTGTAGCGCGTAGCTAACAGAGAAGCCTTTTTAATGTGAAATATTTTTTTAAATTACTAGTAGTTTTTACGTTTATTTATTCACACAAAATTTAAAATTCAACGCGTTCCCGGAATTAAAAAGGCACTGACGTTTCGACACACACTTTTTACTTTCATTACGATATGATATGTATTTTTAGTTTGTAATTTTTATGAAGTTGCATAGCGTTTTAGGGTCAGAACTCTAAAAGCATGTATGTTGTTTATTTCTTTATTTGAATACCCCATCTCTTGGCATATCGTCGGCTGTGTCTTTCAAAGATATTTGGAGTTTAAAGGGAGTTTTTCGGATAGAGATATTTGTTTGTAAAATATTAAAGCTATATGTGGTCGTTTAAGATACCAATCGGTTACGTTGCGTACGTTAGTAAATTCGTGAAAACTCGTGCTACGACTGAAACAGTTACAGTGATTTATGTACGTATCTCAGGAGTACACAATATTAAAAACAAAAAAAATACAGGAGAGCAATAAATGCAGAGTTTAGGGACTTTCAACTTCTAAGTAATATAGAGAGGATTATTTAAAAGAATAGGAACAAACTAAACGGTATTTTTTATTATTTTTACAGCTTGTTATAATGAATTGCGCGGAATTATGATAAAGTTATCAGATATACGATTTTGTGGAGGCTATATACCTTATCATATCAAATAATTTAATCGTACAGATAAAGCAGTTAGATTCTTATTATGAAACTCTCATCAAAATCTAAATATTTATGGATTTGGCGCATACAACATTAATTAGATCAGCAGTATAAAAACGTATTAATAAGTTTTGACAAAATTTTCCAGGTGCACTCAGTTCTCGCTGTCACTAGTCAGTTTTTTGTGTACGAAATATCAACAAAGTACATTGCAAATTTTCTTGTCAGCGAAAGATCGAAGTGAGTCGTTTATATTTATTCCTACAGTTCTTTAGATGACAATAATACAATAAGAAAAAAACAAAACAGGTTGCACTCCGGGAGTGCCGACAGAAGTGAAAGCTTATTTTGGCGCGTTAGACATTTTTTAGATGGGTACTAGGGTTATTGGGTTATTGGGTTATGAATTGCATTTTATTTATGAGTTGTATTTTATTAGATATTAGAAACTTTAAAATACATTTAATATTCTTTTATGTTTTTGTTCAGAATGTAGATAATATATCAAAGAACCTAACTCAGTAAACTTCTCCATACAAAAGTAGACTAAACATGTGAGTTAAGGTTTATAATCAAATGGGGCGAGCGCGGCAGCCCTGCGTCTCGTAACGGTGTCGCGAGTCCAGAGGTTTTACCTCATCTAAAAATATGCGTACCGCACTAAAAAAAGTTTTCACTTCAAAACTCCTTTTGACTAGTATCTTATCTTTAAGATTGATTTTATTACTTAGGTAAGTTCTCGAATATTGGCTTTCAAAATACCGATTTTCGACTAACGTGTTTTGCAAACATATATTGAACAGGCGTTATAAAGTCAAATACTGCTGGACAACGGACAACAGACCTTTCGCATTGTACGACGCGCCCTATCTTTTAGCCCCATGCTAGGAAGTAAATACAATTATAACCGCATAGTCATTTCTTCATTATAATTTTGAATGGTGTACGCAGAACTGGGGCACTGGTCAGTTATTGTGTGCCCGTTGGCATAATAAGGGTAGATAATGTAAATACAAATAAAACGTCTCAGGGTGCAATATTCTTTACAGACAAATACTTGTCTTCCTATGCGGTGTTTTCGCGGGCTGTTGCAGTGCGACCCTGGTGTTGCCCCTGGAGGTGATCCGGGTTCGGCAGATGCTGGTGAAGGAACAGTACAGTGGCTTATTTAACGGCGCCAGGAGAGTGTACAACTCTGGCGGAGTGCTGGCGTTTTACGAAGGGCTGAATGCGTCACTCTTACAGGTATTTTTATAAACCTGTTTTGAGAATCATCAGGGTGGGCTTGAGCAGCACCTATACTATCCTTTCAGCCTAGGTAGTCTACATGAAACCAGTACGTGCAAAGCTGACTAAAATGTCTTTAACCCCTTCCAATGAGAGAGTGATTTACAAATCTCTCTTGTTACATTTAATCGACATTAAATAAAAAAAAAATCGAAAAAATAAAATAAATAAATAAAGACATTAAATCGATATTCAAAACGAATTTACGACCGAGTTCCGAGCCTACGACCATAAGATCCGGGTGCAGGGTTATTTGCTACGTACCACGTACCATTACAACGCCCACTTTGAATCGTCTTCTTACATGCTAGTGAATCTAGGTGCCGCCTGTTCCTCCTTTCCCCAGATCTGGAAGAATCCGGCAAGACACTCGTCTCGTCTTAACACTTTTTTGTATGTTTCTTGCTAATTTTGTTACGGATGCCGAGTCAAGTTGGAGCAGATCCATCTCAAGTTTTTTGTAATCTAAATAATGTGTTTTTTTATAATAAGCTTTATGAAACAGTTTCTGTTTTATTACGTTTCAAATTTACTGACTAATCTAGCACGTCGTTTGGGACCTTATTGTAGAAGTGTGCACATTGCCCTGTAAAAGATTTAACTTATTTCGGCGAGCCTAACTGTGGAAACAGCGACTTTATTTTTATTTCTAGTATTATAAGTTTATTATTTTGAATTAATTAATCTTATTTGTGAACATACATTAGATTTTCGTATACTAACACTATGATGATATTTATTCATATTTCTATAAAAGTATTTCATTACCAGATGGGTCCTCAAGTTGGCATCTCGTTCGCCGTGTTCAGCTTCATGCAGCCTTTCATTCTGAATCATCTCCACACGTGCGATGGAAATGAGGACTGCCAGCGGATGCCCGGCAATAAGCAAAATCCTCAGAACTTCTTAATAGCCACCTCGACAGCCGGCTTGCTGTCCGGCCTTGTATCAAAAACCGCCACATATCCCTTCGAGTTAACCAAGAGAAGGCTACAGATTGGAGTTAGTATATTATGATCGAATCCTGTAGGTTATTCATTATTTGATTATTATCTCTACTTTAGCAATTTCATTTAAAAGTAAATCGACCCAGTTTGAAAGTCTTGCCTTAGAGAGTATCGCACCTACTTAACTAATAATGTAGATTGAGTTCGATAGTCTTCAAATTATGGGTGGTTAGGCTTCCTACTGATTAACAGAATACCTAGCAATAGAGAAGGAAAACTTTTAATAAATCCGGCTCGGTGCTAGCCGCTATGCACCTGCCTTCACCGCATGTACTGACTTGTCATTCCTGCGGATCCTGTCGGCAAGGTCTAGAGGTTAGTGTGGGTACCTGGGAAGGCCTGCGCTATCAAACAGAATCCCAGGCAGAATGACGTCAGCGAAGAGAAAACTTCACCCCACCTCAGCCCACTCTGTCAACGGTAGTTCGAAATATACGATATAGGTGACGCAGACGTAATATGAATTTTGTTTCCTCCATATCTTGATACCTCCAAGCGTTCTTGAGAAAAAGGTCCTTGGACAGACATACAGACAGACGGACAACGAAGTAATCCTAAAAGAGTTCCTTTATTCCTTTTGAGGCACATGCCCCTATAACGGAATTTTCTATTAGAAGTCAAAACTTATTATTGTTTTTAAATACCAAAATTAGTAGGGGAACAGACCTAGTGCTGTACGTTGGTGAGACCAGACACACCCTGTAACGTCTGGACTGTTTAAGATGGAGTAGCTGAACCAGTTCCTATACCCATTGATTATCAAGATTAGCAACAAACAGACGTCCACACCAACTTTCACATTTCTAATGATAGTGGGAATTGTATTGCGTAAATAAAGCAGGAACTATTGCACTGCGCGTGGACATCGATCAGTGTCCCGGTGACAATCATTTAACGCACAATAAAGCGTGTCGTGCAACCGGGCAGCAGTCTTCCTGGATTGTGATTACTAAACTTGTTATTTTAAAAATACTTACTATTAGTTGCACGGAAAATGTGAGATTGAAATATTTTTGAGAGACTACTAGGGACTACTAGACTGCAGACTACTGCTAGCCTACTTGTGAATGGCCAAATCTTGTGAAGGTGTCAGTTGGCCACCCAAAAAATACTGGTAGCCTAATAGTAGTGAGCCTGCTTCCGATCCTAAGTTCCGTTCACCAATGGGTTATTTTTGGTATAGTACCAAATGCTGAAGGAAAACATCGTGAGGAAAACGGCACGTCGTAGAACCTAAAAAGTTCGAAGACATGTAGTAAGTGCACGAAAGGAGGCTCTGAGGTGTACTTTAATCCTTTCACTACATTGTTGGTTCGAAATAACTAGTGATACGATATGAAGAAGATGGCCTAACAATTTTTGAAGCCGAGACCGACAACGTAACCTACACTCTAAAGCAACATATCTCTTCTCGGTCTCAGTCCCCATCTCTCTAGAGAATAGGTTTTTTGACAAATATATAGATAAAATGTATTCTAAATATTTTTAGAATAAACTTTTATCTATAAGAATTTTGAGTTATATAATTCAATTGAAGAAAAAACTGTATGCGGCTCAGCGAGATATGTTTTTTCGATATTGATGAAATGAAGGATAAAGGACAAGGATATAATAATTTATACTCTAGATATACCTGCTTACTTAGATACCAATCATTTTGTTGTTGACATTTTTATTTTAGGTATACTTTTGATTAACAATCGTCTTCAAACCATTTTGATGTTCGCGTGTCGGTCAACGACGAAGTGTGTGAGACCATTAATATATAAGAACCTTATGCCTACCATACCACAAGAAAATAAATTAATATGCGTTCATTTTATCTAGGTACCGCACACAATACTAAGCTAGCTCCTCTTTTAGTGCACAGGGTAGCATCAACCCCTACAAATTACAAGGCAGCGAGTTAAAATGTTTCTCATAGGTAATTTATATGTGGAAACTTGTAATTGGCCATCAACTATTATATATTAGTCTTTTTATGTACCTGTGAGTTTTCTTAAAAGTTATAAAATAAAATAAAAAATACACTCGTACTCGCACCAACAAGCTTATGTGGGCAATGAACTCTTCAAATGTTTATGCAAAATATGTTTTCGCAGATATTCCCGAGAACTGCCTTTACAATATTGTTTTCTAAAGAGTATAATACCAAGCTCAGACAGTACTTTAACATGCATTGAAATAGTTGTTGATATTTTATTCTATGGTTATGCAATTAAGTCATAATCTAGGAGCGTATTTCAATAGCGTAAGAGTATTATCGCAATTACGAGTTGCCGACGTTGTTTAGTAAGCCGGTGTTGACGGGGCGTTGCTAGGGAGTGCAGTTACCCATCTCAAATGAAGCTGGGGCTTGATGAATAGACGTTGGATCTTCAAAGTCAAGGAAATTGAGGAAACCCCTATTAATATTGTTAATGTGAAAGTTTATCCGATATGGATGAAATTTGCGTTAGTCTGGCAGACTCGCAAAAGGCTCGACCGATTATATTTTTTTTGTTTTGTTCGCCATACTGCTGGGGTGGTGGTTTTTAGGTAGTACCAAGTTTGCCAATTGGATAAATATTTAGTTCGCATTGTATGCGTTATTGTTAATAGTACAAAATATCAGATTTTTATACATTGTTTGTACTCTACTGCTTGAAGGATTCTGAGAGTTCTTTCTCCAAGTACCACTAACATTTCTAGATTTACATTGATCGGTGTAAACCTTATTTTTCAATTTCAGAGTCACCATACCGACTCCCGGTTCGAAGTCCCTAGCACGTCAAAGAACTTGATCAAGTGCAAAAGACTAGCAGAGTGTATGCAGAATACTTACAAGAAGGCAGGTCTCAAAGGGTTCTTCCAAGGGTGGCAAATCACTATTTGGAAATCACAGTTGACTAGCATAGTTGCTTTTACAACATACGAAGGGATGTGTTTCCTGTTCAGGGAGTGGTCGCAAAAGTGAGTGGTGCCTTTAGTTGCGGTTGTCTGTCTACCCTCCGTCGAGAAAATACGGGGTTTTTGTTTATAAAACTAGTGCTAACGAACTTTTTCTTGAACCAAGTATTATCAACTCTAAATTGTTTCTTGAAGCAAAAGCATTATTTTGATAATCTTTCTGTTAAATCTGTTATTACTACATTTGGCCAGTCGTGTTCGAAAAGGGACCTAAAAAACAGTGTTAACCGAGTTACATGATTGTGTTAAAATAAAATTCAACTAATTTAATTAAACCAGTTAAACGAGAATTTAACAATTGGGAAGAAAGGTATATCTAATAATTCATTCGCTAATCTGTGTTATAAGATAAAACAACTTCTGTAGCGCCAGGGTTGCTTGAAGAAGATTGCGGGTTCGATTCATGCTGCGGGATAAATGTTTGTGTGATCTGCTAATTTTTGTGTCTGGTAACGTTTGTATATGTATCTGTTTACACATTGTCTGTTTAAAAACGAATATAAGTAGTATATCAGTAATGTGGTACCCATAACATATGCTCTGCTTGCTTTGGGGCTGGATAATGCTGTGTGAATGTGTACTGCATTCTTTATTAACATGCGAATGACTGCCGACTACATTTTTGATGTAAGAATATTTGAGAGTTAGTAAAAACTCTGTTATATCCATATTTTATATATATCTACATATTACCATTAAAGTAAAAACTATAAACTCCATTATATTATACTTAGTTAAAACAGTTATTGAAATGTGAAGTCGTATTAAAAATGGGTTAAGTTTTGTACAATATTCAACGGTGCGTTTTTTCAAGTAAACAATGTCCTCACATCCTGAATCTTAGTATAAATTTATTAACATTCAAAATAGACAATACTATATATTGTACTTTTGTATTCCGTGTATTTTTGTAAATAATGTAATTCACCTTGTCATTATAAAATAAATACATTGTTTACGTGTTGTTTTCTTTACAAATTTTGTAAACTTTTCTTATGCCATTAAGTCTTCTTCATGAGACTTTTTGATGACAATTTTGTCAATGGCAAGATAAACCCTTTCGTAGTAAACATTGCAATCTTATATAATTAATTTCGTCATCATCATCATCACCATCACCATCACCGGCCTCTTTCATGGCACGCCACTTAGCTCTTCAGCTCTTCTCCATTATTATTTATTTATTTAACTATTTATTTATCCAGAGTTATTTCCGGAATTCCGGAACTCCCGCGACTTCGCCCGCCCGTTTGTACAAGAAACCATCGTTTATATTGTAATCAAGTTATAACAATAACTTGATTACAATATAAACGATGGTTTCTTGTACAAACGGGCGGGCGAAGTCGCGGGAGTTCCAGCTTGTTAGTAATTGTTGATAACAATCAAGTTTCAAGCAAATCGCACCACGCGTTAAAAAGTTTCATAAGTCCGTTTTCACTTCTTTTCACCCTATTTATGAGGGTTATTTTGAAAAATCCTGAAACACGGTGGCATTTATTTTACATTTTAGGAATCCAAACTAAGTTCTTAAGAAATTACACCACCCGTTAAAAAGTTCTCATACAAACTTTGCAAAACCCCTTTTCACCCTCTTAGGGGTTGAATTTAAAAACATCCCGCCTTAGTGGGTGGTTTTGCTATATAAGAAAGCTACCTTCCAAATTTCAGCTTTCTAGCTTCAGCGGTTTCGGCTCGGCGATGATGAATCAGTCAGTCAGTCAGGTTAAGCTTTATTATAGGTATAGATTTTGGTGTTTTTATTCAAATAGCGCTAATAGTTATTGGCTCGGGTGTAAATAATTGGAATTAAAGTTTTGCTTCTTTGTGATTCGAGTAAAAATAATCCGTAGTTATAAGAAAGGCACCATGTTATATTAAACAACAAGTAACGAACGACAAGATACGACTGATAAACTTTTAACAATATTAACACTTGACAATGGCAAAATTGCGCGGATGGAGGAGTATGAAATTGCGCGGACGGAGGAGTATGAAATTGCGCGGACGGAGGAGTATGAAATTGCGCGGACGGAGGAGTATGAAATTGCGCGGACGGAGGAGTAATGAATTAAAATGAATTTCGACCAGTGGGCGACCACTAGACCACTCCATCCTATTATATAAATTTAAATGTGTCTGTCCGTATGATTGTGTCTGCCTGTCTTCATCCTTTTCATAGTTAAACGGATTAAAGATTTTAATGAAATTTGGTTGGCAGATAGATAGTACATTGGTGACGGACATAGGCTATTTAATATGTTGTTACTACAGGTGCCGCGAGTTGCAGCTAGTTTGTAATTAGGACGTCACAAATGTCCTAACAAAATTGCCAAAAAAACAGCTCATCTATATATTTAGGTATATACCTAAATATATAGATGAGCTGTCAGATCAGTTTTCTCTGGCTATGCCTTCTGCGCTGTAAGTTCGTGTTCGATTCCACACACGTTTGTGTACGAACATAGATGTTTGTTCTGTGTCTGGGTGTTATAAAATATATTTTTATATAGTTTAAAAATATATAAATATTCTCCATAATACAAACTATGCTTAGTTGGGGCTAAATGATGTGTGGATTGGACGATATTTATTTATTTAATTCGTTCGTTCGTTTAAGTCGTCCTATTACATGTTTTATTCAGTAATTTAACGCAATTTTCAATTTATAGCGCAAATATGGACAATTGAATTATAAATGTATTATGTTGTAATGATTTAAACGACTAGAAGAACGAATGTTCTAGACGGCTGTTCCGCGATTACGTTTAGAATAGATAAATGACGATCGACTAAGAGTATAACTAAACAATCACTTGACATTGGCAAAATCGCCAACAAGACAGATGTCATTATAGGAAGAAAAGAAAAAGAAGGTGTATCTACGAGGATTATCTTTGTTTTGCAAAAATTGCGCTCTTACTCCATTTATTTTGCTCGAGTTATTTCCAGTTTTATTAGAAATTTTGGTGTTTTTATATAAATAGAGCTAGAGTTATTGACTTGGGTATTAAGAATTGGAATAAAAGTTTTGTGTTTCTTCGCGATTCGAGCTAAAGTGATCCGTGTCATTTTATAAAAACTGAATCCAATTTTCCCTTGGTCACGGCATCACGCATAGACAGATTTCACTAATATTTTTTATGTTGTGTATGTTAAGTCAGGAGAAAGTTCTTAAGAATGAAAAAAATCAGAAAGTTGCGTGGAAAATTAGAAAATTTAAGAAAACACAACGACGATATTAACTTTTCCAATGTAACCTTCCGGCGTTTGACAGTTATAGATATACCAATTTGAATTCAATATTCATGGTTAAGACTGGACAACGTCTGGCGGGTCAGCTAGTTTTATATAATTAACAGATTACGAACGACAAGATACGACTTAGTAAAATACTATAAACAATATAAACACTTGACACTGGAAAAATTTACATTAGTATGACACATTCTAGCAGATCATACAACCTTTTGTCCCGCGCCGGGCATCGAACCCGCAACCTTTTGCGTCTCAGCGCCTTGGCCCACAGAGATCGTCAAGGTAGTGATCAAGTGATTCGTATGTAAGTTGCAGGTACTCAATAACATAGGTATTATTGAATAAAAATCAAATAATTTCTTCCAACACATTTATTATATTTTCTTTGGCTCTTAAGATTAACAGTAGGTATCGTAACTATGAATACTGGTACGACAATGATGCATACTACTGGACATAATTAGAAAAAACATTCATTTTTTTCCATTAACATACAAATCTATTACAATGGTGTGTCTTTATAATCTATATATTAATGCGTGAAGCAAAAACTTTTTCCCCTCTTTTGAAATTGATGATTTTTTTTAAATGATTATCAATTAATTATGGTCGAATTTCGACCAGTGGGCGACCAACTAGTATTGAAAAATACGCAATATTATTGACAATATTATTGGCGAATAAAAGGAGATAATCATTATAGAATTTGTGAATGCTAATTAAAGATTAGAGATACCTAACACAATCAACTATTTCGAATAGATTTGGCACTGTCTGATTTCGGAAACCATATCGTTGATCGATTAAGTAACGCAATTAGCTTCCTCTACGTCAATATCAAAGGCATAATGCATGAATGCGGTATTTAGAATTAAACGTCTCTTCACCCTTTTGTCCCTGGCAATGCCGTGTCATCAAATTTGCAGAGGTAGTAATCTAAATTCCCCTTTTGACCACATCTGAGCGAACTTCAGTAAAACATTCTGCTATCTAAATTATTTGATGATTATGTCCTCAGCGATGAATTGATGGTGACGATGTGTTTGTTCTTATTTATAACCTGCAGACAATGATAATAAAATTAATATATAATACGGTTAAGGTAACACAATGTTGTTAGAGGTTATTAATTATAATTACGTTTTAAAAACTAAAAAGACAACAGACTTCATGTATTTAAAATATCACCGATGTATACAATTTTTAGATTTTTGTTGATTTTATAAAATGGGACCACCCTTTGAAACAAAAAAATAATTTTCCAAATCGGTTCAAGCGTCTTTGAGTAAAAGCAGTAAAAAAAAATGATTCGGAGGAATTGAGAACCTTGAAGTCGGTTAAAAAGATAATTCATATCTATACTTCCGTTTCTATGCTCTTTTCACATATATCCTTTCTATATTTTACTGATAAAAAAGATTCGCAAATGTCTCTGTCTGTCCGTCTGTATGTTACCTTTTCACGGCTAAACAGCTGAACGTATTTTGATGAAGTTTGGTTAGCCGATTGGTTGTATCTTGGGAACGGACATAGGTTACTTTTTATGTAGATACCATACGTGCGAAGCCGCCGCGGGTCGATTATTATAAAATTGAGAGCACTGGTTGTCTAAAGGTAGTTGTCCCGCCTTCCGATCTAAAGGTCGTGGGTTTGATTTTGCTGTTCGAAAAATGTATGTGCGCCATGGCAAGATTTTAATTACCTTATATTATAATTTAAGAGTTGAGCAATCAGTTCCAGCCATGCGATTGCGACTCGCTCTCCCAACCGTGTTGCTCCTCATGATGCTCGTGTACGGGCACGTAGACCTTCTTCTCGACCACCTCGTGCTTCACCACAGGATAAGGAACGTGCTGGACCACAGGGTACGGCACGTGTTTGTACACGGGCACCTCTTTGATCACCTGCACTTCTTTAACCACGGGCACATGCACGGGCACATGCACCTTGGACACGTGGTGGTGATGGATAGTGTGAACCTTGTATGGTACGTGGATGGTCACGTGTTTGCTGGGGAAAGAAATGATGGTCATTCAACACTGTATAACAACAAGGTTTTATCCACATTGCTCACTAGTAAAGACTAGATAAGTGGTGTTTATACTTCGTTTCTGTTTCCAAGGGTTTTGGCCAAATCAATACCATTTTGGCAAAACAAAAGAAAGCTTGACAAGTCACATGTACCTACAGTGTGACTGTGGTGTGGTCCCTTCCAAACTATGTCTCATCTACTTGATTGGCCTACTTGCCTCTCCTGCACAAGAGCTGACCTCAACGCCGCCTCGGACGCCGCTATAGCGACAGCAACATTTTGGTCGAAGCAAATTTAATTATTTTGAGAGAATTTTTTAATTAATTTTAATTTTTTTGTTTTCTTCTTATTTTGTGTAAATTACACAAAATAAGAAGAAAACAAAAAATACTCATACTTCATAACAAAAATCATTATACTTTATAATGATTAATGTGCAGTCCAGAGACTCCTTTCGTGCATTTGGCAATTGTCTTCGAACTAGCAGTAAGTATAACACCAACTGATCTTACAAAAACTTTCCACATCAAGTCGTAATCGTGCTCCCATTGGACGCGATGAGTGATGTTTTGCGTACAAATTACATACTTTCTCCATTATACATACATACATACAAACACGAGGGAAATGGACGATTTACGACTGAATGTGATCACTCTATACGTAATCGCGGCTATTACTACTGTTGCGTAGCGTATGCTATTTGCGTTTGGATACTTAAAAACCTGACTGTTATTCTCGTAGTGTCTCTGGCTTCAGCAATATAAATAAATAATAATAAATAAATAATAAATATGTCGGGACCAAGTGAACAGGTAAAAAAATAATGCAGGACATTTCACACAGGATCATCAAGCCAAGCAAGTAAGCAGAGCTTGTGTTATGGGAACCACATGACTAATACAGAACGCTGGTATAGCATGTCTTCTTGACTCTTCTTACGATCATTTTAATTTTTCTCTTTATTTGTAAATAATTAACTTCAATCTAGGTCTCTTCAAGTCTCGTGTAAATAGGTGTCTTCTAGACCTGCGTGCCCCATCGTCGGCCGCATCGTCGCTTAACATCAGGCGAGATCGTGGTCAAACGTAGGTTTATCGATGATAAAAATAATATATATAAATATAAAAAAAAGGTTTTTCTGTTTAAAGTTATAGTTTTTTCTAATGTTAGCAATTTTTTTAGACTAATTATGCAAAAACTATTAATTTATATTCTGTTCATAATTATTTGCATTAAAATAATTATGGCAGTTTATTTTCTTGTGTAAATAAAATCAAATAAAATACAACTAGTATGTTTATTTTTGTAAAAACATACATAATCTAAAAACATACATAATCTAAAAACACCCAAACCCGTGACAAAGCTAGTCTACTATCTTACACTAATTTGGCCGAATTCATATCCATAAGTTTCACTCTTAGTTACTAGAGTTATAAGTAATTTCGAAAATCCATTGTTTTTTTTTGAATTTGTGAAATATGAACGAACGTTCAGCTCCGATAGGCTTAACACGATGAACACATCTCATACACTAGTTTTATGATTAGCTCACGCATGAAGAACTGAAGTACTTACCTAACCAAGTAAATAGGTACATTATTTATAAGTATTTATGTTTTATTATTATCTCTGCGGAGAACCACAAGTTAATGCCAGCGAAACCGCAACAGAACAGGTTTTAAAGTGCATCTCGATCTGACCTACTGCACTCCATTTCACTGTGATCGTGTTGCGTCATAGGTGAGGACCACCGGACAACGGCACCATTTAACTAACAGATACAGTGAACAGATAAAAAAGTATGTAGATGCATGTTAAAAACGTTTTTTGTTTTGTATGTCTTTATATGATTTTATATTTTTATTTATATATTCATTATTTTCCTGCCCTTATTTTTACTACTACTTTTTTCCATTACATTTCAAAAGATATCTCAATAGGTACTTTATCTTTACATAATCTTTTTTACTCCTAGATTTAGTATGTGTTCTTTGTGAATGCATGACATGGTCAAATAACCACAGTATTTAGTTATCGAATGAGCCAGCCTGTTTGTAATTTGGGTTGTGAAAAATACATATTCTCAAAATATTAAAAAAGGCTATATATATAACCTGGCTGACACGGACAAAGGGTTAATTTACTGTAATTTTAATAAAATGTGCATTTATTTAATGTGAAACTCGGATATCATTTTGCATTTTCCATTTTGCTTTGTACAATGAGTGTATCGTTGTCAGGTGTCGGGCATAACACGACCGTATAAAGTACATTTCATTAGGAGAATTTAGTTGGTTTATGAAAGCACTGTGTTTCGCACAGGGACTAATTGTTGACAATGTAAGTGTTACTATGGTTTACGTTTACTAGCTACTGCCCGCGGCTTGACATACGTGGTACCTATATAATAAATATCCTATGTTTTTCCCCAAAGTACAACCTTTCTTCTTACTAAATTCATCAAGATCCGTTCGGCCCTCTTGTCCCTTGGGAGATGGGTAGGCCTTTATTGTGGGATGCTACTTGCGTAGACACCCTGGCCGCATCCCATCTGTCGTGGACTTCCGTTAGGGCTGGTGCGGCGGCTGAATGTGCCGAGGACCTCAAAAACCGCAAATATGCTGGTTTGGATAAGGCCTACATATATGAGCCTTTTGGAGTCGAGACCCGAGAGCCTGGGGAACAGGAGCCCACCGCGTTTTCAAAATTATTTCACGGCGTCTGGTAGATACGATGCATGACCCAAGAGCTGGCTCCTATATGGCTCAGCGTATTAGCATCGCCATTCAACGTGGTAATGCCGCCAGTGTTTTGGGAACGCTGCCCTCTGGTAGTGATCTGGATCAGTTGAGCTATCTATAGATCGTTTTAAACGGTCCTTAGATAGCTCAACTGTTTCACGTGTATTTTTTATCATATTGTATATTATTTTGTGCATTTCTGTAATTATTTTTGTAAATAATAAATGTACATAATTCACCCTTTAGCTGTTAACAAACAGATATACCTACAGAGACTTGAATTCTTAATATTAATAAAGAACATGGATAAGGATTTAACTATTGACTATTTGTATCAACATTGCGTGTACTGTATATTAATGATTAGATCTACGTACTCGTAACAAGTAAGTTTGATGCCTAAATCAGAGTGAGGCTTAACATGCACTAGGGAATTAATCCATGTGGTTTTAACGAATGTCTATTTTTGATTCCATGTTCAGTACAAAACAGCACAAAATAACGTGTGCTCTACGCTTTACAAGATATTAACATCAAGATGTACACAGTCAATAAACATAGTATACCCACGCTTAGAACTTCTAAATCGATTAAGTTACTAGAAACATTGGATAGATACACCCTAGGTATGCAAATATGTAGCAATAAAAAATAACTGATTTTAACCTCCGCCGTCCGCAAGAATTACGCAACGAGATTACTCTAATCTTGTAACTATAATTAATTTTAATCAAAACGAGGTTGTGCTCGAGTTCCGTAAACATTTAGAACAGTTGAATTGACCTTCATTACCGGGACAAACAAGTTGTAGCACTTTAATTCTTTCACCACACTTGTTCGAAATAACTAGTGACACGATAAGAAGAAGAAGAAGTAGGTGCAACATTAGACAACATAACACAGAGGTATTGGTTTTGTTAAGTTGCTCACTTTCCCCTCAAGCTCATTGCTCTTGCTAAGGTAGGTAGGTAGCATTTGAAATGTTTCCTATCGTATTACCTACAAATAGTATATATGCGAAAGTTTGTTTAGATATATATCTGTTTCTACGTTTGTTTGAAGTTCAATCACTCTAAAAAGACTGAACGGATTTGGAAAAAACTTTGTATAAGATTTCATCTGAAATAACATGTAGGTTACTTATTATGAAGGTGCGCGAGAAGTCACAGGCAGAAGCTAGTATTACGTATTATATAATGGGCTATGGAGTCGGGGGCTTATTAAATTCCTGCTAAAGAGATAAAATAATATATCAGGAACCAGGAACTGTTTTAGCTGAGGCTTACATAACGATATACCAAAACCAAATCAACAAAAACGCCGTAAATTACATAAGCGGCTTCCCACCCAAATAACCACAAGCATTCCAACCACGCGCAACCATTTCATTGTCAAGAAACGGTAGAACGTAAATAAATTAAAATGAGTCGTTGCCAATGCTATTAATGTTTCCACCCCTTCAATTTCAAGGGTATGATACACATTCATAAAGACTCAGTAATTGACAGCTGAGGGCTGTATATCAAATAGCTGGTGGACTCTCGTTCGGTGGCCTTATCGTTACTGTAGTAAGGTACAAAATCCAATGATTCAATGTTTTTCGTGAAATTAAATAACGTAGTTTGTCGAAGTTTGTCGGTACTTTATTAATTATTCGTTTCTGTGCGTCGGATCGGCTCCAAAATTAAACACCATGTACATCTACGCATCGCCGAGCTAGTGTTTCTAGGGTTTAACTGTGAAACTAATAACCACTTTTATTTCATCTACAATGTATTTTTGTTTGTGCATGCTTGAAACAAATGAGTGTATATATTATATGTGATTTTAAATGTTATAAAATACATTAAAAATAATATTGGTTCAAAAATCTCAATAAAGCTCGAGAGATTCCAGGTCTATTCTTATAATTACATTAGCAAATGTGTAAAATGAATAAAACTGACAGATGATTGTTAAACGCCACGATATCAATTATGTAAGATAGTGGGCAGATCTTTTTTGTTTTTGGGGTCAGCGGCACATTAAAATATTTGACACTATACATAGCAAAGTCTACGTAGAGAATCCTTTAAAGTCAGTGTGATAAAAGTAAGTGATACATTAATATTAAATATGCTCACTCTGATATCTTGCAGATTCGGTAAACACATACGATCTCTAGTCTAAAGAGGATAGTCAGAGGCACCTCATTATTGATAAGTAATAGCTTGGTATCTGTAGTAATCTTTTAGTAGCCTACTTACTCGCACATAAAACGATGTGCCTACCTATTTCATAATAAATTAATGAGTATAGTACCGCGCGCCGACACTTACAATTTAATAGCTTTTACTGGCGACGTAACTGATGCCAATTCAACACAAACCACGCTAACGAGTAGATAACTACACGATTTTGTAACGTTATGCTCCGTGAATGTTTTTACTTTTTTACGTACTGAAAATCCAATAAATCTTCCGCCAGAATTCGGTTATTTGTCTGGTAAATTCATTCGGCGAGGTCGACTCGACTAATGTTCAATGAATATGAAAGACATCACGACGTGCAGAAGTTGAACGTATTATCCAGGTTATTTTTGGTTCTTTTCTTAGTTTAGTTCACGTATTGAATGAAATAACATTTTGTTACTAACTTAATGCTTCTCTTAAACAAGTATTACTACTCTTGGCTGTGGTATCTACTTATTTACCTAACTAGATTTGAATATAACAGATCTCTAAAGGTAGTTTGCATTAATTCATACTTACATAGATAATTTGAAAGCATAATAATACTAATTTTGTAGGTACCTGCCATAATATAAAAAATATATAATTGCAATTTGATTGCTAGGCGCGACGCGGATGGTAGAGAGGGTGGTGAAATTCGCACGCACCCTAATAAACACCCTTGGACACGGTTAAAATGCATGCAACTATTAAGCCACCTTTTAAAATGATTGATCACTTATTCTGGAATTACAGACACAGTAAGGACTAAATAAACTAACACTAACCAGGAATAAACTTGAGTATATCTACGACATACGACATCACAAAAAAACATCACTAGGTGAGTTCCTTTGTTCCTGAGGTACATGTGATCGATAATCGGAATTCTAAAGATCGATTACAGTTTGTCTGTAGGAGGTAGATTTCTCTATTGTTTTTGGTATTTGTTAGGTACCGCAGAGTTCGCCCCTGTGATGAAGGGACGTCAGGTTTTTACACCGAACTGCTTCGCTATTTAAGTAGATATTGAGTACTTATCTCAAATAAATACTTATCTAGTAGGTACTTACTGTCCACCGCCGTGACCGCCAGGGGTAGGGGTAGCTACGGCGACAACAACCATGAGGGCAACGAGCTGTTGGTAAAAATACGAAATAAGTATATATAAAAAAAAAATATATTCAGCCCCTTCAAATGATACGCTATTATATAGCGTAATATATAATGACGATTTTACTAATTATTTCGCAAAAACGGATTACATTCTTCATTCGAAACTGACGTTGTTGTCGAATTTATGTTTACGACTCAATGAGTTTCTCTGTGAGCTTCTCTGATTTGAAAATGTTTTTTTTCTAGGAAATTCTTAAAAATAAAATGGGGGAAAATATACGTTTGTTATTTCTGGGAAGAAAATTATAAGCACGACAATTATTTGAAGCTTATAGGTGGTGACTTTTTTTGCCAAACTTCGTACACCCAAGTCTAAATAACAGTTTTATAATAAGTTAATATTGTCTTTAACCGTTATTGGTAGTCTTTTATTGTATAAGTTTTCATTTTTCCGCAGTTTTATTCAGCACCAATTTACATGGCCACTTAAAATGAGCGAACACAGGTTATTCACACCTTACATTAGTAAATTTAAAACAAAAAGTCTTTAATGTTTACACTAGTTTGGACTATAGGTGAACAAATTATAATGTTCGTATTTCACGAGAATATACTTTATTTAAAAAAATTATTCACGACGATTGACTATCGATGAGATATATTATTTTGAACAGCTCTGAGACTCACAGCGAGTTTCGCGTACATCTTGCTTGGTTTGCTGGACTGATTCGATAACTTCGTGTGAGGAGACTGATTTACTTTCTACTTAACCGTTACTTGCCACAAGCTTATATACTCAAACATTGCGGGTCTGGACATTGCATAATCTAGCCCCTAGTTCATCCCTACTAGAGTAGGTAGGAGGTAGTCCGGCTCATTTAGAGAGACGTTGAGTTTCAGTAGCAGTCGAGAGAAGGGTGCCTTTTTAACTCGGTGGGGCTATGAGTGGGGTGCAACCGCGAAAGCTCCATGCGATATCATTTCAATATGAGCTCCAGTGACGGCAGAGATTGTACTCTACATTTATTAGTTGAGCGTTACTTTGATAAACATTCGTGCTGTGAACAAACATGTGACCAAGTTTAATATTGTGACATAATATTACAAAAATGAAGGTAAATCGAAGTGTTAATCTAAATTCTTTGTTTAATTAAACGCTGTATAATTTCATTGTAGCTTTACCTCAGATAGAAGTAACAAATTGTTATTGTGCTCAACCAAACTATATCACATAAAGTAATAAAATATGCGGCATGAATTGTTAAATAAATTAAAATGCAAAATCAAAAAAATTTCCACGACTTTGTCCCGAGTTTTCCCCATGTTTGAAAGGGTGCCACATTATCAGATGATGGTTATGAGGTTTCGTACTGATGGTAAGAGGATAAGAGCTAAGGAACATCTGCAGTATTCTTAGTAGAAGGTTATTTTTCAAGGGTAAGGTTAGGGTTGTCGCGTGCGTGGAGTTGGAGTAAAACAAAATTGAAAATGGGTCATTTGAAATTCGTATTTTATACCACCACACGACTTTCCAAGATATAAAAGTACATACAGGTTTGTTTTTATCATTTGTACTATCTTCTTATTGTGTCACTAGCTATTTCGGACCAGTGTGGCGAAAGTGCGCCTCAGAGGCTCCTTTCGTGCACTTAGCACATCATGTCTTCAAACTTTTGAAGTTATACGACATGCTGGTTTCCTCACTATGTTTTTCTTTACATTTTTCGAACAGAAAAATCCATTCGAGTAGAATAGAATAAAATGTTTTATTAACATAATAAAAATTCGAATGGAGTTTTCTGTTCGAAAAATGTAAAGAAAAACATAGTGAGGAAACCAGCATGTCGTATAAAACATTTTAATATAAGGAACTAGCGACCCGCCCCGGCTTCGCACGGGTGCAATGCTGATACTAAATATACTACATAATGTATTTATATACAACGTTATCTAAGAGAATAACATAACCAAAGAGATTGACATATACCATCGCGGACTTTTTTATAGACCTTTTAAGGTGTACAATACTGCAGTACATCATTTTGATCTATCTCGTAGGGTACAGCTAGCGTTTGCAATGTAAGCGCAAAAAATGAGTTTATTTACGACATTACATTAGAAACCTCTAAAATTATCAGAGTATCTCTACTATATTATGCATGTATCATAAATATAAACCTTCTTCTTGAATCACTCTATCTATTTAAGAAAAACCGCATCAAAATCCGTTGCGTAGTTTTAAAGCATAGGCAAGCATACATAGGGACAGACAGTAATATTATAAAGAGGAAAGATTTGATTGTTTGTTTGTTTGTTTTGAATAGGCTCTAAAACTACTGGCCCGATTTGAAACAATATTTTACCTTTGGAAAGCAACACTATCCCCGGGTGACATAGGCTACTTTTTATCCCGGGAAAATTGGTTTGTCCCGAGAAAAATCTTAAAAACAGGCAAAGCTGCGCGCGGACAGCTGGACAAATATATAAATATTGAAAGTTAATTTATTAAGGATAAATATCTTTATTTAATTCTCTAAAGTTTACAAATCACATAACGAGAATTAATGATATTCTAATAAGGTAAACAGATTTGTTCGTAATAGGCATAACATAACAGATACCTATATTGTAAAACAATGTGGATAATGCACTGAAAACGGACGGGATAATGTTTGTTCACACGGGGTGTTATATTTGAGATATCACTTACCTTCCAAGATGTGACGTTACTTTGAATATATTGAATACCTACTACCTACTTACTTGGATACCTACTTTGAATTGTGATAGTGTTTTTAATGTTTATTGTTTTAGGTAAGTCGTTGTACAATTGTGCTCCTTCAAACATAATTTTTTTTTCGCCAGAGTTCGTTCTCCCTTTTTGTAGGTGGAAATTATTGGCAGTAGCTTATGTTGCGTTTGTGAACGACTTTATTTTTTGATAAAAATATTTTTGAGTGTATTTAATATTAAGTATTTTTCGTAAACAGACGTTGCAGTAATATATTTGTCTTTATATATGTTGTATTTGAGTCCTATAATTGTAGGGAAACAGTATTCTAACTAGTTTAGTTTTTGTGATTTGTAGTTTTTAAGGTTTGTTTTGGACGCCGTGCCCCAAAGCTCTATTAGGAAATCGTGATGTGGCTTTACAAGGAAGTTAAATATGGTAGATCTGACGTTAAGTGGCATGCATCTTTATATACTTACTACGTCATCCTGCCTTAGACCCACTGCGCCACATAGGTCGTCAAATATAAACCTAGAACAGTTCTTTGTTATGTTTTGAGTTCAGTAATATCGGATTTGATTTTATTATGTTGTGCGATCATATTCTGGGTTGTATGTTGAAGGGTTTTCAAACTTTCCTTTATAACTGAGTCACCATCAGATATTTTGGATCGGACCTTATTTGTAGCTTCCATAAAATCTATACCCATAAAAGAGCTTAACTTGACTGACTGACTGATTCATCATCGCCGAGCCGAAACCGCTGAAGCTAGAAAGCTGAAATTTGGAAAGTAGCTTCCTTTTATAGCAAAACCATCTACTAAGACGAGATTTTTTGAAATATAACCACTAAGAAGGTGAAAAGGGGTGAAAACTAATGTAAGAAACTTTTTAATGCGTGGTGGGATTTGTTAGAAACTCGATTTAAATAATTTAAATGCAAATAAATGGCCCCGTATTTCAAGATTTTTCAAAATAATCCTTACATAGATGGGTGTCAAAGTTTGTATAGGATTTTTAACGGGTGGTGTGATTTCTTAGAAACTTGGTTAGGACCTCTGTGACGCAGTGGGCCAAAGACCGGCTGAGACGCAAAAGGTTGCGGGTTCGATTCCCGCCGCAAGACAAATGTTTGTATGATCTGCAAGTATTTGTCTCGGGTCTGGGTATGTTTTTACAAAATATATATATATATATATATATACATATATATATATACATATATATATGTATATATATATATATATACATATATATATATTTATGTGTTATGGGTACCACGTGACTGATATACTACTTATATATATAGTAGTATATCAGTCATGTGGTACCCATAACACAAGCTCTGCTTACTTTGGGGCCAGATGATGCTGTGTGAAATGTCCGGGATTATTATTATACCCCGCAGTGGGCGGGTACAGTAATATTGATAGCCATTGTTTACGTAATTGAAGTGACTCTTATTCCATTCGACAAATGGTAATGATAGCGCTATACAATGGCCCGGATACCGTTGTTTCATCGGACGATTTAAAATATCGATAAACACGAAAGTTGTTATTTTGTTTGCATTAAAGACTGTATTATAGTAACGTTTTTGAAGTGATAACTTCTTATTGGAGAGTAAACCGCTTCGTTACGTAACGCGTTACAGCGCCAGTCTGTCTGGCTTCCCTTTCTCTCACGCATACGGTAAGCAGGCTCCACCTCTCTCACCCTCTAATCCACAACGCTAGCTAGATTCGTAGAAGTTATCACTTCTGTCGAGCGTCCCGAGACGCACACGTTTTTTAGAATATACTTCTTACATTGACGTGAAAATGACTTGTTTTAGCTCATTTTTAGTCATTATGTTGTAGATGTTGATTGACACTGCGGAAAATCCTTGAAAAATCAATTCAATAAAGGGACTTCTGTTAGAGCTGGTGCGGCGGCTGAATGTGCAAAGGACCTCAAAAGGCGCCAATATGCCGGTCTTGATACATATTTACATACACTTATATATGTATATAAATACATATTTGCCTACATATTTGGACCTTTTGGAGTCGAGACCCTGGACCCGTGGGGAACTGGAGTATTTTCAAAATTATTTTACGTTATCTGGTAGCTACAATTACGTACGTTACAATGCGTGACCCGAGAGCTGGCTCCTATCTGGCACAGCGTATTAGCATTGGCATTCAACATCGCAATGCCGTCAGTATCTTGGGAACGCTGCCCTCTGGCAGTGATCTGGATCAGTTGAGTTATCTATAGATCGTTTAAACGGTCCTTAGACAGCTCCGCTGTATCACATGTATTTTATATTTCTGTAATTATTTCTGTAAATGAATTATATCTTAACAAAATTACAATTTTGACTTTTTTATTAAACTGCAATTTAATGTTACTCTAATTTAATGTTACTCTAATTTGGCCTTTGGTTTCGGTTAAATAAGGATCGTTTACAAAATTATAGTATCACTAGCTGACCCGGCCACGCGTTGCTGTAGCTCATTAGTTCTAATACGTTGAACCAATATACTCCTAACCTCTAAAATTATCAGTGTATCTCTACTATATTATACATGTATTATACATATAAACCTTCCTCTTGAATCACTCTATCTATTAAAGAAAACCGCATAAAAATCCGTTGCGTAGTTTTGAAGATCTAAGCATACATAGGGACAGACAGACAGCGGGAAGCGACTTTGTTTTATACCATGTAGTGACATAATAGTTCGGCGAAACAACGGTATCGCCAGCAATGTTTTCTGACGGGCGGAGGTACAATGAGTACTGTAAGAGGGATTTGCTACGCGTTTTGAAGACTGATGAGCCTTGCGATTGATTGCTGTGCGACTTCTTTTTCTTCTCCATCTTCTTCCTTAGTGACACATATGACACTGCCATATGTGTCATAATGACAATTTTGTCAGTGTCAAGTGTTTATATTGTTTATAGTATAATGTCATAAAGTTGTATCTTGTCGTTCGTCATTTATTATCATTACATAGTATAAAACAAAGTCGCTTCCCGCTGTCTGTCTGTCCCTATGTATGCTTAGATCTTCAAAACTACGCAACGGGTTTTGATGCGGTTTTTTTAATAGATAGAGTGATTCAAGAGGAAGGTTTATATGTATAATACATGCATAATATAGTAAAGAAACACTGATAATTTTAGAGGTTAGCTTATATTGGTTCAACGTATTAGAACTACTGAGCTACAGCAACGCGTGGCCGGGTCAGCTAGTTTTATATAAAATAGTGTATTTAAATATAAAATAACTAGCTGCTGCCCGCGGCTTCGCACGCGTGGTACCTACATAAAAAGTAGCCTATGTCCTACTCCAAGGTCCCATCTATCTCGATACCAAAATTCATCAAAATCGGTTAAGCGGTTTAGGCGTGAAAGCGTAACAGCGAGACAGACAGACAGACAGAGTTACTTTCACATTTATAATATTAGTATAGAGTATAGATCAACCTAAAATTGTATGCTTCTAGTTCTGAAAACGACAATACTTTCATATAACCTTTCTCCCCCTTTTCAACCCTTTATAACACTTTTTTACAATTAAAAAGTAGCCTATGTCCTTTCTCAGGCTTTATACTATCTGTGTACCAAATTTCATTTAAATCGGTTCAGTTGATTTGGCGTGAAAGCGAGACAGACAGACAGACAGACAGACAGACTGTCTGTCACGTTTTCACGCCTAAGCAGCTGAGCCGATTTGATGAATTTTGGTATAGAGAGAGATACATGGGACCTTGGAGAAGGGCATTAGCTTCTCTTTACATAGGTACCACGCGTGCGAAGCCGCGGGCAGCAGCTAGTTTGATAATAAAAGCTTGTCAAAATGACTGAAAATAATCAGGAAATAACTTGCAACATCCAGACATGATATTACTTATATACCTTATCAGCCTGCGGCTTCGCACGCGTAATACCTACTTAAACAGTAGCCCATGCCCGTCCCCAAGATCTATCTTCGTACAAAATATCATGAAGATCTGTTTAGCCGTGAAATAGTAATAAACAGACAGACAAACAGTGACCATTTCGATCTTTAATAATTCAATTCAATTCAATTCAATATAACTTTATTCAATAAAATAGTAAATAGTAAGTAAGTATGGTATGCACTTAACTACGTACTGCTACTGACTAGTAAGTAAGTATGGTATGCACTTAACTACGTACTGCTACTGACTAGTAAGTAAGTATGGTATGCACTTAACTACGTACTGCTACTGACTAGTAAGTAAGTATGGTATGCACTTAACTACGTACTGCTACTGACTAGTAAGTAAGTATGGTATGCACTTAACTACGTACTGCTACTGACTAGTAAGTAAGTATGGTATGCACTTAACTACGTACTGCTACTGACTAGTAAGTAAGTATGGTATGCACTTAACTACGTACTGCTACTGACTAGTAAGTAAGTATGGTATGCACTTAACTACGTACTGCTACTGACTAGTAAGTAAGTATGGTATGCACTTAACTACGTACTGCTACTGACTAGTAAGTAAGTATGGTATGCACTTAACTACGTACTGCTACTGACTAGTAAGTAAGTATGGTATGCACTTAACTACGTACTGCTACTGACTAGTAAGTAAGTATGGTATGCACTTAACTACGTACTGCTACTGACTAGTAAGTAAGTATGGTATGCACTTAACTACGTACTGCTACTGACTAGTAAGTAAGTATGGTATGCACTTAACTACGTACTGCTACTGACTAGTAAGTAAGTATGGTATGCACTTAACTACGTACTGCTACTGACTAGTAAGTAAGTATGGTATGCACTTAACTACGTACTGCTACTGACTAGTAAGTATGGTATGCACTTAACTACGTACTGCTACTGACTAGTAAGTAAGTATGGTATGCACTTAACTACCTACTGCTACTGACTAGTAAGTAAGTATGGTATGCACTTAACTACGTACTGCTACTGACTAGTAAGTAAGTATGGTATGCACTTAACTACGTACTGCTACTGACTAGTAAGTATGGTATGCACTTAACTACGTACTGCTACTGACTAGTAAGTAAGTATGGTATGCACTTAACTACCTACTGCTACTGACTAGTAAGTAAGTATGGTATGCACTTAACTACCTACTGCTACTGACTAGTAAGTAAGTATGGTATGCACTTAACTACCTACTGCTACTGACTAGTAAATAAGTATGGTATGCACTTAACTACCTACTGCTACTGACTAGTAAGTATGGTATGCACTTAACTACGTACTGCTACTGACTAGTAAGTAAGTATGGTATGCACTTAACTACCTACTGCTACTGACTAGTAAGTAAGTATGGTATGCACTTAACTACCTACTGCTACTGACTAGTAAGTAAGTATGGTATGCACTTAACTACCTACTGCTACTGACTAGTAAGTAAGTATGGTATGCACTTAACTACCTACTGCTACTGACTAGTAAGTAAGTATGGTATGCACTTAACTACCTACTGCTACTGACTAGTAAATAAGTATGGTATGCACTTAACTACCTACTGCTACTGACTAGTAAGTAAGTATGGTATGCACTTAACTACGTACTGCTACTGACTAGTAAGTAAGTATGGTATGCACTTAACTACGTACTGCTACTGACTAGTAAGTATGGTATGCACTTAACTACGTACTGCTACTGACTAGTAAGTAAGTATGGTATGCACTTAACTACGTACTGCTACTGACTAGTAAGTATGGTATGCACTTAACTACGTACTGCTACTGACTAGTAAGTAAGTATGGTATGCACTTAACTACGTACTGCTACTGACTAGTAAGTATGGTATGCACTTAACTACGTACTGCTACTGACTAGTAAGTAAGTATGGTATGCACTTAACTACCTACTGCTACTGACTAGTAAGTAAGTATGGTATGCACTTAACTACGTACTGCTACTGACTAGTAAGTAAGTATGGTATGCACTTAACTACGTACTGCTACTGACTAGTAAGTATGGTATGCACTTAACTACGTACTGCTACTGACTAGTAAGTAAGTATGGTATGCACTTAACTACCTACTGCTACTGACTAGTAAGTAAGTATGGTATGCACTTAACTACCTACTGCTACTGACTAGTAAATAAGTATGGTATGCACTTAACTACCTACTGCTACTGACTAGTAAGTAAGTATGGTATGCACTTAACTACGTACTGCTACTGACTAGTAAGTATGGTATGCACTTAACTACGTACTGCTACTGACTAGTAAGTAAGTATGGTATGCACTTAACTACCTACTGCTACTGACTAGTAAGTAAGTATGGTATGCACTTAACTACGTACTGCTACTGACTAGTAAGTAAGTATGGTATGCACTTAACTACGTACTGCTACTGACTAGTAAGTATGGTATGCACTTAACTACGTACTGCTACTGACTAGTAAGTAAGTATGGTATGCACTTAACTACCTACTGCTACTGACTAGTAAGTAAGTATGGTATGCACTTAACTACCTACTGCTACTGACTAGTAAGTAAGTATGGTATGCACTTAACTACCTACTGCTACTGACTAGTAAATAAGTATGGTATGCACTTAACTACCTACTGCTACTGACTAGTAAGTATGGTATGCACTTAACTACGTACTGCTACTGACTAGTAAGTAAGTATGGTATGCACTTAACTACCTACTGCTACTGACTAGTAAGTAAGTATGGTATGCACTTAACTACCTACTGCTACTGACTAGTAAGTAAGTATGGTATGCACTTAACTACCTACTGCTACTGACTAGTAAGTAAGTATGGTATGCACTTAACTACCTACTGCTACTGACTAGTAAGTAAGTATGGTATGCACTTAACTACCTACTGCTACTGACTAGTAAATAAGTATGGTATGCACTTAACTACCTACTGCTACTGACTAGTAAGTAAGTATGGTATGCACTTAACTACGTACTGCTACTGACTAGTAAGTAAGTATGGTATGCACTTAACTACGTACTGCTACTGACTAGTAAGTATGGTATGCACTTAACTACGTACTGCTACTGACTAGTAAGTAAGTATGGTATGCACTTAACTACGTACTGCTACTGACTAGTAAGTATGGTATGCACTTAACTACGTACTGCTACTGACTAGTAAGTAAGTATGGTATGCACTTAACTACGTACTGCTACTGACTAGTAAGTATGGTATGCACTTAACTACGTACTGCTACTGACTAGTAAGTAAGTATGGTATGCACTTAACTACCTACTGCTACTGACTAGTAAGTAAGTATGGTATGCACTTAACTACCTACTGCTACTGACTAGTAAGTAAGTATGGTATGCACTTAACTACCTACTGCTACTGACTAGTAAATAAGTATGGTATGCACTTAACTACCTACTGCTACTGACTAGTAAGTATGGTATGCACTTAACTACGTACTGCTACTGACTAGTAAGTAAGTATGGTATGCACTTAACTACCTACTGCTACTGACTAGTAAGTAAGTATGGTATGCACTTAACTACCTACTGCTACTGACTAGTAAGTAAGTATGGTATGCACTTAACTACCTACTGCTACTGACTAGTAAGTAAGTATGGTATGCACTTAACTACCTACTGCTACTGACTAGTAAATAAGTATGGTATGCACTTAACTACCTACTGCTACTGACTAGTAAGTAAGTATGGTATGCACTTAACTACGTACTGCTACTGACTAGTAAGTAAGTATGGTATGCACTTAACTACGTACTGCTACTGACTAGTAAGTATGGTATGCACTTAACTACGTACTGCTACTGACTAGTAAGTAAGTATGGTATGCACTTAACTACGTACTGCTACTGACTAGTAAGTATGGTATGCACTTAACTACGTACTGCTACTGACTAGTAAGTAAGTATGGTATGCACTTAACTACGTACTGCTACTGACTAGTAAGTATGGTATGCACTTAACTACGTACTGCTACTGACTAGTAAGTAAGTATGGTATGCACTTAACTACCTACTGCTACTGACTAGTAAGTAAGTATGGTATGCACTTAACTACGTACTGCTACTGACTAGTAAGTAAGTATGGTATGCACTTAACTACGTACTGCTACTGACTAGTAAGTATGGTATGCACTTAACTACGTACTGCTACTGACTAGTAAGTAAGTATGGTATGCACTTAACTACCTACTGCTACTGACTAGTAAGTAAGTATGGTATGCACTTAACTACCTACTGCTACTGACTAGTAAATAAGTATGGTATGCACTTAACTACCTACTGCTACTGACTAGTAAGTAAGTATGGTATGCACTTAACTACCTACTGCTACTGACTAGTAAGTAAGTATGGTATGCACTTAACTACGTACTGCTACTGACTAGTAAGTATGGTATGCACTTAACTACGTACTGCTACTGACTAGTAAGTATGGTATGCACTTAACTACGTACTGCTACTGACTAGTAAGTAAGTATGGTATGCACTTAACTACCTACTGCTACTGACTAGTAAGTAAGTATGGTATGCACTTAACTACGTACTGCTACTGACTAGTAAGTAAGTATGGTATGCACTTAACTACGTACTGCTACTGACTAGTAAGTATGGTATGCACTTAACTACGTACTGCTACTGACTAGTAAGTAAGTATGGTATGCACTTAACTACCTACTGCTACTGACTAGTAAGTAAGTATGGTATGCACTTAACTACCTACTGCTACTGACTAGTAAGTAAGTATGGTATGCACTTAACTACCTACTGCTACTGACTAGTAAATAAGTATGGTATGCACTTAACTACCTACTGCTACTGACTAGTAAGTATGGTATGCACTTAACTACGTACTGCTACTGACTAGTAAGTAAGTATGGTATGCACTTAACTACCTACTGCTACTGACTAGTAAGTAAGTATGGTATGCACTTAACTACCTACTGCTACTGACTAGTAAGTAAGTATGGTATGCACTTAACTACCTACTGCTACTGACTAGTAAGTAAGTATGGTATGCACTTAACTACCTACTGCTACTGACTAGTAAGTAAGTATGGTATGCACTTAACTACCTACTGCTACTGACTAGTAAATAAGTATGGTATGCACTTAACTACCTACTGCTACTGACTAGTAAGTAAGTATGGTATGCACTTAACTACCTACTGCTACTGACTAGTAAGTAAGTATGGTATGCACTTAACTACGTACTGCTACTGACTAGTAAGTAAGTATGGTATGCACTTAACTACGTACTGCTACTGACTAGTAAGTATGGTATGCACTTAACTACGTACTGCTACTGACTAGTAAGTAAGTATGGTATGCACTTAACTACGTACTGCTACTGACTAGTAAGTATGGTATGCACTTAACTACGTACTGCTACTGACTAGTAAGTAAGTATGGTATGCACTTAACTACGTACTGCTACTGACTAGTAAGTATGGTATGCACTTAACTACGTACTGCTACTGACTAGTAAGTAAGTATGGTATGCACTTAACTACCTACTGCTACTGACTAGTAAGTAAGTATGGTATGCACTTAACTACGTACTGCTACTGACTAGTAAGTAAGTATGGTATGCACTTAACTACGTACTGCTACTGACTAGTAAGTATGGTATGCACTTAACTACGTACTGCTACTGACTAGTAAGTAAGTATGGTATGCACTTAACTACCTACTGCTACTGACTAGTAAGTAAGTATGGTATGCACTTAACTACGTACTGCTACTGACTAGTAAGTAAGTATGGTATGCACTTAACTACCTACTGCTACTGACTAGTAAGTAAGTATGGTATGCACTTAACTACCTACTGCTACTGACTAGTAAATAAGTATGGTATGCACTTAACTACCTACTGCTACTGACTAGTAAGTAAGTATGGTATGCACTTAACTACCTACTGCTACTGACTAGTAAGTAAGTATGGTATGCACTTAACTACCTACTGCTACTGACTAGTAAGTAAGTATGGTATGCACTTAACTACCTACTGCTACTGACTAGTAAGTAAGTATGGTATGCACTTAACTACGTACTGCTACTGACTAGTAAGTAAGTATGGTATGCACTTAACTACGTACTGCTACTGACTAGTAAGTAAGTATGGTATGCACTTAACTACGTACTGCTACTGACTAGTAAGTATGGTATGCACTTAACTACGTACTGCTACTGACTAGTAAGTAAGTATGGTATGCACTTAACTACCTTTTTTTTTTTTTTTTTTTTGGCAGGTGGAAAATCTGCTAGCAGACACCCAACTACGATTAAGGGTCGCAGTTGGGTAGTGTGGGGTTGTCGACCTCGACGACCCACTAAAAACCACCTGGTGGCCAGCCTCGATGCATGTCAAGGGGCTCCGGGATCTCCATACGGAACGCACCGGTGCCCCTCTCGCATCGTGCTCTGAGCACAGTCCCGGTAATGGCACCCATAGCCACGCCCGGCACCCTCGCGTGCTACGGCGACATTTGCCACAAATGTCGCCGCCCTCCCGGGATCCGTATCCAGCCAGCCAGAGCCCTCACTCCAGCCGACCACGGACCCAAAAGGTCCCCTGTTTGGCAGGGGATACCACTCGCCCCCTCACGGGGCAGGCGGTGCGGGGCGGCCGTTGTCAGCACCCCGCCGCCGCCTCCTCCGAGCGGGATCGGCCCTCTCTCGATCCCGCTCAGCGGCCTCTTTCCGAACCATAACGGTCTCACAGAAAGAGGCCACGGCCCTCCACGCCGTCTCATCCACCAGCATGGCCTCGACCACGGCTGGCAGAGAGAGATCCTGCCCGATCCTAGCGACCAGGGTCCGCCGCTCCAGGCACCACGCTGAGCACTGCTCCAGCGTGTGCTGCGCGGAATCCCTGTCGCTCCCACAATGGTGGCATTGTGTTGTCGATTCCCGACCGATCCTACTCAGGTACTCACCGAACACGCCGTGTCCGGTAAGTACCTGAGTAAGTCTGTAGGTGACGTTGCCGTACCCCCTCCCCAGCCAGGCTTCGAGGTTAGGCGCAATTGCGCCGACGATACGCTGACGCGAGCATCTCGGCTCCTCGAGCCGCTCGCGCCATCTACGGAGCGCACGTCGACGCTCCTGGGCCCGCACTTCAATAGGCGCGATTCCGCTCCCGTCATCATATCGAAGACGAACGTACACACGTGCGTCCGTCTCCGCTAAGATGTCGAGCGGCGGAAACCGCGCCAAGATGGTGGCCGCCTCAAAGGATATCGTTCGATATCCCCGTGCGATTCGAATGGCTATAGTGCGCTGCAGGCTGCTATAAAGCAGTCTGTAGCGCCTAACACCCGCCAGTCTATCAGACCAGACGGGTGCTCCGTAGAGAGCCATCGATCGCACTACCCCCCCGTAGAGGCGGCGAACGCCCTCCCGTGGTCCCCCGAGATTTGGCAGCAGTCTGTGCAGAGCACCCACCACCTTCTGAATCCGGGGGACAGAGCGTTTGAAGTGCTCCCCGAAGTCCCAGCGACCGTCCAAGGTGAGGCCCAGGTACTTGAGGTACCGCCCCACCTGTACGTCAACGTCACCCACGCGAATCGACAAGCTGGGTGGTTCCCTTCCCCTCGGAAGCTTGTGGAACCACAGCGCCTCGGTCTTATGAGGCGCTATCCGAAGACCCAGCTCGTGGATCTTGTCCACGACACATGCCACCCCAAGCTCGGCGAGCCCTTTGGTCCCGTCGAAGGAGACCCCGCCGGCTAATACGAGAGTGTCGTCTGCGTAGCAGACAACTCGTACGCCGACAGGGAGTTCAACGCGCAGGACCGCATCGTATGCGAAGTTCCACAACAGCGGGCCCAAAACGGACCCCTGCGGAACCCCACAACTCATCCCCCTCTGGTGCAATGTACCGTCCCCGCCCACATACTGCACACATCTGTCTCGCAAGTAGGCCCCAACAATGCCCTGCAGGTAGGGGGGCACTCCGTGAAACACGAGGGCCTCCCGGATCGCCCTCCAGGGCAGGGAGTTAAAGGCGTTAACGATGTCCAAAGATACCGCTAACGCCCTCCCGCCCCGGGACACTACCTGGTTCGACAGAGAACGAACCCGAAGGATCGCGTCCACTGTCGAACGGGCCCGCCGGAAACCATACTGGTCATCCGACAGGTTGGGACCTTCCTGCCACAGATGTGTGCATAGACGATCGGCAATTATTCTTTCGAATAATTTGCCGGCTTCGTCTAGCAGGCAAATGGGACGATACGCAGAGGGAGAATCTGCGGCCCTGCCGTCCTTCTTCAAGAGGACCAATCTTGCCTCCTTCCACTCCTTGGGGAACACACTGAAACGAAAACAGCTGTCAAACAGCCGTCTCAGTCTGTCCCCCAAGCCGGCGGATAGAGCCAGCGCCCAGGCCCGACCGGGAATTCCGTCAGGCCCGGGCGCTGTGTTACGAGCCCTGAGGCGCCTTACCGCTCGATCCAACTCCTGGTCAGTGACCCCCAGTTCATCGGACCAGATGGTCGGTTCCGATGTGCCGGGGGGCAAGGGACTGTCCTGGACCCTAGGGAAGAGCGTATCAACGACACTTCCCACAAACTCGGGGTCCAGGGTCTCCGTCAACGGAGGGACCCACGGTCTGAGCTTGCCCAGTACCATTCGGTACGGGCGCCCCCATGGATCCCTGTTCAGTCCCTCCAGGAGTTCACTCCAAGATCGAGCTTTAGCGGCTGCTATAGCCGCCTGGAGTGCTTTGGTAGCGCCTCGGTATACCTCGTAAACTCTATCCACCTCCTCGGCAATGGCTCGCCTTCTCCTCCGGGTCCTAGTGTACTGGCGTCGGGAGCGCAAGCAGATCCCCCGCAACTGCGCTATCTCCTCCGACCACCAGTACACCGCCCTGCGCTTGGTTGGCTTGGCTCGGGGCATCGAGGCGTCGCATATCGACGTCATCGATGCCCGGAACCAAGCAGCCTCCCTCCCAGGATCGGGCAGATCCTCTCCGGCGGGGCCTTCCGGCCAGGCCGCGACGATGGTGGCGGCTTCGAACAGATCCCTGTCGAGCCGCTTGAGGGCCCATCGTCGCGGCGGGCTGCTACTGCGGCGGGACACACGTGCGGGAGGGCGGAGGGCCACACCGAAAACGATGTGGCGATGGTCGGATAGTGTGACCATCTCCTCCGCTACTCTCCATCCCGTCACTAGGTGGGTGGCAGAAGGAGTCGCCCATGATAAATCCACGATCGACTCACCCTGCCACCGCACGCACGTGTTTACAGACCCCCGATTTAATAATCGGAGGTCCATACCCGCCGCCCATTCCACCACGGTCTCTCCCCTAGCGTTGTCTTGAGGACTTCCCCACGCACGAGAGTGCGCGTTGAAGTCGCCCAAGACAAGGACGGGACACGGCAGGCACCTGCGAATGCAGTTTCCCACCGCGTCCAAGTACGCCTCGTACTCGACGAGGGTACTGTTGGGAGAGACGTAGCAGCCCACAACGGCTAAGCGACCCCATTTCGTGGCCACGAAACCCTGTCCCTTCTCAATAAGGGCACAGGGGGGGTCACCTTGGCCGCCACCCCAGTAAATAGCGACGGAGTCCATATCGTCCCCGAACCAGCGAGGGTGGTCCGGTACGCGATAGGGCTCCGCAACTACGGCAAGTGCAATTGACCACTGCGCGAAGGTTTGCAGGACTAGGTCCTGTGCACCCCGACAGTGGTTCAAATTGCACTGGAGGACTGTAATGGTGTGATCCATTACAGGGCCTCCATGGCCTCCTGGGGCGGCGGGCTTTGGCCCGACTGGGCGGCCCCCTTTGTTGGGGCCGCCCTGTCTTCCGGTGCTGGGGCTGAGCGGGGAGGAGGAGGAGGCTGATGCGTCTTCCTCCTCCCCTTAGGAGGGTTGCATGTTCTGCTACCCATCCTGTGGTCAGCCTTACAGCCCTTGTCGGAGCACAGCGGACACCGGTTCGGACGCGTGCACTCGCTAGCCCGATGGTCGGGTTCGCCACACGCGTAGCACAAAGTGCTGCGGTCCGCTGTGCTCTGACACATGCTGCGTACGTGCCCGTACTCCAAGCACCGGAAGCACTGGAGCGGTCTCGTGGTCAGGTAGTCGACCCGAGCAGACACCCAGCCGACGACGATGTGCTTTGCCGCTGCTAGCTTGCGCACGCAAGCTAGTGGACAACGGACCCATACCGTGCCCAGGGCAGTGGGTGAGCGGCGTATGTCGCCCACCCGCACATCATCGGTCTTGCAGCCTCCGGCCTCGGCGACCGCGATCAACACCTCACGAGGTGTGACGCTGTCGTCGAGGTCCTTCAGCCGCAACTCCCCCGTTTTCACCGGGCGTGCAACACGCACACCCAGATCGGCGAGGGCCACGCGCATGCGTTCGGCCAGGGCGTCTGCTTTGGAGGTGCAGTCAGGCCCGGACACCTCCAAAATGAGACCGCCAGTTATTGCCTTTTTGGAGCGGACCTGGTCCACTCCCACATCAGCCAGTTTGATCCGGGCCTTGGCGGTCGCCATCACCGCGGCAAGAGTGAGGTCGGAACCCTCCGGAACCGTCACTGTAATCGCCGCGGAAGATGGCAGCCGCGCAGGCGCGGGTTTCGGAGCTGCCTTGGGCCTCCCAGCCCGTTGGCCGGCCCTTGGGTCGGCCCGGGGAGCGGCCTTTGGGCCGGTCTTCGGGCCAACATTCGGGCCAGCTGACGGGCCGGGATTTTGAGGCGCGGGAGCCTTCTTCTTCTTCCTCCCCGCCACAGTCGCCCACGTAGACTTTGGTGCCGTTGGCTCCTTAGTCTGCGCGGTTTGCGACGGCGCGGGTGGCGGGGAGGCCGGCCTGGGCGGCGGTGGGTGTTTGGCCTGCCCCTTGCCGGTAGACCGGGCCGATGGTCCTGCCCTAGCGGGAGCTGGAGCTGCGCATCCCTGGGAGGAAGTCGGCTGAGCCCTTAGAGCTGCAGCCAACTTCTGGTCCATTAGAGCCGCTATGCGCTCCATGAACCGGCCCTCCCAGTCGTTCCCTCCGGCGACAGGTGGTGTCGCCGCCGGAATGGCCGCGCTCTCAGCGCTGGCCTGGGAACCGGCCTGCTGCCGACGGATTATCTCCGTCAGCTTCTCCATTTGACTGGAGAGACTGGCCATCCTGGTGCGCAGCTCGGAGTTTTCGCGCTCCAGCCGCTCCACGTTGGCATCGACAGAAGCCCGCTGAGCGAGCTCCTTCGACACCGCCTCCGCCCTCCTGGCCGCCGTTCGCAGACCCTTGACAAAATCGCCTCTCAAGTTCTTGGACTTGTCGGCGATCTTCTCAACGGTCTGCAACTCGACCCTTATGGAGGCGCCCAGCTCCTCAGTCGTCTGCACCCGCATTTCTTTCTCCAAATCATCCTCTCTCGGTAGGTTTGCCTTGGACCTTATATCCAAGGGCGCCACGAGGGGGTTGAAGACATCACTGTCTCCCTGGTCCCTTAAAAACATGGCGCGCTTAGTCTCCTGGGAGACCAAGGCGTCATGCCCAACTTCTTCTGCAGGCTCAATTGCTCTCTTGCGCCTGGAACTGCGCAGCATCCGCGACGCCGTTGAGTTGGTAGAGGAGACGGACTTGACTGAACTGTCCGACTCCCCTCCGTCACTTGCTGATATCAGCCTGGTTACGCCTGGTTTTCTAAAAACCCCATTGTCCTCCCCTGATCTTAACGGAGCATGTATAAAGCGGTTAGATGCACTTAACTACCTACTGCTACTGACTAGTAAATAAGTATGGTATGCACTTAACTACCTACTGCTACTGACTAGTAAGTAAGTATGGTATGCACTTAACTACCTACTGCTACTGACTAGTAAGTAAGTATGGTATGCACTTAACTACCTACTGCTACTGACTAGTAAGTAAGTATGGTATGCACTTAACTACCTACTGCTACTGACTAGAAACATTATTATTGGGGTATGATTTAAGCTGTCGCCAAGTTAATTGGTTTTAAATTTCTTAAATAATTTGTCCGGAAAATAGTAGATCTGTCACCAAAATGTTATCGCCAAACAATACAAAAACATTTCAATAATAAATTACAAAATCATCTGGATATATTATTACGTATCAAATAAATATTTTTGTATTTATTAAAATAATAAATAATGCCGGACATATTTAACACATCATCATAATAATAAGTTTGTACTGATAATTATATAATCAAATTAATTGCTAGCGATTTATTTGGCGACAGATCGACCATTCTCAGTACCTAGCTTGTTTAAAGAATAAACCTATTATTTGATGTTTTTAGTCATGAATGAACTACGGTTGTTTTGATAATCCATCTCTTATTTTAGATACATAATGACATTAATTTGGTTATTCATACCTGGCGTTTCTTTTTATTTATCTGAGAATTAAAATAATTCGTGGTGATAGAACTCTGCTGATAAAAATAGAATTCTCTTATTATTGTAACTGCTAAAAAATGTAGTGTAATATATTATTGAATAATAATATTATCCTCATTACGTTTATCGTTTATCTGTCATAAACGTACTAGCAGGTACGGGCGATAGTGCATCGGCGGACGGCATTACAAGTGGCCTAGCCAAGTAATCTTGCTTCAGAATTATTAAATTGATGAGCGTTGATATGAGCCCCTAAGATCCATTTACACTGTTTAATTAAAAGGTTTTTTAGTTAAACTCGATAAGTAATTTCAAAGCATTCAGGTTGCACAATTCGTTTCAAACTGTTTAACCGTGTTTTTGAACAACTGAGCCCGCTCACAAGCTAGCGGCTCATCTGATGGTTACCGTAACATATGGCGCTTGCAAATCCTGAAATATCATCACAGACGCGTTTGTCTATTCGCCCAGTAATTACATTTGCTCCCAGTGCTTCAGTAATTAAATATATAATGCCAGACATTTCACAGAACATCATCTGGTCCCAAAGTAAGCAGACCTTGTGTTATTTTGTTATTGTGACTGATATACTACTTATATACATTTTTCTTGTAAATACATAGACACATCCGAAAACAAATACTTCAGAGGTCGTAATTATGTCGTAAAAGTCTGATTTGCAATTTGTTTTTAATGCGAAAGTACCAGGAGCGCAGAAGCTGCAAGAGGTTTGAAACACTTTTGTACTGGCAATCATACAACAAGATGTAACCAGCCCTAGAACTAGGAGGTTGTTGAAAATAATCAATTTTAAAGTTCTCTAACCATTGGGAAATTTTAGCCCAACAGTGACGGGACCTAACAAGGAGTCAGTGATACGAACGAATGAGTTTAATACCAACTGACCTACTTAGTATTGCGTCGCGTTCATCCGCCTGAAACGAGACGTTAGTAATAGTACACGTCAGTACCTAAAAATTTATCTCTCGTGTAATGAGTGTAATCTTGTGTAATAGAAAATACAGGATTTTATTGTGCTGTCTGTTCTTTCTTATCGAGCATCTTTAGGTATCCTCCATGCTTGATCGTGAAGAAAAAACGCAAATTATTAATTTATTTTGAAGTGATAACTTCTTATGGGTGGGTAAACCGCTTCGTTGCGTAACGCGTTACGGCGTCAGTCTGTCTGGCTTCCCTTTCTCTCACGCATACGGCAGCGGTAGGCAGGCTCCTCCTCTCTCACTCTAACCCACAGCGCTAGTTAGATTAGTTTAAGTTATCACTTCTGTCGGGATCTAAATTAATATATTTTTGTAAATTACTCCATGTCGTTGTTATGGTGTGACGGTATCTCTATGCAATTACAACTAGTTGCAAGCAATTAACAATCTACGATTGTTAATTGCTTGTTTTAATGTACGTGTAAACGTGCCTCTAATCTGTCGAATTCTAACAGCATAATAATTTTGAGAACTGTCGGTCAAGACTGGTGGTCTAGTAACGGCCTTTTGATCCTGAGATCGTGGGTTCGAATCCGGTTGTGTATATTGGTGCATCCATTGGGATTTTTCTATTCAGAAAATTGACGTGCGCTGTACCAGTAGGTACTCTCAAATGGTGAAGGAAAACATCGTTATAAAACCAGCATGTCGAGAACCTAATAAGTTCGAAGACATATCGAGTGCACGAAAGGAGCCTCTGAGGCGCACTTTAATTCTTTCGCCACACCGGTTAGAAAAACTTGAAACTAATATATGTATAATAATATTCAAATATAAATCAAAATGTATTTATTTGGGAGCATAAACAAGGATATACAAAAACATGGAAAGAACGATAACATTACGCAGAAGTTAATTTAATTGTGTCGCGAATGTTGACGATGTCGTCAGTCCATCGGGTGGGGGGTCGTCCTACGCTTCGTTTTCCTGTCCTCGATCGCCATTCGAGAACTTTTATTCCGTTTCATTAACGGTTATCTGCGGGGCGATTATGGAACTTTGATACTATCAAAACATTGATACTAATAGCTTTCAGTTACTATTGATGAATTGATTTTACGGATCGCTGCGATTTCTATCGGCTTCTATCGCTAGTTACAATGTGAAGTTAGTGTCAAACTATAACTCGACCAATTTACAAAGTACGATTGTGGTAGGAACCGTGTTTAGCGTACTAAGCATTTATATACATCGTATATGATTGATTAATATAATGCCTATTGCTAATCGAAACTGATAGACATTGATTGTATCAAGAGTTCCATAATCGCCCTACAGTTCTGCGAGCTATATCGCCTCCGAAGATAATAAAACAGAACCCAAATTAGATACTATAACAATATAAAGGGATTAATTTTGTAGACCCCTACAAAATTAATTAATTTAGAAGTAGAAAGTGTGTAGTGAGTAAAGTGGGTGCGAGTATGTAAAGTGTGTGTGTTCGTGTGTGTGTAAAACAATAATAAATGAGTTAGTAATAGGTATGTATGTGAAAAGGGTACGGTGAAATGTGATAACTCATTTGATGTGAGAATGTAGTGCTTATTCCAAAATCTTATGAAGACTTTCAGTGTCATCATAAGACAGGGACATAAGCCACTGAAGACATTATTGTTTACAGTTATATCGGGGAAGGGGATAAAATGATAATTTTATTTTCACATTTTACACCTGGCCTGGCCTAGCCCCAAGGTAAGCACAGCGTGTGTTATGAGTACCACATGACTGATACACTACATATATTCTTTTTGTACAAAAAAAAACATATAATACATATAAAAACACGCAGACGGAAACAAATACTTGCAGATCATACAAATATTTGTCCCGCAGAAATCGAATCCGCAACCGTTCGATACAATAACACGATATATAACATTATATAACGATATATAACACGTTCGATACAATTATTTCTGAGCAGTCAGCTCATGTGCATTCACCTTAAAGGTCCGACGGTGTACGTTTTAAATGGTCGTTATCAACCTACTTGCTTGTATTATGTATTATGTAACACGTAATAAGCGAGTGAATATAAATTATATCCCGGCACCTTCACTTGGCGAAAACCTGTCTCGAGTCCGCAACTATGAATCATTCGAGTTTCTCAACATTGTTCCAGCATAATCTTAGAGTCTGACATAGTCGGCTATAAGTAAAACTATGTGATAATCACTAATAACTATTTCGTATCAGTCAGTGCCCTTTAAAACGATAACAGATTGAGCAAATCGCTATTTTATTCGAGCATTGATATTTTGCAACATTTATATTGCAAATGAACGTCGAAATTTTACTACTTGTTTATCTACTTATATCGATAATGAGTCGAAATATTGCATACTTTTGTATTGTATTTCGAGTTAAACGTTTTAATGATTAAGAAACACAGCTTAATATTTACAAATAAGTGTGATGTAATATTTTCGTTATTGTGGGAACCTGGGAAGACCTGCGCTATCAAACAGAATCCCAGGCAGAGTGGCGTGGAGAGGAAACTTCACCTACCTCAGCTTGCTGGAAAATCTATGAATGTTTTAAATTGCAAATAACTGCTCTGTTCTTGACTGACGCTACCTAAATCATTTTCAACAGATGAACTAAGGCCAATGATGATGAATATTTTCGCAGGCTTGGGTTAGTAATCAGCACCTAAATCCACGATTAGATTTTTCTATGATTTAGGTTTTTCTACGTTTAGATACGATCTAAGTTGATTCAATATTATCCTTAATGAATAAATTGATTTGAAAAAACGAATTATAATCTGAATATTTTTACGGTTCTGTTTCAAAGAAAGTTGAAGGATTTCTATCATGTCCTACACAAACATTCAAACGCATTTTTAATATAATGTGATATGATCTTTTTAGTTCTGCATCTTAACGACAGATACTCGAAGTAGTAAACTGTCTTACGGTAGAACAAAATGGTGAAAAACCTAGGTCATTCTACGTTCAGAAAAAGGCAAGAATGAATTCCCTAGTTATTTTTTATCCAACTTTTGATTGCATTTCAGTTTAAAATCTTAAAAGTCTTGAAGTTAACCGTGGTTTTGTCCATGCCTGAATACTTTCACATATGTTTTACCTTCAATATTTCCCTCTCTTTATTTTATTTATGTCTATGCTAATGAATACCAATGGTAATTAATACCATTTTGCCTGGAGTCCATAGCAGCTATTGTTCGGAAAAACCGCCGCCGGCGCGCCGGCTAGTCTGGGGGCCTATTCTTAAAAACCATAAACGATGTATCGAGACAATAATCATGCAAAACTCTTAATAACATCGTTTCCGACTTGTTTTAAACGATGGAACGACTATGCGTGTAACTAGGCAATGCGACTGAATTTGACGAACAAGTCAACGATGTTACCGTCAGATATATCGAAGTCGGTTTGCCGAGTAGATCCCCTGATGTAAGTTAATACGCGTACAGATAGAGACACACAATGGCTTCGATTCTAATGGCTGGCTCTAATGTGGCCCGTGTACCCAATTTTATTTATAAAAGTACGAGCACATTTGGGGCACATTAGTACACCGCCAATGTAGTTGTAAGAGATAAACGCTGGTGGTCTGGTCTTTAAATTATCTCGTTTTTTATCGAGATCGAGTCGACGTTCTTCTTCGAAATCGTTCACCTGTAGGTTGATTCGCCGTCTCCACTCCGTACGCTGGGCTGCGTTCTCCTCCCACTTAAAGGGCTCATTTTTACATCGCTTCGTGTGTCTTTTCAGAACATCCTTATATCTTAGGTACTGGCCACCGCTTTTTCGCTTACCGTACTGGAGTTCTGAATAGAAGATGTGTTTTGCCACTCTACTGTCCGGCATACGAGAGACGTGCCCACCCCAGCGAAGTTGTCGCCTCATTAGATACACCTCAATTCCCCCAATATTTGCGCATCTTATAGTACATTAGTGTTCCTAACACAGTCTGACCATCTGATATTCATGATGTCACGGAGGCATTTGAGGTGAAATCGATCGAGTGTGCGAATGTGTTTGCGGTACAGGACCCAGGTCTCGGAAGAGTATAGGAGTTTAGGCAGTACTACAGAAATGTAAACACTTACTTTGGTGGCAAGTTTCAAATCATGCGAGCGGAATACCTTGGCCCGTAATTTACCATAAGCTGCAGCAGCAGCTCCTATTCTAGTATTTATTTCAGTATCTAGGTTACACTTTGATGATATTGTGCTACCAAGGTATTTGAATTTCTCAACACGCTTTAAAGCCTCCGCGCCAATGGATACACTTGAGTGCAAGTTGTTAGGAGCCTCTATGGCCATAACTTCAGTCTTTTTGACACTAATTTAAGACCAAATTTAGTGCATGCATCGTCAAGTCTAGACATTAGGTTTTGTAAACCCACCATTGAGTCTGTAACGAAACATATATCATCAGCGTACATAATACCAGTTAGATTATATATATATACTAGCTGTCCCGTTCGCGACATCATCCGCGCGTTTTAAAAAGCAAAAAATATATCTAATTGTACCGACTGCAGCGCCATCTGCCGGGCTGATTTGTGAATCTAAACCATCCAGACCGCCACACGCATACAAAAAAAAATTCATTAAAATCGGTCCAGCCGTTTAGGAGTTCAGTGACATACACACGTACAGTAGAATTACAATAATTGTATACAATAATTGTTCGTTTAAAGGTATTAGATTTTTTTATCATTTACAATAAACTATGGCTCTATCATATAATCAGTATTTAATGTGTTGTTTAAATCTACAACTAAGCCAACGTCTATGTTATTTTATTGTTTTTTCATGTTTGTTTTATGTACCTACTTATTCCATGTTCTGTTATTTGTTTTTATAGTCACTACATAATATAAAACAAAGTCGCTTTCCGCTGTTTGTCTGTCCCTATGTATGCTTAGATCTTTAAAACTACGCAACAGATTTTGATGTGGTTTTTTAATAGATATAGTGATTCAAGAGGAAGGTTTACATGAATAATACATGCATAATATAGTAGGTTAGCGTATATTGGTTCAACGTATTAGAACTACTGAGCTACAGCAACGCGTGGCCGGGTCAGCTAGTTGCATATAAAGAAAGGTATTTGATTTGATTTGATACTTAAACGCTACGTTAACTAATTATGAGATTATTCAATAAAATCATAAGGACCACATAAATCGTCTTCTTGCAATCTAGTGAATCTAGGTACCGGTCCCTCCTAAACCTAGTTCAAGAATAATCCAGCAAGAAACTCGTCTGGTCTTAACACTTTTTTGTACGATCCTTGCCAATTTTGTTATGGATGCCGAGTCGAGTTGGGGCAGTATAGTTTAGTATGTTACATTAATACCTACTTTTGGAGTTGAAACACTTAAGAAACAGAAGTCCATCACGTTTTTATCAGGACATCTGTTAATAACACTGTGTGACCCAAGAACTGGTTTCTTAGTAGTAGGGATTCGTTCATTCTGGCTCACCAAAAAAATGGATTCGGATTCATTAGTTTTCACACACACAAAAAAGCCGTGACGGGGTGGTCTTGGCCAAACCGCCGGCTAAAAAAAAAAAAAAAAAAAAAAAAAAAAAAAAAAAAAAAAAAAAAAAAAGTTTAGACTCTTTTTGTATGTTTTCGCACACGCCTGATCGATTGCGCTCATCCATTTTAACGTATCTCGTTCCGTTCAAAAGTTAGAAAGCCACTGTTGACTGACCCAACCCCAACCTTCAAAAAAACCCAACCTTTTTTTGCATCGTCCGGCTTGCGCCGCAGGTAGCTCAGACCCAAATCCTTGAGAGAAAGAATTCGTGTGAATTAAATTTAAATAATTATAATATCATATTATGATAATATGATAACCAATATATTTATTTTTTATTTTAATTTTAATATATTTATTAGCAATACGCCAATATATATTTTATTCTATGTGTATAATATTTATTATTGTACGGCCCCCCCACGATACATATAAATATGAAATTATTATTTAATAATTTAATAAGTATTAATTCTTTAATTGTTATTAATTATATTTATTATTTAAATAAACCACCTTTATAATAAACTAACCGCGATTACATTCAATGCAAATATAAAAAAAAGCCGGCAGGGAGGCGCCATCTAAACAAAAACTTGTCGGGGCATGACGTCTTGCTAAAACGATGTAAGATAACATCTGCGATCGATAATTCATCATGAGTTTTTGTGACACTGCAAACGCCCACCCACAAGGCAAGTTTACTTGTCGAAACATGTCGTGAGTTTTTGTGATGCCTTTCTTCTATAAATTTCTAAAACTCTCGAGTTACTGACACAGTCTTACACCATTCGTGCAGTGAACTACAGATAAATATTGTTATAACGTCTGCTATTATATCTACGTGTATTCTAAAATTATTCGTTACTCAGCACACAGTCTTGTGCCACAATAAATAGTGTTTTCGTGTTCTACAGTATAAAATGGAGGTAAGTTCTATATTACTTATTTACTTAGAACCGATTTCACCTTTGCGATTAAACTATCAATATAAGCTAAACCGAGTTCAAGATACCCTTGATGATAAACTGTTGTAGCACAAGTCACATTTGACACAACTTTGACTTTATTTGAGTTCGATTAAGCTGAACTTAGTTTTGTTGATCTAAGTTTTGCCTGCAAACGGTGAAATCGACTCTTTGTGATCTATGATTTTGCATTTATGTTGTGCACCTACTTGTATCTATGTATTTTATAAAAGTAACATGTCGTTACAGGACACACCAAGTTACTCTCCCGTGGAGGAGGTTGAAGAACATAACACTTTCAAGCAATTCTATTATAATACTATATCTGATGAAGAGGACACCACCAATTGCGTGCCATACCTATATATATAATGAAGAGAAGACGATCAAAGGAACAAAGCCATTTGGAAACACCATCAACATCGCGGGAAGCATTTGATCCAATTTTCGATAATGAATTACTCAATCTTTGCATGGAGGCTGAAACTGGAACTGTGAATTGCACTGCCTGCAAGTTGCCAATAAAGAAGAGGTATCTAAATAGCCATTTTAATAGTAAACAGCATAAATATAACTCTGTTAAAATTCAACATTCTTTATCGAATGTTGATCTTATACAATCAGCTTTTGGAAACCGTGTTTATACATACAAAATAACATCTAAAATAGATAAAACGAAAATAGATTTTGAAACTCCTGAATTATTCGTGGAATCAATCACTGAAACAATTTCCGTTTTAATCAATGAAGCTATCAAAGAACTCATAATTTTTAAAGTTAATTTTATATTGTACGCTGATTTTGTACAACAAACAAAAGAAATAAAAAACTCATTTGACTTTCAAACTAGTAACTTTATAATCATGCAAGGTGATGATTTAGATATATTCTTAAAATCATTAAAGGACACGTTATCCAACAAAATAAGCGAATTTGAAAAAAAGGATAGTGGTTGGAGTTTATCTAAAATTGTGAGCATTGATATGAATATCAATAAATTTAACCCCCTACGTGGTACATCATACATCGAATTGCCACATGATATACAAACAAAAAAAGCGGTAGTCAATGTTAAAAACGCAGACGTTAAATGTTTCCAATGGGCATTACTGTCAGCATTGTATCCAGTTGCAAAAAATGCTGATAGAGTTACATCATATGTAAGAAATGAAAATAAATTAAAATTTGATGGGATTTCTTTCCCTGTTAAACTGTGTCACATCTCAAAAGTTGAAAAATTAAACAACATCAGTGTGAATGTTTTCGGATTAGAATATGATGATGTTAAGAAACAAAATTCTGTTGTTGGTCCCTTATATTTCACAAAGTGTCGAAAAAGTTGTCACATTAACTTATTATATATAACAAATGATACAAATGGTCATTATTGCTATATAAAAAATATGTCACGCTTAATAAGAAGTCAACTCACCTCGCAACACGCTAGAATACATTTATGTGATGGCTGTTTATTGTATTTTCCAGACAATGAGCACTTATTGAAACATCAAGAGCGAGATTGTAATCAAATTCGTACTGACTTACCTTCCGAAAAAAAATGCTTAAAGAATTGGTTCGGTGAAAATGTCTCCAATAATAAGGCTTCATTTGATAAATATCAAAAACAACTCAAGGTTCCATTCGTTATATATGCAGATTTTGAATCATTTCTGAGACCAATCGCAACCTGTTCAAATGATTCAGATTTACCTCATACTGAAAATGTTCAAAGACATGATGTATATAGTTTCGGATATTACATTAAATGTGCCTATGACGACAGTCTCTCAAAATACAGATCTTATGTGGGTGATGACTGTACAAAAAAGTTTATGGAAAGCTTACAGAAAGACATTGAAATAATTACCAAAATAAATAACTTTCAAAAATGTCCGTTACCTTTAACAGATATGGACAAAATTAAAATAGATGTAGCTACTACATGCTACATTTGTGGGAGAGATTTAAAATCCCAACAAATAATAGACTACGATTGGTATACAGGCGTTTTTCGAGGTGTTGCTCATGAAATATGTAGCAGTAAATTTAGAAGTCAATGTTTCGTTCCGGTTATCTTACATAATCTAAGTAATTATGATGGTCATTTTATTGTTCATGCCCTAAATTTTGCTGAAGGCGCAGTAGAAATAATCCCCCAAAGCAAAGAGCGTTATATATCTTTTTCAAAATTATTAAAAGTTAATAACCATCGAGTAAGTTTACGGTTTATAGATTCTCTGAAATTTTTGCCATGTAGTTTGGAAACACTAGCAAATAATTTAAACATCAATCAATTCGATGAATTGAGGAAACATTTCCCGAATGAACAGGATTTTAAACGATTAAAAAGAAAAGGTGTTTATCCTTATGAATTTATGACCGGGTTAGAAAGTCTTAAACAAACATCTCTTCCCACACAAAACCAATTCTTTAGCTCAATAACAAATACAAACGTTTCAAATGAAGACTATGAACATGCCAAAGATGTCTGGCAGCATTTTAAATGTCGTTCTATGAGTGATTATTCGGATTTGTACTTAAAGACAGATGTTTTATTGCTAAGTGACATTTTTGAAAACTTTAGAACTGTTTGTATGAGCACTTATGGTTTGGATCCTGCGCATTACTATACAGCACCAGGTTTAAGTTGGGATGCGATGTTAAAATACACAAAAATAGAGATAGAGTTGCTAACAGATTTTGATAAAATTGCCTTTATTAAATCTGGTATTCGAGGTGGAGTATCACAGTGCAGTCATCGATATGCCAAAGCAAACAACCACTATATGAATGATTACGATAAAAATCAGGCAACATCATTTTTAATATATCTTGATGCTAATAATTTGTATGGTTGGGCTATGTCACAGTATCTCCCGGTTGGAGGTTTTCAGTGGGTTGATATTGAGACAAATTTCAAAGTTGCAATCGATTCTGAAATCGGATATATTTTAGAAGTAGATTTAGAATATCCTGATAACCTACATGATTTACATTCTGATTTTCCACTCTGTCCAGAAAATGTTTGTATAGGAAATACAAAAGACTTTAAACTGGTTCCAAATCTAAATAATAAAAGTAACTACGTAATACACTACAGAAATTTAATACAATGCTTAAATATGGGATTAAAAATTAAAAAAATTCATAGAATTTTAAAATTTGATCAAAGTCCATGGTTAAGCAAGTATATAGAATTAAATACAAATCAAAGAACCAAAGCCAAATCCGACTTCGAAAAAGATTTCTATAAGCTTATGAACAATGCAATCTTTGGAAAAACAATGGAAAACATTGAGAAACGGGTAAATGTTAAATTGCTCACTCACTGGGAAAATCGAGGGAAGATTCAAGGGGCTCAAAGTTTAATAGCAAGACCTGAATTTCATAGTCTTTCCATATTTTCAAAAGAATTAGTTGCAATACAACTTCGTAAAACAAAATTGGTTTACAACAAACCCATCTATTTAGGATTGTGTGTTTTAGATATTTCCAAAACTTTGATGTATGATTTCCATTATAATTACATGAAAAATAAATTTCATACCAATATCAATCTGTTATACACAGATACAGACAGTTTGGTTTACCAAATATTTACAAACGATTTTTACAGAGATATTAAAGACGACATTCATACATACTTCGATACATCTGATTATCCACCAGATAATGTATATAATTTTTCACTTGTTAACAAGAAAAGAGTAGGGTTATTTAAAGATGAAAATAACGGTAAAATCTTTACAGAGTTTGTGGGCTTACGATCAAAAATGTATGCAATGCTGGTTGAGAATAGAATCATAACAAAGGCTAAAGGAGTAAATAAATGTGTAACTAAAAAACTTACAATGGATAACTATAAGACGTGTCTCTTTGATAAAAATATTCAATTTTCGCACATGTATAGATTTAAGTCAATAAAGCATGTAATTTTCACACAAAAAATTAACAAAACATGTCTTTCACATAATGATACTAAACGTTTTATTTTATCGAATTCTGTAAATACTTTAGCATGGGGGCATTATAGCTTAAGAAACTAAGTTTAAGTAATATTAGAATTTAAGTATCTAGTTAGGTGCCTATCTACCTTACCACAACTTTGTAAAGTACCTAGCTGTTAATGTAATAATATAGTTATAGAGTTCCTTTATTATATGACATAATTTTTTATCCTATTTTAAATTTAAGTATAAATATAAATATATATTTCTAATTTTTAAAACATTGTATCATTGCCTTCATTTACCTCATACCAGAAACACGTGTTGGTAGTAAAAAAATGTTTCATTTCAATCATCCATTTACTGCAATAGTGGCTGGTCCAAGTGGGTGTGGAAAATCAAATTTTGTCACAAACTTTATAAAATATGTAAAAGAAGTTTGTAGTGTGAATTTTGCTCAAACCACATGGTGTTTTGATGAAATGCAACCGTTGTATAGTTTGAGAAACGTAAATTATTTTCAAGGAATACCAGATCTTAGTATGTTCGATGGAAAGGATCCTCAACTAATAATTATTGATGATCTCATGAGGGAATCCGATGGACGCATTGTTGATATTTTTACAAAAGGTAGTCATCACAGAAATTTGAGTGTTTTCTACATAACACAAAACTTATTTCATCAAGGTAAAGGCCAAAGAGACATATCGCTGAACTCTAGTTATATCATCTATTTCAAAAATCCTCGTGATAAGACTCAAATTCGATACCTAGCACGACAAGTTTCACCAGAAAATATTAAGTTTATGGAAGATTCTTACAAAGATGCGACTAATGAAGCTCATGGATACCTAATGATTGATTTAAAACAAGATACTAATGACATGTGTCGTTTCAAGACAAAAATATTCCCTTCAGACGGATATTGTACTGTGTACATACCAACAAAAGTGTTTAAATATGCTAAGAATCAACAAATTCATATCAGTCATAAATAATGCATCGAAGACTAAAGACGCATACGGATTTACTTAGAGCTCTGCGCACACTAAAACCAAAATACGTAAAAGCTCTTTTAAAATCGTGTGATGAAGAAGAAATTAATTGTATTTGTGAATGCATTCATAACGTTTTAAAAGGAAAAGTGCCCTTAGAAGAAACAACTAGAAAAAACTTAAAAAAATATAAAGACATACTTCGCAAACTAGTAAGTAAAAGTACAAACAGAATTCGCAAAAACATAATCATTCAAAAAGGGGGTGCCTTTTTACCAATGATATTGGGCTCAATTTTAAGTGCATTAGTTGGCTCACTTGTTTGAAAAATGGAACATGCTAAGAAAATGTTGCTTGTTGATCCAAGTGTAATAGAAAAAATTAATCAACATAATACGGCTGATAACCCCCTATCACGATTAGATATGGAAATGCAAGACATTTTAAAAAGTGATATGGAAGAAAGAAAAAAGTGTACTCTATACCTGCAAGTTTTGCAGCGATATTTACATTTTGCTGAAGAAGGACGTCGTCCAATTCAATTACCCATCGTATCAAATATTGAATCTGATATGGATAATAGTGGGTATGACACAGTTGATAATAAAAACAATGAAATCAGTGTTAAAGATTCAGTTACTGTTCAGTCTTCAAACGAAGGTGAGGAACAGGTAAATATTACTGTTTCTCATGGAAAACCAACTCCTTACACCCCAAAACATATACTCAGTTTGGTACCTAAAACATATATAAGGAAGGGTGAGAGATTATTGTATTTGTTGGTATTGAACAAAAATAAAATTAATTGGGGTGCTGATGGTGTAATTACTGTAGACAAAGAAAAAATCCCTGGGAGTAATATTGTTGACTTAGTAAATGATTTTTTGAGACCGCTAAAAAGAAGTGCTCCAATAGGATGGGAGAAATTTGCAAAAGCACTGAAAGATATTAAAATACCAATAATTTATATTGGAAATCCACAAAGAGTCGACTATATGCAGCAGCTTCCGATTACACCATATAAAGAACACACACCGCATGAAGAGGACGAAGAGTTTTCAACACCAGTTACTAGCAAAGCCAGGCAGAAGATAGATTGGGAAAAATGGAATCCTTATTAGAAATAAACAATATCTACTATAACCCTTCACACCCAGCGGGGTATGGTAGTATTGATAAACTGGCTAGTGCTATGAAAGGTAAAATGAACAGAGAAGATGTTAAAAGATGGTTACAATCACAAGAAACATACACACTACATAAACCGGTTCACAAAAAATTTCCACGAAACAAATATATCTTATCTAATCTCAATGAACTTTGGCAGGCTGACTTAAGTGACATGAGAACTTATTCAGAATATAATAATGGTTTTAATTACATTCTTTGTGTTATTGATGTTTTTACCAAATTTGCCTATGCACGATCAATGAAAAATAAAAATTCTGAATCGATTAAAACATGTTTTGAAAGTATATTTCGTGAAGCTGATATAACACCTACCCATATACAATCCGACAAAGGAACCGAATTTGTATCGAAAGATGTTCAAAAATACTTTAATACGAAGAATATCAATTACTATACTACAAACAACCCCGATATTAAGGCTAGTGTAGTTGAAAGATTTCAAAGGACACTCAAAATGAGGATGTGGCGTTACTTTACACACAAAAATACATATAAATACATTGATATTTTACAGGACTTAATATATTCATATAACCACAGTTACCATTCCAGCATCAAGATGTGCCCTTGTGATGTAAACTCAAAAAATATAATGACAGTGTGGAACAATTTGTATACACGTAAACATGTTCAAAATAATAATACCAATACACCCCCAACACTACCCAAATTTCATATTGGAGACTATGTAAGAATAACAAAATATAAACATATATTTCAAAAAGGATATGAATCTAATTGGAGTGACGAAATATTTGTAATATCTTCAGTGATAGATCGGGATCCATGGATTGTGTACACACTAAGAGATTTACAGCAAGAAAACATTATTGGAACCTTTTATGATAAGGAATTGCAAAAAGTGACGTACGACCCCTCTCTAAATTATAAACTAGATAAAATAATAAGTTCCCGCTATTCTGGTAACAGAAAGCAAGTGTTAGTGAAGTGGAAAGGTTATCCAGATAAATTTAATAGTTGGGTTCTAGTTTCCGATTTAAAACAAATATGAATAGAGAAAGTTTTTATTTAACATTACCTAGTAACAGTTCTATGGAATATTTTCCAGATAATGTTACTACAAGATTTTCAACTAAATTACCAAAACCCATAAAATTGGAGGGACAATGGACCGTCGGAGTTGTTGAATTTCAATATCCATGTACCATGTTTACTGTTCAAGAACATGAAAATATTATTTACATAACTAAAACGATGTTGATACCAAATGAGAAAATACCTTCATTGGTTTATTATAAAAAACACATTCCAGCTACAAATTATGATAACATTAATCATATTTTAACAGCGTTGAATCATATAAAGGAAAAAGTAACGTTTCGCTATGATGAAATATCAAAGTTTGTGTCAGTTTCGGTGATGGATAATTCAGTAAAATCGCTAACATTAAAACCTAAATTGAGTGTTCAACTCGGTTTTGAACCTAATAGGAATCTTGTAGATAATGGTCTTGGAAAATGCCCTGCAAATTTGCATTTAGGATTGCCATCACAATTATTTGTCTATTGTGATATAATCGATCCTCAGATAGTAGGAGATGTTATGTCTCCTCTCCTGAGAATCATTCCTTTAGATCCGGCAAAGTATATATATGGCGCAAATAAAATGCATGTTTTCTCACCTCCTCACTATTTACCAGTTATGCGTAGAGAGTTTGATACCATCGAAATAGATATAAGAACCAGCACGGGTCAAAAAATACCATTCCAGTTTGGAACAGTGTGTGTTAAACTTCATTTCAAAAAATTATAATGTATCCCCGTGACAGCATAACTTGTCCATATGAACATTATTATTCTCATCAAGCTGGCTCTGGTATTGGAGTGATTTATAAAGGGGCGCCTTATCAACGTGGTCATGGGATCGGTAGCTTTTTAGGAGGGTTGTTTAGATCGGTTTTACCCTTACTTTCTAGTGGTGCTCGAGTAATAGGCAAGGAGGCACTAAATACTGGTGTCGGTCTTCTATCAGATATGGTTAGTGCCCGCCCCATGGAAGAATCAATTAAAAATCGACTAAAAGTAGCTACTTCAAACTTGAAAAGAAAAGCTCATGATAAAATTGATAAATTAAATATGTCTGGTTCTGGATATATAACCAAAAGGAAGCGTCTTAGTTCAGTCATTCCACCGTCGACAACCAAAGTGAAAGCTCTAAAAAAATTACGAGTTAATAATCAAAAAGATATATTCTCATAAATAATTTTTAAAATGTCATTCTTACATAGCCATTCCTGTGAATGTATAAAATCAGAGTTAGATTTATTTGCTCTACCATCCACGCAAACTAGCATAGAAAACGGATTATGGATACACTACAAACCCATTTCATCCCTAGCTGATGATGGCCCCATAGAATTTCAAGTACCTGGAACAGGTGATGACTACATGGATTTATCCCATACATTGCTGCACATAAAAGCCAAGATACAAAACCAGGATGGTACGAAATTAACTGAGTCAACTGTTGTAGCTCCAGTAAACAATTGGCTCCATTCTCTTTTCACCCAACTAGATATTTATTTGAATCAAAAGCTAGTATCGCCGCCAAACAATACATATGCCTATAGAGCTTACATGGAAACATTATTAAATTATGCTCCTGCTGCTAAGGAATCTCATCTGACTTGCGGTCTTTGGTATCAAGATACGGCTGGGAAAATGGATTCAACTGATGAAAAAAATGAGGGATTTGTTAAAAGACGAGAATTAGCATGTGAAAGTAAGGAGATAGAAATGATTGGTCATCTTCATGGTGATATATTTAATCAAGAAAAGTTTTTAATAAATGGTGTTGAAATGAGTGTTAAGTTAGTTCGTTCGAGAGAAACATTTAACCTAATGGCTTCTACAGCCGACTTGAAATTTAAAGTATGCATTACAGATGCAACACTCATTATACGTAGAGCACGAATCAATCCTACTGTATTACTTGCACATCAAAAGGTTTTATCCTCTACTACAGCTAAATATCCTATCACTCGAGCTGAAGTCAAAGTTTTAACTATACCTTCAGGAATTCAGGGTAAAACTCTAGATAATATTTTTTTGGGGCAAGTTCCCAAAAGGTGTATAATCGGATTTGTGAACAATGCAGCGTTTAATGGGGGTCTAACAAAAAATCCATTCAATTTTGAAAACTACAATATAAATACATTTTGTTTATACATTGACGGTCAACAAATACCTTCGAAAGCTTTGCAACCATCATTCGATAATAATATTTACACAGCAGCCTATCACACACTATTTTCAGGGACAGGTATACATTTTCTGAATGAAGGCAATGGTATATCTAGGGAGCAATATGCAAAAGGATATTGTATGTTGGCGTTTGATCTAACAGCTGACCTCAGTTCAAATTCAAATACTCATTGGAATCTTATAAAACATGGTAGCGTTAGACTGGAGGTTCGTTTTGAATCTACTCTTACTCAGACAATAAATTGTATTATTTATGCAGAGTTCGATAATGTTATTGAAATTGATAAGAATCGTAATGTAACTGTAGACTATAGTAGTTAGGATGTAATAAAATTGTATCCCCATTCACAGACTATCTATCAATTGTCAAGATTGAATAAAATTGTATTTAGTTATATAATAAATAAAACATTGACGTGTGCATACGTACATATCGTTTTATTTCCTGAAACCTCTTTTTTACTTTTTCACTATAAAAAGTAATTTACATACTTCCTTTTAACATTCTTGATTTGGAGATTGAACTTGACACAGCTTTCCTTATTAGGAATAATGGATACAATTGATATTCGAAAATATTTACACTACATTCACCCAGCTTTACTTTTTAAAAAAACCGATGTATCTAATAAGCAATTTAGACCCGGACAACAAACCAGGATCACATTGGATAGCCATGCACATAGATAAAAATGGAGTTGGCCAGTATTTTGATTCATATGGACGCGCACCTAAAGACTACCACAAAAACTTCCTGCGCAGAAACTCGAGACAGTGGGGTTTTAATAGATATAGATTGCAACACGACTTAACTACAGTATGTGGAGAATATTGTTTAACATATCTGTATTTCAAGTTTTATGGTAATACTATGACAGACTTTATTGAATTATTTAGTAACAATACTATCAATAATGATCTATTTTTACACAAGTTGTTTAATAAATGCTTTAAAAATTAAAAGGACTAGCACCTAGATACAAATAGTTAATGTTAGCTAAATTAACTAAGTTTACTAATTGATAAATGTGGTTAAAAGTGAATCATTAGACTAATAAAACAAAGTTTCATGAAATTAAAAAGTTTTTTATTCAAGTATAAAAATAAAATATCTGATGACCAAGAAAAATCATGACAATGTTATTATCTATTCTAAAAATCATTATTTACATTTAGTTATTACACCTAGTTAGTTATTGTTTTTTTAAAAGAATACATTTTGCTGTCTTCTGATTCCGATATCTCCTTGGTGATTTGATAGACAATTTTTTTCAATTTTTCATAATTTTTGTTATTCAACTCCTTGCAGTAGTATTTGACACGAATGTCAGCGTGTTTCCAATGTTGGGCAGAAGGAATCTTGCTCAGCTTTTTCACATCAAACACATCAATTTTTATAAGATGTGTAGCATTAACACTGTCATCTGTGTTTGTTGATATGTATGATGTACCACCCTCTTTGTTCATTCGTCCAACGTTTGATGAGTTTTTTGCTTTCTTCTTTTTTGGTGACTCTTCCGGAAAGAACTCATCTATGTTGCTGAGACTACTGCGGGGGCGCTTACATGTAGATTTCTTTGCAAGGTAGTATGGCACGCAATTGGTGGTGTCCTCTTCATCAGATATAGTATTATAATAGAATTGCTTGAAAGTGTTATGTTCTTCAACCTCCTCCACGGGAGAGTAACTTGGTGTGTCCTGTAACGACATGTTACTTTTATAAAATACATAGATACAAGTAGGTGCACAACATAAATGCAAAATCATAGATCACAAAGAGTCGATTTCACCGTTTGCAGGCAAAACTTAGATCAACAAAACTAAGTTCAGCTTAATCGAACTCAAATAAAGTCAAAGTTGTGTCAAATGTGACTTGTGCTACAACAGTTTATCATCAAGGGTATCTTGAACTCGGTTTAGCTTATATTGATAGTTTAATCGCAAAGGTGAAATCGGTTCTAAGTAAATAAGTAATATAGAACTTACCTCCATTTTATACTGTAGAACACGAAAACACTATTTATTGTGGCACAAGACTGTGTGCTGAGTAACGAATAATTTTAGAATACACGTAGATATAATAGCAGACGTTATAACAATATTTATCTGTAGTTCACTGCACGAATGGTGTAAGACTGTGTCAGTAACTCGAGAGTTTTAGAAATTTATAGAAGAAAGGCATCACAAAAACTCACGACATGTTTCGACAAGTAAACTTGCCTTGTGGGTGGGCGTTTGCAGTGTCACAAAAACTCATGATGAATTATCGATCGCAGATGTTATCTTACATCGTTTTAGCAAGACGTCATGCCCCGACAAGTTTTTGTTTAGATGGCGCCTCCCTGCCGGCTTTTTTTTATATTTGCATTGAATGTAATCGCGGTTAGTTTATTATAAAGGTGGTTTATTTAAATAATAAATATAATTAATAACAATTAAAGAATTAATACTTATTAAATTATTAAATAATAATTTCATATTTATATGTATCGTGGGGGGGCCGTACAATAATAAATATTATACACATAGAATAAAATATATATTGGCGTATTGCTAATAAATATATTAAAATTAAAATAAAAAATAAATATATTGGTTATCATATTATCATAATATGATATTATAATTATTTAAATTTAATTCACACGAATTCTTTCTCTCAAGGATTTGGGTCTGAGCTACCTGCGGCGCAAGCCGGACGATGCAAAAAAAGGTTGGGTTTTTTTGAAGGTTGGGGTTGGGTCAGTCAACAGTGGCTTTCTAACTTTTGAACGGAACGAGATACGTTAAAATGGATGAGCGCAATCGATCAGGCGTGTGCGAAAACATACAAAAAGAGTCTAAACTTTTTTTTTTTTTTTTTTTTTTTTTTTTTTTTTTTTTTTTTTTAGCCGGCGGTTTGGCCAAGACCACCCCGTCACGGCTTTTTTGTGTGTGTGAAAACTAATGAATCCGAATCCATTTTTTTGGTGAGCCAGAATGAACGAATCCCTACTACTTTTCTTTCAGTCCCAGCATTGCAACGCATTGCATTCAGTGCATTGCAATTAATTGCAGTGAGTATTGGGGACACTGCTCTCTGGCAGTGATCTGGATCAGTTGAGCTATCTATATCATTTTAAACGGTCCTTTGGTAACCGTATTATTCCATATGTATTTTATATATAATTTTATTTTTTTTGGACAACCACCATGTCCAGGTTAAGCGTAGCTTGTATTATGGTGACCAGTTGACTGATAATATAATGCTTATATACTTTCTTCTTCCTATCGTGTCATTAGTTATTTCTAACCAGTGTGGTGAAAGGATTTAAGTGCGCCTCAGAGGCATCATTAGGGCACTTAATACATGACTTCGAATACATTTTTAATGGCATGTAATTAAATCGATATCTGTGTACCTATTCCCTTTTTTCGAACAAAATAATTCAAAGTTAAACCAAAAATACTGACTTGCACACATGTCATGCACATTAAATAAATCAAATTATATGTACTGTTTAATGATATTTGCAGAACTCTTATGCTCCTACCGTGACCTTGTATTATTCTTCTGTCGCTTCGGCGGCCGCTGCCGCGGCATCCCATTTTTAATTACATATTTGTGATCTTTATAACACCCAGCAAGGAACAAACACGTATGTTAGTCAAACGTTTGTCCTGGGAATTCGAACCCTCGACTTACAGAAGCCAGAGCCTCAACCAACTGAGCTTACAGACCCGTCAATATACACAGTAGGTATACTGTTAATTATGCACATTTCACTAAACAAAAGCAGCCAATTTAATTCGTATTATGCTGATCAGACGCCACTATTATCGTCTAGTAAGCAACTGACCTACATACTTAGGTATACCCTACTAGATACTCGCTGAATTGAAAAGCCGAACATTCTAAACGAAAGTGTAAGCCGATCCTACCGTATTCGAGTACATGTTGTCTTTACTAAATGCTGCATGTGGCTTTGCTCGAATTTTGCATGAATATTAATATTGTTACAATGCACACAACATCATCTAGTCCCAAGCTAAGCATAACTTGTATCTGCTCCAACTGGACTCGGCATCCGTAACAAAATTGTCAAAGATCATACAAAAAATTGTTAAGACCAGACAAGTTTCTTGCCGGATTCTTCTTGAACTGGGGTTAGGAGGACCCGGCACCTAGATTCACTAGCATGTAAGAAGACGATTCAAAGTGGTCCTTGTGATTTTATTGAATAAAGATATATTGAATTGAATTGTGATCAGATGACTAATAGAACACATATATTTTTAAATACATACTTATGATACTTTATAACACTCTTCATTGGCCTTCGTTTATCTGTTGAAGATGATTTAGGTGGCGTCAGTCAAGTTACAGAGCAGTTATTTGTAATTGCAATCTTTCGTTCGTGGATCCACTCCAACAAGCTGAGATGGTTGAAGTTTCCTCTCCACTGACGCCTGGGATTCTGTTTGATAGCACAGGCCTTTCCAGGTACTGACACTAACCTCTCGACCTTGCCAACAAGACCCGCAGGGAAGACACCCAGACACTGAACAAACATCTATGTTCATCGCACAAATGTTTATCCTGGGGGGGGATTGAACCCTCAACCTACAGCACAGAATAATGATCTCTGTGGCGCAGTGGGCCAAGGGCCGGATAAGACGCAGAAGGTTGCGGGTTCGATTCCCGCTTCGATAAAAACATCCACTATCGCAATTATAATAAGAAGTAGGATTATTACCTGGCTATCATTAATATTATCTTTATTTATAAGTAATTACATTTATTTACAGATATTTACAGAATAATATACAATAATATAAAATACACGTAAAACAGTTGAGCTATCTGTGGACCAGATAGCTCAACTGATCCAGATCACTGCCAGGGGTCAGCATATATAAGTTAAAAACAAACGTGTTAAAAACTGCAATTCTCGGTATACACTTCATATTTCTACAACGTCTAATATGGGTAGTCAGAGGCAAGGCCAAAAAATATTAGGACACATACCAACACCTTGTAGAGTAATTAGTGATCTCTTATTTTTTTTAGGGTCTATAAAGTACCGGTTTCATTGCGTTGTTTTGAGAGCACTGGCATTGCGCACTTATATATTTCAAAAGATTGTGCATATAATAATAAAGCCGGATATTTCACATCATCTGGCCCCAAAGTAAGCAGAGCTTGTGTTATGGGTACCACATGACTGATATACTACTTGTATACTTTTTTTTGTAAATACTTACATATTATACATAGAAACACGCAGAGCGGAGACAAATACTTGTACGAGTATATCATACAAACATTTGTCCCGCAGCTGGAATCGAACGCACAATCTTCTTCGTCTCAGCCAGGTGTGGCCACTGCGTCACCGAGGTCGTCCTATCCTTTAAATCCGTAGGTTTAGCTGGAATGTGTGTAAATTCTGTTATAGCTACGTACTGTTCATCGATATAACCTTCGCATTGGATACAGAACTACTTCTTGACGACCTCTGTGGCGCAGTGGGCCACAGTCTGGCTGAGACGCAGAAGGTTGCGGGTTCGATTCCCGGGTATTTGTCTCGGGTCTGGGTGTTTCTATGTATAATATGTATATAAGTAAAAAAGTTAAAAAAAAAAGTATATAAGTAATATGTCAGTCATGAGGTACCCATAATACAAGCTCTGCTTACATTGGGGCCAGATGATGCTGTGTAAAATGTCCAGGATTATTTATTTATTATTATTTATTTACTTAAAGTTTTTGGAGCAATTGATTTGACGCGCGCTCAAATCGCGATGATTTTTCAGAAAAAAATAGAACAAAGTATACATAAATGAAAAGGCAAAGTCTCAATTTGTTTAATATCTACCTACCAGTACCTGCAAGTTTAAACAAATTCAACTTTAAGAGAGAATGATATTTGAATATATTAAAACTTGTTTCATAATTCAATTAGGTTAAAGTTATTGTCAGTTATGTACTGACAATAACTTTAAAAATTATTATATAATATAATATTATATTATATTATATATTATATAATATTTTATAATTATTATGCCGGTTGCCGGTTCTTCTCGAGCTTGTGTTTAGGAGGATTCGGCATCGAAATTTTCAAAGTGATCCTAGTATCTTTTGACTTTGACTTTGACATTAGTTATAGAACAGATAAATAACAACAAAAAAATCCCATTTGTCCCAGATTTTAGAGTTTCGCCAGACTCGCTAAGTTTTGTTAAAAGTCAAAGTCAAAGTCAAAAGATACTTTATTTAATACAATCACAAGGATCACTTTGAAACGTCTTACATACTAGGTGAATTTAGGTTCCAATTCCTCCTAACCCAAGCCCGAGAAGAAGTGGCAAGAAACTCGTCTTGGTCCTACCACTTTTTTATATGATCCATCTTACAATTACCTAAACTACGAAGTACTAATACAAGAGAGTTTATACATTTCAACAATAAAAAAATATAAACGACATTATTTATTTACACAATCCTAATTATAGTATATTTTTAAAAGACATTAATAATTTTTAATATTAAGTATTATTAGACATATTGTTTATTAAAATAATTGTCCGTGTATTTTCCGCAGATATCTCAATTTTTTTAAATGTTACTTTAATTCAAACTATGCTGCAAATAACAAAAGATCGTATTAGCCTGCCAGTACAGTTAGTAGCTCTGCCTTCTGCGCTGTAGGTTGGGAGTTCGATACCCTCCCAGGGCAAACATTTCTATAATAAACATATATCATTAAAGGGTTATAAAGTATCATTACAAAGTACACAAGCTATGCCTAGTGCTGAGTGCATTGTCCATCAATATCGATTTATTGAAGTAAAAACTTCTTTAGGTGCGTTGAGCACTTTTTGGATAAACAAAATGATGGAACTCGCGTCATCGTCACCGAACGCTTTCCATGAGCTATGGATAAAAGTTGCTTTTTCTGAAGTGAAAACTTTTTTATGTAAAATAATTGCAATAATTGTGTACAATAGCGCATTAAATGAAAATTGTATTGCACCATATACATGATAGTACTTTTTACTGATAAATAAAACAATTCATGCGAAATTAATCCCAAAACATTCTTTAGGGACTGCTGATTGAAGTGTTTATGATCAAGGGTTAAAGTTTAAATTGGTCATTAACACTTCTTTACAAACCAAATATAATTCAAAAATAATAATCTGGACGATACAATTCACAAGTTACGTAGTAATCACTTCACTGCCCCGCAGTTTTTTTATTTTACGAAGTTTTGGTCAGTTTAGCGAAACAACAGGGCCAATTATAAGGACGCATTATAAGAAAGCCACTAGGCCACTAGGAAAGGAGATGTACAGACCCGGTACTGTTAGCAAAAACAAGGCTGAGGTATTGTGCAACTCGACATAAAGAGAATAATGTGCGAGTATATCGTTTAACTCTCACTGACATCCGATTGACCAGATGCAATAACTTCGAGAAACAGATGATAATCATATTAACATTAAAAACTAGCCGTTGCCCGTGGCTTTGCACCATGTGGAATCTACATAATATTATTGTTATGTTTTTATGTTCTTTTTTTGTTTTTTTTATTATTTATTTTATATTAATCACTACTTCTTCTGCCTGCGGCTTCGCACGCATAGTACATACAAAAAAAGTAGCCTAAGTCCGTTTCTAAGATACAATCTTTATTTATATCAAATTCGATTGTTGCAAAAAACTTATTTGAGTTGAGACTCAACAAAAAACAAACAGATTACAAATAGGAATCTCTCAAAGCATCAGTTACTTAGACCTTTTAAGATAGTGTGGGTAGTCAGAGACGCGTCCATTCATTACTTCCATCTGTGAGAATAAACGCTTTGTGTGAAATAGCTATACTCATAAAACTTTTAGTGTAGGTATGACTTCCATTTATAATTAGATTGTTTATTTTTTTAGAAGTTAGATTTACCTGCTTTTACTTATTCTCTGTACTTTTTATTTTAACTTGTATTATTTTCTCCTGCTGTTCTGTGTTCCTATTTTTAACGCATTAGATGGTATCTGTACCTACCTAATGTTAAAATAAGGTGTAAATAAACTGAATTTAATTAAATTCCTTGGTTTTGCTATTGCATAACAGATTTTCATAATAATAATAATAATTTATTTCAAGTAAGATGTAAATGTACATAATATATTATACTAGCAGGGGAGAGTTGGGTAGTCGAAGTCGAAGTCGAAGTCGAAGTCGAAGTCGAAGTCGAAGTCGAAGTCGAAGTCGAAGTCGAAGTCGAAGTCGAAGTCGAAGTCTAAATATTTTATTCAATACTCAAATTCCACCTAACCCAAGCCCGAGAAGAAAAACTAATACAACTAATACCTTAACTAAGAAAAACTAATACAAGAGAGTTCATTTCAAATGTGTCGGTTAACTGTCTGAGGGAAGAGTAACATAGGGTATTCGTATCAATAATAATAATAATCATTTATATTATACTGTTTTATGCCTTACTAGGCTATTAGCTAGATTTATGTTATTTCATTTCGTTCCTTGTGATCAGCTCGGAGTGTGAAAGCACACTGGCGTCTGAAGGCTTTACTGCGCAAGTCAACCCACCCCTTTAGATGCTAAGGGATAATGTACTCTGTCTATTGGGCAGAAGAAGCTTTCAGTAACCCCTTAGTTTTAGCCACTCCCTACACGTGTCTCCCCATTATATAGGATGTAAGCTATTGTTTCAAAAATATGAAATCTTTGCTGTATTAGCACTATATAAGGGATGTTTTAGAAGCACAATGTTAACAGGAATACTGTTTGAGCGAGAAGCACATGATCAAAACCGCCATTGATGATTTGTTTAATTTTCATTGAAACATACCATACCATAGTTGTACTTTATTGCAGATTATTTATTTATATTTCTTAATATAATAAAATATATCTAATAATATAATAATCATCATCATTGGCCTTCGTTCATCTGTTAAAGATGATTTAGGTGGCGTCAGTAAAGTTACAGAGCAGTTAATTGTAATTGAAAACTTTCGTTCATGGATCCACTCCAGCAAGCTGAGGTGGGTAAAGTTTCTTCTCAATTGATGTCACTCTGCCTGGGATTTTGTTTGATAGCGCAGGCCTTCCCAGATACACTAACCTCTCGACCCGACAGGACCCGCAGGAAAGACGAATCAGTACATGCGGTGTCGGTTCGGTTGCAGGTGCATTACGGCTGGCACCGAGCCGGGCTTGTTTCAAATTTTCCTTCTCTATTGCTAGCTCTTCTGTTAGTCAGCAGGGGGACTCACCCCCAATAATTTGAAGACTATCGCAGTCATCTCCATCATAAGTTTCCAAGCAGCACTCATCTGGGATCAGTTCCACGTAGAAATCCTCACTCGAAGTGTTGTTAATTCAGCGAAAATTATGATATACATATATATAATATGATATACTCGTATATCGGATCGGAAGGCGTAACCACAACCACCATACCACCAGTGCTAGGTATGTATGCTAAATATATTATATTAGCAAGTAATAAAAGATTTAGATGATAACTCTAAATTGCTGGATGTGGACTTCGGAGCTAAAAATAAGACGGATAAAGTCAAGAGTATGAGGAATGAGGAGACTCAATGAAACAAAAGAAGCATCTCGACTCCTGAGGAGCAGTGGGCCAAGGTCCGGCTGAGTCGCAGAAGGTTTCGATTCCCGCCGCGGGACAAATGTTTGTATGATCTGCAAGCATTTGTCTTGAATCTGGGTGTCTCTAAATACAATATGTATGTACAAAAATATAAGTATATTACTCATACCCATAACACAAGCTCTGCTTACTTTGGCGCCAGATGATGCTGTGTGAAATGTCCGCCAACAATAGGCGTTGCTTTATGTATTTATGTATGTATTAAATACATTATTCTAGTAATAACCGTATGCTGTATCTGTGCTGTATCTGTTATATATGTACATACTCGCAACTTATAATTTAATAATCTTTTAATGCTGGACATTTTAAACCGCATCATCTGGCCCCAAAGTAAGCAGAGCTTGTGTTATTGGTACCACATGACTTATATACTACTCATGTACTTTTTTTTTGTAAATACGAGTACATACTTGTTATACATAGAAAAACCCAGACCCGACAAATTTGCGGATCATACAAATATTTTACCCGGCGGCGGGAATCAAACCCGTAACATTCTGCGTCTCAGCGGTGTCTTAGACCACAGCGCCACAGTGGTCGTTAATATACAGCGAGTCATTTTAACAGTACTAGTTTCGTAAGACTGATTTTCTGTGGCATCAATATAGACCGTTCACCGTAAGTTGTCCCCTGCCGTGATGTTGGCACTATTGACTGTCAATCTATTGTTGTCTAATTCCACCCAATCAAGTGCGATCTCGCTTCGCCGCCATGACAGGTTAGTAAAATAGGGATACCAGCTTCCGACACACTGTATTTAGTATGGGTATTTAGAATTTACTGACATAACTAATCATTACATAGTATAAAACAAAGTCACCTCCCGCTATCTGTCTGTCCCGATGTATGCTTAGATCTTTGAAACTATGCAACGGATTTTGATGCGGTTTTTTTAATAGATAGAGTAATTCAAAAGGAAAGTTTATATGTACAAACATGCATAATATAGTAGAGAAACATTGATAATTTCATAGGTTTCTAATGTAATGTCGTAAATAAACTATTTTTTTGCGCTTACATTGCAAACGCTGGCTGAACCCTACGAGATAGATCAAAATAATGTACCACAGTATTGTACACCTTAAAAAGGTCTACACAAAAGTCCGCAATGGTATTATGTTTATCTTTTAGTCTATGTTATTCGCTTAGATAACGTTGTATATAAAGACATTCTGTAGTATATTTAGTATCAGCATTGCACCCGTGCGAAGCCGGAGCGGGTCGGTAGTTAAAATATAAACGGGATGACTGCATGGATAATATAACTGATAAATTCATAATTGAACTAGGAAATGACAGCAGCACAGATTCGGATACGACAGATGGTGATGACGTTTATGCAAGTGACAGTGATATGTCTGGAATCGTTCTTTTTCGTAGGATATTGCATACTCTTTGCTTTTTCGTTTTACTGTCAGAAAAAAATACTCAAGAAATAATTTATAATATAAATTGTGTCATAATTTACAGCCTTACTATTCTTATGACTGTATATTATTTAAAAATATGCGAGTAAATCATTTTAGTCCGTGATGGGTACATACAAGTTTAGAAAATACTACATAATATAAATTGTTGACAACACCATAGGCAATGCAGCAAATTCCCAAGGCAGGGGACATCTTACGGAGAACGGTCTATAGTTGCTGTACTGACTCAATTCAACTGTGTACAAAATCGATTCTGTCTGACCGAGTGACTGACTTTACGTTAGCCCTGGCGGGGGTTGGGGGGGGGTGGCGGGGTGGAAAGTGAAACTCCGGAAATACCGACACATGAATATTATTTAGAGTTCCAGTGAACGCAATTGTTTATCTAATTAATTACCTATCCTCTTATAAACATTAATTGTTCGGTTGCATTTCCGGCAAATATTTGACACCTCGTGTTACATTATTGCAATGCAATTTTCGTAAGGAGCCCTATTTTTAAAACAATTATAGCTCATGTTACTTACTGATAATGTAGCTTTATCTATCTTACAAACATTAAATGTTCGGTTCGATTCCCGCCGCGGGACGATGGTTTGTATTATCTGCAAGTATTTTTGTCTCGAATCTTGGGTGTTTCCATGTATGAAATTTAAAAAAAATTAACTATATAAGTAGTATATCTGTCGGTGGTACCCATAAGAAACTCTGTTTACTTTGGGGCCAAATAATGCAATATAAAATGTCCAGGTTTTTTTATTTATTTATTATGCAGAGTATGCAGGGCAATGCCAGTGAGGTCACCCATCTAGATACAGGCCCCGCACTATGTTTCTTAACTTTGTTGATATGTTAGGCGCAATATTAGTTATGACACGACTGCAAATTATATTTATGTAACTCCACTAATTAAAGCTAAATTAAAATGTTATTTACAAACCTTTCACAAACTTTGGTGAAACAGCCATGATGGCCCAAAAACTTCTTCCGTGCCAACCGAAGCATAAAGGGTCACCCATCCGTGTTCGCGCAGCACGTTGCTCAGCTACGCCATAATAATTATGAGGGTTTATGTAACTTTCTTTTCATATTTTTGTAACATCGCCTCGTGATGCCGTCCCCCGTGCCCCGTCTTGGTAATAAATAACATTACGAAGAAACTAGGTAAGTATAACTAGCCATAGACATAAAATTCTGCGTTGTTATTGCTGAGCAAATTGTTTATTATATCTACTGGCCAAACGGCACATTTAAAATGATAAAGGATTTTAATTTTTATTACTAATATTGTTACTTTAAGGTGTATACATTTTATTTATATGTCATATGCATATAAAGTCGTTTTCTATGAAAATAATTAATCCACAAAATGTACCTCCCTAACCGATTGATTCTTTCACAAACCAGGAAAAAAAATCTCATGGGAAAGCCCATGGTAAAATTTATTTCCCGGTTTCTGAAACCACCTAGTACAGTCAACGTCAAATTGATATGAAGTCAAAATGATCTAAAAAACATAAAAGCAATTTGATATAGGTACGCAGTTCGAATCATCATAATGTTGTATCACCTTGTGTGTGTTCAAAATTATGTGTTATATGAGCAGTCAGGGTGTTCAAAATTATCTTAGCAAACAAACCTCTCTAAGTTATCTATGCATAAAATCTACCTTAAATAATAAAAATAATGACAGAATTCATGTATGTAGTTCCATTCAAGTATCCATTTCAAGTATTCACTCAAAAGAGTTTGCATACTACCTTTAAGAGCTTTGTTTGCTAAGATAATTTTGAACACCTTGACTGCTCATAAATATATGAAACAATGAGTAGCAAGATATTTTAAACACCTTGGGTGCCCACAACAATATGATGATTCGAACTGCGTATATCAAATTGCTTTTATGTTTTTCAGATCATATTTACTACTCTAGACGCTCATATCAATTTGACGCTGACTGTACCTGCCCTCCCCTGACCTCTTTTAACCTCTTAAAGAATGGCTGACAACTTGGCTTCGAATAAAATAGCTAAGTATATGAGATTTTCAGTCGAAATTAATCGGTAATTCACTGAATCTTAGTCATTAGTTAGTCATCCTATAATAACTATCTGGCTGCAGATTTGTTTAATACTGTTGCAATCTCTAGTCTAAAAAGAAAAAAGGTTGAAAGGTTAGAAGTACATAGGTACTAGAAGTCCCAAAAACTTACATTTGTGGGAAATAATTTTATCAGCAATATAATGGAGTGCACGAAAGCCTTCCGAGGCATTTAATCCATTCACCACACTGGTTAGAAATAACGAGTGACACGATATATTATCGTGTCACTCGTTAGAGGAAAAAACGTCTGACCACGGTCAGTGAATGCTTCGAGAAGAATGACGAGCTCAGGCCCCAAATCAATTCAACACTAAATAGTTAGCAAAATAAAATTAATAAATTATTAATATAATAAACAAAATAATTTTTTTTATGGTTTTATAAATCTCTTACTTATAATCTCTTACTTCTATGATGAAATTATAAGGAAAATGATCAAGGCTAGTTCTTGATAATTTTCCTTATAATTTCATCATATAGTTAAACTCTTATAATTCAACCATGTAACCCCAAAAAGCGGTTTAGCCTGTTGTAACTATTCATCAAATTTGTATCTGAATCAAAAAAAATATTAAAGAAACCTCCTAATGTCTTTGAAACGATATGTCTCACGACGAGCTAGTAAAAAGCAACAACCCACGTTACATCGTACGCCTAAAAACCGTTTTATTAAAAAAAATATTTCATTAACTTTAGAGAGATCATTTTATTTTATCCTACAATTGTATTGAAATTGTTTTAACTGTGACTCCCACGAGACAAAACTTAAAATGTCATGTATAATCTTAAAAGTAGTCAAGTAATAGTCAAAGTCAAAAAATTCCCTATTTAATAAAATCACAAGGACCACTTTGAATCGTCTTCTTACATGCTAGTGAATCTAGGTGCCGGTTGCTCTTAACCCCAGTTCAAAAAGAATCCGGCACTTTTTGTAACACTTTTTTTATATGACAATTTTGCCAATTTTGTTACGGATGCGAGTCGAGTTGGAGCAGATTCATCCAAAGCTTATTGTCATCTATATAATCTGATATTTTATAATATGCTATAAGAGACAGTTTCTGTTTTATTACATTTATAAATTTGCCAAGCGACCAATCTAACACGTATAGCTTTATGAGCCCAGATTCATCGCACTATCGACTTTCTTTGTATTGTTGTCTGGAAACAAAAGTCAAGCAGCTCGCTAAACTATCAAGACTGTTGTAATACTTGAATACAATTGTTAGAGTATGTTGATGAAACAGTGGAATATTATTTATTCCATCCACGAATACGCGAACAGCACAAAATGTAAAAGAATTGGGTTTAGTGCGTGCGTGACATCATGGTTGTTTGACAGGGGACTCACGTATGTTACATAGACTTACCTACGTTTATGCGATGATGGAGAATGATGGAACTGTCTACAGACCACGTCACGTGGTCGCATTGACGCATCTATCTGTCTGGTGGATAGCAGCACCGCTTTTCCTGTATACCATTCCTTGCTACATTTCGTATTGTAAAATAAATAATGTAGCTCACGCACGTTTCAACATAACCAGTATTCAGTTTTCTATCACGTGCTCATGCAGACCATAGCTTGCATTGTTGGGACCTACGTAGCTACCAAAAAATGCACCCACCAGTTGAATATATTGATATAACCCCACTAGTTTAGATGAACAGGTTGGGATAGGTAATAGGAAACCATCATTAACAAAAAAGTGTATTTTAGGATCACTAACATAACAAGTGCAAGCAAGTTAATCCTGGTTAATAGAATCAACTTATTTGTTATACCTATTACTCGTACAACTACGTTAACTAATTATATGCTTTACATTGGCACAGATACTTTACGATATTGATAAAATGTATTGATATAATATACCTAAACATAATATAAAATTAACATGGATAAATATATAATCTTTGCTAGAGTTTAGTAGAAATGGTAAGCCAAAGATGATAGCCAACAGGAAGCCTACCTACTGCAAGGTAAGCTATAGCTTATAACAACTTAGGTAGATACAAGTAACAATTTTTTTTTCTCAACCATGAATCTAGATCGTTGTTTCACAAACCACATGTCGGTTGGTTCAGCCTAATTAATTATAATCCTGAGGTTTATAGGTCAGGATAGGAAGGCGTGCGCGAAGGAGTGTTGGAGCCCCCGAACTTATCTTTCAGCTCTCGCTTCATTTTGAAGAACAGATCTGGGTACTGCCGCATGTAGTGCCGGAACGACAGTTTGGGCAGTATAAGGATCTGAGGAAACAGATACAGCGTTTGAAAGTTTAAATCTATTAATTTAAGCTTGGTGACTTCCAGATGTTAAGATAAGCAAATTTTTTGTAATTTTACAAAACCCAAATCATAATCCACAACTTATATTCAGAGTCTATGGTGAGAAAATAATCACAATAAGCTAACCATACAAGGAGTGATCGCAACGAGGGTAGAGGTCCTAACTTCTGCATCGGTTACCAGAGACAGCTCTCCAAAATAGTCTCCATCGATCAAATGTCCAGTTTCTGTAAATTCTGTGTATACCGCCAGCTCGCCAGAAGCCACAAAGTTGAGACCCTCGCTTTGGATCCAAGGCTGATAGGAAAACCGTAAATTAGGTGAAGTCAACCCGCTGTGAGAGTTTGGGTATAAGTTTAACTTACTTCGGCAACTTGATCATTCCGTAGATAAATTTCTTCCTTCGTCATGTGAACTAGGGTACTTTTGATGGTCATAGGCCACTCGACGAAGTAAGGGAATCTCATGATGAACCGGCTGTAGCACTCAAAATACTGTTCCTTCTTCAGAACCTCTGGCAGGGTGACATATAAAATATTGTGCTTCTCTACCACCTTAAACTTGGAAAAGTTAAAGTTGTAATATCTGTTCAGCTTCTTGGTGACCTTGTCAGGGAGCTGATAGGTCCAGGCCATGTTCACGGTAGAGTTTTGGATTGCGATCAAGCGTTCCTCGGGAAACTGCAAGTGGCACATCATTGTATAGCACTCTGAAATGGTCCATAGAAAGAAAACATTCGCGATAATGTAAGCTAGCAAAGAAACAACTCTGTCTATGTAGTAGGCGCTCTTCTTGAAAGCAAAACTGAATAGAAGAATCGACTTGCAGACGCGGGAAAAGTCGAAGATGAAAAAAAAGAAAGTATCGGGAGGCACCTCGAGCCCATACTTATTTCTTAGAATCCTAGCCACGTAGGAAAATTTTTCGATGTATCCCTGCTCGATCATAATCCTTAAAGTAAAAATATCTGCTAACTCTATGAACTGAAACATTGTGAACAATGCGAGGACGGCGATCCTGAGAAACTTTAAGAAATACGAGATCTTGAAATTGCGTCTTTCACTCAACAAGAAGTTAGAGCACTCGTACAGCCGGAACAGATCAAATAGGCTGAAAATTTCGAGGATGGAAACAAATCTTGTAGCCTTGCAGAGAGTGCAGCTGTAGTTGTTGCCATATCGGATGAACATCATGCACTGCAGTGGCATAGCTGACGCTACGTGCAAGAACAGTTTAGTCGAGCAGTATTTCAGCACTCCAAGCCTCTTATCCAGGACAATCTTCCTGGTTTGATGGTCGATGTATCCTGTGGCTAGGTTTACGAACAGGTCAGCAATGACGATCAGCTCTAAACCAGCGCCGATGTAGTAGAATGAGCGGTACAGATTACTGAAGATCAACGATGTGTTGTGGTGGTAGGTGAGCTTGTTTAATATGAACACTATTAACATCAAGAAGTCCCAGTACATTCTGAAAGCAATCAATGAAGAAATATGTTAGTGTTATAATTATATTTGTGGCTTTATCCCACGCTAAATGGGGTAGGAACAACATGTTTACTTTTTCTATTTCATCTATTCTATTTTATTTGTTGTTGCCCACGTATTATTTACCTGAAGTTGCTCAAAGGGTGTATACGGCCACAGAACCTCCTAAAATGACGTTGCCTCTCCTTTCTCATGGAGTAAGAGCTCGTGTAGTACAATCTAGAACGTCCATCGTAGTACGATAGCATGAATAAGTGGTGCCACCATCTCCGGAACCTATTTTATATAAAAAATATTTGAATTTCAGACTATTACTTGTTGTCATATACTTAGTAGCAACAACTTGGCCATTTTAGAAAATGTAATCTACCTTCCGTTCGCGTTATCTCACGAGTGGGTCCTACGAGTACATTCCTTGTTCGGCGCAGTCTGAAAACTAACGCTATTTCGCAATATGTGAATTAGCATAGAGCTGAGACTTTGCCTTTTTGGCAAAAACAGACTTGGTTGGTGCAGGGCAAGTAATACTCATATCTAAACTTTAAGAAACGTTTTTTATTATTTATTGTCATGTTGATTATGTAATATAGGTATTATGTACCTATATTATTTATGTAATGTGTGTGCGTGCTTTATATTATTTATCATTACATAGTATAAAACAAAGTCGCTTTACGCTGTCTGTCTGTCCCTATGTATGCTTAGATCTTTAAAACTACGCAACTGATTTTTAAGCGGTATTTTTTAATAGATAGACTGATTCAAGAGGAAGGTTTATATGTATAATACATGCATAATATAGTAGAGAAACACTGATAATTTTAGATGTTTCCAATGTGGTGTCGTAAATAAACTCATATTTTTGCCCTACGAACCCTATTATTATTGGTTATTGAACCCTACGAGATAGATCAAAATAATGTAGTACAGTATTGTACACCCTCAAAAGGTCTACAAAAAAGTCCGCGATGGTATATGGCTATCTCTTAGGGATAACCATTCTGTAGTATAATTAGTATCAGCACCCGTGCGAAGCCGGGGCAGGTCGCTAGTATATTATATGCTTAAATTATGCTCTTACAGGTCACAGACTACACAGGTAATTTAAGTATAGGTACGATGACACTGTGTATATGTGTTTGTCTATAAGTACTTAAGTTTCTCATTCAAACCCGCCAAGCCGTTCCAGCTCGTTTGAATCTCAACCATTAACACAACAGGCTGTATAATTGATTATTTTACCGTCTTACTTGTTAAGTAGGTTTAAAGAAATGTATTCTCAAAAAGACAAGTATAGTCGCTTACATGAGAAAAAGTTTTATGAATTTTATGAATATGTGACTAGTTTCTGCTTACTACTTAGAACGCGTGTAACATACATAAAAATAGCATAATATGCTGTAACAGGGTCACAAACGACATGCAAACCACTAGTTTCAGTCAAATCCGTTCAGCCGTTACGGCTTTACTATGGCACAAATAACATTAAAAACAAACAAACGTCCACTAAAACTCTCGGGTGTATGTGAAATTGGTCGAGCTGGCAACTTTGATCTGGCGTTTGGATAGAAATTCCACATTCAAATTTATTTAAAATGAGAAATTTCATTATGCAATCTCAACATGCCAATTTTAATCCTCCTAATACCCGTGCATCGTGTCCGGCATTATAAACCATCACATGGAAAATAGGTTCCCTGCAAAGTGCAGATAGGGTATTTTCATTGTCATAATTTTGTGTCAAAATAATTTCACCCCGTCGGCACGTGATCCCGGAGCATTGTTTGTACCCTGCACTCCGTACAAATGAAGTGGTAATTAAGCCAAATTGAACTGTATCGTCGCTGCCGGTCGTGCCAATACGTGATTTCACACATGACCATGGTGAAACACACCCAGCTGATTATTAGGTCCGAGCTCGCCCCACGGTTACTCAAAGCACCCAGTGCCTTTAGGACTCAGGCAACCATAATAATCTGTAGTTAATAACTTGACTTTAATAACTTGTATCGCACAACCATATAAAGTGTCGTAATTTAAAATTTGCAACATATTACGTACTTTTAATATCTACACCATAAGCAGACGTTGGGACGTAAGTTCTTCGTAGTGTCTTCTACGACTCTAGAAGTTCCTTAGGTATAAACTTGTCGTTAAATATTATCTATTGAAGAATCAAAAGTTTTATATTTTGCCTTTCATTCTGGCCCAATTAAATTAAAACAAAATGTTATTATAAATACTTACGGGTATTTATCGCGTTTATTTACCTATTTTTCCCGACGTTTCGACAGGGTGCACCCTGTCACCCTGTCTGTTATAATAATGTGTTCTGATCGCGTAAGTTTAAAAAACTTTAAAACAAAATGGTTCGCAATGTCAATGGGACACAAGGGTAACATACCGGGCATATTAGATGAAATTTTCCAAGGATTATGATGTCCTATGTTTATGAAGAGAATATTCATAGCTCTAAAAAAAACTTGAAATGTATTTATTTCACTAGCGAAAAGTGGAGCCTTCTGTTGGATACAAGTGCTATATAGTATAAATGCGGAGTAAGTTCTATCAGCCTACTGGTTCCCATAGTATTACCTCTACGACACGGCGTTGCTTGGTTTGGGGCTAGATGGTTCTGTGTTCATTATTCATGTATATATTTTGGTGTTTATTTTATTTTGTTTTGTAACATTTGTTTGTTTATAGCATGTGCCACACGGTTTGAAACCACAGTTTCTACCAAGGTGATCTTGGTAGAACGCATCTGTCTACACTTTAAAACGCTCGTGCTGCATAGACGTGTGCAGAATGCTTGTAATGCACTATTACAATTAACAAAGAAGCCATGGCTCCTTAATTATCAAAATTTCTAAAGTTTGAAGTTTGTATGGCACTTTTGTGTGCATTTGAAGAAAAAAACATTTTTTTTGGGTTGGGTAGGAGTATTTTTACTCCTTACACGTTTAGTCCCAGAGACAGGGTAGGTCTCTAAATAACTCGATGAATTCAGTGATAACCTCACGTTCTTTCTCCATAATTCGGTGCGTGCGTGCATAAAGTCCGCGCTCGTCGCGTGCAGCGGCGCTATTGTGGTATGCGTGGTTTTAAACAAGCGGAAATAAGTTTTAAACCACCGCTTCTGCCAATTGTTTGCTGGGCACGCCTGTCTACCAAGGGCGTTTAAAGGTCATGCGAAATTTAGAATGATACCACTATCTACACGGTTTAAAACATCTGTTTTAAACCATCGTATCAAACCGTGAAGCACATGCTTAAACAAAACCGCTCCTAACGGAAGACCAGGATGGTCATCGGATTGCTGACACTGCAATTCGCATATGCTGAGTGAGGATCCATTTTGCGGCAACCATTAATTAAGTTAGTATGTATAGCCTATCGACTGGCCTGTCAGTTCACTAGTAGCTCTGCGTTCTGTGCCGTTGATTGAGGGTTTGATTCCCTCCCAGGACACGTTTGTGTAATGAACATGGATGTTCGTTCTGTGTCTAAGTGTTATAAAGTATCATAAGTATGCATTTAAAAATATATAAGTATTCTATCAGTCATCTCGTCACCATAATACAACCATAATACTAGTTCGGGGCTAGATGGTGTTGTATGAATTGTCCACCAATATTTATTTATTTATAGGTTAATATTTTCTATTGTAATGTGTTATTACAAATAAAAACATTATATTATATATAATTTCCTCTTGTTAGTTAGCCACTTTCATCATCATTGGCCTTCGTTCATCAGTTGAAGATGATTTAGATGGCGTCAGTAAAGTTACAGAGCAGTTAATTGTAATTGAAAACTTTCGTTCATGGATCCACTCCAGCAAGCTGAGGTGGGTAAAGTTTCTTCTCCAATGACGTCACTCTGCCTGGGATACTGTTTGATAGAGCAGGCCTTCCCAAGTGCCCACACTAACCTCTCGACCTTGCCGATAGGAGCCGCAGGAAAGACGAATCAGTACATTCGGTGTCGGTTCGGTTGCAAGTGCATAACGGCTGGCAGCCGTTGTTTCAAGCCTTCCTTCTCTATTGCTAGCTCTTCTGTTAGTCAGTAGGGGGACCTACCGCCAATAATCTAAAGACTATTGCTGTCGTCTCCATCATCAGTCTTCAAGCAGCACTTTAGTGAAGAAAAATATGGTAAATATAAAAATATGAAAGTACGTAGTTACCTACTTTATGCTTCAATGTTTGTTGCTGGATGAACTTAGTGTAAAAGATAAAGTATTACACAGGAATGTGACGGGGTCCAGAAATAAGTGAATGCTACTTTTTATGTAATTAGGTCCACGCGAACGAATACGTTAACAGAAGCTAGTACTAAACTGGCCAACTGAACGTATTACACGGCACATATTTAAAAAAATCTGTTTGTTTATCTGTCTGTTTCTTCCGGCTAACCTCCGAAACGGCCGGACCGATTTTGATGGAACATTTCCTGACAAATAGCTGATGTTATTAGAAGTAACTTAGGCTACTTTTATTTTAGAAAAAGAAATAAGGTTTCGCGTAAACATTTTAAACCCATGAAATTCTGAACATAAACAAATTTAAAAAAGATACTTAGTTAAATAAATAAATAAATAATTATGGACATTTCACACAGCATCATCTAGTCCCATAGTAAGCAGAGCTTGTGTTTTGGGAACCACATGACTGATATTTTACTTATATACTTAGAAAAACACCCAGACCCGAGACAAGTATTCCCAGATTATACGTATAGTTGTCCCGCGGCGGGAATAGATCCCGGAAACTTCTGCGTCTCTGCGTTCATTGCGCCACACAGGTCGTATTTGTTTATGGAGATATGGAAATAGATTGTATCTTTAGGTTGGACATAGACTACTCTTTGTGTAGATACCAACTCAAATAAAAGCGTTCAAAGCGCGACCAGCAGCTAGTAGTACCTTTCTAAGAGTCTACTAGGAAAAATCTTAGCGTAGCGATTATGGAACTCCTGATACAATCCATGCCTATCAGTTTCGATTAGCAATAGGCAATATTTCATGGATTGGTATTACGTACCTACCAATCCACGGTATTACGTACGTATTAGATTGGTCCGGTTTCTATCTTAATTTCTATTCATATCACATTGTGTTACAATTAACATTCCGTAATACCGATTCATCAATAATAAATAAATAATAAATAATGCCGGACATTTCACACAACATCATCTGGCCCCTAAGTAAGCAGAGCTTGTTTTATAGGTACCATATGACTGATATACTACTTACTTACATAATTTTTTGTAAATACATACTTATTATACATCTAAACACTAAGACCCGAGACATATACTTGCAGATCATACAAGCGTTTGTCGCGGCGGCAATCGAAACCGCAACCTACTGCGTCTCAGCCGGACTTTGGCCCACTGCGCCACAGAGGTCGATTCATTCATAAATAGTTTCTGAAAGCTGTTATAAATGTAAGTAGGTAAGTATTAATGTTTTGATAGTATCAGAACTATTGCTTTTGTATTTTTTTACTATTTAATGAAGGTCTGGATGATGCCGATTTGATAATGGAGCCGAAAGACAGTCGAAGGAACTCCTCAACGATGTACAGCAATTATAATTATCTAGCTGATCAGTGGCGGACAGACAAACACACATGGCGAAACTGTAAATGTTTCTTTTGGACTTTGTAATCCCCTTTTGAACCTTTTTTAGAAGAAAGGTACCTGGCTCCGATTGTGGTGCCGTGGATATCTGTGTCCAAGACATCTCGTTCCGCGACCACGGCACAGCTATGCTCGTAATAAGACTCGTGGAAATCGTGGGTATTATGCTCTGAATTTAAACACATTCTTTAAAGATAATTTATAACTATGTTTAGTATAGAATTCTACCGTCTCGCAGTCATTGGGTTCATTATTTTACATAAATACCAAAGAGTATGCAATATAAATACAAGCTTATTAAAGAGAATAAGCATAGAGGAATACCTACTGTGGATTAAGAAAAAAGTATTTGTTCTTCTTCTTCTTCTTCGTTACTGCACGTGTCATAATGGAGACAATTTTGCCAGTGTCATCTACATTTTATAAGATTCTCCGAGATTATTTTGTTGTCTTGCGAAGCAAATATTGCGATCTTATATTATTCATTTTTTTCGAGTTATTTCTGGTTGAAAAAAACATACGCCATATATTTTCTCGAATCACAAAGAAACAAAACTTTTACTCCTATTATTTACACCCAAGTGAATGACTCTAGCTTTATTTTAATAACTGACTGATTTTACTGATGATACCCGAAACAACTCGAGAAAAACTAGACCTGCGTGCCCCATCTGCCACATCGTCGCTTAACATCAGGCGAGATCGTGGTCAAACGCAGGTTTATTGATGATAAAAAAAAAAAATAAGAGCGCAATAATCCATGTTTCTTCTTCTCTTCATTGAATTTCGTCTGTCTTTATAATGATGATCATTTTGCCGGTGTCAGGTGAATAGTATTACCAAGGAAAGCGTACCTATTTTGTTTATTTTGTTTTAGTCCAAGGAAGTTATATTCGAATTCTTACCCATACATCCCAAATAATTAAAGTGGAAGTGTTTCCGCCTGAGATCGATTCTATGCTGCAGAAGGATGTTCTATGTAGCACGCGAGTGAAGCTGCGGGCATAAGTTAGGTATTTGGTTTATAATCAAGAAATATAAAAAAACCAAAAACAAAATTCTTAAATAAATAGGTATTCCTAGAGTAAGTCAAGGTTACAGACATGGGATTGAACAACTTGGATTAAAGGACATTAATATACGTAATACACCAAGTAGTAGCTTCGTGAGTAGGTAGGTACCACGTGACACAAATAAATCGAGACTGGGAGTAAACAGTAATTAGCGCATGTCATGAAATTTGCCTGTATGTCTGTAGGTCAGTAATTAGCGCAATTTGGAGGGCAACCCTCCAAATTTTGCCTGTATGTCTGTAGGTCAGTAGTTGGAGCAATTTCAACGGCAGCCATGCGGCGCGTTTCGATTTAATTCGTCGAGTTCACAAACTATAGGATGCTAACGCATGTCCAGTCCTTAATGGACGCTATCTATGACAATTAGTTTAATCATCATCCCATTATATAGGTACTTAACTTACCTACCTACGTTGGCAGTTATATAAATAACCACATACCTATATTAAATAGTTAAGCATACAAAAAAAGCTAGAAAGCTCCAACCAACGCCATCTATTAACTCTGTTTAGCAACAAGGCCTCAGCCTTTGAGAAGCTTCTTTACACCAGCAGACTTATTTACACACTGACTCACATGAAAATAGCACTAATTGGTGACAGTCGGTCGTTGTCACTTTGCACAGACAGGCAGACCATCGAATTATAACTCGGGGTATGCATCGGTAATAAAATAAATTGTTTTGAGGAAAACCTTGAACAGTGACATCTAGCGAGTGACGTGTGTTACAAAATAACGAAGTCCAGGCTACAAATCTTGATGATTGTACACACATCCCCACCCGAAGGATGAATTACTTATTCTAGTTAACTAGCTGTTCTAGTAGCCAAGAAATGTGAATCTGCCTAATTTCGTACATTTAGAGACGAAAGATTGTGGTTGGATGTACATAATAGACCTACACTGAAAAAGATTAGACCAAACGTTTTTGAGAGTAATTTCAAAAACTTAAAAAAAAGCCATCTGTTGATTTATTTTAGTACTATGTTAGTATTTTATCCTCTTGTGTTGGGTTGAAAGAAAAATGATATCCCTACTATAATATTTAATATCTATACCTATAAAAGAGCTTAACCTGACTGACTGACTGATTCATCTTCGCCGAGCCGAAACCGCTGCAGCTAGATAGCTGAAATTTGGAAGGTAGCTTACTTTTACAGCACAATCTCCCACTAAGGGAGATTGTGCTGTAAAAGTAAAAAGGGTGAATAGGGTGAAAACGAAAGTATGAACCTTTTTAACGCGTAGAATTTACTTGAAACTTGATATCAATAAAATGCAAAATAAAAGATCACGTGTTTCAATATTTTTTCAAAATAACCCTAACAAAGGGGTAAAATAGGGTGTCAAAGTTTGTATGGGAACTTTTTAACGGGTGGTGTGATATCTTGGTTTGGATACCTAAAATGCAAAACAAAAAGACACGTGTTTTAGGATTTTTCAAAATAACCCTCATAAACGAGTAAAATGAGGTGTGTGTGAATGTTTGTATGGAAACTTTTTAATGGATGTTCAGGTGATTGGTTTGAAACTTATCAATAAAATTTAGCAAGGAGATAAATTGCATGCTGGGGAAGGATTTAAGCTACAATTCCTTTCAACAAAAAATGCGGACGAAGTCGCGAGCAATTGCTAGTAGTATTATAAAGTTGCAGTTTAATGTGAACAAATGTTCCATAATAACATTTAGTAGAGCAACAGCCCCTCTTCACTACAACTACCAGATTGAGGAAGCTCAGTTGAAGCGAGTGGAATCGGTAAGAGATCTTGGGGTTCGTCTGGACATCGAGTTGAGGTTCAGAGTCCATGTTGTGACCGTTTGTAAAAAGTCGTACAGAATTTTAGGATTCATTTTACGCCGAGCAAACGGTTTCAAAAACATAAGGGCTCTCACGGCTATGTATAATGCCTTGGTTAGAAGCCAGATGGAAAGTGCAGCTTCTGTATGGGCTCCACATGAAGCTAAATATAGCCTCATGTTGGAGCGCATACAGAACAAGTTTACAAGATATCTGTATTGGAAGACATACGGCGTTTATCCGTTCTATCCCCTGATGTATCCAACCTTATTCGTCTTAGGTATGGTTGGATACAACAAGCTGGAAACTAGGAGGGATATGGCGCTAGCACTGTATGTGGTTCGGGTGTTCCGAGGGATGATATCCAATCCGACCATCTTGGAGATGATGACACTGTGCGTACCGGACGAGTATGTTGGGCGTCGCAGGCGGCCTCCTCTGTTCGCAGTGCCTCGAGGAAGGACTAACCTGGTAGGCAAGGCGCCACTGACGCGGACCTTACAAGTGCTAAATCTGTTGGCGGTGACCGTTGACATATTTCACTGTTCAAAGAGCGAGTTCGTAGAAGCGACATTATTTAATGTGAGTTATTGTTTATAGGTAATTATTATTATTTTATTTTTTATTTTATTTATTTATGATTATAATTTTGACATTATTAAGATTTGAATTTTATTATTTAGTTATTGTTGGGATTGTATATTCTTATTATTATTTGTTATTATTGTGTGATTTAATTTTTATTTTATTTTTTGCCCTAGGTATGACATGTATTAATTATATTGTGTGTGACTACTCTATTGTATTAGGTCTAACCTGTAATGATAGATGTAATGTTTGAAATAAATAAATAAATTAAATGCGAAAGTAACTCTGTCAGTCTGTCTGTCTGTCACGTTTTCACGCCTAAGTCGCTGAGCCGATTTTGATGAATTTTGTTATAAAGATACATGGGACCTTGGAGAAGGAAGGACATAGGCTACTTTTTTGGTAGGTACCTACCACGCGTGCGAAGCCGCGAGCAACAGCTAGTGTGCAATATTTTCAGATTGTCCGATACGATATCGCTGCCGGATGCCGATACGATGCATTACGGAAGTAATATGTATACATTATGAACCTGCCTTTCAAATTGTCCGTTCCGATATCGAATATCGGATGTGTTGGCACCATTGTATGTGTGCTTATACGTAGGTACGTGTATCTTTTATTGATAGATTGTAACACTTAATCGTGTGTTTTTTTTCACTTACTTGACACTTATAGTTATATTTTGGACAATTCACACAATCATTACATAGTATAAAACAAAGTCGCTTCCCGCTTACTGTCTGTCCCGTTGTATGCTTAGATCTTTAAAACTATGGAACGGATTTTGATACGGGTATTTTTAATAGATAGAGTGATTTCAGAGGAAGGTTTATATGTATAATACATGGATAATATAGTAGAGAAACACTGATCATTTTAGAGGTTTCTAATGTGATGTCGTAAATGTTTGTTTATGTTTGATCTCTGTGGCGCAGTTGGCGAAGGCCCGCCTGAGACGCAGATAGTTGCGGGTTCGATTCCCGCTGCGGGACAAATGTCTGTGTCATCTGCAAATATTTGTCTCTGATCTGGGTGTTTTTCTATGTATAATATGTATGTATTTCCATAACACAAGTTCTGCTTATATATCTAAAAACATTGTTCTACAAAAAGGTGAATTAGAGTTTTAGTAAGTAGGTATAACAGAACCTGAATGCTGTAAATCTCACTTAAAACAAAGATAAGTAAGAACATAAAATATGAAATGATATGTTACCTAATTCTTTAGAACTAATAAAATACCTATTTACAAACAATATATAGACTAAAGGTATATTTACCTATCTAATACCTTTAAACGAGCAATTCTTGTATATCCCTACTAATATTATAAATGCGAAAGTAACTCTGTATGTCTGTCTGTCTGTCTGTTTATTACGTTTTCACGCCTAAACCGCTTAACCGATTTTGATGAATTTTGGTAAAGAGATAGATGGGACCTTGAAGAAGGACATAGGTTACTTTTTATGTAGGTACCCGCGTGCGAAGCCGCGGGCAGCACCTAGTATGTGTATATGCGAGTATAATCTGAATCCCGGAAACGGCTCCCACGATTTTAATGAAATTTAGTATGCAGGAGGTTTCGGGGGCGATAAATCGATCTAGCTAGGTTTCATTTTTAGAAGACGTCGTTTTATCTGTGTTTTCAGGCAATTAAAAACTGCTACAATATCATCAGAATACGATGGTAAATTTCGCCATCAACTACAAGGTTATAATGGCTCAGGGGGAAATCGGGCGACCCCGAAGATGACCCCGATGACCCCGGTTTGAGTCCATATGATTATTTTGAAGTAAAAACTTCTTTAGCATCGTTGTGATTTTAAATTCGATGAAACGAAAAAGCGACAGTAAAAAGAGACAAACACATAAATTCATAAGATTTAAAGTGGGAGAAAATGAGATAGGAAGCATTATACGTGTTTATTATTACGTGTTTGTGCGCGTATGCGTAGCACAAAGCTTGAGAAAAAGCGTCACAACAACCGTGGTGTTTTGTATACGTTTACGTATAATATACGTTTGTTTTTTGAAGGTTTCACTTCTACCACGTGTGAATAGCACACATGTTTTTTTTCAAGTTCCTTTTGTGAGAAAGGTATTAGAAAAATAAAATAATAATAATAACTATTAAAAAAAGGACAAAGACCAAGGTCTTGACTAACAGCGTTGAGACCAGTGTAACGGTAGATACAGAACGGCTAGCATACGTCCAAGAGTATAACATTTACCTGGGCCAAATAGTCTCCTTCGAATCCAGACAGGACAAGGAAATCGCTCGGCGAACCGAAAATGCCTGGAAGAGCTATTGGTCCATGCGCAACTTGATGAGAGGAGACCTCCCTTTAACTCTCAAGCGCAAATTGATGGACGTATGCATCCTCCCCGTTCTCACATATGGTGCGCAGACCTGGTCTTTGACCAACATCCAAAAGTATAAGCTCAAGGTTTGCCAACGTGCGATGGAGTGCAGCATCCTCGAAGTAAAAAGAATAGATAGGATTCGCAACACCGAGCTGCGCTCCACAACACAGATCGCCGATATAGCGACAAAAGCCACCTAGCCCAAACGGGACTGGGCTGGTCATGTCTACCGCATGTGGGAGACCAGTGGGCCAAACTGACCACGGAGTGGTGTCCTGATACGGTACGACGACGTCGCGGCAGACCGCGAACCAGGTGGAGGGACGAGCTCACCAAATTCTGCGCCGACTGAACAGTCTTAGCACAGGAGAGGGATGAATGAAGAGAATGGGGAGAGGACTGATAATAATAATAATAATAATTAAAAAAATACATCCAGGTATTCTTTTAAACACACTAATGAGTTGTTTAAATATCTTGCCATCTCTGTTCTTTGACATTGGTAAGACAATGTCCTAGTTATACCTACTAATGTCAAGCAACAGAGATACTAAGTAGCATACTAGATTCTTCGTTTGTCATTTCATGAAGTAACTTAGGTCTACTAATTTAATATTTTTTACTCGTTTTATTGCATGATCTATTCAGTAATCTTAGCGAAATTTTAATGAATAAATTGTGACGACAGGACGGTTATGGACAATTGAATTTATTTATTTATTTATAAAAAATACTAACACTATTTTTTTAATTGTTTTTACACTAATGAAATAGTGTAAAAAAACCACTCAATAAAAATAATCGTAGCATAAGTAAGTATTTGTCAGACCTAGATAATATAAATAAACATGAACTAAAAATTAAAAGTTACACAATAATAATAATAAAATAAAAATTCTAAAAAGTAAATGTGTATTGTGGTGCAATGTGATTTGAACGACGAGAAATCCCAAGAAAGAAGGCCATTCCGCGTGACGTCTAAAATTGACAATTGACCATCGACTAAGACTAATAACAAACAATCTTACCATAAACAAACATAAACACTAGACACTGGCAAAATTGGCATTATTATGTCACATGCCATAAACAAAGAAGAAGAAGAAGAAGAGTTACTCAAGAGCAAAGTTGAGTAAAGAGTTACTAAAGAGCCACGCTAAATAGGTACCTATGTGATTTTTAGATACAGTGCACTCAAAACTTGGTTATTTAAACTACACTACACTTGGTACAAAACTACAAATGTAACCGACAGAGCAAGGATGAACGACCTTTGTGGTGCAGTGGGCCAAAATCGGGCTCACGCAGAAGGTTGCGGGTTCGATTCCCGCCACGAGAGAAATATTTGTATGATCTGCAAGTTTCTGTTTCGGGTCTTGGTGTTTTCTATGTAGGTATAATATGTATGTATTTACAAAAAAAAGTAAATAAGTAGTATCAGTCATATGGTACCCATAACACAAGCTCTGCTTACTTTGGGGCCAGATGATGCTGTGTGAAATGTCTGGTATTATTATTATTATTATTATTACCTACCTATCCAATGCAGGATAGGTACTGTGTTTCTTGAATGTTTCAGATAAGAACTTGTGTTAATTACCTACCTAATAGGGGTCGATTTCGAGACCTCATCGATCCCCAAAATCAGTTTTCGTTTATGTCGTCATCTGGGAAACCGAATTCGACCCCAAGGGGTCGATATCGACCACTTTGGGAATCCCTGGGATAGAGGGTGAATCTATGTTTGTGACAGTAATCGGGCTATGGGATGCGAAGTGCTGAACTCAGTAAAAGCTTAGAGTAAAAGTAGGTACAGCCTAAGCCTAGCGCCCATAAACACATTTTGAGTGTGTTTAAATTATAGGGTTTACAAGATTTGTTGTAATAAAACGATGATCTACGATCTACGATACTTGCCAAAATGAGCGAGATTGTAATAGGTAGGTATTTACTGGACGTAAAAGTCTTTCGACTTTACGGAACTAAACTATATTTTGCACTTAGTATATTTATATGTGGACCTATTCTCAAAATAAGACGTATTTATTACTAGCTGCTGCCCGCGGCTTTGCACGCATGCTACCTACATAAAAAGTAGCCTATGTCCTTCTCCAAGGTCCCATCTATCTCTATACCAAAACTCATCAAAAGCGGTTTAGACGTGAAAACGTAGCAGACAGACAGACAGAGTTACTATCACATTAATAATATTAGTAGGAATCAACAGCCCGAAATGTAATGCTTCTAGTTCTGAAAATGACAAACTTTCATAAAATCTTTCATCCCCCTTTTCAACCCTTTACAACACTTTTTTCTAATTAAAAAGTAGCCTATGTTCTTTTTCCGGTTTTAGACTATCTGTGTACCAAATTTCATTTAAATCGGTTCAGTAGATTTAGCGTGAAAGCGAGACAGATAGACCGAGTTACTATCGCATTTATAATATTATTAAGGAGTAAGGATTAGTAAGGATCAACAGCCTAACATTTTATGCTTCTAGTTCTGAAAATGACAATACTTTCATACAACCTTGAACCTTTCATCCCCCTTTTCAACCCTTTACAACACTTTTTTTCCAATTAAAAAGTAGCCTATGTCCTTTCTCAGATTTTAGACTATCTATGTACCAAATTTTATTTAAATCGGTTCAGTAGATTTGGCGTGAAAGCGAGACAGATAGACAGAGTTACTTTCGCATTTATAATATTATTAAGGATTCTAGATTTATTTGTAATAAAAAACTTAGAATAATAGTCAGTCACGCGGGCTAAGCCTCCGGCAGCAGCTAGTCAACATTTTTTTATGCTTCGTCTACAAATATGCCAATTGACAGTGGCATTCCTGTGGTCCCTTTCACAAAGCAAGAATTGAATTGAATTAGAACTGGCAGAATTGTCACAAATAAAGTCAGTTCAGTTCTTTTTCTTCTTCTTATTTTTTGGTTAATGGCCTTTGTGGAAGGGACCACAATTTTGCCAATGTCACGTTTTATGACAAATAAAGTCGCAGATACTATAAAGTAAGAAGAATTTTTATTGACACTGACATTACAACAGCGAACAACGAACGAACGAATTTTGCGGGGAGATTATCTTTGGCCGACTTGCGAAGCAAACATTGCGCACTTTTTTTATTTATTTTTTTCTCGAGTTATATCCGGTTTTATTTGTAAATTTGGTGTTTTTATTTAAAAAGAGCTATAGTTATTGACTCGGGTGTGAATAATTGGAATAAAAGCTTTGTGTTCCTTTATGAATCTAACAAAAAGTAATCTGTAGTTATTTTATTTGAAAGGCACCATTTGTGTATAAAATAAGAAATGACGAACGACAAGACAGACCTACCACTTTGTGACATACTATAAACCTATAAACAATATAAACTTTTGACACTGGCAAGATTGTCATTATTATGACACTTGCCGTTAACGAAGAAGAAGAAGATGTCAGTCAGCCATTGTCATTGATTGGCTGGCTGCGTGCGCAATACACTGCGATTGTTTGTTTGCTGTTTTTTGTTAGCTAAAACCCACCTAAAACCTAAGTGTTTTGTAACAATAAAACAATTTTACATCATAAAACATGCCTAAAAATATAACCAGTGAGGTTCGCGATATAATACTAAAGGTTAAAGAGTTCATGGATGAGGAGAAACGAATGCAAGTGCCAATAATACCACTCTCTAAAGTATATGTGAGGGTATCGGCTGCTACAGGTACGAGCATTTTTGTACCTTATTTTTTTAATAATATGGTAATTATTATTTATCTTTACTTACCTTGCTAATTCTATGCGTGACATACCTATATTCATGTTTTTTGCTTGAAACACTTGAATAAAAAGCAACAATATTGGCAGACTTTAGCTCTTTCATGAGAACAAATTGTATTTAGACATAGACACTCAATTATTTGTTACTCAAGCCCACACAGTCAGTACAAACAGAAAAAAACATATTTAAGAATAAATAAAAGTGGAGAATACAAAGAGTATGTCATGTATCTGTGTGCCACAGTAACAAAAAGGTCTCGACTCTGCTTAATATGCCTCGCCACTTGGAGGTAGCTAGGCACTGGTATTCTGTCGAAACCTTTTGTTTATTTACACAAATTGTCTCAAAATTTCAGGTGTATCAGAAAGGACAGTCCTCAACATTGTCAAAGAAGCAAGGCTCGTTGAACAAGGCCTCTTAGACCCAGAGACATTGAAAAAATCTCCCAAAAAAAGAGTGCGAACCAAGGGCAAGATAGAAGTAGACGAATATGACTTACAAGTGATCAGGCGGAAGATCCACGAGTTTTACGCGTTCAAAAAAGAAGTGCCAACCATAAACAAACTGCTTCAAATATTGAAAGAGGAAATAAACTTTAAAGGTTCAAGGGAGACTTTACGGAAGATTCTCCGTAAAAACGGCTTTCAGTTCAGAAAAACCAAGAATAGCAAAGAGAAAGAAGGTGTTCCAGAACCTACATCAGCAGTGCCTCCTATGGTTCCTCCATATATGCACACCATGTTTAGCCATAAGAATTTACAAAACTGACGGTATTAAGTAGCTTATATTAATGTAGACGGACTCTATTGCTCGGAAAAGTATGTTTAATTAATGCTAATTTTAAATGTAATTAGCAGAGATATCATCTATCAAACCTCGGCAACTACTGATGCAGCCAAACTTGAGTGTTGGGGAGACTTAAATCGTCTACTAGCTAATTTGAAACTTTTCCAAGCATAAAGCCCCTGATCCGTAAAGACATCTTACTGAGTATTGTTTCTTTACCTGAATCAGTTTTCTATTTAAATAGTTTTTTGTACCCATCTTCTGTTATGATCTTAGCTCTAAAATGAACTGGCCCCATAATTTACACCAAAATGTACACTCAACAAAGAATATAAATCCTAGACCCCTCCTTTATTAATGACTAGCTGCCTAGTGTTGCCTGAGTGATACATAGAAGAAAAGTAACCTTTAATTTATTCCAGATTAAATCAATCTATATCAAACATCCACACAACCTTTAACATTTATTATATTTGTGAGATTTGGGGTCAGTAAAAATATAAATGGCAGCTAAATGACATTTGTTTCTAACAATATGTAGGTTTGTTTCTATCCAAAACAACATGCACTGTTTCTTTTGCTTTGAGTTGCTACACAAGTAAAGTATTACCCAAGTGTTATGCAATAAACTTGCATCTAATACTTTAATAATAAGGTGCAAATTGTGCATAACAATGAAATGAGTATTAACTTTACATTTTGATAAACATGGGCTTTACTCACATATTATTTTGTCGATGGAGGCATTGACACTGTATCGATTCATCTAGAGAATCTTCATCAGGGTGAGTTTGATCCGCGGTCGGCTCGTTGTGAACCGTGAACTCGAGTGGCAATGACCGGACCGAGGATCAAACTCACCCTGATGAAGATTCTCTAGATGAATCGAAACAGTGTCAATGCCTCCATCGACAAAATAATACGTGAGTAAAGCCCGTGTGTATCAGAATGTATATACAACTCACAAAAGTTTTGGAAGAGTATTAACTTTATAATGACTAACTGTGAAGGCAACATTGACTTGTTTAAAATAATATAACATTATGAACTATGATGATCACAATCTACATCACACCTATCACTATCACAAAGATAAGTTAACTTAATTTTTTTATTTTAATTCGGGTTTGTTTATTGCAAACCTTAAAAGTGACATGATAATAAAATATGCACTATATGTAATGGATTTGATTAAATAATAGACTAATTATTCCATATTTTTTACTGGAACTTATAAATTATTTGATCTCTTGAAAGTATGAGTATTTGTATGATATATATATAAGCTATATATATAAGCTTGTTTTTAGAGTACTGACATTATATAATCATTTAAAATATTATTTTAATCAATATTTATGTTTTAAATAAGCTTGCGAATTTCTCTTACGAACAGCGAAAGAGCTTTGATATTAATTTAAACAATGACGTTTTTTTAACTATCCCTTTTGACATGCTGGATACAAAATTGCTGTGCGTATGCTAGCCTGAGCAAAAACACCAATAATAACGCTGGCTCCTTCAGTATAATGGTAATGAAATAGTTCTTGCCCAAGCTGTCGACATAATCACATGATTGTTTAAGTACCTAAGCAAAGCTAAGTTTTGTATTATTATATTGTAGTGAATAAAACGCATTTGTCTTTAAACAATCTTTATTTTCATCTAACACTATCTTGATGGTCTTACAATAGTACCTACAAGAACAGTACCCACAGATGGAATCTAGCTGCTAGATGAAACTTTTTCAAAACATTTCTACGTTTACTCAAGAGAAACAACATCCTGCAGACCGGTTACATGCATTCAAGAGTACTGGATTAAAATCTTAAAGGCGCAATAGAGTAAACAACAAAATAATCTGTGTACATGGTTCTTGTGCCTTATGGTGCTACAAAGATGGTAAATGGTAGGTAATTATTGATAAAACTAGCTGCCCGTACAAATTTTTCACACAAACAAAATAAGAAGACTGAATGATTGAGTTTCTACTTATCTGCAGTGGGGCGTTGCGAGCGGCTAATCATCTAGCTAGAATTACTGTTGAGTCTACTTTAGCAAAGTGATGGTGTCTTTACCTTGCATTTATTAGTTATTTTTTTTTTTTATTTTAATTAACACTGCACAGTACCAATTACATTAATAAAACAGAATATAAAAAAAGAAACAAATGAAATATCAAGTTGTAAAATCATTCAACTAAAACAATAATAACAATAATGATCAGATAGATAAAAAATTAAACACAAGATTATTACAACTAATAATCTAGAGTAAGTTGTAGTTGTAGATAATACACCGTTAGTATATTTTCTATATGTTAAAAAACAAAGTTATAACAAGAGCTAAAGCATTGCGCCCTACAGTACAATGATAACTACTTCCCACAGTTGAGTAAACGTTCACACACGGTTCCAAAACTAAAAAATATATATCCTCATTTCACTAACTCCAGACTCGTAACTAAAACGGCATTAATTTTGACTAATATTGAAAATGAGCATCAACAATTGATAAATCTACATATAAATAAAAATTGTGCCATGCCATTAATAAAAATTATATTATAATATAAAATATTTGCAATCAAATTCAAAAATAAAGAGCTATAAATACCTTAACATACTTTAAATAAATAATTACAGCAGAAGTAGTAATGTTCAGGTAAAATTATACATTAACAGAGACAAAAAAAATAAGGATAACACAGGAAATATTTATCTTCAAAACAAAACTTACATTGTGTCTTCAACTGACAGAAAAAAGGTCTGATAAAATGATTTTGAGAGTCCACACACTACCTTGACCGAGATATTCCCGGAGTGTTGAAGATAAAAAGATGATTTTCATTTTCTAATATAAACGCGTTAAGTACACAAGTTGAACTACGATATTTGATATTAGAACCAGGTGACAAAAGCCCGGCGGGTTGATTAGGTTTGTAGACTAAGGATCACCCGAAAAAATCCGGTCATGTGTGTGTGAAGTCATTATTAGCAATATCAAATCTTGAAATTCAAGATTTTCGTTAAGAGTTCAAGTTTTGTGTCGCTGTCGAAGGCAGCTGATATATCAAACATATAAGTTAAATCATAGCACCACAAATTAATAACATAACATTTGAACTCAGTAATTTACAATTGTGGAGTTGTTTATGGTTAGTTAAATTAAAATCATGCATAGAAGTCATTTTTCGACAAACCTTACATTTAAATGCTGAAAATAACAGCTACTACGTCTAAACAATTCTATAAAAAGTCAATACAAACACATCTTGGCTGGAGTTTTCCAAAGTGGAAAAAAATAATTACACTGTTTTAAAACCTAAATATTTTAAATACATAAAATTTATATTCAGAAACTGAATAGAAAGGAATGTAAAACCTTAATTTATAATAATACACTTACTAGCTCTAATTAGACAATATTGCAATTTTTACAGCTTTTAAACATAAAAACATTCTTAATTGCAAACCATTCTTAGAAGCTTTACTACTTTTTTTGTTTTTTTTATTTTTTTTTTCGATTAAGTAAAGAAGTAAAGTCAAAAACAGTCACGTTCGACTGAAGCAAATCAAACAAGCCAACATTTATAATTATAACAACTATCAACACTTAAAAAGTAATGTATTTACTAATGATGTTTATAAGTATACACTCAACATATTTATTTACGAGAATGATAAATCCTTATCTACGTAATCCGTACTATAAATCCTTATTATTAGCAAAAGCTTAAATAAAATGTTTCGTACATCTGCTTTTTAAAATTTGAATCGATGGATGATCAAATTACTTTTAACGCGTTCTGTAAATGATGCAGAAACATTGCTTTAAAAAAATAGGGTCTCAGAGACTTTAGAAAAGACGAATTCATAAAATAATAGTGCTTTTTAGTTATTTTTATTTTATTAGTTTTTTTGTACTTGAATAAGTATTTTTGTTTTTCTATATTTTTTTGTATTTTTGTGTTTTCAACTACCATGATGTTATTTAACAGTGAAAAAAACTAATTAAATAATAAAAACTGCTGATTCAATGACGCTTTGCGTGAATAAAGCCAAATATAGCAGGAATCGTTCACAAGGACCCACCTAACCTGGGTTGAACCTAAACCTCTGATTTTGTAAGATGATTCGCTTTGACATTACCTAACTTTTGTATTTCAGACCAAATCTCGAATTCAAATGCTTAGTGCAGACAAACTAAGCACTAGAATCTATACCTAGTTCACATCGAGAACTAGATATTCTGCTGTCAAAAATATATGATTAGTTCTCGGTCTGAGTTTGAGTTTTGTACTGCAATTAACAGGCAAATCTTGGACAAGACATAAGATACGAGACGCTGAGCCAACACGGCAGCCGCGATAAAGGTTTTTCAATTGCTTTGTAAAGAATTTGACATTCAGTTTATACTTTATACGTCAATATTGACGTTTTTCCAAAGAAGATATACTCGCGGCTGCCATACTTGCACGGCTGAGTGTCATGACATGACGCAATGCAAACGCCTACCACTCTTGACTTTCGCGTTTCCTGAGGTAGACAAGATGTATTTATCTGTTGGCACCGACGGAAAGATGTCATTGTATGGATATGACACTGGCTTGTGTTAAGTCATGTACTGAAGCGTGACTGCTGCTGTCATTCAATACTATTCGGTCTTTCCGCGGGTGTTAGCGTGAAGGAAAACTACGCGTTTTTGTCTAGACCCCGGTACAATATACACGGTGCTATTGTGGGATGTGGTTATTGTCCGTACTAGAGGTTCGTAGGTAGTGATGGTTCAAGCTAGGTCGGTAGGTTCGGGATTTAGCAGAGGCCGCTGGCGCCAGCGCCGGCGTCGTTGCCGCGGCCGCCAGCCAGATCGACATTCTCGAAGGGATCCTCCGGGATATCTTCGAAGTGATGCTGCAATTATAAATTGATTTAAGGTTGCTTAAAAAAATAGGAACATATGAATCCTACCTTATTGTGTCTTTATTTCGAAAGTGCGCTTCAGAGGCTCTTTAAGCGCACATGGCACATGTCTTCCACCTTCTTAGGTTTCAGGATATAAAATACCAGTTCCCTTACGATGTTTCCTTTCACCGTTTAAAAGTACTGGCACATAAATACATTTTGTGAACAGAAAAATATATTGATGCTCGACCGGATTCAAACCCACAAGCTGAAGATCGGAAGGCGGACGCTGTACCACTAGACCACCATTGTCACATACGAATAAGATCATCAAATGTGATGATAGACTATCACCCCAAATCAATCAAATAATCGTTTTGTAAATGGGCTTAATGTTCCAAGAAAAAAAGTAGGTATGTACAAATAAATATAATATAAAATTGATTATACAGGTGTCCTGTTTTTGAGGTGATAACGTCTTATAAACCGGCATGATCGGCCTAAGCGTACGGCTTGTGACGCATCTTAATGGGTTAAATGTATGCAATTTTTCATCAATGTTTTCTTATGACGTTATCACGTAAAATTATCGTCCGTAAACCGACTTTACAGACAAACATTTTTTTATTGGACAATCAGACAGGATTTCATTATATTAGAAAAATTCAAGCTTGTCTGGAAAATATGACACATTTTAAACTAAATCTACGGGTTTTTTGTAAAAAGTTCATTAATCATGAATGTTGAGCCTTGCCTACCAAGTCATGGGCGTCATATACTACATATACTACTAACTACTAAGAGTTTCAGGATGACGTTTATTACACACACACTCACAAACACACACACACACACACACACACACACACACACATACATACATACATACATACATACATACACACACACACACGCACAGACACACACTAACTCATAAACACACTAACTGACTCATACTGTTAGTTGAAACACCTAAATCTCTGTAAACGGAGGCGGGCGTTGGTGTCTGCGATACAGTTTTTCTAACTACTGCAGGTACCATAGTTTTTCTAATTGTTTTATGAGCAAATGTTATTAGTTCCTAAATAAACATTTTAGATTTTTATTTTTTTTGTAAATATTTACATAGATTCTGTATATACAGAAACTAGCGACCCGCCCCGGCTTCGCACGGGTGCAATGCAGATACTAAATATACTACAGAATGTCTAATGTGATTAGAAACCTCTAAAGTTATCAGTGTTTCTCTACTAAATTATACATGTATTATACATATAAACCTTCATCTTGAATCACTCTATCTATTAAAAAAGACCGCGTCAAAATCCGTTGACTATGTAGTGATACATACACCGATACCCAATTTCACTTTGAAAACTTTCGTGAATTGTAAGTACAATAGATTTTTGAGAACCACGGGCTTTTACTCACGTATATTTTATCGATGGAGGCACCGACACTGTCGATTCATTTAGAGAATCTTCATCAGGGTGAGTTTGATCCGCGCTTAGCTTGCTCACGCTCGTGAAGATCAGTATAATTACTTATAGCAAATTCAATAGAACTATTTAGTACCCACGTTATTATTTATGACATAAAAATAATATGTCTTTTGAATTATCCAAATCGGACCATTACTTACGAAGATATTCAGTAATAAACATTATGCCGTGCCGGTGAAATTAATGAACGCGGGAGCGTTCGACGTCACTGGGAGGGTTACTTCTCTCTTACTTCAAGATCCGATAACTGGCAGCGACCGTCCCTGTGACGTCACAGCTACCGCGGCAAACACTCACTGAACTTCGCTAGTCATTTCGTCATAACTTTCGTCATTTTTTGTCGTAGAACAAAAATATTTTTACTGTATTTTTAAGTTTTCCTTTTTTCTTTGCTCTATAAATCTGCATTTTCAACTAAAAACGTTAAGGATACTCATTCGCACGATTCAATGCTCTAAATAATACCCGAGTAAAGTCCGTTTCTAGTAATGTACCCATACCTGAGACAAATATTTGCAGATCATATAAACATTGGTCCCTCAAAATCACTCAACCTTAATGGTACTTACATAGTCTACAGCAGCCTGTCCGACGCTGACATAGGGTTGTTCAGCCCCCATGCGTACCCCGGGGCAGGTGAGAGCATCGCGGTCCCCCTGAGGCAAGGGGATGGTGGTAGCCAGCCGTGCGTATTCCACGTCCATCGAGCGAATGAACGGCGCGTTCAAAGCCCGCTGCACCAGTTCAGAGTCGTTCTCATCCATACCTTGAATTATATAGCAGGGATTATTTTAAATAAATAAATAATTAATTAATTAATATTGGTGAACCATCAATACCATCTAGCCTCAAACTAAGCATAGCTTGTGGAGAACAATATAACTGATAGAATACTTATATATTTTTTAATATATTATAACGTGAAGCAAAAACTTTGTACCCCATTTTACGAAAATTGCGCGGACGGAGGAGTATGAAATTTCGCACACTTATATAGAGAAGGCGTGCAGATTGCTAATATTGTTTTAAATATTACCATCACCAGTAGGTGAGTACTAGTATTTTTAAATACAGTATGTATTGGTACTTTTGTCAAATTCTATTTCTAAAATGTTTTTATTCAATACAATCAAGGATCAGTTTGAAACGCCTGACATACTAAATTTAGGTGCCAATTCCTCATAACCCAAGTCTAAGTTAAGAGAAGAATTGATCTCGTCTCGTCCAGGTCCTAGCTTCTTTTTCCATCTTATCTAATACCTTTAAACAAGCAATTCTTGTATCGGAAACGGCTCTAAACGATTATCATGAAATGTAGTATGCAGAGGGTTTCAGGGGCGATAAATAGACTTAGCTAGGTTTCATTTTTAGCAAACGTCGTTTTATCCAAGTTTTATACCGAACAAGCTCTGTCATCCAGGTACTAACTAGCTTAACTACGAAAATCGATTACAAGGAAACAGATGTTTATACATTGCAAATATGTTAGTTAACTGTCTGAGGACAGCAACATGAGGCCATGCATTCTTATCAACAATAGTCATTTACATTAAAATTTATAATTAGAGAATCACTAAGAAATAAGTTTAAAGAAATTAATATTATGACAGTGCCTTGTCAGTATATTAGGTCTTTACCTATGAAATTGCCGTTTTGTATGGAATAAGTGGATGTACTTATTTTTTTAAACTTTTTTATTTCTGTTATTCAAAGTAATCACCCATGCAATCGACGCATCTTTGCCAACGCATTGGCAGTTCATTGATGCCCTTCTTGTAAAAAACAAGTGGACGGGAGGCAACAAACTCTTCAAAGGCATTTTGTACTGCCTCTCGGGAATTTAATTTTTCACCCACTAAAAAGTTGTCTAAATTTTGTCTAAAAAAGTAATAGTCGGTAGGTGCAAGGTCTGGTGACAATGGCGGATGAGGCAGAGCTCCCAACCCCAGCTCTTGCAGCTTGGAGACTGTCTGTTGTGCAATATGGGGTCGCGCGTTGTCGTGAAGGAGCAGTGGGGACGACCGATTGACCAAAGCTGGTTGCCGATGTGCAAGCTTCTCCATCATTGTCTCCAGTTCTTCACAGTACACATCTGCAGTAATGCTCATGCCGTTTTGTAAAAAGCTGTGGTGAATCACACCCGCACCAGACCACCACCAAAGTGACCATCACCTTTTTAGGGGTCATTTTTGGTTTAGGGCATTGCTTTGGTGCTGAACCAGGATCTAACCAACTTGCTGAGCGCTTTCGATTGTCGAACAGAATCCATTTTTCATGGCACGTAACAATTCGGTTCAAAATTCCTTCATTTCTTTGCCTATTGAGCAGCGCGAGGCAGGTCTCGACGCGTACGTTGCGCTGGCGATCGTAAAGTTCGTGGGGCACCCATCTATCAAGTTTTTATACCTTGCCTATTTGTCGCAAATGGATCAAAATTGTTTTGATGCTAACATCAAAAGCTGCTGCTAACTCAGCTGAAGATTGAGTTTCGTCAGCTTCCACAATCGCCTTTAATTCATCATTGTTGACCAAAGTCTCCGGACGACCACGAGCTTCATTTTTCAAGTCAAAATTTCCAGAACGGAACCGGGAAAACCAATAACGGGTTGTGCGTTCGTTTGTACAGTTCTCTCCGTAAACGTTTTTGATGTTACGTGCCGTTTGTGTCGCGTTGGTGCCACGACGGAACTCATATTCCATAATTACAGGAATTTTTAGAATATAATTTATGACGAAAAATGTTCAAATGTAATGAAAATACAACGCTAATCAATAAACAAAAGACTGAGTTTGTAAAAAGAATGTCATGTTTCTAAAACAAAATTAATTTGAATTTAGAATACAAAGCCATTCCAAACTTTTTTTCTATTTGAAATGACCAGTACTGAAGAACGGCAATTTCATAGGTTAAAGACCTATTATATACGAAAATTTAATGTATGTGCTCAAATATGTTCATTTATTAAAATAAATGCGATAATCATAGTATTACCACTAGAAGTAAAGATAAACTAGCTGTTCCCACTAGTGTTAATAAGTCTTTTATAGGGCAATGTGTACGCTTCTATAACAAGGTCCCAAGCGACGTGTTAGATTTGTCGATTGGCAAATTTAAAAACGTAATTAAACAGAAACTGTCTATTAAAGCTCTAAATATTATAAAAATTCTGATTATTTAGATGACAAAAAAGTTTAGTAATCTGCTCCAACTCGACTCGGCATCCGTAACAAAATTGGCAAGGATCATACAAAAAAGTGTTAAGACCAGACGAGTTTCTTGCCGGATTCTTCTTAAACTGGGGTTAGGAGGAACCGGCACCTAGATTCACTGTAAGAAGACGATTCAAAGTGCTCCTTGTGATTTTATTGAGTAAAGATTTATTGAATTGAAAAAATACGTTTACTTAAGACTACTCATTATGTAAGCTTTAAGCATGTGCTAACACGGTTTGAAACCACAGTTTCTACCAAGATGACCTCGGTAAAAACGTATGTTTCAAGTGGTTGCAAACAAAATTTCGCATGACCTTTAAACGCCCTTGGTAGAAAGGCTTGCCCAGCAAACCACTGGCAGAAGCGGTGGTTTCAAACCGTCTAGCCGCTTGTTTTAAAACCACGCGTACCACAGTCGCGCCGCTGCACGCATCGAGTGCGGACGTATTGCGCGCACGCACGGTATTACGGAGAAAGAACGTGAGGTTATCACTGAATTCATCGAGTTATTTAGAGACCTACCCTGTCTCTGGGACTTAATGTCTAAGGAGTACCAAGACTCCACCCAAAAAAAATGTTATTTTTTTCTTCAAATGCACACAAAAGTGCCATACAAACTCCAAACTTTAGACATTTTGATAAATAAGGAGCCATGGCCTCTTTGTAAATTGTTATAGTGCATTACAAGCGTTCTGCACACGTCAATTCAGCACGAGTGATTTAAGCACACTGAAGTTTGGGGTTTGTTTAAAACCGTGTAGACAGAAAACGTTCTACCAAGGTCACCTTGGTAGAAACTGCGGTTTCAAACCGTGTAGCGCATGCTTCAAACTGCAACACCAAGACACAGACAAAACATCGATGTTTATCACACAAATGTTTGTGCTGGGAGGGAATTGAAGCCCCAACCTACAGCGTAGAAGGCAGAGCTATAACCAATTGAGCTGAGGCCAGTCAGAATGGTTTGGGAAGAGCAAATTATACGGCTGGTTGTAGATACTTTCCTATTTTCAGGTCTGTTACTTGTGTTTTTTTCTTATTTTGATTACACCACTTATAACTCAATAACCACTGGACCGATTTGGATGAAACTTAAAATGAATATAGTTAGTAACTTGGATTAGGATATAGGCTATTTTTTATCCGGGAAAAACAACGGGAACGGGAACGGGAACGGGGCGGGCGAACCCGCGGTTCAATATTTATCCATCCATCTATCAATATTTATCTGTAGTTTTGTTACACTCAGTAATTTTGAACCTTTTGAATTATTGTAATAATATTACAATAATTCAAAAGGTTACTTTATTTTAAATTAATATTAGTAGGTACTTTTTTTGTGAAGTTGTAACCACTCAACGAAGTGGGCACGGGTCAGCTAGTTATACATAGAAACACACAGATCACAGATCCGATACAAATAGTTGCAGATCATACAAACATTGACCCACTGCAACACAAGAGTTCGTCAAAATGTTTTTTCTGTTTTTCTATGTGTGTAGATATCCTTAGATTGATATAACCTGCTTTAAGCTCCGTACCTTAAAAGCTCCGTACCTCAAGAGCTGGTACTTCAAATAACCGTAAATAAATAAATAAATGATACAACGGTTATCATCTATTTATTTATTTACGGTTTAGATGATGCATTAGATGATGTCTAAGATATGATGATGATGACTTAAAATAGGAAATGCATGAACTTTTATACAATCGAGCCAGTTTGTAAACGTACTGTCCACCTATTGGTACCGCAACCTATTCTACTAATATTAAAAATGGAAAGTTTGTGTGTTTGTAAATTTTCTTGTGTTGTGGCTCAATCACATAGTAACGGCAGTACGAACTTGGTTGGCACATAGTCTGTGAGATGTTAAAAATCACTTACCCTGGAGGAGCATCTCGATAGTGTTCTGTTCTGCTTGCTCGCAGTTGCTGCACCATTCCTGGAAGCGAAGATGGGATGAGTGACCCACTAGCACTATCAAATCCAAAATAGAACTGAACCGATATTTTGTTTAAATTTATTTATTTATTTGTTTGTAAACACTTTGAGTACATTTGTACCTATAATTTGGCTATAATTTAAAACCTATGATTCTATAAACCCATAATTTGGCTTATTCATATTGTACATAATTTATGGAACATTACATGTTTTAAAATAAAATTTGTACATTATAAATTTCAAACATAGGTAGGTACTTTTAAATTGATTTCTAACTCACGCCCTAGAAAAACCTGTGTTTTTTAAATTTAACCCGGTATTGACATTACATATTTGAGCCTCTTGCAATCGCCCAAAGCGTTTTCACGACGTCTGATAGTTACATTGTGTGACCCAAGCTGCCTCCTATCTCGCTCAGCGTTTCAGCATTGCTATTTAACGTTGCAATGCCGCCAGTTGAGAACGCTACCCTCTAGCAGTGATCTGAATCAGTTGAGCTATCTATAGATCGTTTTAAACGGTCCTTAGATAGCTCAATTGTTACACACGTATTTTATATTATTGTATATTGTTATGTACATTTCTGTAATTATTTCTGTAGATAAAGCCTTTATTACTAACTAAAATATGTCACTGATAGACGGTTGAAGAACAGCTTATCCTTCGATAAAGGGCTCCTGTAAAGTCTTCTATCTCTAGAAATCCTTTGCTATCCTATAGCGTGCTATTCTCCGGTCCATTCTGGGCTACTCTTTTTAGGTCATCTTCACAGCGTTTCGTTTGTCGGCATTTACTTCTACTTTTGCAATCTCTAGAGTACCGCTCTGATAATAATCTTGTACATTTCTCATTTTTCTCCCTTTACATATAAATAAATAAATAAAAATAATACATATACCAACAACGCACACAACACCATCTAGTCCCAAACTAAGCATAGATTGTATTATTATGACCAGATGGCTGATTGAATACATATTTATTTTTAAACTTATGATACCTTATAACACCCAGACACAACACAAACACCTATGCTCAACACACAAATGTTTATCCTGGGTAGGAATCGAACCCTCAACCTACAGCGTAGAAGGCAGTGCTACTGCCAACTAAGCTGACAGGCCAGTCAAATATATATAGTACAAATTTGCATACTTTGTTTATTTACCACTTCGCAGTTAATAGCCTCATAGATGTTGATCATGTATGGTACGGAGAGAAAGAATCTTTGAGACGGACATAGAATACTTATAATGTAAGTACCACACGTACAAAGCTGCAAGCTGCACCTAGTAATTTATAATTAATAATAAATAAATAAATAATCCCGGACATTTCACACAGCATCATCTGGCCCCAAAGTAAGCAGAGCTTGTGTTATGGGTACCACATAAGTGATACTTATATACTTTTTTTTTGTCAATATTTACATATTATACATAGAAACACAGACCCGAGAAAAATACTTGCAGATCACACAAGTATTTGTCCCGCGGCGGGAATCAAACCCGCAACCTTCTGCGTCTCAGCCAGACCTTAGCCCACTGCGCCACACAGGTTGTTAATTTTTAAAAAATAATGCGTAAAATATTCCCAGCTCAGCTCCCAACCTTGTAAGCTTTCTCAGCAGCGACGAGATCACCGCGAGCTAACTGTATAAGCACAGCGACGACAACGAGACGGCCCACGGCTCCATAGTTGTTCACCTGGAGATGGTAGCCGATCTCCAGACGCACAGAATCCATGGCTTGATCGTATCTGAAAAAATAAACAAGCATAAAAAAAACAGTAGAAACCAACAATAATCTACTCATTCAGAGCATTAGAATGAGTTTAAAAGGTTGCCTGGAAGTCGCTTTTAGCGATAAGGCCGCCCATTGTATAACTTTAATGCTAATTGTATTTTTTTGTGTTCTCCGGTCCGGTAGCCGGTAAACTGCTGTAGACCAACCAAGGTCACCCAACTACTCTCATGTATCCATTCCATTATCCGTATTTGGTATATCACACCCACGCACACATGCACACTACTTACACTACAGTCACACATACCTAACATACCATACCTAAAATGTACAACAAATTTTTTAGATCATAATATTTAGACCTTATGTAATGTTATGTTATGTATCTCTTATGTAATTTTTCTTCATATTTCTCTTTACTTTCTCTGTATAACGTTTGTGGACTTTTGAAGTGAAAACTTCTTTACCATCGTTGTGATTTGAAAGTCGATGAAACGAAAAAGCGACAGTAAAAACAGACACATTAATTCATAAGATTTAACGTGTGAGAAAATGAGATGGGAAGCATTATACAGTGTTTCTTATATTCGTGGTTCTCTTTGTGCTAAAAGATTCAAAATTTTTGAAGGTTTCACTTCTAGCACGTGTGAATTGCACACATGTTTTTTTTATTGTCTTGTAAAGTAGATAAAGAACAACAAACATAGTTATATGCCAATAAATAATTAACAAGTACCACAAGTTGGTTCTTGTTGCCCGCACTACTATTTTCGATATCAACGATGTCAATCAAGGATAGCATATGGATGACAATATTTCAGGGCTGGGTCATGATTATCATTGATAGGGTGGTGATGTTACAGTATCAGATCATGTTGATCCTTGTTTTATGACTTTGTTTTATACTATGTAGTGACAATCACTACATAGTATAAAACAAAGTCGCTTCCCGCTGTCTGTCTGTCCCTATGTATGCTTAGATTTTTAAAACTACGCAACGGATTTGATTACGGTTTTTTATATAGATAGAGTGATTCAAGAGGAAGGTTTATATGTATAATACATGCATAATATAGTAGAGAAACACTGATAACTTTAGAGGTTAGCGTATATTGGTTCAACGTATTAGAACTACTGAGGTACAGCAACGCGTGGCCGGGTCACGCCGGGTCACGGCTAGTATTGAATAAAATTATTTGATTTTGACTTTGACAATAACATTGAAAAAACAGGATACCTTATTAAACTTTTTAACAAAAAATTAAACCGCCGAAAAAACTGAAAAGCAAAATATAATAAACCTTTTTCATTTAACCTTAATAACTAAGTTCTTAAACTAATGTAAGTATACCTAAGTCATTTTGCTGAATTTTTTATTACTATTAAAAAAGCTACCTACTTTACTTTAGCTATCATACAATATCAATATCCTACAATCAGTGAGTGAACAATCAAACATCCCCTGTTTGCCTACCCTTAGGGTTGGATTTTTTTCCAAATTTATCTTGGACCAACTTCGGGGTATACCCTTTCCATTAAAAACAGAATTATTGAAATCGGACAACTCCGTAAAAAGTTATCCGTAGTCATACATATAAAAAAAATACGCGTTGACTTGAGAACCTCCTTTTCGTCGGTTAAAAAATAATATCCAATAGCTCAGACCTATGTTAGTTGGGGGATGTGACCATCTAGAAAAGAGCTAGATTCTTCGTCTGTCATTATACGCTTTATATTAGCTTCACTTGTATGTATGTTTGTATGTAACCGACTCCTTAGGACGCGATTTGGCCCACTTTAAACGGCCTGATTTCATTCAAATTTTGCTCGTATTCCTACAAAATAATTGAGAAATCTGGGAAATTACCCACATTTCTCAATTATTTTGCAATTACCCGCCATGATGGTTACCACACGGGGGAGAGCGATCGGGTCGACGCTTAAGAGGATAATAGAATTATAAGTGTATTGTGGTGCAATGTGATTTGAACGACGAGGAATCCCAGACTCAGATTCCAGATTCCATTCCGCGTGACGTCTAGAATTGACAATCCACCATCGACTAAGACTAATAACAAACAAACTGACTATAAACTATAAACACTTGGCATTGGCAGAATTGACATTAGTATGTCACAGGCCATTAACAAAGAAGAAGAAAAGAGCTGATGACCTTGTAATCATTCACTAGACTTTATATATTAGAATAGTCTAATATAAAACATATTAACCTTTTAAATACTTATATGCAATACAGTATACCACTGAGACAAAAAAAGAAACTAGCATCATACAAATATTTGTCCAGGACAGTCAAACCCAATGAACCTCAACGACTGGCCAGTCTGCTCAGTTGCCTCTGCTTTCTGCGCTGTAAGTGAGGGTTCAATTCCCTCCCAGGACAAACATTGTGTCTGTTTTGTGTCTGGGTGTTACAAAGTATCATAAGTGTTTATATAAAAATACTAGCTCCTGCCCGCAGCTCCGCACGCATGGTACCTACATAAAAAGTAGCCTATGTCCTTTCTCAGTCATGTCCTTCTTTCTTTAGACAATGTGTACCAAATTTCATTTAAATCGGTTCAGTAGTTTTGGCGTGAAAGCGAGACAGACAGACAGACAAGAGTTACTTTCGCATTTATAATATTAGTAAGGATATACGTATTATATCAGTTATCTGGTCTCCATAATACAAGTTATGCTTAGTTCAGGCTGGATAATGTTGTGTGCATTTGTCCATCAATATCTATTTATCTAAATTTAATTTATTTTACTTACTTCATCATCTTCACAAGCAGGCGAGATGCCTTACTGGTGTACTCCACAGCACTATGGGTCGAGCTCTCAGACTGAAAAGATACACATTATGACTTAGCTATTTCTATAATATAATAGTAAACAGAGTAGGCTGATCAATATGGATGTCTCTATGTATAATATGTATGTATTTACAATAAGATATATAAGTAGTAAGTATTGTGGTACCCGTAACACAAGATCTACTTACTTTGGGGCACATAATGTCACATATTGTGTGAAATGTCAGTTTACCCACCTGTTCTGTTGGCAGAACTTTTGGGATTTTTTTACCATTAGTTCTGTCCACAGAATAAATGGGTTAAATAATTCCCAGTAGTTCTGTTCACGAATCTTGTGACATGGAATTCAGATCGAAACCAGTTGGTTAGGTTATGTGAAAGTATAGGCAACAACGCGCAAGGCGAGCATGCTGCGGCAGCGGCCGCCCGAGGCGCCATAAGAATTTAATTTGACATTGAAGCCAGGTGTAAAGCATAGTCTTATAAGTCACAAAACTAATGGGAAAATAATCCCAATAGTTCTACCAACAGAACTATTCAACAGAACAGGTGGGAGTAGACGGAAATGTCCGGAAATTATTTATTATTATCATAAATAAATAAATAATCCCGGACATTTCACACAGCATCATCTGGCCCCAAAGTAAGCAGAGCTTGTGTCAAGGGTACCACATGACTGATATACTACTTATATACTTTTTTTTAGTAAATACATACTTATTATACATAGAAACACCCAGACTAATTATGGGGAGAGTCGTGAATCTCTGCATTTTGTACCTTTTATCATTGAAATAAACGACACCCCATGACTATACTAACCTATTAAGGCGTGGTAAGCAGACGATTTATAATTTTTTCTTTCAACTACGTAGTAATGTTATCATTAATCACTACAAAACCGATCACAAAGGACGTATTTTTGCTTAGAACCAAATCAGTGCAGTCATGTTCTAAGAAATCTCATTATTGCACTGTTTTTACTTTTTATTTAGATATAAATTTACCACAGAGGTTTAATATCTCCCATTATGTTTAATATAAAATGTTTGCATTAGCTAGATCAAAAAGATACTGGCTGAAAATAAAAATCGGCTGAATAAAACCGACATGGTGAAAAAAAAAAACAAATGGCGCGCATTTTGTACCATTGTAAAACTTTGATTCTTCATATTTTTAGTTTGAGTAGGTATATTTTATCACAGTAGGTAGTAATCACACAGTAGGAAAAGTAAATTACGCACCTTGCTTAAGAGAGTAATTAATGCCCTCGTGTTAATTCAGTGCCCTCGCTTACGCTCGGACACCAACATAACACCCGTGCATTAATAACTCACTTTGCGCTCGGTGCAACAATCTACTATTTCAACTGAAAAATAGTCTATAACGAAACAAGCTGCGACTCCTATTTTTATATACATTTCTTTCGTTTTTTTTAATTAGTTTTTGCCTAAAGGAGAACAAGATAATACATTTTTTTCTGGATAGATTTTAAGATTTAAGATTAAGATTTTTAATTTTAACACAATGCAGATTGAATAAATGATTTCTTTTGCCGCTATGTAGTGGCTTGTTGTTAATTTAACGAAATATAATTATATGATAATAAAATATTGTATTTCCAATATTAGACCTCCAACTTCCTCGTTTCAAACTGTTTTTAAAATTATCGTTAATTTTGTAATTTGATTATGAAATAAGGTTTCATTTACTTAGTTGTAATTATCTTCACCGAAAGTTAACGTAATTTTAACTTGCGGCTTACATTACTAGGTACACAATTAACGAATTAAAATATTAAGTACTAGGTAGTTCTTTTCATTTCTATTTAAATTTAATCAACACTATTATTATAGAGAGAAAAGATTCGTTTTTTTGTTTGCTTGTAATGTATTAACTCAAAAACTACTTAACCTATTTAAAAAACAAAAAACGTCTGCGTCTTGGGACGCCTGACGAAGTGATAACTTAAACTAATCTAACTAGCACTGCGGGTTAGAGTGAGAGAGGAGGAGCCTGCCTACCGCAGCCGTATGCGTGGGAGAAAGGGAAGCCAGACAGACTGGCTCCGTAAAGCGTTACGTAACGAAGCTGTTTACCCTCCCATAATAAGTTATCACTTCAAAAATTCCTTCACATACAGAAATCTACATTATCAGAAAGTAATATGGGTTGCATTTTATTTAAAAATAATAATATCCCTTCATAAATATTCGCTATTTGAACGCTGGGCTAGAGTAGTTTCCTATTGATGAGTTGGTATCTCGGAAAGTTAATGTCGATTATAAACACACGCTGTAATATGAATAACAACTGAGACGGAAACAGAACGTACGTAACACCAATCAATTAAGTAAATTGATATTGCTAATAAAAACTAATAGACATTGATTGTATCTAGTTTCAGAATCACCTTGCAGAAAATAAGGCTTAAATACTTTAATTTATTCTGCATCTGTTGACGATCGCCATTAAATAAAACCTGAGGGATATTTCCATTCCCATTGTCAGACAGTTAACTGACACATTTGAAATGTATTAACTCTCTTGTATTCGTTTTTCGTAGTTAAGGTAGTTATAAGATGGATCATGCAAACAAGCGCTAGGACCAGAACGAATTTCTTGCCGGTTCTTCTCGAGCTTGAGTTAGGAGGAATTGGCACCTAAATTCACCTAGGATGTAAGATGTTTCAAAGTGATCCTTGTGATTGTATTGAATAAAGTTGATATTGTCTTTGACATTCAAAATAGTTAGTTTACCAACGTTCATGACCGTGATGTATATCGATGTATGGGCACATTATTTTACAATGTTAATTGTCCTGCAATCTTTAGGTTATCTGTGCTGTAGGGTTGAGGGTTCGATTCTCTCCTAGGACAGAGTAAGAACTCTTACTCGGAGAATAATCGTATTATTGTAATACAATTTTGCACAGTATATTTTTTAGTGACCGCTACAAAGTTATGAAATAAAAACTTCTTTAATAACCGTTTTCAGGGATAACTCTCCTACATGTTTAGGTAAACTGGGGCTGATATTTCGTTAGAACGCCTTTTAAAGATAATACGAAGATTTTTGAACAGATCATCGATATTTCTTGATAAAAAAATCTGTGAGAAAATAAGAGGTCAATTCACATACTTATTTTTTAGGAAAGTATTTAAAAATCCTTTGCATTCTTTGTATTGAACATTCTCCGCAGACCACTGAATATTACAATGTTGCGAAATGTTGTTCCACAAAAATTACTTCGCTGTGGACGCATCAAAGGGTTCAGAAAATGTAATTAATAAACACAAATATTTATTCACCTAAGGTAAACACTTACAAAAGAGGATTCAGCAGCTGCCTGGAACAGCTTGTAGGCCTTCTCAGGGTTGTTCTCCTCAAGGATCCTGGCAGATTTAGCAAGCACAGCTGCGCCGCTGTCTCCAGAACCGTGCTGTTGGTACAGGCTCGAAGCTTCGCAAGCTAGCCCGTAGATCTGTTACAAAAATATAGCAGATGTGGTCATTCTGTTTTGTTATTGAAAATGAAACCACATTTTAGTGTTCCGACCATCTTCGTTTGTATGTCTGCTGTCTGGCTGAGCGTCCGTCCTTCCCTAATCACAGCTTTAGCTCGCAGATTTTCATCTTTTTGTCCATTATTGTTAAAGCTCCATAATTAATTATTTTATTATGCTAACTAAACGGTGTAATATAAAAACGTTCTTGTCAAGGAATGATTAAGAAACTAACCTCTTCAGGTGAGCTGGTGTCCCGGCCGACGATGATAGCATTCTCCAGTGCCTTGGCGGCGTGGAAGAAAGAACGGTTCAGCTTGTAGTTCTCCGAAGCCTTCAGGTGGCACTCCATCGAGTTTTTCATATCGCGAGCGATACGGTAGCATTGAGCTGTTGAGAAAACCCATACTAGAGGATCACACTTAACCGACTTGTACTAGGACTTCCTGTCTCGTAGCAATGCGTGAATGCGATCACCACTTCTTAAAACTTCCCTTCTGAAGCACGAAAGCACTGAGATGGAAATGCAACTGCGGTGGATTCAAGGATAGCATTGACCTCGCAGATAGTTGATTAACTTCATTGATTGAGAAACGACTTTGCTATACGAGTATGACACGTGCGCTTCAACAACGGTCACTAAACATTATAACTTTGTGAAGCACAACGTCTATGAAAGTAATTCAAAGCGAGGTGCTATGTCGGATTAAGAATTCTAGGCACAAAATGAGTGGCATAAAGTCAACATCCATACGATCGATCGCACTTGATTGCTTAGCTTAACGCCTACAAAGTCAACACGGGTATATTGCATGCATGCAATAAACGCCCGAGCTTCATGGCATGGAAGCTGGGTTACTCGGATTAAAAACTTTTTAGAAACGTCACGATTTTTAGATGGACTGAAAAATAGAAAGCGAAGACGAAAATCGGAATTGAACCTTTTGCATCGTGAAATAGTGTCATGTAGTGACACGAGTCATCATTTTCAGCTTAGGGGAGAGTGGCCTTTGGGCAGTCTAGTTAAGCCTCCCTCTGTACAAAATTGCTTCTAGCCCCTGTACGATATTGCTGATGGATTATTACTTACCAGCCTGGTTGTATTCATCTGCAGCGGAGTCGTAATCCGGCCTCCAGCGCAGAAGAGTGGTTTGGAGCCTGTTCATAAAACATTGGTAAATTTTTGTTTAAAATCAAAACCACATATGAAGAATATATGAGAAAAAGCTGCATCGATTTCCATCAAATACAAACATCAGCTATCATAATGAAAGATTCTAATTAAATTGAAAAAGATCCACCCGTTTGGGAAACACATGGAAAAATCTACAAAGTTAATATATAAAAATCTCTTTAGGCGTCGCGTTGTGTTGTGTATATATACGTAAATTTTTATGTTGTGAAATGACGCCTTTTTCCCTACGGAGTAGGCAGAGATTACGATCTTGGCATACATCATGTGCTTCATTATCTCATCACATCACTCTAACTCTCATTCCTCATATATGCGTGTGGGTTTAGGGTATGCTTTGGAGTACGCTAAGGTCTTCCCCTTCCAACTTCCCCATTCACACTCGCCTCGTCCATTCCACTGTTTCGCCAATATTTTGTTTTGCTGTCAACGTATGGAGTAAACAGCAACCTAGTTCGAGCTCTGAAGTCTCTAATATAGAGATAAAAAGTCAGTTAAAATACCTAAACCCATTCTATTCGAAATCCATCTTGTGCATCCCAAGATTATCATCGGTTTCTTTCACATCACTTTTTCATTTAGTTTGCCGACGATGCTGACCATGCCCCTGTAATTTTTGCAATTTTGCCATGAGCCTTTCCCTGTGTAAAGTGGTACTATGACAGCCTTGCATCAATCAATTGGTAGGTACTTGGCCGGCATTCCAATATAAATTGAAAAGCCGGTACACCTAGCAATGACGTCATGTCCAGCCGTAATCATCGCGACTGCAATCCTATCGTACCCTGAAGCCTTTTCTGATTTCATTATTTTTAATGCATTCACAATTTAATTCATGCTAATATATCATCTTCATTTTCATATCCATTCATTCAACTAGATACGTGCAATGTCCTCCAATATTTATTATTTATGTATTTATAACTGAGGTGTTGTTGCCTACTCTCTTTCAAACAGACTTTCAAAATACTCTTTGATTTTTTTCGTAAAGCATTCTTCACTTTTAACTAAACTTTCTGAGCTCTGGTCGAGTTAAAGGCTATGTTATAATCATCAGAAAATTTTAATTTGACAAAAAAAAATTAAGTGACGCTGTTTTGGATCTACTCTTACAAAGAGAGCAGTCACCTCATGAAATACGGCTAATTTCATGTTGATTTCTGATAATCTAACAAAAAAAAAAGATGTTCGTCCTGAACTGAGATCTCGATCATATCGTGTCGTTCGATCTGGGTATTCGTAAATAATGTAAAATACAAATAGTATTTACAAATGAAAGCATTAATTAAGGTAAGGGCGAGCTGATGTAAATATACCCACTTAATAATACGGGTAATTTACCTACTCTTATTCACTTATAAGTTCCATTGAACAGCTTAATTTACTAGGTAGATATATATACTATGCTTCACAAGTCGCACAAAATGAAGCGTAGGTAGGTAATTTGAGGTTTATACGTACAGAGATATCTGGCGGAGAAGGTATATCAAATTCGTGAAACAAATTAGAATTTAATAGATGTTGTATTCGTACCTCGATAACGATCACAAGCATTATTATACAACATCCGAGAATTTCAGGATAGTAATAAACAGTTCGAGGAACATCGTATAGAAATGTTATTTCTATAAATCTTGTTATTACTAAGAACTGAATTATTGTTGAAATGAGTTATTTTTAATAAACATTACCAATGCGAAATAATATTTGCTGAAAGCAATTTTGCACAAAGATGCTGGCTGCAATTCTATCAGACCGAGTCCGTTTCCACAAACGCAACACCGCCATTATAACGACCCTAATATTAGCTGTGTCACCGTATAATCATACAATTATATCTTCAGCCTTGTTTCGTCTGTCTGCTGGCTTCTAAATAAATAAATTCTATGAATACTGTAGCTACATAGATATTATTTATCTTGATGTGTTTGATGATAGTTCACCAGGTTTTTTTACGCGACTACACTGAGGGTGTGTGCAGTTTTATTTTAAACAAGGTACTGCCCCGGCTTCGCACGCATGGTACCTAGTACCTAGACCTACATAAAAAATTGCCTATAATATGCTATTCTTGGTCATAGACAGACCTACATAAAAAGTAGCCTATATCCTTCTCCGAAGTCCCATATATCTCTATACCAAAATTCTTCAAAATCGGTTCAGCAGTTTAGGCGTGAAAACGTAACAAACAGACAGACAGACAGAGTTACTTTCGCATTTATAATATTTGTTAGATAAGGTCCATCTATACCAACTTTCATACAAATCCACATATATACCTACAAACATCCATATATCCACATAAACTTTCGCAATTACAATATTAATTATTAGAATACAAGCAAGCCAAACAAGCTTTAAGTCTCCACTTAAAGCTAACAAAGCATTCTGACGTAAAACATACAGAAGGCATCACGTGCGCCCGCACCCCTTCATAAAAAAGACTTAAAGTTGCGTCCGCGTCATAACCCTACGTTTTTTTTTTATTTTGAGTTTAAAGGTACGCTTACACGGGCAATTCTTTTTCTTTCAACTACGTAGTAATGTTATCATTAATCACTACAAAACCGATCACAAATGACGTATTTTTTGCTTAGAACAAAAACAGTGCAGTAATGTTATATGAAATCTCAATTATTGCACTGTTTTTCATTATTGCACTGTTTTTTACTTTTTATTTAGATATAAATTTACCACAGAGGTTTAATATCTCCCATTAAGTTTAATATAAAATGTTTGCATTGGATCAAAAAGATACTGGCTGATAATAATAATCGGCTGAATAAAACCGACTTGGTGAAAAAAAACAAATGGCGCGCATTTTGTACCATTGTAAAACTTTGATTCTCCATATTTTTAGTTTGAGAAGGTATATTTTATCACAGTAGGTAGGTTGGTAGTTGAAAGAAAAGTAAATTACGCACCTTGCTAAAAAGAGTAATTAATGCACTCGTGTTAATTCAACCATCATAACACTCGTGCATTAATGACTCACTTTGCGCTCGGTGCAACAATAAACTATTTTATCTTTGTTATGGCATATGTCATACATAACGATGTCTATTTTACCAAAGTCAAAAGTTTAGATTGTTTATAGTAAGAGGTCACGAAGTCGTATGTTGTCGTTCGTAATTTGTTAACTTCTATAAAATCGTGAATTTTCATATTAAATACTTCTACGGTTTATTTTTGTTCGAATCTTAAATATACACAAATGTTTTTGTTTAGATAATCTCATAAAAATTACAATAACTCACTGATAATCGTGGGCAAATGGCCTATTATACAAGCTTAGAGTCGCGCAACTTTCTATGGAGAGAGCTATGTTGGGTGTTTCACTACGTGATAAAATCTGCAACTAGGAAGTTCGTAGAAGAACCAAAGTTACCGACATAGCACTAAAAATTTGCAAGTTGAAGTGGCAATGAGCAGGCCATATAGCTCGTAGAACTGATAACCGTTGGGGAATAAAAGTTCTAAAAAGTTCTAAGACAAAGGACAAGAAAACAAAGCGTAGGACGACCCTCCACCCGATGGACTGACGACATTGTTAAGATAGCAGGAAGGCGGTGGATGAAGAGGGCTCAAAATTGTTCTTCCTGGAAATCTATTGGGGAGGCCTATGTTCAGCAGTGGACTTCTTAAAGCCTGATATGATGATGATGAATCGTGGACAATGCTTGCCAATAATAACGACGTTTCCACAACATTAAACAATTTAAGGCAATGGCCACATGTAACAATTGTATAGAGATACCGCCACATCGTACCTCGTGTTAGAGAGCAATTTATGACAACATTTTTTTCCAGATAAGTCCAAACTAGTTTCCGAGCAACTATTCAAGAAATTGCCCGCCTAAGTGTACCTTGAGCGTGTCAGCCAGCGCAAATAATAACTTTAATTACTCAGAATACACTCAGAATGTTGTATAAGTTTGTTTGTATATTATATTTGGATGTGTTAGTGTATACCTTGTTGATGCAACTAATAAATAATAAATAAACCCTGTAAGACTTGTTCCATAGACAGACACAGAACACATACCTATGTTAATCTAATTTGTGTTTGGTCTGTGTTTGGGTGTTTTAAAGTATCATAAAGACGTATTTATTTTAAAAATATATAGTATTTTATCAGTCCTCAATCTGGTCACTTTAACAAGCTATGCTTAGTCTGGGAATAGATGATGTTGTGTGAATTTTCCACCAGTATTTATTTATTTATTATAAAAATAAAATAAATAATCCCGGACATTTCACACAAAATCATCTGGCCCCAGTAAGCAGAGCTTGTGTTATGGGTACCACATGACTGATACACTATATACTTTTTTGTAAATTTATTATACATAAAAACACAGAGACCAGAGACAAATACATGCAGATCATACAAACATTTGTCCCACGGCCGGAATCGAACCCGCAACCTTCTGCGTCTCAGACAAATCTTAGCCCACTGCGCCACAGAGGTCGTCTCGCACTCGAATGGCATAATTGATATAATACTCTGGCTGGTTTTACTACTACTCTGTATGGAGCAATTAAATGCGCGATTTTCGTATACTCTGAATTGACTTCGGTCGACCACGTGAAAACTATTGTTCCATACCACTAAGAGAATGGAATGGCGAGAACAAAGCTTTTAGTAAAAGCTTCCACTTTTCTTGCATACTGTAAATTTTCATCAAAACTCGTTAATAACTTCAAAGAATAGTTGAATGAAATCGCAAATACAAACAATTCAAACCAAAAATAAGCAAAAATAAAATACAATCGCAAAATAATATATTCTTAAATTATAATGCTTTCGTGGCTGGCTGACTGACATATTAACGCATAGCCTGAACTATAAGTCTATCAATATATTGATTCTATCAATAAACTTGAAAGGAAGGTTTCTCTTATGACGTCGAGGTGCACTAAGAAAGGAATTTTTGAAGTTTTCCCGTAAAGGGGTGTGAAAACGTTTTTATGGAACTGTTTATCACATATTGCAATTTGCTTGAAACTTGGTTCTAATTCTGCAAATAAAAACTGACTAGTTTTAAATATTTTTTGAAATAACCCTCAAAGAGGGGTAAAATGAAATGTCGACGTGTGTATGGGAACTTTTTGAAGGGTAGTGCGATTTGCTAGAAGATTCACAATAAATATATGAAAATTTGTTACACACACATAAAAATAGAGATTGGTTTCAGCAAAATAGTGACCTTTATAGAATCAATACTAGGAATCGACACAAATTATACATCCCTAAGTTTCGACTAGAAAAAGTAAATAAGTAATTTATGAGGAACACGCGATTATTTCCATCCGTCCCCCTACTTTGTACCCTCAGGAGGACAGATGGGCCAAAAAAGTTCTATCTGTCCCCCCGTCAATTAGAAGAAATTTAAAGAAATTTAAAGCGTACATAAAAGGAAGTCTTTGGAAGAAAGATAATATGAATGACTATATTATTGATAAGAATGCATGGCCTCATGTCACTCTGCCCTCAGACAGTTAACCGACACACTTGAAATGTATAAACTCTCTTTTGTATTAGTATTTCCTAGTAAAGCACTAGGACCAAGACGAGTTTCTTGCCAGTTCTTCTCGGGCTTGAGTTAGGATGTATTGGCACTTAAATTCACCTAGTATGTTTCAGAAGACGTTTCAAAGTGATCCTTGTGATTGTATTGAATAAAGTATCTTTTGACTTTGACATACGTCTGGATATTTAAAATATAAATAAATGCACACGTGTTTTAGAGTTTTTCAAAATAACGGATACAAGGACTAAAAAGGGCTATCAACGTTTTTATGGGAACTTTTTAACTGTAATAATAATTATTATTATTATCGCAAGCTGCCCCGCTCGCGACTTCGTCTGTGCGTTTAATAAGAAAATTATATCACATTAAAACACAATTTAACGTACTCAGGAAAATCTAGGTATCTATCAGTAAGATTTTTTTTAAATCGGTTTGTAGTCCACGGTAACTCTCTACATAATATGTACGCACGTTGAAAACAAAAGTGACACTAAACGAAATTTAGTGGTATTGAGTTACAGTGACAACTGAAAGCTACAGAAAAAACTACGTCATCTCCAAAGAAAGACCCGTTTCTTAATAGTTCACTTAAGACGTCGCTAGATGACACTAGTGTCAGTTCATACTTTCAGGTTTTGAGCTTTTTAGGCTCTGTTCCATAAACTAAAACCGACACTAAACCAGTTTAGGTCCGGTCGTCAGCGACAATTGTTCATGGAGTAAGTGAAAAAGTGACTTATTTTGTTTAGTGTCAGTTATGTCGTAACTTTTCATGAAATAATTATAAATAATTGAATGCATCAGTGAAATTTTTGTTATACTGCCATTATTGTACCATAATATTATGAGTAATATTTGGTTCACTATTACATAAACGGCACACTATGTTTAGTGTCACTTTTTCGATTATGAAAAGTTTAAAGAAACCATTATTAGTTAAGAAAACATAAAACTTTTTTGTTTGCTCCTTGTTTTCTTTGTCCATTTACAAGCTATTGTGTTCAATTACGCATTTAGGCTCTAAGCTTTTGCATATTTTTTTTATTATTTTATTAAAAGATTAATGAAACACATGAATAAAATCACACAATCACTATATTTAAATGCTTTCTGATTCAAGATTTTTGATCAATCGACCTACAACTGCTCGAACGCGCTACTACCTAACGCCTACTGGAAACAGCAACGATGATGATTGAGACGTATCTCCCGCCTCAGACGGTGATAGGACGTTCGCAGAACTTCTACCTTCTACCACAAAAGAAAAAACCTGCATATTTAGCTCAGGTCGTCTTTGTCTTCTTCGAACACGTCATATTGTTTGTTTTCTACTGAAGAAAATAAACGAGTCTTCCTTCATCAACGTGCCAAATGAAGTCGTCGGAATGATGAATGCGGTAGCAACAGCCACTTAGTTCTGAAGAAATCACTTCACAATCACAATCTTGGAACAAGGTTATAAAAATAATCTACCAGGAGTTGGTAGTTACCAACTCCTGGTGAATCGTTAAGCTTGGTTAGGCTCAAACGGGAAACCGTTGTCGACTAACACTCTAAAACACTGCAGGCTGAATATAACAGAGAACAAATCTATGAAAATATACAGACAGTTGATAGCGCTTTTTGTTACCTAGATCAAATCCAGCTCCGATGGATCAGAATGTTCAAGCTCCACATGAAAACATATAGAAAAGCTAACAAAATAGGTAGCTGTGGTTGAAGTTTTTGCAAAGCACACAAGAAAAACTAACGAAATAATAGAGTACTTGAATAGAAGAAGAGAATAATAGAAACTTTACATGAGAAGAGTTTAAAGACTTTGTAGTGGAGACTGGAATATCAGTAAAAAAAGTTTCAAATGCCTTTGCTACATCTATATCTTGCTTAATGATATTATTGTTTATATTTAAATTTATTACACTTTTATGAGTTTTGGATTTTCCGGTCTCACTATTAATTATTTTCCAAGTTGCTTTTATTTTATCTTGACTGTTTTAAATTTTTGAACTTAAATACTGAGATTTAGCAAAGCGACAAACATTTTTAAAGATTTTTGAGTAATTTTTTACTTTTTCTTTTAACTCTTCACTAAAGTTATACCGTTTTTCACTGTACAATTTATACAAGGTACGCCTACTCTTATGAATACCTGCTGTTGCCCACTCACAAAATGTTGAACTGCCAGAGACCACAATAGTTTTGGATGTGAAAATGGAACTGAATACTTTATTAAATTCAGTGAAAAATGTATTGTATAAATCATTTGGATTATCATCATTATACAACAAAAAAGGCAAGTTGGTATCCAGGTTCAATCTTACTTTCTCTAAATGATCAGTGGTAACTGGTATATAAGTATTTTTTTTTGTACATCTTTATTATTATATTTAGTTTCTATTTGAACTAGTTGACCGAGATGGTCAGAGTGAATATTACTAATTATATTTTTGCTTATTTTTTTTGTTTACATTGGTAAAGATATTATCTATGCATTTGGCCGAAGTGGCAGTTATTCTAGTTGGCTCCATAAATGTAGGTTCAAGACCAAATGAATTAAATAAACTAGTTATTCTGGTACTTAATGAATATTTCTCAAGCAAATTTATACAAACAAGGAACCACTCCAACTCTGTGCAGGCTATCTCAATGTGTCTTTCTACAGAGTGGGCGACAATGACTTTGCGTTCTTTGAATTTTATTTGTTTATTTATTAATATTAATGATCCACCTCTTATAGAATGTACTCTGCAGAAAGAACTACCAACTTGGTGATTCTTGAAGTTGAACATGAGGTCATGACTTTGCAGCCAATGTTGTGTTAAGCAGATTATGTCAATATTGTTTGAGTTCATGTACAAGTCTAATTTTAATTCTTTGTTGCAAATTCCTTGAATATTTTGATGCACCAAGTTAGTAAACTTAAACTTATTTACAGTATTTATTTTACAGTTTTTAGTCTTTTTGTTTGATTGACTATTTTTATAACATATATTATTTGACTTGTTAATACTAGAGACTTCCTCTATTGTCTTTTTATCTAATTTAAATTACTAGGAAAAAATTCCAGAGTCTGATTTGAAATGTCAAGATTATGCTCAATAGAAGCATTGTGTGTAGCCAAGTTCTTGGCTGTTATACTAAAATAATAAGATAGCGAAACAGCTACCTGTCGTTTGTAATAATTAGGAAGGTAGTATCTACCTTTTGTCAAATAATATTTTTTACTAACAATGTTGTTAGTGTCAATCATATGGATTACATTATTATTATTGCATGACATTGTATGCAAAGCCTGATTTAATTTATACCTATGGTCATTTTCTGCTTGTGGCAAGCTGTCGCTGTAGGGAAATGTAAACATTACAATTTTGTTTACTTGCAATGAACAAAGTGTTTCAAAATATTTTATTAGTTCAGCTTTGTTTACATTACCCCTATTTCCAAGCCAAATTACTAAATTAGAGTTGTGCTTCAAATTATACTTAGTTATTAATTGCATTATGTCATGCAGGTCACAGTTTGGTAAGCAATTATTTAGTACAGTATGTCCCATGCTAGTGTTTAATAATAATTGGCCCATATTTTTTCCAATTTCATCACAGAACATTATGGTTTCTTCTAATGTAACATTTTTGTGTGAGTCCGAACAAGCGTGGGATGACGATACAGAAGCACACACTGGCCTAGGATTCTCAGAACCTGACTATCACAGGTGGGGTTAGTCACAAATGAATCAAAGCGGACTTGATCATTGTTTGAGACTTTGAGTACTTCATCCACGGCCAATGAGTACTCCCGTATCGCCTCCTGAGACTTCTCATAACGGTTTATTTTTTTTATTGTTTTTCCTAACTGTGTACATAATTTAAATGATTATTATATATTCTCTTCTAACACAACTGGCAGGTGCACAGGTATAAAACAGGCAACTTAGGTAGTAAGTAGAGTTTTAGGATAATAATATTATCATAGTTTATTTATAGTTTAAGTAAGTAGATACTTATTGTCATTAGTATTTATCTATTGCTAGGTATTTATATACCTGGATGTCATCGAGTTATGATAATGCAGAACTCTTTCTATCTTTTTCGACCTGTGATGACGACAGTAGCAGTGACCAAAGTTTTTGTAGTATTCCTTCTCTATCCCAAACTCTTGAGACTCAGTTTTCTGATTTCGCAAGGAATTTTAATGTTATACACATTAATGCGCAGAGTATTCCGGCTCAATATCCTGATATGTTGGCGTCTCTTGTTCATAAGAATATCCACGCTGTTTTAGTCTCCGAGTCATGGTTAAAGCCATGCTTACCTACTACTTCTTATTCACTTCCTGGTTTCATACTCATTAGAAACGACCGCAGTGATGGACGCGCAGGAGGCGTTGCGATCTATTTACGGGCTCATATTCCTTTCTCTATAATTAGTATGTCTCCACAACCACCATCATCTGGAATGGGCGAATATCTCTTTATTGAAATCCTCCTCTGTCGCACAAAGGTATTACTCGGAGTCTACTACAGCAACAATTCCAATAATAACTTTTTTACTTCCTTTGAGAGACTACTTGAAGACATCTCACCATCCTATAGTCATACCATTGTTATGGGTGACTTCAATACCTGCCTTCTGAAGCAGGACTATCGCTCCGTTTGTTTCGAGAACGTCATTAAATCTAGCAATTTGACCATTCTCCCTTTAACAGCAACTCACTTCTTTGTCTCTTCTTGACCTGATTCTTGTATCCTCTCCAAATAATGTCTCTAATTACGGTCAAACAGCAGCTCCTTATCTTACAAGGTCCGTACTCCGAAAGCTAAGCCTAAGATTATTCTGCAGCGTAACTTTGGCAGAATGAACCTTGAGAGCCTTCGCAAAGATGCCCAACTTATCGACTGGCCTGAGCTGTTGGATGGCTGTGATGTTGATGGCATGGTGGAGTGTTTTAATTACCAACTCTCTAAACTTTATGACGCGCATGCACCCCTCCGTGCCATCAAGGTCAAACATCTCCCTGCTCCATGGCTTACTGATGAGATCCGCTCGGCTATGCACAGGAGAGATCTCGCTAAAGTTCGTATGAGATGCAAGCCTACTGATGATATTGTTACTAAATATCACGATCGTCGAAATCACTGCAATAGGTTGTGTAGAGACGCGCAACGCCGATATATTCATGACTCTGTAGGCAATAATGATCCATCCAAAATATGGAAATTTCTTAGAACACTGGGAATTGGCAGATCTAAGCAAGAAACATCTCCAAATTTAGACATTAATCTTCTTAATCAGCATTTTTCTAATTCTTCTACAGTTGACATTTCTACTAAACATAATACTTTGAACTTTCTCTCTTCACTGCCAGACCCAGATATTCCTTCATTTAACTTCTGTCAATTTATCGATAGTGATGTTAAGAAGAGCATAGCATCTATCACATCAAGCGCTGTAGGTAGTGACAACATTAGTCGCAATATGATTTTCCCCATCCTTGATGATATCGTACATGTCATCACATTTATTTTCAATGCGTCTATTACATCCAGCACCTTTCCACTGGCCTGGAGAGAAGCCCAGATTATTCCTTTACCTAAAAAATCAAACCCATCAGCCTTCTCCGAATACCGTCCTATATCTATCCTCCCTTTCTTTTCAAAAGTTCTTAAACGACTAATCCATCAACATTTAAGTGTGTATGTTTTTAACAACTCCGTACTCAACTCATTCCAGTCTGGCTTCCGTCCAGGGCATAGCACCGCTACAGCATTAATCAAAATTACCGACGACATTCGGTTTGGGATGGATAGTGGTAAAGTTACCATACTTACACTCCTCGACTTCAGCAGCGCTTTCTGTAATGTTGATTTTGACTTTCTTCTAGGTGTGCTTAGCTCTATTAACATATCGCCGTCGGCAGTTAACTTGTTTCTTAGCTACTTATTCTATCGCCGGCAGCGTATCCGTGTTGAAGACGCATTCTCTTCATGGTGCAATCTGACTGCTGGTGTCCCTCAGGGCGGCGTCCTCTCTCCTCTTCTCTTTACTATTTTTATCAACAACATAACAAAAAAATTAACATCTTCCTACCACCTGTATGCAGATGATCTTCAAATATACTGCCAAACTACTATTGATAATGTCAACGGTGCCATTAGCCTCCTAAACTCCGATTTAGACCGTATTTGAGATTGAAGTAAATCTTACGGACTTACGATTAATCCAAGCAAAACTCAGGCCATTATAGTTGGTAGTGCGAGGCAAATTGCTAAAATTAATTACTCTCTTCTCTCACCTATTATATTTTATTGTACAAGAATACCGATCAGCCAGACTGTAAAAAATCTTGGTATTATCATGGATAATAAGCTATCTTGGCAACCATGGATCAACGAAATCAGTAGGAAAATGTTTGCATCATCTGCGTCTTTACGCAGGCTCCGTAATTTCCTACCGACAGCTACCAAAGTTATGCTTGCACAATCCCTTCTCCATCCGATATTAGACTACGCGGACGCCAGCTATCTTGATATCTCCGAAGTTTTACTAAATAAACTTGAGCGCCTTCAAAATCTCTGTATTCGGTTCATATTTGGCTTGCGCAAGTATGACCATGTTTCCGAATTTCGCATGAAGCTGAAGTGGCTCCCTGTTCGTTTTCGCCGGAATGCTCATATCCTGTCCTTTCTATACAATATCCTTTTTCTGTCTTCCTCTCCCTGTTATCTAAAGGAACGTTTTGTTTTCCTGCATCAGGCATACGATCGTATTCTGCGCTCTTCTGACACTCTTCAGCTCTTTACTCCTGTCCATAGTTCAGCTATGAATGGTGAATCCTTCACTGTTCAAGCCGTACGCTTATGGAACTCCTTACCTGCATCTATCCGCGCATCCAAATCTATCCATATCTTTAAAAACAAAGGTCTTATTCATTATCTGTCCATATCTGGAATCTGCTAACTGGTTGATATCATTTATCACTACTTATGATTATTGTTATTGTTTATAGAAAGTTGTATGTTGATAAATGTATGTGTATTAACACATACATTTATCGTGTAAGTATATCGATTAGCATCATTACAGCTATATTTTGTATTTTTATAATATTATATTATGTTTTGTACACCGCTGTTAGTCGTTCTGTTTTTGTTTATCCTGTCTATACAAAGGTTGCCTGGAAGAGATCGCTTTTAGCGATAAGGCCGCCCATTGTACAATTTTATTTCTATTATTTCTCCTGTGTTCTTTTTGTGTACAATAAAGTGTTAATCTGTCTGTTAATCTATCTATCTATCTATCTTAAAACGTGTCTGAAAAGTAAGTATTTTTTGTACAGGGTTTGATTTTTTTATTTTTCATTTAACGCACAAAACTCATTATAATCACTAAACAACTTAAATCTAACAATATTACTGGTTTTGAATTGGATTGAAACGTAAACACTTGCGAGTACCTACGGCTAAATTATGTAACAACAAGTAGGGAGGCGAGTATAATTAAACAGAGTAATGAGGTTAAACAAGGACTAAAATGAGCAAAAAGGCAATATGTATTCAATAAGAGGTGACATAAAATATAATAATAATACAATAAAACAAAAGTAATGAGAAATATAAATTGTGTACATTAAATTATGTTATAGTGGTGATAGGTTATAGTAGATAAGCAATTAGGTGTTCAACCTAATTGCTTGCGAAGGTGGGTCCTTCGGAGGGATGTCTTTAAGATAGAGGATATATTTCAAATTACTTATAAATTGGCTCAATTTAACCTCATATATATGTACTGGCATGCCATTCTAGTTAAGGGTTATAATAGAGATATGTTATTATTATAGGTTTGCAACGTAAAATGACTGGCCATTTTAGAATAGCGTGCTCCTAACTTAATATTGAATGCAACAAGGGATATCACTACATAGTATAAAACAAAGGCGCTTCCCGCTGTCTGTCTGTCCCTTTGTATGCTTAGATCTTTAAAAATACGCAACGGATTTTGATGCGATGATTTTTTTTAATATATAGAGTTATTCAAGAGGAAGGTTTATATGTATAATACATGCATAATATAGAAGAGAAATACTGTAAATTTTAGAGGTTTCTAATGTGGTGTCGTAAACACATTTTTTGCGCTTACATTGCAAAAGATGGCTGAACCCTACGAGATAAATCAAAATAATGTACTACAGTATTGTACACCTTATAAAGGTCTACAAAAATGTCTGCGACGGTATAATGTCTATCTCTTAGGGATAACTCACAATAGTATCAGCATTGCACCCGTGCGAAGCAGGGGCGGGTCGCTAGTCAATTAAAAAAGTAAAATTTTATAGAAATATATTATATCGAAATTTATGCGCCAAGTTTCTAACGAGCGCACATTATATTAAGGTCAGCCTATCTTCGGAATTTAGACCTGAACTACCGGGTTGTATGCGATAAATAATCATCACCACGATTTCTCCAATGATCTTCATCTGCACGTCGTTTTGGACGTAGCGACCGGCTGCGTGAACTGCTCTTCTAAGTGAGTCGCTAAGATTTCGGCTTTGTTTGCCGGAGCGAAGCGTCGGACCCCATCTCGATCTAGTAGTGGGTACGTCGGCGCGGGGGTCCGCATGATGGCTCGGTTGAGGGCGTAGAGGTTTGTTTCGTGTTCGGAGGCTCGGTCGATGGTGTTCTCCCGCCTTTACGGCATCCGATACCTTCGTGGTCAAGGTGTTCAGGTCGGCTTTGAGGCGAGGGCAGGGTGAGCGTTCTCATTCCAGACGCAGTTCTTTCTTCCGCATCAACTCTCGCTTGATGTACCGTGGCAGATTGTCTTTCTTCTGCGGTCGTCGCTTCCAGGATTTTCGAGGTCAGTGCTGTGGTTTCCAGCTTAACTTCCTCGGAGGTTGACAGTCGACTTACATCTACTGATGCCAGGGCTTTTAAGAAGGCCTCCCGACCCGTTTTCTCGCCTGTGGCCCGTGGTGCGGTGAAGTTCGCATGAATCCCAGCGTGATGAGGAGTGGGAGGTGCTGGGAGTCCAAGTTGTACAGTACCTCGAGTTGGACAGGGCAGCGGATGTTGTTGGTGATGGCAATGATCATCACATTCGCGGAATGTAAGCGGGAATATGGGTCGGGCTATTAAGCTATCGGGCGGGCTAAACGCGTTAGTGTAAATGTCGAGAGAGTTTTGTATACCCGTGAGAAACCAGTAAACGCAAGACGAAAATTATAATGCAAGAATTATATTCATCCATCCTGATAAAGCATGTAAATCTTTATAAATTAAACATTCGTTTTATTCAAACAAAATATTTTTTTTATCATTGTTTAATTTGTTTAAACGCATATAATATGTACTTAGAGAACATTTATGCTTAATTCCATTATTTACTAATCCTAAATACTAAATACAAGAAGACGTGTCCATTTATTTTGTATATAAAATATGTTTTATATACAAAATAATAATTATAATATAATAATATTGTATACTCGTATAATAATAATATATATATACAACAGAGTTTCAAGCAAATCGCACAACGCGCTAAAATATCCCTATATAAATTTTAAACCCTTATTATACCCTTGTTTAGGAGTTGTTCAAGTATGAACTTACAGTTCAAGGTATACGATTTTTCATACAAACTTTTTCCCTCTTTTTCACCATCTTAGCGGTAGAATTTTGGAAATCCCGTTCTTAGTGCGCGTCTACACCCCTTAAAGAATGCTTATCCCAAATTGTAAATCTGTAACCCTTAAAAATAATAAAATATATTTTCTTATCGGTCTGCTAGTTTCGGAGCCTATTCAATACAAAAATACAAAAAAAGGAAGGCTTAATTAAGTTAGATAAAATTAAATTAGGATAAGTTGGTAGCAGCAGAATACCTAAGGTTAATTTGACAGTTCAAAACCTAATTTTAGCTAAAGTTAGTTAGGTTGGTGCCAACAGAATTCTTTTTTCGCCTGTGGGTAGTTCAAGTGACAATATAAAATATTTTTAGTTCCATATTTATTTATATTCTAAAATTAGTAATAGGGGCTAATTATATGACTACTTGTAACAGTTGCTAACACTTAGTCCCTTCCACACTGGCCAATATCAAAATCTCCTTTCCAATCACTAAAAACACTACTATAAAAAAAAAACACAATGGACCTCTATGCAAAGCTGTCCACAAATATGGAGGAGCTGGCAGGTTCCTTCGACACCAGGATGCAGGAATATGAAAGCAATCTAATGAAACTCTCCAAAACAAATACAGCTGAGTCTCCACACAAGGATTTATCTGCACTATCTCGTGAGTTCACTGACTTTAAATCACTTGTCTGGAAGACACTTAGCACTATGAGACTGCAGTTGGAGCTCCTAGTCCAAGGCTTGGACCGTCAGGAGACCTCATCACGCAGGAAGGTGCTCCTTTTTCACGGCATAGCTGAATCCAGTGATGCAGATGTTGACGGCTCAATCATTAAGGTATTACACAACCAACTGAAGATGTGTGATATCACCTCTGAGCATTTTGTTGCTTGTCACCGCTTGGGTCTAAACACAAGTAAGCCTAGGCCCGTGATGGTTCGGTTTGTAAGCTATCGTGTCCGTAGTGAGGTGTGGAACGCTAAGACTGCACTGAAAAATTCTGGAATCACTGTTTCGGAGTTTTTAGCAAAGTCCAGACATGATGTGTTCACTGCTGCGCGTAAGCATTTTGGTATGAGGAAATGCTGGACTTCAGAGGGTAAAATTGTCATCATCTTGCCCGACAACAAACGCCGCAGACTTGAATCTATGTTGGAGTTGAAGCCTCTTCTTTTAGAACATCCAATGACACCTGTTGCGGACAATAAGGACGGTCTCGGGACATCCCGGGATAAGGCAAAGCCTTCTACGCTTCCTGCAGGAAGGTCTACTAGGGCCGATGCCAAGGCCAAGCGTGCCTTGAAATGATTTTGATCGCGGCACCATTTGCTTTCCGGACCTCTATTTTGTTTATTTCTGTGTACTACGTAATTTTGCAGTATTGCACTGTGTCTCTTTTCTTTTCTGACTTTGGGGTAGAATATTCTTTCGAGTAATTTTAATTACAAAAAATGTAAACAAGCTCTTTTTACTAGTCAAAGTACAATACGTCAAAGTCAAACTTCTGTAATTTCGCGTGACACTGACATTTGAGTATATATTTTTCGTTTAAAAATGTTCCTTTCTGTTGATTCAGAAAATATTATGTTGGATTGTGTTTACTATATTTTATGAGGAACAACCAAGTATTTATATCTAATGCGTTTTTTTATATTATTGTGTTAATGTTAATTTAAGTAACCTAGTTTGTAGTGTTTCTCTTTCAGCAAACTGATTGGCTGTGTGAGACTGGTTGACTGTGTGACTGTTTTTGTTTTAGTTAGCACCTATTAATTATTAGAATTAGGTATTTATTTTATATATTATTTTATTGTTAGGTATTTATAAGTATTTATGTCTTATATATTTGATGATAGTTTTTTTTCATGCTCTTCATCTTGTTCTTCTGACAAAGACTTTGCCAGTGCCTGTAGCGATGACTCTCTACATCTTCGTGACCTTCTTGAATCTTCTTTTGCGGGTTATCCTAGTAATTTAAATATTGTCCACGTAAATGCTCAGAGCATTCCAGCACACTTTGATGATTTTCACTCCTCTTTCAATTATAAGCTGATTGATGCAATACTAGTTTCCGAGTCATTTTTAAAATCTGCAATGCCATCCACTCAATACCCTCTCCCTGGCTATAAACTCATCAGGAATGATAGAGTTGGTAAGGGAGGTGGTGGGGTGGCAATCTACCTGCGAGCTGACATCCCATCCAAAATTATTGATCATTCTCCTATGCAGTTTTCTAACTCTGCTGAACACCTTTTTGTGGAAATCACAGTAAACCACACCAAAATTTTGCTAGGGGTATTCTATCCCCCTTCTTGCAATATAGATTACTTTTCCTCTCTAGAAACGAAACTTGAATTTCTTACTCCTCTGTATGATCACACCCTGCTTCTTGGGGATTTTAATACGTGCTTGATAAAGTGTGATTCACGTAGTAAGAAACTCAATTCTTTAATAACCTCCGTCAACTTGCACATTCTTCCGCTATCTGCTACTCATCATGCTCCCCATTCCACTCCCTCTCTTCTTGATCTTATTATTGTTTCTGACCCTGACCGTGTGGCTACATATGGTCAATTGAATGCTTCATTTTCCTACCATGACCTTGTGTACCTATCCTATAAAATCCGTTGTCCTAAACCTAAGCCTAAATTCCTTTTACTCTGCAGTTTCAAAGATATAGATCTTGATCGCTTGAAACAGGATGCGGATGGTATTGATTGGTCGTCCGTCATTGATGCGGTTTGTATTGATGACAAGGTCTCTGCTTTCAATTCAATTGTACTTAATCTTTATGACATTCACGCACCGCTCAAACGTGTTAAAGTTAAGCATCCACCTGCTCCCTGGTTGACTAAGTCTATTAAAAGGGTTATGTCTAAGCGGAATAAAGCAAAGAGACTATATAAGCTGACTCCAACTGACAAAAACCTGGCTACCTACAAAAAGCTTGGTTCATTCACGGTCCACTCTGTGAAGTTGTGGAATTCTCTCCCTCACGTTATCCGCGCTAGTCCCTCGCTTGGCATTTTCAAGCGAAAAGTCAAAGAGCACTATCTCTCCTTGTAAGTATTTAGGTATATTTATTTGTATATTATTTTATGTAGGTTTATTATATTTAGGTAGATTAGGTTTATTATATCTAATAATTATATATAATATAGGTAATATATTTAGCAATAATCTTTAGGTAATTATATTTAGTTTATATAGTATTTATCTGTATTTCTCGATTAGTTAGTTGAATTAGTTTTACGAATTTAATCTTTCTCTTTTCCTCTTTTTGTACACTTCATACCCACCCATTCGTTTTTAATATCTCCAATTCCCAAGGTTTGCTGGTAGAGAACTCTTTTTAGGGTTAAGCTCGCCTGTGTACATGCCATTATTGATTAAGTTTACATTATGTTTTTTTGTGTACAATAAAGAATAAAGAATAAAGAATAAAGAATAAAGAATTGAGGCCATGTCTTAAAATTTAGATGCTTAACAATTTTAAAATAAAGAAATACTTCAAGTTTAGGAGTTTATGCCTCCCTTAAACTCAAGGAACCGATTACCTCATTCATGATCAAAATTTCGAAAAATATTTGAAGTTTTGCGTTGTACATCACATTACCTCTGATCTGAGACTTTTCTTACTTTACTGCCCTAGATGTGTAATGTACTATATAATTATTGATACTATGCACTCCACGCTTTTTTTTAAATAAAATACTTTTTTTTCTTCTTATGTATACTATTATTAATTTACACTATTTTTAATTCAAATTTATTAAAACCTATTTTCTATTTTTCAGTTTGGTTTTCTTTAAAAGCGTTTTTTAGTTTTTTAAAAACCCTAGTTCGTTCACCATTCATTAAAATACTAAACAAGGCTCTTTCCTCAACAATTGTAAATTTAAATTCTTGCTTATTTTTTTAAATTAAAAAATATCTGGTATTCGTAAATTTGTTAATATTTGATAAATTGGTTAAAGATAATGATTGGAAAATAAAATTAACTTCAATCCCTGCCTTATCAACTATATATGAAAGTTAAATTATAAAATTAACAATTCTTATTTTGCAAATTGAATTATGTAATAATCTTATCAAATTAGTGTATTGTCATCCGTCCTCTATAAATCTTGCCTCAATAATCTTGCTTGCCGGATTCTTCTTGAACTGGGGTGAGGAGGAACCGGCACCTAGATTCACTGGCATGTAAGAAGACGATTCAAAGTGCTCCTTGTGATTTTATTGAATAAAGATATATTGAATTGAATTGAATTTACAAAGTTTCGAAAAATGTTCACGAGGTCTGTTAGTGGCTCTGTGAGCTGTAGACATACAAAAGCATTTTTGCCTAAGCTGAAACTGAGACACTCACTCGCGCAGGCTAGTTTTCTTTACCTATGTATTTTCAACCAGGGCAGATTGCAAGTATTAGTTAGTTCAATATTTAGAAGATTGCGTGGTAGAGGTTCATCTACTCCTAAATGTATTATGTTGTTGTGTAATCTATACTTATACATACTAATATACAAATGCGTACATGCCTGTCTGGATGTTCCCTTTTCACTGCTAAATGACTGAACAGATCTAGATGAAATTTGATTAGCAGATAGATACCTCTAGCAGTTAGTTAATTCGTAATTATAATTAGTAGTCTGTGAAAGCATCTCCCTCTGTTATATTTTGACTACTAAACAGCTTGTTTTTCTCAACCTAAACAGCTAAGCAGATTTTGATTAAATTTGGTAAAGCGATAGATTGCATCTTGGAAAAGGCCAAAGGCTACTTTTTATGTAAGTACTACCTGCAAAGATACAGGCAGAAACTAGTTGATAGTGTGATTCATATTCCAATAGGTCATTCACTAGAATGAAATCATCATTATAAGATGTGCAATCATTATAACTTCCCACTGCTAGGCATAAGTCTCTCATTATTTGTGCAATCCGTTTTGTACCAATATAACCTATGTAAGACCTGCAATTTTTAAAGACATAGACATAGTGGTGACCTGATCGAAACATACAAGATATTAAATAACACCACAATTCAAGAATTATCAGACATGTATAATATGTACTACAAAAACCTGAGAGGCCACTCGCTGAAGCTGGATAACCAGCTGGCCACGAGCAATCTACAAAAACATATACATATGGAACTGTGTTATAAGAGCTCCCTCAGTGAAGTGTTTCAAAAATAGACTTGATAAACATGACAATGTGTAGTGCACTGATAATATATGATACACATGCATCAGCTGTAAGCTGCTAATGTATTTAGAACAATAATAATAATCATTTTAATTATGTTCAATCAATCAAACGGTCTTTATTCAATAAAACCACAAGGACCACTTTAAATCATCTTCTTACATGCCAGTGAATCTAGGTGCCTGTTCCTTCTTACCCCAGTTCAAGAAGAATCAGGCAAGAAACTCATCTGGTATAACACTTTTTGTATGATTCTTGCCAATTTTGTTACCGATCTGCTACCAACTGGGAGCAGATTAATCCCAAGGTTTTTTGTCATATATTATCTAATATTTTATATGCTTTGATAATAATATAATATGCTGCTGCTTTTATAATATGTTGCCAATGGACAATTATTCTTTCTGCCTTCTCAGAGCCGCCATTCAGTTAGCACCCCACTCAACGTAATACCACCACACCTGACTCAAATAACCCTTACTAACTGCAAACTGTTTTGGCATTTGCGTTTGAATTTGAATATGAACATGCATCTTTCATGGTTGTTTTATGTTCGGTGTATTGTAGTTTTATATTGACTGGAGAATGTATATGTAGGTACTTAGGGTTTTTCACACTATTTTAGAAAAACCACTTTTTTGTCCTAAAATATAGATTACTGCCTGGCAGCTCTTATTATAACATAACTTAACAGTAAGTAATAAGTATTATTCAGTAGGTAAGTAGTTTTTGTTCTCAAAGACCATCCATACTCTCTGTTTATAAAGTTTGCATAATCAGAACGTAAATCTCTCGTATCGTAATCTCGTAGTCGTATAGTTTTTATTCAAATCTAGCATCTGACTAAAACAATGCAATTGACTAGGAGAATTTAAAAAAGATAATTTCACAATATTATTATCACCTAATATTTGCTGACCAGCCAGTATACTACATAGCTTCACAACATCAACCCAAAGGGTTGCTGGTATTCAATATTACAGGTAGGTGAGTGGTGTAGTCAGAATATAACCTAATTCAATTTAATAATAATGATTTCCGCACTAACTTATCTGCATCGTAACCGAAATAAACTAGCATGCAATCAATCACAAAATAGGTAATAAAAACTTACATTTTTTGAGCAGCTTTGATATGCTCAAGGGCTTCCACGACCTTTGCAGTCATGATGATATTAGTGTTTACGCGAGCGCGAAAGATAGTATTTCAGGAGACCAGCGAGTTTTCTAACGCGACTAGATAGCGCGAAACACTAGGGGCGAATGGAAGGAGCGGGACGCAATGGCCCGAGGGGATGGTAAATCGGAGAATTGGCACCTGCGCATAACACTGCAGCATTTCATTCCCCGTCGCTTCACAAAATTGTTCAGATCAAACATACATGAACATGACTAGATGACTACTCTACTTCATCCACGCACACACAGCACACACCAGCAGCACACACACACAGCACATCAGCAAGCACACCACAACGCTCGCTAGTGTTGCCAACCGTACTTTTTAATTCTTGTGCCTACAATTGTTAGGTACATAAGAGAGCTTAGTCTTAGAGAGCTGAGTCAGTATGTGAATATACTTTATCAAACTTAATATTATTTGACTTGTGTTAGGTGTTAATATAGTACATATTTAATTATTTACGAACAACCTATGCAACTTCAATGTTTCCATAAACGGTGAGCGGAGCAAGCCCTGAAGTTTTTCAGGGCTTGCTCCGCTCACCGTTGCATATTTCGTATTGATTTGTAATGACCTATTTTTTTTATAACTTGTATGAAACAGGATTTTATTGAACTGCTAGAACCCGATTTTGCCATACTGGACCGTTAAACAATACTATTCTGCAATAATTATTCCAAGGGAGCAAGCCCTGAAGTTTTTCAGGGCTTGCTCCGCTCACCGTTGCATATTTCGTATTGATTTGTAATGACCTATTTTTTTTATAACTTGTATGAAACAGGATTTTATTGAACTGCTAGAACCCGATTTTGCCATACTAGACCGTTAAACAATACTATTCTGCAATAATTATTCCTGTTGTCTAATGAATACAACGTGTACCTATTTAATCGAACACTAAATGGAAAAAAATGCTAGTGTTGGTAAAATATACAATTCGAGTATGGAGGTAGGTACTTAAATAACTAAAGTAGTTATATAAGTACTAAGGTACTTAAATAACTGTGGTATATATAGGTATTTTTTTATGTTTATTATGGTTTGTGAACAAACTATACGAAGATCTAATTTACAAACGAGTGTAACTAAATTGACGACTAAATAGGTCGTCTTGCAAAGCAAAGATTGCGCTATTATATTATTTATTTTATTTTATCTTGAGTTATTTTCGGTTTAATTAGTAATTTTTGTGTTTTTATTTAAATAGAGCTAAATTAATTTACTCGGGTGTGAATAACTAGATTAAAAGCTTTGTATTTCTTTGTGATTCAAGCAATAATAATGCTTAGTTATTTTATATGAAAAGCACAATTTTCTATAAAAGAACAAAATGACGAACGACAAGATACGACTTTGTGACTTAATATAAACACTGACACTGGCAAAATTGACATTATTATGACACATGCCATTAACGAAGAAGAAGAAGTAATGTAATAATTTTATAATTTTATGGTGATTGTGAGCTATATTATGTCCTGTTTTATAATAATCCAACACAATAACGAAATTCATACGTGAAACCTTTCGTTTCTGATATTCAACTTTAAGTAGGTAACATATTTTTTTGTGAAACTATAGTAACATTTATTCCTATATTTCTTCTTTTTATCTTCCTATAATGTCCTCTGTCTTGTTGACAATTTTGCCAGTGTCAAGTTGATTGTTTGGTTATAAAGTTTTACTTAATCGATCGTCATTTGTTTATGCTAAACGTCATTGCGGAATGGCCATTTAGAACTTTCTCGGTATTCCTCGTCGTTCAAATCAGATTGATTGCAACATAACACACTTGTGGCTCAATTGTCCATACAATTTTGTGCTATGAAGTCATAATTTATTGATTGAAATTCCGCTAAGATTGCTGAATAAAACACGCTATTACTGCCTATACATAGATTCTTCTTCGTTAATGGCATATGTCATTTGATGTCAATTTTGCCAATGTCAATTGTTTAGATTTTTTATAGTAAGAATTCAAAGTCGAATGTTGTCGATCGTTCATCATCAGCCCGTGTCAGTCCACTGCTCGACATAGGCCTCTCCTATGGCACGCCATTTAGCTCGATCTTCAGCTCTTCTCCTCCAATCCTTGCCCGCTGCCTTACTAATATCATCGCCCCACCTAGCTACAGGGCGCCCTACACTACGTTTGCCGACACGCGGCCTCCACTCAAGAACCAGTCTGCCCTAACGGCCATCGGTTCTGCGGCATATGTGACCTGCCCACTGCCACTTCAACTTGCTAATTCGCTGAGCTATGTCGGTGACCTTCGTTCTCTGACGAATATTTTCATTTCGGATTCGATCCCTAAGAGAAACTCCGAGCATAGCTCTCTCCAAAGCTCGCTGAGCGACCTTGAACTGGTGGACAAGTCGCACGGTGAGTGGCCACGTTTCGGCTCCGTATGTCATTACTGGTAGGACGCACTGATTAAAAACTTTCGTTTTTAGATTTTGAGGTATGGGCGATGAGAAGACTCTACGAAGTTTACCAAACGCTGCCCAGCCCAGTTGTATTCGCCTCTTAACTTCCTTGTCGAAGTTGTTTCTACCTAGTTGGAGCAACTGCCCTAGGTAGACATATTCGGATACAACTTCGAGGAAGACTCCGTTTACGGCGACCGGTCTCAGGTCAACGTGCTCGTTGATCATAACTTTGGTTTTATCCATGTTCATCCGGAGACCGATTCGCTGAGACGAATCCGCAAGGCTGTCCAGCATCTGTTGTAAATCCTGCAACGTTTCAGCCATGATGACGATAACGTCTGCAAACCGCAAGTGATAGATTTGTGCGCCATTTATATTGATGCTGCGACCTCTCCAGTCCAGCGTCTTGAACATATCCTCCAGAGCGTTGGTGAACAGTTTCGGTGATATGACATCACCCTGTCGCACTCCGCGGCGCAGGTGAATATGTTCAGTCTGCTGGTTCTGTACTTGGACGGTCATCGTTGCGGCTTCATAAAGGCTTCTCATCACCTCGATGTATCGCCAATCGACTTGGCACCGTTGCAGGGAGTCCAAAACAGACCAGGTTTCGACAGTGTCAAAGGCTTTTTCGTAGTCCACAATGGCTAGACACAGGGGTCGATTATATTCTGCAGTCTTCTGTATGATCTGCTGCACTGTGTGGATGTGGTCTATAGTCCCGTAGCCACTTCGAAACCCGGTCTGTTCCGGCGGTTGAAACTCGTCGAGGCTTCGCGCAAGACGGTTCGAGATGATCCTTGAAAACAGCTTGTATACATGGCTCAGCAGCGATATGGGTCGATAATTTTTTAGAAGAGTTTTGTCACCCTTTTTAAAAAACAGAATGACTACGCCACTGTTCCATGCATGCGGAGTTCTCCCAGGGAAAATGACAGCATTATATAACTCCTGAAGCTCCTTAAGTATAGGGGTTCCAACTCGATCTCATCTAAGCTATGTCGATCGTTATTTTATAAAAATTGGTGTCTCTTTATAAAATAATTAGACGGATTATTTTTGCTCGTATCACAAAGAAACACAAATCTTTATTTCCAATTATTTACACCAAGTCAAAAACTCTAGCTTTTTTGTAAAAAATCACCAAAATTCCATATTAAATACCGAAATAACTTGGTAAAAATAAATAATATAAGATCACTATGTTGACTCCGCAAAACGGCCAAAAATAATCCTGCCTATCAGATTAAATGACTGAACTTAGACTGCTTTGACAGTGACATTGACAACGTTCATGACGAAAACAAGAATGCATAAAGTTAGCAGGACCATGGAACATTAACCCCATACACTCAGAACTTGTAATTTTCTATTAAAAACATTCTTTATTAGAATACAATGATCCACTAACTTACCTCTAATCAGCGGATAACATTAAAACAACCGAAGCAATGATTCCTATACATACGCGGTAGCATATATATGAATCATAGGAGTAGTGGTTATTAAATGCCCCATTTGTGACGTCCTCTTGCAAAATGTTCATAAATTTTATACAGAATTTATTATAGCACAGAATACATATTAGTACAAGAATGGCTATAAAAAAATAATAAACCAATGGTCTGTCCAGTTATTAAATAATTCGCTCTTTGCATAGATTACCCGGGTTGAATAACCCGGATTACTTAGATAGGTAGGTACACATGGAACCAACACATTTTTCTTACGTATATATATTATATTTACAAAAAAAGCACATAAGTAGTATATCATCAGCTCTGCTCTGCTCATAACAAAAGCTCTGCTTACAGAAATACTAGGTACATGGCTCATAGAACTAGTACCAAGTAGGTAGTACATTTTAATGTATAGGTACCTAGCAATCCAAGACATGGCTACTAGTTTAGAGGTACTTACTATTTCTAAAATTTCTGTCACATTACTTTGCCTATGATCCCCAATGAAGTGAGTAGGTAAGTAAGTAGGTACCCTGATTGCAATAGGTAGCCATTGATTGTACTTACATGGGCTTTTTTTGTTAAGACACGAGTTCTTTCAATTTTAAATGTTTAAAATCCATCAAGAAATGACGAAGTTATTAAAGTTTTCCTTCCATGTTTGTAAGAGAATTTCTTTTTATAATGTTTCAAAGAAAGCTGAAAACCATACTCGCAAACAAGTGTAATTTTACAATAGCTTTTTTTTTATTGATTACCGATAAACATGTAATAATTTTGTTTTAGTTTGTATAGTATGCATGATCATTACCATTTTAAATTTAATTATTAATTAATTATTGTTGTTATTAAAGCCATTGCATACCTCAATAGGATATAAAACTTTGATCCACTATTTAACCGACTTCAAAAAAAGGAGGTTAGGTTAGGTTAGGTTAGGTTACTCAATTCGATTTGTATATAAAGGGTCTTTCATTAAGCGTGTCCTATCTTTAAATTTAAATAAAACAAAGTGTGTGTGATATATTATCGAAATTATTTATTTATTTGAAAGATGTAGTGATGCCATTATGTGTGGAATATGACATCATTCAAATGTCCACCACGGCTTCTCTGGATAGCGCTCCACGCGCATGCGAGATATCCAATTTTCCATGACTTTTGCGCATAAATCAGGCTGAATTTGACTTATGGCATAGGTTATGTTGGCTTTGAGGGCCGCTGTGATTTGTGGTTTATTCACATAGACCTGCGACTTAAGAAAACCCCACAAGAAAAAGTCTAGCGGGGTTAAGTCACAAGATCTCGGTGGCCAGTTCACATCAGCTCCACGTGAGATGACCATGCCCTCAAATCTCTCATGCAGAATATTCAATGTGGCATGAGCTGTGTGGCACGTAGCGCCGTCTTGTTGAAACCACATGTCGTTGGTGTTCAGATGATCCAGTTCATGCCAAAAAAAGTTGGTAATCATCGACCTATAGCGCTCGCCGTTGACAGTGATGGCCAATGTTGTTCTCAAAGAAATATGGCCCGATGACGCCGCCAGCCCAAAACCCACACCAAACTGTAACTTTTTCGGGATGCATTGGACGCTCTTGGATCTCATGTGGATTGGTATCGTCCCAAATTCGACTATTTTGTTTGTTTACGTACCCATTCATCCAGAAATGGGCCTCATCGCAGAAGATAATTTTTCTGTGAAAATTACGGTCAGTTGTTAACTGCTCCAGTGCCCATTCAGCGAACACACGTCGTTGTCTATGGTCGTTTACCTTCAATTCCTGGGTGAGTTGAATTTTATACGGGTGCAGGCCCAAGTCACGACGCAAAATTCGCCAAGTTGTGGTCTGTGAAAGGCCGAGTTCTTGTGAGCGACGCGAAATCGACTGCCTCGGATTCTCCTGCACACTCTCACGGACAGCGGCGATGTTTTCGGCAGACCTTGCGTTTCCTTGACGTACGGGTGTTGGTCGATCATTTACCGAACCAGTGGACTCAAATTTATCCACCACACGATGAATAGTCCTCTCGGTAGGACGATTATGGCGACCGTAAAATGGGCGAAGCGCGCGGTGCGTTGCCCGAACAGAACACTCATTTTGATAAAACAATTTTATCATTTGCACGTGTTGTTGAATGCTATAGCTATCCATGATGATTTGGCAAAACAGAATGAATAAATTACAACCAATTTGACAAATGTAGCTTTAACAAGATGGCCGCTACCAACTGTCAAAGTTCGGACGTGCATAATGGAAGACCCTTTATATATTTGTTATGTGTCTTCGCGGATAACTTAGTCGTTTATGAACCGATTTTGATGATTATATTTTTGTTGAAAAGGAGTTATCCCAAGGGTGGTACCATGATAAGGAAACCAGGATCTGATGATGGCATGATGGCATGGAGAAATCGAGGGGAACTTTCGAAAATCGTAGTGGCGACTAGTGCGTTTGTTTATTTTTTATTAAAGTATTTTAAAGCACTACTATTTAATGAAGATCTGGAGTCAACCTGATGATGGAGCCGAAAGACGGTCGAGGGAACTCCTCAACGATTTACAGCAATTACCTGGTGTTTGGGCTTGATTCTCGCTGGTTATGTTCATATTTTTCACCGTTCCTTTCAAGCCGTAGCGTTTATTTAGTTTTATTGAAGTGAAAACTTCTTTAGCATCGTTTTGAAAGTCGATAAAAGGAAAAAGCGACAGTAAAAAGAGACAGACACATAAATTCATAAGATTTAACGTGGGAGATAATGAGATAATAAGAAGCATTATACAGTGTTCCTTATATTCGTGGTTTTAACATTTTTGAAGGTTTTACTTCTACCACGTGTGAGTGTGAATTGCACACATTTCTTTTTTATTTTAATGTTACGCACTTGTACTTCAATAATTTATAAAAACTGTTTTTTTAAATATAAAATGTAATTTTCATCTAGTATTTCGACTCAAAACTCACAACATTTTGAACTCGTGTTTCATTTTCTACCTGTCACCAGTCAGGTGGATCAATGGCTCAGTAAAAGGATACCAACGGTCGCATAAAGGGCAAGGGTGAAGTCACGTAGGTGTCTAATATGCCTAGGGTACCTACTTCACACTTTTACTTGTGAGGACAGAACAATGTTGCTTTACTTTACCTGTCAGACAGGACGGACAGACTTGTGTGGGTAGTTCTAAGTTTAGCTAAGCTAGGCTGGCTAGGCTACACCAGGGGCATGTAGTGAGTACTCTGTGTTTAGATAGCCAATTTATCTATCTATACCTACCCATAAAAGAGCTTAACCTGACTGACTGACTGATTTATCATCGCCGAACCGAAACCGCTGAAGCTAGAAAGCTGAAATTTGGAAGGTAGCTTCTTTTACAGCAAAACCACTCACTAAGGCGGGATTTTTTGATATTCAACCCCAAAGAGGGTGAAAAGGGGTGAAAAGTAATGTATGAAAATTTTTAACGCGTGAGGCGATTTGCTTGAAACTTGATATGAATAAAAAAGATGCAAAATAAATGGACACGTGTTTCAGTATTTTTCAAAATAACCCTAATAAAGGGGTAAAATGAGGTGTCAAAGCTTGTATGGGAACTTTTTTTAACGGGTGGTGTGATTTCTTAGAAACTTGGTTTGGTTACTTATAATGCAAAATAAATGGACACGTGTTTCAGGATTTATCAAAATAACTCTCATAAAGGAGTAAAATGGGGTGTGAATGTTTAACTTTTTAATAGGTGGTGGGTGTGATAAGTTTGAAGGAGATAAAAAGCATCTTGGGGAAGGATTTAAGCTACAATTCCTTTAGTAAAATACGGACGAAGTCGCGAGCAACAGCTAGTCTCACATATTCCATTTGCATCCCTCAGTGCATTGATGAGAGATTTCTCTTTGTCCTAAAAATATAAAATAAATTGCAACAAAATTGCCAATTAATGAAGGTAAAATATTGAAAAATACGTGAAATATTATGTTTCAATGTTTTTATTTCATAACTTGATAAAATATATAGATCTCTGCATGCAAGAGATCTGATTAGCGGATAGACAGACAAACATACAGAAAGACGGACAAAGCCAAACAATAGGGGCTCCTTGTGGAACCTTAAAAACGGCCAGCATCACGCGGGTACCTTTGGGTGTAGGTAAGTACAAAGTAGACCGCAAAGCTGGTTCGTTGAAAAATTCAATTCGGAAATGCTATAAAAAAGTATGTGTACTTACATAAATATAGACCTACCTACATTTAATAATGTATGTTTATGCCTGAAATCAGTATACTTGAAATAACTACATTGAGTGTTTATGACGAGAGATCTCGTTATATTTTGAAAATAAAACGATTTCACTTTGCATGGTAACACAAACCTACGTAGGTACTTACTATTCAATACAACCATATAGGTAGGTACACCTTCTGCCTCGCCGACACGACATTCTGAGATTACTACGTCACGAACAGTCGGGAAGGGGAGAGCCGGGAATAAAAACCGCTTATTGTTCCGTTAGCTTTTCAAAACGTGACCATTACATGAACTACAAATTATTCTGCACCCCATCGCGTCGGTCGCCATGGGAATCGTTAGCAGGCGGAGGCAGCCTTTCAACTTTTGTATTAGCAGTGTGTAGTACACAAATCTCTACTCTACTAATATTATAAATGCGAAAGTAACTCTTTCTGTCTGTTTGTTACGTTTTCACGCCTAAACCGCTGAACCGATTTTGATGAATTTTGGTAAGGTGATAGATGGGACCTTGGAGATGGACATAGGCTTTTTATGTAGGTACAACGCGCGCGAAACCGCGGGAAGCAACTAGTAATAATACTAATAATGAACTTTATTGAGAACATAACATTTCAGGTAGATAAGTACTTATAAGCAATATTAATGCTACAGCTATAGTGTAATATGTCCTGCAAACGGCGGTCTTATCGCATATATGGCGGTATCTTCCAGACAACCCTTAACTATAAGTACTAAGCTTAATCTAACAGGAAATTGAGGTGACGATAAACCAACTACAAGGTTCAGCGTGTTGGGTATTTGCCAGCCCCCGAACTAGTTGGAAAAGTTATAATTTTATTGCATTGTAATGGAATTTATTAGTTGTTTAATTTTTTTTTTGTTTGTTTATTTGTTGTTTGTTAGTCGAAAATCCAAACACACAGACATTTACCAGTCATGTAATTTATTTTAAAACAGCATTTCAATATCAAATTATTTATATTGTACCTATTTATACTTTCCAGGTACTTAAAGTATATAAAGTACATACTGTAGGTAATCTTTATTTATATTACCCCTTACACAATGAACATCCAGTGTCGTCAAAACACCTATCTACTTACTATGCATGGAATATAGCCTATGTAAAGCCATGAGGGCTATATAGGTAGGTAAGTACGTGAGCGTATGACGTAAGTACTTTGGCTATAGCAACTAGAGAGTAGCTAAACACGTATTCAGGTGTACATATATAAGTAAGTACCTACATACCATTAATTACGGCGAAGATTGCGTGGGTTTCTGCCCCACGCAAAGGAGTCAAAGGAATCGAACCATCACATTGAGGTCGACATTGCGACACAAAGGCGGCATAAAAGTCCAATTTTACTATCGTATTTAAATGATCACTCTAAAAATAAGTCATAAAAGGTAATCTTCTATTCTATACCTATAAAAGAGCTTACCCTGACCAACTGACTGACTGACTGATTCATCATTACCGAGCAGAAACCGTTGAAGCTATTAAGCTGAAATTTGGAAGTTAGCTTCCTTTTACAGCAAAACCACCCACTAAGGTGGGATTTTTTGAAACTCAACCCCTAAGAGGATGAAAAGGGGTGAAAATGTATGATGTATGAAACTTTTGAACGCGTAGTGCGATTTGCTACGTAGTGGAATTTCAACCAGTTATTATTTATCGTATATTGTTCTAAACTCAGGTAAACTATTACAGTAATGGTTCAGTGTTACAGTCGCTAATTGAATGTTTATCGTATCGGCTTTGCTCTATCCATCCATTCGGTTATATTTATATTTTTCTTTTCACAAATAAATAAATAAATATTGGTGGACAATGCACACAACACAAATTTGCCCCAAACTTGTAATTGTGGTGACCAGATGACTGATAGAATATCTTATAAATACTTGATACTTTATAACATCCAGACACGGAACAAACACCTATGTTTCACACAAATGTTTGACCTGGGAGGAAATCGAAACCCCAAACTACAGCGCTAAAGGCAGGGCTTCTACCAACTGTGTTTAATACACACTAAAGCACTCGATTCTTTCTTTCTTTTTCTTCGAGTGACCTGTCAGCTCCGTTGGTAGTTAGGGTTTGGCGCTCGCCATCGAGCTGCTCGGCTCGCTGTACTGACATGCCGTATGATAAGCCGCGAAATAATTCGTGCTGTTGTAAGTCTATTTAAACATTGCGCTCTTATTTTAAATATTTTACTCGAGTTATTTCCGGTTTCATTGGTAATTTTGGTGTTTTTATTTTCTCCATTACTCCATTTTGTTTTTGGCGCTTTAATGATAGACCGCGTCAATATCGCGTTGTAAAGCTAAGCAGTCGGAAAGAGTATTGATGGTCGCGTGGGGCTTTAGATCGTCCGCAGATAAAATACATTTTAGTGCCGCAGAACATTTGGTAAGTTATTAATCATTATCAAAAACAACAGTGGTCCCAAAACCGATCCCTGATTTACACCAGATCGCGTTTGCTAGGGATTCATACTTGCCGAGCCTGACATACTGCTGCCGTTTTCGTAAGTAGTCGGCAACAAGCTGTAAAAGATTGGCGTATTAACTTATTAAAATTCCTTGTTATGACTTTCCTTGTTATGACATTATATGTAATGCCACACCAGGTAATTATTAGTATCAGAACATTTTAAAACACAAATTCCCCCACCACGGCTGTCTGTATATCTTAATGATATAAACACAAAAACTAGCGAACGGATTTTAATACTGTTTTTAGCATTGGACGGAGTGATTCATGATGATTGTTTTAAGTGTATATAATTCACCCGTGCGAAGCCGGGGCGAGCCACATCGTTTCGCTATATCCATCTGTCTGTCTATCTGTGTGTCTGACCGCTTATATTGTGATTAAATTTTGAACGGTAATACGTATTAGTGGCCTCGAAGTTATTACATAAAAAAATAAAAATAAATTGTTTTTTTTTTTTTTTTAATTAAAGTAGGTTTAATTACGAGTATTTCGCGGCGAAATTTTTCACGCTCTCTGTGGAACATGAAATCAGACGTAGGCGTGCGCCTAGCTGAAAAAACTGCGTTGAAATTGAAATGACAAACTTCAAAATATACTTCTTCTTCATCTTCGTTAATAGCATGTGTCATAATAATGTAAATTTTGCCAGTGTCAAGTGTTTATATTGTCACAAAGACGCATCTTGTCGTTTCACATTTGTTATTCATTACATAGTATAAAACAAAGTCGCCTCCCGCTGTCTGTCTGTCCCGTTGTATGCTTAGATCTTTAAAACTATGCAACGGATTTTGATGCGGTTTTTTTAAATAGATGGAGTAATTCAAGAGGAAGGTTTATATAAATAAAACATGCATAATATAGTAGAGAAACACTAATAATTTTAGAGGTTTCTAATGTGGTGCCACATTTTTTCCATCTTCTCTTGGAAATAGTTCAAAAGGCATTTCTAAGATCTATACAAGCAGCTGGCAGGATATTACCCATTTATGTATCCCACCAAAATTAAATGTCTGCAAGGTTCCCTGGGTTATATATAACTCTCTTAAAACGCGACGCGCGTATGATCAGTTATCTACTATTAAAATCTTTAGGAATATTATTGACGGTCCCAATCTACACAACGAGTTGCTTCGCCTATATGTGTCGGATAATTATATTCGAGGTAAAAGCCACAGGCTCCTAGCTCTACCACCTCGCCACACTGTAGGGCACCATCAGTCGCTGCTGCCTCGCGCTCTCGACGCCCTCAACGGTTTACTGGGCGCTAATTTTATTGTCCACATACATTGATTGAGCTATAGGGTAGTAGAAATCTCTTTATTTACCAAACTATTGGTCGTAAAACACATAAAACAACCATAAACTTTACGCACAAAATTTGCGCACGTATGAAGACGACGTTTGTATTTCAGTCTATTGTATCTGTGTAGTTAGTAAGAACTCGGCATTTGTATGGAAAAGTGGTCGTGTCCGGGGTGTGCTAAGGATCAAGACCGTTTAGTCGACTCGTTTGCAGCGCAGTACGTGCTTCACCTACACAGAATAAAATAATAGTAGTTGGCAGCCAGAAATACCTAACTTTGCGCGGTGTCTAAATGGGCTATCCCAGACGTTGACATATTTGCGGACGAATGGAAGGAGCTAATGTCAGTTTGTCTGCTCTCTGTGAGAGGGATGGATGACCGATTATTATTATTATTCTAATTTGTTTTTCTCTATTATATAAATTCAATTAAAATAAAAAAAACACAAACGATCTTGTTTTGTTTGCACCAAGATCTGAATTTGAGTAACATAAGTATTTTCTAGTTACCGTGCCGGAGTATCAGAATGACCAAACTACTAATATATATTCTGTGCCAAAGACCCGTTGCTTGTCGTGGGAACACGTTCCTCCGCCTTACATTATGCGCTATGTGTAGGTACTGATTATTCTGTAGAGTAGGGGCGAGAATTCTCACGTTAGCAAAGTTGGCACACCTGCGCTTGCGCACCCCTACTTAAAGGTGCGGGGGGACTCGTCATTGGCAGCGACGCCGACGCCGGCCAACATCTTCAAAAATGGAACAACTAACTCTTGGACCCTGGCGGGGTCTAGACACAGGTACCTTAAGCTTAGTTAGTAGCGGTTTCGATTCCCTTCGAGAGACAAATGTTTCTATGATATGCAAATATTTGTCTCGGGTCTGGGTGATTCAATGTATAACATGTACATATGTATTTACAAAAAAAGCTCTGCTTACTTTGGGGCCAGATGATGCTGTGTGGAATGTACGGGATTATTTATTTATTATTATTCGATTTTCTTAACGATAACGCCTGCGGAGGGTCATTGTATGGAAATGATAACAGCAGTTTCGCTTCAATCACGTGACTTATCGCAAGCTAGCGTAATTACATGATCCCTACTTCCCTACTATATAATATATATTATATATATATTGTATTATTATAATATTTATTATAATATATATTATATATATATTATAAATGCGAAAGTAACTCTGTCTGTCTGTCACGTTTTCACGCCTAAACCGCTGAACCGATTTTGATGAATTTAGGTATAGAGATAGATGGGACCTTGGAGAAGAACATAGGTTACTTTTTATGTAGGTACCATTCGCGCAATGCCGCGGGCAGCACCTAGTACTTATATATAACATAACTTACCACCAGCATTTACGAGGAATCCGCAGGCAATTCAACAAACAAACACTAAGGAGTACAAAAAACATCTTTGCAAGAAAGCAAAAGGAAAATAATAATAAATATACTCTACGGAAACACGAGACTTAGATAACAATAAGTTAGGCAAGCGCGTACAGTGAAGGCTTCCGAAGTTAGTAAGCAAAATGACTAGAGGTCAAGTCCCAAACCAATTACCTAGTAAAAAAAAATGTTGTCTGTAAAGTCGGTTTACGGACGATAACTTTACGTGATAACGTCATAAGAAAACCGTCGCCGGCGTCACAAGCCGAACGCTTTAATATTTATCAAACAAACATCTGTATTAAATACCTATCAATATGCCGCATAATGGCGTAGAAATAATAAATAAAAACCTTACTTTACAAGTAGCACCCCTCAAAACCATTTTCTGACGTGATAACGTCCTATAAATCTATGAACGCCGGCTGCACGCACGAAAAATGTTCATGTTCCGCTTGAGGCGAGCCTGCAAGCGAAAGACATGAGGTTAAAAGTATGCAATTTTCATAAATGTTTTCTTACGACGTTATCACGTAAAATTATCGCCCTTCCATATTTCTTGCAAATAAATTATTTCTATTTATTTCTTGTGGGGACAGGAGTGACGTAAGCCAAGCGTTGACAATGTGGACAAGACGATATAGCGCTCCGAACGGGCGACGACGTCCCGCTGCCCCTAGCAGTCACCGCGCTCCCGTCGACCTAGAGAGTTGTAGAAATAGAAATATAAAATAGAAAATGATTTATTTCTGTAACAGGTTAACAATATAAATAACTAAGGTTGAGATCTTCTTTTAGTAAAGAATACTTGTGTTAGAAAATCCAGCTCTTCCACAGCCATACAATTAAGGTTACAGATTTGTAAATACTTAGGTACTATAAAACTAGTTAGTGGCTTTAGATTAGTTTACAGGAATATATAACCTATTTTATTAATTTTTAAATGTAGATAGATATTTTACACTAAACCAATTTAGTTAAAAAGTATAAATAAACTAGTGGATATAATGCCTGTGTGTGTTTATTTGCTGTACTATGTGTATTTGAGTGTGAGTGAGTGCGCGCGCGCGCGCGCGCGCGCGCGCGCGCGTGTGTGTGTGTGTGTGTGTGTGTGTGTGTGTGTGTGTTTGTGTGTGTGTGTGTGTGTGTGTGTTATTGAATAAAGGGGTTATAGGGAGTCGTTTGAAAGTGTGGTTATAGGTACTAATGGTGTTAGGTAATAACATTTAGTAGCGCTTCCGTGTCCTCGTAGCTTTTTGTCTGCATCCAATTAGTCAAGACTTTTTTACTCTCATTATAAAGCATAGGATAAATATTTACTTTCTTATTCATTACGTTATATAGGTGCAGATTGGATTGCATACTGGTTACGGGTAAATTAAGCTAGAGTGTTGTGCATGCTTAGAACCACTTGTATGATGTACAACGTCTGATAGACAATAGTTGTGTCATAGAGTAAAGCATATTCGTTGCCAAATATAAACCAAATATAAACGCGAAAATAAAAACGGATCACATTTTTTTTTTTTTTAGTGCACAATATTTATCATACGCTAAATAATATTACAATCTAGCCAAATTGCTTTGCTTGACATAGTTTTATAAAATACATTTTTTTTTATTATTCACATAATCCACATTTTTATTGAAGGACGTGAACCTAATCCCGGCAGGCACTTCATACGTAATATCATACTATTCAACATTCAGTAAGAACTACACGTTTTGTGTAGCTAGTACAACATTTCTCTCCAACATTTCTATTTCCGTAAACCGACTTTACAGACAACATTTTTTTTAAAGTAAGTATTTATTTTATATCCATGTAGCCTACATGGATATCAAATAAATAGTATGTATTACCGAGTAAAATTTAATGACGACTAGACTATAGACTAATAGTCTCGTCTAATATCGAAACTAGAAGAGTTCCTTCTCTGTCTTCGGAACCCAATTAAAATTAGTCTCTTCTTGGCAGACAGAATTATAGACCGAGAGACAGATGGAAAATCGAAACTAGAAGGGTTCCCTGTCTGTCTTCGGAACCCAATTAAAATTAGTCTCTTCTTGGCAGACAGAATTATAGACCGAGAGACAGATGGAAAATCGAAACTAGAAGGGTTCCCTGTCTGTCTTCGGAACCCAATTAAAATTAGTCTCTTCTTGGCAGACAGAATTATAGACCGAGAGACAGATGGAAAATCGAAACTAGAAGGGTTCCCTGTCTGTCTTCGGAACCCAATTAAAATTAGTCTCTTCTCGGCAGACAGACTTACAGACCGAGATACAGACGGAAATATCGAAACTAGAAGGGTTCCCTGTCTGTCTTCGGAACCCAATTAAAATTAGTCTCTTCTCGGCAGACAGACTTACAGACCGAGATACAGACGGAAATATCGAAACTAGAAGGGTTCCCTGTCTGTCTTCGGAACCCAATTAAAATTAGTCTCTTCTTGGCAGACAGAATTACAGACCGAGAGACAGATGGAAATATCGAAACTAGAAGGGTTCCCTGTCTGTCTTCAGAACCCAATTAAAATTAGTCTCTTCTCGGCAGACAGACTTACAGACCGAGAGACAGACGGAAATATCGAAACTAGAAGAGTTTCTTGTTTCTTCAGAACTCAATTAAAATAGTCTTTTTCCTACGGTCATATTTACAGACTCAGAGACAGACGGAAATATCGAATTTAGAAGAGTTTCTTGTCGGAACCCTATTCAAATTAGGTACTATAACGTCGTTGTCGTCGCTTGGGTGAGAGGAGAGGTCGCCAAAGTTGGCGGGAATTCATAAACATTTTCTTACATAAGGCAATTATCAAACTGTCTTTTCTTAATACTTTCTTTCTTTTTAATTTCTCTATATAATTCTTGTTAAATTCTCTATTTTCTTATGAAGCCCTGATGGTGTAGTAGTACCTTCCGATCACGAGATCGCGGGTTCGAACCTGGTCATGCATGATCCAAGATCTGGCTCAGGCCGGCTCAGCGTATTAGCTTTACCATTCAACTTGGCAATGCCGCCAGTGTCTTGGGAACGCTGCCCTCTGGCAGTGACTGGATCAGTTGAGAGTTGAGACATTTAAATATATTTCGTTATCAACGGTCATTAGATAACTCAACTGTTTCACATTTATTTTATATTATTCTGTACATTTCTGTAATTATTTCTGTTTATTAAATAAATAATAATATGACTAGAATTAATTTGACACGTTTGACTAAAATGGGCTCAAATACTTCCAGACTTTTTGATGTGTGTATATAATACATATATCTCAAATCCCTACTAATATTATAAATGCGAAAGTATCTCTGTCTGCCTAATGTAATGTCTGTCTGTTACGTTTTCACGCCTAAAAAGCTGAACCGATTTTGATGAAATTTGGTATAAAGATATATGGGACCTTGGAAAAGGACATAGGCTACTTTTTATGTAGGTACCACGCGTGCGAAGCCACGGGCAGCAGCTGGTATTTACCTATTGAATTTAGTTTATTTCTGCATAGAGAGAATGAGAGCCTGGCACGGTAATGATTAATTATGCTAACCATGCATACGAAAGGGACTACATTCCAAACGTGTGTGCACGTTCATTTGTTTTATATATTTTAACCGACTTCAAAACGAGGAGGAGGTTCTCAATTCGATTGTTTTTTTTATTTTAAACTCATAGCTCCGAACCTCATGAACCGATTTGAAAAAAAATGTGGTAGGATATATACTTTCCGATTGGATACATAGAAATTTCATCAAAATCGGTCCAGTAGTTTGGTTTTTAAATCAAACTTGCATAAATATATATGTCATCCAAGTAAACGAATGTATCCTAATCCTAATCATAATCATACTATCCCTATATATATATATAATATATGTCATCCAAGTAAAGGAATGTATCCTAATCCTAATCCTAATCATACTATCCCTATATATATAAAAATCTTGTGTCACAGTTTTCGTATTTATACTCCTCCGAAACGGCTCGACCGCTTTTGATGAAATTTTATATGTATATTCAGCAGGTCTGAGAATAGGTTTATAACAAATTTTTATACCCCTAAGTGTTAAGGGTGGCTCACCCCAAAATTTTTTTTTTATGTTCAATAAGGCAAAACAACGTTTGCCGGGTCAGCTAGTAATATTATAAATGTTAATAATAAATAAATAATAAATATTGATGGACAATGCACACAACACCATCTAGTCCCAATCTAAGCATAGCTTGTATTAGGTATGGTAACTAGATGACTAATAGAATACTTACTTATATATTTTTAAAAACATACTTATGATACTTTATAACACCCAGACACAGAGCAAACACCTATGTTCTTCACAAAAATGTTTATCCTGGGAGAGAATCGAACCCTCAACCTACAGCGCAGAAGGCAGAGCTACTACCAACTGAGCTGACAGACCAGTCGAATGAAAGTCGAGTGCATGTAAGTTTGTTTGTTACGCTTTCACGCGAAAACTACTTAACCGATCATCATGAAACTTTGTACACATATTCTTGGAGGTATTAGCAACATAGGATAACAAAAAAATAAAAATTACGAAAGATAAAATATGGCAAAACAACGTTTGCCAGGTCAGCTAGTTTTTATATAAATTAACTCAGTGTTCTTTTTATTTAGTTGTTAAATCGTAATTATAAAGAACTAGCTGTTACCCGCGACTTCGTACGCGTATGCTTAGAACCTTTATTTTATTTTTGCAAGGAATGCATTCAGTCTGTGGATCTAAAGAACATCCCATAGGTTTAATGCCCGATTTTATTCCCTTTACCCCCTTCGGCTATAATTTTGCAAAAACTTTGAAACAACTATTTCCTTATTTCTTACCAATAGCCTAAATATGAATTTTCAGATCTACAGATTCAATAGATACGATATATACGATACTATAGATACATCTTAAGGAAATATGAGTTGCCCAAACAAACTCTCATCCCCTATTGAGACCCTCCTACAGAGACACTTTCGCATTTATAATATAACTAGCGACCCGCCCCGGCTTCGCACGGGTGCAATGCTGATACTAAATATACTACAAAATGTATTTATATACAACGTTATCTAAGAGAATAACATAACCTAAGAGATAGACATATACTATCGCCGACTTTTTTGTAGACTTTTTTAAGGCGTACAATTCTGTAGTACATTATTTTGATCTATCTCGTAGGGTTCAGCCAGCGTTTGCAATGTAAGCGCAAAACAAATTGTTTATTTACGACCTCACATTCTAAAAATTATCAGTGTTTCTCTACTATATTATGCATCTATTATACATATTAACCTTCCTCTTGAATCACTCTATCTATTAATAAAAACCGCATTAAAATCCGTTGCGTAGTTTTGAAGATCTAAGCATATATAGGGACAGACAGACAGCGGGAAGCGACTTTGTTTTATACTATGTAGTGATAATAATAGTATATATTAGTATAGTCTACCTTCTGCCCGCGTCTTCGCACGCATAGTCCATACATAACAAGTAGCCTATGTCGGTTCCTAAGATACAATCTATGATCATCATCATCATATCAGCCCCTAGAAGTCTAATGCTGAACATAGGCCTCCCCAATCGATTTCCAGTAAGAACGATTTTGAGCCCTACCATCCATCGACTTCCCGCGATCTTTACAATGTCGTCAGTCCATCGGGTGGGAGGCCGTCCTACTCTTCGTTTTCCTGTCCTTGGTCGCCATTCGAGAACTTTTACTCCCCAACGGTTATCAGTTCTGCGAGCTATATGGCCTGCCCATTGCCACTTCAACTTGCAAATTTTGTGTGCTATGTCGGTGACTTTGGTTCTTCTACGGATTTCCTCGTTGCGGATTTTATCACGTAGTAAAACACCTAACATAGCTCTCTCCATAGCTCGTTGCGCGACTCTAAACTTGTGTCTCTCAGTTCAGTTCCATTTGTCATCTGTGGCAACACGCAACTGGCAACACACTGATTATAGACTTTCGTCTTGAGTCTCTGCGGTATCTGTATAACGAGAAATGGTGCCATAATTTCCCAAACGCTGCCCATCCGAGTTGGATTCGTCGGCTGACCTCTTTGATACAATCTATATCCATACCTAAACACGGTTCCTACCACAATCGTTCTTTGTAAATTGGTCGAGTTATAGTTTGACACCAACTTCACATTGTAACTAGCGATAGAAGCCGATAGAAATCGCAGCGATCCGCAATACCAATTCATCAATAGTAACTGAAAGCTGTTAGTATCAATGTTTTGATAGTATCAAAGTTCCATAATCGCCCCTGATCGATTGCTAGTCAAGGACCGAGGGTTTTCCACTCGAGTTAATCATTGGGTCTGTCGCCAGCAAATATTTCTCTCTCCAATCCCCTCCTGCCGTCATTTCAATTCGTTTAAAATATTCTACTCGAATGAATGCATCTGTTTACGCTCTGAATAACTATTCATTGTGTTTAGAACAGAGAGTTGGTAAAATACTACGGCTAAATAGCGGCTCCCTGATTTTGATGCGTATTCACGCGGCGTTCAATTCGCGTCTTTTTTATACGCTTCATATTAGCTTCACTTGTATGTATGTTTGTATGTTTGTAACCGGCTCCTTAGGACGCGATTTTAACCCACTTTAAACGGCCAGATTTCATTCTAATTTTGCACACCTGTCAAAAACCGATGACAATGCAATAATTGGAATAAAATAAAAAAAAAATATTAAAAAAAAATATCCGATTATCCTAAAAGTAGAAAATAAATAAAACTTAGTTAAAAAAACTACAAGCTTTTTTTAAATAAAACATTTTTTCTTACTTACATTTATTAAAATTTTATTTCTATTTTTTAGTTTGGTTTTCTACATACTTAAAGCGTGTTTTTTAGTTTTTTTAAACTATTATTTATTATTAGAAAACATTCAAATAACGAATTCTGATGTTTTAATTAGCTTACTTTCCGCCTATTATTGTAAACAGCAAGTTAAAACGACGCAATTTTAGGAAAAAATGATTATATCATATTTTATACATTATTCGATAATCCTACTAATATTATAAACGTGAAAGTTTGTAAGTATGGATGGATGTTTATTACTCTTTCAAGTAAAAACTACTGAATTAATTTTAATGAAACTTTACAATATTATAGCTTATAAATACATCAGAATAACAATTTATAAAGATATTGTGTGAATTGTCCAAAATATGACGATATAAGTGTCAACTAAGTAAGAAAAAATTGGTAGTAATAAATTTATTCCTAAATGAAAACAGATACTTTTATCGCTTCTGGTAATATTATAAACGCGAAAGATTGTATGTATGGATGTATGGATGTTTGTTATTCTTTTACGCAAAAACTATTAAATTGATATTAATGAAACTTTACAATAATATAGCCTATACATCTAAATAACATTTAGACCTGAGAGCAATTCTGTAGTGCGCTGCAAAAAACGAATCACGAATTACATCGAGTTACACGAACTACTAATCCTGCGCAGACGAAGTTGCGGACACCAGCTAGTTAAATAATAAAACTAACAGTGATTTATAGATAATTTGAAACGAGGAAGTAGGAGGCAAAATATTGAAATAACATACGACATTTCTTTTATTAATATTATTCCATCAATTAACGAGCAGATGATCACTAAATAGCCTTAAAAAACGACTTATTTTTTTCATACAAAAGTTAATTTGCTGTGGGCACCATCTTATCACTTGAGGACGCTACCTTCTAACATTGATCTGGATCAGTTGATCTATCTATTGGCCATTCTTTTCTCTATATAATATACTAGCTGTTGCTCGCGACTTCGTCCGCATTTTTTTTAAAGGAATTGTAGCGTAAATCCTTCCCCAAGATGCAATTTATCTCCTTGCCAAATTTTATTGAAAAGTTACAAACCAATCACTCTTACCACCCATTCAATAGTTTCCATATAAACATTCACTCCTTTATGAGAGTTATTATGAAAAATCCTGAAACACGTGTCCATTTATTTTTCATTTTAATTCATATCAAGTTTCAAGCAAATCGCATCACGCATTAAAAAGTTTCATACATTCGTTTTCACTCCTTTTCACCCTCTTAGGGGTTGAATTTCAAAAAAAGATTTTGCTGTAAAAGAAAGCTACCTTCTTAATTTCAGCTTTCTAGCTTCAGCGGTTTCGGCTCGGCGATGATGAATCAGTCAGTCAGTCAGGTTAAGCTCTTTTATAGGTATAGATATAGATAGAGAAAATAATTATTTTTTTTGTGTTTGTTTGTCATGGATACACAAAAATTACATAATCAGCAAAAAAAATGAGTACTTAGTATTTTATTAGCACTAAAATATAGCAATAAGATATAAAAATTTGCCTATAAGAGTCATTATTTGGCGTGCGCCGCAAAAACTATTGATTATACATAAAATAATGTAGATATTAAAAGTTAGTAGTACCTATACCTACCCACAAAAAACTCCGCGATGCTATATATTTAACTATTATACCTATAGTTATAGTCCCAATAACCACATTTTGATCGAAGAGCCACGAACAGCCACATTACAGAGAGCAGCTGCCAGCTCGTGTGATTCAGACACGAACAACTCGTCGCGGATTAATACGCAGTGCGTTCTAGACTGCCTTGAACCTTGAGATGTATTCCCATGTCGTCGCTCGTAGGTCGCTATGACAGCGGCGCCGGCGTGGGGTGCGTCTGCTGACTACCGTAGACATAACCGTAGCATGAGTTCAACAGGTACCTGTCTCCGAGCCTCTGGCACGTGTAGGATGACCTTGAGCCGTACGCAAGGACACGGCTCTAGGTAACCATTGGCCGGAGTACTAGCTATACTTTAGTTACCCGAACATCTTTAGATTGGCCTAGCGGTTGATCCTGTGAAGTTTGATAGCGATCGGATCAAAAGAACTTTTTTTTTGCAATTATCAAATTTGGTATCGATATAGATTGTATCTTAGGAACGGACATAGGCTACTTTTTAAGCATGTACTATGCGTGCGAAGCCGCGGGCAGAAGCCAATACATACAGAGCGGGTCTAGTAACTATGATAGGTAGAAGATAAGTAGGTTCTTAGGCTGCAATCCGTTATATTTTTCTGTATCTGTCAAATAAACTACATTTTTTCTTTCTGTGTTTTTATGTAATTGTGTAAAATATAATATATTAGTGTGTCTGGGTGTTATAAAGTATCATAATGTATTTATGAGTAGGTATACAAGTATTTAAATGGTTTCCATATTACAAGTTTTGTTTACGAGTAATTTGGGGCTAGATTGTATGAATTGTCCAGTATGATTTGCCCCCACCAATTCGTGCCCTTAAAACAGTGAAAACTTTTAAATTAACCCTTAAGAAACTTCTTATCTCTTCGCAGAAATCATAGCTAGGTACCAAATACCTACTTACGAATAGCCAACTTACCAAAAGTTCCCGGCACGTCCATTTTGATGGGGAAGCGTTCATTCTACTATCGATTACCTTGTATTGCATTTCACTTTTCGTTTCTCACCTCTTTCACCTCATTTCACCAAAACAATTTTAATTTTATGTAGTCCAGTTTGTTCCCAGTCATTTTAGTTAATTATTTTAGTTGTGTGAGTATAAATGTATTTTGCTATTTATATATGTATTGTTATCCTTTTAACTAAGTAATATTTTAAGTTTTCTTATTTTTTTTTTTGTTTACTCCTGTTCTAATTTTAAAATTGTTCGTTTTGTCACGGCATGATGTCACCCTCCTTGTTCGGCGCAGTCTGAAAACCAGCGCTATTTCGCACTGTGTGAAATAGCATAAAGCTGAGACTGTGCTTTTTTGACAAACGCAGTCTAGGTTTGGAATAAGGTGGGTACACGTAGGTTTAGTATTAGTTAGTTAGTTAGTATTGGTTGGATCTGTGTACCTACTATATTATCGTAACTTTTATCAGTGTGTGTGTGTCAAAATAAATTTATTTCATTTCATTTATTTTCATTTTATATTAATTTAATTAGATCCTGGGAAAGAATTAACTACAGATATGAATACAATATTATATTGCTATCTTCTTCCCGCGGCTTCACACACATGTTACCCCTACATACTTAAAAACTACGTTACATTCTTTTCCAGGTCTAAATTATATTTATAGTTTCATCACCGTTCAACCACTTTAATTGAATAACAAACAAATATACAAACACACAAGCTTTCGCAACCTTTTACATTTACAATGACGATCCGTAACGTTTTTAGTTGAGAATCCAGATTTTTAGAGCTTTGTTCTACAACAAAAAATTACGAAGTTATGACGAAATGAGTAGCGAAGTCCAGGGAGTGTTTGCTGCGGTAGCTGTGACGTCACAGAAACGGTCCCACCACTTATCGAACTTATCGAAACTTATCGAATTGTGAAGTAAGAGGGCCGGCTGTGCTCTTACCGTCCCAGTGACGTCACACGCACCCGCGTACATTGATTTTACCGGCAGGAACGGCATAATGTTTATTACTTATTACTAGTCAAGTGTTCCTGAGGATGCCTCGTGGAGGGGCGAAACACATGTCGAATTTCTTTTGGAGGTAACTCTTTAGGAATAGATTGGCGGAATTGTACTAAATATTTGTCCATCTGTTTAATGTTTAGACAAATAACGATCGATATTCGACTAAGGCTAAGGATTCGACTTATAATCAAACAATCACTTGACGACACTGGCAAAATTGACATCATTATGACACATGCCAATAAAGAAGAGGAAGAAGAAGGAAGTGTTACTCTAATTCAGTGTTAAAATAACATACGGACTGCACTCCGGGAGTGCCGACAGAAGTGAAAACTTATTTTGGCGCGTTAGAGTTTAGTAATAAATCACTTCAAAATCAGTAATTATGGAGACTGGCAATCAAATAGTGAACGAGCACAGATTATGTAATATTTTTTGTTCAGAATGTAGATAATATATCAAAGAACAGTAAAACAGTATAAAACAGTAAAGATGTTGCTATGTAGATAAACATCTCAAATATATAGTAAGTACTTTAATATTTAAGTCCAAGCTGTATTATTGACTGGCCTCTTGGCTCAGTTGGTAGTAGCACTGCCTTAGCACGATAGGTTGGGGCTTCGATTTCCTGTCAAGGCAAACATTTTTGTGATTAACATAGTTATTTGTTCTGTGTCCGGCGGTAACAATGGCGGACATTTCACACAGCATCATCTAGCCCCAAAGTAAGCAGAGCTTGTGATATATGTACCTAGAGTACCTACTACAGGGCTGATGTAGATACCATATCTGATATACACCTTATTTTTTGTAAATACAAACGTATTATACATTTCAACACCCAGAACCGTGGCAAATACTTTCAGAACATACAAACAATTGTCTCGCGGCGGGAATCGAACCTGCAACCTACTGCGCCTCACTCACCCGACCCTTGGCCCACTGTGCCACAGAGATCGTCAGTGTCAGTCATCTTGTCACCGTTATACAAGCTATTCTTTATTTAGGGCTGGATGGTGTTGTTTGCATTGTCCTCAAATATTTGTTTTTTTAGTCAAGTCAAGTCAAAAGATACTTTATTCAATATAATCACAAAGATCACTTTGAAACGTCTTACATACTAGGTGAATTTAGGTGCAAATTCCTCCTAACCCAAGCCCGAGAAGAACCGGCAAGAAACTCGTACATTTATTTACAACATTAAGCACATGCTTACGCTTTTCACAGTTGTTCGTTTTCTGTTGGTGTAAGATTGTAAGCCCATTACCGCCACAGTATAAATATAATAATGTCAGATCAGAAAAACGCTGAGCGATAGCAAAGAAATACAATAAGTAGGTCGACTCGAAGAAATAACGAGTTCTTATTTGTATTTGTATTAGAGTCCATAATAATGGCGTTTTCAAAATTATTTCTCGGCGTCTGATAAAAACATCGTGTCTCAAGCTGGCTCAGCGTATTAGCATTTCCATTCAAAGTGGTGATGACGTCAGTGTCTTGAGGAAGCTAGCAGTCTGGCAATGATCTGGATCAGTTGAGCTACATATATATAGATCGTTTTGAGTGGTCCTTAGATAGCTCTGCTTCTCATTTCTTTAGATAAATTTATAGTATTATAACTTTTTAGGTTCGCAAATTAATTAACGTACCTACATCCAGTTGGCTATACATACATCCTATTATACTAGGTATCTTTCTTTCTTCACTACATAGCATAAAACAAAGTCGCTTCCCGCTGTCTGTCTATCCCTGTGTATGCTTAGATCTTTAAAAATACGCAACGGATTTTGATGCGGTTTTTTTAATAGATAGTGTGATTTAAGAGGAAGGTATATATGTATAATACATGCATAATATAGTAGAAACACTGATAATTTTAGAGGTTTCTAATCACATTAGACATTCTGTAGTATATTTAGTATCAGCATTGCACCCGTGCGAAGCCGGGGCGGGTCGCTAGTTGTTGAAAAAAAATATAACCGTAGCGTCCATTCAATAAACATCCAAACAATCAACACAATAAACAAATGTAGGGTAACAAGTGAAGACTGTTATGATTGGAAAACAATATTGGAAAATGCAATATTGTTTATTATTGTTCTTGTTTCTTTAGAATTATTAAATCCCTTAACAAAGCAATCATTGTTATTGCATTGTAGAAACATAATAACAAAACAAAAACAACGGAATGAAGCCTTCGAGCTTTATGCAGAAATGTGCAAAATTATGTATTTTACTGAACTACAAATATCTGTTATTTTTATACGCTTTATATTAGCTTCACTTGTATGTATGTTTGTAACCGACTCCTTAGGACGCGATTTTGACCCACTTTAAACGGCCAGATTTCATTCAAATTTTGCACACCTGTCAAAGACCGATGACAATGCAATAATTAAAAAAAAAATAAAAAAAAAAACGATTATCCCAAAACTAAAAAGTAGAAAACTAAAAAATAGTTAAAAAAACTAAAAAAACACGCTTTATATAGAAACCCAAACTAAAAAATAGAAAATAAATTTTACTAAATGTAGGTAAGAAAAAAATGTTTTATTTAAAAAAAATAGCGAGTGTCTCCGTCTCAGCTCAGGCTAAAATGCTTTCGTATGTCTGTCTGTATGTTTGTCCGGCCGGCGACCGTCCGGATGTTCTCCTCTACAGGTCGCATTTCTCAACCGATTCTCGTGAAGTTTTGTGAGCAGGTTCTATAACTATATAGATTTTTTTGTAGATTTAGTTTTTGGAATTTTTTTAAAATTTTGGAGATATGGAGATTGAAATCGTTAAAAAAGTTATATATCAGTAATTTCGAAAAAAAACCACTAGTTTATTTAGGTTCACCAACATTTTCTTCATAGTTACGAGCACAAACTATTTATATTTATACAGCTAGGCGTTCTATGCTACATGAGAAACAAACTACAGGGAAACACAGCACGCGCCAAAATTGTGGTTGTGGATAGTTTTTGGGAAATGTGGGAGGTATTAATTATATTATATACAAGCCTATTATTTAGGACCGATAGATGCAGCGAGAAAGTTCAACTCACAACCATTGTAATCTACTCAAAACCATTGTTGATCTATGGATTACCACTATGGATCGAAGCCTCGGGCACTGCGGGTTGAGGTTTACATTGTGGCTGCAGCCCATGATTCAACTGATATTAACGAAACTAGGTTTTAACTAGGAAATATTTATACATAGATTTGAATCTGGAATGACACAGGCTACTTGAACGTACCTATGTACAATTCGGGCAAAGCCGCGGGCAGAAGCATTAGGATAAGTGTTATATCATTTTGGAGATTGAAAGCATGGCATTATTTTTAATGATCTATGATCTAACTAAACCGTGCAAAATGTGGGCACATGTCAAACATAATGAAACAAACAACAAAGATTCTTAGAAATATCTGTGACTAGGACCTAAGGAAGTGTCTTCCACGCCTGGGGCTTACGAATCGTAGTGGCGACTAGTGCGTTTGTTAATTTTGTTCATTAAGTATTTTAAAGCACTACGATTTAGTGAAGATTTGGAGTCGATCTGATGATGGAGCCGAAAGACAGTCGAGGAAACTCCTTAATGATTTACAGCAATTCCCTGGTGTTTGGGCTTCATTAATTTGTATTGATGAAAACTCAACACTTAGATGGGTTGTGACTGTCATAAGGGGGTTTGATGATGAAGACGAAGGACAGTCAAGGGATTTTTATTTTTTAGTTTCCTGTTTTAAGACAGTTTTCCGCTAATGCGTACTCCTCTGTCTAATTTGTCTGAGCCGCGGATTCATCAGCAACGCGCTACGCCTAATTTGAAAATAGCGTTGGTTAGTCTGGCCTGTCAGCACAGTTGGTAATTCTGCTTTCTGCGCTGTTGATTAAGGGTTCAATTCCCTCCCAGGACAAACATAAGTATAATAATATTATTATAGACGTCTTGTCACCATAATACGAGCTATATTATATAAGTTAGATGGCGTTGTGTGCATTGTCCACCAATATTAATTTCTTATCATTACATAGTATAAAACAAACACGCTTCCCGCTGTCTGTCTGCTATGTATTCTTAGATCTTCAAAACTACGCAACGGATTTTGATGGGGGTTTTTTTTAATAGGTATCGTGATTCAAGAGGAAGGTTTATATGTATAATATATACATCATATAGTAGAGAAAAACTGATAATTTTAGAGGTTAGCGTATATGGGTTCAAAGTATTACAACTACTGAGGTACAGCAACGCGTGGCCGGGTCAGCTAGTTTTTATAATTATTGATTAATTCTAGCAGTAGCAGTTCTACCGAGATCGATGCCCCGCGACACCAAACAATTTTCCCAAGTCCAAACTCAATGTCCCTTATGAATGAAATAATTAAATTGATATTATATCTAACGTTATTGTGATTGGTATTTTTAAACCCACATAGGACGCTTGAAGAACACATCATATTAATATCAGATATCTTCATTGATTAAGGTGAATATACTTTGCGTCAACGTAGGTTTATTTTACCGTAGGTACTCTGCAGTTAGGCAGGTGCGTTGGATAAATGACAACCTCTGTGGCGCAGTGGGCTAAGGTCCGGCTGAGACTCAGAAGGCTGCGGGTTCGATTCCCGCCGCGAGACAAATGTTTGTATGATCTGCAAGTATTTGTCTCGGGTCTGGTTGTTTCTATGTATAATATGTATGTATTTACAAATAAAAAAGGTATGTAAGTAGTATATCAGTCATACGGTACCCATAACTCAAGCTCAGCTTACTTTGGGGCCTGGTGACGCTGTGTTAAATGTCCGGCATTATTTATTTATTTATAAATAAATAAACTTGTCTGTTGATTAATTTGATGGAAATAGATTTTTGATTGATTGACATTTATATCACAAAAATATCATCTTCAACTTATGTACCTGTAGCTAGTACCTATTACTTACCAAACTTATTTGAACTCGAGCAGTAGCAGGACCGAGTATTAAACTCTGAAATTTTAAGACTTACTGATCATTTAAAACGATCTGTAGATAGCTCAACTGATTTAGATCACTGTCAGAAGGCGACGTTCTCAAGACACTGGCGGCAATGCCACGTTGAATGGCAATGCTAATACTATATACTATTATATTATTATATAATTATTTATATCAATTTCACACTTGAGTACATATTTTACGTTAGGACCCCTCTCGGGTTAAGGCCTCCTCCAGCTGCTTCCACTGTTCGCGGTGTATTTACATCAATAATATTATGTAACAACAAAACATTATTATCTGAACAAGAGTCGAAAAACATGGACAAAAAAGAAAACACTCGGGTGGGCCCTTATTTTGTTTTGAGGAGTAGGTATATATAACCGAAACCTTCAAGTGGACGTGCTGTACTTCGATTTTAAAAAAGCTTTTGATAGCGTGAATAATTATATATTGCTGGCCAAGCTAAGTACCATAGGTTTTGCCCCAGATATCCACCGACTTCTGCTTGCAAACTATTTACGAGTACGCGATCGCCAGCAGTACGAGTACGTCAGGCTAGGGATACATGATTCTTCGGCCTATCACACGCGCTCCGGAGTCAGCCAAGGTTCTATCTTGGGACCTATACCCTATACTTTACTTTACCCTATACCCTTTGAGTACGAAATCCACGGTAAAAAAATCACTAGAACGACTGTGACTAAGGATCTGGGTGTTACTTTCGATCAAAAGCTTACGTTTCATGACCACAGTATTGACGTCACTAAGAAGTATTTCCAGAGATTAGGTTTTGTCTCTGCGAAACGCCTGGGACTTTCAAAGTTACAGAGTTGTGCGTCTCTTGTTTGGTGCTTTGGTGCGAAGCAAGTTGGATCCAATTGCTGCGTCTGGAGCCCTTACGAAAGCACGTAAATTATTCTACTTTAAAAAGTCCAGGAGGCAATTCTAAGAGCGCTTTATAAACACATCCTAGACTACTATCCTTTTTTGTATCCCACGAGGTTTTTGCAAGGATGTCTTGGCTATAATTCCCTAAAAACCAGAAGGGCCTGCGATGTACACAATCTATAAAATTCTCCGTAGTACCATCGACGCTCCAGATCTGCACAACGAGTTGCTTCGACTCTTTCTTCTAAACAATTAACTTCGGGGTTGAGGTCCTATGCTTCTCTCAGTTCCATCGAGTCACACTGTCGCACGCGCAAACTCCACGCTGCCTCGCACCATCACGTATAATTTATTAAAAATAAACCCAGACTGTGACATTTTTGTAGAAAGTTGGGCTACTTTTATGGTGACGCAAATTTTTTGATACCCAAGACTAAATCTATATTGGAGATACATCGTCTGCCATTTCATGGAGTAACATAGTTCTGCTTATTTCATATTCTTACCCGTTTTCTTGCATGTTTTATTCAGTAATTTGGGCGGAATTTTAATGGATAAATTGTGACTACAGGACGGGTATGGATAATTGAATTATATGTGTATTGTGGTGCAATGTGATTGAACGACGAGAAATCCCAAGAACATTCTAGACGTCACTCGGAACGGCGTCTAGAATTTTCTTTGACGATTTACCATCGACTAGGACTAATAACAAACAAACTGACTATAAACTATAAACACTTGACATTGGCAAAATTGACATTAGTATGTCACAGGCCATTAACAAAGATGAAGAAGAAGAAATATATATTGACATCAATGTTAATTTTGTAATTTACCTGTTTGATCAATTTTTATTTATAGTGACAAGCTTTTAATGTGCTTTAATCTATTTGTGCTGTATTTTATATTATTATGAATTTTTAATTACCATGTTATTGATTTTGTTATGTGTATTATTGCCTTGATTTGTGATTTATTATTTATTAAATTACTAATTCTTTGTATAAAATAGGTTAAAACTGTTGACATCTAATAGTAAGTGGTCCTTGACCGTTTTAATTATTATTATTTATTTAACGCACAAAACACATGACAATCACAAGAAAATACTTAAATCTAACAATATTACAAGTTTTGAACTAAATTGAAAAACTTGCGCGTAATAATAAATAAATAAATAAATGTACAATTAAACACTTGACAATTTGTTAGATGACCATAAATATTGATTAGATATTTGGGTAGGTAAATTATAATACATTAATATCTTATATTATTATTGTTTTTTAACTTCTGCTAGTATGTATCATTATTTCTTAAACAAAAATTGTGCATATCTTTGTTTCTTATACCCAGTCAAAAAGGTTTACGAAAATGATTTACAGGAATTTAAACAAAGAAGCGAAGTAAATGTGTCGTAGAAAATAAGTCGACATGAACAAAGTCGCGGTCTAGCGGTAAACATTCACATTCCAATATTCAGAACACGATTTTTGAACATAACAAAATGCTTCGGATTTTCTAGTTACCAAGTTCATAACTAGGTGGCGCTGCTAAAAACGTACCGTTTCTAAAACGCGCTATCGTTGCGTTTTGGCTCTGTGACTAGTAAGATTCAGTGGATTGGAATCCTTTGGAGAATAACCCAACAAGTAGTTTGTCTCACTTGTTAGGTTGTTCTTCATATCCAATATTCATATAAACAAGGTTTACTTTGAGTAAATCTGCATAATAAAAACATTATTAGGTAATTATTAATTAGTTAATTTATTAATTATAAACTAACAGATAAAATAAAAGAGAGCCAATGAGTCAATTAAAGAAAGTCCTTCGAGAAATTACCTACGACCTCTGTGGTGCAGTGGGCCAAAGGGCGGCAGATACGCAGAAGGTTGCGGGTTCGTTGGCCGCTGCGGGTCACATTTTTGTATGACCTACAAATTTTTGTCTCTGGTCTGGGTGCACCTGTGTATGTATAATATGTAAGTATTTACAAAAAAAATATGTGGTACTCATAATAACCACAAGCTCTGCTTACTTTTAGGCCAGATAAAAATAAATAAAATGTGTTTATTTTTATTTATTTACATAACATGTTTTCACTGATGGAAACATGCTAGTCAAAGGTGAAGACTATTTTAACGCACTTTCATGAAAAGGGGCACATGCTCGCTATCCAGATAATATATAATTATAATTTACTAACTAAATAAGAAATTTAACCCTACAGTGGTAGCCCTACTTATGTAGGTAATCCACGTGACCACTGTAGGGTAGGGTAGGGTATCCACACTTACTGAATTGGTAATTTATCAAAAACCGCGAACGGAAATTACGAGCGCTTCTAGATACCTACTTTAAGGTAAATAATTGACAAACGCGCTTAGTGCTTAGCTTTAGCGCCAGTCACACGCATTGCTTCACAGGAGGTCTGCAAAGTAGGTGGATTACAACTGTACGCCTCGCGACCAATTACGTAAGTATTTTTAATATAATAATTATGGTCTATTTTTTTGTTTTATTGTTAATTATTGGTTATAAATGTACTTGTGGGATGGTTGGTAAGCGCTAAAATAGTTAGACACTATAAATTCTTTCCCTTTTTAAGAATAGTCGGGAGACTGCTCAGATCGAGGCGTGGCTGGCTGAAGATGATGATCAAAATGTATTTTACGAAGATCGATCGAGTTTGGTTTTACGAAATTCACGAAGATGGCCCCTTAACATTTTTTTTGACTTGCTCAATCTCAGTGCACTAAACGCATACATTTAGAATATAATAGAATAGAATAATGCTTTATTTGATACACAACACGAAAAAGGTTACAGACATAGACAAACAAACAGAAAGAAAAAGATAAGAGTAGGTAGGCCACATTACACATGATGAGAGAGTAGGTACATTTTTCGCTTGTGGTGCCAAACAGGTCCAGGCTCAGTTTAATGCCCTCCTATTGGAGACAGCGCTGGTTTACAGACTTGGCCTTTCAGGGTGACATCACGGGTGCATTTACAGCGCAAGCAAAAATTATGAGGGTGTTTGCCGACGGAACTTGCTCATTGACCTTTCTCTGGCTTGGATGTCAAGTCAAGTCAAGTCAAAAGATACTTTATTCAATACAATCACAAGGATAACTTTGAAAAGTCTTACATACCTACTAGGTAAATTTAGGTGCCAATTCATCCAAACCCAAGCCTGAGAAGAACTGGCCAGAAACTCGTCTTGGTCCTAGCGCTTTTTTACATGATCTATCTTATAACTATCTTAACTACGAAATACTAATACATGAGAGTTTATACATTTCAATTGTGTCGGTTAACTGTCTGAGGGCAGAGCGACATGAGGACATGCATTCTTATCAATAATATAGTCATTTATATTATAATCAGCTTTCTACAAAAGACTACCTTTTATGTATGCTTTATATTTCTTAATAGGTAGTTTAGTAGCATTTTCAGGAAGCCTATTAGTTATAGAAGTGCACATAAATGACTTATTTACTTTTTCTAATCGAAACCTAGGGATGTATAATTAAATGATGAAACCTCTTGCTCAACAAAAATTGGACAATAAATTACCAAGAAGTCTAGTATCTAGATTAAAATACTTTCTTGGCATTGTCCAGGCAGAAACCGCACCAACAACATCAGCACAGATACCAAATCGATCCATAGGTCGCTGCCACGACGACTGCGGAAGATGCCGTAATAATAGTACTCGAAAACTATGCAACACGTGCAAAAAGTTTATTTGTTGCGATCATTCCAGGATTGTATGTCTGTCTTGTTAAGAAAACACTAGCCAATGGGCGACCACAAGTCATCATTTAATTCAACTTAAGTTAGTGAAATTTAACAAACGCTATGCCATCGACAGCGAAACTGAGCGGGTTGGGTATTTACTAACCCCCGAACTAATTAGCTGTAACAACTATAATTAGCCACATGAGCGTATTTGGTTGACCAATCTGGAGTTTTGAAAATATATAAAGCAGGCCTAAATTTTTATTTCGAAAATGAAGTGATTTAATTAGCCTATTCTATTTTTATGTCGGCCCTTAATTTTATCAACCAGTTTTCGAAATATTTTGGTGTGAAATGTTCGATAACAGCATGGCGATTCTTAACCTTTTGATATAATAATAATGCCGGACATTTCACTCAGCATCGTCTAGCCCCAAAGTAAACAGAGCTTGTAATACCAATATATGACTGATATACTACTTATGTACTTTTTGAAGTGATAACTTTTTATAGGAGGTTAAACTGCTTCGTTACGTAACGTGTTACGGCATCAGTCTGTCTGGCTTCAAGTGAAATATTTTTTTAAAATGTAAACTTCTTTAGCCGCGTTGAGCACTTTTTGGGTGAACAAAAAGCATGAAACCCGCGTCATCGTCACCGCACGCTTCCCATGAGCTACAAATTACAATATTAGATTATAATTTCTGGTTTTTGTGTGAAATGTTAATGACCAATTTAAACTTTAATCCCTAATATTAAAACTTTAATAGCTCGACGATACAATTCACAAGTTACTTAGTTTTCACTTATATCGGCAGTCCCCAAAGACTGCCGCGACTTTATTTATTAAATATGTTTTCTAGATGCATTTCTTTTATGTCGGGCACAAAAGAATGCATCTAGATAACATATTCATTGAGAAGATTCCAATGTGCCCAAACATGATACCGCTGCTGTAAGTTGGTGAGGAGTTGGGAATCCTGCAGATTCCAGGTGATGCTGCAGCATCAGGTCAAGGTTTCCATGTTCTTGCAATATTATTGATGTACCTACACCACAGTTTGAATCGATTAGACTTGTGGAATTTGCTCACATTGCTACATCAACTAAACTAGATTTTCTTAAATCATAGCTAAGTACACTTTCGGTCAAGTCACCTTTTAAACAAAAAACTTAATCAAAATCGGTTAATCCGCTTACGAGCTACGATACCACAGACAGACAATGATACACTGATACACACTACTAAACTAATAACACCCCTCTTTTACTTCGAGGGTTAAAAATAGGAAAGTTAAGTACTTGATATAAATAAATCCTAATTTCCCTATCTAATATTACTGGCATAAATGCGATTCCTATAACTACACCTAGTTAGCGCAGCGTTTAAGTATGTATTATCAACTAATAAGCTAGTATAAATGAATAAAATAAATAAACATTGATGGACAATGCACACAACACCATCTAGCCACAAACTAAGCATAGCTTGTATTACGGTGACTAATAGAATACTTATATATTTTTAAATACAAACCTATGATAACTTATAACACCCAGACACAGATCAAACATCTATGTTAAACACACTAATGTTTACTCTGGGAGGAAATTGAACCCTCAACCTACAGCGCAGAAGGCAGAGCTACTACTAACTGAGCTGGCAAGTCAGTCAAGTCTCTTATAATAAATAGACTATCTGTCTATGAAAATTTAAAGTGCGCCTCAGAAGCTCCTTTCGTGCACTAGTTAGGTAGGTATTATTTAATTACGGCGTTACGGAAGACTAGCGAGTCTTCCGTAACGCCGCGTTAGTATGCGTATCGTAACGCCGCGTTAGTATGCGTATCGGTAATACTAAATAATTACTTAAATAATACATAACGCAATATAACGCTTTATAAGAGCGTTTGAAACGCTACTATAATCCATGCGGAGTGATTTTGCTGTCAATTTGCTTAACTACTTGTTTGAACATATATTATACTAGCGACCCGCCCCGGCTTCGCGCGGGTGTAATGCTGATACTAATTATACTACAGAATGGTTATCCCTAAGAGATAGACATATACCATCGCGGACTTTTTTGTAAACATTTTTAAGGTGTACAATACTGTAGTACATTATTTTGATCTATCTCGTAGGGTTCAACCAGCGTTTGCAATGTAAACGCAAAAAAAAAGTTGATTTACGACACCACGTTAGAAACCTCTAAAATTATCAGTGTTTCTCTACTATATTATGCATGTATTATACATATAAATCTTTCTCTTGCATTACTCTATCTAGTAAAAAAAAACCGCATCAAAATCTGTTACGTAATTTTAAAGATCTAAGCATACATAGGGACAGACAGACAGCGGGAAGCGACTTTGTTTTATACCATGTAGTGATGCTATCTGGATATGACACAAAATAATCTTTTTTTCATTTGGAGTTGTTCATTCTCTGATTTTAATAACTGATGGGAGAAGCTACTGGCTCCTGAAACCCAGTTTTTACTAGTTCGGAAGCCTATGGATTCATTATAGATATGTAACATTGTATTATTACTATTATTAATTCTTTGTTTCAGATAAAATCCATAATTTAATCAGAATTTATAACACAACTAGCTGACCGGTGCCTACTTCGTTGGGCAGTTACAACTTCACAAAAAATGAAATTTAAAATTTTTCCTGAATTTTCTTTGCTATAAACCTCACGGAGCCCGAAACCTTTCCAACGAATGCAAACCCGTGGAAATCGGTTCGTGCGTTCTGGAGTTATAGCCTCAGGAAGGAAAACCCGACTTATATTTATATAGTATAGTAGAAGAATAAAACTATTATGTCAATAAATTTGTTTTGTTTTGTTTTTGTTATTTTTTTGTAAGCGTTATTAGGAACAAAGATAGGTTAGAATAAGAGTGTATTATTCTTATTTCACAAATTTACATGACAATGGTATGTAAATTAAAGAAGTTAAATAAATGAAACTTGTAAATTTTTAATTTTAATGTTTCTGAGGTAAAGATTCTCAGAAAACGTTCATACACAAAAATAACATGTTGGTTCCTATTTCAGATATCAACTTCATTAGAGGTAGAGTGGCCTAAGTGATTAAGTAGAGGTTAAGCACTTAAGCCACGCACGCGCTAGCTAATTAATCCGAATGATCTGAAGTACTTACGTAATTTTCAAAGCGGCTTTTTCGCCTACATGAGCCCCTTACTCTACAAAACGATAAACGATATGGAATCCATGCCATTTATAGAATGAAACCACGAAAGTATTTGAGAGAAATATTTAAAGAAATTAATATTCTCACAATAGCTTCACAATATGTATATGAAACTTTGCTATACACACATAAAATAGAGATGGATTTCAGCAAAATAGTGATCTTCATAGAATCAATACTAGGAACAGAAACAAATTATACATCCCTAGGTTTCGACTACAATAAGTAAATAAGTCCTTCATGGGGAACACGGTGCGCTTCTATAATAAGCTTCCTGAAAATGTATCTAATCTAATAATATAATAGGTACATACCTATGTTATAAAATTTAAAGCTTACATAAGGGATAATCTTTTGAAGAAAGTGTATTATAATATACTACATTATTGATAAGACTATATTATTAATTCGACTATATTATTGATAAGAATGCATGGCCTCGTGTTGCTCTGCCCTCAAACAGTTCCGACAAATTTGAAATGTACATATAAGCTCTCTTGTATTCCGTGTGTATTTCGTAGTTAAGGTAGTTATAAGATGGATCATGTAAAAAAGCGCTAGGACCAAGACGAGTTTCTCGCCAGTTCTTCTCGGGCTTGGGTTAGGATGAATTGGCACCTAAATTCACCTAGTATGTATGACGTTTCAAAGAGATCCTTGTGATTGTATTGAATATAGTATCTTTTGACTTTGATTTTGAATAAGGCAAAATATTACTATTAGTTTAAAACGATAGAGCGACCGACATTTGACAATCGATGTTGCAATCCTCCACAATCGATCAAATTGTACGAGACATCTAAAATCGACTGAATTCAACGAACGTAATTGAATAGGCCAGTCAAAATAGACGTTTTTTTTGGTCAACTTTGCACTAAATTTCCGATCCAAATTTTATTTTTTAGGATCACTTACTGAGCATAAAATCACAAAATGCTGAGATCCAGGTGACGCTTCAAGCGCCATCCTGAAAAAACGTTTTTGACCGATATCTCGGAAACTATGCACTTAAGGGCAAAAGTTATTGAAACCATTATTGTAGAAAATAAAATTTTGCATCTTTTTTGTAAAACTTACCGTTTACGTTATATGGCCCATTTAATGAACCGGTTTTTCTATCGCGGCCGATAACTTTTAAAATATTAGATTAATCAATAAAATGCATCAAACCATTTTTAATGGTCAGTTTATTCTCTACAACTTTTGTTTTATTTTTTTTTTCTAATGTCTATACTTTTTGAGTTATAAGACGTTTAATGTAGAAATGCCGACGCTCGGCGGCGCTCGGCGGCCGAAAGGTTGTTTTCTATAGCAGGTAACCGTTTCTTTTATATCTCTATACAAAAGAAAGAACGAAGAGGTCACGATGATGAAGAGGAAACATCCAATATAATTCTATTTTCACGAAGAAGAGGAAAGAACGAAGAGGGTCACGATGATGAAGAGGAAACATCCAATATGATTGGATTTTCGCCGCCTCCAAAACGTTCAAGAATTTAATAAAATTTTGAATTTGTATTTGTTTTATGTTTTTTCTAAAAATAAATTTTGGATATTTTTTTAAAATATTCCCCTTTCGTTTTCTTTCATTTTATTATAGCATTTGAACATAACATAATTAATTATATTTACTAGCAATTTTTTAGTTGTATGAAATATAATAAAATATAATAAAAAAAAGTTCGTTATTATTGCAGGTAAGGAATTGAACTATACATTTTTTACTACATAAACAATCGAGATATTTTTTTTAATTTATTTGTTGAATTTGTACCATTATATTTTACGCGTATCTTGAAATTTTCAACTTTACGCCCGGTGGTCCAACATTAAACGTCCTATAACTCAAAAAGTATGGACATTAGAAAAAAAATGTAAAACAAAAGTTGTAGAAAATAAACTGATCTTTAAAAATAGATTGATGCATTTTATTGATTAATCTAATATTTCAAAAGTTATCGGCCGCGATAGAAAAACCGGTTCATTAAATGGGCCATAAATCGTAAACGGTAAGTTTTACAAAAAAGTTTACTTACAACAAAAGATGCGAAATTTTATTCTCTACAATAATGGTTTCGATAACTTTTGCCTTAAAGTGTATAGTTTCCAAGATATCGGCCAAAAACGTTTTTTCAAGATGGCGCTTGAAGCGTCACCTGGATCTGTCAGCATTTTGTGATTTTATGCTCAAAAAGTGATCCTAAGCCTTATAAAAAAATAAATTTGGATCGGAAATTTAGTACAAAGTTAAATGCTATTTTGACTGGCCTATGAAATCGTTTTGCCAAATAGACGCCATGGGGTTACATCCCCATAGCATCAACTGTTAATTTCCGTGAATTGGAATCGAATTGGAAAACGAATGACTTTTTGATGTGTTTTCGTATTCTGCTAATGAACATCGCTTAGACTACGTTTACGAATTCGCCAAAGAGTGATCGAATGTTTTCTTTATTTTTGTGTAATTATCGAACCCTAATTGGAGCCGAAACGTAGATCGATTGGAATAGAACGGTAACCGTTGTAAATTAACAGAAATAAGGTCTTGATACCATGATCAAAAGAATAGCGCGAAAGTTCGCCGTGGATTTTTGATTAGACCGTAATGTGCGCTAGCCGTTACCTATGGCATGCGCCACCCTCTTGCAAGATGTTACAGCTGCGCAAGCGCCTTGCAAACGGACCGCGGTTCCCACGCGTGGTTATATGATTTAATCATTTAATATAATAATCCAAGTATTGCACGCAGCTTTGTACGCGTTAGATTATTTTCATATGTACCTAAGTAGTGAATTAGGGAAACACATGTTGAAATATTTTGAATTTGAAATATTCAGACGAAGGTATAAGCAAATCGCACAAAAAAGTTAAAAAGTAAAAAAAGCTAAAAACATTAAAAGTTCCATACTTACATATTTTTTGTACTTGTACTAAGTCGTATGTGCTCCGGGTAGCTGGACGTATTCCTCGCACCCAACTTCTGGATCGCCTGGCTGGAATTATCTAAAGATGGCAATGCCGTCAGTGTCTTGGGAACGCTGTCCTCTGGCAGTTATCTGGATCAGTTGTGTTATCTAGTATAGATCGTTTTCTACGATCCTTAGCTCCACTGTTTCATATGTATTTTATATTATTGTATATTATTCTGTACATATCTGTTAATAAATCAAAAAAAATATACTTATAGGGCGTCTTTATAAATTTCGATACAAATTTCGATATATTGAAACGATAAAGTCACGTCAAATTCAGTCAAATTGACAGTGGTTTCGATGACAAATTAGAATCGTCTGTTGTGGAGAATTTGAAAATTAATGTCGGTCCTTCCATCGCCCAAAACGAGACGAAACAATAATAAAGTAGGTAGGGTTTTGCACGATTATTGACCCGATATATAAAATAATAATAATTAATACCGGACATTTCACACAGCATCATCTGGCCCCAAAGTAAGCAGGGCTTGTGTTATGGATACCACATAACATAACTGATAAACTACTTATATACTTTTTTACAAATACATATTATAGGAAAATGATGCGTAGGACGACCCCCCACCCGATGGACTGACGACATTGTAAAGATCGCGGGAAGTCGGTGGATGGAGAGGGCTCAAAGTCGTTCTTCCTGGAAATCTATTAGGGAGGCCTATTTTCAGCCATGGACTTCTTAAAGGCATAATAATAATACATAATACATATACATACATACATAATAATAATAAAATAATAATAATAATGATAATAATGACGGATATTTCACACAGCATCATCTAGTCCCAAAGTAATAAGTAATGTGCTACTTATATACTTTTTTTGTATTTGTAAATATGTAAATACATATTATACATAGAAACAGCCAGACTCCAGACAAATACTTGCAGATCTCTGCAGAGTGGTTTCTTTAATTGAATCCGCAACCGTCTGCGTCTCAGCCCAACCTTGGCCCTTTGGTTATTATATTATTATATGGTTTATCAATATCAGGAATCGATATTGTTACGGAAGGTCGATATTGTTTGTGTCATTTAAATAGAAACCTTGTTCCAGTTGCAATGAAACCAATTGAAACAATGCCTATAACTAATACTATGTTACTAGTAGAAACTGAAGACATTGATTGTACCAAGAAATCTATAATAACTGTACAGTATCGCAATATTTGTCAACGTAATTGCAATTGAACCTATTGTTTTGGCAAAGGTTTGGATATGGCTAATCTGCATGTCAAGGTGGTACCTACCGTGCTATTCGTCATGAATGATTTATTCGTTGATTTTACCAATCAAACAAATTTATTACATTATACCTAGGTACCAAATTATACCTAGTTACTCACATACTCATATGCACAGACTCAATTGAAACCTCAATTGAAAAAGTCGTCTCCATCTTAAGATGACTAGAAATACAGAGAGGGCAACTTCACTATTCATGTTGAAGTAGCCTCTGTATTTCTAGTCGCTCGCTTGGTAATTTAGTCGCACGCCTAAAATGTTTATATCCAAAATGGATTATTCATGACCCACTATTTGTTATCTCGTTTTGGATTTTATTATTAACTAGCTGACCCGGCCACGATTTGCTGTAGCTCAGTAGTTCTAATACGTTGAACAAATATACGCTAACCTCTAAAATTATCAGTGTTTCTCTACTATATTATACATGTATTATACATATAAATCTTCCTCTTGATCACTCTATTTATTATAGAAACCGAATCAAAATCCGTTGCGTAGTTTTAAAGATCTAAGCATTTATAGGGACAGACAGACAGCGGAAAGCGGCTTTGTTTTATAGAATGTAGTGATATAAAATACACGTGAAACAGGTGAGCTATCTGATCCAACAATAACCCAAATTAATAATTTCAGTCACATAAAATTTTTAATTATAAGCATTTGTTTAAAGACACCAATTATTTAACACCAATTAGCTGTTTTTTTTAAAAGAATTGTAGCTTAAATCCTTCCCCAGGATGCAATACAATTCCTTACCAAATTTTATTAATAAGTTTCAAACCAATCACACCACCCATTAAAAAGTTTCCATACAAACATTCACACTCCATTTTAGTCCTTTATGAAGGTTATTTTGAAAAATCCTGAAACACGTGTCCATTTATTTTGCATTTTAATTATTCAAATCAAGTTTCAAGTTTCAAGCACGCGTTAAAAAGTTTCATACATTAGTTTTCACTCCTTTTTATCCTCTTAGGGGTTGAATTTCAAAAAGTCCCTCAGTCCGCCTCTGTTTTGCTATAAAAGGAAGCTACCTTCCAAATTTCAGCTTTCTAGCTTCAGCGGTTTTGGCTCGGCGATGATCAATCAGTCAGTCAGTCAGGTTAAGCTCTTTTATAGGTATAGATTTCTATTTCGTAATCTTTTGTTTAGTTGATAATACTTGTACAACCTGGGTTTCATAATCTGCGCTACGTAAATGTCAGCCGTTGCGGCCTGAGCATGACAGCTTTGCTTCATTTAGGGCTAGATGGTACTGTCGTTCACTACATTCATTTATTAATTACTTTTATGCATAAGAACAGTATATAGTTATAACAGTCATAGGTAGAACATTACATTATGAGTAACTAGGAATGTTTACCTACATGTTTTCTTGTATAAAGTATATAGATATTAAACAATTTCAATATAAGTATACTATAAAATTTCAAATAAACAGAAAATATATTGGCCTCAATTCTGTTGGCACCAACCTAACTAATTTTAGCTAAACTTAGGGTTAGAACTGTCAAGTGCAACTTTGGTAGGTATTTTGTTACCATCTTATCCTAATTTAATTTCATCTAATTTAATTAAGCGTTCCAAATTTAGTTAGATGGTACCAACAGAATAGGTTATACAAATGCTATGACTAACTTAAATATATTTTAGACAATTCCTAATTTTAGGATTGAACCAACCGAATTGCCACCATTGTCGGACATTTCACACGGCATCATCTAGCCCCAAAGTCATAGAGGTCGTCATAAATGATGACCTTTTATCTTATAATCTGACTAACCTGGACTAGCTAACTATCGAAGCTACTACTTATCTGACTAGGACTGACCATACTTAAATACCACGCTAATTATGTAATTATAACATACAGGGAATATCTACTGTAGTCTACTAAGATTAGAGTACAATCTTGTATTTATCTACTTTCGTATAAGTCAGTTTCACTGCCTGATTGACTCTCTCTATGACCGAGTTTTGCTCGGTATAAAACACGGACAAATCGACGTTTTCTAAAAGTTAAATCTACCAAGATCAATTTATATGCATACTAAATTTCATCAAAATCGTTGGAGCCGTTTCCGAGATTCAGATTATAGATTATATGTACAAGAATAGCTTGCTTAAAGGTACTTAGTACTAGATGGCTTTTCTGAAACTTTCCTCCTTTCCTCAAACAGTTTTAAAGGATAACGATACTGGCGCCGGCGACGTCTCGTACGTTTAGGTCGGTCTCAGTTGCGTTTCAGTGTTCGTTTGTCTAAGAAACAATTGGTAAGAAAGTGTCAGGGGCGCGGGTCACCCACGAGCTAAGACCAGCTGCCGTGCCACCCCTGTTCCCACGCCTGGCATCTGCCTCTAGACCCTTGGGCACAGGTTCACAGGTTGGCCTCACATCTCCACTTATTCCTTCCCCTCTTAGTTATTATTTTCTTCCCTAGCAGTGATTGAGTCCCGTTATTCATTCCGCAATCTGACGCCGGCACGGTCAGGCGTCCAGGATTTTTTTACCGTTGTGGCAGTTTTTTTGATTTTTGATTTTGATTTTTGATAAGTTTAAAGTCGAGTTGTGATTATGAACGCGCTGTACACTTCACCGAACATGGACCTACCTGGTAGGTAGATTGTGTATGTAGTTAGAATTGATTACTGCCTATCTCGATCTAGGTAGGGATAGTATGCAAAGTAAAGTTTCTGTTTTTTTTTGTTTTTGTTATATTTGAACTTGTATTGGTAGGTAGCTTAGGCAGGGTACTGCTACGTCAACGTTATATATATATTAGTATTAAAAAATATATAGGTGCCTACCCTTAGTGTGGGACTAGATGGTGTTGTGTGAAAATTGTGCCAATATTATTACTATTGTTTTAGTTTCTTACACTCGATTAAACGGTTCTAACATGTTCAGTTTATAAGAACTTTAGGAAAATTCAGCACCTGACCAGTATACTGCTGTCATAATGAAGAACGACGTTTCTACATAAAATAAAAAACGGAGAAAACAAATATTTTGTAACTCGGAAATTGAAAAATTCGCTGTGTGAAAAATACTTACTACAAAAATTTGGAATATTATTATGCGATGGTGTGTAATTATGTTTTGCCATAACAGAATATCAATATTATTTTACTAAATTTTACTTTATATATTTAGAAAATAACATTTTCATTTTCTTGTTAGTAAAAAATATACAAGAAAACATGTTATACTGCAATAAAAAGACGTTTCTGGCTAGAAACGCCTTTTTATTTAGTAATTAAGTAAAGGTCTTTCTTTCTTAGTGTTAATATGTTATTAGATCCTAGTTAAATAAAATGGACGTTACTAGCCATTTACTGCTTTTCAAACTAGTAACGACCCAATTAATCAATGAACATCGAAATTACCCGCAGATGCGCCAATCTTAAATTAAATTTAATACATTAATATTAGCTGTTTTTAAACGGAATAGAAGAAAACAAGTCTCTCATCTTTTACTAAACCAATCTTTTACTATTATAATAAATACTATAATAAATAATTAAATTTATTAAAATACTTGGTTATATAACAAAAATCAGCATAGAAAATCTCCAAATAAACTTTACAGGGACAACACAAAATAATATTTAAATACATCAGGAATACTAATCACTAACTTTTAAACAAACATCAAACCGTTTTATGTAACATTTATCACATTTATAACTAGAAAGTTAGGTCTTATTTGTTTATATTAATAATCACATCTTTGTGGAGTGGGTACCTATTTATGCCTCAATCAGTCTTGTTCATAAGCTTGAGTGAGATCAACACTCAAGCTTATATATTTCAAGCGATATTTTTATTTTAGCGAATTCCACATTTTCCAATATTTTTTAATCGTAGAAATGATTTTCTGAATTAAATAATTCTTACTTAATAATGAGAATTCTTCTACTTTATCAAAGCAAGCTATGTAACGAATAATATAGGTGCCTCGGAGGAATGTTACTTCAAGCATGTCTCATAAATAATATACTCGAAGAGAAGAGTTTTGAAGATTGTACGATAAAGAACAGTCTTCATTGTACAAGAACAGTCTTACAAAAATCTTCTACTTACATTACTTTCACAGTAATGTTTGTTCTGGTGTTCAATACTGCTTGGTGAAAATCTTCCAAATCATAGATATGTTTCTTCCTTTTTATGGACAGCTCTACCTGATGGTGAAATTCGTTTGCAGCCATGTAAGTGTGACCTGCCTCTAAATATTACAGCCTTATCGTGTCAACATTAACGGCAACTGAATTGATAAGATGCGGCATGTATGAGTATAAGGTCCAGTTTTTATTCTGACTGGCACAGTTATCTATGAAAATTACAGGTGACAACATTTTTCAGGTTTCTATTTGCTTACAAGAAAGCTCTAAAGCAGCTTGTTATATCACCCATTTTTCGTCCAGAAATTGCTTCATGTCAAATTGCAGCATAGGTTTGAAAAGTGGTAATGTTCTTTTTGTCACCTATTGGCACAAAACTTTCGTTAAATACGATTATTCTGGGACAAAACATGACAAGTTTGAACTCATCCATACGAGGCAGCATAATTACTTCCTCCCACTTGTGTCTGAGTATTTTTAATAATACTAAGATGAAAAGGCATATTTAACGCATAAACGTCTTTCTTTCGTGATAAATCAGAAATGTCTTTTCTATCTATAATTGAGTAAAAACTTTGTAGACAAATAAGACGCTTCTACGTATATACGTTTTTTTAACGTAGTATAAGTCAGAACAGCCTTTTTTATTTAGTATCCTTCAATAATTATTGCAGTTAAGTCTAATTTATTAGTGAAAATAACAGTTGTGGTTTTTATACGCTGTATATTAGCTTCACTTGTATGTATGTTTGTATGTTAGTATGTTTGTATGTTTGTATGTTTGTATGTTTGTATGTTTGTATGTTTGTATGTTTGTATGTTTGTATGTTTGTATGTAACCGACTTCTTAGGACGCGATTTTGACCCACTTTACACGGCCAGATTTCATTCAAATTTTGCACACCTGTCAAAGACCGATGACAATGCAATAATTCGAAAAAAAAATAAAAAAAACATAAAAAAAAAAATATCCGGTTATCCTAAAACTAAAAAGTAGAAAATAAATAATAGTTAAAAAAACTATAAAACACGCTTTATATAGAAAACCAAACTAAAAAAAAGAAAATAAATTTTAATAAATGTAAGTAAGAAAAAAATGTTTTTGAGACAAAATTTATTTTCTATTTTTTAGTTTGGTTTTCTATATAAAGCGAGTTTTATAATTTTTTTAAACTATTATTTATTAGGAAGATAATTCAAGTATCAGTAGATGCGCCATTTTTTCCTGATTCCGAATATGTATGATATTATTATTAGATGCGTCCTTCTTACTTATGGCGGCAGTATAGCTGACTTCTGCATAAGGCCTTACAATACATATAAATGTATTTTGGAAGATCTAATATTCAAAGTGATTGAATCAGTTGTTTTGGAATTACATCTGTGCTAGACAAACATATCAGCACTATGGCAGAATAGGTACTTATTAATACAAGTGACTATGGACACATTTTGCAGGCGCTATATACGAGTAATTTAATTCTTCAAGTCGACATCCTTAATATTGTAAATGTAACTCTGTATGTCTGTCTGTTTGTTACGTTTTCATGCCTAAACCGCTAAACCGATTTTGATGAATTTAGGTATAGAGATACATGGGATCTTGGAGACGGACATATGCTACTTTTTAAGTAGGTACCACGCGTGCGAAGCCGCGGGCAGCTAGATATTTATAAAGCTTTTCAGAAATAGTGAGGGATGTCTACGTCGAAGAAGTGTGGTTATAATTTTTGGTCTAGGACGGACAGATCTGGATCTGTTGAAGCGAATAGTTTTGTCAGTTGACGACCTCTGTGGCGCACGCAGTGGGCTAAGGTCCGGCTGAGAAGCAGAAAGTTGCGGGTATGATCCCGCAGCGGGACAAATGTTTGTATGTTCAGGAAATATTGGTTTTGGGACTGGGTGTCTCTATGTATAATATGTGTGTATTTGTAAAAAAAAAAACATACCCATAACACAAGGTATGCTTACTTTGCTTTGGGGCCAGATGTTGTTGTGTTAAATGTCCGACATTATTTATTTAATTAGGATAGCTCTATCAAACTAAATAGAGCTTATATTTGACGTTTTCTAGTTTTTTACTATAAATACACCCCGTATCAATTAACCCGGCATGTCTATCTTTCTTTCTTTGACGACCTCTGTGGCGCAGTGGGCTAAAGCCCGGCTGAGACGCAAAAGGTTGCGGGTTCGATTCCCGCCGCGGGATAAATCTTTGTATGATCTGCAAGTATTTGTCTCCGGTTCAGGTGTTTCTATGTATTATATGTATGTATGTATTTACAAAAATGTATTAGTAGTACATCAGTCATGCGGTACCCATCATAACACAAGCTCTGCTTACTTTGGAGCCAGATGATGCTGTGTTAAATGTCCGGTATTATTGTTATTTTCTTTTTCTTTAAAGCCTTTAGTCTCAGGAAAGAGTTAAGGTGAACAGGGCCATTCGTTCGACGCTTGTTTGTCAACGGTCGGTGGGTTGACTATAAGTCGTGTTGCTTGTTACCATCTATGACAGTTTCTCCATAGATGGTAACAAGCAACACGACTTAGGGTCCATTTTGAATTTTATTATTATTATATATACAAGCGACCCACCCCGGCTTCGCACGGGTGCAATGCTGATACTAAATATACTACAGAATGCCTTTATATAAACATTATCTAAGAGAGTAAAATAACCTAAGATATTTTGTTTGTTTTTGTAGACCTTTTGAAAATGTACAATACTGTAGTACATTATCTTGATCTATCTCGTAGGGTTCAGCCAGCGATTGCAATGTAAGCGCAAAAAATGTGTTTATTTACGACACCACATTAGAAACCTCTAAAATTATCAGTGTTTCTCTACTATATTATGCATATATCATACATATAACCCTTCCTCTTGAATCAGTCTATCTATTAAAAAAACCGCATCACAATCCGTTGCGTAGTTTTAAAGATCTGAGTATAAATAGGGACAGACAGACAGCGGGAAGCGACTTTGTTTTTTACTATGTAGTAATGTTTATTCTGTACAGCCACTTATCGATTTTGGCGACAACTAACAATTAATTTTTGCCCTAAATTTTCACGCTTTCTCATCCAACGGCTGTAAATATTATTTAATTATATAAATATATATTAATATTATTTAATTTTATTTTTGAGTTTATTTTTAAATATGTTGTCTTTGTGTCTTCGTATATTTCCCTATTTTTAGATTAAGTTAGCACGCCTACTTTTTACTTTCTCAACCTTGCAGGTTGGCTGGTAGAAAATGCTCTAAGCATTAAGCCCACCTATTGTACATTTATAATTTTTTTTTGTGCAATAAAGGATTAAATAATATATTTCTATAAGATATTTAAAAATATCTTATTTATAAATAAATAAATAAATTAACGGCTTTAGGAATTAAGCACATAGCTAGTAGCACAGAGTTGAAATAAATTTAGCACAGAGTAGATATAAATGTAGTAACTATCGCCTCTCATTGATTATACCGACAATCAATAAATAAATAAGTAATGCCGGAGATTCCACACAGCATCAACTTGCCCCAAAGTAATCAGAACTTGTGTTATGGGTACCACATGACTGGTAGGTACACTATTTATATACCTTTTTTAGTACTTATATATTTTGCATAGAAACTCCCAGATCCGAGACAAATACTTGCAGATCATACAAACATTTGTTCCGCGGCGGAAATTGAACCGCAACTGCGCCGCACCCTTGCCTTGGCCCACTGCGCTACACGAAAACTTGTGTCAAACCATAGCTAGAAGTACGGTAGGCCCATGAACCTCATGCATCACACGCGCTGTGTTGCTTCGCTTGCAGTCAGTCAGTCGAATGGCGCCCACGCATCGCGACGTACTCGTACACCGCACTGCGCCCGCGCCGCCTCGTACCCAGACTTCTAGGATGCTAACGCGTGTATCGTATGTGATTGTGAACGTGCAATGTTTCGAAGACAGGGGGGAGGCGGCGGGACCGACCGGTCGCACCGACCCGCCGACCTTATACCGTTCACCGTACGCACCACGGCTTGTTCTAAAACAGTGCATTATAACACCATAAGTGCCATAGGTAACAAGAGATAGTGACGGCCACGTACGGATTTGGACAGATGCAGTTTGTGATCACGTCTGGGAACCGCATAGGAACGCTGTGGAGCATGTATGTAATAAAGTACTTACCTTTTTTCACCACACTGGTCTTTAAGAACTAGTGGCACGATATGAAGAGTCTAATTTGTTTCTATGTGAAATATGTATGTATTAACAAAAAAAGGTATATAAGTAGTATATATATTAGTCATTTAGTACCCATAACACAAGCTTTGCTTACTTTGAGGCCAGAACAAGCTGTGTGAAATATCCGGGATTATTTAGTGAACTTACTTATGGGATATCTGGCCACGCCTTATTAAAAATATGAAATTAAGTATTTGTGTAGACAGAGATTATTGTCACAATGATGTACCTATATAGTTACCCACTTGATTGTTCTAAGAGTATCTCGGACCATGCACTGTATATAGTTCCGAAGAAACTTTTTAATTATATACGGATATTTAAAGACTTATTACTATGGGTAATTAGCTTAAATTGAATACAATAGACAGGTTTCACGTTATCCATACATCTATAGATATATAACTAGCTGTTGCCCACGGCTTCGCACGCATAGTACGTACATAAAAAGTAGCCTATTTCCGTCCCTAAGATACAATCTGTATCCAAACTGGCATATTGACTACTAACTGGCCCGTCAGCTCAGTCTGTAGTAGCTCTACCTTCTGCACTGTAGGTTGAGGGTTCGATTCCCTCCCAGGATAAACATTTGTGTGAAGAACATAGGTGTTTGTTCTGTGTCTGGGTGTTATAAAGTATCATAAGTATCTATTAAAAATATATAAGTATTCTATAAGTCATCTGGTCGCCATAATTTAAGCTATGCTTAGTTTGGGACTAGATGGTGTTGTATGCATTGTCATTGCATTGCCTACAAAACAAACACGTTATTAAAACTAATAAGAAAACCGACTTTATTGAATAAAATTCTGTTTCAAATGTTTTATTTATATCTATAATACAAGGGTATAACATCTAAAATTCCAAGACAATTATTTTCCCCTAGTTTTTCACCCATCAATTTGAATTTATATGGTACAAAACGGGAAGTTACCTTCCCAAACATAAATATAATTTAATTTAGTAAATCGGTGCAAAATGTCGATGTTTTGAGAAAACAAACAGTTAAAAAAATGCAACCCTATTGAGAACCTCCTCCTTTTTTAAGTCAGTAAAATAACAAACGTAACAAATACAAATTTAGAACCTCCGCCTTTTTTTGTATGCTGGTTAAAAATGAGGATCTCATTTTGATGTCTCCATTATCATTCAAAAAGAAAGGGAAGCCAGACAGACCGACGCCGTAACGCGTTACGTAACGAAGCGGTTTACCCTCCCATAAGATGTTATCACTTCAAAATATTCTTAGGCTATCCTTAGGTTAAACACAAAACATACCACTATCAGGTTATTTATTCTACTCGACTCGATAGCCCTTTAATCGAAATTGTTAGCTAGTCCATAATAATGACTCCCTCTGTTACTCTTTCACGGTCAGACAGCTAAAGGCAGCACAGAATATCTACATCATAATAAAATGGCGGAGTCGCGCTGGCCGCATTTTATAGCCTTAAAGACTTACTTACCTGTGATGTTTAGTAGATATTTATATGTGGTTACGGGTTTGATTCCTGCCGCGGGACAAATGTTTGTATGATCTGCATCGACATCTACATCTGTCTGTATGAAGTATTTGTCTCGGGTCTGGGTGTTTCTATGTATAATATGTATGTATTTACAAAAAAAAAGTACCTATATAAGTTATATATTAGTCATGTGGTAACCATAACACAAGCTCTGCTTACTTTGGGGCCAGATGATGTTGTGTGAAATGCCCGGCATTATTATTATTATTATAATTTCGCTTGCGATTCGTTTAAAGGTCGAATATACTTTACAGTTTACTAGATTTCATATACGGAATTTGATACGGAGACAGTTTGTGATCATGTGGTTTTTATACCACAAGCTCTGCTTACTTTGGGACTAGATGATGCTGTGTGAAATGTCCGCCCGGCATAATTTGTTATGAGTATAAGATGTTAATGTAGATACCACGCTTGCGGAGCCACGGGCGACAGCTAGTCGTCAATATCGATCAGACCATCCACAATTATTAAGCGTTTATCGGCAATTAGGTATTCTGTTTTTAGTAAATAATAGTTCACAAAACATCAAAATCAAAGTCAAAGGTTCAAAGTATCAATACAATTATTTAGTGCTTCATTCTAGCTTTTACAATAAGGTCTTGCTTAACACAAAACGAGATCATCAAATTACCAGAAGCAAGTAAGTTATAATATACTAGCGACCCGCCCCGGCTTCGCACGGGTGCAATGCTGATACTAAATATACTACAGAATGTCTAATGTGATTAGAAACCTCTAAAATAATCAGTGTTTCTCTACTATATTATATATGTATTATACTTATAAACCTTGCTCTTGAATCACTCTATCTATTAAAAAAAACCGCTTCAAAATCCGTTGCGTAGTTTTAAAGATCTAAGCATACAACGGGACAGACAGAAAGCGGGAAGCGACTTTGTTTTATACTATGTAGTGATGAAGGCAGGTACGAGTAGGACCCGTTACAATACAACGCTTCAACGAAAATATAATAAACCAGCTGTAATGTTCCTCCCTCATTTTCGGTAACGCCTTTTACTTTTTCTTAGATAAAGGTCTAAAAAAAAGTCCAGTCAAGCAACAACGGTTCCAAAATTTAGGGGATCTTTTTGTAACGCTCTTAACTCGCGTGATTGGTTTAAAATTTGAAACTGACTTGCCAATGAGAAGCTCAGTTTCGGTCTTGAGTTGAGGTGAGGTCTATGATTAACGCGATATACACACACATACATGACTAGCAGCATTGGCGCATGCTTTAGTTTAATTTCATGGGTAATAAACTAGCATTGCTCGACTGTTTAAAAATGTTATAGAAAATAAATTCTGGCAGGTGCGATGTACCTATACCTACAGGTAAAGTATACCTACCATTGTTTCGGTTAAAAATAAAATTTGCAACTTGTTTTAGGTCAACTTAGAGTCCAATTTAGATTTTAATTGTATCGTTTAGCTATGTAGCCAATTTCATGTTCATCAGTACCTAGCCTTCGTGATAAGGTTACTTACTCAATACTGCGAAACGTTCCTATCCATTCCAATAGGCTTCTGAAACTGACTGATGTCTCATTGTTCCTCTGACGACCTCTGTGGCGCTGTGGGCTAAGGTTCGGCTGAGACACAGAAGGTTGCGGGTTCGATTCCCGCTGCGGGACAAATGTTTGTATGATCTGCAAGCATTTGTCTCGGGTCTGGGTGTGTCAATGTATAATATGTATGTATTTACAAACAAAAAAAAAACGTATATAAATAGTATATCAGTCATATGGTACCCATAACACAAGCTCTGCTTACTTTGGGGCCAAATGATGCTGTGTGAAATGTCTGAGATTATTTATTTATTTATTTATTTATTTATTGTTCCAGGCTGGGGTCAGACGTTCGCGAAAGCGGAACACGGAGAGGGCAGCAGCGAGCTCTGCGGTAGCATGGCTGAGGCAGCCGTGGTACCGCGCAGTCCACGACACCAGAACAAGAGGCGTCGCTTGTCGCGCCTACTCGACCGTCTCACCGTACAGATCCGCAACAACAACCACTACATAACCCCACGCTGGCTCATGTTCGAAGCACCCCATGCATCTTACAGCTGCGATACACCTAAGAATGAGGACGCTCCGCTCGATCTATCCAAAAAGCCGGAGCCGCAAGCGCATGCGGTGCGGGAGAAAGAGGCGTTCTCCTGCACCGTCTGTGGGCAGACATTTTCGGTGCACGACCGCCTGGCGAAGCACATTGCGTCTCGGCATCGCAACCGCACCCCGGATTCGCAGCGTCAGTACGAGTGCGAGACGTGCCTGCGCCGGTTTGCGCGATCTGACATGCTGACTCGGCATGCGCGTTTGCATAGTGGCGTGAAGCCGTACGCGTGCCAGGTGTGCGGCCAGGTATTCTCACGCTCCGACCACCTCGCGACCCACCAGCGCACTCACACCGGTGAGAAGCCGTACCGTTGCCCCGCTTGCCCGTACGCTGCCTGCCGACGTGACATGATCACCAGGCACATGAGAACACACACCCGAAAGGACGCCATCTGATCATAACAGACATCTCCTTTTCTAGAAGCTTCTTTGTGTGTAACATGGTGCGGAATTACTGGAATTTGTTGTATGGTTCGTTATTTATTTCCATTTATAAAGTGGAGACTGATTTGTCATTCCAAAGTACCTACTTAGTTTTGTTTATAATTTGGTGTTTCAATGTTAATTTTGTTTTAATCGTAGGGTGGTCAGGTCAGTCGTGAGCTCGTACCGTGTGTGGGTCACTCGCTATCGGTAAGAAATAATGGCATATCACATTGCATCAGCATGTGCGGCGCGACGTTTCTGCTGTTCCGCGAATGTTTTGCTATACCTACCTACCTATAGCGCAATGCGATGTGTCATTATATCTATTAATAAGCTTAGGTGCACCTACACTACTGTTTGTGTTTCATGTTTTTTAATTACTATCGTAATTCATAATTCATTTATTGTGGAACATAGGTATATCACAGGTTTTATTATTTGGTAAGTTCGCTATGCTATCATTTGAAATTACAATTTGGTTTTTTAAAAGTATCTTAGTATACCTTTAAAAAACCTACGTGTGAAGAAGGTAGATAAATGTTGGCTATTATTTTTATTACGTATTAAAAAGAGGCTAATTATATTTATATAATTCTAATAATAGGTGAGAAAATAGGCATGTCGTAGAATTAAATAAATTCGAAGATTTTGCGAAGTGTACGAAAGGACCTATTGTGACTTTAAACCTTTTACCACACTGGTTGGAACTAGTGACACGACAACAAGAAGAGTAGGTGGAAAATCTAGATAGGTATTCTAGCTGAGTATCAAAAAGCGTAAAATGTTCGTGCCATTTTAGTTTTTGCGTTTGTTTTTGTATAAGGTACACACCGAAAATAGGTTACTAGGGCTTAGTAGGCTTATTTACTTATCAACACAGACAGATAGTCTAGTTTCTTTGTTTGTGTGATTTTTTAAATTAGTTGAATGGCTACAAAATGTGCTAATAAATCAATGTAAGCTAAGTACCTACTAAACATGTAGGTAAGTTCTGTTTACCTTGGGTAGATTTATTTTACAAAATATTCGTTTTTTATGTTTAGATAGGAGACAATTTATGGGTGTGTAAGCACCTTAATACTGGCTATTAGTAAGTACCTATGTAGATATTCGTAAATACTAAATAATTACCTAGGTTTCTTATTATTAATGACTAGTGTTTTCGTTTTCATTTTGTTTGCTTTTGTATTATTTATTACGTTTGATGAAGATAATTTTAAATTATTTTGATGATTGATGAATACTAAAATAAAAATTATCTAAAAACTGATTTTGTTTTATTTTTCTAACACGTAAGGCTTCTTACCTACTTACTTGCATGTTTTTATTAGAAAAAAACGTGTGCGTCTCGGGACGCCCGACAGAAGTGATAACAAACTAATTAATCTAACTAGCGCTGTGGGTTAAAGTGAAGGAGGATGAGCCTGCCTACCGCTGCCGTATGTAATGCACTACTACAATTTACAAAGACATTTTGTATATATATAATATGGGTAGGCCAAATAAACGCACTGCTCCAATGAGACAACGAGGTATCGAAGTACACGAAAATATCATCGATGTATACAATTTTTAATTTACAATTTTTTTTCAGCTCGACCGATTTCGATAAAATTTAAATGGGACCAACTGTGAAGTAAAACAAAAAAGATTTTTGCTAATCGGCTCAGGCGTTTTCGAGTAATCGGTGAACATACATCGAATTGAGAACCTCCTTTTTGATGAAGTCAGTTAAAAATTGACAGTGTTTCTCTACTATATTATGCATACATTATACGTATAAACCTTCCTCTTGAATCACACTATGTAGTGATGATAATGATAATGATGTAAAGTTTTGACTATGACTTTGACTTTAACAAAAAAGGCCACTTCAAAGCTTAGTATTCATTAAACGAATATCTGTTTATGAAAACTGGAAGTATCTTCAAAAGCCGATATGCCATGGTAATTGGTAATTGGTTCGGGTAGTAGAAGTGAGGCTTGAAAAGGTGATGTATTCTAGAGCATTAGTAACCCTCGTATATCTAAATCTAAATTTATCAAGCAGATATGGAGAGCAGATTATTTAAATAGACTTCGCACGGGTGTAATCCTGATACTAAATATAATACTACAGAATGGTTCAGTCAGCGTTTGCAATATAAGGGCAACTAAATGTGTTTATTTACGACATCACATTAGAAACCTCTAAAATTATTAGTGTCTCTCTACTATATTATGCATGTATATTATACATATAAACCTTCCTCTTGAATCACTCTATCTAAGTAAAAAACCGCATCAAAATCCGTTGCGTAGTTTTAAAGATCTAAGTATACATAGGGACAGACAGACAGCGGGAAGCGACTTTGTTTTATACTATGTAGTGATATGCCAACAACATAGAGCAAAAACTTAAAGTATTGAAAGATAAAAGCATCAAAATTAATGAAAACATGATTATGCAATTCAATTCAATTCAGCTTATTAACATCTTATTTGAACATTACAGATACTATCTAATGCGTTAAAATTAGGAACATTAAACAAAAGGAAAAAATAGATAATAAAAGTGCAGAGAAAAAATAAAAGTACTCACGTAAAGCTTACTTGCCTATATAAAAACAATCTAATAATTAAGGTAACTCATACCTACACTAAATAATATTATGAATAAGTAAATAATATTATAATATTATTTAAAGCTATATTTACACAAAACGTTTAGTCTCACAGAAGGTGAGGCACAGTCTTTATTATTATGTACCTACTTAGATACGTACCAGCTGTTCTCGGTCTGATATGTGATGTTTGTAAGAGGCCTGATGGTAACTCTTGTTCCTTGGGAGATGGGTAGGCTATTGGTATGAGCTTCCGTTAGAGCTGGTGCGGCGGCTGAATGTGCCGAGGACCCAAAAAGCGCAAATATGCTGGTCTTGATAAGGCCTACTTAATCAAGCCTTTTGAAACCGAGACCCAGGGCCCAGGAACAGAAGCCCACGGCATTTTCAAAATTATTTCACGGCGTCTCGCCTGTTAGAAACATTGCGTGACCCAAGCTGGCTCCTATCTGGCTCAGCGTATTAGCATTGTCATTCAACGTGGCAATGCCGCCAGTGTCATGGGAACGCTGCCCTCTGGTTGTGATCTGAATTAGTTGAGCTATCTATCTATCGTTTTAAACGGTCCTTAGGTAGCTCAAATGCTTCACAAGTATTTTTTAATATTCTTGTACTTATATTATTCCTGTATTAATACCTGTATTATATTATTTGACTAATTATAACTCCTATGTATGTAGAGAGGATACCCTCTCTTAATCACTAATCGATTCGGGTGTAAATAAGAAGTTAGGTGCCCCTTACGATTCGTCGAGTAAGCTTAAATTGGTCGAGGTGCTCGCAGTTTTTTGATTGAGAAACAATCAAAAAACTGGTAATCGTCCTTTGAATGTAAATTTTAGCTACTGAAACTTAGGTACTTTATTTGAAACAAACACGGCAAAAAGTCTACTAACCAAGAATTGAATTGATTGGAAATCAAAAAACGAATTCGTATTTTACTGAATTTAAGTTAGTCCGGCGAAGTTACAGAATCTGAACTTGAATTAGATACCTAATATAAATATTTTATTGCCAAAAACTTATGAAAACTAAACTATTAAATTCTTTTACCCATTTTGGGCGTAGGTAGATAGATATTATGCTACATTTCCATGCTTGCCAAGCGTCGGCAAACGTCCACAAGCCGCAAGTGTCCAAAAATCTCGCTTTGCATTTGGAAGTCGTTTACATGCTTGTGTTGTGTGTGAATGCGTCAGTCAGTGTGCTACGTACGTACACCCAAGCATGACGGTCACCGAACTTGTATCGGCTATTGCGTTTGGATTAATCAACTTTTTTTATCCTTTATTTATTTATGTATCTATTGATTCTATATTTTATCTATTTTTAACGGACTTCATCAAAAAGAAGGAGGTTCTCAATTCGGCGGAATATTTTTTTTTATGTATGTTCACCGATTACTCGAAAATGCCTGAACCGATTTGGGAAATTCTTGTTTTGTTTGAAAGGGTATACTTCACAGGTGGTCCCATTTAAATTTTATCAAAATCGGTCGAGCTGAAAAATCAACGAAAATCTAAAAATTGTATTACATCGATGATGTTTTCGTGTCATTCGATACCTCGCTGTCTTATTGGAGCGGTGCGTTTATTTGGCCTACCCATATTATATAATATACAAAATACATCTAATTTCCACTAAAAATGTAGTATAGGCTCAAATTTCATTCAATGAAGTCGGTTTTCTTTTTAGCTTTTAAAACGTAATGGAGAAGACAAACGTTTTTTTTAATGCAAAAGTATTTAAAAAAAAAATACAAGAATAAATGTGTTTTTACTTTTTTTCTACATTTAAAAATGGCTGAGAAAATGAAGATCAAAGTGTGCATTTTCGTACGACATTATTTAATAACGCAGTTGGCGCCCAATCATGCGATGACTTCACAACATATTTAGTCGCGCGCGAAAAGTTTCTGGAGTGGATGAGAGCTATACGAAGAGTTGATTCAATAGGACCTAAATCTGTTGGGTTCTGCTGTGAAGATTATTTTGATGTGAATACCTATACCTACTCATCGTTGTCTAATACCTACCTACTTGTGCATTTCTTTATATATTATTTTATATCTACTACCTACCTCTGACAACGATATCCCCAAAAATATGCATAGATTTTGCCCTTAATTTAACCTTTTGAAAAGGTACACGCTAATACAACCTTCTAATAAAAACGTAGGTATATTTAGGTTTATTGATGATGGCATAGGTATTAGTTAATTATGATCTCTTGTTGGAAAACGGTGGGTTAAATCCCTTTTTTTGTGTATAACTTAATGTTATTTTGCACGACCCGAACGTACAGTCTTTCAAGATGTAAATTATATTGCAAGTCAAAAGTAGGTATACCATAACGTAAGTATGATTGTATTAAGACCGTACTATTCAACCTACAGTAGTTGGCGGGTCGCAAAATATAGTAGGTAATAGGTAGGTATAGAAATATGGAATATACCTACCTACCACACATTCTGTTTGAAGTTCGAAATAGGTAGGTATGTATGTAGGTATAACTTCTAAAACTATCATGGTTTTGAAAAAATATTTTTGTTTGGATAGATAATTTATTGAGGAAGGCTTTAGGCTTTATAACATCACGCTCCGACCAATAGGAGCGAAGCAACAATGGAAAATGTTGCGAAAACGGGAAACAATATTCCTTTTTGAGAGCTTTCGTTGAGTGCGCTGCGTGAACGGTTTAAGTTACGCAAAAATGATGTATGATGGAATTATTCCTCTTTAAAAGTTCTAAAAAAATGTCTGCGACAGCGAATGTCTATCTTTTAAGCTTGACTCACTATAACCTTTTAATATGGTAATCAAATTTGTTCGAAATTAATGCATTATTTGCGAAGGAGTTTTATCAACATTTTATTAATCCTCATCCAAATAAATATGTTATTAATCACAAGCAATTCATTGTGAACAAAATTGACCTTGACATCACTTGATTTCAATCAACATCTTAGGAGATATCATAATTTTAAAATAACTCCGCAACATAATAGGTATGTCTCGAACATTCATGACCGCAGCCGTGACGTCACGCAGGGAGCGCGCGAAATCTCGAAAATTTAAAAAGTGTCTAAACTTACTAGCAGTCATAACTTCGGTAATACTGAATGTATTATTGATTATGAATTATGAATTATGTATTCACATGAAATAACATACGTAGTCTACGCTTTAATGTAAGGTATATTTTAGTGTTACATTTTGACCCTTTTGTGTTCTCCATTATATATTATCTTTTTTGGCTTTCCCGTAACTCGGTAAGACGACTCCAAGCATCTGTAACTTTCTTTTTAACTTTATGATTAAAAGAAATAACAAACGTGCACTCGTCGCGAGATCACAATGGCTACTAAACTAAACTCGCACCAACGTGTGAATGCGTCGCAAGCGCTTGCCGCAAGCGCCCTTTGATCTGTGTCAAAAAACCGACACTAGACCGGATCGGAGACAAGCGTCTACAAGCTCACGCCAGTCAAGCCAAACGCCCTCTTTACACGTTTGTGCTTGTGGACGTTTGCCGACGCTTGGCAAGCATGGGAATGTAGCATTAGAGTGCGAACCGTGAACTCGAGCGGCAACAAGCTGACCGCAGATCAAACTCACCCTGATGAATATTGTTTACCAAAATGAATAAATAGTACCTATCTACAACTCACGAAAGTTTTGCAAGCGAAGTAGGTTGGTAAGTTCCTACTAATATTATGAGTACGTAGACGTAGGTACCTACTTAAGTATAAACATATTGTTATCTATCCTAAAGCCAAAGCGAATATAATTTGCTATAGGTTTCTAGTACATAGATACTATTTAGATAACAAATTATTGTAAAACTATCGCTCAAAGTGTTCACACAGATCATAGGATACCTACCTACACTTTCTATCAACCATTTTTTTAGTTTTTTTTAGATATTGTGTCACTCTGGTTTCACGAATGTATTTATATACAACGTTATCTAAGAGAATTACATAGACTAAGAGAAATACATATACCATTGCGGACTTTTGTGTAGACCTTTTTAAGGTGTACAATACTGTAGTGCCTACATTATTTGGATCTATCTCGTAGGGTTCAGCCAGGTTTGCAATGTAAGCGCAAAAAAATGTGTTTATTTACGACACCACATAAGAAACCTCTAAAGTTATCAGTGTTTCTCTACTATATTATGCATGTTTTATACATATAAACCTTCCTCTTGAATTACTCTATCTGTTAAAAAAAACCGCATCAAAATCCGTTGCATAGTTTTAAAGATCTAAGCATACATCGGGACAGACAGACAGCGGGAGGCGACATTGTTTTATAATATGTAATGATGATGATGAAATAAGCCCGGCTCGGTGCCAACCATTATGCACCTGCAACCGAACCGACACCGCATGTGCTGATTCGTCTTTTCTGCGGGTCCTGTCGGCAAGGTCGAGAGCTTACCTAAGTGCACGAAAGGAGCCTCTGAAGCGCACTTAATCCTTTCACCACACTGGTTAGAAATAACTAGTGACACGATAAGAAGAAGAAGAAGAAGAAGAATGATGATGATAATCAAGCTAAGATTCACACTTCAGAAAAGAAACGCTAGGACCTGTTCATGCTTCCATTACGCGCTAGATCGCCAACAAGTCGCCGCCGCCGTCTCGATCAATGTCGCTGCAGTATGTACGTAGTTTGAGGTCAAGTCAAAATGCACTAAATTTTGACGTAACAGAAGTTCACGTATGAACCTAGAAAGAAGTGTTAAAAATGAATGTCGTACAAAGTATTTTTAGTTAAATAAATAACAAGGACTTGGTAAAAAATTCACTCGCCTTCCATTATTCCCACATAGTAGCGCCATCTGATTTAAATTCTGGAAACATCGCTTGTAAAGTTGATAAATGTTCACTAAAAGTAACAAATCGGTAGAAAAGCAGTCACAGCGTAGCTCAACTCTACATGTTTCTACCATAAAAAACCTTATTTTCGTACTGGCAGCACTGATATTATTTTAACGAATAATGTACTTATTCCAACACATTTGACAGTTTTTCAACCAATCTTTCGTAAGAAGGCAATATTTTGCCCTATCAGAAACGCTAACGGTACGCTAGCAGCGCCACCAATAGATCGCCACGACGCAATCGCGACGGGATCTATATCGTAGTTCGCGTGTCGGCCGGCCATTTTGGCGTTACAATCGCGCGTCGCGCCATGTCGCTGTTACTGAATTGATCGGAACGCCCTCGTCGTGAAAAATTAGAAGCTACATCAGGCAGCAGGTATGAATAATTTTGCTAGAACTTCTTCTTTCTGTTTGAATAATGGGCAAGTATCCGTTGCCGAAGTGTGAAATTTTGAATTGTTACGTGCAGTCATCCTGCCTCTGATCCCAAGTAAGTTTAATTTTCAACATAATCGTTGACTGACGCCAGTCCATAGGTATTCATTTTTGTTTGTGTTTGGCGCTAATTTGCCTCAATTATTTTGCTTACATTCCTAGATCGTTATTTAAATACGGGTCGCCACAGGTTCTGTAGGAATTATGTTTCAAAAATTAAGGCAGCCTAAAATGGCGGACTACAATTCTACACTCGTGGCTACTTTGCACTCAATCACAATCGTGTGAGATTCTTTCAATCTAAATCCTAATCTAACTACAAAAGGAACCATTTTTGCCTTCCGGCATATCAATAAGTGATTAGATTCAGTTTTGCCTCCAGTCCATTGAGATGGTGACCAAGTGTGTTTGTTTGTTTGCTGTGGTTTTGATTATTTATATTAATTTCATTGTTACCAGGTAGGTAAGTAATTTTCTTCCATTTTATATTTGAAAATGGTACATTGATAAAGTCCCACTTTGTGTAAATAAAATATTAGGTTTGAGAGTTGCATTGTCCAAATTTGATGTATAAATTTTAATAACAAAGTTTTAATTGCTAACACCAGTTACATAGTTTACAATATTATGTTCTAATTACACAACTTCTAATAACTTAAGGTCTAATTCTTCTAAGTGTATTTAGGTAGTGTATTATTTAAACTAACATCAAATAAACTTAATATTTTTTTAGTCGCTTGTATTGTAGCTATCATTGGACGGAAAGTCCAGTTCGATCGTTCTCATGCCAACAATGACCACAATAAGCGAAGCCAGCTCTTTTCTTTGGTGGTCTGAACATTCTGCTACTTTCGGCTGTATGTTCAGACCAGACAAGGACCATACATATTTTCTTTTTAGCAACATCCAATTGTTATAAAATGCACTAAAATGAATACTTATGTCTACCCACATTGTATCTTTTTATCAAGTAAGTGTAATTCTAAAATCTCTACTACTAAATATAACATTATTCTATCCTCATTGATTGATAATTAACTTATTTTGAGAGGTGTTCTATGATTAATGTGTGTATTTGACAAACAGATAAACCAATTAGATGAAGTTTTTTGTTTGAGTAGTAATTTACTATAGAGCATAGTGATAATTCAACATAATCAAAATCTATTTTATCTAATACCAGTGACCTGCTCCGACTGTACAGGTTAAATTAAGGTTAATTTATTGTGAAACATAGTCCCAAGGAGTCAGAAGCCCCATGGAAATAATATAAAATGGAACTTACATTTACATAATCAATCATGCTTATGAAATTATTTAGTTAGATAAGAATTAATATCATGATGACAATCATATTTCGATTCTACCCACATTTTGAATTAATAATTACAACAAAAAGTAGTTATTGTGACTAAACTATAAAAGTTAGACAAAACCTTGCGGACATTTTTGTGGGTAATGATTATGAAATTTGTGGCTATACTATGAACATGTAGGACATTATTTTATGTATTATCAATAATTTTTGCAACATATGATGCATGCAATAATGACTTTGCAATTTTTTGATACTGCGCCTTACATTATTGCTATTTTTGAAGGGATCTCTTAAATTTTTTTAAAGTAAAATACAGCTCATTTTGTTTGGTGAAAAGCTTTCTTAAGGTGAAATAATTTTTAAAATCAGTTGTGTGCTTTATACACCAGTGATATACCCCGATAAGATGTTAGCTACATCACAACCTTTGCTGGGGTAACAGCCAAAATGGCTGTTGGAAGCACTTTTAAAGCAACAGCGAATGTTCATGTGGCTATTAACCAAATCCATGACTGGACCAAGAAATGGAGAAAAAAACATAATTAATCTAAATCTATTCACATGATCTTTATCAACAAACAGCAATGGCACCTGGTATCAATTATTAAGTCATACTAGACGAAAATGCGACCAAGTGTCTGGGCATGACGCCTGGCGCAATGCTTTGCTGGAAGGCTTGTGTCAAGAACAAAAAAGAGCAATTGGAACTTCGCTGCAAACAGATGTACTGGTTGCTTTGAAGACATGCAGCTCCGTTAGGAATATATAAGAAAATAACAATCTTACACACAAGTCTTGATGGCAGTAGTTATGATATTCAGCGTGGGCCTATATAAAGAAATGTTGCATACTAATCATACAATGATTTCAAAATTAAGTACTAAGGGACATAGTGAATAGGGTGCGTTCACTTTCGGTACATAAGAAATGAAGACCTGCATCGGGACCTTTACATAGACTTTGTTGACATAGTTATAAAAAAATATGCAGAAGCTCATGAGCATTGACTTCATCATCACATGAACGTCGGGTTAATCCAGCTCTACAACAACACAGACATTTGAGCCATTTGAGTTAGTGTTGTGCAATAGTGAAAAAGTTTATAACTATACATTATATAAAGAACAAAGTGTCCTCCCCTTAACTAGAGACACTAGAGTATAATTTTTATATGGTTGTATGATCTGCAAGTATTTGTCTCCGGTCTGGGTGTTTCTATGTATAATATGTATGTATTTACAAAAAAAAAAGTATATCTGTCATGTGGTACCCATAACACAAGCTCTGCTTACTTTGGGGCCAGATGATGTTGTGTAAAAAAAAAAATATTAATTGAGTATGAATTATACAATAGAACAAAAAATAAAAGTTGAATGCTCTTTGTGTTTATGTATCTATTACAAACAATCATACAAAAATCTAATCTATTCTCTTTATAGTATTAGTTAAAATTTATATTTTTATCTTATTATGTTACTACAGATTTTAATCTAGTGTATGTGCCCAAAGTTGACTGGACTGCAACTAACCTAACAAAAGTTCCAAATTCGGGATTCACCTCTTGGTTTTCACCTTTCGGTTTTCATGTAGGAAAACAGTGCATAAAGAAAAATCATTCAGTTCCAATGATAATATTATATTATATCCAATTATCCAAAAATATGAATACTGGATTCATATTTTAATACAATTTTTATTGGACAAAAAGTGCTTTTTAAACAGGGTTCGATACATTTTAATAAAATTTTTAGTGGACAAAACATGCTTTTTAAACCAGCTTCCAAAAAAAGATGGATGTTCTCAGTTCGTTTGAATTTTTAATCCTATAGGTACCTCTGGGGTGGTCCCATAATGACGACCTCTGTGGCGCAGTAGGTTGCGGGTTTGATTCCCGCCGCTAGGCAAATGTTTGTTTGATCTGCAAGTATTTGGTGTTTTTATGTATAATATGTATATAATTTACAAAAAAAAAGAATGTATGTAAGTAGTGTATCAGTCATGTGGTACCCATAACACAAACTCTGCGCCAGATAACGCAGTGTAAAATGCAGTCCGGCATTATTTATTTATATAAGATTGTTGAGGATCAGATAGATGATGGAAAACAATAAAAATCCAGAACTCTTCAACCCATAAATAAATAAATATTGCTGGACAATGCACACAACACCGTCTAGCCCCGAACTAAGCATAGCTTGTATTATGGTGACCAGGTGACTGATAGAATACTTATATATTTTTAAATACATATGTATGATAATTTATAACACAGCGCAGAAGGCAGAGGTATAATAATACAGACAACAGGTTGACAGGTTATTATATTATATTATGATGATATTCATATGATACCTTATGATACTCTATAACATCCAGGCACTAACAAACACCTGTGTTCATCACACAATTTTTAGCCCTAAATGCATCGCAAATCAGTTTGACAAATATAGTAAAGAAATAACTATTTGGGTACCTTTCAGTGGTTAACTGACTTGACAATGAATTTGAAGATACCCTACCTACGGAACTCCTCAACGAAAATCAGTTTGTTTTGCAATTAAGCCATTTTATTGGTGATCTCAGGCAATAGCTTAATAGGTAGGTACTTGTCGGTTGATCAGGCTTTGAAGGGTTACCTCTTAACATCAAAACTACTGAACGGGCCGACGGAACGACCTAAAATGTTGCATACGTAGGTACAGGTGATACTAATACTAGAATCAAACATAAGCTACTTTTTATCCCTTAAATAAGTTCCCATGGGATAGAAAACGTTTCCATAGAAATACGCATGCAAAGCCGCCGGCAAAAACTAGTTATATAATTAGATTTTGCCTTTACATTCTGAGAACACTAATGCATTTAAATATTTTATTTACAACGATAGGTAGGGTCATATCAATAGCTTATTTAACACACATACGCTGAGGGAGGGAGTGCATTTTGGCGCATCTTGAATGTCCAAGCAAACACACGAACAAATTTCAATCCACCAGCATACTTCAAACAAATATAAATAATATAATCAAAAATACATTGAGATCAGCAAAAAAATAGTGGTGTGATGCAGCTTTCGCGGTAAGTTACTCACAGATTTTTATGGATTTTAGTATTCTGATTATTTGTATACCTTTATAATAGATCAAAGAATACGTTCATAAGGTATTTTGAGTCAAATATTAAATAAAAATTATTAAAATTGCGTGGTCGAGAACTGTACCACGCTTTTAAACGCAAATCCCTTTTTCGTCCACATGGTCGGAGATTGGCTATATCATGTCAAGAAGGTGGTATCTTGTATTTTTTTTATGTATGATAAACAAGTGTTTTTTTTAATGAATTTGAATATTATACCCCCTCCCAAGTTTAATAGCCAGTTGTCCGGGCTATTACGGTTCAATGAAAATATACAGATGTAGTATTTTTTAAATAATTGCTATCGGTCGGAACAGGAATTGGGTAAAAAGACTACCAAGATTTCGACCATGACTTAAGTAATACAATAAATGGTACAAAACATCATTAAAATAATGTTTTTAGGGTTCCGTACCTCGAAAGGAAAAAACGGAACCCTTATAGGATCACTTTGTTGTCCGTCCGTCCGTCCGTCAGTCTGTCAAGACACTTTTTCTCAGGAACGCGTAGAGGTATCAAGCTGAAATTTATATCAAATTCTCAGGTCTACTGTCCCTTAAAGCTGTGAAAAAATCAATGCCGCCGTTTATGCCGCAAATTTTCTACACTCGCAAGGGAATCAAAACCTACAGGGTACTTCCCGTGAACTCAGGATCTTGAAATTTGGTACGAAGCAACGTCTTATAGCACAGATAAAGGATAAATTGCGATAACCGTACATTTTTAGTAACATCATGTAATAAAAATATTTTTAATAATTTTAAACTTACTACCCCTTTTCTCATGAACGCGTAGAGGTATTAAATTGAAATTCATATAAAAAAACTCAGGTCTATAATACCTTTAAGCTGTAACAAAATCAAACTTCTATGTCAATGCAATCAAGAGAAACAGCAATTTAAGTCGAATATACTCAAACTCGCAACTCGCAAGGGAATCAAAACCTACAGGGTACTTCCCGTGAACTCAGAATCTTGAAATTTGGTACGAAGCAACGTCTTATAGCACAGATAAAGGATAAATTGCGATAACCATACATTTTTAGTTACATCACATAATAAAAATATTTTTAATAATTTTAATCTTACTACACCTTTTCTCATGAACGCGTAGAGTTATTAAAATTCATATAAAATACTCAAGTCTATAATACCTTTAAGCTGTAACAAAACACAACTTCTATGTCAACGCAATCAAGAGAAACAGCAATTTAAGGCGCATATATTCAAACTCGCAACTCGCAGGGAATCAAAACCTACAGGGTACTTCCCGTGAACTCAGAATCATGAAATTTGGTGCAAAGCAACGTCTTATAGCACAGATAAAGGATAAATTGCGAAAACTGTAAATTTTTTGTTACATCATCCAACTACGACTCGATTGTCGTGATGGGTGAAATTTTACTTATAAGTTATATAAGTAAAATTTCATACCAGATCAGATACCTAAAATGCAAAATAAATGGACACGTTTTATTTTCACTCACTCCTCATAAAGGAGTAAAATGAGGTGTGAATATTTGTATGGAAACTTTTAATGGGTGGTTAGGTGATTGGTTTGAAACTTATCAATAAAATTTGGCAAGGAGATAAATTGCATCCTGGGCATGGATTTAAGCTACTATTCCTTTAAAAAAAAACAAAAAAAGTCGCGAGCAACGACTACTAAGTAATAAGTTTTATGATATGAATAATGTAAAAAAAAATGTCACGTTAAATGAGTTTAATTTTTTTATTCTACACACAATTTTCACTCCTATATTTTAAATGTTTTTGTATCAGAACCGCATGGTCGAAAACTGGCAAAAATGGGTATTTGAGCTTTCAATATTTCTATATATAAAATTCTTCTGTCACGGGGTGCGTAATCGAACTCCTCCGAAACGGCTCGACCGATTTTCGTGATCCTTAGCGAGGATATTAGTCAGGGGGGAGAATCAAACAACATCTATTTTTCATCCCCCTAAATGTTAAGGGTGGTCCACCCCTTAATTTTTTTTTTATTTTTCAGACAAAATTTTTTGTTTTTATTTTTTTATGATATATCATACAAAAATACATGCAACCCTAAATTTTCAGCCCTCTACGATCAACCCCTATTTTTTTTTCTAATACATACATGGCAAAACAACGTTTGCCGGGTCAGCTAGTATTTCTATAAAATTGTTTTATTGTTAAACATACAGAACAGAGAGAACAATAGAAATAGCATGATGACTTTTTATTAGGAGAACCAGTGTAGTTAAACTCACACATAAAGAAACAAACACACTTAGAAATAAAAGTTATAATATAAAGTTATAATTGGTTGAAAGAGAACGTTAAAAAGGACCTAAAACCATAAAACAAATTTTATTGATATAAAACCTTAGTGCCATCAAAACATGGTTAAAAACTCAATAAAATAAACAGTACTAAAATGAAAGTCTACTTAGCAAGAGATGACGCTATCGATTATTATACCTACCTACTGATGGGTAACAAAATACGAATATATCGAATGTGTATGTTGTATATCGAATATATACAATATTATATCGAATGTGTCGATATCGATTATTATACCTACCTACTGATGGGTAACAAAATACGTCAGGTTATGTTTGTGGTGGGCCAAATGAAAAGCTTTTCGTTTCTTTCTTTCTGTTAACACAATCACTGGTTTACAACTCGTAAATACTTAGAAAGTATTATATGAACGGAACTGATACATATCTACGTGAAAATGTAATGTCCTTGACATAGAACGTACTAGTTTAGCAGCTGTCTTTTTTGCGAGTTTTATGTTTAATTTTAATAAATGATGGATCCGCACATTTATGTACCTACCACATGACTGCATTACTATCCGCCCTATATGTATCAATTTTTTTTGAGTGACATAAAAGTCATCTGAATCAAGTTTCCGCTTGTGTTCCTTTGGCGTTGAGGATGTTTCTAAACTCCGTTCTGCTGATAGATATGTGCCTGTAATATTTAATACGTTTCATTAGATTTCGATTATATGAAATGATAATGAATAATGATAATTAATTATAATAAAACGTCAGGAATATAAACACTATAATAACCAGAAAACACAACATTTTTAGAGTTGGTATAGCTGTGTTGAAATGGTTGGTTCAATCACGTATTATATTGTTTCCACTTTTTTTAATTACAAAATCTTGGTCCTTAAAGCCAACGGTCTGTATCTTCTGGTTCCTTTTAATAGGGGTAACTTTTTACATAATGAAGTTTTCGATAACACATTCATCAGTTTATTAGGGTCGTCACATCCCTAATTGAGTAGCGAAAGCTGAGGTTTAAAAGAACGCGACCTTAACTGGTATGATTCAGTCTGTTTTTGTTTGACGTTTTTGCATTTTAAACAAAACTAAAAAAAAACCGTATAAAACAATAAAATAATACTTACCTGTAATATGTTATGCCCCCTTTTGTTAAATTTTTGGTTCAGTTATCGTTTTTGCACTCCAAAACAGCACAATACGGCATTTTAATGTTTTTTATGTTTTTTTTGAGATACGTATACCCTGACAAGCTTCAAACACGACTGATGTGAGCGGAGCTTGTAGTGCGCGGTATTCCGCATACTAGGTGTTACGCGGGCTCCGCCCATTTTATAGTTCTATCACTCTTTCTGTTCTGTGGTTAAACACTTTATATAAAATTAGAGTATATTAGCTATAAGGTGAAAAACAATTTTGATCTAAATAATTACAAATACATATACTATATGGTTCTTGAATCTGACGACTCAGCTAACTGGTCGCGAACTGGCGCAATGACCCTATTTGTGGGTAAACGATAAGTTATTTTACAGCTAACTACCCTCATATTGTGCTTTTTATAAAATTTGTTTGTTACGTCGCCATAGGTCGCAACTCATAGGTATAAAAAAAAAACGGGTTTTATTTCACAATGATACCATGAAAAGAGATCGGAAAAGTGCAGTTCCGTTAGAAGAAAAAAAATGTGTTTTGGGTGAGTTCAAAAAGTACTTCCACGTAAAAAATATTTACCTTCACTGTGTGTTCCAGTGTTCAGTGGTTCAGTTCAGTGTTCAATGGTAGGTTCCAGTGTAATCTCAAAGATCTTACGAAATGTCAACCAAATCACTTTACATAACAGTTAAAAGATATTTTTTTGCAAAAACCTGTCTTTAAAATGGTTATATTTAGTTAACGTGTTTACAAACTTCGTGGAAAGATGCTGAAAAAACTTTTTGTTATTAAGCTTATTGGCGACAAAATGTACGTCAGCTGTGAATGCAATGTTGCATACATATTTTAAAAAATATTATTGGATAAAATGTATATAGTGCAGACGAGAAATATGTACAAATTTGAATCACTACATAGTAAAAAACAAAGTAGAAACATAGTAGAGAAACACTGAAAATTTTAGAGGTTTCTTATGTGGTGTCGTAAATAAACACATTTTTTTGCGCTTACATTGCAAACGCTGGCTGAACTCTACGAGATAGATCAAAATAATGTACTACAGTATTGTACACCCTCAAAAGGTCTACAAAAGAGTCTGCGATGGTATATGGCTTTCTTTTAGGGATAACCATTCTGTAGTATAATTAGTATCAGCATTGCACCCGTGCGAAGCCGGGGCGGGTCGCTAGTATGTTTATAATTTGAAAAATATTGCTGCTTTTGAGCCTAATCCCGAAGTAACAATTTATATTATTGATTTAAGCATGCGCTACACGGTTTAGTAGAACGTTTTCTGTCTACACGGTTTTAAACAAACCCCAAACTTCAGTGTGTTTAAAACGCTCGTGCTGAATTGACGTGTGCAGAATGCTTGTAATGAATTATAACAATTTACAAAGAGGCCATGGCTCCTTCCTTATTTATCAAAATTTCTAAAGTTTGGAGTTTGTATGGCACTTTTGTGTGCATAACTTCACGTTTTTTCTCCGTAATACCGTGCGTGCGCGCAATACGCTCGATGCAATGCGCTCGATGCGTACAGCGGCGCGACTGTGGTACGCGTGGTTTTAAACAAGCGGCTAGACGGTTTGAAACCACTGCTTCTGCCAGTGGTTTGCTGGGCAAGCCTTTTTACCAAGGGCGTTTAAAGGTCATGCGAAATTTGGTTTGCAACCACTATCTACACGGTTTACCTTACCACAAAATACCTATATCATTAAAAGGTATAGAGTACCATCTGTTGTATTTTTCTATAGTTTGTGTAGTTTATTGTAAAGTTGTGCGCCTTCAAAAGTGATAATTTGTTTGCCATAGTCTGTCTGAATCTTCGGAAGAACCAAAAACTCGCTCGTCGAGTGCTGCGTGCTTTCTTGTCGCGCTGTTATAAAGGATAGGCTAGTATGGAGAGAGTTTTTTAGAATTTTACGAACGAGTATGCAGGTATTATAAATATATAGTTGTTTGATGTTCATTAATTTTGTTTCCGTATAAATTTTAGTGGTTGGTGTTAGATAGTTACAATAAAAGAGTATTTTAATAATTTTATTTTGAGCAATTTGTAGTTCTGTAATTCTCTAAATCTATTAATCTATCTATCCATCCCTAATCCGAGCTCTTGATCGCAGACTATAAATAATAATAATAATAACGTTTATTCAGTAATTACGTGTTTACCAACTTATTAGGACATCTTATTATTTTACACTAGGTATTCTATTCTAAACATTTTAGGTTGTAGTAAGTTCGGAATATTCGTAGCATTTAGCAGTTACGTAAAGTCAAGTGACTACTCTTCGTACTAAATCATATCGTGATTAAATTATGAACGGTAATACTAATTAGCGGTCCCTACAAAGTTCTGAAACGTTGATTGTACCTACTACCCCATCCTGTGGCATATGCTTATGCTTAGACAGGTATTAGGTTTTTGAACAAATTTTCGATACAGATATTCGTTTGATAAATAGGTATTAAAGTGACCATTTTTGGGAAAGGTCACTTACTAGCTAAACCGCTGTATGGGGAAAGCTGAAATGTTTTTCAAATAGTTTGATATTTTGTTGCACAAGAATAATTATCACGACTAGTAAGGTTTTACTAGATTTTGAGCAATAGCACGATTTATAAAACTTAAAAAACACAGATCCAAGCATTTTTTTTAACTAGATTGTACTAAATCGGCTTGGTACCTGACATCTAGTTATTTTTATCCAGCCTCCATGTAGAAACTTGCGCTTAGCCTATTTAACCTACACAACAGTTACCTACATTAAAACTGAATGTCTATGGAACCCCGCACTATGCGTAGAAATAGCCGGTTACCTTAGAATACACTCGCCGCCCCCGCGCCCTTCTATCTACCCCGCTCCCTGGGCGCCGCCGCCGCGCCAACGCGCCGACGCGCCGTTAGTGTACAGCCTTATAACTTACCGCGATGTCGTGTGAAGCACCAAACCAGCTCCGATTATTCATACAAGAAGCACACTGTTGCAGTTTAGATTGTAAGTACAGAATTGCTAATTATTCGTATGTTGCGAGCCGCTGCGCTGATCAGTTTTCTTGTCCATTTTTCCTCTCGTTCGTTTATTTCATCAGAACGTTCCCGCCGCAAATTTGGAAAACGTACGCGCGTATGTTTTTTTACGTATTTTATTATCGAAACATGGGTTTGATTTTGTTGAGTAAAATAAAATGTTGTAAATGGCTACCCAATCCCAAATTCCAAATCCCATTGACGATACTGAAATGTTTCAGTAACAAACATGATGTTTTAAAATTAACCTATGTTTAAAATTATTTCTCACGTAAGTGAAGTTTATAATTTCTTTTTGAGATAATAAATATTCTATAACCGGAACAAAAAAACTAGATAACATTATAATTCTTTTCTGCGTTTCAATTTTAATGCATCATTCATTTTGAATATCAATGCACGTTGAAATAGATTGTCACAAGCCATTTGAAATATTGTTTTATTTTGAAATTCTAAGTATGCAAATAAAAGTTCTAGAACTTGCATTTGCATACTAGGTGTCTAGGACTGGCTATGATGCTAGGTGAGAGAAATGGGTCGCGGCACAAAGCGAGGTCAATCAATCGATACGCCTGTAATTGAGTAATGACCTGTATTGACCTGACATGAAGAGTTAGTTCTGTGTAATCTACTACTAGTTTTTCGAGTCTGGAGACAACTGGAGTTAATATGTCCCCGAAAGGCCTCCGTCATGTGTTAACTTTGAAAAAACAATTGCAACAGGTCAACTGGTACTGAAGCGCTTATAGGAAAATGCAGGAGTTAAGTGAGTTGGTGATCAGTTCACCCATTTAAAGACTGATACTTTTTCTCCATTTTTAAATAAATATTTTTGTTACAGTCATGCCTCCTGAGACGAGAAAGTACACCAGGAACAAAACAACACCAGCAGTCCCGCCCGTCCCGGCCTTGCAATCCTTCATTACTGAAAGCATTGGTGAGTCTGGTATCTCAGCAACAAACTTCGATAATAACAGCTTTGTTGTTACTTGTTGATCAACCCAAATTTCGTTTACCATACTTTATTGCACACCACAAATACATTAGTTATAAAATAAAAACCTGTTATAAAAAACAATGTTTAGGTACACGGTATTACGATGGGTGGTCATATCGCTAGATCTCTGCCAGACAACCTTGGGATTGATATAAATCAACATAGCTGGATTTGTACACACTTGTAGAACGCTATGTGCATTCATTTGGATATGTAACACACATTGGTATTGACATTTTAGCTTTTCAGCGGGCATTGGAAATGGTCTTCGAAATTTCTAAATACATTCTACACATTGTTGGGCTTCTTCTACCAATGTGCCAGATTTTATTGTAGTGATTTTCACGAATTTGTGTTTCTGTTTGAAGGGCACTGCTAGTAAAATAACCTATCGGTAAGCTGTGATACCTCTTTGAGCCCATAGGTTTAAAAGTAGTCACTTACTATCATTTGAGTAGCATGCTTGTTTGACCAATCAGTTGTAGACATTTTTTAATATTTAATTTGTTTTATTTCATAGAGCCGGACGATGATGGTGGCGAATCCGGCGTCACATATTACGTAGACGAGAATGGGCGATACTACTTCCAGCCCAACTCTTCTGATACCGGGATCGTAGCCTTAGACCCGGCTACTGTCGAGCAGGAGACACAGGTAACTAATACCTACATATCATTATATCTCCGTATCTACCTATCACTCCCACACATATTACATCGAAAGATTTCTTCGGTACTTCAATTTCTATTGATTTTCTAACGTGTGTGGTGTGGGCGTTGTCAATAGCAGTTCTAATATTATACATTAGCGTTGGTATAATAAGGATTTTAAGCTATTTTTATTTGCAAGAAATCTATTTACGAATTATTCTCCCTACACTGAGTGTTGTGTAGGCAATAAAATAAAATGATTGCATTTTACAAAGACCTCTTCTGTATATAGAAGAGGCTTCGCATGCGTGGTACCTACTTAAAAAGTAGCCTAGGTCACAGACTATATCTTTACCAAGTTACATCTAACCGCTCTGATGGTTGTGCTACTATTTTTACTATGAATGAAACAGTGGCCAGCTCTGGCTTTTTGAAAATAAATTGTCCGTCACAGCTCTTGAGATGCTCATAGCTAACGCGGCTGAAAGCGTATCTAATTAAAGATGTCCAAGTTAGTCTGTCTGGCATGGGAGAATATTTATGTATGCAGCACATAGTTGACTTACCATTTTTTTTTCACAGCCGCAGGCAATAGAAAACCTCATAGTACCAGAGAACTACACACAGACTGTCACCCTGGTGCCTTCCGAGAACCCTAATGGAGAGGTCAGCTATGTGCTGGTTGTGGCAGACGAAAACAAAGACATGGCCAATCTCAACATCAAGATAGATGCAGATGAACCTGAACAGGTATGTGTATACTCATTTCTTTATCATGAGTTGGTGGTAACTCTGGGGATGAAGTTAACGTCATGCCTAACAACTTTCAGCTTGTAATAGCTTGAACAGCTTAACATGCCCATAAAGCATGGTAGGGCTCAAATGAAAATGGCACTGCATCCATCTCGGTTCTGATCTCATTTAAAGTTGCTTCGATTTACTCGTGGAGTGGATAGAATCAGCCCTGGTTTTGTGATATATGTTCACAATAACATGTATATTACGACCCTATCACTTAGCTTCGATTTACTCATGGAGTGGATACAAAGTGGTTTTGTGATATTATGTTCACAATAACATGTGTATTACGACCTTATCATTATTGAGATTAACTACGCGAGTTTCCCAACTGTGATATCTTGATGGGTCTCTTACCCAATTATGTGTTTATTACAACCTGCCCAATAAGATGGAATTGGATAAGGATAATATCCAAGAGGAGGGTGTGGAGGCCGAGGAGGCAGAGGATGCAGAGGACGAGGAATCGGATGATTCTGATGATGACGATGACGTATGTATTGTTGCCAGGGAATCATAGGCTTCTTCTTGTCCCACGCAAAGGAATGTCAGCTAAATACGTAGTTTGCTTCCATTTCCATCTCAGTAATTTTATCTCAGTAACACCTTTTTTACTCATAGGGTAAATAAATGTTTACACATTTCATACACCACCACAAGCTTGTACTATAGTACTGATACCATGCAAAAAAATGCATAATGTAGGTATGCCTGTTTTTGTATATCTGCAAACGCAATTTAACAACTAGTTAAATAATTAAATAGTTTTTATAGAATGGTACTATAGCTTTGTAATAGTCATCTTTGAAACAATTGATTCTTAAAAGTGGTGGCAATTCGGTTGGTTCATTTCTAAATTCAGGAATGTCTAAAATATATTTTAGTTAGTCATATCATTTGTAAAACCTGTTCGGTTGGTACCATCTAACTAAATAAGGAGCACTTAATTAAATTAGATAAAATTAAATTAGGATAAGTTGGTAACAGCAGAATAACAATGTTTAATTTGACAGTCTAAACCTAAGTTTAGCTAAAATTTGTTAGGCTGGTGCCAACCGAATTGCCACCATTGTCAAAGTTCTTAGAATGTCTATGCACAGCTTTACCCACTGGTTGTAGATACTTAAAATTGTCACGCACAATGTATTTCCAGAATTTAATTCTTAGATAATATGAATGAACACACAATATTACACATCTTGATATATTCACAGGTGGATTTGTTATTTATACTTGATATGTTTTCTCAGGATGATAAACAAGATGATGCAGCCGATGTTTACACGTTTGAGGATGATGAAGAGCCAGAGGGATCTGACGTAGAAACACCTGTAGAGAGACCTCGCAAACGCAGGCAATCGCGCGCGCTCTTCACTTGCAACTTCTGCTCATACAACAGCCATAGACGGTAATACCAAACATTTAACTAGTTCTAAATTCTAATATAATAGCAGGCCAAGAGCAGGTGTCTCTGAGAAGAACCTCAGCCATAGGTTAGGCAGAATCGGTGCATAATTTCTAACATATAAGATTCAAAGGAATCTTTGTGATTTTATCAACTACAAAAGGTTGTCACGAAAGTAGCATTTCCCAAGATACAATCTTTCCCCTTACTGTTTAAATGTAGCAAACAAAAACAGACACTTTCGGTATCATAATTTTATTAATTATAGAATAATAGATAACAAATTTGAATTTAGAGCAGAGATATTCTGCGCATTGCCATAACTGTATGTTTGACATATCAGGTACCTTCTTCTGCGCCACATGAAGTGCCACTCTGAGGACCGTCCGTACAAGTGTGCGGTGTGCGACCGCGGCTTCAAGACCCAAGCCTCGCTGCAGAATCACGTCAACATGCACAATGGGGTCAAGCCGCACACTTGCAAGTTCTGCAAGAGTACTTTTACGACATCGGGTCAGTGCATTATACATTTTTAGAACGAAGTTCCTTATCGGCGAGGGAAACCTAGCCGAGAAAAAAATGTAACGCGTTATGAAAAACCATAAGAGAAAGAGAGAATGAAAGAGACCGATAACTAGTCTCCCACATATATACATATATATCTCCCATATGTATAATAATTTCAATGATTTAATGTTTTGATGAAAATTAACAAGTATCATTGATATACATGTAATAGTACATTATGGTACTAGTGTGTAATGTTGGTGATTACCGCTGAAGCGCCATTGAGACCCGAGCAGGTGAGGGTCTTAAGAGAGCCGAGGACGGTAATCATCAATACACACGTGTATCATACGACGTTTTTCAACACACTTGTGAATAAAATAACAATAAAAACTCTTCAACAGTGAAAACGAGTTGTAAACAAATGATTCGCTAATGGCGGGAAAAATTAATCAGTTTTTCTATGCGCGCGCATTGCGATCAGCCACAGACTAAAGGGATGAGGTTTTTTTTTTATTTTCCGCGCATAGGGTTTGCGCCTATTCTGCCACGTACAAAATGGGGAATTTAAAGTTTTCTTTTATTACAGAGAAAACAAAATTTATATTTGAGTGAAAGTTTTATTTATTAAACACGTAAGAGTTAAAATTATCTATTTAAATAAGAAGTTGCATGAAATGAGCAAGCAAGAGGAACATTAATTTATTTGTTCTATTAAACACGATCTTTTTTCGAATAAAAACTTTTTTAAGAACAAAGCACCTCAACCAATAAAATTTAAAAAAAAAACTATAACTCACTAGTGAGTTATGTTAGTGAGTAAAAATCGTCGCGTATTACAAATTGACGGTATTTCTTTGTTTTCATGTTCATAAGTTTAATTAGCAGCATCTGGTTGTGTTTCGATGTTTTCAATTGTGATATTCATTAATTCAGAGCTTCTGCAAGCACCGTTTATACCGAAAATAAGAGCAACCTGTAAAAACGATTTAAATTCGACGTTACACACAATTTATAGGCATTTAATTATATTAATGACCTGTATATACATTGTTTAGGGCAAGTGTTGAGTAGAAATACATTGCCGGGTAATTACTTCAAACATGTCGCAAGTAGTTACTCAACTTAGCCGGCAATGTACTTCTATTAAACAATTGCACAAAAGAGTGTTTATACCGGTCGTAATGTGTCAACGTCTAGATTATATACTTAAAACTTACCTTTGTTGCTAAATATTTATCGTCAGATGCTTCATTCAAAAATGTTTCTATATCCTGAGCTGCGAGCACTTTTGACTTTTTACTTATATACACATCTGATAGCCGCTTCAGTAGCGATGTTAATTTTGAGTATTCTTTTATATCCACGTTGTGCTTGGTATTGACTGTGCTTTTTATAACATTGAATATATAGACCACAATGAGGATGGTCTAATTTTTTTGGACATCTCACTGAAATATGTTAAAAACACACTTTCGGACAGTGATTTTACACGTCTTTCGTTTCTCCACGTAATAAAATTTTCGTAAGCTTTCAAATATTTATCACACTACTTTTGCGGTAAAAGGTTATTAATAATTTCATTTGCAGCTGTTTTTATACATTCTGGAGTTGAATTCACATCGCTATCGCTGTATATTTCCATTTTTTTCAACTTTTCTTGCTAAATACAAATTATCTAATTTTTACAATGGTACAAACATGCGCGTCATTTGTTTTTTCTTCACCAAGTAGGTTTTATTCAGCCGATTTTTATTATCAGCCAGTATCTTTTTGAGCTAATGCTAACTTATTATATTAAGGCGCTTCCAGTACCTAAAATAAAGACAGAAACGGCCGAAAGTTGACAAAATTACGCCGTAGGTGGCGTTGCCTGGCGAGCCGGTGCCGCTCGTCGCCGTCGCAGAGCGTCCTTATTCTGTGCGTGTACTTATTCTGAGATTTCATTTGTAAAAACATAACCCTAGAAATGTAACAGACACGGCCGGTGAAATAAAACAAAGTAGCTCGGTAAGTTGTGAGTTGATAACTATTTAGTTACTTACCTACTTACTACATATTTGACTGACTTTGATAAGTTATGTTTATAATAAGTATTTTTGCATTTTAAAATTAAATATACCTACTGATTATACGAGTGGATATTGTAGACATCAATCTAAGTAAATTCTGGACCTGAAATAAATAATTGTTTACTAAACTATTAGATTATTGATTATACCTTGAATCCTCTAAGGTTAGGTAACATGTAAATTTCTGTGTGTGTTAGAAGTAAAAGTACCTACCTACCCTCACAAGTCAGGAAAATATATTACTTATGTATTTTTTTTAATTATTAGGTGGTTATGGTTGAGGGTACAAAAAAAATATGTTTGTCACGTAATAAACTTTATTTAAACTTTTTTATAATCAAACAAAATTACAAACAAATGATGGCGAGGCAATTTATACATAATTTCATACAAAATATATAATATAATATTAAGGATAGTTTACAAGTGGCAAACCTTTCCTGAATTTTGTATGAAAGAGTATTATAATTTTTTTTATAACTACGTTTACACCAGCAACCGTCCGCAATGACATCGATGATTGGAATGCCATTATTATTGACCCTGTCCTTAGAAATCGCAAATAGTCTTCGTTTTCTGCAGCCTCTTTCATTGCATCAACAGAAACATCCTCCCATTTCTGACTAACAATCTCATGGTTTTTTGCATATAATTCAGATTTAACAGGCAGGTTAAGAGCCGAAAAAAATTATACCAATTGAGATTGACCCCCGCCAATTGCCATTGCACCGGCAACGGCGCATGTATTAATAGGCAAATAATTGTCACTAAAGTTATCACCTGCTATAACATTTTTTTTATTGCAGAGACGAAATTTAAATTTAAATTTCGATTGCAGACCACTTTGTGTTTCTGAAATCAAATTGAGTTCAGTGATGCTGCATCCGAGCGGCCCATGAGTAGATATGTGTTTAAGCTCTGATAAAAAATTGTCTCTTGTTTTTTGTTTCATTCTCGTATGATATTTGTAACTGCAAAAAAATATATAAAACTAAGTTATCTGAACCACATTGGAAACTGAATCCATTATATAAGTTATTGTATACAAGCCTAATCTCGACCTCGAGTTTGCCTTATAAATTATAATACCCACCTCTTCATAATCGTCAAAGGATTCGTTGTTACTTGTTTCGATGACTCGTGAAGGTGATCCTGAGCGCTCTTCAATCATCCTGAAAAAATATACATTTATCATGAATTGAATAGGCAAGATATTTTGAAGTGAAAACTTCTATAGCATCGTTGTGATTTGAAAGTCGATGAAACGAAAAAGCGACAGTAAAAAGAAACAGACACATAAATTCATAAGATTTAACGTGGGAGAAAATGAGATAGTAAGCATTATACGTGTTTATTATTACGTGTTTGTGCGCGCATGCGTATTACAAAGCTTGAGAAAAGGCATCACAACAACCGTGGTGTTATGTATACGTGTACGTATTATACGTTTGTTTTTTGAAGGTTTCATTTCTACTACGTGTGAATTGCACACATGTATTTTTTTTAAGTATAATTTCTTTAGCATCGTTGTGATTGCGTAAGTAACAAACAAACAAACGTCTAAATATCATAGTTTATAAAAAATCAAATGTGCGTAGGTACATTATTTTTTTTATTAAAATGTACCTCCTTAGATTTTGAAATGGATGCCATTTTTTTTTATCTACATGAAAAATTTCATAATTGATACCAACATCGTTTTTTTTAAAAAAACACGATGTATAATATAGCATAAAACGTGGTATTATTATATATATAGATATATAATCTACTTACTCATTATTGATTATTACGCTTTCCTATCCTGCAAAAAAAAACATTTTATTATTTATTGTTTAGGCAGGTAAATATTCTAATAGAGGCGACTTACAAAATAAAGCATGTACCTAATCATGTAAAATAGTTCTGCAATCAGAAAATATTACACGGCAACCTAAACCCTTGCGTTCGTGTAGTGTCGTGTCTGTATTTTTTATGCTCTACACTACATTGCAATTTTAGATAACAAAGCAGGCGTTTAGGTGTTTCCATTATGATCCACACCCAAGCGAGATACAGTTCATTTTTCTTCGCACACCGATGACGAAGTATCTACCTATTCGCAGCGATGATTCGATTATTGATCAAACAAAACGTTGTAGATTTATTTTGATTAGTTGTTTGATTTACCTACCTAGGTACCTACTAGTTATCTAACACGTGATTTTTTTCTTTATAAATTTGCTAATTACCGACAGATTATCAAAATAACAAGTATTTTAGGTACTTAGGTAGACAGGCATGTAGGTAGGTACCTACCATCGAAATTGAAGTATCTACTTACCGTAAGTATTATGGTAGGTATAGTAAATAGATAGGTACCTATTTATTCTGAAGTAGGTACTTATTCGTTTTCATCCACATTCAATTGGGATGTTGTATTGTTATTTTGTCCGTTATTAGAGCATGTTCCAAATAATTCTTCTTTTCGCGTTCGTCTACAACAAATAATTATAGGTTATTGAGCTACTTACCTGTGTTTATTGTGTACTTAGGTACTTGTAAGTAACTACTGTGGTATTTACCTACATTGTAAGTAAATGAGCAGGTGATTAGATAAACCAAGTAGTAAGTCTGTAGTAGCTAGGTCCTACCTAATCGTAACTTAGTAAACAAGCAGGTAAACAGACAAACAGAGACACATTTGAATTTATAATTATTATTAGTAAGTACCTATGGATATTATGTATGATATAGTTTGGCAGTATGGATGATGAAAATAGCAATAATTAGGTAGATAGGTATGTACTTACATAAATTTATTCAATCTTTCTGCGTTTTGACGCCTTTGTCGTTTCACTTGTTTGAACTTCGGCATTTTTTAGGCACGTAGGTATATAAAACACATGAAAGTAGATCGACTCTAATCTAGGCAATCGAAGCGTCTTTTCGCAGTTGGTAATTCAGAGAAATGTTTCACAAATCACAATCAATACTAGTATAACCAAGTCTTCTACAAACTAAAGGTAATATAACTAAAGAGGTAGGGTAGGTATCTTGATAAACACAAAGCCTCTTTTCACAATAAACAAAAACAAAATAACACAACTAAGTACTTTTAGAAGAAACCACGAGATTGTGCATCGGCAGCCGGCCGGCCGGTGCGGATGCGAGCGACACGGGTTCCACGTCCGAGAGTTGGGGGCGCACTGACGTCCGCGCCCGCGCATTACCAGCCACACCAAAACTCGCTCAAATTTCTCGAAATTGTATTGGGAAAAATTACAAGTAGGCAATTTGAAAAGTATTTAACGAGGAATTATTTACCTATTAAAATATCTATTTATTAGTGCAAACCGCAAATTTAAGTGATGCTAACTTTAGGAGAAGATGATAAATTATTTCCAATTTTCGTGTTGAATACAAAATTAAATTACAGAATTAACAACAACTTTAGAAACAATTTTAAACGAGGAACTTGAAGACAAAATATTCAGCATACAGAACATATTTTTAAAATTTCGTTTATTCTTACAATTAACGAGTTAATAGCCACTTAATAGTGACCGAAAGTGCTAAGTTTTGTATCTGTCTCCAGGAAGCGCCTTAATCTTAATGGGAGATATTAAACCTCTGTGGTAAATTTATACTTATCTAAATAAAAAGTAAGAAACAGTGCAATAATGTAAAACAGTGCAATAATGAGATTTCATACAACATTACTGCACTGTTTTGGTTCTAAGCAAAATAGACGTCCTTTGTGATCGGTTTTGTAGTGATTAATGATAACATTACTGCGTAGTTGAAAGAAAAGTTAATTACGCACCTCGCTAAAGAGAGTTATTAAAGCACTCGTGTTAATTCAGTGGCCTCGCTTGCGCTCGGGCACCAACATAACACTTGTGCATTTATAACTCACTTTGCGCTCTGTGCTACAATCTACTATTGTTCATTCACACGTTCATTTATTTTTGCTCTATTCGAAGAAATGTCAAATGCTCGAAAAGAGCGTCTCAGGCGTACTTATTCCTTTCCTGGTTTGGAAAAACTAGTGACAAGAGTACCTAAATTCACATAGTATGTAAGACGTGTCAAAGTGATCCTTTTGATTGTATTGAGTAAAGTATCTTTTGACTTTGACTTTTGTCTTTTGATAGGAAGGATTGAACAGTGTTTTGTCATTGTTTTCAGGCGAGCTGGTTCGCCACGTGCGTTACAAGCATACGCACGAGAAGCCGCATAAGTGTACCGAATGCGACTACGCATCAGTCGAGCTCTCTAAGCTGCGTCGCCATGTACGCTGCCACACCGGCGAACGCCCCTATCAGGTGACAAATACAACCCTTATCCTTACTAATCCTACTAATATTATAAATGCGAAGGTTTGTATGTATGTTTGTTACTCTTTCACGCAAAAACTACTGAATGGTACTATAAGGGTGCAAACTTAAACATTTTTAAAAATAAATTTAAGTGCTGGCTTATTGAGCGTACTTTCTTCACCTATGATGAGTTCATGGGCAGTAATATACACTACCCAAGGTTGTAATAATTTTCCAATATATATATATTTTTTATGTTATCATTACATCTAATTTAAATAATAACCTGTAATTGTCACGTAGCGATGTAGTTAGTGGTTAGCTGTGTATTTACTCATTGCTGTTATTTTTTTATTTCTGACCTATAATATAACATTATCAAAAAATGACTATTATGACTATTACTATTATTAATATGACTATTATGGATTTTAATGAAACTTTACAATAATATAGCTTATACATTAGAATAACCTAGGCTATAATTTATAAAGATATTGTGTGAATTGTCCAAAATATAACGATAAGTGTCAAGAAAGTAGGAAAAAAATATGCCATCTGCAACCTATTCTAGCGTGCGCTGCAAAAACCATTAGAATAACTCGAAGTACTAATCCCGCGCAGACGAAGTCGCGGGCACCAGCTAGTACAATTTAATAGAATATGTTTATTTGACAACACAGATCAGAACGGAAAATAACGCAGTGCAAGCGTGAACAGTACTAAAAGTTAAACAACATACAATAAACACAGTGCTACCTTAAAACAAACAGCCACCTATCATTAAGTACAATGTAGGTTATCCAAGTTATGTCAGTAGGTTAGGTACATACTGTAAGTAGGTCCTGCTTAAAGAAGGTACCTGAGGCTGAATGGATTCAGATGAAACTTGGTATACATTGGGGTCTTTCCTTTATTCATGCATTAGGTAACGTGTTATTTAAATCCATTGCCAATTATATTCAAAAATATAATAATCACTAAGACAACCCATAATTATACACCACACTAATTATGTGATATGATAAAGGGTTAGTCTAAGGGTTTTTTTTCCTGGAATAGCAGAAATAGGCTACTTTTTATACAAGTACCACATGATCGAAGTCGCGGACTGAACTAGTAATATTATAAACTCATAGTCTTTGTTATTTATCTGTCTGTCTGTCTGTTACTTTTCTTTGGTTTAACCGGCTGAACAGATTTTGATGAATATAAGCTACTTTCTATGTAGGTGCGACCACGCGTGCGAAGCCACGGGCAGTATGTATGTTGTTCTAGTTCAGTTAAGCCATTATTCGTCACAAAGACGAAGGCTACAATTATTCTGCCCACACTAATATAGTATAAATAAATATAAATTCACAAGCGCAAGCGGTTTGTCGTTTTCACGGCTAAACAACTAAAATGGTTTTTATAGTATTTGGTAAAATAAAGTGAGTTGAAGTTATATGTTTAGGAATATACGCTAAAAATGAATAGAACATTAGTCAGTTGATGTAAATATTGAAGTTATTGTTATTTGTATATTCCAGTGCCCGCACTGCACTTACGCGTCGCCCGACACCTTCAAGCTGAAGCGTCACCTTCGCACCCACACCGGCGAGAAGCCCTACAAATGCGACATGTGCACCATGTGCTTCACTCAGTCCAACTCTTTGAAGGCACACAAGCTCATACACAACGGTATGTCGGAAGTACCCCCTCCTTTATTAATCATCATGGCAAATGTTATTTTGACGACTTGTGTGGCGAATGTCCAGCATTATTTATTACATTAAAAGGTTTATGTCACAGGCAATTAAATTTCGGTTCTTCATTCCACTGGCCTCTGCTCAATTTACGACCTTTGTGGCGCAGTGGGATAAGGGCCGGGTGAGACGCAGAAGGTTGCGGGTTCGATTCCCGCTTCGGGACAAATGTTTGTATGATCTGCAAGTATTTGTCTCGGGTCTAGGTGTTTCTATTTATAATATGTATATAATATGCTTACTTTGGGGCCAGATGATGCTGTGTGAAATGTCAGGTAAAAAAAATAAAATTGTTAGTAGCTGTTAGTTCCGCTAGACTGTTTGTTTGATCCACCTCCGGGAAAAACATTTATGTAATGCACAACCATAAAGTATCTTATCTTATTTAGTCATTTAACACATTTTAATGTCAATGAATAATGACTGCAATAGGTTAAAACAACACAATAAATAAATAAATAATCCCGGACATTTCACACGGCATTATCTGGTCCCGAAGTAAACTGAGTTATGTTATGGGTACCACATAACTGACTTACTACCACATAACTGACTACTTTTAAGCTAGTATGTGGTTATAAGATTCACCTAATGTATGTCATCTGTAAATATTGTATGGAAACTGGCTTGTTGTAGAACTTATTTTCCACCAATTTTTATTTTATATTTATTTTTTATAACACAATGTGCAAATTATGGATTTTATTAAATATAAATGAATTAAGGCTGTACCCTAACCAAATGACCTTGACGCGTTTTGCTATTTTTATTATTAAAAGTCTAATCAGTGATTAAAAAAGTTGATGGTAACGTTAGTTTCAACTCAATTTTTTTCTATCTTTATTAGTGTAAGCTGCAAGTTCAAACAATGTCAACTCCTTGATGGAGGAGATGATGGTTATTGAATATTTTAGACCTTATTTCATCATTTAACTACAGAATTACCAATAACAATAAAAACTATCTGAAATATGTTTGATGCAAAATATTAAAAGTATATGTATAACATCAAAAAGTATAACAGTTTTTCCATACAAAAGGTCATTTGCTGAGACATCCGCCTTAATAACAATTAATGCAAGCTTGCAACATCTAGCAGCGCGGCGACTGTTTGAATATTATCATTTGCTGCGAAATTAACTAAAAAGACGGTCTGAAGATCTGTTTAAAGATATTTATTCTCAAAAGAAATTTTACATTTCACTTAATGATATATTTAAAACTAACATAATAGTTAACTTATAAGCGAGCATGCAGAATGTTGATAAGTTTAAATGATTATAATGCGTTTTATACTAAAGCACTTCAATAGGGCGATTATGGAACTTTTGATACAATCAATATCTATCAGTTTCGATTAGCAATTGGTATCAATGTCTATCAATTTCGATTAGTAATAGGCATTATTTCAATCAATCATATACGATGTATTTAAATGCTCAGTACAGTAAACACGGTTCCTACCACCATCGTACTTTGTAAATTGGTCGAGTTATAGTTTGACACCAACTTCACATTGTAACTAGCGATAGAAGCCGATAGAAATCGTAGCGATCCGTAATACCAATTCATCAATAGTAACTGAAAGCTATTAGTATCAATGTTCCATAATCGCCCCACAGGTACATTGCAATACATTTTTGAATACTTTCCTAGGCAAGAAAAGCAAATTGAAATGGAGTTTTTAGTGTTTATGTTCGGCGCAATAATATTGTCACAGACGTAGGTAACACCATAGATGAGTGAAGTGTTTCGTAAAAAATGATATTATATTCGTTATAATTATGAAGATCGGATCCTAAAGTCGCTGTTTACACATTAGTGTATTGATCATTTTGATTATGATGTGGAAATTCTGCAGCCGCGGCAATTTAAGTTTACAGTAAGAATAGTTATAAGGTGGTGGATATTGAAACAAAACTAAATAAACGTAAATTAACTAAGTAAGTAAAGAACTAAGTAAACGTCTTATTAGTTATTACTAATATGTAATTATATACTACTAATTAAAAAATTGTTGATACTACTATATTTTTGAATACTTGGTATTAAAATGCTGACGAATAAAAACTAACTGGATAACACGCGAACCTGTGAACGCTGTTTGCTAAGTGCGCTAACATCTTTTGTGATTAAAAATCGAAAAGTCAACTTGAGATTCAAGTACCAAACTCAAAATGGCGGCAAAAGTTGGATTTTCAGAAAATCTACTATTTTAGACAAACTACTGCTTCTACCAACAATCCAAGAACAGCTGAAGAATCCTATTGAAAATTCCTGTTACATTATTGTAGTTTCATCCATTATACCCATAAGAATTGGTCGCATTCTAGATGTAAAAATGATTGTTTAGATATACCTTTTTTAGAAATACACAAATTTCAAAGACGCAGTCTTAGAAACAAACCGCTCCTCTCAAGGCTTTTTTCATTACGAACTAGCTGTCCCGTTCACGACTTCGCTCGTTTGTTTTAAAAAGAAATACAAATAAAAAAAAATCTAATTGTATATCTTAACCATTCTCGAAACCACTTAAACCTACACAAAAAAATAATCAAAATCGGTCCAGCCGTTTAAGAGGAGTTTAATTACAAACACACGCACAGAAGATTTATATTTACCATCGTATAAATATTGAAATTAATAATTATACGATACTTACGTCACTCAATTGTTTGCCTTCCCGGAACCTCTCCACTAACTCGTTATGGTATGGTATTAAAGTTCAAATTGACTTAAGTATTGTTACGAATCGATTGTATGGGAGTATAGAAAAGTGTTGTTTTTAGACTTTTTCAGGCAATTTTTTAATTTTTTCTCTCCGTAAGAACCATCCTCGTACTTCAAGGATTATTCTAAAAAAAGAATTAGTGAAATCGGTTCATCTGCTCTCGAGATTTGCGCTTAGCAACACATTCAGCTATTCATTTTTATATTATAGGTAGTCTCTTATCATTTTCTGAAAGTTATTGATAGCTAGGCATTATTTCGAAATCCAATAACTATTTATAACAGTGAAAGAGCCTCCTTTCAAAGAAAAATAACTAACAAATCAAAACCAGACAGTAAAACTCCCATACAAACTAGGTACAGCTCTAGTGATGCGTCACCTAAAGGATCGATAGATTTATCTACAAGTATGTTATTAGGTAAGTATTTTAGTTGTTATAAAAAATATCAAGCAGGTTTCCAATAAATGTTTCTGCATATCATAAACATAATCATCATCATCTAGAGTAGTAAATTAGCCTAGCAGTTATACCTAGTTATTACCTAGTGGGTTATAAAAAAAACACCGAAAATACAAAAAAATATAATTATTAACAAGTAACAAGTATTTTTATAAAGTACTTGGATAAAAACGTGGTTTTTTTTAATGTATTGATATAAATACGCAACAGGTCAGTTAGTATTATTATTAGTGTATAAAGCCACCAACGCCATCGATGCCGCGTGAACCACCAGCTGCGCTCTAGGCTCCGCGCCGCGCCACGTCCTCGCAGACACTGAGATCGAGGCCATTTCCGGCTACTCCTGGGCCTACGGTCAATCTGTAAAATAAAATAATATATATAAATGTACATACTTACTGAGAGCTCCCATTTTCGATATACTGTACTGTAGCAAAATGTGAGCTCTCAACTAATAGCGCAGTGCAACAAACATAGAACAACAAAAATAATTATTACCTCTGCGCAGGCATCGGTTGTTGAGTTTGCAGCAAGCTGAAGATGGGAGAAATGGAGACCCCGGCAAAAGATTAAATAATTCCGTTTATACTAAATCATAATTATAATCCGAACAAATATATAAATTCGAACGATGATGGATCTTGTTAAAATTCGGTAAACTCGATTGTAAGCTAGATTGTATCTTAGGGATAGACATATGCTACTTAGGTACCATGTGCCGTTTCCACTTCACACCAAAGTCAAAAGATACTTTATTTAATACAATCACAAGGATCACTTTGAAACGTCTTACATATAAGGTGAATTAAGGTGCCAATTCATCCTAACCCAAGCCTGAGAAGAACTAGCAAGAAACTCGTCTTGGTCCTAGCGCTTTTTTATATGATCCATCTTATAACTACCTTAACTACGAAATACTAATACAAGAGAGTTTATACATTTCAAGTGTGTCGGTTAACTGTCTGATGGCAGAGCGACATGAGGTCATGCATTCTTATCAATAATATAGTCATCTATATTATATAAGCACCCTCTGTTACCACGTTACCAAAAGCTGTTATGAGTACATATCCGCTTCAGGTGTGGCTAGCAGGCACTGCTTGTACTCCAAGACATCTACAAAAAAGAAGCACATGACACTATAATTATTTCTAATTTCATAGCTAGTTGTATACCAAAATTTCATTGGTTTAGCCGGTACGACAGATTCTTTGTAACAAACATACAAGAAGGATGATATAGTCAGACATCACAAATCATCGACGTTTTTTTTAAGAAAATCTATAAGGATTCTCGCTACACATCAGACACCCCTTCAAATATAGCTATTTGTAGGAAATGGTGGTTTGATACAAAAAAATATATTTTGCGTGATTGTGAAAATGTTTAAATATTTATTTGCGAAATCACCGAATCTTACTAAAATACGCTGAACATGTATTGAAACTCATGTCAATAGATTTAATCAACTAATGAATACCCATTTTGGCCTCTAAATTCAACATAACAAATCAAACAACCAATATAATTACATAATTATAATTCCAACCATCAAAAACATACTTTCATAATGCGAAAGTTGTTTTAAAGTAAATGTGTGTCTAAATAGCAGAAATTATGTATGTGTTATGTGAACCTGGTAGATAATATAGTTCATCTAAAGAAATAATAACAAAATACTCACGTTTCATCACAATTATCACAAATTATCACTTTTACTTTGAAAGCACGAAACGATTGCATCGAAAAAATGTCGCCGAATTATCAGTGTCTCCACAGAGTATTGTACGTCAAATGAACGGTACGGCTCCCGTCTTTTAAACCACACCAACCAATCGCCAACCGCTCGAACAAAACGAAACAACAGCACTAAATTAAGCCAAAAACAGGATATGATTGATTTTCTTCTGTGCGTGTGTTTGTAATTAAACGTCTCCTAAACGGCTACACCGATCTTTATGAAATGTTATGTGTGTTCTAGTGGATTCGAGAATAGTTTAGATTTTCATTTTTAACGGGACAGCTAGTAAACTATAAAATAATAAATATTTTGGATTTATATTCGAGTTATTTCGGTATATCAAAGTTAGCAAAAAAAAATATGTATTTTTACTAACTTTGATATGTTAGTAGAAAGTATTTCATGTTACTGGGAACACTGGCTATTCGCGAGAAGTTTTTAAGGTAATTTTTATTCAAAACGGGATATTTATCATATGTGAGTTATTCTGCTGCCCGACATCTCAGCGTCATGAAACACACATATCATAAATATGATATCTGATATGAATATCATAAAACTCACATCATGGTAAATATTCCGATTTCATTGAAAGTAATGTTTAGTTAAAACCACGAGAATCTTAAAGTTAAGTTCTGAACAGTTGGTTAGTTTCCGAAATACTGTCGCCATATTATTTCTCGCTTTTTTCTTGCCTCTTAGCTTAGTTGGTAGTAGCTCTGCGCTGTAGGTTGTGTGTCGGATTCACTTTCAGGACAAACATTTGTGTTGAGAACGTATTTTATCAGTCATTTCATAGTAGTCCTTGTAAAAGTTACCAATATTCATTTATTATTATTTATTTTTGCCGTTTGCCGAATTCGAATGTGCTTTTCTTTCCCAGTGTCCGTGCGCGCTGTTAAGTATTTCGTTACCTGTATAATTTTGTTATTTTTGTTTATAGCAATAACTAACGACTTCAATTTATACAATATAGTTGTTAGTTATTTTCTTCTTGCTGCTATGTTCATTGTTTTATTTTTAAGTTAGTCCTATCGCTTTATTCTATGATACTTGCTAACTTTGTTACGGATGCCAATTAGAGTTAGTTTGAAATATTTGCGAAATAAAACATCTGATATAGGTAGGTACCTACCTAAACATTTGCGAAATAATAAAATATTTGATATTTTTGTATGTTAAGTTATTATTTCGTACATGACAGTAGGCTTATCGCTGGTTATATGAATGACACACCTAATCTATCTTATGGTTATGTTCATAATATTATTGTGTTGTCTGGCAGTGTCGCAGAAGCCTGTGTACGCTTGCGAGCTGTGCCCGGCCAAGTGCGGACGTAAGACGGACCTCCGCATTCACGTGCAGAAACTGCACACCTCAGAGCAGCCCCTGAAATGCAAGCGCTGCGGAAAATCCTTCCCTGACAGATATTCATGCAAAGTTCACAACAAGGTAAGGCTTTCCTAATACTAATACCTTCATAGTGGCCACTGGTGGCCGCCCGAAAGCTTCCGTCTTGGCCTAACAACTTCAGAAAAGGCTTCTCGAGAATTCACCCAAATGTGACAATGGAAACGCCACATTAGCGCACCTCGTTATAATGTTTTGCTTTGTTGGCAGACTCACGAAGGCGAGAAATGTTACAAGTGCGATCTCTGCCCGTACGCATCGACAACGATGCGCCATCTTAAGTCACATGTCCTCAAGCATACCGATGAAAAGCCGTATGCGTGCGACCATTGTGACCAGTCTTTCAGGTAACTCTTCGTTTTAAGCCCGGTACCTATAAAATAACATCATATGTTAGTCCATAGGTCCATATTGGCATCAGGACTTGCTTGTACAATAACTTATTGTATACTGACAAGAGTGGAGTTTCGTCCAAGCAGCCAGTACATCTCTTTGAAGCGAATTTCTAGCCTAACTCTTTTCTTCTTGACGTGCGCTTGCGTCAAAAGTCATTCCTAAATATTTTTCTGTATTGTCGTAAGGTATAACCTTGTTGTTTATATTTAAGGGACAGTTCTGTTCTTTCTTATTTGTAAAATTTATATGAACTGGTTGTTTCATGTAGATTTTGTTGTCCAGTTATGGATTTTATTGACAGCTACTTGAGCCTTTTCTGCGGCTTCTGCGTGAGTGCTTCTAAAAGCCATTATAGCTTTGTCTTCCGCAAAGGTCGCGATGGTGTGGTTTTTTCCTTCAGGAATATCACAGATGTATAGCAAGTACAGGACCGGTCCTGGATTGTTCCGATCCTGGTCAGGGAAGCGTGTTTCCAGGTACTTCAGCTTTGATCTATTTTATTCTCCAATTGTAATATACAATTCAAGTAAGTCTGCGTATGGTTTCGGTAACAATTATGGAACACTTTTATGGATTTTTGTCTTTACCAAAAAGAGCAATATCCTTAATCATATAATAAAATAAAATAATAATCCAAGGATTCCAAAATAAGTGTGAATACCCCTGCTAAATAAGAAATGACGATATCCTTAGAAACCTCCGAATAGAGTTCGTCGATAATGTAATAAAAAAGTATGCAGACGCTCACGAACAGAGGCTTCATCACCATGTGAACGTCGCTGCACTCCAGCTCTTCGACATCACGGACATTGTAAGAAGACTCAAACGGACAAAGCTATTTGAGTTAGTGTAGTTTAGCAATAGTGAACGGATAAGTAATACATAAAAATACAAGAAAAAAGTCTTTTTCCTACCTAAAGACTGTAAGAAAAGTGCTATTGGACACATTCTTAGGTATAATTTATTTTTTAAAATTAGTTCAAAGCAAAATTACTCATTAGCTTTTTTGGCCAGATTGTAATATTATTTAGAGTATGATTAATATTGTGTAAAATAACAAAAAAAAAAAATAGTAGCATCTGTTGGTTGCTATTACTAAGAAAATGTGAACTGTACTGTAGGTACTCTACTCATACATACTTATTTTGTCTATTTGCCCAGAACTCCACCATCCTTCAACACACTACTCCTCGATGGCAGAATCTTATTAATATACAGTTTCTGTGGATGCCCTATTTGAATGATATTTATAGATACAGTTATAGATTGAACAGAAAATTACAGAATAGAATGGTATCTTTCCATGCTTGCCAAGCCTTGGCAAACGTCCACAACACAAACGTGTATAGAAGGCGTTTGGCTTGGCTGGCGTGAGCTTGTAGATGCTTGTCTCCGATTCGGTCTAGTGTCGGTTTTTTGACACAGTTCAAAGGGTGCTTGCAGCAAGCGCTTGCGACGCATTCACACGTTGGTGCGAGTTTAGTAGTAGTATCTCGCGACGAGTGCACGTTTATTCTTTTTTTTAATCATAAAGATAAAAAAAAAGTTGCAGATGCTTGGAGTCGTCTTGCAGAGTTACTGGAAAGCCAAACAAGATAAAATAAAATAGGTACTTTGATAAAATATAGAAAAAATATATAAGTACCTAAATAAATAAAAGAAAATAAAAGTACGTTAAACCAAACGCAATAGCCGATACAAGTTCGGTGTCCGTCATGCTTGGGTGTACGTAGTACACTGACGCATTCACAAGCATGTAAACGACTTCCAAATGCAAAGCGAGATTTGTACTTGGTTTTGGATACTTTGTGCTTCTAGACGTTTGCCAAGGCTTGGCAAGCATGGAAAGGCAACATAACAACAAGGCATGTTGACGAGCGGTGGGCGCAGTTCTTGTTAAGTCTTCAAGTAATAAAGTTCTGTGATCAAAAAGTTTAGTGGACATTAAAATAAAGCATTGTACAAAGGACAGCTGTTTCATTACATACGAATTTCAAAATATAACAGTCAGCTGGTTCCCATAGTACAAGCTTATCTTGTACCATGACGACCTCTGTGGCTCAGCTGGCCAAGATCCGGCTGAGACACAGAAGGTTGTGGGTTCGTTTTCCGCCGCGGGACAAATGTTAGTATGATCTGCAAGTATTATTTTCTGGTCTGGGTGTTTAAATAAATAAATAATGCCGGACATTTCACACAGCATCATCTGGCTCCAAAGTAAGCAGAGCTGTAGGGCGATTATGGAACTCTAATTACAATCAATGTCTATCAGTTTTCGGCGTAATTTCAATCATTCGTTTGAAACTGATTACAATCAATTACAATCAAACTGAACATTGATTGTAATTAGAGTTCCATAATCGCCCTACTGGTGTTATGGGTACCAGATGACTGATATAACGGGTTGTCCAATAAGAGATCTTTTTTTTGAAATTTTGACATTTGACTAGGAGAAACTACGCCATTAATAAAAATGGAACGATACACGCTTTAACAACGCATTTAAATTATTAAAATTCACTATAAAAATGGTGAAAATTTGGCAGACGGTTCGTAAAACTAAAACATTTTTGGGTCGTCGTGAAGCACCTTGTCGGACCGCAATACAGGAATTGGTTGAAAAATTCGAACTGTTGGGACAAGTTAGTGATGTGAAGAATAAAACCCGTGCACGTCGCTCAAGAACAACTGAGAATATTGCTGCTGTAGCCCAAAGTGTTGTAGAAAACCCAGGTTTGTCCATTCCTCGTCGTTCTTTGGAATTGGGCATTCCACAAACGTCATTACACCGTATTTTGCATAAAGACTTGGGTCTAAAGTCTTGGCTTATAAAGTTCAGTTAACACAAGAACTCAATCTCATTGAAATGCATGAAAATGATCCATCCAATTCCATCGAATAATCATCTTGACTGATGTGGCCCATTTCCACCTCGGTGGCTACGTCAACAAGCAAAATTGTCGTATCTGGGGCTCGGAAAACCCAAGAGTTGTTGTTGAAAAGCCTCTCCATCCCCAACGTGTGACTGTTTGGTGTGGTTTTTGGTCTGGAGGGGTCATTGGACTTTTTCGAAAATGAGGCTGGAGCAACAGTTACAGGGAATGGATTGCGCTATCGAGAGATGATTAATGTTTTTTGATGGCCAGAATTGGATTGTATTGATCTGGACAATGTTAACTTTCAACAAGACGGCGCTACGTGCCACACAAGCAACGAAAACATTGATCTTTTACGGGAAAAGTTTCCGAACCGTGTTATCTCACGAAGAGGTGATCACAATTGGCCACCGAGGTTTTTTGATTTAACACCTTGCGACTTCTTCCTTTGGGGCCACGTAAAAGATAAGGTCTACGCCAACAGCCCAGCGTCGATTCAAGACCTCAAATATGGAATTCGTGAGACTATCGAGGACATAGGGCAGCCACCTTGCGATTTGGTTTTATTTAGTTTTGAGCTTGTGCTTGTGTAGATAGACGATTTATTAATTAATAAATGAAATGTTTGCATTTACAGGCAAAAGCAACTGCTTCGTCGCCACCAGAACATATACCACAACCCGGACTACGTCCCGAAGGCGCCAAAGGAGAAGTCTCACACGTGCCATGCTTGCCACCGCACCTTCGCACACAAGGGGAACCTGATGCGTCACCTCGCCGTGCACGACCCCGAGTCTGGCCACCACGAGCGCGCGCTCGCCCTCAAACTCGGCAGGCAGAGGAAAATCCAGTACATTGATACTAACAAGTTCAAGGTTGGTGCACTGTCTATCCCAAGTAGTGCTCACGAGCCAACTCTGCAGGCAGGGGAAAGTCACATCGATGCAAACAAGCTAAGGTAAGTACCCTGTGCCATTACCAATGCTATGTATGCACATTCATCATAGAAAGTCATGAAATGGTCTCTGTGTTCACTCGGCAGAGGAAATAAATGTTTCATGCAGACAAACTCAAGGGTGGTGCATCTGGGTCAACTCAAGTGTAACACCAGAATAACACAAGCACATGCCCAATTTAAAGAAAGATAATGTTGTGCTCTTCCGAGTTAACTCGGCAGGTAAATAAAAAAGTCAAGTACATCGACGGGAACAACTACACACTACACATTTTATGGACAACATGATAAAAAGTATGCTAAGAAGAATACAGGCAGTTTAAACACCTAGAGGGGCTAATGGCTAACGGCAAAACGGTATTTTTGCCTTAAGTACGACAAAAAGACCCCATACTGTTAGAATACAGAAAGGGTTAAATTATTCAAAACATTTTTAGATTTATATTTTTGTGTTTTTATCAAAATGGAGACAATATTAATGAAATCCTAAAAAAATGCGTCCATGAATGCTCAATTGAAGGTCTCTCTAACCACAGTACACACATTTTTTTCCTTACAAGAACTTATAACTACCTTAACTACGAAAAACCAATACAAAAGAGTTTATACATTTCAAATAAATGTTTTATTCTAAAACCATAGGTAACTCACAGTAGCATGGTTACTACCGACTAAGTTGAGCCCAGTCATAAATAGTTCTATATAACATCTGGGTATAGTTTTATATAACAGAGGATTCCTTTATTTAGTAATTATAACTGATAATTACAATTGACAGTGTTTATTGTGCCACACTGTCGTTGCCTGTTGCAAGGATCATGCAAAAAAGCACTAGGACCAGGAACAAGTTCCTTGCCAATTCTTTTCGGCTTGGGTTAAGAGGAATTGGCACCTAAATTCACCTAGTATGTAAGACTTTTCAATGTGATCCTTGAATTGAATAAACTGTCTTTTGACTTTGACTATAAAATGTAAATAATATTTCAGCACCCATTCCTGTCGGAGATAAAGACGGAAGGCGAGAGCAGCGATGTGAAGGTCGGCGTGAACAGTTCCCTGAAGCGCGGGGAACTACTGACAGTGTCCGACGGCGACGGTCAACAATATGTGGTGCTTGAGGTGATCACACTCGAGGATGGCACCGAACAGCAGGTGGCTGTCGTAGCACCAGACTTCATGCAGACTCAGGGAATAGGTGAGACATGACGTTCTGTTACTACATTTTCATCAGTGAGACAACTTGTGTTATATGTGCCATATGTCTTATAAATTACTTATATATTTTTTTTAATACATAGAAACATCCAGACCTGAGACAAATACTTGCAGTTGCAGATCATACAAAAATTTGTCTCGTGGCGGAAATCGAACTCTCAACCTTCTGCGTCTCAGCCGGACCTTGGCTCACTGCGCCTCAAAGGTCGTCATAATATATATATTTTATTTATGTTGAACTTGATGAAATTTGGTTAGGAGATGATTGTAAACTTATACAATTTTAGGAGATCAGGAATCAAACGTTCTGTTCAAAATATGTAACGAGAATGAATTTATTTCGAACGCTCACAAATACTTATAATAATGCATCGGGCGGGCTGAGGAGCGCGGCGTGCTGAGGTGGCACCGAAGGCATAAATATTTCCTCCGCGTTACTGTCCTCATTCGGCTGGCTGAGAGCTGCGAGCGCGCCGCTACAACATTCATTAATAAATAAATATTGATATACAATGCACACAACATCATAAAGCCCCAAACTAAGCATAGCTTGCATTATGGCGACCAGTATGGCGATTATGGAACTCTTGATACAATCAATGTCTATCAGTTACAATTAGCAATAGGCATTTTTACATAGATTGGTATTACATACGTTCAGTTTATATCTCAGTTTCTATTCATATAACAGCAAGTCTTACAATAAACATCATATTTCATAACCTTGATACTTTGCTTGCATTCACTATAGGTGAATTGGTATTACGGAAATATGATGTTTATTGTAAGACTTGCTGTTATATGAATAGAAACTGAGATATAAACTGAACGTATGTAATACCAATCTATGTAAAAATGCCTATTGCTAATCGTACCTGATAGACATTGATTGTATCAAGAGATGATAATATTAGAGTTCCATAATCGGCCGGCAGATGACTGATAGAATACTTATATACTTTCAAATACGTACTTATAATACTTTAAAACACCCAGACACAGACCTAACACCTGTGTTCATCACACTAATGTTTATCCTGGGAGGGAATCGAACCCTCAACCTACAGTGCAGAAGGCAGAGCTACTACCCACTGAACTGACAGACCAATCATTGGGATTACAAAGGCTACTTGTACCACGCGTGCGAATCCGCAGACAAAAGCTAGTCATTAATAAGTATATGTTTTTGAAAAGATAATGCTGGCGACTACGGCGAGGAGTATGGCGAGGAGGAGGTCTTGGATGATAATGATGATGACGAGAACGAGAAGAAGCATAACGAGCAGCTGAGGCAGCAGCAGCTGGCCGCCGAGCGAAGCATCAAGCTCGAGAAGGATGTCGACACATGCTTCGGCTTCGACGTGAGTATATTATGTCTTTCTCCTAATTGATTGAGTGAGCTAAACGAGCGAAATTCTCAGTGACAATTTGGCTGATTTAGATTTGTTTTGTATGTTAGCTTTTTATGTTTCTTAGCAAGTTGACAGATTAGAATTGAGACATAAACTGGTAACTTATTGATTCAAATTGGACACAAGGTTATTGAGATATATAAGATAAGTGCTCTGTTTGTACATAAAATAAAATATGTTTTTATTTATTCTAGAATACTCCTAGTTGATAAAATAAGCCAAACTTGAGCTCCAATTCGATAGTTTCGAGAGAATAGATCTTAGATCTGATAAAACTAAACTATATTTATGATCTTCATGGATCTGATGAAACGAGACAACACATTCTGATTTAATTTAAAGTATTTCTGTTTGAAACCTTGTTTAGTATTTTCTTGATTAAAACATTGCACATAAGTATATCGGTACGTTATGGTGACAGCGAGCTGATCTGATAATGAAGCCAGGATGCAGCAGTCCAGCAGAAATTTATAAACATATTGCACTGAAACTTAGCATGTCATGTCATTAATACAAGAAACCCAGATTTAGATGTTTTCGGCGACACTCTGTGTACCTTCAAAAATAAAATATTGAACCACCTTTGCTTAACCCCAATTCACATATTATGATTTAGTATGTATAGACCATTCACCGTAAGATGTCCCCTGCCTTGGCAATTGGCTGCATTGCCTACGGTGGTGTCAAAAATATATGTAGTATTTACCTCACTTGGTAATTGGTGGTTGCCGGTAACATTATCTAAACTTGTATGTACCCACCACAGATTAATAGTACATTATGGTACTATTGTGTAATGTTGGTGATTAAGGTGAGGGTCTTAAGAGAGCCGAGGACGGTAATCATCAATACACACGTGTATCATACGACGTTTTTCAACACAGCTGTGAATAAAATAACAATAAAAACTCATTTTATTTAGTAGATAAAACGTTTATTTAGAGAAACAATTAGTAAATGTGCAGTTAGTAAAATTATAATTAACTGTTTTTGATGGCTTAGCGGTCTCATCAGATAGATTATTTATTGAAATACTTTTATGTTCTATTGTAATTTGAGATGGCTCATTATTCGTGTAGGTAGGTGAAATCCAATCATTGGATGTACTTGGTCTTTCTTCAGTAGGAAGCGCCCCAGAATCAAGTTTAATTCTTTTTGTATTTTTGCACAAATTTCCTTCTTGTTTTGTATGGAATCTTCTACGTATGATTCTGCTACATTGCTAGATCGCCACCCACCATGACGCTTCAAAGTCATTATTTCAGCTCCTGAATTAGCCAGCAATGTAGCTGAAGTTCTTCTGAAACTATGTCCAGTGTAGCTCTCAGCATCTGCTAAACCTAAAAACTTAGCGATTTCTTTAGGCATAGAACCAAATTTGTTTCCAAACCAAGTCTCTTTAGATAAGCTGACAAATTAGAGTATGTTTTTAAGTCCACTCCATTCTTTGTTCGGACTGTACTTTTTAACATTGAGTATAAACACCACAAAGAGCTAGCTAGGCTAGGTACTTAGAAAATAATTCTTTAAAGTACGCCATGAACACATTTTCTGAAAAAGACTGCGTATTCTTGCTGTTTTGCAATTTTATGAAATTTTGGTACGCTAATAGATATTTTTCCTTGGAGTTTTCAGGTAGTAAACTTTCCATAACGTTAAGGGCTTCACATCTTATATCGGGCGGTGTACAACATTAATCATTTTCTTCGTAACTAGTACTTGTAGACATTTTAATTAATAAATAACTATAATTTCAACAGTGAAAACGAGTTGTGAAAAATGATTCGCTATGGCGGGAAAAATTAATCAGTTTTCCTATGCGTGTTTCTGTGCCTAATTGCGGTGACCATAGAGCCAATTTATGAGCAAGTGTGTTGAAAAATATATTACTGGCATATTTTTAAATAATATACAGTTTATAAATTTTAACTTATTTATTGATTATTTTTTTCTTACAGTAATTATAGTCGAAAGGAACGATTCCAGACATATCACTGTCACTTGCCATAAACATCATCACCATCTGTCGTATCCGAATCTGTGCTACTGTAATTTCCTAGTTCAATAATGAATTTATCAGTAATGTTATCCATGCAGTCATCGCGTTTATATATTAATTAATTATGTCAGTAAATTCTATTTACCCATACTAAAGGCATTGTGTCGGAAGCTGGTAGCCGATCAGATTAGTAAAAAAAAATCGATCGTTAGAAAAACTAGCGCGTCAGATTAAGGTAAGGTAAGTTATTTATATGTAGAGAAGTGGGCATTTCAATAATCTGGCAATTTGAGCGTGTCAAGATAGCAAAAAAAACGTTTCCTGGACATTATCGAGCGTGGTTAATTTTCTTTATTTTGAAGGAATTTAGTCACGAATCACGGAAAGAACATCTTCTAATTTGCACAAGCCGAAGTAGCTAAAATTATTAATAAAGTGTGGTGTATGCAGTCGCTGAGAACTATGTAGTTCGCGCCACTCTGCAGACATCTTATTATTTTCAGATTTCTATACAAAAACATTCAAGAAATAAAATTGACAACCATTATTTTGTCAAAAATATTTCTAAGTAAGTTCGCTATCGACCTACATAGTGAGTTCAAAATGTCTGCTAAGCTAGGCTAGATAGGTATGTAGGTATCTTTTGACGTAGGTGTCATACTGACTGCGATATTCACACAAGCCATGGTGTTTCCTTTGGAGCACAGAACAATTTTCGATTGGAAAAAATTGGCGCTGGCTAATTAGGTATTTATTTTGTAACTAATTATCCAGCAACTAATCCAATTATTCGTACCTTGTTTTAAAAGATGTTTTTTAATTTTATGGTAAAATAAGCAACTACTTACATATCGTTAAATGTCTTGTCTTAGTTAGGTAGGTGGATCGGCGCCTTCTCCGAATTTTGAAAATTGACAATAACAAACACTATTAGTAGGTACCTTTTCTAAGTACTACCTAGGTATCCAACAAAAAGCACTAATGATCGAGTTTAAAAAACACATGGTCACTCGTAAAAATCACTCAATGGTCACAATGTTTTTTTTTTCAAACAGTCTCATTCTTCTTCTTCTTCTTATTTTGTTGGCGTCTGCGACTTTATTTGTCACAATTCTGCCAGAGTCCGTGTCATGTTAGTGTCATAAAGAAGGATGGAGATGTTGGTAAATGAAAAATATGGTCGGTAACCTTCAGGGGAGAGTCGACCAAAACATTTTAGTAACCAAACTGATTTTTCTAAAACACAAAACTATGTACAGCACAATATAAACATTACATATACAACTATGATAAATAACATAAAAAGATACACACTAAAGAACAGCTAATTAAGAATATACAATTACAATTTTATTTTATTTACGGTAATAAATTTACACAAACTATGGAGGTGTTCCAGGCATTGGTCCAAGACTCTTGGAGGTCTGATATAGGGAGCAAACAAAGGTCATGCGAATAAGTTTTCATGTGCTCTCGGGTGCCTATCTGGGCGGCAATCTTTGCACAATAATCTGCTGCTTCATTGCCAGGAATCCCAGAATGGCTCGGTATCCAAGAGAGGGTTATATTGATGCCAGTATTATGACATTCATACAACAGCTCCTTTAAGAATCGAAGGAAAGCGCGAGATAGAGCGAAAAGGATTGGAGAGTATAGATTGGAGGCAGCTTTTAGAGTCAGAAAATATGATAGAGTCATTCAAATGATGGGATTTTACAAATTTTATAGCTTCTAGAAGAGCTATAGCTTCACCTGTAAACACTGATGTGGAAGAAGGGCATTTAAAACTTAAGGTTATGTTGGAAAAAGGAATCCTTACTGCAGCACCTACAATACTATCAGACGAAAGTTTAGATGCATCGGTAAAAATTGAGTACCATCCATTAAATTTGTAGTTAATTTGTTCGTAAAACTTCTCACGAGCATGGGGGGATTCCTTGTCTATTCCAAAAGATAACATAATATTCGGTTTAAAAACTAAAGCTTCATAGGCAGTTAGATATAGAGGGTTCATTGGAAACTGAGTAACGGTGTGGGAGGTGAGAAAATTTCAAGAAGCTGCGAAGTAGACAGGGATACTTACATGGGTTACTGGAATCCAATAAGTCACGTAGTCGATATAATTTTGGGAGAAGAGGGTGGTTTGAATTTTGAACTAATTTGTAAAAGAACCTATCAGAAACAAATTGTGTACGCAAATTTAAAGGACCCTCCTTTAAATTTGCGTACATTTACATTCACATTACATTCTACTTGCATAGCATTTATGGGGGACGATTTCATAGCTCCAAGAATTATGCGTAAACATTTTGATTGAATCTTATCTAATTTATCTAAACCACATTTGTTGGAAAGGTTGAGAAGAAATGCTCCATAATCAAGATGGCTCCTTATAATAGCGTTATATAAGAGCTTTTGGGAATAGGGATGAGATCCCCACCAAACTCCAGAAAGCGAACGAAGAATATTAATATTCTTTTCACCTTTTTGAGCTATCCGATCAAAGTGCGTTACACCTGACATTCTAGAATCTAAGGTAATGCTTAAAAAATTTACACTGTTTGGACTGAGGAATAACTTCCTGGCCAACAAATAATTGAATAGGTGGAATGAATCTCTTTTTAGTAAAAACTACTAATGAGCTTTTGGAAGCAGAAAGGGACATACCGTGTTCAAGAAGCCAGTTTTCAAGGTATGATAGTGCAGAATTAAGACGGTTGTTTGCCTCCTCTGAAGACTCAAACGGAAAATAGAGGGCTAAATCGTCAGCATATTGCAAAACCTCGCAGAAAGAATTCACAGATAGTTCAAGATCATAGGTGTACAGGCTATAACGTAATGGGCTCAGTACGGAACCCTGGGGTAAACCTTTCCAGACTGTTCTGGGAGATAGCAGGCCATGTTGAGACTTAATAACAACAGATCTCTCCATTAACAAATTAAAAATAAAACGAATCAACTTCTCAGGGATTCTTAGCTGAATAAGCTTATTCCTGAGGATTGGGAGCAGCACGTTATCGTAAGCTGACGCTATGTCGAGAAAAACTCCCGCTAGGGATTTTTTCTCTTTAAATGCAATGTGAATATCTGTTATTAGGAGGCTGAGGTTGTCGGAAGTACTCATGCCCTTCCTAAACCCGAATTGGGATTTCGCAAGAATAGCTTCACCCTCAACTAACCACTCTAACCGATTTGTTATAAGATGTTCCATGATTTTAGCCATAACAGATGACAATGCTATTGGCCTACGACTATTAGGGTCGGAGGGATCTTTACCAGGCTTTAAGATTGGTATTATTATTTGAGTTTTCCACAGATCGGGAACCATTCCTTTTTCAAAAAATGAGTTTACGAGTTCCAAATATATTTTATGGGTTTTTTCAGAAGACTTTGTTAGAAATGAATAAGGTATTCCGTCAATGCCAGGAGCTGAGTCAGTCAGTCCATCAAGGACAAGAGTTAATTCATGAAATGTGAAAGGGCCATCATAGCAATTATGAGAAGGAAGGACACAAGGAAGAGAGGGGAAGGAATTTACAGAAGGGACAGAGGGGGGTGCAAGTTTATTCGAGAAGGCCTCTAGCCAAGATGATGGATCATTGGCCGCGATGTTATCAATATTGTATGATCCTCTGAATCGTCTTATCTGTTTCCAGACCAGAGATGAGGGAGTAGCGGGAGATAATGTTTCACAAAAAGTAATGCAACCTTGTTTTTTCTTTTTAGAAATTAGTCTTCTAAACATTGCAGAAGATTTTTGGTATTTCAAGAAATTTCTTTCAGTCATGGATGAGTTATAATTTTGTTCAGCTTCTCTTCGCTCTGATACGGCCGAGGAACACTCAGAATCCCACCATGGAGTAGAGATTTTGAAATCTCTAGTAGGTTTTTTGATAGGAACGTGAAGATCAGCACATGCAGTAATATTATCTAAAAAGGTATTATACGCAGAAAGGGGATTATCAACTGTAGATATAGAAAAATATTCTAGTTTTTGGTCAAGGAGGAATAGGCCAGCCAATCAGCACCAGATAGCTTATATTTTAGAGAGGGACATGGATTACAAAAAGGTGAGACATTATTTGACACATTAGACAAAGAAAGTATGATAGGAAAGTGGTCACTTCCATACGAAAGAGGTAGGATCTTCCATGATATAAAAGGAAAAAAAGTAGAAGAGCATAATGAAAGGTCAACAGCATTTTTCGGATTTTGACTAGGCCGTGCTCTTCGGGTGGGGGAACCATCATTGAGTAGGCATAAATTGCACTCGTCAAAAATGTCTAAGAGTGAAAGACCAAACAAATCAGAGAAAGCGTGACCCCACACAGTATTATGACCGTTAAAATCCCCCATTATCACCATGGGAGAAGGGATAGAGGATAGAAGAAGAAGTAAATCAGAAATTAACGAAGAGTTAGGGTGAGGAACATAGATGGAAACAAAAGAAATATTCATATACCTAATACCAACTGCGTTGATATCAGGGAGAAGAGGAGGAAGGCAAATTTGGGAAAATGAAAGGGAGCGCCTTACAAGCAAGGCGCAACCAGCATACCCGTCAACCCTGTCGTCTCGGAGGCAGGAGAAACCAGAAACCGGGTTCCAGACTTCAACCATGTCTCCGAGACGGCAATGACTGACGGGTGAAACTTGGAAATTAAGTAGATCAGTTCATGTTTTTTGGCTCGAATACTCTGGGTGTTCCATTGAAGTAGAACGATTTGATCCATTATTAATGGATAAAGAGACTAATTGAGATAGTTTGGAGTCGTTGGACGGTATGGGGAGTTAGTCCATTAAAATGTTACATTTTTTAGGCCTTAGTGTGCATTTGTCAGAGGACGCAATTTTATTTTTTTAATGTGTAGGGGGGGTCAGTAGAAGCTTAAGTTCAAGTTTGTGGGGTCGGCACCCTTGTCCCCCGGCCGCCATCTTGGAAAAGGGGGTGCAAAGGGTTTTCGCGCTGTATCTCGTAAACTAGTTACCTTACAGAAAATTTAATCAAACATAAAATGTAGCAAATTAAATTTCCTACAATTTTATTTCTATTACTTTTTATCGTCAAGTGACCAACAAAAAAGTTATAAACAAAAATAAATGAAAATTTTGTAACAAATTTCCTTTTGGAGGTTATAACTTTTTTTCAGTTCATTTTACAATAAAATGACATCACAGCAATTTTGTAGAGGGTTTTTCAACAAACAATTTCCTCTATATATTTGTTTCATTTTATTTATTTATCTAGGTTTTACAGCGCTCCAAACTTAAACGGATTCTCGAATGCTCATAGGGATGCAATAAAAACTAAAAATTAGGCTTACTTTTCTATCTATATTTTTTTTATTCATACAATTTATTATGATCTTAACATTCCTATGCTATTATTGAACTATGTTTGACCCTTTTACTTTTGTCGCAAGTGACTCTCGTCCTGAAATGCTTCACCACAAATAAAACAATTGTGCACAAAATCAAAATCTGTCTCTACAAGTTCTGATACTGCAGATGATGAACTACTGCTGCTCAGACGACGAACAGCATTATCTGTTCGACTGTCACTATAATATTGATAACACGCTATATGTACACTAATCTCTGAAACAGTTTGTAAAAATTGCTCATTGTCTAAGTCATTTTTGGCTTTTGCTCGATCAAGCAAAGTTTTCACTCCTCTAGCCTTTACAGTTCTTACTTTAATGTTCCCCAGAGGTTTTTTACAAATGAAACAATCACTCATGATGCACGCTTAAAAAAAGTCAAAATGCTTATCACAAAGATATTAATTTTACCCACAAAACTCTCAATAGTATCGATAAAATTATTAATATTTTTCACAATTTTTAACACGACTGCACGTGGCGAAATATGTAGCACAACTGAAAGAATAAATAGAGGGGAACCGACAGCTGTGCTGTGGAAATTTGTTACAAAATTTTCATTTATTTTTGTTTATAACTTTTTTGTTGGTCACTTGACGATAAAAAGTAATAGAAATAAAATTGTAGGAAATTTAATTTGCTACATTTTATGTTTGATTAAATTTTCTGTAAGGTAACTAGTTTACGAGATACAGCGCGAAAACCCTTTGCACCCCCTTTTCCAAGATGGCGGCCGGGGGACAAGGGTGCCGACCCCACAAACTTGAACTTAAGCTTCTACTGACCCCCCCTACACATTAAAAAAATAAAATTGCGTCCTCTGACAAATGCATACCCAAATGTAACTTTTCAATGGACTAAGTGGATTAGTGAGGATAATATTTATGATTAAAGTTAATAAGGTTTCAACGTTGGACGGTATGGGGAGTGGATTAGTGAGGATAATATTTATGATTAAAGTTAATAAAGTTTCTAACATTGTTTCAGATTGGCATACTGCTTATAGCACAACCATTTGACATTTGTGTTGACGGATTAGATATTAATTTACTGTGGGCAACCTTATCATATGATTTACCCAAAGGAGGTCTCGTATGTGGAGAGGCATAAACAGTTTTGACATATGAGCGAGTAGGGTGGGGGAGCTGGGAACTTATAGATGAGCTATTCTGAGAGAAAGAAATTGGGTTCTCTTGAGCAACTTCAGAGAACAATCGTGACACTTGTGGAAACTGAGAAGCGGCTTCTTCGTATGATATGCTGTTTTGGGCCATAACTGCCTTAATGGACGTTTGTCTTTTGAATTCTGGGCAGTTTTTGCTGGTGGCAAAGTGCCGACCAAAGCAGTGGAGACATGTAGCATTACTTTCAAGAATTGCACACTCGTCTGCAGTGTGTTCCTTGGAGCATCTGAAGCACCTAGGCTTTGATCTGCATTGGACTTTAGTGTGACCATACCTGCAACAGGTGTGACACTGAATTGTCGGGTACTGGTAAAGTTCAACCGGTAGCGATGTATAAAACAAAAATACTTTAGAAGGAAGGGATTGACCTTGGAAAGTAACCACCACAGTCTGGGTAGGAACCCAGGTGACCTTGCCCTCTTCTACATTTTTTCTACTGAGGCGACGAGCCTTTATTACAATTCCACAACCTGCAGGTCTAACAAGAGCATCTGCGAATTCTTCCATAGATAAATCTGTGGGAACTTGCCTAACTAGGCCCATTCTTGTAACATTAAAAGTAGGTATGTTTGCTAAATACTTACACATTGGTAATATTGGGGATCCAATAAAATTGTTTGCGTCTTCTGCACTTACAAACTCAACAGATATTTTGTTGCGTCCTACGCGTTTTACACCATTAGCGATAATGTTTTGGAATTTGTGGGTAGACAAGAACTGACCAAATTTAATTGGTCTGATTGTGGTACCTGCAGATGGTTCTGGTTCTGAACGGGAAACGTGAACCACGTACGGTCCACTGTCCAAAGCTGTATACGTTTGAATGGCACCAATGATAATTGATGGGTGGTTGTAAACAGTTTGTATTGAAGCCATGTCTGGAGACTTGTTAGACTATTTAACTGGGGATTTAGTATTAGAAATTTCCGGATTAAAACGACGTTTTGAGCCTGTAACCGACGATGGGGCATGATCAAGAGGGTCGGGGGGTGCCGGGGGTATCGGCGGCGGTTCAAAATCCATACATGAGGGTGTAGCCTCAAATAAAGATTTTATAGTACCAATAACAAATTAATTTATCTAAACTAATACTAATCTACCACACAGCACTTAGATTAATCAGAATGGTGGAAATAATAAAGAAAATAGCCAAAATATATGAAAAAAACACAACTCTCTCCACCTTACTCGCTGACAATCCAAAAAAAGAAACAAACAAACAGTCTCATTAAGAAAATTACTCCACATATTATTATCAGATTAATCAGGATGAGTCAGGACGACAAGGGCATCAAGATGAAATGTCTGTTTAATAATCTGACGTGCTCGAGTATTTCAAAGTCAAGATTTTTTAGTTTTTCAAAAATCGCCCATGACTTTTGGTCGCGTTCAAATCGTCGGTCTTATTTTTTTTTCGTTATCATAAACAAATGGGGTGCTGTATGCGCTTAATATCTAAAGCCTCTTGGGCTCCCCAAAGAAACTACAAAGAAACACAAATTTTATTCCAAATATTCACATCAGAGTCTATTTATTTAAATATTCACTCTATTTAAATAAAAACACATAAATTACTAAGTAATTCGAAAAAAAATATAATAATAATATAAGAGTGCAATGTTTGCCTCGCAAGACGACCAAAAATAACCAGAATCTAGTCTATAACAGATAATTTATCAACCTATTGCAAAATCTCTAAGTCACAATCACAACATCATCTATCTGTCACAAAACAAACAGTGCGGTTTTAAAATTAACTTTAGTAAATAAGCCAGAATATAATACGACTGGTGTGACGTCCAAGCATGTGTTACAGACTGATAAGATTGCAAGATTTCAGTTTCGTTGTATTTTATTTCAGGGATTTCAAGAGTGGAGTGTTTGTTTAAGTTTATGTGGGTGTTTGAATGTTTGTTACTCAATAATTCAATTATGGCTGAAATGATTTGGATTTAATTTGGTAAAGATTAGATTTTGAACTGGAATAACATCCTGGTATAATATACTGGCTACCTATTTAAGCACCACGTCGGCAAAGCTGCGGGCAGCAGCTAGTATTATCATAAACTGTGAAATAAATTATAATTTGTAGTCACGGTTCCTGAGACCAGAACAAACAAATTGACGAAACAGAGACCATTTTGAATAAATATTAATATGGATGATTTTTCAGGAGATGGAAGAGGGGGAGATGGAAGAGATTGAGGTGGAGGGAGAGCAGGTGGAGGGAGAGCAGGTGGAAGGAGAGCAGGTCGAGGAAGTGGAAGAGGAGGAAGAAGAGGAAGGGGAAGAGGAGCAAAGCGACATACAGCTCGCGTCTCAGAAGAACGCCGACGCCGTTGCGGCTATTGACGTTTCCCATCTCCTCTTCGAGGTTAGCACTATGTACTCATATCAACTTTGTTGTTGGGCTTCTTAACTAAAACTAAAGCACTAGAATCCAGTCTAATTATAGTTATAAGTCTATATTTAGTTAGTTGTATATTTAGTATATATATTACCATCTAACTAAATTAGGAACACTTCATGAAATTAGATACAATTAAATTAGGATAAGTTGGTAACAGCAGAATACCAATGTTTCATTTGACAGTTCAAAATTCTATGTCCGTACATAGAACTCTGTTTAGTTAAGTATCACGAATGGGCAGCAGTTAGTCGCTAATCAAATTGTCATTCACCTTCAAAACATTAGTGAGTATTAGTACTATATTTTGATAAACGCCGGTTTTATTCACGTATTATTTTGTCGATTGAGGCACCAACACTTTTTAGATTCATCTAGGGAATCTTCATCAGGGTGAGTTAGATCCGCGGTCTGCTCGTTGCCGCTCAATCAAGTTCACGATTCGCACTTTGAATAATGTTGGCCATTCAATACAGCTAACCAATTGTTTCTAAATGACATGAAAAAGCTAATGTGTGTGGTGTGTTATTTCAGGAAGCGGATGACGAACAGAACGAAGAAGAGCAAGTGGTGTATGAGTTGGTGTGAAGGGATTTCGTGGGCCCCATACCGAGTGCAGCGGCCACATACAGAGTGCTGTGTGGCCGACGAGCGATCATTCATTCCTGGAACTGTCACTTGTAACATGCCTACCTACAACTGGCATCTAGAATAGTACAGTCTAAGTTTTAATGTTTGTAGTGTGGTATAGACGTCTAAACGGCTGAATGTATTTTAAAAATAGATATTCTGCTTTCATAGACTACTTCGTATCTGAAGCCACGGTCAGAAGCTAGTCAAAATAGTATAGATACTTATTCTCGACTTATAAATGTTTCTTAGATGTCTGTACCGTATTTTAAGATAGATATATTTACTTGAGCATTTCTCGTCATACGTCTCTGTCATTTTGTATAATGGCCATATAGGCCCTCAGCGGTAGTTCCGAGGGAAGTTTGAAGGGGTTGTCGCTAGATAAAAACACACATTATTCTTGTATATTACTACTTACGCACACATACAAAGATCTTGTTATATTTTTAGTATAGGCTAATTTAGACTTGCTGATATCGTAACGATTGAACCAGTGGCTATAACAATGGTACAAAGTTCTATTACCATTATTAAATGCATTTTTGCATTACAAACAAAAATACCTGATCCTGCCAAAATACCTGCCTATTTTATGATTGAAGTGAGTGTAAAATAAAAACATAAAAATTAAAAAAAAAACAATTATGTATTAGTACATTTTTATTACCTTTTAACCATTTGACGACCTCTGTGGCGCAGTGGGCTTAGAACCGGCTGAGATGCAAAAGGTTGCGGGTTTTATTCCCGCCGCGGGACAAATGTTTGTATGATCTGCAAGTATTTGTCTCGGGTCTGGGGTCTTTCTATGTAGTAGCATTTTATTTGTAAAATGGCTTTTTCTTCTATAACTTTTTTCTTTTTATTATTTGAATGCCACCCTATTATTTTTTTGCTTCAACGCGTAAATAATATCAGCTAGCAATTCATAATAATAATACCTGAAAACAAAATTATAATTGTGTCAATTGTTTTTTCGTATGCGTGCGATACACAATGTCCCAACCTTCATTGTTTGTTTTTGAGCCCAGCGAGAGTACAGAAGAGCGGCAACAGTGCATCACGTTGCAATGCCGCGAGCTGACAACGTTACTGCAATACAGCTATATGTTGCATAATTTCCGTACGACCCTATTTGTATTCACACACACATGAATAAATAAATAAAATAAATAATATTTAGTTTTGCTGTAGTGTTATCTCTTTTCTTCAACCAAATTTTATTTACCGCCAATAAAAGCCAATATTAACAGTGCAAAATTAATCTAGGCCCATACTATGGAAAAACATACACATTAGTATGATAATCAAACCACCTTGAGCAGACAAAGCATAACGCAATCTGAAGCAGCCTCTTTCTTGTACACCTTGATAGAGACTTATCTCGTAAAATCAACAAGAAATATTCAAGTAAATGGCTCATTATGGTCTTATTATAATCCATTCTATTTGTGTCGGTGTAAGATATTATTAGATACCGATGGGCCGAATTATGTTTTCGGCGAACACGAATATTCGGTCGAGAATGTTAAAGCGCTATATTATCACCAAAATAACGAGATTCCATGAGAAAACAAAACTTGTCTGTTTTTGCAAATACTTTTTTGTGGCAAATATCTGCCAAAGCTTATATTTGAACGAATACGAATATTTAGTGAATGTGCCGAATGCGCTAAATACTGATTTAAACGAATATTCGGTCCATCCTATATAAAATACGTAAGAATGATTGTTAAAATAAGTAATTATAAGGTATCTTTTCCATTGTACAATCTGGAGTGGTTGCTATAGAGCGAAGGGAAGTCAAGAAAAGGTGTCATATTATGTTTGAACAAAATGTTACTATCTCTTCGTAGAGAAAACTAATATCTGTGGTCTTCTGAAGTGTTTAGGTATGTACTTAAAATTCTATAATATTAGGTACAGTGCTTGTGTAATATAGTCAAAACTTTATATTAAATTTGGTCGTAAATTGGGGAGGCCGGGAATTAACAATACCATTGTAAAAACAATTTGGACAATTTCAACTTTAGATTGTGTTATAAAACTTATAAATTATAATCAGTTATATACTTAGTACTGTGGAAATAATGGTTTTAATATTGAGTATTAAAATTAGTTACTCTCATTATAAATTATGGCTTGCACAGCAATTCATTAGTATTAGGCTCAATCATGGTTTTATAGCTGATCTGTATTCTTTTTAGTTTACATGAGGTAACAAAGATTTTTAAACTTGATATATTTTGTACTAGTTCACTTATGTAGGTATTTTGAATTAGCTTGTTAATATAAATGCAGTTAGATATAAGTTGTGCAAGTTATTTCCACTATTATTATAGTAGTTGTAAGGCATTTATGAACTATTCATAATGTTTATTTATTTTTGTACATATTGCTCTAAAATACCTGTAATTTTATAGTTGTAATTTTATGTATTCTTGTATTTAGTGCGAAAATTCGAAAGCGAACACTATAAGGTTCGACAGAATAACCTTTTTGTGCACTAGTATAATAAGTTTATTGCAATCTTTCTTCTTAATCATATAAATGGCATTTGTTTCAAAGACAATTTTGCCAGCGTCAAGTGAATAGTTTGATAATAGTAACGTCACAAAGTCGTGTGTAGTCATTCGTATTCGTTATTTTAATTCGCTGATCTTTTGTATAAAATCTATAAACTTGTTACTTTAGAATCACAAGAAACACACCTTTTATTATAATTATTCACACCAGAATCATTAATTTTGGCTTTATTTGAAAAATATCATCAATATTACTAATGAAACATGAAATAAGTCAAGGAAAATAAATAATTTAAGAGAGAGGGTTAGCTTTACACGATGCCCAAAAATAATCTGTTTCAATCTTTTTAATAAACCGTACTTACAACACCCCCTCGCCCGCTAAATATGTTATTTTAAGATTATTGTACTTTTTGAGAAATACAACGCGGGGAGCACTTATTGCATTTTATTAAATCTTGTGTGATGTTAATAATGTTTAGCTACCTTTTATTTAGAACGACGTACTTATCGCTCGTTGTTATATCTAAACTGCTTTTTTTTATTTGTGTTTTATAGTAAAGTAATTTAATTTTTCTCAGTAGAAAATATTTTTTTCCAATTAAATTTAGTTAATGTACATACATAGAACATAGAAACTTACTTATTATAAACATTTATACATTTTTAGCTTTAAGACGGGTATATTTACAAATGCCATTGTGTGTGTTACCGGCATAAACATAACACCGAGTCTTGTTCACCCGATACTTATATAGTTCTATAAAAGTGTAATGTAATAAAATTAGTGCATGGCATTCAAATTGGTGTTTATTAACTAAGGCAATTAAAATCGGAGTACTTAATAATAATCTTGCGTTTTGCAGATAGTTCTTGTTCTTGAAACCAATCTTTGACTTTTTCTTAAAGTATTTAATAATGGATTAGAAGCACCCAAAGTATTGTCAATAAAATATCTATAATATATGTAATAGCTGTACATGTCACATGGCCATCTGGGGTCGTTCTCGGAAGTGTTGTATTGCGTAGTATTTATCCCGGCATTCCTCCTTCGTTAGTGTTGAATGTCGTCGCAATATACTTATACGAATGTATATGCATTGTATCACGAAGTGCGGCAGTTTTGCGACGCATGGGAGTCTCTCGACGACTGATGCTTTTCATAAGCTACCGCGATGTCAGCGGTGGCTGGGAATAGATGAGTATAAACAGATCACCCCTAGATGCTTGTAGATGAATTGTGTTTTAATATTTAATCGTGTTATTTACATTAGTTGTAGTAATTCTATATTAATGTTATGGAGTTCTATATTAATGTTATGTGTTAGGAGTTGGAAATAAATAGGTAATATAATATAATAAAAAATAAATACACTATTAACTTCAGGTATAAAGTTAATAGTGTACTTAGATAACTTATAGCGTGCTTTTTCTCTTATTCTTGAAAATAATAGAGGAATCACGTTTGGGCGAGGATCCGACAGCCAGTAAGACAGTAGCTGCACTCCGTAACACTCGAGTCTCCGTAAGAGACCTGTCAAAAAGCTGCTTAACTTCGTGGTCTGAATTTCGCTATACCACGTCTGAATTTGGCCATACCGCAAGCGCTTCTAGGTTAGGTGGATACTCGCTCTCAGAACTAGATAGTTCACTCCCTTCATTATGTCGATAACTGTACTGCTTTTATTATATAACGCCGTTATAGAAACATGTCACTGAAAAATGTTTGCTTGGATCTCATCTGATTCTTATCATCATGAATGAATGTCATAAGGTTTTTCTTAAAATATGTATGAATAGTTCTAGAATAGTTTGAGTAGTTGTGTCACATCTTGCTAATTTTAATTTGAAATAAACAGTACTTCAAATTCAAATTCTGCTGTTTTTTATTTCTTAAGCAATATTACCAGATGGGCGACGTAGCCGAAAAAACGTTGGCGTGACGATCTCGATGCCTTCGAGAAAGGCTGGTGGGAAGTGGCCGGGGACAGGGATAAATGGAAGGAATTGGGGGAGACCTTTGCCCAGCAGTGAGAAAGTATAGGTTAAAAAAAAAAATACCAAAATTGCAAAATATATATATACTAGCTACTCACCTAACTCGGTATGGATGATAAGAACCAACTGGTCGTTTTGTACAGGGTACACGGTTTAGGATTATTACTGTCATATAAAATAAATAATAAATTCGTTTTGGGAAAGGGATTGATTTTACCATTCCACCTTTAGTACTATTTTAAGAAATGGTGTGATATGGATACTAGATGGCACTGCATTTATGATTCTAAGTATTTACCTACCCTACAACAAATGGCGCTAAGTAGTCTGTAAAGTCAGCAAATTTATTTGTACCAATATACATATGTAAGGTACTCATACACTTACCAAGATTAAACTAGACCTTCAAACGTATTTGACGACCGCGAGACAAATGTTTGTATGTTCTGCAAGTATTTGTCTCAGGTCTGGGTGTTTCTATGTAAGTATAATTTGTATGTAATTACCTACACATTAACACAGACACGCGTTATACTAATAACGCCTCTCTGTTTGCTTCGGGGGTGTGTGTGCTTTTTAAAGTTCGACGGAGCGGAGCATTGCACGTACATTTTGTTTCCAAGAAATACTCGTTACCATGTTAATGATTTCGAAGTGATTTATTACTAAACTTGTAATACGAATATAGTGATGCCTGATATAAAGGAAATATATCAATTAGTACATTGTTGTTTACAGAATGATAAAATATGGTTTGGTTGTATGGTTATTACATATTTTGTACAACGCAGTATTTTCGCCGCAATCATCATCTTTACAAAGTATAAAACAAAGTCTCTTTCCGCTGTCTGTCTGTCCCGTTGTATGCATAGATCTTTAGAACTACGCAACGGATTTTGATGCGGTTTTTTTAATAGATAGAGTGATTCAAGAGGAAGGTTTATATGTATAATACATGCATAATATAGTAGAGAAACACTGATAATTTTAGAGGTTTCTAATGTGATGTCGTAAATAAACACATTTTTTTGCGCTTACATTGCAAACGCTAGCTGAACCCTACGAGATAGATCAAAATAGTGTACAGTATTACTATACTAACTGTAGTATAGTAATACTGTACACTATTTTGATCCTTGTAAACCTTTAAAATTTTTACAAAAAAGTGCGCGATGGTATTTGTCTATCTCTTAGATAACGTTGTATATAAAGACATTTAGTACCTACAGCATTGCAACCGTGCGAAGCCGGGGCGGGTCGCTAGTGTCTAATAAAGTTATGTCTGGTGCGACTGTCAATTTTTTTTTATGAAATTTTGAAATCTAGTTTGAGGAGTTAAATTTCGAATACTGGCCAGAACTTTTATTGATTTTGAAAAATAAACATTTAAGATCGTAAAAGGACCGGCCGACCTCGCACGGTTAGGACACCAGCGGTCGTAAAAGCAGTGAGAGCCCGAATACAACAAAATCCCGCGCGTAAACAAGAAATCTTAGCTCTTCAGATGGGAGTAAGCAGAACAACTGTTAAAAGGATGTTAAATCAAGACCTAGGACTTACGGGCTTATCGAAAAAAGACCGGACATTTTTTGGATGCGCGCCCTGTTCGTGCTTTCAAGGACTTCGAGGTATTCAGAATCTACGAGCACGCAACCGACAATTTTACTTAGCAATCAGTGCAGTGCACTTTGAAACTTTCTTATAAGTGTTGCCTCTTTTCCCACCATTTTCCATCCAAGAAAACTCGGGGAGAAATCTGTCTCCTCAAGACGGATTCATAGGAATAGCAAGTTAACCTGACTCACTGACTGAGTGATTCATCATCCCCGAGCCGAATCTAGAAAGCTGAAATTTGAATGGTAGCTTCCTTTTATACCAAAACCACCCTCTAAGGCGGGGTTTTTAAACTTTTTAACGCGTGGTGTGATTTGCTTGAAACTTTATTTGAATAATTTACAAGCAAAATAAATGGACACGTGTTTCAGGATTTTTCAAAATAACCCTTGCAAAGGGGTAAAATGGGTTGTCAAAGTTTGTATGGGATGTTTTTAACGGGAGGTGTGATTTCTTAGAAACTTGGTTTGGATACTTAAAATGCAAAATAAATAGACACTTGTTTTAGGATTTTTGAAAATAACCTTCATAAAGGAGTAAAACGGGGTGTGAACGTTTGTATGAAAACTTTTTAATGGGTGTGATTGGTTTAACTTATCAATAAAATTTGGCAAGGAGCTATATTGCCTTCCCTAAAATCCTTTCTTCGGATGGGAAGGATTTTAGCTACAGCTCCAGGCGTAGAGCCTTAAAGATGTGGTCTGGTTCGTTAAACATAGGTAATCTTCTCAACTGTTTCACTTATCGTATATAAACCACCTGTATAGTGAATATCCCCCTGAAAAACAGGTACTTACAAGAGGTATCTTGATTACAAATTCAACATAAAAAAATAATTATAACCATTAACCCTGACTGAACCAGATTCATGTTTGTTTTAAAAAAAATGTACATATAAATATAATTTTTAATTATTAACTAGGTACATAGCCTATCATTTTCTATGGCTATTTAAGCTGAGTAGCTGTTTAACTGTGTGATAGTGTACAGTATTACCTAAGTACATAATATAGGTGTTTAAAAATATTGCAGAAAATGGTTTTTCCAATAATACGACGAGGGTTTTTATTATGAGTAGGTATACATTTAAATGTTTTTTCTTGATGTAAATAAGAAAGTTCCATTTTTTTAAATTCTACATTATGCATGGGCAGGCAGTGTTTGTTGTAGCAAAACAATGTAACTATTATGGTTTAGATTAAATTGTTATCTAGTACCTATAGTCGATTATTATTTAAATAAAACATTAGTTTTTATGTTTTTCATTGGTGTAAATAATAATGGCATCCAGATTAAATCAAAGAGAGACAGACGAAGGATCTCAATTCGGCTGTTCTTTTGTTTATGTTTATTTATTTAAGGAGAAAAGCCATATTCTTGCAACAAACGATTGTACAAGAGATATGGCTTTCCTATCATTGTCAAACCACCTATACCTCCTACCTCCAGAGCCAAAACGCAACTATAGCGCGTTCTAGGATTGGGTCGCTTTCAGCAGCGCCATCTAGTCATGAACTTGCGAACTATAAAATATTATAGGTACAAAGTGGATAAGCACCCCCCGTGTGCTTCTATTATATCATATAGTATATTTCTATACTAACTTGAACTTATCCTATTACCAGTGTTGCCAAATGGCGATGTGAATATCCCCCTGAAAAACAGGTACTTACAAGAGGTAACTTGATTACAAATTCAACATAAAAAAATAATTATAACCATTAACCCTGACTGAACCAGATTCAAGTTTGTTTTAAAAAAAAATGTACTTAAATATATATTTTTTAATTATTAACTAGGTACATAGCCTATTATTTTTAGCATTGACATCATTATCGCCTTCGCTAACTTTTGTTGTTCCATTGAACATACACTCGAGAGCATAGAAATATCACACTCCCTTCATATTAATTATTACACTAAATATTTATTTAATTAGAATTTGGTTGCTAGTATAACTTAAATTAAATTAAGGTACACACTACAAGGTGTACTTTAAGTTGAGGTTCGCAATGCGACCTCCTCCTTTATTGAAATTGGTTATCAAAGTTTGTATTTTACGTATTTTAGTACCTTATCATTTTTCGAATATTTTAGTAAAGCACTGAAAAGTCACAGGAAAACAAAATATTAAAATTTTGTTAACATGGATGATGAATATTGGTTCTGACTATTTTGATTTAAAAAACCAATCTACTGAACTGATTTTGATGAAATTATATGGTAAGTATATCCTTTCACATGAAACATATTTTTTAAAATCTGTTAATAAATGACGAAGTTATGAGGTAACAAATATAAAAAATAAACAACCGAATAGAGAACTTCTTCTTTTTTTTAAAGTTTTATATTGGTTATGTTATTATGTTATTACTTATTATGGTTAATTTACATTTAGGTACACATACCTACCTACAATAAGTACCTAATATTATTTATCATAAGTTATATCTTTTAAATAAATGAAATAATGTATTTTGTATTATATAACCTTTATTTTATTCATGATTAAAGTGTTGCTGTTTATCTGTGATGTGAATATTAAATTACAAGTGAATGCATAAACACATACTACCTACAAGAAAATTTGCTCTGAAAAATGTGTAGGTAAATTTGTTTATCGGGTATACCCGATGAACAAATTTACAAAGAAAATTATTAGTTTTACAACTTCGTCATTATTGTTTTGGTGAGAAAGTTTACTTGATTGTAAAATTTACCTTATAAGAAAATAAATCTTTGAGAAAAGTTTAATTTTGTTCATCAGGTGTTAAAAACAGTAATGTTATTAATTCTTAAAACATACCTAGATACATATTTATTTATATATAAAACCTTAGTTACTAGTGGACACTAATTAAGGACCAGTATTTTTAAGTAGTAAGCATTTCTGCCATTTCTTTAAATTTTTGTTCTATTAATGTTTGTTGTATAACACTAGCTTGTGCGAGATGTTCCTATCATCAATAGGTACGTACTTACTGTCAGTTATGCTCTTATCGATAATTTTATATTTTTTTGCAGATTTCCCTCAGAAGTTTTCCTCCGACGGCAGCGTGCCTTTTTCATATTTTTCAAACAGCATGTTGGTGTTTTGATTGGCTGCTATGGCCAACTTCAGAATGTAGACATCATCTCACTGAACCACGGTCGGCCTACATAGTTATCATTACTAATTTATAACTGTTAGTGTCTAATATAATTACGATAGAAACAAAGCCTTACCAACAACACATCTTATTAAGAACAGTCAGTAAATCAAAAGTTTGTTAAGTACCTACCAGTGCTTTTTATCAAGATTCTGTCATCCACCTTGACGATAACAAACAACGATAACTTAGAAGTTTACTTCATACCTGATGTAAGAAACCTTGCGATACTGTAATGCGGTAACATTTATACTATGTGGCGATTTTTATTATAACGCTAACAATTTGTGGAGGCCGTTGTGTATTAAGGAGCCACTTTACAATAGTCTTTTAAAATTGGCCGGGTTATATTAGACTTTAAACTAGTCGCTGCTGTTATTGCTGAAAATTTCAGCACGAGTTGGCTCGACACAATTTTTTATCAAACTTTGTCACTTGAGCTCGTGTAAACTGACCTTAAAGCTTCGCCATAGTGAACAAAAACATGAATATCTCGAAAGTCCTTGGATGTACAAATTTGAATTTTTGTGCACAATCCACATCTATGTTATAAGTTATAAGCTACGCGTGAGTAACGTTGAAGACGTTCCCCTAGGAAAATTTGTTTTTCGTTCATAACTTTTTCCTTTGGACGCACAATTACACAATGCTCTAATTATCGTCTTTAAATATTCGTCAATATTTTGCTTAACAACAGATTTTTATGTGTAGCGTAATGTACCTACACATAAAAAACTGTTCCTACTACTGTGTACTAAACTATGTGTAGCTGTACCTTTCTCAAAAGCTATATTTTCCTATCCCTCTTCCTCTTCCTGTATGAATACTACGAACACCTTAATTTACTAACAGAGATTTCATTGTATTACATAGACCAACTTGTATATTTCAGATGTTTACCCTTGTGAAGCTGCGGATGTACTGCCCGGACCAAGTCATGCCACCTTTGATGGAAAATATAAACATACTGAATTGCAATGAATTCATCAAATCAGGTTGGCTCGATTGAGATTGAAATGGTGATACATCCAAGACATAATGAACTTAAACCTCCAAAGTCCAGCAAAGATCTAAAGTCGAAAAATTACATTAATATTAAAAAGCACTTGAATAAAATACACCATTTGCGCCAGAAATAAAAAAATCGGGTTGCACTCCGGGAGTGCCGACAGAAGTGATAACTTATTTTGGCGCGTTAGAGTTTAGTAATAAATCACTTCAAAATCAGTAATTATGGCGACTGCCAATCAAATACTGAACGAACACAGATGATGCAATATTTTTTATTCAGAATGTAGATAATATATCAAAGAACCTAACTCAGTAAACTTCTCCATACAAAAGTAGACTGTAAACATGTGAATTAAGGTTTATAATCAAATGGGGCGAGCGCGGCAGCCGGCTGCGTCTCGCCCCAGACGGTAACGGTGTCGCGAATCCAGAGGTTTTACCTCATCTAAAAATATGCGTACCGCGCTAAAAGAAGTTTTCACTTCAAAAACCTGATATATAAATCATTTATGAATTGAAGCAGTATTGAAGTCAACAATATCTCCAACAACAGCTTTAATTTTACAAGGAGAAATGAGTAGCTAATTAAAAAAACATCGAAAGCACGCTGTTTGGATACCGAGTCAAAAATTGTTTTATAGAGAGAGATTATACACTATTATACAGAGGTTATACAGAGATTATACAAACGCTCACTAAACAAAAAAGCTACAACTACAAGTTGTTAAGATTGATTTGCCTGCATGCACCCAATGCACTAAAACAATTGATAAATAAATTTAAACTGAAAATTGGAATAAACAAAGAAATATTTAGTACGTATTAAAAAAAAAACATATGATATGTGCCATTCACACGTGGTAGAAGTGTAACCTTAAAATAATTTAGAATCACTAATATAAGAAACACTGTATAATGTTTCCTATCTCATTTTCTCCCACGTTAAATCTTATGAATTAATGTGTCTGTCTCAGTTTACTGTCGCTTTTTCGTTTCATCGTCATTAAAATCAAAACGATGCTAAAGAAGTTATCACTTCTAAAATGAAAAGCCATCAGACACAGACACAGACACAGACACAGACACAGACATTAATTATTTTTTTACTATGGTAGGTACCTAATGAAAAAGAAGATGTAATTGTAGGGTTTCCAGACCATGCAGCTCAAGGAAGGTCTCCTAAAATCGCGTCATATGCTTTGGTGTTTATGGTCACAGGAATCAGTGAGTCTGTAAAGGAATCAGTAGCATTTTATCTTTCTGCTGGATCTGTTACTGCGGACAAACTTGGCAAATATAATAAAAGAGGTACCTACCTAAGCATTAAGCATAACATTGTTTCTCAGTGAAGTTTGTAGGTATCTAAAAAGGTATTTACTTACATAATTCAGATTTATTAGTTATAGCAGTTTTTTTTTTCTTTTTGTGATAATTTACTTATGATAAAAAAAGTTATTCAAGTATCAACAACTGTCTGCAACTTAGATGGAGTAGGTCCAAGGTAGGTACTCTCAAATAGCGGTAATAAGTTAATAATATTATCAATAACCATAGAATGTCAGACAAGTACCTAAGCAAGAGCAAATTGATAGGAGTATCATAAGATTAACTCTATTAGGTAGGTACCTAGAAACACTAATAAAAAATATGTAGGTATATTGTTGAAGATATTTATTATGGTAGGTAGGTACATTTCAATTTCAATACATTTCAGATCAATTACATTTCAATATTTCAAACAGACAATATAGGCTAAAGCTGTATAAATCCTGCTTACTGCATGACATTTGCAGTTAAATGCAAGATACTCATATTGTACATTGTCATAGCATTTTGGGTTTTAATATGGCACTGTTGTCTTAGTACCTGATCATAATTAGACAAACATTTAAGTTACGGAAACATAGTCAAAAACACTTCTGGTCTTAGAAATAATTAAAAGAAGTAACTACGGATTTAATTTTCACTCAAAACGGGATATTTACCATGATATATGAGTTTTTCTGCTTCTCGATATTTCGGCACAGTTGCATGCGCCATGATCACGAGATAAACTGTTTACAGTTTATCCCGTTTTGAGTGAAAATTATGTGCAAAACCATGATAGTTTTAAAAGTTATATAACTACGGATTATTCATTAAATACAATGCACCCAATGTTATGCTTCTGACTAACACAATTTATTGTTATAGTGGTCACCCACTGGTCGAAATTCAACCATAATTCAATAATTAATTGATTGTTTATGCATAATTAAACAAAAATATTAGCCGTCTGCACTGCTTCCCTATATAAACTATAAGTGTTCGAAATTTCAAACTCCTCAGTCCTCGCAATTTTCGTAAAAAAGATTACAAAGTTTTTGCTCCACGTATTATATAATATTATATTAATACGGTATTTATATTATAATAATAATACCTCATAAAATATAAGTATAGTAATTTAGGATTAAATAATGATAACATTTTTATTTTTCTGTTCTCAAATAACTGGATTATTTATGTAAAAATGTCACAAATAAACCAGTTGGTGTAACCAGTGTGTTACACATATGTATAAATTATACATAGACTCACTATATTCCTATGTTCAGGTTTGGTACATAATTCCTGAACATCAATAGTTTATTATCTTGATTAAATATTCAACACTGTGATATTGGTATGCATGATACATAGATAATAAGTATGCTTATTATGTCTATGTTTTACTTCAAAACTGGGTATATGTAATTAATTACCCATATTCAACTGGTACCTAACTGACATTAATTAGTATGGCACTACAGACACAAACCACTACAAATATTATATTACCTCTAACACAATAGGTAAGTACATATAATTGTTTAGATAATATACCTAATAGGTATACAGCTAATTTTAAAGAAATCAGGGTATCTAAAGTTTACATCAAAAAATACATACTGTTCAGTACATGCTTTGAATACTGACTAATGAAATAATTGCAGCACTTGTCCCATCCCTCACCACTAAACAAGAATGTGGCTGACAAACTAAGAAACAGATTCTCTGTTTAAAATGCACAGCTACAGTTTACATTTTTCAGCAGCATTTTGTTAAGAGCTTTATTTCTTTTCCAATGCACCTGTATATTTGGGATGGGCCTCAATATTTTTTAAAGCCTTTGCATATATCTCCTTGGCTTTATTAAGTCCTAACGCGGGACTATTGTTTTCTGCTATAAGTTTTTCGAAGACATTTTCAACACAGGCTTTATAATCAGCCAGTGCTTTTTTACGGGCATTCAATTGTTCCTCAGAGAATCGCACGTTAGAATTTCCTCTTTCTTCAGCAGCACCTGAAGCAGATGAATGGGCATCTTGCTGAACTTGCTGAAGTTTGTTGGCTAATGCAGTAAATACATTAGAAAGCTCCAGATTACGTATACGAGCATTCGCTTCTTCGTCGGACATTTCCAAATTCATAACATTTTCTCCGGATCGATTTAATGGTGGTATGGCGGATCTCTCAGGCTCCTTGCTAATTGCCTCATTTTCCTGTTGGTTTGATGGTGCACCATCTTCCCCTTCTTGCTTAGGTGTTTTTTGATCCATTTTAGAGGATACGTAAAAACGATTACCGTTTAAAAGAGAGTCAACGCTACACCACAAATTATAGGATGCTAACGACGTACGCTACGACGCGATGGGGACGCTACGACGCTACGCAACAAAGTACTCTGCGCACAGAGGTGCGCGCGCTACAGTAAAGAAATCGATGAAATTCTGTCTGTCCATTATTCAACCCAATCAGTGTTGCCAGTCGGGTTTTATCAAAAGCTACCTGAAATAGATCAAAAATTATGTATAAGAAGTTGGTAAAGCCATGTTGTTGGTTGCACTTATTTACGTAGATCCTATAGTTTGTGCTTACGTATCTATAATAATGATTAAGAGGCTTTTTTATTCTTATGTGGCATTCAACATTCTAGAAAGTGTTTAGAAGTCTAAACACTTTCTAGAATATTTTAACATATGTCATAAGTACTACTAAACACACACTAGCTAATTAACTGTTTAAATTTGTTGCCATCTTTATTCCTTGACATTAGAACGACAAGAACAGAACAAACTTAAGCGCCACTCTTGTCTATGTGATTATAGATTTAAAAAAATCGTTGTCGTAAAGTCGGTTTACGGACGATAATTTTACGTGATGACGTCATAAGAAAACATTGATGAACTGATCGTGCCTCTCTATAGCTTGTTCCGCGCTCTCGCTTGCACGTTCGGCTCAGGCGGAACGTGACCAATGAGTCATGTTTATTCGTGCGTGCAGCCGGCTTTCATCGATTTATAAGACGTTATCTCGTCAAAAACTTCACGAGAAACAATTAGGAATTGTCTAAAATATATTTAGTTAGTCATAGCATTTGTAAAACCTATTCGGTTGCTACCATCTAACTGAATTAGGAACGCATAATTAAATTAGATAAAAAAAATTAAACTTACGCGATCAGTACACATTATTATAAATACTTACGGGTATTTATCGCGTTTATTTACCTATTTTTCCCGACGTTTCGACAGGTTTACACTCTGTCGTGGTCACGGGATGAAAAATAGGTAAATAAACGCGATAAATACCCGTAAGTATTTATAATAATAAATTAGATAAAATTAAATTAGGATAAGTTGGTAGCAGCAGAATACCAAAGCTCCATTTGACAGTTCTAAACCTAATTTTAGCTAAAACTAGTTAGGTTGGACATGCCATCAGAATTGAGGCCACTGGCGCCAAAAGCAGTATTGCCGGACAGGACAAAAAACTTATCATATTTCTAACCATTACTTACAAGTGCACGTGCATCCACCCTGTACCAAACCCAGCGTTAGTCAAAATGGCACAGTCTCAGCTTTATGCTATTTCACAGATAGGTTCCTAATTACATGGTTTAGAATAAGTATGTTGTATCAAATGTTTTTTGAACAGACAGAGGTTCTCTCTCACGGCCACATCTCCGACATATGGGATCGGCCAGGGTGTCTACCCAAGTAGCATCCCAAACTAATCGCCTAGCAATCTCCCGAAAGACAGAGTTACGGTGACGCTGCGCTGGTAAGTGCTTGACGAACGACATCGTTAAGACTTGCGTGGCGGGCAATCCTACCGGCGGTGGCCCAAAACATAAGACTTGGACATGACTTGGCTTTCATCTACTTGGTCTTGGATCTCTTGAATAAATAATCTATGCTTGTATAGGAACAATTTTTTAGTTTGCGTACTACTGCGTAAGATACAAGCCTCAAAATCGTTTTTCATCACTGATTTTAGCGCAACTTTAGGTGTGAATAAATAACAAACGGAGTACGCAAACTAAAAAAATGTTCCTATACAAGCATAGATTATTTATTCAAGAGATCAAATAACTTTTTTTTTATAATTACATTCAGAAGTTTTTTCATGGGAACCCTTGAGCCAAAGGTCTATTCATTATTTTTACGCAATCGTTTTATTTAGAAATCATCGATTAGTCTGATCATAAGACTCGAAATTATAATCACACTATCTCCTTACTGCTCATCTCTATCCTTGGTGCACGTCTATCCTTTTCTCACACTAAACTAGGTGAAATAGCATGCATTTTAGCTGCGCCCAATAACGAGTTTGTGCCGCTGACTTGTGTATCCTTAACAATTGACTTTGAAGATACCCTTTAGAACCCTTCAACGACAAACAACTCATGAATCGATATTAAAGCATTATATTGGTGGTCTCAGGAAATAACTTTATGCATAGGTACTTGTCAGCTGATCAGACGTTGGGCTTTGCAGATACCCTGTGGAACTCTTCAACGACAAGCAGCTCACGGCATTGCATTGGTAATCACAGACAACAGCTTAAAAAGAATTTGTCAGTTAATAAGACCGTGGGCTTGACCCTGACCATGAAAGTACAGACGGAACGTATCGATGACAAAATGTTATGGTTCGCAATAAGAGTTGGAAATGATATTGGTTATTTGATACAGGTTTTGAGATTCAGGGTTAAGAAGCCGGTTTTCAGTTTGTAAAAATATATTATTGAATGTACCTAAGAATTCCTGTAATGTGTCTGTAATGTGTTTTCAAATAAACATATTTTTTTTCTTTCTGTCTTTATAGTAAAGTCGTATGGTTTGGTGAGGTACATAGGTACATACATAGGTTACAAGCACACATATATACTAATTATCTACATACCTACTTTATTCAAAGTAGTAAATATTAATTCTGTGCTACTTTATTAATATTTTCTGGTTTTCCCGTAAATATGTAAGTACGTCTTCCTTATCATCTGGAACTTGCCTCTAGTTGAATTACTTATGTAGGTACAATGTAATACTTACAAATCATTATTCAAAAATAAATCAACACATGAAGTTAGGATAATCCTGAGGTTTTGGCCAACCTTAGACCAAATAAATATACGTTATAATAATACTTATAAATATTACTCACTAGCGACCCGCCCGGCTTCTCACGGGTGTAATTTTGAGTTTTATTTTTATCATTCCATACCCGTCGTAACTTTAAAACGAATGGTTCGATTCGCACAATTTAAAGAGGAATTTACTTGTACATAATCAATTCTGAAACTCACTCACTTTTGAAAATTCTGAACTGAATTTTGTTGAATGGGGATTAATAGGTATTATACTCGTAATATTTTGTTTCGTTATTTTAGTGCATAATATTGATCATAAACTAAATAAATAAGTAATTAAAATAATCCCGGACATTTCACACAGCATCATCTAGCCCCAAAGTAAGCATGACTGACTGATACACACACTGACTGACTGATACATGACTGATACACTACTTATATACCTACTTTTTTGTAAATACATACATATTATACATAGAAACACCCAGACCCGAGACAAATACTGGCAGATCATACAAACATTTGTCCCGCGGCGGGAATCGAACCCGCAACCGTCTGCGTCTCAGCCGGATCTTAGCCCACTGCGCCACAGAGGTCTTAAGCTAATGGTAGTTAAATTTGTTTACACACAGTTTTATAAAATAAATTATACCTAAGAATGTGTCGAATAGCACTTTTCTTACAGTCCTAGAGACTAAGGGGAAGACACTTTTTTTTGTGTTTTTATGTTTTAGTTACTTATCACTTCACTATTGTTAAACTCCACTCACTCAAATGGCTTTTTCCGTTTGAAAACGGCCTTACAATGTCCGTGATGTCGAGGAGCTGGATTGTCTCGACGTTCACATGGGGATGAAGTCTCTGTTCGTGAGCTTCTGGATACTTTCTGGGTAAATAAGTGTTTTGATTGACAAAATTTAACAAAAAGCGGTTTCTATGAGTATAATATAACTATAATAGTTAGATAATATGTATCGCTTCGCAGACTTTTAGGTGGGCATTGATGAGTACTATATATATGTACCTAGTACAATTATGTTATGCATCATCAATAGTTTTAGCAGCACACGCGAAATAATGACTTTTATTGTCAATTTTTTGATACTAGAAACTAACTTCGAGGGGATCTCAAATTTTCTAAGAAACAAAATACAGTCCATGTTAGTCGCTCATAATGTAGCTTTCTTTAGATAAATTGTTTTTTAAATCGGTTGAGTAGTTTTTGAGTTTATCCAATCCAAACATACAAAAATCGAATATTTTCTCTTTATGGTCATATTAGTTTAGGTTGGTATTCTTGGATTCAGCCTTGGATTTTGTATAATTTTTTTACGAATTAGGTAAGTATGTACATTCAATAAAATATATAATAATAATATTGTATATATTTTGAATTCAGACGAATAATTTAAACCGTTTTCACTATTATCATTTGTTAAGCGATATTAAAAAAAAAAAAACGCGCCAAGTTGGAAGAAAAACATTCTCCACAGATTAATGAACGCATTTTTTATATAATTACAGAAATGTACAGAATAATTTACAATAATATTAAATACCTATGTAGGTAGACGTATAACAGTTGAGCTACCTATCTAAGGACCGTTTAAAACGATCTATAGACAGCTCAACTGCTCCAGATCACTGCCAGAGGGCGTCCCCAAGACACTGCCCAAGACAGTCCCCAAGACGCGGCATTGCCACATTGAATGGCAATGATAATTAAGGTTGGCCAGATAGGAGCCATATTTTGGTTCACGCGATTGAATGTCGTGTGACTACAACGACAGTCGCAAATCACAATCATCAAATATGGTGAGTATGTAACTGCTATTATTATTATTATAGTACCTACATACTTAATCTGGTGTGATAAGTACTGATAAACCGGTCAACGATTCAGTCAACCCAGAAACGGCAGCCATCTTGCACTCATCAGAGTGAGAATTTGCTTCGGCAAATAAATCAACCTACGTACTTACTATCCATATCTATGGTACTATTAGAAAATCGAAAGTTGCTGTAAGTTTATCTCTCTATCTGTCTAACGATCTGTTACCTTTGGGATGAGAGATAATAAGCTGGAAATTCGTATAATTACTTAAATTACTTATTCGTATAATTACTTGTCTTAAAAGTCTCATAGTGTCTTCGTAATTAATTCATGGTCAAAGGTCACACAAATCGTTTTTTTACGATTATCTTGGTTTCTATAACCACAATGATGTTACCATCTATTATAAAAACTGTAGAGTATACAATTTGCAACAAATTATGTTCTAAACATATCGACTGTAGCAATTAACATAGCCGTATCTGAAAATTCGATGCTTTAGGGTACAGCCGTTCAAAGTTTAAAATATGAATAAAGTGAACAATAGTCAATGTACCTTAACCAAATTTGGTATGGCAAATAAATATTATTTACCTGACGTAGTAGTATATGCAAATTTATCTTAAATGCATAGGAAATATAAGAAACTGCACATGCAACATAGTTAACCACTAAATCATGCAACTATTTTGTCGGATATGGTAGATCCAACATTATTATCTGAACGACAATTTCGGAATTTGGTCAGATATGGCACAACCAACATTAGTGCCTGGACTTTGACATTTCGTTTATGTTGGATGTGCCACTTAATACGTTATAGCTTGTTAAATATGTTTTTATTTTATTATGTAAATACCACTTACGACATTATTTCGGGGACTTGGACAATGTCACATGAGTATGGAGACATTGTTCATTGACATTGTTGACAGAACTTTTCACTTAAAAACAGCTGTCAAAAAACGCCTCATTACCTGACCACTTTAAGTAAGGCCATATATTTTAATATTCCCAGAAAATAAGAAGTCACTGTGTTAGTAATCAAATTAAATCCTTTATTGGAAAACTAAATAAAAATCAAAAGATTCATAAGACAAAAACTGAGTTACCTATAACACACAAATTGAGTTACCTATAACTTCAACAACGAACTAAAATACAGTCTTATTATGTTACATTTGAGATCAGCCTCATTTTATATAAACGTAGGTACTTTTATTTTAATCTACTTAATAAAAAATACAATAAAAAAATATTCAAGACAGTAAGACAGAGAATAGATCTCTCATCTATAAAATAAGTAAAATAGCTAAATTTAAATTCACAACCTTTTATGGCACATGGTAAAAATAATCTACCTTATTATACTTAGGTACTACACTTTGATTAGATATTTTAGAATAAGTTTGATAGAACCTGATTGATGATTGATGATGATTCAGAAGACGATAAGTCGATAAGACGACCTAATCGTCTTCTGAATCATTTTCTTCACGAGTAAGATTAGAAGCGTTGGTGTGAGGCAGTTTTAAATAAAAGTCATGGTAGCGCTCAGGAATAATTTGCGCTTTACAGAGATCCGCCAAATCTTTGTATTTTTCTTTACTGATTGGCAAAGGCCTTTGATACGCCTGTTTCAGTTCAAGCTCATTTTCCATCCTTTTCTTGTTTCGGGTGCCAGATCGCAACACAATAATTTTCTTTGGTTCATCATCAAAATCGTACTTGTACTCTATTCTGTCGTTCTGTCCTGCACTTACTTTCACCTCTCTTATGGAATTCCATGCCACCTTCTCATTTTCGGTATTCTTTTTCCAATTTTTGTTTACTAGCAAGGCTTTGAAATCGAAAATGTCTTCTTGTCTTAGTTCTTTCACGACGTAAGGGTCACCTTCAGATTTAGCCCAACGTACTAAGCAATTCCATTCTTCTGGCACCCAAATCGTTTTGCGTTTGCTTGATCGTTCTACTGTGGCGTGCACACTATCTCCCTCATTTTGTGTGTGACCTTTTTCTAAAAAACGATGGATCACAGTTACTCCGAGCTTTTTTGCTACAAACATGTAGAGTGAAAACACGACCCGGTTCCTATTTTGGCCTGCGCAGTTATCAGACCAAAAACGAAATTCCTTAACGCCACGCTCTGCATGGAATTTGATGAAGTTGAGTAGACAACTAGATACTTCGATAGAGCCACGCCGAGCGATTGCTTCATGCCACATATAGCAAGTGCCTATCTTGGATACTAGATCATAGACCGTGAAATTCAATGTAGTGAACCGCCTCTTGTAGTAAAGTACGCTGATTTCTCCGTGAGGGGTCACTAAAACTTTTTGAAAATCAAATGTAGCAGCGACAACATCTTTATTGATTTGAGCCTCCTGCTTGTCGGATTTCTTTAAATCTCGTGCCTTATTTTTGCGACATTGGTGTAAATCAAACGCAGCTTTCTCTTCATCCGTAGTAGTCGATTTGTTCTCAAACACGTGACAGACATCACATTTATCCTTCTTAGGTCTGTGCAGTGCCAGGTTGAAGTTGGCATTAACTATTTCTCTATACTGTCTTTTCGTAGATGCTTTTGAGGAATATTTGCTATCATCGAACCATTCACAATATAGCTTATACATCCGAGATATGCTTTCAACGCCTTCTAGGTAGAGCTTGCTTGAATTCTTACGGACGTAATGAGCCTCAACCACAGGAAAACATTTTACGTTGTCGCATACACTTTTGACCATGTTATCGTTATAAACGCGTCTTTTATGTTCATAACGACCCCTTTTGTCATCCTCTATCACCATGTTCCCGTCAAACTTCTTCCAGGCCGTGCTCACCACGCGTTCACTAAGCGCTATAGTGTTGAGAAACATTGTCTTGCATACCTTCACTGGTATCTTTTCTGCGTTCGGCAAAAAGTACTGATAAGTGTTTTGTCTATCGTGCTTCGTAACTTCCGTTGTTTGGCGTCGCTTGAGACCCTTCTTTGTGTATTTAATGACGAATTCCCAGTGTTTTTTCTTATGACCTAAAAGCCAAAAATATTTGAAGACTCGCTTTCGATCTTCATTAGAAACATTTTGGGTACACTTCAATCGGCACTTATCGGTACAGGGATTCTTTAATTCCTTACTTTCGACTACCTTCCCTTTTTTGTTCACGAATTCTTCGCCACTGTTTTTCTTCAGTTTTCTTTGTGCCACAAGCCACTTTTCTTTATGCGCAAGGCGCTTCTTTCCCTTATCAGTCTTAAAAGTTTTTTTCCTGGAACTGGTTGTAGAAGATGGCGTATGAACACGACTTGCAGAAGAGATCTCGGATCTCGGTGTACCCATGTTTTCATAAACCTCGTGGGTGGGAAGTGCGTGATTCACAGAAGAGACCTGGGACGGTGTTCCTGTGTTTACACTCTCACGATCGTTAGGAAACCAAGAAGTTGGACTCGGGGACGGCATGGGTGTTGTTACTGTGTAATCGAGTCGCGTAGAAACTTCATCGTTCGGAGCAGGAGCACTTGGAGTTGGTGTCTTTGGTTGAGTTAATGGATTTATGACACTCTGAAAAACATAATACAACATAACGATTTGAATTGAATATGTAAAAAACCCCCGACACTATAGGTAGGTACCTAAATATAGTTACAAACTATCTTGATTACAATATCAGCTATCAAACAAAAAAAACCATTAAAATTGGTCCATCCGTTAGGGACCTACGACGCCACAGACAGACACAGAGATAGACACACAGACAGACACACACTTAAAAACTTATAATACCCCTCTTTATCGTCGTGGTTTACAAACTATTTTTGCAACCACACTTTTGGTAGGGGCCGAATTGTGTTACGTTAAATAAGAATTGTTTACGCGAAACTATAAAAGTTGGAATACTGAAAAAGACTTTACCGGATTCACTATGTCAGGAACGTCTAAGCTTTTCTCATTGTCACTAAAAATGTCTCCAATCAGATCTTGCAGTTGTATAAGCTCCTCTTCAAATCCAGCAGGAAGAGGGGAAGATTCTCCTAAAATATTTGTTAGTATGTTAGCAAACAAAGCAAGCCAGTGCAGTTTAGGTCTAGCTTTTGCATATTATGAATTACAGCACACTGACAGACAGACGGACGGACGGACAGACAGCTGATCGAATGTAGTACTTACCTACATCCGACACCAAGAAATGAGAAATAAACAGGTAACAAAGTCAGTAATGCCTTATCCGACAAGATACAATCAAACACACAGCAGGCAATAATGTAGGAATTGGTACATCCTACAATACTATTTATCAAATGAACATGCAACAAAGTCGGTAGTACCATATCCGACATAATTTAACCACATCCGAGCAAGCAATAATGTAGTATGTGACACATCCAACACAGAAAACGAAACAGAAAACCATAAACATTGATGTATCTGGCATATACGACATTATTGTCGGTTCAGAGTAGTTTTGAACATTTTATCTAGGAAAATATGAATTCAATAATAAGCTAATAGTATAAATAAATTATACATTAATATCTTCAAGCTAGGTATGAATGCAATATAAAAATATATATTTTCTTACTTACTTTTTCTCTTTCTGCTTGTATGCGTTTCCACAAAAGTGTCCGTTATTTCAAAACTTCGATCGTTTTGTGGCGTGACTGATGGAACCAATAAGTTTAATATCCGTCTTGACCTCGACATAGCAGGAATATTTAATTTATAATATAATTGGCGAAAATTATTTACGTGTTGAAAAATAAAACCGACGTGTGCGCTACTCCCGCTAACATTGTCCGAAGTGGCAGATCACGCGACGCGCGCGCGTCTGTTCCCCTCCCACGCCCCGCAACCAATGTCGCAATGCACTATGCGACAATATTAATTGCGCGCACTGGACACATACTACTTTTTCCACTTAGAAAAACTGAGATGGTTGATTTTAGAGATTTTATAATTTACGGGGGCATTTATAGTATTATTCTAAGGCCTTTTATGCAATAAAATAAAAATCGCGAAAATGTACATCCGTCAATGTTAATTGCTACAGTCGATATTTTTATGCGCTCAACTGTTTTTTAAAGCTCTCTTTAAAAAACGGGTGAGCGCATAAAAAAATGAGGCTTTGAAGCTCAGAACTCAAATATCCTCGGTCTGAGATAATAGGCGGAGAGCGCTCAGAGCTAGCCATACATACTGTAATACAAGGTCAACCGTGAATCTCGGTGAATAATATACAAGATATTAAGTTATTAAATCATAAAAATTTCGTTAACAATGAATAACTTGTACTGATTATTAGTTAACACATTTTATATAGATTGTATCTTCGGGACGGATTTATGCTACTTTATACGCAGGTAGGTACCACGGGTGCGAAGCCGCGGCCGGCAGCTAGTAAAGTAATATATATGCTGTGTGTTATGAAACCGTGGCTGAAGGCAAAGACGTGAGTAATGATTGGCTGTCATATCATATTGGTCATATAGGTATTTGCGCAAAGTTAGATGTCATTTTTAGAGAGAGGTAGGCGGAAAAGGAAGATAAGGAAGGATGGGATAAAAAGGAGGTAAGAGGTGCTGGATTATTTTCATGTGTGCAAATGCAAATTCATTCTACCTATTGTTATAAGACCATGTTGCCAAAGCGTCTATAGTAAACTTGTAATTAGAAACTCTCTGCGTTTCATTCGACAAGACAGTGTTGTTTGACCCAAACGAATGGAGTTTAGGTCTCCGAAGGTTATAAGACTAGAAAGTCGCATCAGCCGACTTAAATAACAAGTGTACATTACCATAAAAATCACCATTGTAGACGTAAAACAACAGCCACAACAGCAACAACAGTAACAACAGCAACAACATTGTACGTTGGTTATTAATGTTTGTTACATTAAGTTCATTTAAATACTAAACAATAGGCCAGACGTGCCATAATTATGCAAATAATTTGAACACACCCTGAGTTAACACCAACACGCAGGCTCAACCACTATAAACCACTGTGAAAAATATACAGCAAACTCGACGGAAATATACAGCAAACTCGACAGAAACATACAGCAAACTCGACGGAAATATACAGCAAACTCGACGGAAATATACAGCAAACTCGACGGAAACATACAGCAAACTCGACGGAAACATACAGCTAACTCGACGGAAATATACAGCAAACTCGACGGAAATCCCGATTTGTTATTTCTAATTTGCCTCTACGGTAAAATGAGATTGAAATGGGTCGAATGTATCCGATGTAAACTTTTTCATGGATAGCTAGATAATACCTATGTTTCCCGCTCGATGAATATATATAGGTATAACTAGCTTCTAACTATATATAACTAGGTTTCGCACGCATAGTAGGTAGGTAGTACATACATGAAAAGTATATATACCAAATTTGATTGACGCAAAAAAAAAAAGTTCTGCTTATCCGATCGCTACCAATCTTCACAGGATGACCCGCTAGACCAATCGGAAGATTGCCTAATAATGTTATTGGGGGTTAGTCCCCCTGCTGACTAACAGAAGAGCTAACAACAGAGAAGGAAAACTTGAAGCAAACCCGGCTCGATGCCAGTTTTAGTGTGGGTACCTGGGAAGGCCTGCGCTATCAAACCTAGTATGTAAATTCACCTAGTATGGAAGATGTTTCATAAAGATCCTTGTGATTGTATTGAATAAAGTATCTTTTGACTTTTGACTTTTGAAAATCCTAGGCAGAGTGTGGAAAGGAAACTTCACCCACCTCAGCTTGCTGAATTGGGCCCATGAACGAATGTTTTCATTTACAAATAACTGCTCTGTATCTTGACTGACGCCACCTAAATAATCTTCAACAGATGAACTAAGGCCAATGATGATGATGTATTCTCATACTTGTCTTTACTTGAATCCACATCCTCATTCGTTGCTTTTTGGACTCCTTCACTGCCAGCCAATTCAACCAAGCTTTCTTATTCTGACTTACTACCTTTTGCATATATTTATCCCACCAAAGATGCTTCACCTTCTCGCATACGCAATGTCGCCATCCTTGAAAATATACCCATATTTTCGTTCTCGCACGATCACAATCATCTATAATTCGTTTCTTATCATTTTTCGCGTCTCTTGTATCACTACATAGTATAAAACAAAGTCGCTTCCCGCTGTCTGTCTGTCCCTATGTATGCTTAGATCTTCAAAACTACGCAACGGATTTTGATGCGGGTTTTTTTAATAGATAGAGTGATCCAAGCAGAAGGTTAATATGTATAATACATGCATAATATACTAGAGAAACACTGATAATTTTAGAGGTTAGCGTATATTGGTTCAATGTGTTAGAACTACTGAGTTACAGCAACGCGTGGCGCCGGGTCAGCTAGTACAATATATGGATTTGTGATCAAACTTAGTATTAGTCACACAGTGGTATTCAAACATTATGTCAAAAGCTAACTTTTATCATTCTCATTTTTAAAGAAAGAAAGAAAGAAAATAAACTTATTATAAGTTTATTTGACAACACATTACAGAGCGGAATTCAGTAAAAAATGTACTTAACAATATAGAAAAAAACAAATGATATGAAAAATTAAACTGAATTTTGATATGGAGATAAATGGGACCTTGGAGAAGGACATAGGCTACTTTTTATGTAAGTACCACGCGCGCGAAGCCGCGGGCAGCAGCTAGTAAGCTATATATACAATGTAAGTCGTTTAGCTAATTAGGAACCTATCATACCAGACCAGGTACCTACCAAGCAAGTAGGTAGGCACTGGGCACTAGGCACCTACACTCTATTTGTAGGTCAAACATAAGCACCAAATAGCCCTGTGTGCTCGGGCCAGGATAAACAGTTCCTGAACTCAGCATAAAGCTGCTCTACATGGTTAATAGTGGCTACCTACCATGTAAAGTTGCGCTGGTTTTCAGTCAGGGTCTGGGAATAATGAGATCACAAACACAAAAATATGAATAGATTATATAAATATATCTTTCTTCTCCGTACATTCCTAGAACCATCTCAAATCCATGACGCTTCTCTCCAAATCACCTAACACTATTATTCTTTCAAAATTTTAAGACATATCTATAGATCGTTTTAAACGATCCTTAGATAGTTCAACTGTTTCACATGTATTTTATATTATTGTATATTTATCTGTACATATCTGTAATTATTTCTGTAAGACATCTCTCAAACTCTTACTATCTTACTCTCAAATTTCTTCTTGTACCTAGTTCATGGATATGCTTGCCTACGCGTGTCTACAGAGCAACAGGGTCTAGGTATACCTAGACCCTGTGGTCCTGTAGACACGTATATATATATATACAACAAAGATACTGATTTATTCTACTCACTTTCTAAGTATCCGTGCACTGTGTGCCTCAACTCATTCACACGCAAACCCATTCGCGCTGAGAGAGACACCAACTCTAATTAGAGAGTGTACGCTAATGTAGATAAGTAGGCACGTACTTACTTTAACTTTATTTACAGAAATAATTACAGAAATGTAGAGAATAATAACATGTGCCGAGCTATCTAAAGACAATGCCAGACGGCAGAAGTCTACCAGACGTTGTGAAATAATTCTGAAAACGCAGTGAGCTCCCGACGGGCCCAGGAGGCTCAAATAACAAGAAGTATATATTTGCGCCTTTTGAGGTCCTCGGCACATTCAGCCGCCGCACCAGCTCTAACGGAAGTCCACGACAGATGGGATGCGGTTTGGATGTCTACGCAAGTAGCATCCCATGCCAATAGCCTACCTAACTCTCAAGGTACAAGAGTCATACCATCAGGCCTCTTACCATCATCACGTATCAGACCGTTCGGCCCGAGAACACCTACGTTGACACTGGTAAGTGTCCGACGAATGACATCATTAAGACTTGCGTGGCGGGCAATCGTAACGGGCCTGGAACACGATAACCCGGTGGAGACCAAGCTAGTCAACTTCCAAGTAGTTACTAATTTTTGAAAAATATTGTACTATTACATAAAATTATATTAAATTCACCTAAGTTGAATTATCCTTCTATCTTCTATCTCATAGGACTGGTGGGCTGGTGGTGTCTAGACATGATTAGAAAATGAATTCATTTATCATAATACCAATTACTAAAGACGTTAAATTAAGTCTCTAAAGTGTTGAAGGCGAAAAGTGGTAGGTCCAGTATGAATTCGAAGTAACGTAGCATTATACCTACCGTTTATCAGAGGACGTCATCGAGTTACACGAACAGCGAGCGTAGTCCGAAGTTGTTTGTTAGTCTCGTTATTAACCGCGCTGAGAATTGTCGCGTGAGCGTGCGCGTGCGTCACACGGCGTCATTGTTTGAGTTTTTACATTGTGTCTGCCAGCAAGCGGCATGTGGAGTGATAGTAATAGCGAGTCGGTGCTCAAGCAGAATGATAGCCCGGCACGGACCAGCACTGGGTCCGAAGTGGTCGTCATAGAGGATCGCGTAATGTCTGCCGCCGACGCAGTGGCCGAGAACCTGCCAAGTATCTCGCAGCTCAATGTATCGCAAAAATCTAAAGTACACATCGGACCCAAGATCGTGTCCGTTACTCAGAACGTGCACAATGCAGAGATGGTTAAGAGTAAGTTGATGGTCATTGTGTAGTCTTCATTGACGCAAACAGATAAAGTAATTATTAACTAGGGATTGACCTGAGCTGCGAATTATTCGAAATGGATTGGCGAATGCCTTTTATCTGTTGCTTAGCGTAGCGAACTGACTCTACCAACGTATCTATGTAGGCAGAGCAACGTAGGTAGGTACAGTAGACATAAACTTATCACTTGTATCACGTCAGTCACCAACACAAAAGGACGACCAGCAGTTATTACACATAAGTACTATATGAATACTTTACTATTAAAACTTATCATATACAAACATACAATAAAAGAAATGCACCGTATAGGGGTTGTATTTTGGGAATTCCTTTCATATTTCGCCTCAAGACCCAAAACGATCATACCATCCAAGCAAGTATTTTGAAACAGTTGGTTTAGGCTGTGCGTTATCTCAAGACCTACCAATTCAGGCAGCCGGCCGGTTAGGACTTTGATTTAATAATCTTATTATGATAAGTCTAGTATCTCATTGTTTAGTATAGATCTATGTTGCTTTTAGAAACCGGTTGATGTACAGATGTTGAACTGTTTGTTAGTTTGTTACAAGCAACCTTATTGAGGAGGATATATATTAACTGGAATTTAAACATATTTACGACACTTATGTTGCCAGAGATACTGTACTATTTCACATGCAGGCATTTGAGCAATGATCTACTCTGCAACTAATATGATAATGATAACTGACAGGCAGCTCAGTTGGTAGCTCAGCCTTCTGCGGTATAGGTTGGGGGTTCGATCCCATTCCAGGACAATCATTTGTGTGATGAGCATGGGTGTTTGTGCAATGTCTTTGTGTTATAGAGATCTTTAAATGTTAAATATCAGTCACCATAATGCTATGCTTAGTTTATGGCCAGATGTCGTAGGAAGCATTATCCTCCTAATATCGGGTACCTCTTTCATTGGGGGTTACTTCTATCATTGAGAGCATTAAAAAACTTCGTTATTTCAGAAAAGGTTGAGAATAATATTATATAATAAATCTAATATATAAAACTCTCGTGTCACAGTGTTAGTTACCATACTCCTCCGAAACGGCTTGACCGATTTTTATGAAATTTTATATGCATATTCAGTAAGTCTGAGAATCGGCTACTATCTATTTTTCATACCACTAAGTGATAAGGGTTGTCCAACCCTAACATTTTTTTTTAATTTTCTGGACAATTTTTTTTTTATTTTTTATAATGTAGCATTAAAAAATACATACAACCCTAAATTTTCACCCTTCTATCACCAACCCCTATTTTTTAATAGTTGTTTTAGTAATTTTTCATCCCGCTCGATAATTTATGACCAATTATCATCGATACTGTGACAAAGTAATGCAATTCGTCATTCATTTTATTCCCTTCGACCAGAAATTGCAATGTGTGTGACATTTGTATAAATTTAATTTAATTTCGTTTTCTGTATTTTATGTTTTGTTTTATTGCCGTTAATTTTTTGTTATTATTGGTATGACATAATTATCAATGTTTATCATGCAATACTTCTTTCTTCCTTATAATTTTATTATATTTCTATTATTATTTTAATAGTTAACTATAAATAATTGCACGTCCATAAAGGGTAGATTACATTGAATCTATATAAGTTGTAACATCTTTTTAAACATGTAATGATGCAATAAATAAATATACATTGACTTTGACTTTGACTAAATTCTCGTTATTTGCCTCAATTCTGTTGGCTCCAACCTAACAAATTTTAGATAAAATTAGGTTTTGAACTGTCAAATGAAGCTTTGGTATGCTGCTGCCACCGACTTATCCTAATTTAATTTTATCTAATTTAATTAAGCGTTCCTAATTTAGTTAGATGGTACCAACCGAATAAGTTTTACAAATGCTATGACTGACTAAATATATTTTAGACAATTCCTAAATTTAGAAATAAACCAACCGAATTGCCACCATTGCGAGGTCCGGTGTAGCTCTATAAAGTGGTTACATGTTGTCATTACAGTAAATTACTTGATGCTGTCTTGACGTCATAATGGGCTAGTAGTACCAAGGATTGATCAATTTATTTTCCAATGCAAGGTAAACCTATAGAAGGGTAGCATAGACTACCTTTCTATAGGTAAAGGATTACCTAGTTACTCACCGATATAGATCGATGAGTAACTAGCTAAATTTATTTAAAATAAAAAGAGATACCTACGCAAATTGCAATAACGTAACACTAGGTATTAAAGTCATTATTTGGCGTGCGCTGCGAAAATTATTAATGAAAAAAATCGATGTATTAAATGATTATAGTACTCATTTTTACCCACAAAAAAGTCCTCAAGGCTGAATGTATGTCTAACAATTAAAATCAAGTCAGAGTAACAACTTTTTGTTCAAATTAGTTAATCAATACTCGGGTAGAATCGGTGGTTACATTCGTCGATATTAATCCATAACCAATAAAATAGTTTAAAAATGTGGGGCAGTCTTTGGGGCCTTCCGATAGAAGTGAAAACTTGTGAATTGTATCGTCGAGTATTTGATTATTATTTTTGAATTATTTTTGGATTGTAAAGAAGTGTTAATGACCAATTTTTAAACTTTAATCCTTGATCATAAACACTTATTTATAAACCAAAAATAATTCGAAAATAATAATCTAATATTGTTATATTGTAGCTCATGGGAAGCGAGCGGGACGCGAGTTTCGCGCATTTTGTTCACCCAAAAAGTACACATATATACACAGTATACATATAGCTCATGGAATGCGTTCGGTGACGACGACGCGAGATCCATGATTTTCGTTCACCCAAACAGTGCTCAACGCGGCTAAAGAAGTTTTCACTTAAAAAAAACAATGTTACATATACAAAAAAAATATGTACCTATATGTAAATTTCAACTCTAGATTGCACCTGTACAAAGCCAGGCCGGTTCGTAGTGCGTATATAATCTTATCTCTGAATTTGCCTTCTCTAGGATTTCAGGTAGTAATTAAAAAAACATCAAACGTTATCAAAGAGATTTTTATCCAGTTTTTTTTCAAGCTGTGATTTCAAAGTGATTTAGAACTGACAGCATACTGCATTATAACAGTTCACTTCTCTGAGGATTTATGTCGAATTCTTCGTTTGTCATTTCATGAATAATTAATATTTTTTCCCAAATTGTGACTACATATATATAATTTGATTTGAACGACGAGGAATCCCGAGAAAGTTCTAGACGGCCATTCCGCGATGACGTTTAGAATTGACACATCGACTAAGACTTTATTGTATTGTGGTCATACCTAACTATATACAAGTAATGAACATAAAATTATAGCAACCGAACGAAGTTAAATACTGGTTGAATGACGATAAATATGAAACTAATTATAGACATGTGTTTATTGTTTATGTAATTTTCTGAATTATATACTTTATTTATATCTCACAAGCTGCTAACCGCGGCTTCGGACAAACAAACAGACAGCAGGCAGACAGACCGAGACTTATTATCTAATCTAACTAATATTATAAATCCGAAAGTAACTCTGTCTGTCTGTTTGTTACGTTTTCATGCCTAAACCGCTGAACCGATTTTGATGAATTTTGGTATAGAGATAGATGGGACCTTGGAGAAAGGCATATGTTACTTTTTATGTAGGTACCACGCGTGCGAAGCCGCGGGCAGCAGCTGGTAATTTATAATATTAGTATGAATTCTCCGAACTAAAGGCGTTTCTTAGTAATAAAATATTGTTTTTTCCTTATAGTTCACATAATAATTTGATGAGTACCAAACTTAGGTAATTACATACGCTCATAATCAGTATCATCCACAGCCCGACTGCTGGGTGAATGTACCTATCTACTATAATACTATAATATTATACATGTGAAAGTAACTCTGTCTGTGTCTGTTTGTTCGTAACGTTTTCGCGCCTAACCCGCTGAACTGATTTTGATGAATTTTGGTATAAAGATACATGGAACCTTGGAGACGGACATAGGCTACTTGTTATGTAGGTACAACTCGTGCGAAGCCGCGGGCAGCACCTAGGAGGTATATATAACCACTAAGACCTTTGTATGTGCCATCCCTTCGGAACCTTTGCCAACCTCATCTAGGGTCTGCCCGCGATGCTTGCGATATCGTCTTTCCATACCCGGTTCTTGGACGCAATTCAATTTAGAGTTTTACTCCCTCTGTTATCATCTTCCCCAACTAACTTTGACCTCTGTTCGACTTCTAATGACGACGTTGGGAACACGATCTGTTTATGCCGAGCATAACGCAGTCCATGGTTTTTTGTGCAACCCCACAATACACAGCCTCCTGGGTGAGCGTTCATATTTCGACACAGTAAGTCCTGGTGGGCACTACACATGGTTTTCCTCGTATGGGTGGGCCTTCAGATATTGTTGTATTTTTTCAGCTGACTTAAGCGTGGACTGACGACATTGAAAATATCGCAGGAAGTCGGTGGATGGAGAGGGCTCAAAATCGTTCTTGCTGGAAATCAATTGGGGGGCCTATGTTCAGCAGTGGACTTCTTAAAGGCTGATAATAAGATGATGAAGTATTGAACTCTTCTGGAGAATTGTTTTGATGTTCTCCAGAGGATTGAATATTGCCAAAAGAAACGTATCTACTCGAATTCATTCGAATGTGTTTTTTTTATTTCTCTCATAAACAATGTCACTGATTGTAACATTCAGTGGTAAATCACTTTTTTAGCGTGGTTAAAATTTTACAATTTTAAATTTTAAATACATCATTTTAAGATAATTTATAACACCCAGAGAGAAAACAAACACCTATGTTCATAACACAAATGTTTGTCCTGGGAAAGAATCGAATCCACGAACTGCAGCGCAGAAGGCAAAGCAACCACATCAGTTACCAACTGAGCCAGATAGTAACAAAACAAAATACAAACACGCCCTAGACTTTACGACTGTGTCTGTACACTAATACCAAGTGGGTAGCACAATCATTCATTATTTTTGGCACATGGCCACGCTTTGCACAGTAGTTAGTACTCCGTACGTGACAGGTTGCAGGCCCATGGCCGCTTATAGGAATACTAACCAATGACGCAAACCTTTAAATTTTATTTTATATTCCAGAATGTGTCGGTGTACTCACGATGTTTTCGAGAATGATGTAACGATGTTATCGTTTGAGAACACTGACATTGCGCATTTTTTGAGAGGAAAAATCCATTCCTGCCTGACCAGGTTTGAACCCTTATGATCGAAAGCCACACCACTAGTGATAAAAGAAAACGATGGAAAAATTTGATATAGGCTTTTTTCAACGAACTAATTGCTTAGAACTTCTTGCGAATAGCCAGTGTTCTCCGAACATGGAATATTTTTTATTAACAAATATGTTTTTGATAACATTGTTAAAAAAAAACGAAATAGCTCACAAATAAAAACGTCAAAACGTTATTTTATAGTTTATCTGATCTGAGCATCTGAGCAAAACAATCCCAGCATTATTATTGGCTTAATTTAGTAAACTACGAGTATATATAGATAATATAAGTATAAGCACCCCATGCACCCCACGCAATTTAGTAAACTACGAGTATATATAGATAACATAAGTATAAGCACCCCATGCACCCCACGCAATTTTTCAAATAAAACATTTTTTCTTACTTACATTTATTAAAATTTATTTTCTATTTTTTAGTTTGGTTTTCTATATAAAGCGTGTTTTTTAGTTTTTTTAAACTATTAATTTTATTTTCTACTTTTTAGTTTAAGGATAATCGGATATGTTTATTTTTTTTATTTTTTTATTTTTATTCGAATTATTGCATTGTCATCGGTCTTTGACAGGTGTGCAAAATTTGAATGAAATCTGGCCGTTTAAAGTGGGTCAAAATCGCGTGTGTACTATGTAATAGGCTCAAATTTTTTTCTATGAAGTCGGTTGTCTTTTTAGTTTTTAACCGACTTCATCAAAAAGGAGGAGGTTCTCAATTCATCGGAATCTTTTTTTTTAAAACGTAATTTTTTACCGGACGACTCTTACAGAAAACAGACCAAGCTGCGAATTCCGTCATGAATATATGCCTTAATCATTTGTTAGCAGCTGTTATTAAATATTTACTTTACCGTCTCGATTGACCTTCGTTTCAATTCGGCTAACGAAAGATGTAGATGTAGGAGGTAAATGTTGACGTCATTGAGGAAAATCCTTACATACCTACATTCTTACCAAATTGGTAACTCAGTTTGCACATTCATGACATGACCACTCAATAATACCTATCTAATTAAACTATTATTTACAGAAATGATCAAATTACAGAAATATAAAATGCACTTGAAACAGTTGAGATATCTAAGGACCGTTTAAAAATGATCCATATATAACTCAATTGATCCAGATCACAGCCAGAAGGCAGCGTTTCCAAGATACTGGCGGCATTGCCACGTTGAATGGCAATGCTAATACGCTGAGCCAGATAGGTGCTAGCTCTTGAGTCTCACAATGTCTCTACCTACCAGAGACGCCGTGAAATAATTTTGTAAACGCGATTCCTGTTCTCCACGGGCCCAGAATCTCAACTCCAAAAGGCCAAAATATGTAGGGCTTATCCAAACCGGCATATTTGCGCCTTTTGAGGACCTCGGCACATTCAGCCGCCGCAGCAGCTCTAACGGAAGTCCCCGACAGATGGGATGCGGCCAGAAGGTCCACACAAGTCGCATCCCACACCAGAGGCTTACCACGTCTCCAGGGAATTAATGAAAAACCATCAGGCCTCACGTATTATCTACGTCTAAGATCGTGGGTGTCACTGCTGCTGCGGCAGAAGACCTCAAGAGGCGGAAATATGCAACCATTGGCAATAATATATATTTCTGCCTTTTGGGGAACTTTAGGCCCGTGGGGACCTGAGGCGTGGATCCTATTCAGAGAGTTATCGAAGAGACTGGTGGGCAAGACCAATGATCAAAGGACTGGTGCTTACCTCGGACAAAGGATTAGTATGGCTATTCAATGAGGTAACGTTGCCAGCCTTTTGGGCACTTTACCTACGGTCAGTGAACTAATTCTGTTTATTATCTACAATTAATTGTACTAGTGGTCGCCCAGTAGTCGAAATTCGACCTTAATTTATTTTAATTATAAGTTTGAACATTATTATGGTTCTATTGTCAAAGACTACTCCATAATCACAGCTTTTGCCGAGCCTACACTGTTGATTTGCCTATTTTTTTTTACAATTTATATGAAATTTCAATCAAAAAATCCAATGATACACTCCACGTGTAACTGCCTCGGAAACATTAGCTCCTGAGCTAACCATAGCAAACGATGAATTGTATTTGCGAATATTTACGAAATCTTTTTTTGACTTACTTTTCATTGAAGGTTCACTTGAAATAAGTCCATCTTACAATGATTTAAAATATTCATTTTGACTTGAGGGCGGTAATATTGCTTTACCCTTATGACAACATGAAGTGAATGCAGTTCTGTCACGTACCTAAAGTGACTTCAGATTCAAAATGTTTCGCATTACAAAACCTGCATTCTAAATCCATTAATCCACAATCATAACTATAAGAAACTTTTGGAATGACATTTCGTGCACATTTAAATGTATCTATAAAATTCACTTCTTCATTCAGTATAATATTAACACTATTTGAATTATCATTAGATACGATTATTGTGTGTCCGCGAATATAGATTCCTTCTTCTTCGTGTCTCACTCCGACCCGTCATTGTTCTATGTCGAGGCATAATAAAAGTAGAAAAAAATATTTCATTAAATTACTGAAATCGAGAAGAGAAAAAGATTTTAGTAGCCACCACAATAATATAAATACAAAAAGATCTATCAATATATATATTTAATATGTATAATTAAATATAATATATATATATATAACATATATATAATACATATATAATATTGATATATATATATATAGGTAATATATATATTCAATTTATATACCTAACAAATATATATTTATTTACCTATATAATATTGTTAATTCAAATTACTGTTACACAACCTTCTTATATTAGATTTATATTTTTATATTGAGCGATCGGTATTTCACTAATAACTAATTAATATATTGTAATAGGTAAATGAATTTATTATGGTTATTTTTGACATTCAGTAAGACTATAGACCAATAATATACTAATATATTCTCAATTTGACCGGCTTTAACAAAGAGAATTTCAGACTTTAACAAAAAACAAAAGAGTATATACAAAAGAGTAACTATGCTCATGTGCTCTTATACTCGTATTATGCTCATATATGTGTGTGTGTCAAATATATGATAGTGTGTGTGTAATGTTTTTTTTATTGATTTAATTTATTTTTCATGCATAACTAAAAAAAAATATTAGCATTCTGCACTTCTTCTCTATATAAATTATAAGTGTGTGAAATTTCATACTCCTCCGTCCGCGCAATTTTTGTAAAAAGGGGTACAAAGTTTTGGGTACTGGTATGATATGATATGGTATGTTATTTGTGTATGTCCTTGAACCATGTTAGTTTCTCAAATAAATATACAAGTTTCTTATTATAGAGATTTTTACAGCAACGCGTGGATGGGTCAGCTAGTTTCATATAAAAGCGAAATCAGTGTGAAGTTTTGCGTTCGGCCAATCACCGTTACTAGGCCCGACTGAGACACAGAAGGTTGACATTTCGATTCCAACCGCGCGCCAAATGCTTGTATGATGCAAGTATTTATCTCGGGTTTGGGTGTTTCTATGTATAATTTGTATTAACAAAAAATAGTATATCACATGCATAACACATGCTCTGCTACCTATCGGAGCAAGATGGTGAGTGAAATGTCCGTATTATTATATTATTATTATTACTTGCAAGTTAAACTCACCCAAAGCGCTCGTGTTACAGCCACTTAAGTAATTCGTTATAGGACCTATATAACGAATTACCTAATTACGCACTGTGAAAAAACCGCGGTTAAAATTACATATTTCGGATTAGACGTTGAATAGCCGAAAAAAATCCCCGCGAAATAATGCGCGTTATTTCTTACCAACGCAGAAGCAAAGCTCTGCGAGGTCAGCATGGCGATTATGGAACGCTGATAAAATCAATGTCAGTTTCGATAAGCAACAGGCATTATTTCACGGATTGGTATTCAAATTCAAATCTTTTTATTTCGGACAACTTAGATCCATAGTTAGTAGCACATATATATAGGACAAAAGGGAGTTAGTAATACAATGATATAAAAGATATAAAGTAAAAAGAGAAGTTGACGCTGGTTCGCTGGTAATGAGCAGTTTTCTGGGATCACCAGCGTTACCAGCGTACCAGCTTTCCAACATCGGCAACGATTACCTGTCCGGTATAGTTTTCAGGATGCTGTTATGACTGTCTCGAACTCTACGGATTAGGGATGCAGATTTCTTGCGAATAAGTGCTTCAAAGCCATCAGTTTGGTATTCAGCAAACATCCCTGAAGCAGTGCAGAAGCGAGGCAGCCCCAACATCATCCTGAAAATATTACTGTATTGGATGCGTATGGTGGCCAGCGAGTTTTTGGGGTACTTGAACCACAGGCTTCCCGTGTACATATTCTGACAGTAGGCTTTAAACAGAGTAATTTTTACTTGTTCAGTACAACGGAAAAACCTGCGGGCCAGCATATGACCCCTAACTACTAGTGACCTACGTTCCTTTTCAATATCAGCATCGTCTTTAAGGTCGTCGGCAATGAAATGTCCCAGATACTTAAACTGAGTTACTGAGTTTAACGTTCATGCCATTCAGGGTTACGTTATAGGTGTTGTTATCGGGACCTTTTCCGAGACTTCTATTAAGGAGTCTATTCTATTAACTCTATTAAGTACATTCGGTTTATATCTCAGTTTCTATTCATATGACAGTGTGTGCTACAATGAACTTCAACCATCCGTAATACCAATTTAATAATAGTAACTGAAAGTTGTTAGTATCAATGTTTTGATAGTATCAGAATTCCATAATCAATAATCATAATCTAGGCAGAACCTACATGCAGTGGCATTTTCCTCTGAGTGCATCCCTGCTTCGGAGGGCTTCACGTTCCATTAACTACGTCACAAGTGGCGGCTATTGACTGATACGAATGTTTTTGTTGGTACCTACATAATTTACAGTAATTATAGATAGTAGTGGTCGCTCACTGGTCAAAATTCGACCTTAATTAATTTATAATTAATGTATTTTACATGCATAATTTAAAAAACAATATTAGCATTCTGCCTCCATTTCTATATAAATAATCTATAAGTTTGCAAAACTTCATACTCCTTGGTCTGCGCAATTTTCGTAAAAATGGGTACAAAGTTATTGCTTCACGTATTAATATAATAATTTATTTTCTAATAGCAACAGAAACGTAGAGAATAATAAACTATCATATTAAATATATTTGAAACAGTGAAACAGTTGAGCTATCTGAGGACCATTTAATAGGATCTATAGGTAGCTCAGCTGATCCAGATCTCTGCCAGAGAGACACTGGCGGCATTGCCACGTTGAATGGCAGTGCTAATACGCTGGGGCAGATAGGAGCCCGCTCTTAGATCACGCGATGTTTTTACAAGTTGCCTTGAAATAATTTTTGAAAATGCGATGGGCTCCTGTTCCCGCGGACCCATAGTCTCGACTCCAAAAGGCTCAATTTTAGATATTGTATGCAGTTATTTTTGGCATGATTGTTATCAATAAATTATAGCAAAAATGAATTACTTTAGTATATACTTATCACTTACTTATCTAGCATTTGACACTTAAAGATAATAATATAGGACAAGGTAACTGTTGTTTTAGCTAGAGCCATTACAGATTAAAACCAATAATCAGAAAATTTGTTAAAAAATCATCTTGTTTCGGTTCTCCAGCACCTGTGAGCCTCCTTCACCGAGTCTAACGTTATTGTTGTATGTAAGAGTGCTTTTATCGGCTTCTGCGAAAAATGCAGTCATAGCTTTGTATCTAGGTATGTGATAGAGATGAAAATGTATACAGAACATGACTCAAGTTATGACCATCGATACACTCAGATCCCGTCCACCGATGATCGAAAACAACAAACCGCGAAATCGTATCCATAGACCGATTAATGTCCCGATAAAGTGCTATTGCCATGAGAGAGTCGATATTCGGCTATTTCAGTTCTGCTCAATCCTCCAGGTCACCAACTAGTCCCATAAGCCACCAAATGTTTAGGCTGTGGAGCCTACACTTCGTTTAGTCTAGGCTAGACCAAAATGGCTTAACAACATTAAATAGTGGTCGGTAAATATTCCTCTTGATTGTTTCAGCCCGTTTTCTGGGCCTCGAGCTGATATCGGCCAAGAACACTCTTCGCTGCAGCATCGCGGTGTTTGTGTGTTGGGCTTTCGTGGTGGCAGTCGGACTTGCTCTCTACCTGTTCAAATACACGCTGCCTAAGACGCAGACGAGACTTGATCTAGGTAACTCTCGGTTCTGTTTGGATAATATGACGTATGACGACGTATGCATTAGTATTTTTAAAACTCCCTATAGAAATTGGCGGTCTCGTCAACTTCATTACTTTGTCATCTTTAAACCTTATCTGTACCTTTCGCTATCGAATGTCTAGGTAATCCCTGTTTTACAATTGGATAACCTACTACAATTTCAACCTCTTGAACAAAACTCTAAATAAAAGCAGTCCTTTCTTTTGGCTAGGTATAAAGGAAGCGTGGTACCTCCGGCGAGGCGACTGGCAGGCGATGTCTCCATATGAAGTTCATTTCCTAAGCCTCCCGGTACGCTACGCCCTAATTGGGCACAGTGCTATGACTTACTGCGACGAGCAATACTCCTGCATCGAAGAGGTGCTGGAGATACAGAGCGACCACCTCAGGCGGGGTTGGGATGACATCGGCCCTAACTTCCTGGTATCAGGAGACGGCCTGGTGTTCGAAGGCAGAGGAGCTAACGTCCACGGCGCTATGGTTCGAATGTGGAACGCTAAAAGCATCACAATAATGTTCCTGGGGAATTACGCCAAGAATAAAACGAGACCGGAACAGTTCGCGCACGTGAATGTGTTACTGACTGAGCTGGTGAAGCACCGGGTGCTGACAGATGACTATGTGTTGATGGGACACTGCCAAGTGGCGCCGCTGATCATCAGTCCTGGAAAGAACTTGGTGCAGGGACTAAATCATTTCTCCCATTGGGACCCCGTGAACAAAACATATTGTTTGTAATTTATATTTAAGTAGGTACTCTTATTTCTTTGCGATATTTTCTATGGATCAATAGTCTGTTCAACTTTAATATAAGTAGAGTCAGGAATCATTGCATTTTGTCTAAGTAGGTACTTATATATGTATGTCGCAATAACACCTCAGCACTCACCTCCTAGCAGTCAGACCAAAGATGACATTCTTTATTATTTATAAGATTTAAAACATCGGCCAAAGGGCATCGCCCTTCCAAAACGGGTGGTGGATATGATTAATCTTAAGTCGTAACAACTATATTGCGACGAAAGCTACCCGATGTCTACTGTGCCTGTCGCTCACACGCGAAAATACGCCTATAGTATAGATATTAGCGTACAAAAATTGTTTTTCACAGTAGTGATAGCGCAATTCACGTCTATTGTTAGTTATCACAAGTTACATTAGATTAGATGACTTCTGATACAGACAGAACTATTCGTTATAAGATCACCACGCGTGTCGCTAAACGCAAGGATTTACTTGAACGATCATTGTGAAGGGTTTATATACATATACATATTTTATACGCCTATAGTATAGATATTAGCGTACAAAAATTGTTTTTCACAGTAGTGATAGCGCAATTCACGTCTATTGTTAGTTATCACAAGTTACATTAGATTAGATGACTTCTGATACAGACAGAATTATTCGTTATAAGATCACCACGCGTGTCACTAAACGCAAGGATTTACTTGAACGATCATTGTGAAGGGTTTATATACCCTCGGTAGAGTAGACGCCTCCTTGATATTAAGTTACCTAGTTTTTACATTTTAACATTATTTTATTTTGAAATTTTTAGTGGATAGTAGATGTAATTTGTTTAAATATAATATGGGTAGACCAACTAAATGCACTGCTCTGCACTGCATGTAACAAAAATATCATCGATGTATATAATTTTTAGATTTTTGATGATAGTTTAAAAACAGCTCGACCGATTTCGATAAAATTCAAAAAGAACCTGGGAAGTATATATACTCTTTCAAACAAAAAAAGAATTTTTCAAATCGGTTCAGGCGTCTTTGAGTAATCGGTGTAAAATACATTTAAAAAAAAAATATTCCGACGAATTGAGAACCCCTCCTCCTTTTTGATGAAGTCGGTTAAAAAGAGGTAGTCAGAGGTACGTCCAAACATTAGGTATATTTGGCACATACCTATGCCTTGCGAGGTAGTTACAATTCGTTTATTATATGTGACATGCTCTTCTTCTTCCCACTATAATGGGATCTGTCTTGATGATATTTTTTTTTATGTCAAATAATAATAATACCGGACATTCCACACAGCATCATCTGGCCCCAAAGTAAGCAGAGCTTATGTTATAGGTACCACATGACTGATATACTACTTATATACTTTTTTATTTTATTCAAATTTTAAGAACACAACACAATAAAGAATAAAGAAACACCCAGACCCGAGACAAATACTTGCAGATCATAGCAAAACATTACAAATATTTGTCAAATGGTTTTGTTTGTAAGATTTATCGTATACCAAATAAAACACTAAATCGTTTAAACTAGCTTAAAAGATATCATGAACGAGAAATTCTCGCTTACAATACCTATCGATTATCTGATTCATCGGACGCGAGCATGGCGATTATGGAACTTTTGATACAATCAATGTCTATCAGTTTCGATTAGCAATCGGCATGATTTCAATCATTAGTTTGATTGTAACTGGAATAAAATTTTACTAGATGGATTACTATTACTTACCTTCGGTTTAGATCTCAGCTCAAATAAATATAAAGACGGAGTGCAGCGAATCATCAAAGCTAAAACCTAAAAACCATGCTCTTCTATGTGAATACACATTCTCTTCTATATACAATTCCCTAACACTTTTCATGTCACGGAAACACAACAAAACAAGAGAAAAGTATTTACATGTATGTATGTATGTATGTACCTACTTATGGCAAGGAGCTTGATTTGGGTAGGTGCGAGTATTACACAGAGGAGCACGGTTTTTGTGGCTACACTTTGGTTGATCTTCACACTCCGGCTTTATAGATCATTATTTGGTCTAAGGTTTCTATTTATATGACAGCATGTCTGACAGTCAAGATCGACTTCCCGTAATACCAATTCATCAATAGTAACTGAAAGCTGTTAGTATGTATCCATTTTTTGAATAGTATCAGAATTCCAGAATCGCCCCGCTGTTCTTACGATATCTTCTATACTTACTCACCTAGTTTAAACAAACCTGTAGAGGTCAGAATGTTCACACATTGATTAATACATTGATTATACTTACAGTTCTCGTTGTAAGTACTTTAAAACATAAGCCTTTCTCTTCCACTGTCTAATTACTATTGGGGTTAAAATACAGGAGAAATTAGGATGGGAATTTTCATATTATGCAAGCCAAGTTACTCCCTCAGGTCTCCTTAATGAAACAGACTTAACAAATTGGACAACAGCATGGAAAAGTTCTTATTCAACATACATAAACTATGTATAATATGTATATATTTACAAAGAAAGTATATATAAGTAGTATATCAGTCATGTAGTTCCCATAACACAAGCTTTGCTTACTTTGGGGCTAGATGATGCTGAGTAAAATATCCGGCACTATTTATTTATTATTATATTTATATTTAAAATATATATTGGCGGACAATGTACAACACTTTCTAGCCCCAAACTAAGCATTGGTTTTAGTATGGTGACCAGATGACTGATAGAATACTTATATATTTGAAATACATACATATACATACATTGTTTGACGACCTGTGTAGCGCAGTGGGCTTAGGTCCGGCTGAGACGCAGAAGGTTGCGGGTTCGATTCCCGCCGCGGGACAAATGTTTGTATGATCTGCAAGTATTTGTCTCGGGTCTGGGTATTTCTATGTATAATATGTATGTATTTAAAAAAAAAGTATATTAAGTAGTATATCAGTCATGTAGTACCCATAACACAAGCTCTGCTTACTTTGGGGCCAGATGATGTTGTGTGAAATGTCCGGGATTATTTATAATTATTATTATTATTGTTATAATTTATAACACTCGGAACAAACACAAACAATCATCACACAAATGTTCTAATCACAAATTCTAAGAATCTGACTAATCACTTCCCCAGAATCTAACTCAATATTTGTACGTAGATTTTTTTATTTTTTTTTATCATCTTTAAACCTACGTTTGACCACGATCGGATAAGCGACGATGAAGCCGACGATGGGGCACGCTGGTCTTCTAGACCAGCGTATTTAAAAGACAAAGACAAACGTAACGTAACGTGACGTAAAGACACCTATTTACTCGAAATTTGAAGAGTCCTAGATAGTAGTTTTCAGGAAAGACAGACGACGGCAAAGCATTCCAATCCTTGGCTGTACGCATTATGAATGTGGAAGCAAAGCGCTTTGTTCTATAGGGTGGTAGACTGACAAAGTATGGATGATAATGAGCGGTATGTTTGCTTGTCCTGTTGTGAAAAGGAGATGGTAGAATTAGATCATGTAATTATATTTATGATGTTGTTATAGATATTCATAAACACGTTTTTTACCTGATTTCAAAATAAATAAGTACAATAATATAACACTTTTGTCTTATGTAGACAGTACATAGGTAGGTAAGTAGGTACTCAACCTAAAGGAGGTAAATAAGTGAGTGTGTCATATATAACTAGAATTAATTGAATAATTTTAATCTCAATTATTTTTAAGTTACAATTAAAAAGTTTTTTACCTGACACTATATGTTTATTTTCTTCTTCTTCTTCCTATAATGGCATTAGTCTAGATATAAATTTTGCCAATGTCACGAAATTTTCTTTATTTTTACTGTCACAAAGTCATAGTCGATCGTCATTTGTCGATTCTAAACACCAACGCGGAATGCCCGTAAGTATTCTTGGTATCTCGTCGTGCCTACACACAAAGAAATTGTCTACAATTGTGCTATGGAAGTCTTAATTTATTGATCCAAATTCCACTAAGATTTCCCGATAATACATTAAACAACACGACTAAAACTAATTAATTCAAGAGAGCTGTTACTTCGTGAAATGGTAAACGAAGAATCACAATGTTAATTTATTAACCTTACTGGAGAGCCTCGCTTTTTGCATAGGGTCTAGTAACAAGCCTAGTAAAAATCCCCAACGCTGACGCTCTTACTTTAAACGTCTCTTAACTTCTGCTAAAAGCAAATCACTGTTTAAAATAGTGGTAAATAGTGACAGGGAGATTCTTTAGCAGTGTTTAGACAGTGTTCACGTTGGGGGGAATTTATAAGGAAGGCCTTGAGAGAATTGCAAAAGGTTAAAACTTTCAAAATAAAAAAAAACATGTGTGCAATTCACACGTGGTAGAAGTGAAACGTTCAAAAAACAAATGTTACGTACACGTATACATAACATCCCGGTTGTTGTGATGCCATTTCTCAAGCTTTGTACTAAGCATGCGCGCACTAACACGTAGGTATAATGCTTCCTATCTCATTTTCTCCCACGTTCATTCTTATGAATTTATGTGTCTGTCTCTCTTTACTGTCGCTTTTTAGTTTCATCGACTTTCAAATCATAACAATGCTAAAGAAGTTTTCACATCAAAAATTGTCTAAGGAAAGTGACAGAAATTCGTTAAGTTCTAGGAAAATGTTTATATATCATCCTTGATTAAATGCTTAGTATTAGATTATCTTTATTGACCGAGCTATCGCGAAGCGCGGGCGTGTTCCTGTTTCCACCTAGGCAAAATGCTTTCGTATGTCTGTCCGAACGGCGTCCGGCCAGCGTCTGTCCGGATGTTCTCCTCTATAGGTCGCATTTCTCAACCGATTTTGTGAGCAGGTTCTATAACCTAGTATTGGTAATTTTTCAAAATGGCGAGGATATGGGGGTTGAAATGAGGTCTACAGCTCACAGAGCCACTAGTTTAAGTCTAGCTAGAACCTTATAGGCCTAGTAGAAGAAAACAAACGTAGGTTATGTAGGTAGGTATCTAATCCGTGACCTACTAAGACCTAAGCAGACATGCATCAATTCAACGATTTGGTTACCATTTTGGTCAGTCGTTCATGCCACCGCTAACTGCCTTATACATCTGCTGTGCGATTATGTAATTCTGATACTATCAAAACATCGATATATACTTACAGCCTTCAGTTACTACTGATAAATTGGTATTACGCAGGTTGAAGTTGATTGAAATGCTGTCATTATAAATAAGTAGAAACTGAGATAGAAAACGAACATACGTTATACAAATTTTTGAAATAATGCCTTTTGCTAGTCGCAACTGATTGTATCAAAAGTTTCATAATAGCAATGCTGATCACCATGAGTTGCTAAAGGCAGATCTTAGATTTCTGGAGAACTCTGTAACCTTGCCTCTATAACAAAACGAGTTCTACTTATCCCTACTAATATTATAAATGCGAAAGTAACTATGTCTGTCTGTCACGTTTTCACACCTAAACCGCTGAACCTATTTTGATGAATTTATATCTCTTGGTATAGAGATAGATGGGACCTTGGAGAAAGACATAGGCTACTTTTTATGTAGGTACCACGCGTGCGAAGCCGCGGGCAGCTGTTGGTTATAAATAAATAATGCCGGACATTTCACATTGCACGTCTGGCCCCTAAGTAAGCAGAGCTTGTGTTATGGGCACCACATGACTGATATACTGCTTATATACTTTTTTGTTAATTCATACATGTTATAGAAACACCCAGACCCGAGACAAATACTTGCAGATCAACAAACGTTTCTCCCGCGGCGGTATTAGAACCCGCAACTTTCTGCAAACTCAGCCGGGCCTTAGCCCACTGCGCTACAGAGGTCGTCAGGAATTATAAAAATAATTACTTATAGAATTATCAAAGAATATCCCAATTGTTCCTTCAAGATATCGAGTATTTGCTGCTTTACTTCCGCTTTTAATATGCGTTTTCCACTAGACCTCCCCCTGCCTTGCTACCTATGGAAGATTATCACGAGCACGTCGCGGGGAGAGAGGCTGTGGTGCATCGCTGGGATTTCCACCATCGTGATCTGTATCACGCTGATCATTTTCTTCACCAGGGGCGCAGAACCTGTCGAGGATATTGGTAAGTTTTACAACTTGCCTACCCATACAAACTACCTATTATAAGTGGGGTTTTTTGTATAATATGTATGTATTTGCAATAAATGTATAAGTATAAGGAGTATATCAGTCATGTGGTTCCCATAACACAAGCTCTGCTTACTTTGGGGCCAGATGATGCTGTGTGAAATATCCAGGATTATTTATTACTAGCTGTTACCCGCAACTTCGTACGCGTATGCTTAGAACCTTTATTTTTATATTTGTAAGAAATGCGTTGTGCATCTAAAAAACATCTCATTAGTTTAATCCCCTATTTTGCCCGCTTCGGGGATGATTTTGCACAAACGTTGAAAGACGTATTTCTTTATTTCTTACCAAAAGCCTAAATATGAATGTTCAGATCCCTAACTTATGATAATATGAGTTGCCGAAACAAACTTTCATCCCCTATTTCACCCCTTCAAGGTGGTTTTTTCTAGCAAAAAGTAGCCTATGTTCTTCCCCCGAATGCAATACATCTTGTTACCAAATTTCATCAAGATCCGTTCAGCCGTTTAGCCGTGAAAACGTAACAAGCAGACCGACAGAGACACTTTCGCATTTATAATATACTAGCTGGTGCCCGCGACTTCGTCTGCGCAGGATTAGTACTTCCTGTAATTCTAACGGTTTTTACAGCGCACGCCTGAATAGCTTGCAGATGGCATATTTTTTCCTACTTTCTTGACACTTATCGTTATATTTAGGACAATTCACACAATATCTTTATAAATTATAGCCTATGTGTTACTGTGAAGTTTCTTTAAAATCCATTCAGTAGTTTTTGCGTGAAAGAGTAACAAACATACATACAAACTTTCGAGTTTATAATATTAGTAAGGATAAGGAGAACAGTGTTGTGGTAAAGCAGCAAAAAGATCTCAGCATTATGCTTCCCTGTCAGCTGACAGGTCAGCGCTGTTATTCTGCCGAGACGAGACCTTCGATCCAGTCACTCAACCTTACGAAAATATGCCTATGTCTTTTCTCAGGCTTTAGACTATCTGTGTACCAAATTTCATATAAATCGGTTCAGTAGTTATGGCGTGAAAGCGAGACAGACAGACAGAGTTACTTTGGCATTTATAATATTATAGAAAGGATTAACTATGGATTCGAATGTGTCGGTCTGTCCGTTTGTTTGGTTTATTTACGTCTCACGGCTACATTTCTTAAGATGTAAGACGGTTGTAGTTAGCATATCTACTTATAAAGGCAATTTATTAATCAAATTAGTTAGGCAGTCACGGAATAAATATTTTAGGGCCTTGAGTACAAATATTTCTTTGCAATTTTGGCATGATGATCTTTAGATCGATTACACGTAACGAGTACAGGCGAGATAGTATAAATGAAGGTGTCGATGGAACACGCGTTTGGAACGAAGTCCATTTCGTATGCAGGGTTGGCATAATTAATCATTAAAGTGCCAGGCTCTCATTCTCTCTACCCACACCTCTCTTTAAATTTGATTATTGATGCAATAAATAACTCTATTCAAAATTATTGATATATTACATATGTACACATATGTATATATATATATTTATATAGATAATTCTACTGTACGTGTGTAGGTCACTGAAAACCTCCTAAACGGCTGGACCGATTTGAATGAATTTTTTGTATGCGTTTGGGTGGCGTCCTGGATGGGTTAGATTCACAAATCAGCCCGGCAGATGGCGCTGCAGTCGGTACAATTAGATATATTTTTTTCTTTTTAAAACGCGCGGACGATGTCGCGAACGAGACAGCTAGTAAATATATATGCAGACCTGTTCTGATACTATCACAACATTGATATTACTTTCGGTACCTATTTTATCTGGAAATCTTTACTTTGATATTGCATATTTAAATTACTTAGTGTATATTTATCTGCAAGTATTTGTCTCCGGTCTGGGTGTTTCTATGTATAATATGTATGTATTTACTAAAAAAAAAAGTATATAAGTAGTATATCAGTCATGTGGTACCCATAACACAAGCTCTGCTTACTTTGGGGCCAGATGATGTTGTGTGAAATGTCCGGGATTATTTATTTATTATTTATTTATATTTACTATCTCAATTGTATCCGTTTTCTAAATTGTTAACTATTTGTGTAAAACTTATTTGGCCTTATCAAACCGCGCGGGAGCGGGGATCTCAAACTGGTTCGAACTAACCGCGCGCGTTCTTGTGATGGCGTCTTCACAAATTCATGTAGAAGAATTAATAAAGGCTATTCAAGCACGACCTACACTGGGGCTGTCGAAACAACGTCAATACAAACCCGCACCGCGCTGCCTGTCTGGCCTAGTACTAAGATTTGAAACCTACGTAATACAACATCACAGTTGATGGAAACATAGATTTTGTCAAAACTGGTTTCAAAAAGCAATCAAACTAATGTCATATAACAATTTATTGTTATACACAGCTTCCATCTAACTAGCCCAAACTAAACATAGCTTGTATTATGGTGACTAGATAACATATACGATAGAATACCTATATATATTTAAGTATGTAGGTACTAATGATATGTGTATTATAAGACCCAGACACAATACGAACACCTGTGTTCATCACACAAATGTTTGTCCTGTAAGGGAATCGAACTTACAGCGCAGAAGGTAGGGCTTCAACCAACTGTGGTAAAAGGTCAGTCAATGATTGAAACAATTTATATACATAATACCAAATCCCTTGTAGCGAATAGAAGCTTATAAATAAATAAATAATTAATCCCAGACCATTACACACAGCATCATCTGGCCCAAATTTAAGCAGAGCTTGTGTTATGGGTACCACATGACTGATATACTTATTAGTATTATTAATATCAGCCCAAACTGTCCCACTGCTGGGCAAAGGCCTCTTCCCATACTCTCCATGCATCCCTCTTCCGCGCTAAGACTGTCCAGTCGGCGCGGAATTTGGTGAGCTCGTCCTTCCACCTGGTTCGCGGTATGCCGCGACGTCGTCGTACCGTATCAGGGCACCACTCTGTAGTCAGTTTGTCCCACTGGTCTCCCTACATGCGGCATACATAACCAGCCCTTATGAGCTTGGAGATATGCTTGTATACTTTTTTATGTAAATACATACACATTATACATAGAAACACCCAGAACCAAGACAAATACTTGCAGATCATTCATTATACAATAATCCATAGGCAATCTAACAAAAAACGGTTCAGTTACTGAATGTTTCCTAACCAGCGCCGCATGAGTGGAACATCACACGCGGCATGTGGTTAGCTAAGAAGTTCGTCACGGAGAACGACACTAGCGCTTACGAGCCGCTCCGCCTGGTCATCATCCAGCATACCGTCAGCCAGGAGTGCCATCTCTTCATCAACTGCGCTGCTGAAATGCGCAACCTGCAGGCTTGGAACATAAGGGATTGCCGTTGTGATATTGCGTAAGACCTTTTTACATCAAACAGAACTGTAATCTCCAGGGTCGGTAGACACTTCAAATAACTAAATAAATATTGCTGGACAATGCACACAACACCATCTAGTCCCAAACTAAGCATAGCTTGTATTATGGTGACTAGATGACTGATAGAATACCTATATATTTTTAAATACATACATATGATACTTTATAACACCCAAACACAGAACAAAAACCTATGTTCATCACACAAATGTTTATCCTGGGAGGGAATCGAACCCTCAACCTACAGCGCAGAAGGTAGAGCTACTACCAACTGAGCTGACAGGCCAGTCAAAATATTTATTATACAATATAATCAAATAATTTAGGTACAAACAAGCTTTCTATCATAACTAGTCAGTAATAAAAATTGAAAAAAGTCTTGTTTAATAAGAGAAAAAAATTTTGAATCAGCGAAAAAACTGATAACTAGTTATGAAATCTTAGTTACGAACGTGGACGAATGGAAATAGCGTTATCTCACAACATAGTATAACGGTATAAATTATGGATAATTTAAATATGTCAATAATATCCATGGACAAAAATATAGGTTTTAACATTTTAACAGATTTGTTACTGAAGTTGCTAAAATACAATTTACAAAATGTAGATTTTTCCATAACTTAGGTACTCCGATTGAGTTAGCGCTTTTCGGCTTATCAGGCAACACGCTATCTTGCGCACTTCCGTAGAGTGGGCTCGGTTAGGGTGGTGCTTTTATTACAGACGATAGTTATTTTATTTTACACTAGATGGCGCCACAAGAAAAGTAGAACGCGTTTTGCAAACTATAAATATTTTTCTATTATTTACCTAAGCTAGAGATTTGTTATATTAGAATTAGTACCTTTTAAATAAATTATTTTCGGTGGACTTCGAATCCTAACGACTATCAAATCCAAGCACCACCTAGCGGTAATTTAGCAAAGCTTTTACCTACCTATCTAATGAACCAGATGAATTACATGAAGTATAGGTACTTTTTAAGTTCCCGTATAATTCAAGATTGGAGCTTAGTTTGTGGCTAGATGGTGCTGTGGTGCTAGAGGATTGCTCTCTAATATTTGTGTATGAATCACGAATGAACGTATGTAAATAAATCTATGAGTAAACGACAGAAGACGAACGTATGCGAATATCTGGTGTTTAACCCACGAATACCTTTATGATAGGACTTTCTTAGTATGTTTCTATATTTTGCTAATGACCTTTTTTGACAGAGAAGACGAGTTTTGCCTGATACCTCCTTATTCGTCTCCAGGTATAACTTCCTGATAGGTAACGACGGGCGAGTGTACGAGGGCAGAGGCTGGGGGAAACTCGGGGCACACACGTTGAACTACAACAGTTGTTCACTTGGCATTGGATTTGTAGGTAAGTTTCAGTAATTTCAAGTTACTATCGTGCCAACTGCTGGTACATTATTTTTGAATGTTGAACTCGAGATTTGTCAACGGGCGATGGAGCGTAGCATTCGCTGATGCGCGCTGATGTAGCTCAAAACGTTACGAAGCTGAAGTGGAGCTGAAGTGGTCATGTCTGTCGCTTGCCTGATAAACTGTGTGCCAAAATGACCACTCAGTGGAGCCCTGAGGCAGCGAGACGGCGCCGTGGTAGACCAAAAAAGAGATGGCGAGATGATCTCGACACCTTTGATAGAGCTTGGGTCCAAACAGCTCAAAACCAAGATGACTGGAGAGATCAAGGGGAGGCCTTTGCCCAGCAGTGGGACACAATGGGCTAATCGTAATTATAATCGTAAACGATGCCACAAACAGACGCCGAATGCTTCAAATAGCGCGCAATATCGAATTTAAATGGGCGATTCAAATCGCAATATTCTGAAATATGTAACTTTCTCATTTTTATGCGTTTGAAGTCTCCAATTTCCACAGAGAAGCGCGAAAAAAATCACCGCGGAAATATCCCTAATGCGCGCTAGGCTAAACCTGTTTTTTGGGGTTATCAAGGTTCATAAACCGTGACTAAGGATCTCTGATAGTAATAACAACAACAATAATGAAACATTTCCAAAGTTTGTTTATCATTATGATTTCTGCGTAGGTAGATAAAACCTATCTTATCAGAAGGGAGAGGTGGCCGCTTGATAACACCTTGCTTAGCTAAGTACTTACCAAAATGGAGACGACTAAGCAATATACTTACGTCACGAACCTTTCTGATACCTAATTAATAATTTTAATTGTAGTGCCATTACCTATCGTGCATGTATTATATAGTACGGTGCAAAGGGATGTAGAGATAATAATAGGTAAATAGGTGAAGACCAATGAAGTTGCCGTTTTTTATAGAACCAGTTCTATATACCATCAACTTCATAATTAAAAACCTATTTTTACTAGACTATGTACGAAAATAATTACAGAAATGTACAGAATAATATACAATAATACAAAATACACGTGAAGTAGTTGAGCTATCTAAAGACCAGCGTTCCCACGTTGATTGGGAATGCTAATACGTTGAGCCAGATAGAAGCCAGCTCTTGGGTCACGCAATGTTTCTACCAGACGCCGTGTAATAATTTTGAACTACTAGACTACATTGATTAAATAATGTCAAATAGCGGCCACCATCGATATAAATATATCCGTTCAGCCGTTTAGCCGTAAAAATGTAACAAACGGACAGACAGACACTTTCCAATTTATAAAATTCTTACTAGCTGTTGCTGTTAGCTGTCGCGGCTTCGTACGCGTAGTACTTTCATAAAAAGTAGCCAATATCCGTCCCCATGATAAAAATGTATCTCATTACCAAATTACATCAAGATCCGTGTAGCCATTACAAGGTAACAAACGATCAGACAGAGACACTATCAGAGCAGCAGCTAAACTTGAATAAATTAAAATTGTTATTTCAGGCGATTACCGCGAAGAAATCCCGGGACACTCAACAGTCACAGAGCTCCAAATAAACAGAACATTTACACTCTTGGACTACGGAGTCAAATCCGGGTATCTACACAGTGATTATCGCGTGCAAGGGGCTAAGGACGTTCAGTCCACGGCATCTCCTGGCTCCAACCTCTACAACGTTATACGGAAATGGAAGCACTACGGCAACGCGACGCATTATAAGAACAAAAGCTGTGACCAGATTTACGCCGAATTTAAAAATGGCTAAGGGTTGGTGTGTGCTGATAACGCAGACGAGATAACATCCTAGCCAAGATCCTATTTCTATAGACTTGCTATAAGATCAAATTGTTTAGGTAAGACCACAGAACAGAAAATAAGATCTCTTTGGTGTGGTTATGACACTAACTAGGGATAAGTCACGTGTAAGCGTTTATGCTGCTGTCATTTCCACACGGGATTCTTCGCTTGTCATTGAAGTAACATAGCACTTCTAAATTATTATTTTTTTCTCATGCTACAACATGTTTTATTCAGTAATCTTAGCGGAATTTTAATCAATAAATTGTGACTTCATAACACAAGTACGGACAATTGAATTGAAATTGAAAGTGTATTATGTTGCAATGTGATTTTCACGCGAGGAATCCTGAGAAAGTTCTAGACAGCCATTAACGAAGAAGAAAAAAGAATTTCCACACAATTTGATCTTACTGCAAAGGCGCTAGCGTGAAGGAAAAATAAGAGTGAAGTTTTTGTCTAGAACCCGTCAGAGCATAGCTGATTTTTTATGAATGTGATTGAAAACCTTAATTCATAGTTCATTTATTTTATTGTTATGTAAGTGATATGTCCTTTTGATGATAAATTCTGTAAACTGACAAGAACCGAGCCTCGTACCTATGCGACGCAGACAAGTGTTGCAAACAATTTATTTAATGTACAGATACTAATAAGCCATACAAAAAGAGTCCAAAATTTGAAGCAATATCGCTTAAACAGCATAATGTGTAAGTGTAAGCTGCAAGTTGAAACGACAAGTCATCTGTAGAATAAGATGATGATTGTTAATTATTTTAGAACTGTTATCACACTTTATTTTAACCAATTTAATAACTGAATGTATAGAATAAAATACAATTAGGTACTAATAGATAAAAAAATCAGAATTAAGTTCACTGACCGCAGATAAAGTGCCCGAAAGGCTGGCAACGTTACCTCGTTGAGAATTGCTGTACTAATCCTTTGTCCGAGGTAAGCATCAGTCCTTTGATCATTGGTCATGTCCACCAGTCTCTTCGATAACTCTCTGAATAGGAGCCACACTCAGGTCTCCACGGGCTTAAAGTTTGTACCCCAAAAGTAAGAAATATATAAGTGCACTTAGCACATGTTTTCGAACTATTTAGATTCATAACATGACATGAGGACACCCTCACGATGTTTTTCTTCATCTTTTGAAAGTACTGGTACACTTGCACTGTGCATTTCCATTTTTTTGAACAGAAAAATCGATTGGCGCAACACAGGATTCGAACCCACGAGCTTAGGAACAGAAGGCCGTTACCACTAAAACCAGCAGAGCTCTATAACGCTTTACACTAAAACGTAGAGACAGGATAAAGGTTGCAGATTTTTGAATTTTTTTTTCTTATAATATGTACTTACATCTAGATTTGCGCGTCGTCAAAACGCATAAAAGTCATTTGAGAGCCCATTGGTGCATACATCAGTTTTAGATTTAAAATTAGGTACGAGGTATTCGGGCGATTGCGCAATATCGCTAGATTTTTTATACATTTCATTTGGTACTTAGTTTAATTCTTAAAAATAATTTTATGTTACTTAATACTTGCTTATTGTGATTCGTTAACTATTTAACTCATGCGGACATGATGATTTATTATTAAAAAATATTACATAAAATATTTAGGTAGGTAGTTTAACTATAAATGTTTTATTAGGTATCACCATGAAGGATATTTACCGCAAAGAGGATGAATCCGTAAGTATTATTTAAGTACTTATGTTGTAAAATATATTTAAAGATCACTGATACCTATTTGCTGAGAGCTGGCTGAGACTGGACGCCTCACCTCACTCGAAATGGTTAAACGTGCCAATTATTAATTATATAAAATTGTTTGACCTTTATTTTCAAAGATGACATTAGGTATATTTGTACAGAATTGTATTGTAACTTTATAATTATATTTAAATTTATCTAAGTCATGTCTGAAACTTTTTTAGGTCTGTAGAATATAGCTATGAATACAATGGCCGCACGAATCGCTTCTTGTACTTTCTTGGCATTTGAAATAACGCGCGAGTCGCGTCCTATGTATTCTTTTGACTTCGAAGGGACCTGTGACGGTCTTAAGAGGGGGATGTGTGTTTTACTACCATTTTGTTCATAGCAAATATTTTGGCTAAGATTTTTTGAACATTCGTTTTTATGATTAGTTTTTATGTAAATATGTACCTTTTTTTACTCTTGCGTCTGTGCTTTTCATGGATATAGAAGTGTGGGGGTTTTATAACACAAGTATTTTTATTTTTATACTTTAATAAAGACTTCAACCTTATCGGATTGTAAAATTATCTTAGATATAAAAAATAAATATATGGTTACTTAATTTTTTATCTTTATCTTAGTTTTTTTCTTCCAGTTTTTTGTTTTGCATGATCAGCGAGAAATCTCAAAACTTAGTTTCACTCCTCTCTCACGTCGGTCGACTTAGGTAGTCGACATTCAATGTATTGACATTCAAGTGCGTCCATCGATTTTGTTCTAATTATTCGCTCCTCAACAAAAGGTACCTATTTTGCCTCACGATATTTATGCTGCTCTCACATTTATAAAGTGTTATGTATGACAAGGACAAGAATATAAATGTACATTTTAAAAAACTAACGCCAATCGGAAGAGAAAAAACAGCTATTCTATGCAAGCTCAGTGGGAAAATGAACCATATTCCCGTACATTTCCTTTTGTTATTAATAAAAAATACACTAACGAGACGTAGCCGGCTGTCGCGCTCGCCCCATTTGATTATAAACCTTAATTCACATGTTTACAGTCTACTTTTGTATGGAGAAGTTTACTGAGTTCAGTTCTTTGATATAGACGCAGCCGGCTGCCGCGCTCGCCCCATTTGATTATAAACCTTAATTCACATGTTTACAGTCTACTTTTGTATGGAGAAGTTTACTGAGTTAGGCGCGAATTATACAGAAACGGCGTAAGGTGCAGGCGCGGTGCAGGCGCAGATCAGGCAAGGAAAAGAAAGGCAAATTGGAAAAGGTGACAAAAGGACGTGCCTGCGCCACGCCGCTTGAGTATAATTCACAACGTGTCGCCTACCTACATTTTGTATTGAAACGTTTTGAAGCGGCAAGATGCCTGCGCCGCGCCTTCGCCGCGCCTTTACCTTACGCCGTTTCTGTATGATTCGCGCCTTAGGTTCTTTGATATATTATCTACATTCTGAACAAAAATATTGCATCATCTATGTTTGTTCAGTATTTGATTGGCAGTCGCCATAATTACTGATTCTGAATTGATTTATTACTAAACTCTTAACGCGCCAAAATAAGTTTTCACTTCTGTCGGCACTCCCGGAGTGCAACCCGATTTTTTTTTTCTTTGACGTGTCCCGTCAGTGGCCTCGCGTCTCGCCAAAACACGTGACGTGACGCACGCGACGCTGGCCTTTCAGCTGAGAAGTAGGTAACGCTATAGGTAGGTAATGGTTTGCAATGAGCGTACCAGGATATCATGAAAGCAAAGATATACGAGCTAGGGCATACCTACTATATACCTAGTGCTTGCAATTCTGACTCCTCCCCTTATTCGTCGTTTCACTTAGTGCATAACGAAAACTTAATGTATAAGAGGGAGATAGAATGATGCAACCCCAGTGTATCAACCCCCTACGTGAAACCTACCGTACCATCGTAGTACAGGTATTCAAACAAGACTACTTTCGACAAGTGCACGCATATAGGGTGTGCTTTCAATATTAAAAAAAAACGAAACAATTAACAATTAAGTAAAGCCAGTTTAGTAGTTTAGTAGAAACCGTTCGGTTTATTTCAATATCACATATTAGTTAATGCGGCATCGTAATCAGTTGAGGTCCTTAATGATTGACATATGAATCACTAGGAAAGATCATACTTATCATGCACATCATGCCAGAATAGCTAATTACGAAAATATTGCATCTTCTGGTAATTAAAATCTAAACTTTTAGAAAAAATGGTTTATATTTACAATTACCACTTTTGTACAATTGCAATAAAAAAAACATTTACTTTATTTTCAATTTGAATTTACGATTAATTGAGTAAACTGTACTAACTTAAATATAATCAGTTAGCTTAGTTCATAACGATAATAATCCCTACTAATATTATAAATGCGTATAAAGTAACTATGTCTGTCTGTCTGTCACGTTTTCACAACTAAGCCGCTGAGCCGATTTTGATGAATTTTGGTATAGAGATACATGGGACCTTGGAGAAGGACATAGGCTACTTTTTAGGTAGGTACCACGCGTGCGATGCCGCGGGCAACAGCTAGTAATATATAATTGAAGATAGCCTTCTTAACAAACTTAAGGACTAAGGAAAAATAACAACAATATGTATATACTGGATATATAAAGTTGATATTTTCTTTAGTCATCATTATATTTTGTTTAAACATGCGGTTGGGTAATTGGAACACCCTATATGTGTTTAGTGAAAAGTACCGCCCTAGCCCTGTCGTCGTCGTCGTAGCAACCAGACTAACGATGTGGCAAAGCGCCAGTTTCTGCCAGGATAACAGGAGTCCCAAGGAGCTAGGTTTGTTTGATGAAAGTTCCAAGTACTCGTCCTACCGACTTCTACCTAACAAGGAATAGTTCTGCTCTGAATGCTCTGATGCAGCGCATGTGCAATAACTATTTTACCACTATCAAGTACTAGGATGTTATGAACATAAAGAGATACCTTGCTGGCAGATAAGCTTGTATTGAGGTGGCCAACTCAGTAATCTGCATCTATATTGAGGTATGTGGACTCCAGCTTTTTATAGGTTGTTAGGGCATAGGCTTCTGGCTTTTGGGAGGCATATAATGTAATAACATTTACTACATCTTTTAATATAGTTTATTTACATTTAACTAAAGTATGTAGGTACCATTTTGTTCGATAACTGTGGTTATCGCAGTCCTATTGTGGTTTTGGCAGTCCTCTCGTGATATTAACCTGACACTGTCTAAAGAATTCTGAAGAGACCGAAACAGGTGGAAATCTGAAGGTGCAAGGTCAGGACTATACGGCGGATGCATTAACACCTCCCAGCCAAACTCTCTTCATTTTTTCTGAGTGGCTCAAGATGTGTGAGGTCTGGCGTTATCATGATAAAAACCACACCCCTTCTGTTGATTAATTCCGGCCGCATTCTCTCAACTTCTTGCTTTAATCTCATCAGTTGTTCGCAGTAGAGTTCAGAATCGATGGTTCTGCCTGGTGGTAACTGGTCATAATGAGTAATGCCCTTCCAATCCCACCACACACACAGCATCACCTTGTTGCTAGTTAACCTGGGTTTCGCCACAGTCTGTGAAGCCTGACCGACCTTTGACCACGTCCTTTTTCGCACGTTTTTGTCGTACGTGATCCACTTTTCATCACCAGTTATTAGCTTCTTCAAAAATGGTTCGGTTTCATTACGTCGTAATAAAGAATCACAAATCAGTACACGGTTCATTAGATTTCTTTCAGTGAGCTCGTGAGGTACCCAAATATCGAGCTTTTTTGTGTACCCAGTTTTTTTCAAATGCGCCAAAACTGTTTTGTGGTCAATTCCCAGTTCTTCAGCTACGTCGTAACTGCTGATATGCCGATTTTGCTCCACTTTTTCAAAAATGGCAACCATTTTATCCGTAATAGGGTGACAAGAGTGACATGCATCTTTGACATCAAAATTTCCGGATTGAAAACGCTTAAACCAAATTTGTGCTACTCACACAGACACTGCACTAGGTCCATAAACATCGCAAATATTTTTCGAGGCTTGCGTTGCATTTTTACCTTTTTTGTAGTAAAATTTTAAAATGTATCGAATTTCTTCATTAGATTCACTCATCTTGACAGTACGAAAAACAAATAAAAATCACACATTTTCCTAATTTGAATTTGGAATTATGTTCTTAAAAATTTAAACTTTTAATGATACCAAAACCAGCCCGATACAAATAGTATCGCCAAAGAGATTTTATTACAAGTTCATACATACAATAATGCGAAAATACTTTTTCCCCAACCTAGTATAAACATATGAACTACACAAAAAAGTCAGGGCACTTTCTTCGTAAGCGGTGCTTCCCTCCTGCTGACCAGAAGTCGGGTGCGAGAAATATGTCCTTGTACTTGGCAGCTACCCGGAGCACATAATGCCAGACATTTTCACACAGCATCAACTGGCCCTAAAGTAAGCAGAGCTTGTGTTATGGGTACCACATGATTGATATACAACTTATATACTTTTTTTTGTAAATGCATACATATTATCTATAAAAGACCTATAAAAGAGCTTAACCCGACTGACTGACTGACTGATTCATCATCGCTGAGCCGAAACCGCTGAATCTAGAAAGCTGAAATTTGGAAGGTAGCTTCCTTGTACAGCAAATACACCCACTAAAGCTGGATTTTTTGAAATTCAACCCATAAGAGGTGCAAAGGGGTGAAAACGAATGTATGAAACTTTTAACGCGTGGTGCGATTTGCTTGAAACTTGATTTGAACTATTAAAATAAATGGATACGAGTTTCAGGATTTTCAAAATAACCTTTACAAAGGTGTAAAATGGGGTGTCAAAGTTTGTATGGGAACTTTTTAACGGGAGGTGTGATTTCTTAGAAACTTGGTTTGGATACTTAAAATGCAATATAAATGGACACGTGTTTTAGGATTTTTCAAAATACCGCCCATAAAGGAGTAAAATGGGGTGTGAATGTTTGTATGGAAACTTATTAATGGGTGGTGGTGGGTGTGATTGGTTTGAAACATATCAATAAAATTTGGCAAGGAGATAAATTGCATCCGGGGGAAGGATTTAAGCTACAATTACAAAAAAAATGCGGACGAAGTCGTGGGTAACAGCTAGTTATACATAGAAACACCCAGACCCAAGACAAATATGTACTTGTAGATCATACAAATCGAGAATCGAACCCGCAACGCTCTGCGTCTCAGCCGGGCCTTGGCCCACTACTCCACAGATATTGACCCCGTCACCTATGTTGACTAATATAAACTTACAAACCAACCAACCAACAAGTACCTATAAGTCAGCAGCTACACTACAATTAAAAATCCCTACTTATATTATAAATGCGAATGTAACTCTGTCTGTCTGTCTTTAAGTGTTTTGCGTTTTCACGTCTAAACCACTGAACCGATTTCAGTGAATTTTGGTATAGAGATAGATGGGAATATATAGACATAGAAAGTAGTCTATGCCTTGGAGACATATACTACATTTTATGTAAGTACTATGCGTGCGAAGCTGCGGGCAGCAGCTAGTAATTAATAAATTAATCTATATGCTTACATAAAAGTCTATACGTGTATGTATAAACTTCGCAACGCCTGGACCGATTTCTATGAAATTTTTAGGTTTCTCTAATATATTATGCATGTATTATACATATAAACCTTCTTCCTGAATCACTCTTTCTATTAAATAAAACCGCATCAAAACCAGTTGCGTAGTTTTAAAGATCTAAGCATACATAGGGACAGACAGACAGCGGAATGCGACTTTGTTTTATACTATGTGGTGATTTATTTGTTATAGCCTTAGTCGATGATCAATTGTCACGCGGCATGGCCATCTAAAATTTTCTTGGGGTTCCTCGTCGTTCAAATTACATTGCACATCACATTTCATCATACACAGCTAATTCATTTGTTCATACATGTCCCATGTAGTCACAACTTATTCATTAAAATTCCGCTAAGATTACTGAATAAAACATGCAGTACGAGTAAACGAGTAAAAAACTCAATTAGCAGAGCTATGTCACTACATGAAATGACAAACGAAGAATGCGTTAGCAAATTTAAACTATTATAATCGTCTGTTGTGAAGGATTTCGTCAAAAATAATGTCGGTCGTTCCCTCGCACAAAACGAGTCGAAACGACGCAGCTAAAAGTAGGGTTTTCCACGATTAATGACCCGATATAAATAAATAATTAAATAATCCCAGACATTTCACGCACCATCATCTGGCTGTGCTAAGGGTATCAACATGACTGATATACTTTTTTTTGTAAATACTTACATAAATTATAAAAACACCCAGACCCGAGACAAATACTTGCAGATCATACAAACATTTGTCCCGCGCGAGAATTGTACCCGCAACCTTCTGCGTCTCAGCCGGACCTTAGCCCCTGTGCGCAGTGAGATTTATACATTTATGTTCGTCGTTTATAGATTTCAAGAGTAGGCCCCTGTATTCAATAATTACTCGTCTCCATACGCACTTCAGCGATTCGTCGAGTAGACTGAAAATTCATGTTGTCACACCAACTGATTTTGAGTTCGATAGAGAAACTGAAAAAACTCCTTTTCTGCCCTTACAAATATACACTATAAGTTTTTGAGTTTAGGTACTTTTAGGATTTATTCATTTATTTATAGAAAAACTGATGACTCATACAATACTTGTATATTTTTAATGCATACTTATGATACTTTATAATACTTAGACACAGAACGAACATCTATGTTTATCATGCAAATGTTTGTCATTGGAGAGAATCGAACCTACAGCGCAGAAGGCAAAGCTACTACCAATTGAGCTAACAAGCCGGTGAGATCGGTCGGTTATTACAAAGCTGCGTGTATGTGAGTGTCTAGGAATAGGAATTGTACGTGACGTACTTAATTATATGAACGTGACGTATTTAATGATAATATACGTAAGGTACATACATAATGTACGCAATGTACTTATGAATGATAGTTTTGTTTAGTTTGTTTTTGCGACTGACAAGACAAAATTGCACCAGAGTAACGGGCGCTTTTGTCTTGTCAGCCAGAGATACCAACAATATCATGGGGGGTAGTAAGATTTGCAAAACGCTTCGATAGCGCGTTCTAACTTTGCCAGTAGCGACATCTAGTTATGAATTTTGGAACTGAAATTTTATAATAGTGGGACACGAAAGTTATGCTTTTAGTGATACGATCTTTGTAACATCTCATTTATTTATTTATTATTAAAATATATGCACTTAATTAATTTTACATTTATAATTTAAAGGACTATAAGCTACCAAAACTTAATAACTAACTATTTTACTTTTCAAATAGAATTTACAAAAAATATACAGAATTATAAACAATTCATTAAAGATAAAAATCAGAATTAAGTTCACTGACCGCAGGTAAAGTGCCTAAAAGGCTGGCAACGTAGCCGCTAGCCTCATTGAATAACTATACTAATCCTCAGTCCGAGGTAAGCATCAGCTATTAGATCATTGGTCTTGTCCACCAGTCTCTTTGATAACTTTCTGAATAAGCCTCAGGTACTTAAGTAATTATTTTTAAGTTGGTAGATATGGTTAGTCGGAATACGCACTTTCTGAATTTACTGTATATTATCCTTTTTAATCACACGGCACCTTCCTATATTAAAGAAAAATTCAAATTTCTACACCTCTCCCACTCTCGATAATCACTTGATTGTTTTAAAGCTAAGGTCAGGAAACACTTTTTCTTCGTCGTTAACTGTTGCTTAATTCTTTATGTATTGGGTTTAGTTATGTTTATGTATGTATTGGTTTATTTAGTTTATCTAATAAGGTTGTATTTATTATATTGTAATGTGTGGTATATATTTTTTATAAGTATTGGCGTATCATCTTTTCTTATCCTGTAAGTTTGTATGTACACATTATATCTTTATCTTTATATATTTATATAATTCTACTGTACGTGTGAATGTCACTGAACTCCTCCTAAACGGCTGGACCGATTTGAATGCATTTTTTTGTATGCGTTTGGGTGGCGCCCTGGATGGTTTAGATTCACAAATCAGCCCGGTAGATGGCGCTGCAGTCGGTACAATTAGATATATTTATTTCTTTTTAAAACGCGCTGACGAAGTTGCAAACGGGACAGCTAGTTCATTATAAATCTCTTAGTATTATTATCATCACCCATTTTTCAGCTTCATTCATTCGTTGAATCTAACCCAAAGTTGGCTGGCAGAGATCGCTACATAGCGATAAGACCACCCATTATACTACCGACTAGCATAACATTTTTTTTTCTACTTGTCCAATTATATGGAGTGCAATGAAGTATTTTTTATTTTCTATCTATTTTATCTATGCTAATTTTTAATCAAATGTCTATAGCCTGTCTGTCGGAAAATATAATTTTTTAACTAGGTATACATCGTCTGTTTACCGCGAAGCCGAAAAAGGTGTGTATATTAGCTGAATTGAGTTTAAAATGCTATTACGTATATTTTTTACGCTCTATGGACTGCTAAAACAGAATAAATGCTGTGTGTGACCTACGGTTGATTAGATAGCTAGATTAAACACGTTATTAATAGGTACCCTAAATAAATAATAGTTCAAAAAAACAAAAAACACGCTTTATATAGAAACCAAACTAAAAAACATAAATAAATGTTAATAAATGTAAGAAAAAAATGTTTTATTTAAAAAGAGCGTGGGGTGCATGGTGTCAATAGTTATAAATATTTAATTGACAGATATGAGAAGAAGGATTATAATTTCGATAATATCTTAAAAAGCACCCCACGCTTTTTATTATTTTTTTATTTTTATTCGAAATATTGCATTGTCATCTGTCTTTGACAGGTGTGCAAAAATTGAGTGAAATCTGGCCGTTTAAAGTGGGTCAAAATCGCGTCCTAAGGAGTCGGTTACAAACATACAAACATTCATACAAGTGAAGCTAATATAAAGCGTATAAAAAGCTGACAAATTCAAAGATTTGTAATGTTACAAACATATTTTTGTGCGCTTAAATCGTAAACGCCGGTTAAACCTCGAGATAGATCAAATTAATGTAGGTAGGTACTACGGAATTGTATATCTTAAAAAGATCGATAAAAAAATCCATAATGATATATATTTATCTCTTAACTGTGGGTTACTGTGGGTTGGAAAACCCACAGTGGGTTGGACATTTTTATCTTTTACATATTACAAAAAAAATATGTGTAATTTACCAAGCTATTTAATACAATACAGTATTAGTCCAGGGTCCCTGGTCCATTTTTGCTTTTGAATTCTATCAAGCTAATTTGCCGTGAGTAGCTTCATTTTGATGAGACGCCCAACAATTTCCTGTACGAAACTCTCTATCGTGGTAGCTAACAGAGGAAGCAAGGATATGTTATATGTCGATTTTATGATTTTCAAATATTTATTACTAACTGATTTTTTTTGGTTAAATCTCAAGATAATTATCTAAATTATTCGAAAAAATATTTGTCCTACAAAATCTATGGTTTGATCAAAGAGTCCCCTCCTTCCAACATGCGTCGATAACGAGGTCATCATAAATGATTACTAACCAGCTGATTATTTTATATTTACTTAGTTAATATTTATATAATTTAACAGTCATTAAATTGCGTGGTACGTTATCCCGGTCCTACGCTCAAAAGTATTCTTGATATCCAATTTCAGAGCGTAGGACCGGGATAACGTACCACGCAATTTTGTAGGACAATATGTTAAATTATATAAATATTAACTAAGTAAAAATAAAATAATCAGCTGGTTAGTAATCATTTATGATGACTTCGTTATCGATACATGTCAAAGTCAAAAGTCAAAAGATGATTTATTCAATACAATCACAAGGATCACTTTAAAACGTCTTACATACTAGGTGAATCTATGTGCCAATTCATCCTAACCCAAGCTCGAGAAGAATTGGCAAGAAACTCGTCTTGGTCCTAGCGCTTTTTTATATGATCCATCTTATAACTACCTTAACTACGAAATGCTAATACAAGAGAGTTTATACATTTCAAGTGTGTCGGTTAACTGTCTGACGGCAGAGCGACATGAGGCCATGCATTCTTATCAATAATATAGTCATCTATATTATAATAAGCTTTCTTCAAAAGACTACCTTTAATGTATGCTTTAAATTTAAATCCTTTAAAATATGCTTTCTTAATAGGTAGTTTAGAGCATTTTCAGGAAGCTTATTATAGAAGCGCACCGTGTTCCCCATAAATGAATTATTAACTTTTTCTAGTCGAAACCTAGGGATGTATAATTTATGTTTATTCCTAGTGTTGATTTTATGAAGGTCACTATTTTGCTGAATCCCATCTCTATTTTTATGTGTATATAATAAATTTTCTTTTATATATTGTGAAGCTATTGTGAGAATTTTAATTTCTTTGAATATTTCTCTCAAAGATTCTCGTGGTTTCATTTTATAAATGGCACGTATTGCCCTTTTTTGAATTACAAATATTTTACCAATATCAGCTGCTTTCCCCCAGAGAATGATGCCGTATGACATAACACTATGGAAGTAACTGAAATAAACTAGTCTAGCTGTAGCTTCATCAGTAATCCACCGTATCGCACGAACTGCATATGCAGCGGAACTAAGCCTACCAGCAAGCGTTTCAATTTATGGTCCCCACTGTAGTTTTGCATCAATATTAAGAAGGAAGATCGTGGAATTTACAAGATTCATTGCCTCTCCATTTATTTCAATGTTGGACGGGCTATGAATAACATTTGGCAAAGTGAATTTGATACATTTAGTTTTTTTGGAATTAAGCAAAAGATTATTTACAGTGAACCAGTTAAGAACTAACGATAAGGATTCATTTACGTTATCGCAAATACTGGTTTTACCTCTATCAACTTTAAAAATTAAAGAAGTATCGTCTGCAAATAAAACTATATCACAAATATTTTTTACAAAAAAGGTAAATCGTTAACGTATACTAGGAATAAAAAAGGGCCTAGTATCGATCCCTGAGGAACCCCTATATCAATAATTGATCCCAAATACCTCTCACCACCCACGTCTACTTTCTGGACTCTATTGGATAGATAAGACTGTGTGAGGTCTATCGCCCGGTTTTTAATGCCATAATATTTTAACTTTGTGATTAGGGTTGCATGACTCACACAGTCAAAGGCCTTAGATAGATCGCAGAATACCCCAACTGCATCCTGTGACTTCTCCCAGGCCTCAAATATATGCTTTAAGAGCGCTATACCTGCATCAGCTGTTGATCGACCTTTAGTAAATCCGTATTGATTACTATGTAGCAGGCCGTTAACGGTAAAGTGGTATAATAACTGATTAAGAATTATTTTTTCAAAGATTTGACTTAAAGCAGGTAATATCGATATCGGTCTATAATTAGCGAGATCACTTTCACTTCCAGAACTAAACATAGGAATGAGTTTACTGTATTTCATGAGATCGGGAAAAACTCCCTCGTCAAATATTTTTTCGAATAATTTAGATAATTAACTTGAGATTTAATAAAAAAAAAAGTTAGTAATAAAATTCAAAATTCAAAATTCAAAATAACTTTATTCATTACAATCACAAGGACCGCTTTGAATCGTCTTCTTACATGCTAGTGAATCTAGGTGCCGGTTCCTCCTAACCCCAGTTCAAGAAGAATCCGGCAAGAAACTTGTCTGGTCTTAACACTTTTTTGTATGTTCCTTGACAATTTTGTTACGGATGCCGAGTCGAGTTGGAGCAGATTCATCCCAAGCATCATCGCAATTTTTTTTGAATAAATGAACATTTTTGTGCACATACATTAAATTTTCGTATATATACTGACAAGGCACTGTCATAATATTAATTTCTTTAAACTTATCTCTAAGTGATTCTCTGGGGCCCATGTTATAAATTGCACGAACAGTCCTCTTCTGCAACACAAATATGGTGTTAATATCAGCAGCACTCCCCCACAACAAAATGCCATAAGACATAATGCTATGAAAGTAGCTGAAGTAAACGAGTCTAGCGGTATCTACGTCGGTAAAATGACGGATCTTTTTGACAGCGTATGCGGCAGAGCTGAGTCTCTTCGACAATTTATCTATGTGCGGGCCCCATTGCAGCTTATTATCTAAAGTAATGCCTAGGAACACTGTGGTGTCGACGAGATCTATCTTTTCGTTATTAATTTTTACATTAGCTTTCACCTGTTTAACGTTGGGCAGTATAAAACGAATGCATTTCGTTTTTTTCTCGTTAAGTTTTAAGTTGTTTACATTAAACCATGTTACAACTTTAGAGATTGCATTGTTTACATCGTCAAGATTAGTAAGTCGTCGCTTTAATTTAAATAAAAGTGACGTGTCATCAGCAAACAGTACAATCTCGTGATCATCCTTTATAAGTTTAGGTAGATCATTTATATAAATTAAAAACAAGAATGGCCCGAGTATTGATCCTTGTGGTACACCCATTTTTACCATTGACCCCGGAGAACGCTTTCCATTTACATCTACTCGTTGTGTTCGGTCACTTAAGTAGGATGTGAGAAGCTTAAGTGAAACTCCCTTAACACCATAGTGGTGTAGTTTGCTGATTAGAGTTTCATGGTGAACGCAATCAAAAGCTTTCGACAGATCACTAAAAATCACTAAGGCATCGCGTGATTCCTCCCAGATATCAAAAATATGTGATATTAACTCAACACCGGCATCAGTCGTTGAGCGTCCCTTTGTAAATCCGAATTGTTTACTGTCTAGTAAATTGTTGGTATTAAAATGCCGTTGTAATTGGTTTAGTATAAGTTTTTCAAATATTTTACTAAATGTAGGAAGTACTGATATAGGCCTAAAGTTACTAGGATCGGAATGACTACCTGTTTTGAATAGAGGTATGATCTTGCTATGTTTCATCAAATCAGGAAATACTCCACTGTCAATACATTGATTAAATATGAAAGCTAGATCTGGTGCAATAATGTCAATTAGTGGTTTTATAACACTGACAGAAATGCCCCAGAGATCAGTGGTCTTTTTTACATTAATCATTTTGAATGCCTTGATAATATCGTTTTTGTCCACATGTTCAAAGTAAAATTGTGTGACACATTCAGGTAAACTATCTTTTAACAATGATACTGCTATTACATGAGAAGAGTTTAAAGACTTTGTAGTAGAGACTGGAATATCAGTAAAAAAAGTTTCAAATGCCTTTGCTACATCTATATCTTGCTTAATTATATTATTGTTAATATTTAAATTTATTATATTATTATGAGATTTGGATTTTCCGGTCTCACTATTAATTATTTTCCAAGCTGCTTTTATTTTATCTTGACTGTTTCTAATTTTTGAGCTTAAATTAACTTAAATACTGAGATTTAGCAAAGCGACAAACATTCTTAAAGATTCTTGAGTAATTTTTTACTTTTTCTTTAAACTCTTCACTAAAGTTATACCGTTTTTCACTGTACAATTCATACAAGGTACGCCTACTCTTATGAATACCTGCTGTTGCCCACTTACAAAATGTTGAACTGCCAGAGACCACAATAGTTTTGGATGTGAAAATGGAACTGAATACTTTATTAAATTCAGTGAAAAATGTATTGTATAAATCATATAAATATTTGATAATCATAAAATCGACATATTTTATCCTTGCTTCCTCTGTTAGCTACCACGATAGAAAGTTTAGTACAAGAAATTGTTGGGCGTCTCATCAAAATGAAGCTACTCACTGAAAATTAGCTTGATAGTAATCAAAAGCAAAAATGGACCAGGGATCCTGGACTATATTATTCCTTATCCAATTAAATTCATTAGGTACATACGTTGTACATTTCATGTAGATCCAAACTGCTTCTAACAGCCGTTCATTAAAATTGATATCTTAGAAGATATCAGATAAAAGCGGAGGCACAGCGGCTGGCGAACGGTATGTTTCGTCCCGGTTGGCACCGGTCGACGGGCGCGGGTTGCACCATCCCTACTACGAGTATAATAAAATGTAATACCTATTATAAATGCTAAAGTAACTCTGTCTGTCTGTCTGTTTGTTACGTTTTCACGCCTAAACAGCTGAACCGACTTTGATGAATTGTGGTATATCTCTATACAAAAATCATCAAAATCGGTTCAAAATCAAAATTTAATTTTGATTATTTGCACACAAGACTGTCTGGTACACGTTTTTTGTATCTATGCCAGAATTAGACGATCTCTTGAACAAATGACCTTAACATTTAGAAGGGGCGCTTAATTCGATGGCGCTATTTTATCATAAAATATCAAAAATTGAGTTGAAAAAGGTTAAACATGCTCTCTACTAACAACTAACTACTTATGTATTAGTGTAAGCTGCAAAATAAATCGAAGTCAAATATGATGATAAGTGAGTATTTAAGCCTAATTTAATAATTAAATTACAGAATTAGTAATCCATAATAAATTGTCCGTCTCTGTAGAGACAGAGACGTCGTTAGAGACTGTCTCTATCTCTACAGACAGAGTCTCTACTCTCTGACAGAGAGAGCCAGCCAGTTCAGCCGTTTAGCCCTGCAAATGTAAGTTTTACATTTCAACGGATCTTTATGAAATTTGGTAAGCAGATAGATTGCATCTTGGGGACACACAAAGGTAACTTTTTATGTACGCGTGCGAAGCCGCGGGCAGCAGCTAGTATTTTATATACAATTTGAATCGAGAAAATAATACAAATAATTAGAATACTATATATCGCATTTAATTGATTGTATGCTATGTCAAACGCGATCTGTTTGTCCTCCTTTATTCAACAAGAATTTTGACACGGAGTGGGTAACCCTTTTGCAACATTATTGGATTCTGTCCAGGTTTTTACCAGGCTCACATAAGGTAACAGAAGCTGTTTTTAAATTTTCAACAACCGAAATTAAACCTTCTAACGTGATGTTATGTGCATATTTTAGATTGCACAGGTTGTTTTCTTCCCACCCTCCTGTAAGGCTCAGTGCTACTCAGTTCCGGTGTTCCATTAAATTTTCAAGCCTTCAACACCACTCGGTTTTCTCTGGAAGATACACAAACCACCTTTATACTAATTTATTTTTTGCTTTTCGTGTTTTCTTACACATTTTGTAGGGTTCTGGAGTTCACAAGGAACCATTATAGTTTTGCTAAGTCCTATAATATGTCTGTCTGTATGTCTGCTTGTACGCCCCTAATTTAGCTCTTGCTCGCAGACTATTAATATTATCGTGATTAAAATTTGCACGGTAATATTACTGACCTCTACAAAGTTACAAAAACAAACGGTTTTTAGAAACAAGAATAGTTGAATTGGTCTGGATCTGATCACTAGTAATTATGATTCTTATTGACTTTGGAAGCCATAACTGCGTGGTCACATGCGCTTGGCCAATTAATTAAGTAAGCCAAAGTCAAAATATATTTTCTTCAATACAATCACACGGATCACTTTGAAACGTCTTTCATGCTAGGTGAATTTAGGTGCCAATTTCTCATAACCACTTGTACTTTAATTGAAAAAAAAAAATAAGCAACGGTAGTGGAAGCACTAACACAAATTAAATTAATAGGTTATTCAAAGGTGTAGTAGTCTATCCGTCGGTATGTTTGTTTGTTTATCGGAAAACAGGCTAAACGGACCTTGATTAAATTTGGAAAGGAGATAGATTGTATCTTGGGGACGAACAAAGCCCGCGAGCACTTAGCTCGTCAATTATAAATTAATGAATTCCTGTGGATTAATAATTTTCAAGGACTAGGGTAGCATAGAAGAGAATAGAGTCGCCGCGTCGTTGGCTTTTCCGCAAGTAGACAGAACTGCGTGTGACTGGCCTCGGCTTTGATCCGCATGGCTACCAGGAGAACAATATTTCGAGGCGGTAAGACAAACCACTATTATTATTTAACGCGCTTGTGACCTACGAATGCACACGGGCACATCGAAATACGAGTAGAACGTGGACATTAACTTAGGGTCTATTCCAATTGTTATAAATTATATGACCTCCTTGCTCTCTTTAAAATGACTAAACTTCTATCTTATAATCATATATTAAGCAATCGTGGCGCTTATGTATGCTCTGTCTTTGTCATTCTGAGGTCAATGAATAGACGTAGCACCATATTTA